>CM057471.1:114436879-115802566 GCA_030035585.1 Dugong dugon
AATGCAATAGATGAATTCCAATAAAAAAGGAGAAAATGTGGAACAGGACTCCAAATTCTTAAAGAATTCAGACTTACTGGAACTACTGAGACTGGAGGAGGCCCTGAGACTACGGTCCTGAGTTGCTCTTCAACCCTTGAATTGAAACTATCCCCTGAAGTCACCTTTAAATTAACAGTTTAGCCCAAAGAGTGAAGATTGTCGTCTTCAAGTATTGCATTTCCCTTGTATATATATAAGACCAAGGGGTCAACAGCTATTTTAAAGCATGGGTGAGAAGGTTGAGGGGCAGGGAGATTAAGCAAATGGAAATGAAACAACTGGAAAAGAAATAACAAGAATGTTGACACAATGTGAAGAATGTAACCAATGTTACTGATCATTATTAGGTCTAGATACTGCCGAATGGGATCTGGTTTTGCTGTGTATATTTTCACCAAAAAAAAAAAAAAGCAAGGAGGAGGCTGGAAGTAAGAACACTGATTCGGCAGGTGGGGAAGAAGGGCAGTGCATGGCTCTCCCCGAAAGCACCTGTTCTCCAAGGGGACAGCACCCTTGAGACTGGATGGTACTATAGGGTGAGAGCAAAATCAGACTTTGAGTAATGACTTATTTAAGGCTACTCGGAATCAAGTAAGAATTACATTAAGAAAGATTTGTTGTCACTGCCAAATTGTCTGACTATATTTTTCTTGAAGATCATTCTGGAGATTGTGACCAGGAATCGCAGCTAGTGTGACAGTGATCAAACATATAAGGTATTAAATTTAGAGTCAACTTTTAAAAGAGCTTGCAGGGCCATAGGTCACTTTTGCGTGGCCTTTCTAGCCATGGCCTTGTAATTCACACCCAAGTGATTGGGGAGGACTGTGCAGATATGGTAATTATGACCCACCAAAGGGATTGGTAAAGTTTTGTCATCCTGCTGGGCTTGAAATGAACCACCCGAGAGGCAGGAAAGAGAGAATCCCATCACCACCAAGGAAGAAGAGCCAGGAGCCAGCACATCTTCGGACCCAGAATCCCTGCACTGAGAAGCTCCTACAAGCAGGAGACCAAGAGAGAAAGAGAGAGCTGTAACCCTGAAGATGGTGAGAAGAGGTGGCAGGAGATACCTGGCAGCAAAGACCTGCAGCAGGAGATGGCATGGTGGGCTTCCCAGAACAAGGAGAAAGAAAGCTGAGTGCCTAGGGCCAGGGAGAGGTGTGACTGTGAGCACAGCTGGGAAGAGGCTGTCCTGATGGAAGAACTGTATCCTGAGGGTTCTTGAGTCTGAACTGTAACTGTTACTTCCCTAATAAACTCCATAATCATGAGTAACGTCTGTGAGTTCCGTGTGGCCATTGCAATGAATTATCAAACCCAGCAAAGAAGTAGAGTGCTGTGGGAGGCATAATTGGTGTCAGAATTGGTAAAGATGGCAGAGAGAGGAGGCATGCGTGACCTCTGCCTCATGGGAATCAGCCTTGGGCTGTTGATCTTGGTTCTCCTTCCCTCTTGGGAAGTTAGAGGAGGTCAGACACCACCCCCATGCCAGTTTTAGAGAGCTGTAAAATTCAAGTGCTCACTCTCATGGCTGTACTTAGAAAGATGGAGAAGTCAACTTAGATGCCAGTTTCATGTTGCTTGACTCCAGTGCATCTATCAGTCGCAGAATTCAATGTCCTGGGATACCTGAGTCTCCAGAGATTCAGGTTCCCTTCATCATCTCATTGGGCCGTACTGCCAAAATTTATTTCTAAGCTGGTGAGGCTCCCAATCCAACCTGCCAATATGTAGTTGAGTGATAGCCCTAATAATCTTATATAGTTTTATATAATTTACAGGAGTCCCTGGGTGGTGCAACAATTAACAATATTGGCTGCTCACCAAAAGGTTGGTGGTTCCAGACCACCCTGAGGTACCTCGTAGAAAGGCCTGGTGATCTATGTCCAAAAAATTAACCACTGAAAACCCTAAGGAACACAGGTCTATTCTGACATACATGGGATCATCATGAGACAGAACTGACTCCATGGCAACTGGCTTTTATAATTTACTACCATTGTAATAAAGGGTGCATCAAGATGTTTGTGAGTGATAATGCACTCAGAATTCCAGTACAGGATTCCAGAGAAAGGGTGCTTTGAAAACCATAAGTGATTAAATCATTCAAAGTTGTGATATTGTTGGAATCATCTTTCACACCTTTGGCCCCAGAAGAAGAAAGGAGAGTCTCTCCCCTGTTTTTCCCTCGTTTGTAAGAAGCTTGAAGGATCAGGTGGGCTGTACTGGGGGGCACAAGGGGGCAGGTAGAGAGGGACGAGCTAGCTCTGTACAATTAGCCATCCATCTGAGACTTTCCTCTTCTAGACATAACTTCTACCACTGACGGTGCTTCTGTGGGATGCGTTAGAGTGAAGGAAAAGGGGCTACGAAGGGGCCTAGGCAGTCACTGGCCTGCTGCTGTGGGAGGAAAGGAGAAAGAGGAGAGAGGCCAAAACGCTGAATGCAATTTGGAAGAACAAAGCACATAAGCAGGTGGGGCAACCATTGGTGTTATTGTACTTAGTTGTTTTCTGTTGGATCTTACACTCTTGCCACTGAAATCATGTCTATCCATACATAGAATAAACTACAAATATGGAAGATAAACAAAGAAAAGCCAATATAGGCATAATTCGTAGATACACTGAATAGAAAAGAACAACTATTCAAAGATGTAATAAACACACACACATACAACTTCTCTGAAAAAATAAAAGTCTAGATCTTCCACAAGGGCCAAAAGTCCATCAAATGGAGAAAAGACAGTCTTTTTAATAGATGGTGCTGGCAAAACTGGATGTCCATCTGCAAAAAAATGAAACAGGACCCATACCTCATACCATACACAAAAACAAATTCAAAATGGATCAAGGACCTAAATAAAACCAAAAACTATAAAGATCATAGAAGAAAAAATAGGGTCAAAACTAGAGGCCCTAATATACAGCATTAACTCGATACAAACCATAACTAACAATACACAAACACCAGAAGATAAGCTAGATAACTGGAATCTCCTAAAAATTAAACACTTACACTCATCAAAAGACTTCACCAAAAGAGTAGAAAGAGAACCTACACACTTGGAAAATTTTTTTGGCTATGACAAATCGGACAAAGTCTAATCTCTAAAATCTGCAGGAAAATCCAATACCTCTACAACAAAAAGACAAATAATCCCATTAAAAAAACGGGCAAAGGAGAAAATATTTTGTTCTGTAAACCTTCATCTAAAGTGAGAATAGCAGCACAATTGGAAGAACATAGTCGATGTCACTGAACTGTGCATGTAGAAATTTTTGAAATGGTGTATCTTTGGCTATGTATATTTTCACACACACAAAAAAAAAGATCGAGAAGGGAGAGGGTTGACATGCTGTGGGGTTGTTAACCAATGTCATAAAAACAATATGTGTACTACTGTTTCATGAGAAACTATTTGTTCTGTAAACCTTCACCTGAAGTACAATTAAAAAAAGAAAAGAGATTGACTTAAGACACAACCTTAAAAAAAAAAAAATGGGCAAAGGATACCAGCAGACACTTCACCAAAGAAGACATTCAAGTGGCTAACAGACACATGAGGAAATGCTCACAATCACTAGCCATTAGAGATATGCATATCAAAACCACAATGAGATACCATCTCACCCCAACATTACTGGCACAAATCAAAAAAACAGAAAATGATAAATGTTGGAGAAGATGCAGGGAGATTGGAATTCTTACACGCTGCTGGTGGGAATGAAAAATGGTATAACCATTTTGGAAAATGATATGGTGCTTCCTTAAAAAAACTAGAAAAAGAAATAGCATATGATCCAGCAATCCCTCTGCTAGTAATATATCCTAGAGAAATAAGAGCCATCACACGAATAGACATATGCATGCCCATGTTCACTGCAGCATTGTTCACAATAGCAAAAAGATGGAAACAACCTAGGTGCCCATCAACAGATGAATGGATAAACAAACTATGGTACATACACGCAATGGAATACTACATAACAATAAAGAACAATGATGAATCTGTGAAGGATCTCACAACAAGGATGAATCTGGCGGGCATTATGCTGAGTGAAATAAGTCAATCACAAAAAGACAAATATTGTATGAGACCAGTATATACAAACTCATGAAAAGGTTTACACACAAAAAGAAACTATCTTTGATGGTTACAAGGGAGGCAAGGGTGGGAATGGAAAAACACTAAATAGAGAATAGATAAGTGGTAAATTTGGTGAAGGCTAAGACAGTACACAATACTGGAGAAGCCAGCACAACTTGTCCAAGTCAAGGTCATGGAAGCTTCATAGACACATCCAAACTCCCTGAGGGACCAAATTACTGGGCTGAGGGCTGTGGGGACCATGATCTTGGGGAACTTCTAGCTCTATTGGCATAACATAGTTTATAAAGAAAACGTTCTACATTCTACTTTGGTGAGTAGCGTCTGGGGTCTTAAAAGCCTGTGAGCAGCCATCTAAGGTACTCCACTGGTCTCACCCCATCTGGAGCAAGGGAGAATGAAGAAAACCAAAGACACAAGGGAAAGATTAGTCCAGAGGACTAATGGACCACAAGCACTACAGCCTGCAGTAGACTGAATCCAGCACAACTAGATGGTGCCTGGCTATCACCACCATATGTTCTGACAGGGATCACAGCAGAGGGTCCCAGACAGAGCTGGAGAAAAATGTTGAACAAAACTCTAACTTACCAAAAAAAAAAAAGATCAGACTTACTGGTCTGACAGAGACTGGAAAAATCCTGGGAGTATAGCTCCTGCACACACTTATAACTCAGTAATGAAGTCACTCCTGACCTTTACCCTTCAGCCAAAGATTAGTCAGGCCCATAAAACAAAATGAGACTAAATGGGCACACCAGCCCAGGGGCAAGGATGAGAAGGCAGGAGGGGACGGGAAAGCTGGTAATAGGGAGCCTAAGGTGGAGAAGGGGAGAGTGCTGACATGTTGTAAGGTTGTTAACCAATGTCACAAAACAATATGCATACTAAGTATTTAATGAGAAGCTTGCTTGTTCTGTAAACCTTCATCTAAAGTATAATTTCAAAAAAAAAGGTAAATCTACTCATTTAAAGGACGCAGCACATCCTAGGAAAAGTAGATACACAATAGTTAACCCTGGAGCATAGACTGTTAATAATAATTGCTTTTTACGTATAAAGACTGAGTCTGATGGGTACCCATCCCCATCCCACCCTCCAAAAAAATCACCCGAAATAGAGACTTTCCATTAGGCTGATGGCAGACTCTCCATGCAACATTCAATAAGAAAATGGAAATACATTATAGCGAAGTTATAAGGAAAAAAAAAATTGGACCTAAACTATTACCCCTAGATTACCTGTCATTAAATCTCACACAAACACATAGACATACACACACACTCACAAACGACACAAACAGAAGTTTAAACACCGCAAAACTCAAATACTAGCTATGCTGAATCCTTCTCCAGGGGAAAAAAGTGAAGGACTCCAGAAAAACCAAGAGATAAACAGGAAAGCTGTGTTGAAAAGACTAAACTAAACTGTATGGGATTAAGAGAATTGTGGTTACAGAATGAAATATAAATGTTATAAAGTATCACAAAGTGAAATTCATCATATGATCAATGAAAATGTAGACGTGACAAGGAGAGAAAAATGGCAGAGGTCGTGGAAGCTTTCCTCATCTGTTACAGAGTCAAGAGATAGTGTCAGGCATCTCCTGGGTTAAAATTCAAGAAATCGAGGCTTACATCTAGTTTATAAAGATACGCAGTTAACGGAAAGATAAACTAAAGGTAGACAGATGACTCCCAATTTTTCAGAAAGAAATCAGAGACGTGAAAGCATCCCTACGGAAAATAAACATCAATTAAATTGCAAAAAGATAAATATGGAAGCCTTAGGACAAAAATCATATCCTAAAATGGTAGAGCTAAGACTAAACATATTTGTTGTATCAACAAATGCAAATAAATGTAATTAAATATAAATAGAAAGATAAAGACCATTCTGTTTTTTAAATTACTCAAATTGAATTAGAAAGAAATCCACTGTGTGCTGTCTGTAGCCCAGCAGGCTAAGGCTGCAAGGGTGAGCCCAGATGTCCAAGGTGAAGAGATTCAGGAGGAAGCATGTATGGACAGGGGGTGCCACACAAGGGAAGATCAAGGCAAGATGGCAAAGAACACAAAGAAGAAGGATGATACATCTCTCAGGGAATCTGTGTACATAAAATACAGAGTATTGAAATTGATACAGTACACACAATGTGGACACTCTTATTCCCCTCTCTGGGATCATAAGTAGGCTGGGCCGCATGGCCAAGTCGAATGGAGGGAAATCAAGGGGTCAGAGATAAACCTCTTTTATGTTCCTGAATTTGTGTTTCCTTGTGGAGTATGGAGGGTTCCTTCCCACATTCCACTCACCTCTCATCTCATGTAGATGGTCTGGAAGAAGTAATTGAACCCACCCAGTAGGATCTGCTCACCCCCACAGAAGGGCAGCCCAACCTTGCAGAGGGCTGTGCCTGGTATACTAGTTGCTATTTTTGTCAGTTGCCATTGAGTTGGCTCTGACTCACAGTGACCTTATGTATAACAGAAGGAAACGTTGCCCCGTCCTGTGCCATCTTCATAACTGTTAGTATGTTTGAGTCCATTGTTGCAGCCACTTGTCAGTCTATGTCACTGAAGGTTCCCCTCACCTTCACTGACCTTCTACTTTATGAAACATGACGTCCTTTTTTTATTTTATTTTATCATTGTACTTTAAGTGAAAGTTTACAATTCAAGTCAGTCTCTCATACAAAAATTTATATGTACATTGTTATGTGACCCTAATTTCTCTTCCTAAACTGTGATAGCACACTCCTCCTTTCCACCCAATTCCCCATGTCCATTCAACCAGCTCCTGACCCTCTCTGCCTTCCAATCTCATCTCTGGATGGGAGCTGCCCATTTAGTCTCATGTATCTACTTGAACTAAGAACCACACTCTTCACAAGTATCATTTTATGTCCCATAGCCCAGTCTAATCTTTTGAAGAGTTGGCCTCGGGAATAGTTTCAGTGCTGGGTTGACAGAGAGTCCAGGGGCCATGCTTTCTGGGGTTCCTCCAGTCTCAGTCAGACAATTAAGTCTGGTCTTTTTACTAGAATTTGAGTTCTGCACCCCACATTTCTCCTGCTCCATCAGGGACTCTCTGTTGTGTTCCCTGTCAGGGTGGTCATTGGTGGTAGCCAGGCAAAATCTAGTTCTTCTGGTCCCAGGTTGATGTAGTCTCCGGTTTCTGTGGCCCTTTCTGTCTCTTGGGCTAATACTTTCCTTGTGACTTTGGTGTTCTGTGATGTCCTTTTATAGTGATTGATCTTTGCTGATGATGTCTCCAAAATAAGCCAGCTGATAAGTCTGCTGAATTCATGCCTGAGCATCATGGGTGTGGTGGCTGCCCATCTAAGTCCCATTCTCCAAGCCAGCTTTCCCTGCAATAGAGCTCGTGGTTTGTTCTCTGATCTCTGTGTCTATCTTTCAACTGTCCCAAAAAGGAAATGGCCCCGGACACTCTCACACTTGAGATTTTGTTGATGGCTGAATGTCAGAGACTCAACAGCATTAGGATGCAATTGGTTAGGCCTCTACTTCCATCTGTAACTAAGAACTCTTTTTTTTTTTTTTTTTTTAATTGCAGTGATATATATATAACAAAAAGTTTGCCAGCTTAAGCATTTTTAAGAGCACAATTCAGTGAAATTAATTACATTCACCACGTTGGGATACCATCACCCCTATCCATTTCCAAAAGTTTTTCATCACCCCAAACAGAAACTCAGTACGTCTTAAAGAGTAACTCCCCATTCCTCTCTAGATCCTGGTAATCAGTAATCTACTTCTGTTTCTATGAATTTACCTATTCTAAGTATTTCATATAAGTGAGATCATACAATAGTTATCCTTTTTTGTCTGACTTACTTCACTCAGCAAAATATTTTCAAGGTTCATCTATGTGGTAGAATGTATCAGAATTCCATTTCTCTTCATGGCTGAATAATATACCATATTGTATCCAACTGTCTGTTGATGGACACTTGGGTTGACTCCACCTTTGGCTATTGTGAGTACTGCTGCAATGAACATTGATGCACACAGACCTGTTTGAGGCCTTGCTTTCAAGTCTCTTGGGCATATACCTATGAGTGAATTGCTGGGTCGTGTGGTAGTTCTGTTGCTATTCATAAGGTTTTCACTGGCTAATTCTTTTCAGAAATAGACCCCCTGGTCCTTCTTCCTCGTCTGCCTTAGTCTGGAAGCTCAGTTGAAAAATGTCCTCCATTGGACCCTCCTGGTATTTGAATACCAGTGGCATAGCTTCCACCATCACAGCACCATGCAAGCCCCCACAGTATGACAAACTGACAGATACGTGGAGGAATAGCAGCAGAACTACCACATGACCCAGCAATTCCACTCCTAGGTATACACCCAAGAGACTTGAAAGCAAGGCCTCAAACAGGTATGTGTGCACCAATGGTAGTTCTGGGATACTGGGTGGTTTAAAGTCAGGAAAGATGTACATCAGGGTTGTATCCTTCCACCATACTTACTCAATCTGTATGCTGAACAAATAATTTGAAAAGCTGGACTATATGAAGAAAAATGGGGCATCAGGATTGGAGGAAAACTCATTAACAACCTGTATTATGCAGATGTCACACCCTTGCTTGCTGAAAGTGAAGAGGACCTGAAGCACTTACTGATGAAGATCAAAGACCACAGCCTTCACTATGGATTACACTTCAACATAAGGAAAACAAAATTCCTCACAACTGGACCAATAAGCAACATCTTGATAAATGGAGAAAAGATTGAAGTTGTCAAGGATTTCATTTTACCTGGATTCACAATCAACGCCCATAGAAGCAGCAGTCAAGAAATCAAAAGACACATTGCATTGGGAAAATCTGCTGCAGAAGATGTCTTTAAAATGTTAAAAAGCAAAGACATCACCTTGAAGACTAAGGTGTGCCTGACCCAAGCCAGGGTGTTTTCAATCACGTCATATGCATGTGAAAGCTGGATGATGAATAAGGAAGACGGAAGAAGAATTGATGCCTTTGAATTGTGGTGTTGGCAAAGAATATTGAACATACCATGGACTGCCAGAAGAACAAACAAATTCATCTTGGAAGAAATACAACCAGAATGCTCCTTAGAAGCAAGGATGGCGAGACTACATCTCACATACTTTGGACATGTTATCAGGAGGAACCAGTCCCTGGAGAAGGACATCATGCTTGGTAAAGTACAAGGTCAGTGAAAAAGAGGAAGACCCTCAACAAGATGGATTGACACAGTGGCTGCAAAAATGGGCTCAAGCATAACAATGATTGTGAGGATGGTGCAGGACCAGGCAGCTTTTCGTTCTGTTGTACAAAGTGTCTCTATGAGTCAGAATCGACTCGATGGCATCTAACAACAACAACAACAATGGTAGTAACATGCTTAACTTTTTGAAGAACTACCAAACTGTTTTATCCAGGAATTCTTTAGGCAAAACTTTCATTGATTTTTTTTTTGCCATACACTAAACATGCGTGGCTGATGTCAGAGGATGGTGCCTATACCTTTTCCAGATGAGAAAACTGAGGCCAAGAGCAGGATGTGGAGTGATGAATTTTGCCATGTATGGATTCTTATCATCGGATGCTCTATTACCCAAGCTCTCGCCTTCTTTCATTGATGTCTTACTTTCTCCCCTTAATAAAACCTCAGTTATGGAGCTGCTAGTTATATTTTACATACACCAGTTTGTATTTGAGGTGGGATGCTTTGGCTGAGAGGAAATGGGTGAATGGTATGTTTTTGATGAAGAAATTCTTTACATTTGCCAGCCAAATTGTGAATCTGACTATGGGGGAAATAGGTTCAGTTTTCAAATGGATGAGTGGACAGGCAGGAGGGCCTGCAAAGCACAGACTCTCAGGCTCAAAGGGGCCTTAGAATCGATCTAATTCTTACCTTACACATGGGAAAACTGAGACCCAAAGGAAGAGAAATGCTTTGCCCAGCGTCACTGCACTATTATGTGGCAGCAGGTGCTGAACTCTAGGTTTCCAAAGACACCCCCCCAACACACAGGAATCTCTGTTGCCAAAGCACAATTACAAGAGGGTACATACATTACACAATTGCATGGGCGTATGAATGATGATGTACAAAGTAGATTGCTTTTGCCTCATTTATTATTAATGGTCCATGACACACATAGCCATTTCCTCCATGGGCTTGTTTACAGAGAAAACACACAGCAATTGTGCAGCTATATGAACCAATAATGTCACCTTGGAGGTACACTGCAATTTCCCCTGAACAGCTGACATCAATTTGAGTAAGAGCTGGTATACGACCAGAAAACTCACCTCAGTGGATTAGCAGCAATTATGGTAATTTTGGCTACTTTTTCAGATCAAAGATCTGAAACCAAGGAATGTCAGCTGGGGGAAGCAAGTAGGGTACTGAAAGAGAGCAGTGTTTTGCTCACTCCAAGAATTTGAGCAAAAAACCAAACCAATTGCCATCGAGTTGGTTTTGACTCATAGCAACGCCATGTGTCAGAGTAGAAATGTGCTCCATAAGGTTCTCATGGCTGTGACCTTTCAAAAGTAGATTACCAGGCATTTCTTCCAAGATGTCTCAGGGTGAGTTTGAACCCCCAGCCCCTTGTTTAGTAGCAGAGTGCTTAACAATTTGTGCCACCAAGTGATTCCAAGAGGATTTGAGAAGTTGCTCCTAAATTGCCTGCATACATCGTACCCAACCACCACCAACCTGCCTTCACCATGAACACTTCTGCCCTTTATCTTTACCCCCAGCCATCCACCGACCCACCGCCCCCCCGCCACACACACACTCTGTTTTATTATTTCTTTCTTTTTTAAATGTTGTCAATGGTTTTGTGTAAGTAGAAGTTTTAAGAAGGTAGGGCTTCAAACCGATACAAACTGGTTCAGTCAAGGCTGACAAAGCAAAATTGGAACAAATGTGAATTTTTAAAATGTGGGTAAAGTAGAAAGATAACCAGAACGGGAAAAATTATGGGTCAAATGAGTGACTCAGAAGAGGCGTAGAGAGCCCTTTCAGAAGTCTGATACAGGAAACTGGATGACTGCTAGGACCGAGGAGAGCAACACACATTCAAAACAGCACAGTCCATTGCCGTCTTTGAGCAGGGCACCGCTGTTTCCAATTCTGCTGGTCAAGAGACTTGGTTGCTATGCAACATGAAAGCTTCCCTTGTTTTCTAATAGGGAGATTAAGTTTCTAGCAGGGCTTTGACCTGTAATTTTTCCCATTCTGGTTTTTGTTCCTTTTCACCCACATTTAAAAAATTCAGGTACATTCAGGTTTCACTTCATTGGCCATGACTGAACTGGGAAAAACCAGTTCGAATCCCTGGGAGAAGGGGTGTGCCATCACCATCCTAATAATAGCCTGGGATTCAAGACATTTTTCAATTCTGCTTTGAAAAACAGGAATTTTTTAAAAAGCTGATTAGCATGCATTAGTGGAAATGACTTTAATTACAGAACCCAAGAGTCGTCTATGTGCTTTTCTGTAGCAGGTTTGTTGGTTGGCAGAAAATTATGTAGCTGGTTAATCATACCAACGAGCAGTCCCGGGACCTGGAAAGATGTCCAGAAGGTAGTTCTCTTTCATATTTTCATTTTCATGTGGTTTGCTTATGGATACGAGAATGCATTTCTCTGCAGTTAACATTTTACGTTCCAAAGCTTTTTGTATCCCAATATGTCTCCTTTTTATAGACGGCTTTGAGAACCATAGACGGCATAAATGAGTGCAAAAATCATGATGTTGTAATGATGTCTTCAACAGCGTTCATTTGAAAGAGACAGCCATTCAGGAGGCAGAGTGAGCTGGCACCTCAGGCTTGTGTCTCCCTTCCTTCCATGGATACCTCAGCTGGGCATCTCTCTACCTTACTTTTCTCTGCATACAAGTTTTGGGACCACTGCATTGCACTGGAGTCAGTAATGAGTAACTCAGAGGGAGGGCTCACACTAATTTTTGCTGCTTCAGAAAATCCTTCTTGGTATTAGCAGTGTGGAATGAAAAGAAAAATGGCTTATTTTACTGCCTTTGACAGGCATTGTTCTAAGCACTTGCGTTATCCCATTTAAATTTCACAACTCTATGTGGTAGCCCCAGTCATCAGCCCTATCTTCCAGATGAGGAAACCAGGCACAGAGAGGTTAAGTAACTTACCCCAAGTCACCCAGATCATAAAATAAAGTGCTTAACCATTGCATTCAAACACACATAAAAGCACATTTGACCTTATTTTGCACAGCTCACATTCAAAAACATCAGTTTCTCTAATCCCCTCTGCCACTCAGTGAGTTTCAAGCCAGGTGAGAAGAACTAAAGGATCCAGAGGCAAAATCAAGGATATTATGGAAGTTTGATAAGGTTAACCAGAGAGTCTAGAAGTATCTAGAAGACTCTAGAAATACAGGGATATAGAGCCCATTTCTCCATTGTCACAACTATCTGAAGACCACTTTCCCCAGGTGTGGATTTAGATGGAAAGGAAGTCACGACATTATAGAACTTTCATCCGTGTGACCTATTTTTTTTATTAAGTGGCCTCATTCTTTTCTCTTAGAAAAGAATCTCCCAGATCATCCGCAAATAACTTGAGCAGCTAGGAACAAGTAAGAACAATCTTTATTTCTGAAAATGTATAAAGTTACTCGATGTTAAGGCACATATTGAAAAGATCAAACACAGACTGAAAATGTGCCTTAAACCCAGGATGGAGACAAGGACCCTTTTTCTTCCAAGGCTGGGTCAGTATTTCTGCCAAGCATGTCTGAGCTCGGGACTGGAGACAGAAACTATAACTTACTGGGATTACGTGGGACTGCAAAACTATACGGAATGAAAAACACCTGGTTTTCCCTATTCTCCTTAGAAACAGAAAAATGCAATATGTAAAAAAAAAAGACATATATATATATATATATATATATATATATATATGGTGGTGTAGTGGTTAAGAGTTCAGAGTTCAGCAGCTAACCGGAAGGTCGGCAGTTCGAATCCACCAGCCGCTCCTTGGAAACTCTATGGGGCAGTTCTACTCTGTCCTAGAGGGTCATTATGAGTCAGAATTGACTCGGCAGCAACAGATTTTATGTGTGTGTGTATATATATATACATGTTATCCACCATGAAAGCTTTTGATTAAGAATGAAGGGAAGACCAATCTCAGGTTTCAAACAACTGTTGGAATGGAGATAGGTTCCCAAATTCTGTATAGGTATGCATCCTTCTTAAGGTTAACTAGCGAAGGAACTTTCTTCTGCGTTGGAAATAAATATATTTGTCATATGAAAAACCAAAACTAAGCCTGTTACTGTTACCATCTTTTTCCAAACTACCAGTAGAATTGACCGTTTTTATGATGAAACAAGCTAATTTGGTGAAAATAAGATTTAAATCAAGTCAACTAATTTGTATAATTAGATGGTTTCCCCAAATTCTCATACGTAAATGATGATGCTTAAAAAAAACGAAAGTAAGCAGTCACCAAGGGTTTGATTTTCATTTTTGTTGAAAATCTATATACGTGTGCGTGTACTTCATTCTACCAGAATCTTATATACATAAGAATGTTGTTGTGTGCTGTCTAGTCAATTCTGACTCCTAGTGACCCTGTAAGTATGAGCAGAAATTCCTCACAGGGTTTCCTAGGCTGTAATCTTTATGGGAGCAGATCACCAGGTCTTTTTTTCCATTGAGCCACTGGTGGGTTCAACCACAGATCTTTCAGTTAGCAGCCAAGTGCTTTAACCATTGTGAAACCAGGGCTCTTTATATAATAACATATAGAATGTATATATAATACACACACACTCTTTTTAATTTATTTAGAAAATAAAGCTCCATAATCAGTGTCCTTCCTCACCTACCTCCATCACACACACACACAGACAAAGAACAGTCTTTCTTAGAAAAACAAACAAATAAAAGAACTCCTCAGGTATCCTTTAGATGACTGTTAAAAATTGCCTTTAAATTATTTTACCCCTGTATGTAAAAATCCTTTCTAAACAGTGATTCACCCTCTTCTCTTATGCTGCACCTCCAAGGGTGGTATTCCAACTCAAATTAAATACGTATGATATTAAATTCATCACCTTATTTGTATTAGTTACAGATGTTTAAATAAAAGAATATTCTTCATGCACTCAGGGCAATGTGGTAGGTTTCAAAACTTTAGCTATCTGAGCAGAGAAGCATCTTCTAAAGTTTGTAACCACACGATTTTTCCAGAAAAATTAGATGGCAGCCGTCAATTCAAGGTCATTTTTGTGAAGAATGCAAAGTTGGTAGATATCTTCAGAACACACTCTCAGGTCAGAACGTCAGTGACATAAACCAGGAAGTTTTAAGAATTCCATCAACTTTCAAGACATGTACTCTACAAGGTAGCACTTAAGTCAAAGACAGCATAAAAATTTAAAGTGTCACAAAATGTTTTCCAAAATGGAATAAATATGGTTTATATAAACTACAGATGATAGATAGATAGACAAATAGATACAGCTTTTGTTTTCTTCTATAGATACAAACAATTGGATATGAAGAAAGGCAAACAATTTACAGAGGTCTTCCTGCGAGAGCAGAGCAAAAAGGAAAACGTAATCCCTGAGAAATGGACAAGAGCTGATATTTCCCAAGAAGAGTTCATATGTATTGACTGTGAGGTGTGCTTCTAATCCATTTAATTCCCACAGAAAGCCTGAGAGAACAGTTCCTATTATTATGTCCTTTTTACAGAAAAGGAAGGTGTGCAACAGAGAGGCAAAATGGCCCTGCTGATCACACAGCTAATAGGTGGCAGAGTTGGGCTCTCCATCAGGAGCAATCTACCTGGGATGGAACCTTGTTAATTTTAAACTGTGTGACCTTAACCAAGTTACTGAACTGCTGTCTGCCTCAGTCTCCGAATAATTATAGAGATTGAGTGACTAAAACTGAGTTAGCATCTGCAAATTACCTAGACCCGTGCTTGACACACAGAAAGCACCTTTTGAGGCTACTCTCTTGATCCCACAGGCAACACTGCCTCTCACTGACCAGAATATTTGGGAAACAAGGTGACAGGTGGATAGTAAAAAGGAAAAATCAACTTTATCCCTTCTGCTTTGTAATCAGATGTTAATCCTTCCACCCTGCTCAGCCACATCAGAAATACATACAGGTACAGGTGATTTGTCACTTTGTTGTACTGTGGTGGCTTGTGTGTTGCTGTGATGCTGGAAGCTATGCCACCAGAATTTCAAATACCAGCAGGGTCACCCAGGGTGAACAGGTTTCAGTAAAACTTCCAAACCAAGTCATACTAGGAAGAAAGGCCTGGTGATCTATTTCCTAAAATTAGCCAGTGAAAACCTTATGGATTACAACAGAATATTATCTGATATGGGCTGGAAGATGAATCCCCTAGGTTGGAAGTCATCCAAAATACACAGTGGCTGCAACAACGGACTTGAGCATAGTAATGACTATGAAGATGATACTGGGCGACATTCTGTTCTTTTGTGCATGGGATCACCTTGAGTCAGAGCTGACTCATTGGCAGTTAACAGCACCAGGTAATTTCCCTAACATATTGGTATATTGGCTGTACAATTAAGGGAGAGAACCAAAACGCTCTTTGTGTTTCTCATATCAGGCTTCTCATTTGCATAGATTTGGCCTCATCTCTGTTATCCTGGTCACTCTCCTCTCTCTCTTGCTCGAGCTCTCTCTCTCTCTCTTTGATCACTGCACCTCTTAAATTCCAACATGCATCAGAATCACCCGGTTGGGGAGCTGCTGAAATACATGTTGCTGGGTCCCACCCCCAGAGTTTGTGATGCGGTAGCTATGGGGTGGGGTCCGAGAATTTGCACTTCTACCGAATTTACAGGTGCAGATGCAGGTGCTGCTTCAGGTCTGGAGACTGCACCCCACAACTAGTGGCCCCAGCCATGGAGGCACCGGGAGACCCCCAACGTGAACAGGAGTGGTCTCAGTCTCTCAGACTCTTCAGAGAAAAGGTTGCAAAATAGCACACCTACCTCTTGCTAATAATGACGACCCCCATAGTGGAACATAGTGGGTGATGTATCAAAAGACCCTTCCCAGCAGGCCAAATGGGAGCCACCTATAGGGGCAGGGCAGACGGAACCCTGTCCTGTGCAGTTGGAACCATTTTTGGAGTTCCCCACCTACCCAAACAAACCTGGGAAATGTCTCAAGTGCCTGGTTATGACCTGATAGCTTTCTTTTTGAAAATTCTCACAGGAAGCGAAAATGAATCTTGAGGCCCAGAATCGACTCCCTGAATTCTCACCCAGCTGGCAGTTCGGAGAATGAGGACTTGAAACATCAAGATGCAGATGAGTTGAAGCTGCATGTCACTCATTGCCAACTCTCTTCAGAAGCAAAAATGCACCTGAACGACAGCTTCACTGGAGGCTGGTGGGAGAAGGCCTGTACACCGTGAGACAGGGACCCATAAGGTACAAGACGGAGCATGGAAGGCTGCGTCCCGTGAATGACCCTGGGCTTCAGCTTAACTCTTGGTGCCTCAATGTGCTAAGCTGTAAAATGGAAATAATACTACCACTTATTGTAAGAATTAAGTGGAATAACGCTTGCAGAGCACTGTATCGGCTGCCAGACATGGGGTTTGCACAGAAGCGCGAGTGCTGTTAGACAACACGCCTGCCCTTAGAGAGTTTGCTGAGCCAGGGAAAGACAGACAGACAAACAGCTGCTGGTTCTACTGGAACCTAGTTGGTCTCAGCCTCATGCGGTCTTCACCAGCATCAGCTGCTCTTTATCAGTAGTTAAAATCAAAAACCCAGACCAGTTGCTACTGAGTTGCGTCCGACTCATGGTGACCCCACGTGTGTCAGAGGAGAACTGTGCTCCATACAGTTTTCAATGGCTGATTTATCAGAAGTAGATCACCAGGCCTCTTTTCCAAGGCACCTCATGGTGGACTTGAACCTCCACCCTTTCTGCTAGCAGCCCAGCATGTGAACCGTTTGCACCCAAAGACTCCATCAAGAGTTAAGCTTTCCGTAATTCTCCATGTCACTAAGCCTTCCGCCTTCTTAAAACACCCTCTTCGTCCAGCTTTCCCAGAACCCAAACTCCTGGTCTCACTTAATCTCCCTGGCCACCTCCTCTCCCTCCCTGGAGCCAGTTCCTCTGCTTCTCCTCAATTATAATTGTTGGAAATACAATTACATAGATAATTATATACGATAATAACTATAATTTTTGGAGTTATATTTTCTAATGGGCCCTCTTCTGTCTCTACATGTTCTCCAGAGACCTCATCCACTCCCAAATCTGTGCCAATGTTCCCCAAAGGCATAATGTGGTCCAAATCTACTTCTGTCATACCCATTGCATTTGTGATGTCTCCATATGGACATTCCATAGGCGTCTCAGGCTTGTCATGTTCCAACCTGAACACTTGTGCTTTTCTCTGTATCTACTTTTCCTCCAACCTCCCTGTCACGCCTACATCTGCCAGAGGCCCCAGGCAGAGAGAAGAGAATCATCCTTGCCATCCCCCTCATCACTAGATCTTGTGGCTCCAACTCTAAAATGCACCCTGAACACTTGCACTTTCTCTTCTCCCTGCCATAGCCCCAGTCCTGCCACCACCATCTCTCTCCAGCTTCACCCCACAAGACTCCCTGATTGGTCCACACTTGCCCCCCTGTAACCTATTCTTTACCCAGCATGCAGAGTAACCTTTAAAATGAGCAGGTTGAAATCTGTTGCCATTTTCACATCCCCACGTTCAGGATCTGCACCATCCTTGCCTCTACCTCGTGGTCAATTGCCTGCACTGTGATGCAGAGCCAGGGATAAAGCTTGGCTCTGCCACTAACTGGCTGTGTGACCTTGGGCAGATTGCTTAACCTGAGAATCCCTGCCTGGTACAGTTAACGCACTTAGCTGTTAACCGAAAGGTTGGCGGTTGAAGTCCACACAGAGGTGCCTTAGAAGAAAGGCACGGTTAGCTACTTGGGAAAAATCAGCACAGTTCTACTCTGACACACACAGGGTCACCATGAGTCAGAGTCAACTTGATGGCAACTGGGGTATTATACTTTCTTCCTAGGAATTTTGCAAAGAGTACAGAAGATAATCCAAGAGAAGCTCTCAGTGAGAGCTCAATCAAGGTGAGCAGGTCTTACTCCTCACAGGCCTCAGTTCTCAGTATCTCCCCAGAACACTGCCTCCCAGCCTCCCTGGACTGCCCCAGCTCTGTTCTGCACCGCGGCCTTGTCAGATGCCATCCTGACTCTCTAATCTCCTTCTGCCCCATTCAGAGCCTGACAATCCTCCTTACATTTAGCTTTCAGCTTCTCAGGGATGTTTGACTTGTCTCAAATCCAAATCAGTGCAAACACCACTAACCCCAACATGCTGCCTGTCGTGGTATCTGTTGTTTTCCTTTAGCTTATGTCCCAGTCATCTAGTGCTGCTCTAACAGAAATACCACAAGTGGATGGCTTTAGCAAAGAGAAGTTTATTCTCTCACAGTCCGGTAGGTTACAAGTCCAAATTCAGGGCATCAGCTCCAGGAGAAGGCTTTCTCTCTCTGTAGGCTCTGGAGGAAGGTCCTTGTGGTTCATCAGTCTTCCCTTGGTCTGGGAGCTTCTCTGCGCAGGAACGTCAGGTCCAAAGGACGTGCTCTGCTCCCGGCACTGCTTTCTTGGTGGTATGAGGTTCCCATGTGTCTCTACTCGCTTCTCTCTTTTATATCTCAAAAGAGATTGGCTTAAGACACTATCCAATCTTATATACCTCATCAGTATAACTGCCGCTAATCCATCGTATTACATCATAGTGACAGAGTTTACAACACATCAGGAAATCACATCAGATTACAAAATGGTACCCAATCATACAATACTGGGAATCATGACCCAGCCAAGTTGACAGATATTTTTTGGGGACACAGTTCAATCCATGACAGCTTAGTTATTTCAGTTTGTGTTTACATGCTCAGTTGTTTTACAGATGAAGCCACACTTCCCAGCAGCTGAAGAAGTCAGCACAAGAGCTTTGGCCTCCTCCTCATATCTCCTCTGCAAGATAGAAGTGAAACCAGCAGCTACCACAAGAGGGCCACAAGAGACATGGCTTGGCCAAGGAGAGAGAAAAAGCAAATCAAAGAGGCTGCTTAGAAACTACAGTGATCTTTCCAAGAGCAATTTCAAAGTGCCAATAGCCACTCGTCTCTAGTGAATTTTCCTACAGAAAATGTGGAAAATCAAAAAGCATCAGAATAACACCTTCTTTTATTTTCAATGAAAGAAAACATCCCAAGTTTATCTTCCATAAAGATCAGGCTGTGAGCTCTTCATGGATGCTACATCCCTCTCACAGGGAAAGACTACACATCGTTTGGGCTATTAGGAGTAAAACTCGTGGGGGAGAAAAATCTGGAGGTTCAAGGGCCAAATTCTCTGCATGAGTGTTTTCTAGCTTGTACTCGCACTTTCTATATGTATATTGTATTATATGCATCTTCTGGATCAACTGGCAGCTAACTAATACCACCACACAATTTCAGTGCCCACATTTTACTTAATAATTCTATTTTGAGCCAAGTAATGCTATATTCCTGGTCAATGTACCTCATATGCAGCCACCACTCCCCTGTCAATGAAGGCTTGTGTGTTGCTATGATGCTGAACAGGTTTCAGCAGAGCTTCTGAACAAAGACAGACTAGGAAGAAGAGCCAGGGGGTGGCCTGTGGTGCAGTGAATTACTTAATATGGCCCTTAAGCCATAGTCTTTGAGACTCACACACAATGACTGAGTAGGACTGTGCAAATCAGGTGTACGGAACCTGTGATGGTTCAGGTTAAGTGTTGACTCAGCTAGGCCATGATTCTCAGTGCTGTACAGTTGTCCTCCATTTTGTGATCTGATGTAATTATCCTCCATTTTTGTGATGTGTTGTGAATCCTAGCCTCCGTGCCTGTGGTTGTGTTAATGAGGCAGGATTAGGGATGTATCTTGAGTCATTACCTTACTAGAGGGTGTGACTCAAATCACCACGCTTACCCCAGTCACTACCCATACTAAAGGGCATGACTCAAGTCATCACCTTCTCAAGTAGGGGGAGTTTCCTTGAGGGTATGGTCTGTATCAAATATATATGAATACCCTGGGGAAGTTCTCTCTCTCTATTTCTCTCTTGCTCTCTCTCTCTTGCCTTCGCTCTCGCTCTGGATTCCACATCTGGGTCATAGTCATCTGACCTCTGGCTCCTGGAACCTGAGCCAGCAGCCCATCATCTGACCTGCCAGTTCTGGGATTCACCAGTTTCTGCAGCTTCTTGAGCCAGCAGCCTGTTGTCTGACCTGATTCACAGCTTCCACAGCCAGGTGAGCCAGCAACCTGTCATCTGACCTGCCTGTTTGGGTTTGTCAGCCCCTGCAGCCACATGGTTCAGGAGAAGCCCCCAGCCTGATGCCTGACCCACAGATTTGGGACTTTACAGCCTCCACAACTACTGAGCCATTTCCAGGAGATATGGTTCATGAGTTCTGTGAGATTTTGGAGCGAATTTCTAGAATCCAAAGATAGGAGGTAGAGGACTGAAGGGAGAAGGAGGAGTTAATGTTAGAGATGATGGAATGGGACAGCAGTTTGGAAAAGTTGGACATTTGGGACAACTTTAACCTCTGCCTCATGGGAACCAGCTTTGTGCTGATCCTTATAAAAGAAATTATTCAAGGAACTACTCATTTAGTTGGCAGTCTAGTTCTGAAAATCAGGCACTAAAAACCCTATGAATCACAATGGTCTGATCTGCAGCCAATCATGGGGATGTCTCAGGACCAGGCAGTGTTTCCTTCCATTGTACATGGGGATGCCATAAGTCAGGGGCCCACTCAACAGTAGCTAACAATAACAACAATGCTGTATAAATTACCATGAACTAATGAAACAAGGACCGAAGAAGACTTTATACACAAATCTTAATTCACACCAAGTAAGAGTCATTTTACGTTCAAGCAAAGTTGTACAAAAATTTTTAAGTAGTTCAAAGAGAGAAGACCTATAAGAAAACTATGTTATGTTATGGCTGACATTGTTACAAAGATGTCAGTTCCAAGGAACATGTGGCACACGACTGGGGCCCATATTCAATATTGTCAATATTCATACTGAAAGCAGTTGGGTTTTCCACTCCTGGCTCAAGTGTGGCCCTGAGAGAGGAGAGAGAAAGGGAGGATTGTGCTCCTAGCTCTTGCATACCGGTGTTGCGGAGGATCCTACTGAAGACGAATGGATGACTTGGCGTCCCTAGGGAAGGGGGACCCCTGAAGTTTCCTGGGGAACCATTGTCATCATAGCAGCATCTCCCCCTACTTCTTGTAACCCCTCCCTCTGGACCTGAAGCTGCCTCCAGAGTCACTAGCTTGAAATAGGGAAATAATTCCAATTACCATCAACCGTATTAATTGCTGACTACCTTTTTTCTAATTGCCTGTACCCCAAAATCAGCATGCTTGCCATTAAGGCACTGTTGTATTTATTTATTAACCAACAAAGATTTACTGAGTTTGTATGAGCAGAGTGCAGTGGTAGACCCTGGAGCCAATAGAAAGATAAATAAGTTATGGCTCTCATCCCAAGGGGTTGGCAACTGTTGTAATATGTTTTACTAGACCACAGCCCTCCAAACTGTTCTGGGGTCCTCAGCCTTAGGAGCCTCTGTTTCATATAGAATGACTGTCTACTCATAATTTAGTAAAAAGGTCATAGAAACATCCCTTTGTCACAGAAATATAAGTCCTAACTGTGAAGTCTTCTCTTTAAGGAATCAGGGGCTGCTTTTCATCCATAAAGGTGGCTTTTAGCCTTTCTGCTGCACCAATTCTGGGATCAATTCAGTGTAATTTTTAAAATGTATTCCATTTCTTAGTTCTAGAAAATATTTAGGCTAGGTGTCATGGATTGAATTGTGTCCCCAAAGAATATCTGTCAACTTGGCTGGGTCATGATTCCCGGTATTGTATGATTGGGTACCATTTTGTAATCTGATGTGACTTCCTTATGTGTTGTAAACTCTATCACCATGATGTAACAAGATGGATTAGTGGCAGTTATACTGATGAGGTATAGAAGATTCGATAGTGTCTTAAACCAATCTCTTTTGAGATATAAAAAAGAGAAGCGAGCAGAGACACATGGAAACCTCACACCATCAAGAAAGCAGTGCCGGGAGCAAAGCACATCCTTTGGGCCTGAGGTTCCTGTGCTGAGATGCTCCCAGACCAACGAAGACTGATACATCGCAAGGACCTTCCTCCAGAGCTGACAGAGAGAGAAAGCCTTCTCCTGGAACTGAAGCCCTGAATTTGGACTTGTAGCCTACTGGACTGTGAGAGAATAAACATCTCTTTGTTAAAGTCATCCACTTGTGGTATTTCTGTTATAGCAGCACTAGGAGACTAAGACACTGGGTCACATTACTATATGCATTGCAATTTAAAAAAGTAAAAATAAGGAGATGAGGGAGACAAGGAAAGAGAAAATGAGTGTAGCAAGCAAAGAATAAAGCCAGAGGTTGTTTTAATCTCTTTTAAAATTGCACACTCAGTGTTCACATAAATTTTAACATTTATGAAACATACTTTAGGTAATTATGGGGCGTTATAAACATGACTAATGTAGGAGATAGTGGTAGTTCCAGATATAATTATTGCAAATCCCCTTATAACTACTGAACTCAACTCACTGATTGTTCGGCTGTTTTGTTTTATTTTGTTTCGTTTTCCTTTACAACCCTACATTACACAACTTGTTTCTCACAATCTAAAAGTTTGGTGCCCCTTTTTCGGGTAGAGAGACCTATTAGAATTGCTCCATTTCTGTTGCAGCTGTTTCTTTAAAAAGTAAAGTAAATTAAATATCTTCTGGCATTTTCCAAAATGCAAAACTCAATATGCATTGATTACGAGCTTTTATTTTATTTCCTAAGAGTGAAATGTTTGGGAAACTTCATTCCTTAACAAATACTGATTATCTTATATGTGTCAGGCACTGTTCTAGGAGCAGAGACACTCTGTCCCAGCCCTTCAAAGCCTATGTTCCAGACGTTGACAAGCAAACCAAAAAACAGCTGAAATCATTACAGGTTTCAATATGTGTTATAAAAGAAAAACAAATGCAGACTGATGTAGGAGCCCTGAATTTGGACTCCAAGCCTCCAGAAAGAACTGTGAGACAGTTTCTGTTCTTATAGACAACTTAATCTGTAGTACTTTGTTATAGCAGCACCAGGATGCTAAGATAGTGAGTTAGCAAGAAATCCAAGAGAATGTGCTAACATGGGATACAAGAGAAGAGAGCCTTTTGCAGAAACAGTGTTGGGGGCCTGGGGGAGAGGGGAAGACTATAGAGAAGCTGAGAAATACCCACTAGCTATGGCCATGTAGAAGACCAGGTTCAGTTGGTGGGGGTGGGTAAGGCCAGATTAGAACATTTGACTAGGGTATAGAGGTGAGAGAGAGTAGATAGTGGGACTATGCAACTTTCTTCAGAATTATGACTTAAAAAGAAGGTTGGAGAAATGAAATGGTAGCTGGATGGGGTTGTTAGATCAAAGTTTGTTGTTGTTGTTTTAAGTTATTAAAAAAAAACAAAAAACAAATGCAGGCTGATGTAGAAGCCCTGAATTTGGACTCCTAACCTCCAGAACTATGAGACAATAAATTTCTGTTCCTATAAGCCACCTAATTTGGGAGTTAAAATAGCTTATTTGTATGCTACCGAGAATGATGTTTACTAAAAGTGGTCATTTTTTATTTTAGAATACCTGCAGAATGTTTCCTCTCTTTGCAATAATTAACTAGCAGAGTCAGCTGTCTATTAAGGCTACAGCTAGATCCTGAACATAAAAATGTGTCATCTGCACAGAAAAAGATCTAAGTAGATGATAGATGTAAATAAAACCTGAGAGATCAATTCATAATTTTGAATAAGTACCAACTACGTAACAGATATGGAAACCCTGGTGGCGTAGGGGATAAGAGTTTGGCTGCTAACCAAAAGGTTGGCAGTTTGAATCCACCAGGCACTCCTTGGAAACCCTATAGGGCAGTTCTACTCTGTCCTATAGAGTTGCTATGAGTCAGAAGCAACTTGACAGCAGTGGGTTTGGGTTTGGTTTTTTTATGTAACAGATAGGAGCCCTGGTAGCACAGTGGTTAAGTGCTTGGTAGCTAACCAAAAGGTCGGTGGTTTGAACCCACCAGCCTCTCCACAGAAGAAAGATGTGGCAGTCTGCTTCCGGAAAGATTACAGCCTTAGAAACCGTATGGGGCATTTCTACTCTGTCCTATAGGGTTGTTATGAGTTGAAATTGACTCAGTGGCAATGGGTTATATAACAGAGACTGATTTAAAGATTCAAACAGTTGGTTTACATTATGGAATAATACAGGCAAGGAATTTGCATTCTTTTGGGGGAATCCAGATAATTAAAAAAAAAAAAACTTTTAAAATAAACAAGTAAATTATATAGGACATTTTTGTTGTTAGCTGATGTTAAGTCAGCTCTGACTCATGGCAATCCCATGTACAACAAAACAGAACATTGCCTGGTCCTGTGCCATCTTCACGATCGTGGGTATGTTCATGCCCATTGTTGTGGGCATTGGGTATTTTGAGTAACTTTCCAACCCAGGGGGATTTTCTTTGCATTATATCAGATACTATTCTGTTGTGATCTAATTGTAGGTTTTCCATTGGCTAATTTTTAGAAGTAGGTCACCTGGCCTTTCTTCTTAGTCTGGAAGCTCCACTGAAGCCTGTTCACCATGGGTGGCCATGCTGATATTTGACATACTGATGGCATAGCTTCCAGCATCACAGCAACACGCTAGCCACCACAGTACAACAAACTCACAGACAGATGGTGGATTTAGGATATCTGAGGGTGATTATTGCTCTAGGAGGAGCCCTTAGTGGTAGCAGCATTCAGCTGCTGCTCAAAAGGTTGAAAGTTTGAGCCCACCAGCTTCTTCATGGGAGAAAGACGTGTGGCAGTCTGCTTCTATAAAGATTTACAGACTTGGATATCCTCTGGGGGCGGTTCTACTCTGTCCTATAGAGTCACTGTGAGTTGGAATTAACTCAATGGCAATGTTTCTTTTTTTTTTTTGGAGGGGGCGGTCAGTGGGGTTTAGTGCCAGTAATTAAGAGCTTGGTTGCTAACCAAAAGGTCGGCAGTTCAAATTCACCAGCCACTCCTTGGAAATTTTATGGGGCAGATCTACTCTGTCCTATAGGGTCACTATGAATCGGAATTGACTTGACAGCAATGGGTATGGGTTTATGGGGAAAATACCTGGGGCCCTGGTAGTGCAGTGGTTAAGAGCTACAGCTGCTAACCAAAAGGTTGGTAGTTCAAGTCCACCAGCTGCTCCTTGGAAACCCTATGGGGGCAGTTCTACACTGTCCTATAGGGTCGCTATGGGTCAGAATAGACTCTGCGGCATTGGGGTGGGGGAAATGCAGCAGGAATTTGCAGAAAGCAGGGAGAGTGCTTTCAAAATTTAAATAGGGTGAAGGGTAGGTCTCATTGAGGTGACATTTGACCAAAGACTTGGAGAGGCTGAAGGCATTAGCAATGCATTTCTGGGAGAAGAGTATTCAAAAGAAAAGGCTAATCGATGGATGAGAATTAAACAGATAGATGAAATAGACAGAGGTGGGTAATCTCCACCTCTCAAGTGAATTGTATCCATCTCAAATAATTCTAGCCACTTTGCCTATATTGATGATGTTGTTGGGTGCCGTCAAGTCAATTCCTACTCATAGTGACTCCACGTGACAGAGTACAAATGCCCCATAGGTTTTCTTGGCTATAATCTTTATGGAAGCAGATTGCCCAGCCTTTCTGTCTCAGAGTCACTGGATGGGTTTGAACCACCAATCTTTCGGTTAGTAGCTGAGCTCTTAACTGTTGCACCACCAGGGCTCCTTTTGCCTATATTAATGTTATAAAATTATTAAAAAAATCAAATTATCAATATGAACTATGTCCTGATACTTTAGTATCATTTGTTTAGTGTATAGCATGTGCATTTTAGGAAAAAAGTGTGTCACCAGATCGATACTTTTAAGTGCTTAGTTAGTTGCTATGTCAATATTAATCACCTAGACATGGAGTTACCTACAAATGGAAGGTGGGTTTGAAAAAGAAATATCTATATAACTGAATATGTCTAGAAAACTCTACTAATGTCTGGACACAAGAACCATCATTGAAATAAACTTTAAGGAGTGAATTCCCCATACACAACCTGACCATATTAAATAATCATGTATCATCTGGATTTAGTAAAGGCGAGAGGGGCCCTCACACAGCCTTTCTGTGCTTGTAGCTGACAACTGGGGCTGCAACCACCATTGATTTTGGTATGATTAAACATGTGAGTGACAGGTTAGGCCCCCTTTCATTTGTATGCCCCTTACTCTGGAGGCTTTCTTACATCCTGTCTTAGTCATCTAGTCCTGCTATAACAGAAATACTACAAGTATTTAACAAAGAGAAGTTTTTTCTCTCACAGTCCAGTAGGCTACAAGACCAAATTCAGGGTGTCAGCTCCAGGGGAAGTCTTTCTCTCTCTGTCGGCTCCAGAGAAAGGTCCTTGTCATCAGTCTTCCCTTGGTCTGGGAGCATCTCAGCACAGGAACCTCAAGTCCCAAAGGACACGCTCTGCTCCCAGTGCTGCTTTCTTGGTGGTATGAGGTCCCCAATTCTCTGCTTGCTTCCTTTTCCCTTTATCTCTTGTAAGATAAAAGGTGGTGCAGCCCACACCCTAAGGAAATTCCCTTTACATTGGTCAGGGATGTGACCTTAGTAATGGGTATTATACAATCCTACCCTAATCCTCTTTAACATAAAATTACAATCACAAAATGGAGGACAACTATACAATACTGGGAATCATGGCCCAGCCAACTTGACACACACATTTTTAGGGGGACATAATTCAATCCATGACACATCCTCAGAGAGAATTATTGTTTTTATACCTTGGTTAAAGTGCATGTTATGGCCCATCCTGCCTCATGGGTGTGCAACATTTCTGTCCCTCTCTCTAAAGCATGAGCTCTTTAGGACAGGGACTATTTTTTATTCAAAAATCAGATGCTCGATATAATGGAATTCCACGCAGCAATAAAGGGAAGGAGACTTCTCTGAACGTACTGATATAGGAACATTTTTTCAAAATACACATTCTCTTTCACTTTATGTGGGAGAAAAAGCAATATTCAATGTTTTATGTGGAAAATGATCCCATTCTAATGCTGTGTCCCTAAGCCCCAAAATGCCTAACCCGGAAGGAAGGCCTTTTGGGTGTTGTCATCAAAGCTTCTCATTTGGGAAATTGGTAAGTTGGTCATAGATTTTTTTTAACAGTAAAATTTATAAAAGGGATTTCTTAATCACAAAATTGAATCCAATGACCAGCAGCAGATGAACTTGGCATAACCGTCATTGTTCTGGGTTCTTGGAGTTGTGGTTCCCTAGTCCATCTCCTTAAACTGCAAGATCGTTTCCTAAGAGGAGGCTTGAAATGGAGCAAATTTTATCAGAGGAGTAATGAACGCCAACAACCAGGTTGTAGTTATTTTCTTCCCATTCCATTTAGAAATGGCATGACTTGATTTCTCTCTCTCTCACTTTCTCCTGCTCTCCTTTTTTCTCCCTCATCTCCTTTTCACTTTCTCTCTGTCTCTCACTCTTGTCTCTTCTAAATTGGGCACACTCTCAGGCAGCCCTTTGTCATTCAGGTCCCTGGCAACACTCAGCTGTGGTTTCAAATCATATCCTCTCAGCAGCTCTAACACTTGATGGGACTCATCTGCCCAACACTTCCAAGAAGGGCCCCATTGTGTTTCGATGGGCCACTTGGCTACCCTGAAACCAATCTGTCTCCAGAGTGAAGCAATGGTTGTTGACCAGGCCCAGTCACATGTCCAACCCTGCTTTAGTGGGGGTGGAGTCAGCTCCACTGAGAGTGGAAGAAGAGTCCTTCATCAAGAAAATTCATGGTGAAGATCAACAAGGAAACAGGACCTGAGTGACACTATAAACCAATTAGACTCAACAGACATATATAGAACTCTCCACCCAACAACAGCACAGTATACATTCTACCCCAGTGCACATAGATCATTCTCCAGGATAGATGACATGTTAGCTCACAAAGGAGGTCCTGATAAATTTTAAAAAGATTGAAATCATACAAAGTATTTTGTGTGACCACAATGGAGTGAAGCTAGAAATCAATAACAGATTGAAAAAACTGGAAAATACACAAACATATGGAAATTAAACAACACACTATTAAACTACCAGTGGGTCAAGGAAGAAATCAAAAGAGAAATCACAAAGTTCTTAGAGTCAAATGAAAATGAAAGTAACATACCAAAACTTATGGGATGCTGAGAAGGCAGTACACAGAGAGAAACTTATAGCAATAAATGCCTACATGAAAAAAGAAGAAAGATCTTAAATCAACAGCCTACATAGACAACCCTAAGAAGTAGAAAGAGGGGAGCAAACTAAGCCTAAGCATACCAGAAAAAAACGAAATAAGAAAGATCAGAGCAGAAATAAATGAAACTGGGACCAGGAAAACAATAGAGAGAATCAATAAAACCAGAATTTGTTTCTTTGAAAAGATCGATAAAATTGACAAACCTTTAGCTAGACTGACAAAGAAAAGAAGAGAAAAGATGAAAATGACCAAAATAAGAAAGAAAGACAGGGGCATTACTACTGACCTGAGAGAAATAAAGAGAATTATGACAGAATATTATGAACAACTCTACGGCAACAGAGCTAGATGAAATGAACAAATTCTCAGAAGTATGCTACCTACCTAAATTTACTCAAGAGGAAATTGAAAGCCTCAGCAGACCCATAAAAAGTAAAGAGATCAAATCAGTGATCAAAAACCTCCCAACAAAAATGTGTCCTGGACCAATGGCTTCAGTGGGGAATTCTACTAAACATTTAGAGAAGACTTGACATGAATACTGTTTAAACTTTTCTGAAAGATAGAGAAGGAAGGAATACTCCCTAATTCATTCTATGAAGCAAACATAAGCCTGATATCCAAACCAGACAAATACACCACAAGAGAAGAAAATTAAAGGCCAATATCTCATATGAATATAAATGTAAGAATACACAACAAAATACTAGTGAATAGAATCCAACAGCACATTAAGTGTCATACACTGTGACCAAGTGGACTTTATTCCAAGAATGCAGGGAGAGTTCAACATTAGGAAAATCAATCTAATACACCACATCAATAGAACAAAGGAAAAGAACCATATGATCATTTCTATAGATGCAGAAAAAGCATTTGATAAAATCCAGCACTCTTCCTTGATGAAAACCCTAAAGAAGATTGAAATAGAAGGGAAATTCCTCAATATGATCAACGGCCACAATTATACTTAAGGGAGAAAGACTGAGAGTTTCTCCCTTGAAATCGGGAAAAAGATAGGGGAGCCCACTTTTACCACCTGTATTCAATATTGCTTTAGAAGTCCTAGTGATAGCAATGAGACAAGAGAAAGAAATGAAAGGTATCCAGGTTGGAAAACAAAAAGTAAAATTATCTCTATTCATGACGATAGACCCTATATATAGAAAATCCCAAAGAGTCTGCAAGCATACTTTTAGAGCTAATAGCGGAATTTAGTAAAGCTGCAGGGCATAAGGTCAACAAACAAAAATCAGCTGGGCTTCTTTACACCAGCAATGAGAAATCTGAAAGGGAAATTAGGGAAACGATTCTATTTACAATAGCATCTAAGAAAATAAAATACCTAGGAATAAATTTAATCAGGGATGTGAAGGATCTGTACAATGAACATTATAAACCCTGCTGAAACAGATGTTTATGGATTGGAAGACTTAATATTGTTAAGATGTCAAAACCACTCAAAGTGATCCGTAGATACAATGCAATCCCAATCAAAATTCTAACAGCCTTCTTTACAGAAATGGAAAAACCAGTCCTCAACTTTATACGGAATGGTAAGAGGCCCTGAATAGCTAGAGAAATATTGAAAGAGAAGAACAAAGTAGTAGGACTCATACTTCCTGATTTTAAAACATACTATACAACTATAGTAATCAAAACAACCTGGTGTTGGTATAAAAATAGACATATAGACCAATGGAATACAAACGACAGTCCAGAAATAACCCCACACATCTATGGTCCACTGATTTTTGACAAGGGTGCTAAATCCATTTAATGGGAAATGGAGAGTCTAATAAATGGTGTCTGGAAAATGAGATCTCCATATGCAGAAAAACGAAACAGGATCTATGCCTCACACCGTACACAAAAACAAATTCAAAATGGATGAAAGATCTAAATATGCAAACTAAACCATAAAATTCATAGAAAAAATGCAGGGGCAACACTGTTGGGCCTATCTTTTAACAATGGATTATCTAATATAATAACAAATGCACAAACAGTGAAAGACAAAATAAATAAATGAGACCTTATAAAAATTAACAACTTTTGTTCATCAAAAGACTTTACCAAACAAGTGAAAAGATAAGCTACCAACTAGGAGACTATCATTGGAAACCATATATCTGATAAAAATCTAATAACCAAAATATATATAAAACATTAACAACAACAAAAAGACAACCCAATCAGAAAATGGGCAAAGGACTTGAATAGACATTTCACCAAACAAGACATTCAAATGGCCACCAAACACATGAAAAGATGCTCAAAATCAATAGCTATTAGAGAGATGCAAATCAAAACCACAATGGGATACAATTTCACTCCCACTAGGATGGATAAAAATAATAATAATAACGTATCGGCGAGGATGTGGGGAAATTGGAACGCTTATCCATTGTTGGCAGAAATTCAAAATGGTACAGATACTGTGGAAAACAGTGTGGTGGTTTCTAAAAAAAACAAAAATAGAACTATCATATAACCCAGGAATTCCACTCCTGGGTATATACCAAAAAGATTTGGAAGCAGAGACTTGTACACCAATGTTCATTACAGCACTATTCACAATAGCCAAAGGATGGAAACAACTTAAATGCACATCAACAGATGAATGGATAAACAAAGTGTGGTACATAATAAAAAGGAATAGCACTCAGCCAGTAAAAGGAATGAAGTCTCGGTACATGCTACAATAGGGATGGAACTTGAAGACAATATGCTGAGTGAAATAAGTCAGTCACAAAAGGACAAATATTGTATGACCTTGTGTGGCAAGTGTCCATCCAAGTAACATCCAAGGTCTCTGTTTGCTTGAAGCAACAGAAGAAGAAGGAGAGTCAGAAATAGGAAGAGGATATGGAACGTGTGGCTAATTGCTTCCATGAATAACTGCCTCCTTTGCCACTAGACCAGAAGAACAAGATGGTGCCCGGCTACTACTACCAGTAATTTTGATCAAGGCCACAGTAGATGGACCCTGATAGAATGGGATAAAAATATAGAACAGAACCTCAAATTTCTTAAAAAAATAAAGATTTACTATTACTGGACCAGTTGAGACTAGAGAACTCACAGAGACTATTGCCCTGAGACACTCTTTAAACCTTGAACCGAAACTAGCTCCTGAAGTCATCTTTTAGCTAAATAACAGACTGGATGACAAAATAAAGAAAATCACACATAAGTACTGTGCTTCTTTAAAAAATTATCTATATGAGACCAAATGGTCAACAATTACTTTAAAACAACGGTGAGAATGAAAGGGGACAGGGAAACTAGATGAATGGAAATGGAACAACCAGAACAGAAATATTGAGAATGTTCACACATTGTGAAGAATATAACCAATGTCACTAAAAAATTTGTGTAGAAATTGTTGAATGGGAACCTAAACTGCTGGGTAAACCTTAAACCCTCACTGAAAACACAATAAAATATTATTTAAAAAGAAAGAAAGAAAATGTATGGTGTCCACGTTAGAGGGAGAGTCCTGAGCAGTACAAATGGTTAATGCTCACTGCTATGTCCACCCAGAGGGATCTCAGTAGAAAGTCCTGGTGCTCTACTTCTGAAAAAGCAGCATATGAAAACCTTATGGAGCACAGTTCTACCTTGACACACTTAGGATCACCTTGAGTTGGAATCAATGACACAGCAACTGGTTTACTGGTTATATTGGGATGTGGGGGAGGACATTGAGCACACACAACTTCAGATTTAAACACAAGATTCACTCTGTTTACAGATAAGGAAGCTGAGGAATAAAGACAGTATTCCTTGGATAAGTTTGCCAGATTCTCAAGCCTAGAATTTTATCACTGGCCCAAAATTATTTTCCAAGCTTCCCTGAATCAGTGTGTGTCAGCTTGGCTTTTCACAAGGACTGAGTACATGGATGGAAATTGTGAAATGGTAGAACAGAAGGAGCCACAGAAAAAAGAGAAAAATGGAGGATAAAAGCATAAAAGCCAGGGTCCAAGCATGAAAGAGACAGCACTCTTAAACTGGGTAACTTGAGAAGAGTTTAATAAAGGGATTATTTACAAAAGGCAGACAGGATGTAGGGACACCACAAGAGAAAATGCATGACCCTAGGGCAAGTAATGGTAGGACCATTAACATTTCTGTATCTGGAGATGCCAGTAGGGGGAGCAGTTACCTGATCCAGAGGAGAGAGTCATGTGAGAGGGCTACTTGGCAGGAGCTGTGACCTTCAAGCAGACGGGAAGCCAGCTAGAGGTGACCACTCAGTGGATCTGCTGATGCAAACAAAAGATGTAGAACTAGAAGGAGTATACAGGAGAATAAGCAAGGGCAACTCTTGGCAACCACCCTCTCCAGCACTTTCTTCTCCCTCCTTCCCCTAGCCTACTTCCTAATTCCTTTCCTAACTATCTTTTCTTTGAGAGAATCTACAATGCAAATTCTCACCCATTTAGAGGCATTAAAGATGCCTTTGTCGAGGGACTCTGTGCTGAGAAATTGATAGATGGACAGATGATAGATAGATACATAGGTAGACAGGTACACAGATACATGCTATCAAGTCAGCTCTGACTAATGGAGACCTTATGCACAACAGAATAAAATGTTGCCTGGTCCTGTGTCATCCTCTCAATCACTGACATGTTCAAGTCAATCATTGCAGCCCTTGAGCCCATCCTTCTCACCAAGGGTCTCCCTCACCCTTGCTGGCCGTCTGCTTCCCTAAACGTGACGTCCTCCTCTAGCGAGATTCATCCTTCCTGATGGCATGTTCAAAGCAAGCAAGTCAGACAAAGTTTTCACTGGCTAATTTTTGGAAGTAGATCAAGTCTTTCTGCCTAGCGTGTCTTAGTCTGGAAGGTCCTCTGATTCCTGTCCATCATGGGAGATCCTGCTGGTATTTTAAATACCAGTGGCATAGCTTCCAGCATCACAGCAACACACAAGCTACCACAGTTCAACAAAATTCACAGATGGGTGGTAGCTGAGAATTCACTCTCCTCTAAAAAAATAAAGAGGAAAATTAACTTGACTCTGTTGATCAATTTCCAAAATAGACTCCTAGACAAGGATCAAGTGCTCATTTCTCAGATTTTCCTGACAGCATCTGCTCCACTTCCTACCCTACCTGCTCATCAGAATCAGTCAGTTTGGATGATCTCACTCTCCATAGGTAACCAAGGCCTTCACATTCTGGAAACACTCAGAGGGCCATCTCAGGACCACAAGGGGGATAATGTAAGTGGTAACACACTGCAACCTGAAAGCACCAGACAAAATGATGCTGTTGGATAGTGCAAAATTCAGCATAGATCCTTGCACTAATCCAGTGCAGAAACGTATAATAATTGGAAAAAAAGACAAAGAAAAAAGGAGGAAGTGAGAGAGGGAGAGAAGGGAAGGGAAAAATGAAAGGAAAAGGAAGAAAAGAAAAGAAAATTGTTCACTCTGATAAAAACGATTAGTTGTTGGAAAGGCTTCAATTAGTATTTGAGATAGACCAGTTTCAAAGCTTTCATTGATTTATAATCAGAATGAGAGGAACTATGGAAAGCCAAATTATTTTATGCCACAGATATAAACAATAGCAGGATCACAAAATAACAACTGTTTTCTAATTTCCCTTGAGAGGAGCTTGAAAAGATCATCTCAGTAACAACAGTAAGCTATATATGAAGAGGAAAAAGTAAGTCTAAGAATCAAAAAGAAAATGCTCTGTTCCCTCAAAACTTCATAAATGTGTACTTGACTCTTCTGAGTTGTCACTCAAGTTTCAAGTTTATTTTTATTTTTTAAAATATTTTTAATTTCAGAAATATGTTAAAGGCACTAAATTAAGTAAAAAGTCCTTCTATTTTTTAAAGTGCATAAAGCAAAAAGTGAGCATGCCCTCCATCCCCACCTCTTTTCCATTTTCACCCACCAGAGGGAAAAAAAATGCAATCCATATTCTTCCAGATGCTTTTCCATGAGTACACAGACGTTATACACATTCGATTTGATTTTAAATAAACCTTAGCACACACAGTCAAAACAACATACCCGGCATCTATAAATCAGCATCTAAGCACTACAGGCTATATAGATCAGAGGCGGCACACACCCTGGGGGTGGCTGTAGCAGTGCATTAGAGCATATCAGAAAATAATAAACCAGAATGCCTTCTGACCCTTTTCCATTGACCTCTTTCCTTGAAGAAGCTCACAGATTGCCATAGAGGCCAATTAGCATTTACCAGAAATCGCCACAGATTCCAGGTTCCCTAAGGCAAGCTCCTTTTGGTCTATTGTATGTTATTCCCTTGGGTGGGAATTAGAGCCCTAGTGGCGCAGGGGTTAAGAGCTCAGCTGCTAACTGAAAGATCAGCTGCTCTATGGAAGAGAGAGGTGGAGGGCTGCTTCTGTAAAGATTACAGCCTTGAAAACCCTTCTCTGTCCTGTAAGGTCACTATGAGTCAGAATTGACTCTACATCAGTGGGTTTTTAGGTTTAAAATATCAAATAATATCTAATTTCAAATAAATTCTAATGCCAGGTATTTAGACTTTTGACACTTCTCTGCATATACTCATTTAAAAATGACTCAACATTTATTTCTACAATGAACATATTGGTTGTTACATATTTAGAAAAACAAACAAATCCGTTGCCATCGAGTTGATTCCGATTCACAGCGATCCTATGGGACAGAGTAGAACTGCCCCATAGGGTTTCCAAGGAGTGCCTGGTGGATTCGAACTGCCAACCTTTTGGTTAGCAGCTGTAGCTCTTAACCACTATGCAACCAGGGTTTCCATCACATATTTGGGGGATAGAAGAAGTGGCACGAGACATTTACAGGTATGACTGTAGAAAACTATAGTGTTGGAGCATAGTGGTGGAGATTCCAGTTGAGTTTCCCATTTACCCACATACACAGGATTATCACAATTGCAAGTTCTCTGCTCTTCAGGCACTTGCCAAACATTATAAGTCACCATGCAGAGGACTCTAGTACACAAAACCATGGAATGGACCCTCCTGGCTCCGTGGGCTCCTCCCTTTCTTTTCCCTGTTTTTAAAGGAAAGTCTTTATTAGCCAATGGGCCAATGAAGGCATTGCGTCTCCTTTAAAAGACATGGTTAAGAGAAGAAAAGAACAAGCCACAAATTGGGAGAAAGTGTTTTTTAAATCATATATCTGATGAAGAACTTGCATATAGAGATATATAAAGAACTCTCAGAACTCAATAATAAGGGGAAAAATTTTAAAAAGAAAAAAATGTGGATGCTTGATCAAAGAAGACACATAGATGGCAAATAAGCACACAAAAATACATTCAACATCATTAGTAAATGCAAATTAAGACCACCAAGAGATACATCTCTTTGCTCTATTAAAGTGAATGGTTAAAATTAAAAAGACCGACCTCCCAAATGCTGGTGAGGATGTGGAGCAGCTGGAACTCTCATTTGCTGCTGGCAAAAGTGTAAAGTAGTACAACCACTTTGGAAAACAGTTTGCCGGTATCTTAAAAATTTAAACATACACCTACCACATGACCCAGCCATTTCACTCCTAGGTTGTTAGATAGATAGATAGACAGACAGACAGCCAGATAGATAGATAGACATAGAGATAATCTGTCACTGAATCTATTCCTACTTATGGTGACCTTACGTACAACAGAATGAAATGTTGCCCATTCCTGCATCTCCTCCTGATCTCCATCATATTTGAGTCCATCACTGCAGCTATTTTGCCAATCTGTTTCACCCACCAAGTCTTCCTCACCCTTATGGCCCTCTACTTCACCAAACATGGTGTCCTACTCTAGCGATCGATCCCTCCTGATGATGCGTCCAAAGCAAGCGAGTCAGATGACATGCTGTTGTGATCCATAAGGTTTTCTTTGGCTAATTTTCAGAAATAGATAGCCAAGCTTTCTTCCTAGTGTATCTTACTTAGTCTAGATAGTCCACTGAAACCTGTCCACCATAGGTGACACTGCTGGTATTTGATATACTGGTGGCATATCTCCCAGCATCACAGCCACAATATCCATGCGAAGACTTGTGCATGAGTGTTCATAGCAGCTTTATTTGTAATAGCTCCAAAACTGGAAATGATCCAAATGTCTATCAAAAAGTGAATGGATAAACAAATAATAGTGTAACCATACAACAGAACTCTATACCACAATAGGAAGGAATGGACTATTGACATACACTACGACATTGACTGTATCTCAACATAATTATGTTCCATGAAAGAAGAGTACATACTGTATGATTCCATTTATATAAATTTCTAAAAAATGCAATCTAATTTATAGCAACACAAAGCAGATAAGTAGCTGCCTGGGAGGGCATGGGAGGCAGGAGTGTGGAGGGACGGGACAGGAAGGATTACTAAGGGATTCTTGAGAAAACGCTTAAAGGTGACAGATATGCTCATTATTATGATTGTGGAGATGATTTCACAGGTATATACATATGTCCACACTTATTAAATAATCAACTAATTTACACTTTAAATATATTCACTTTATTATAGACAAATTACATATAAAAATTAATAAAAGCTTGAAAAAAATTGATGAAGTGGGAAAAGAAAGAACTCGAGTCACACTGTCTTGGGCTCTGGGCTCCCTCTGGGACTTCTCTGATTCTGGACCTTCTGCTGTTGGTGGCCATTAGGGGGTGCTGTCACTGTCTTTCTTGACCTGAGCAGGTTGTTAAAAATTAAAAATGGGACACAGTAGAACCATCCCTCTGCTAATATGCAGTCACTTCCGACTCAAGATGATCAGCTTGCTAAACTGTGAGGTAAACACACACTAAACTTTAAAATAAGGCAATCCTGGGGAGGCTTATAGTTTATAGGGGGAAAGCAGCAGTTAAATAAAGTTCTAGCTAACTTAGGTGCTTCCCCACTTTAAATAAAAGAAGACCTTTCAGGCCTTGGATGTCTCCTGGATGCTTCCTTCTTAGGTTTGTTCATCATATAAACAATCCCTTTTTCAAGTCTTTCCAATAACCTCACTCCACCCATTCCCAGAATATCTCCACCTGGGAAAGGATCAGTCAGGCTTGAGCCCTATGGTCTCCTAAATCTCTAGCCGGTTCTCTCTCTACTCTGCCTCTTGCTCACTCTTCTTAGGGTACCTGCTCGATAATGGTTAGCCTGTTGTTGTTTTTAGCCGCCATTGAGTTGACCACTACTCATGGTGACGCCATGCACAACAGAACAAAACACTACTGGGACCTGCACCATCCATATGATCAGTTGCAGATCAGACTGTTGTGATCCATAGTGTTTTTAGTGACTGATTTCTGGAAATAGATCTTCAGGCCTTTCTTCCTAGTCTGGAAGCTCTGCTGAAACTTGTTCAGTATCATAGCAACACACAAGCCTCCAGTGACGGATGGTGGCTGTACTTGAGGTGCATTGACTCGAAATTGAACCCAGGTCTCCTGCATGAAAGATAAGAATTCTACCACTGAACCACCATTGTCCCCATAGTTGGTCTAAAACACACCAAACCCATTGCTGTTGAGTCGATTATGACTCATAGTGACCCTACAGGACAGAGCAGAACTGCCCCATAGGGTTTCCAAGGAGCAACTGGTGGACTGGAACTACCGACCTTTTGGTTAGCAGCCAAGCTCTTAACCACTGTGCCACAAGGGCTCCATAGTTGGCCTAGTGGGATGGAAAACAGCAAATAGTGGCAATAAGTACGGGGCAGAAAAGGAATGTCATTTATAATATGGGTGGTCCTACTTAAGGATTGTTTTCAGAAACAATCAAAAGGTTGAGCAGGAAAGAAAAATTAGGCATAGTTTACTAGACGGCTCCTATCTAACATTTAACTAGTCGCAGTGCACCATGCGTTGGATATGGGTATCTATGTGGGAAGAAGGCAGCATGCAGTGGGGGAGGAGGAGGAAAGGGAGGCTGATTATCAACTTCGATAGCGGAGCACAGATAAAACTTGAAAGTGAAAATCAAGACCTAGCAATATATATTTGGAGATAAGGGTATAAAAATCAGCTAAAAGACTTAGAAGGGTTAGTCTCTGGGGAAAGGAATATGGAGACAGAAAAAAATACTTTTTTTTGTTTTTTGTTTTTTACCAAATCTATTAACACCATTTGACTCTTTAAGCTGTATGCATATTTAAATTTAATTTAAAAAATTTAAATCAGAGGTGTACTATCTCACTTATTTGAGGTAGCAAATCCTAAACCATCTCATCATTTTGTGCTCTCCAAACCATCTTCCCGACACACTCACCCCTCTCAGACCAGGTCCACCCATGCTGAAGCAGCACAGAGTTTCCCAAACAACCCCAAGTCCATATAGCTTCCTTTATTCACAGAAAGAATCAAAAGTTCATGGCCAGGAGGCAGAGCCAACATGGAGCCCTAGACAGCCGCACCATGCCATCCCTCTGGAGCAAAGACTTGAAAAACTAAGTAAAACAGACACAAATGTCAATACTGGAACCCTAAGCATCAGATGAAGGGATAAAGAACTACATCAAACATTGAATGGAAGAAGAAACTGACAGAAATCAGAGAACAAGGAGAAATACAGAGCGGAGGTCTGCTGCCAACTAATACAGCATAGCGTCGCCACCCGGACAAGGAGTACAGGAAGGCAACTTCGTGGAGCTCCCAAGAAAAGACAGAGCACCCAGTAACCAGGGAAACACACTCTTCCACCCCTCACCCTTCTGCCCTGTATGCCACCTCCCTCCTCTTCCCGCTGGTCCCCAGGTCCACCCCGCCCACACCCACCAGCTACCACCATGCAGTTTCTCCTTTTTTATTTCTTATTTCTCTTCATTTTTTTTTCTTTCTTCTTCCCACCTAGCCCCATACGCCACCTCCTCCCCCTTCATGACAGCCCCAGAGGGTCCCAGGTGCTCAGGCCTGCCTCCTCACAGGGTCTACACCACCCCCCCCTCCCGTCACTTGACCAGCTGCTGAATGGTAGGAAGGGAGCCCATCCAACACCCTTGCCTATCTGGCAAGGGGCTTTGAAGTCTCCCACACCACTGGACCAACATCAGGAGGAAGACAGTGCCTGCCCAGTCCACACTCAGCCACCTCACTAAACCAGCGGACAGCAAAGTGGGAAAGTGGAGGTATATCTGAATATATCCGACCTCTGCCTCATAGGAGCCAGCCTTGTGCTGATTCTGGTTCACACTGTGGTCCTTTCACCTTCCTTCTCACAACTCCTTGGCCCACCTCATACTCAGGTAACCACCAGTGGGCTTTGTGTTGCTACCGATTGGTTCATATACTGTGGCATTATTTATTTATTCGTTTATTTTCCATGGTTGGGACCTTGAAGGGTTTTATTTATCTTTCTTTCCCAAAGCCCTAAGCACTGAATTTTCTGTTCAGTAGGTGCTCAATTCATGTCTGTTAAAGTAAAGTAAAATTAATGCTCCCCCGGCCCCTCCCTCCCTTTTTTTTTTGCCACCAGTGTTGACGGTTTAAAATGTATTAGTATTCCTTACAGCTAGAGCCACGCTGTGAGACAGAAGACACAGGGCTCCTTATCGCCATTACTTAAACTGAAAGGGCAGGACGAGTAGACAGTTATCCACATCCTCCATTGTTTCATTCTCTACTTTTCTTCTGGGTTCGATAATTCACTGCAACGATCACGCAGAACTGATAACTCACAGACTATACTCACTGTTATGTGGTTTTATTAGGGTAATAACACAGAAGTAGCAGGGTACAATTCGGGATGCAACTCAGGGGAAGGTATGTGGACAAGGTCCAGGAAGGTCTCCAGAGAAGAGAGTGTGTCTTTCCCTTCGTCAACCAGGTTAGCTTCAGAGAAGCTCCCCACTGGAAAAGGTCTGTCTCAGGGCTACTCTCTAGAAGCTCTCCTCCGGATCAGGACCACCCTGCCCTCTCCTTCCAGGGTTTTTATAAACCACCCCATGTACTCCTTGTCAATTACAAGGCGGACCTCTCTAACAAATCCTGGTAAATGTCAAACTGCACAGGGACTCCCAGCCAATCCTAGTAAAGGTCAACTACTGGGCGAGGCCCCCGGCCAATTCCTTAGGTGGATCCTAAACTGACCAATATTTGCAAGCAGATTATGTGGATAGCAAACAATCAGTCCTTGCAAGCTGCTTGTGTGGATGTCAGAGGGACTAATCCTTTGGCAGACTGCAACGTGATCAATCATTTTGGGAGAAATGCAAACCCTGGGCCAGAAAGGCCACATAATGGAATCCCATTGCATCACAGAAGTGTTACATAAGTGTCTGAGGAAACTTTTGGGGATGATGGATATATTTACTCTCTTGATTGTGGTGGCGGTTTTGCAGGTTTATACATATGTCAAAATTATCAAATTGTGTAATTTAAATATGCTTATGTTATCTCAATCATAGCTCAATAAAGCTGTTAAAAATTATACTACTTTGTGGGATGAATAAACCAAAAAAAAAAACCCCAAATCTGTTGCCGTCAAGTTGATTCCAACTCATAGCAACCCTATAGGACAGAGTAGAGCTGCCCCAAACAGTTTCCAAGGAGCACCTGGTAGATTTGGACTGCGGACCTTTTGGTTAGCAGCCATAGCATTAAGCCACTATGCCACCAGGGTTTCTGTAGAATGAATGTGCTCCTACAAATCAACAAGTCAAAGATATTCAACCCAATAGAAAAATGGGCAAGAGAGTTGAAAAAAAACTTCACAAAAGAGACTACTCAAATGGTCAGTAAACATCTTATTAATAAACAGAAAAATGAAAATTAGACTTATAAGCATTACATATTCACCAGAATGACTTTAAAAGCCTAACAATAACAATTGTTGGAGAAGATGGAATGGTGGGAATTCACTTTAGGGGGAAGTAAATTGGTGTACCTCCTTTTAAAAACTGGCAGTATCAACTAACGTTGAACATAAGCTGACCCATGGCCAACAATTCAACCCCTCGGTATATACCAAATAAAACTGTGTGCGTATGTGCAGAAAAACACCTGTACAGATATGTTTACACTGTTCGCAAAAGCTAACACTTGAAAAGTTTAAATGTCACCAGTAGAGGAAGAAAATAAACTGCAGTGTGCTCGGTGCGCTCATACAGTATTCTGTTTCTTGTTAAAAATACAAGCATTATCCCTTTAATACAGATGAGGAAACTGAGGCATACAGAGATGAAGAAACTCACCCAAGGTCACACCATTTGTAAATGGTCATGGTAAGATACTAACCCAAACAGTCTGGTTCCTTGGATAAGTCCACTATATCACCTTAAAAATTGTTGTCAGGAGACAATAGACTAAATTTAATAAACAAATACGTGCCTTTGAATGTTTACACTTCATATCTACAACCCATGAGGGTGAACCCCGCCTGCTGGAGCCCCTTGAGTCCACTGAGAGACTCCAGGCCTTTGAGAAAGAGAAAGTGAACTTTATTGCAAGCCAGTCAAGCAAGGAGCTCGGAGACTAAGTCTCATATCGAGCTCCCCAAGGTTGGGAGTTCTAGGGCAGTTATAGTGTTCAGGATAGAGAACTTACGCATAATTTGTGAAATTTCTGGGAATAGGCAGACAATTTCAGGAGCTAATTAACATGTATGGGGGTGCAGTGGGGTGTGCCATATGGTGGCTAAGGGGTGTGTGTGTTGTGGGGGAGTATGACACATGAAGTTTATCTAAGGACATCTTTGCAGCTTATTGCTCATGTCTGAATGGAGTTGGGGTGGTTAGTGAAGCGACCTTGAGCAGAGAAGCAGTAATATGACCTTGGGCTGCTACACAGAATGCCCTTATCAGGAACTCACAGACCCTGGGTGTCGTGGGAGGAGGGGGAACAGTTTAACCCTGTCAGTGACATATCTGCCTCAAATTTTGCTTCTATAAATCATCTATGTTTCAACTTCAACTTCCAGTAGTACGGTAGGCTGCCCTGAACAATCCTTAAAATAAAACAAGTAATTATAGACAAAAATGCTCATTTTATAAGATTTTTCTTAAATTAATTTCAGACCTGGTACAAAAGAAGAAATTTGCAGAGACAAAAAAAAAGTGTGGTGGTGGGGGGACAGGAATCAGGAGTCCTGGGAAGAGAATGCCAAAGACGACATTCACCTGGGAGACCTGCAATGCCCTGGAGACCATAAGCATCACTACCGATGGCTTCAAGTGCATGGAAAATAAGAGATATAGTGCACAGGAGAAAATTGGTGACCACACAGATTTCCTTCTGTGTGTGAGTGAAGAGTGAAGAAGCAATTGGTCTGCCATCTAGTGGGAGACCAGACCATCTCCACCTTGACATCTATTGAAAGGGAGATATAATCTCCTTTGAGAATTTGTAACCAACCACTAACTATCCATTGGGGGCCCTGGTGGCACAGTGGTTAAGTGCTTTGGCTCTTAACCAAAAGGTCAGCAGTTCAAATCCACCAGCCTCTCCTTGGAAACCAAACAGGGCAGTTCTACTCTGTCCTATAGGGTCACTATGATTCAGAATGGACTCCATGGCAACAAGTTTGTTTTTTGTTTTTTGTTTTTTTTTGAGTCATCCAACAGAACCCTGGTGGTGCAGTGGTTAAGAGCTCGGCTACTAACAAAAAGGTGGGCAGTTTGAATCTACCAGCCACTCCTTGGAAGCTCTATGGGGCAGTTCTACTCTGTCCTATGGGGTCTCTTTGAGTTGGAATTGACTTGAGGGCAACAGGTTTTTGTTTTGTTTTGTTTTTTTTAGTCATTCTTCAGGGTGCCTTAGAACTGAAGCACACTGCCTGTGTGCTCCAAAAACCTTTAAGTGGAGAAGTTAAAGTGGTTTACAATAGGTGGTACCACCATGGGACCATTGGAAATGAATGGAAATCCTCTCTGGAGGATAAAATTACACTGAGGGCCCCACATGAGGATCCCTAGTGGATCAGTAGGTTAAGCGCTCAGCTGTTAACCAAAAGGTCAGCGAACAAGGGGTTTGAAATGGTTCATTCCTGTTTGATCCCCTGCTGAGAATTTGCCTTTATATCCCTGGGGGTCTTGTTAAAATGTAAATTACAAGATCCCTGGGGATCTTGCGGAGTCCTGGTGGGTCAGTGGTTAAGCACTCATCTGCTAACCGAAAGGTCGGCAGTTCAAATCCACCAGCTGCTTCTTGGGAGAAAGATGTGGCAGTCTGCTTCCATAAAGATTTACAGCCTTGGAAACCCCATGGGGCAGTTCTACTTCAAGAAGCTTTAAGTAGAGACATTAAAGTGGTTTACGGTAGGTGGTACCACCATGTGACCAGCAGAAATGAATGCAAATCCTCTCTGGAGGATAAAATTATATCTAGGGGCTCACATATGGCTACAGATAAACTTTCCCCCAAATTTGGCAGCTTAGAATTAAAACACACAGACATATACGCACAAACACACACAGACATACACACACAAACAACACAAACACAGAGAGACACACAGACAGAAACAAGACACCATTTAGAGTAACCACCAAATGAGGAGAAATACAGCACACAGAGAGACACACAAACAGAAACAAGACACCGTTTAGAGTAACCACCAAATGAGGAGAAATACAGCATAAAACTTCCAAACAAAGAGGGGGGAAGGGAATGAGAAAAATAAAAAAATTGATAAATCATTCCAAAAGATTTTTAAATGCAAAAAAAGAAGAAAGACAAAAGAAACAGAAAAAGCAAGACAAACAGGTTGTATAATGAAATTGAGAAAGAACAAATCTGATATCAGAGTAATCAAAATTAATGTGTATGGATAAACTCTTCAATTTAAGATGCTAACCAGAAAAGAAAAATCACTCAAAGAATTAGAGAATGAACAAGATTGTTACAGATACTAAGATAGTCCACAGGGAAAAGTTTAAAAAGGTCTACTGACTTAATATCAGAATTAAAGGAGAATTTAGCAAATTGGCTAATTGCAAGATTAGTAATCGGGAGTCCCTGGATGGTGCAAACAGTTAAGCGCTCAGCTACTCACAGAAAGGCTGACAGTTTGAGTTCACCCAAAGGTGCCTTGGAAGAAAAGCCCGGTGATCTATTTCCAAGAGGTCACAGCCACTGAAAACCCTATGGAACACAATATTACATGAGGTCACCATGAATTGTAGTCAACATGAAAAAAATTATCTAGCTAGCTAGCTATAAAATATATTCATATATGTTAGGAATTATCAGTTTGAATTTTTAATCAAAACTACAATGAGATACCATCTCACCCCAGCATTACTGGCACAAATCGAAAAAAAAAAAAAAAACAGAAAATAACAAATGTTGGAGAGGCTGCAGGGAAATTGGAACTCTTATGCGCTGCTAGTGGGAATGCAAAATGGTACAACCATTTTGGAAAATGATACGGCGCTTCCTTAAAATGCTAGAAATAGAAATACCATATGATCCAGCAATCCCACTTCTAGGAATACATCTCAGAGAAATAAGAGCCGTCACACGAATAGACATATGCACACCCATGTTCATTGCTACATTATTCACAATAGCAAAAAAGATGGAAACAACCTAAGTGCCCACCAACAGATGAATGGATAAACACACTATGATACATACGCACAATGGAGTACCACACAACAATAAAGAACAGTGATGAATCTGCAAAGCATCTCACAACATAAACGAATATGGAGAGCATTATGCTGAGTGAAACAAGTCAGTCACAAAAGCATAAATATCGTATGAGACCACTACTATAAAAACACATGAAAAGGTTTACACACAAAAAGAAACAATCTTTGCTGGTTACGAGGGATGGGAGGGGTGGGGGTGGGGGATACTAAACAGATGATAGATAAGTGGTAACTTTGGAAAAGGGTAAGACAGTACATAATACTGGGGAAGCCAGCACTACTTGTACAAGGAAGGGTCTTGGAAGCTCCATAGACACATCCAAACTTCCTGAATTGCTGGGCGGAGGGCTGTGGGGATCATGGTCTCAGGGGACATCTAGCTCAGTTGGCATAACATAGTTTACAAAGAAAATGTTCTACATCCTACTTTGGTGAGTAGCGTCTGGGGTCTTAAAAGCCTGTGAGCGGCCATCTAAGATACTCCACTGGTCTCACCCCTTCAGGAGCAAGGGAAAATGAAGAAAACTAAAGACACAAGGGAAAGATTAGTGCAAAGGACTAACAGACCACAACTACCACAGCCTCCACCAGACTGAGTCCAGCACAACTAAACAGTGCCCGGCTACCACCACTGACTGCTCTGACAGGGATCACAGTAGAGGGTCCTGGACAGAGCTGGAGAAACATGTAGAACAAAATTCAAACTCACACACACCCAGAAAAAAAGATCAGGTTTGCTGGTCTGACAAAGATTGGAGAAACCCTGAGAGTATGGCCCCTGGACACCCTTTTAACTCAGTACTGAAGTCACTCTTGAGGTTCAACCTTCAGCCAAAGATTAGACAGTCCATAAAACAAACAATAATATGCATAGCTCAACCTTGTAGACAAGACTAAATGGCCACACCAGCCCAGCAGTAAGGAGGAGAAGGCAAGAAGGGACACAAAAACTGGATGAATGGAAATGGGAAACCCGAGGTCGAGAAGGGGGGCATGTGGACACATCTTGGGGTTAGCAACCAATGTCACAAAACAATGTATATTAATTTTTTAATGAGAAACTAATTTACTCTGTAAACCTTCACCTAAAGCACAATAAAAATAAATAAATAAAGTTCTAGCTTGGCCATTTGCTAGCTCTACAAATTTTGGCAAATAATATGTCCTCGGTTTCCTTATCTATAAAATGAGAGTGTGGCCACCATTAGGTTGGCTATAATCAAAAAGATAGATAATAACAAGTGTTGGTGAGGATATGGAGAAACTGGAACCCTCATACATTGCTAGGGGGACTGTAAAATGCTACAGCTCATTGGAAAATAGTTTGGCAGTTCCTCAAAAGCTTAAACATAGAGTTGCCATATGACCCAGCAATCCACTCCTAGGTATACACTCGAGATAATCGAGAACTTGCACACGAAAACTTGTACAAATGTTTTTAGCAGCACTACTCATCGGAGCCAAAAAGTGGAGACAACTCAAATGCCCATTAACAGATGAATGGATAAACAAAACGTGGTATATACATATGATGGAATATGATTCAACCATAAACAGGAATGAAATACTGATGCATACTATAGCATGGCTGAACCTCGAAAACATTATGGTGAATTAAAGAAGCCCAAAACAAAAGGCCACATATTGTATTATTCCACTCACATAAAATATCCAGAATAGGAAAATCCATAGAGATAGAAAGCAGATTAGTGTTTACCTAGGGTTGAGGGATGGAGGAAGTGATAGGGAGTGACCGCTGATGGGTATGAGCTCTCGTTTTGAAATGGAATTAGATAGTGGTAATGGTTGCACTATCTTGCATATATATTAAAAATCACTGAATTGTACACTTTAAAATGATCCATTGTGTGGTATGTGAATTATATCTCAGTAAAGCTGTTTGAAAAAAGGAGACATTTCCGAAGACCTAAATCATTTGAGCAATACACTACATTCAAAGATAGACTCGCTATCTGAAGCTGATTTTCCCCAAAATGTATCCAGAGATACAATGCAGATTCACACAATCCTCTCATGGGCATGGAAAGGCAGATCCTACAATTCATATGGAAGAGCAAAGAGCTAGGAAATACCCAGACAAATGTGGGGGGAAAAATAGAAATATAAGGATGTCTTTGTCCAATCAGATGTTAGGATTTACTATAATATTACACAAATGCAGTGAAATTTTGGTTTTGGGAATGATAAATTGACTTGAAACAAACTGAAGAGTCCAGGAATACACCCACACATATGGGAACTTGACAAATGAAAGTGGTGGTCACGCAGATGAACAGTGCTAGAAGTGATTTATTTATATGGAAAACATGCATTTGGACCCCTAACTGACATCTCTATTAAAATATATAAAATCAGTGCCACAGGAATTACAAACTGAAATATGAAAAGCAAAATTTTCAAACACTTACAAGAAAGTGTAGGAGAATATCAGAGTAGTGTAGAATTTCTTTTAAAAGATACAGAAAAGTAACAAAAAAGATTGATCCAATGACATTAAATTTTTATTTGTTAAAAGATAACATAAAAATATAATACAGCTTGGGAGGAAATATTTTTAATGCATTAAACAAATGTTGAAGCCCCTGGGTGGTGCAAGCAGTACGCTCTCAACTACTAACCCAAAGATTGGTGGCTTGAATCCACCCAGTGATGCCATGGAAGAAAGGCCTGGCAATCTGCTTCTGTAAGATGACAGACAAGAAAACCTATGGAGCAGTTCTACTCTGTAACACATGGGGCACAGTGAATCAAAATCAACTTTACTGCAAAGGGTTTGGTTTTTTGGTTTTAAACAAATGTTTAGCATTGAATACATATAAAGAATTTCAAAATGAATAAGATAAAAAAAAAAGAAGCAAACTGTGCCAGAAAATCTAAAGAATCAATTCACAAGAAAAGCAAATGACCAGTAAGCATATTTTTTAAATGGTCAACCTCACTAGTGATCAATGAAACCAACATTTAAGCAACCAGATAGTATTTCTCAGTCATCAACCTGAAAACTTACAGGATCTCAGGGTCAGAGAGGATGGGGAGCAGTATGAACACTTTTACACCCTTAGGGAGCATGTAAATTGCTACTATCATCTTATAAAATAATTTGGCATTATCAAGCAAAGTCGAGGATGTGCTCTCCAGAAATTTCACTCTTGGGATGTACTCTAGGTTCTCACACACACTGACAAGCTGACATGGTTAAAAATGTTTACATAGGCATTGTTTGAAATAGCAAAGAGTAATAATAAATAGAAACAGTCTAAATATGAAGAGGGGAGGAATGTTATTCAGAAATAAAAATAAATTACCTACAGATCAATGCAGAGGAATCTCACAAACACAGTGGTAAGCAGAAAAATAAAGTTGCAAAAGAGCATATAAAGCATAATAAATTTATACCACCACTAGTTGACATCAAGCCAATTCCAACTTATGGCACATTATGTGTGTCAGAGTGGAACTGAGCCCCATAGGGTTTTCAATGGCTGATTTTTTGGAAGTAGATTGCCAGGTCTTTCTTCCAAGGCACCTCTGGGTAGATTTGAACCTCCAACATTTTGGTTAGCAGCCAAGCATATTAACTGTTCACACCTTCCAGGGAATCCATATAATATTTATAAAGCTGTAAAACATTGAGCAAATCCTATCACTTAGGAATGGATAGAGTTAAAGTATAAAGGAAAGAAGAAGTAGCCCTCTACTTTACCAACAATGAAGTACAGCCAGTATGCTCCTTAGAAGCAAGGATGGTGAAAGTTCATTTCATATACTTTGGACATGTTATCAGGAGGAACCAGGAGAAGAACATCATTCTTGGTAAAGCAGAGAGTCAGTAAAAAAGAGGAAGATCCTCATTGAGATGGATTGACACTGTGGCTGCAGCAACGGGCTCAAGAATAACAAAGATTGTGAGGATGCCGCAGGACCGGGCAGTGTTTCGTTCTGTTGTACATAGAGTGGCTATGAGTTGCAACAAACTCTACTGCACCTAACCACTAACAACAACAATGTATCTAATATATTGCATTTTACATTATATATAATATATAACTAATATAATGTAGCAATATATATTAATCCACCACCTGTCTGTCAGTTTGTTCTACTGTTGTGGCTTGCATGTTGCTATGATGCTGGAAGCTATGTCACCAGTATTTCAAATACCAGCAGGGTCACCCATGGTGGAAAGCTTTCACACCAAGAGTAGGAAGAAAGGCTTGGAGATCTCCTTCCGAAAATCAGTCAATGAATATCTTATGGATCATAATAGAATATTATTAGCTATAGTGCTGGAGGAAACCCTGGCGGCATACTGGTTAAGTGCTTGGCTGCTAACCAAAAGGTCAGCAGTTTGAATCCACCAGGTGCTCCTTGGAAGCACTATAGGACAGTTCTGCTCTGTCCTATAGAGTTGCTATATGAGTCGAAATCAACTCGACGGCACCAGATTTTTGTTTATAGTGCTGGAAAATGAGCCCCCTAGGTTGGAGGTACTATACAATAATCATATTTAAAAAAAAAAAAACTCAAAATGCTAACAATCATGAAGATGGTGCAGGACCAGGCAACATTTCAGTTATGCATAAGGTCACTATGAGTTGGAGTCAACTCAATAGCAACTAACAACAATATAGCTAATATAACAATACCTTGGATAGAATTCAATAGGTTTATGCCTCACGTATATTAGTTTGTGTTTAATCTAGTTGAGGGATAAGCAATACCTTAGAACGTGCTTGAGTGTCTAGTGACCCTGGGTGGATTATCCATATTTATGAATGAATGAAGGGCTGGGTGAATAAATACAGGTGTTTTCTGTGGTCTTCCCTTGCTTTGACTAGCTTCCCCATGGGTAAGGAAGCTGACAACAGGGTCTGTGAACGTGGCAGGGTGAATTAACTGTCAGGTGTGCTTTAGTAGGTAGAGCTGGGTACACAGAAGCACCCTGAGCTCTTCCTGAGATGTCAAAACCAGGTGGCCATCACTCTGGGGCACAAACCCTCGTCTTGGACTCCAGTCCTCCTCCAGGGATATCATTCCATTTCTTCAGTGATTATTTCTTTGCTTACATCCTAGGGTGTTCCACCTCAGTATGAAGGAACCAGACTCTTTCACTCCTTTCGCAGAGAGTTGTTTCCTTTTTTAATTAATTATGTTGGTTTATGTTCTTTCCCCCACACCCATTATCCATGCCACTGTACCCTGGGGTCATCACAGAGAGAAACTCTTCACTCAGCCCCAGTCTTCTTCTACCAAAGCGCCGGTCTGTAGTCCTACCGCCATTACTATCCATGAACCTAAACCCAAAACCAAACCAAATCCGTTGCCGTGGAGTCAATTCCAACTTATAGCAACCCTATAAGACAGAATAGAACTGCCCCATAGGGTTTCCACGGAGCGGCTGGTGGATTCAAACTTTTGACCTTTTGGTTAGCAGCTGAGCTCTTAACCACTACGCCACCAGGGCTCCAACCATCCGCCAGGAATCCATCAAAATCTTTCCCTCTCCCTGTACTGTACCCAACACTCTTATGGCTCTCCTATTTTCCCTGCTCTTCTTTGTCCTTTTTTGGTTACAAGCTACAGCTGCTAACCAAAAGGTTGTCAGTTTTGATCCAGCAGGCGCTCCTTGGAAACCCTATGGGGCAATTCTACTCTGTTCTATGGGTTGCTATTTGTCAGAATCGATTCAATGGCAAAGGGTTTGGTTTGGTTTTGGTTTTGGTAGGTGTTTTAGATAAAATATATAGGCAAATGTAACCTATCTTGTCATGTTGAATTAAAAGGAAGCTTCCTATTTTAGAACAACAAAATCATATTGTTGAGAGTTCAGGTTAAGACAGTGGATTCCATAACGCTCCATAACATCCCCCTACCACAAAGACCCAAGAAACTAAGTGAAATGGATACCAATAACGACCTCCAGTCCCTGAACAACAAACGAAGGTTGAAGAATTGCACTGAGCATCAGTTGGAAGGAAAGTTAGAATGAAACAAAGACGTTTGCTGAGAGCATCCATGCCTTGCCTGCCAGCCCGGCACAGCATGGTCATTTTGAGACAATAGCAAGTAACATCCCTGGGTGAGCAGCCCAAGACGGCAACTTCACAGAAAACACAGCCAGAGGCAGAGATACAGTGTAAACAAACCTGGAAAGAAACGAGGTGGGCATGTTGTGTGCCTTCAGGTCTGAACCAGCCCGAGATGATGACACACAGGAACGCCATAGCTTTGAACACAGGCAAACAGGAGGGGAGGCTGCTGCAAAGTGAGATGGACTGAATCGTAGGAGCCTCAGGACGGGTGATCGACAAGACAGGGAAGCGCATCTCCGGAGGGACAAAGAGAAAGTACAGGAAAGCAAGACGTCCAGTGTCCTTGGCAAGTGCAGAGAAGGGAGAGAGCTAGGAACTATGGCGGGACCGATCAGCAGCAGCTTCTGTCCAATTGGATAGGAGATGCCCATTGAATAATAAAACTGCAGAGCAATAATTAGAACACCCCAACCAAGGGACCCCATGTCGCCCCACTCTTCACCTCGCATTTTAGCAGACTCTGCTCCAACCAGTCACACAAGCTGGCATAGTGACCTTGCACCCTGCCGCCCCATCCCCCACCCCCCTGAGACCCAACTTGCAGCAACCCCACACCCCTTCCCACCTGTGCGTTGACCAGCTGCATGGGCCTACATGGTGCACTCATGCCCTGCCCACCCCACTCACTTCACCCTCACTGGCGGCGGCAACACACTTCCCACAGCCTACTTGTTCCCCCAGGCCGGCTACGCACACAGGAAGGCCCTTTGCACCCTCCCCCTCCCCACTTTAATGCCAATCTGTGCTCACATGCCCGCCTTGCTGTTTGAGTAGCATCTTAACTACGAAGATGACCCATCCTGCCCTCCGGGGGCTGCAATAACTTCTCCCAAGAACGTGGAAGGTCCACGCTGTCCCTCAAGAGCTGTGGAGGAATCCTAACACCTGCCACCTGCCACCTGCCACCTCACATCGAGGAAGGGACCTGCCCTCGCACCTCCATACCATGCTGTAAGGGAAGACACGTGCGTAACGGCAGAGGACCCCCGTGTGTGTGTGTGTGTGTGTGTGTGTGTGTGTGTGTGTGTGTGTGTGTGTGTGTGTGTGTGACCCACTATACCCACCAGCAAGAGGAAATCAAACGCAGCCAATGGGCAGCACCAAAGTCATACATAGACCAGTACAATAAAACAATACTAACGAAGATACACAACATAAAGAGAAAGGGAAGATGCTAAGTTCCTGATACATCAAAACAAAAGAATGTAAGTGAAAATAATAAAGACAAACAAACTTACAACCAGTAAAGAACCAACAGCCAACATTATTTTCAATGAAGAAAGACTGAGAGCCTTCCTCCTGAGGATAGAAATGAGACAAGATGTCATGGATTGAATTGTGTCCCCCAAAAATATCTATCAACTTGGCTAGGTCATGATTCCCAATATTGTATGATTGTCTATGTTTTGTCATCTGATGTGATTTCCCTATGTGTTGTATATTCTATCACTATCATGTAATAAGAAGGACTAGTGGCAGTTATATTGATGAGGTCTACAAGATTAGATAGTGTCTTAAACCAATGTCTTTTGAGATATAAAAGGGAGAAGTGAACAGAGACACACGGGAACCTCACACCACCAAGAAAGCAGTGCCGGGAGCAGAGCACGTCCTTTGGACCTGAGGTTCCTGTGCTGAGATGCTCCCAGACCAAGGGAAGACTGATGTATCACAAGGACCTTCCTCCAAAGCCAACAGAGAGAGAAAGCCGTCTCCTGGAGCTGATGCCCTGAATTTGGACTTGTAACCTACTGGACTGTGAGAGAATAAATTTCTCTTTGTTAAAGCCATCCACTTGTGGTATTTCTGTTAGAGCAGCACTAGAAGACTAAGACACAAGGATACTACCACTTTTCTTCAATATTGTACTGGAACTCCTAGCCAGAGCAATAAGGCAAGAAAGAGAAATAAAGGGTATCCAAACTGGAAAGGAAGAATTAAAATTACCTCTATTTGCAGATGACATGATCCTATACATGGAAAATCCCAAAGATCCCACAGGAAAACTGCTGGATCTAATAGAAGAATTCAGCAGCGTTGCAGGGTACAAGATCAACATACAAAAATCAGTTGGTTTACTTTAGTTTGGTTAATTCTCCCACTTTCCTTTATACTTCAACTTAGACTAGAGAACTCCCTAAGGCTATCACCCTGAGATATCCTTTAAATCTTAAACGGAAACTAGCCCCGGAGGTCACCTTTTAGCTAAATAACGATTGGCTCAAAAATAAAGAATATCACTCGTGACTATATACTCCTTTAAAAAATCATCTATATGAGGCCCAATGATTAACAATTACCTTAAAGAAAGGATGAGACGGTATGGGGGCGGGGAAACTAGATTACTGGAAACTGAACAACCAGGACAGAAATAATGAGAATATTGACATGTTGTAAAAAATGTAACCAATGTCACTGAACAATTTGTGTAGAAATTGTTAAGTGGGAACTTAATTTCCTGTGTAAACTTTCACCCAAAACATAATAACATATTATTTTTTAATAATTTCATTGTTTTTAAAAAGGTTGATAAGGGAGAGTGTTGACATGTCGTGGGGTTGTTAACCAATGTCATAAAACAATGTGTACTGACTGTTTAATGAGAAACTATCTGTTCTGTAAACCTTCACCTAAAGTACAATTGAAAAAAAAATTTCATTGTTTTTAGTTACCATTGAGTGAGCTCCAACTCTTAGCGACCTTCCATACAACAGAACAAAATGTTGCCCAGTCCTGCACCATCTTCACATTCGTGGGTATGTTTTAGTTCATTTTTGTGCCTATTTGGAACTAAAAGGGAAAGCAGAGATAATCTATTACACCTCTTTCAGGAAATTAAGCCCTAGAGAAAGTAAATGGCAGGTCCAATCGGCAAAGTAGAAAATCCCTGACGTCATTTGCTTCTTAGAGTTGGCAATATTGTCACTCTGCTGCTGGGTTTCTCCAATATTTTATACTCCCTCCCTTCCCCTGGTTTCCCAGTAAACCAGGGAGGATGGTGCAAGCATGAAGATAAATTATTACCAAGTTGAATTCCAAGAATTCTCCCACCAGTAATATTCTCCTAAGGTGAATATTTGAAAAACAGCCTAGTGTTCCTTAGGTGTGCCTGTGGCTTGTTGGCTCCCTGGCCAGGACTGGGATGCAGCATGCCTTCAGATACCTGAACTGAAGCATCCATGGGGACTGCAGGCCAGGTAGCATAAGAAAGTCAGAAGGAGACGCTCCCCTCTTTGCTGGGACTCTGAAGGCTCCACCCTCTGTCACACTGGCCTTGCTGGGGCCACAGCACATTCCCACCACCATCACAACAGTGGGAGGGCAGGAGGCTTGCTCACCCAGGTGGGAGCCTCTGTGCCTAGCAAAGTCCTTTGAGAATCACAGGCACTCCAATTAGAAGTTCTTTAATTAAATTCCAATCAGTTGCTTATTGAAGCAGGTACGAGTAACTAGTTTTGTATTTAAGCAGCAGAGGGTAAACGTGACCGGTGAAAATGAAGTGGAAGAAGCATGGCCCTTGAATAATGAATTCTTCCATCTTCTTGCGCAGAAATTGATTTATTGTCTCAAACAGAACTCCATTAATTCTCATTACCCTCTGCATAAGTGACATGTAAATGAATGTCTTCTGGCATCCTGTATCCCTTCTTTGTTCTTTAGAAGCCTCTTCTGCATGCAAGAGTGGGACTCTCGTTGAGACCATCATTTGGAAAGCGTGTAATGCCACACTTACAGTCATCCATCCTTCCTTTGTTCTGTTGTTGCTGTTCTAATGACAGCTTGAACTTGGTTATTTCAACAGAAAAGATCAGAGAAATGACATCTGTTTCCCTATTTTCGGCTATCTCAAGTCCAGTTAGAATTTTTCAGCTAGGAGAGAGAGTAAAATTGCAATAAACGAACACAGGGCTTCAATTCTGCATGTGCTTCTTCTGAATATATTCTTGATGCTCCGTATTTTTAAATACAGCTATGTTTGTAAATAGTGTGTTATATAGCATTATATCTCGTAAAATATTAATAATCATCAATATGTTTTAAAAGTTACATGGAATGTTAGAATTGGAGGTGTGCTTCCCTTACAGTACAAACAATGGGATTAAAAAAAATGCAGGATTAACCAGAAGAAGCAAAAAGTATGCCTCTGGGATAAGAGGAAAATAAAATGACCTTTACAAAAGGTCTACTTTGGAAAAAATAGAAAAGAAAAAAGGAGTTTTATATCTGGTGGACAGTCCCTTTTGAGCAAACTAGGTGGCAATTGCTGAGATGTGCAAATATGATAATATAGAAAAATACAGAGCTTATCTCTCTATTGTATGCATTTTTCTGAAAGGTCTCTGTCTTCCCTGCCCCTCAAAGCAGTCCCTGGGGACTGCCTTTGAGAATGCTGGTCTCTGTGTGTACTCTTCCAAAATGATTTGCATAAACTTGCAAGAGTAACATGTGTATATGAAACTGTCTCTGAACTTAGAAAACTATAATTCAAAGCAAATGGGTGGGAGACCAAAACACATGCACCTCCTCTGGTTAAAGCTCTCCAAACTAAGAACACTGGGGTTGAAGCTCAGGGAGCATGGAGTAGGATGGGGAGAATCAGGTCAGAGGGGCAGGTAGGGGCCAGCAGGTCACAGAACAACAAACTTCAAAGTGACCTGTTAGCCTCAGAAAGGTGTTCAGTAGTCAGGACATAAAAATTAATGTAATAATGATATGTCATCATTTAACTGGATTGGCAAAACTTGAGATTTGACACCAACGCTTGGAATGTTGTTGTCTCAAAAAGTTCAAGACTAGGGCAAATGTCAAGTATGGAAATAAGACTTCTCCTACCCTGATGATCACACACCTTGTTAGAGCAGAACCAGAAACCAGTTCACTTGGAAGTTTCCAGAATACTAACACCTTATAAACGTGCCTTGTTTGTTTACTTACCTCTTCATATGCATGACAAATCAAAATTACTCATATGTATATATTGAGTATCATTCTTCTACCCAGAAATGAGCCTGGTTATTGTTTGGCCCACTTCCTTCCACGTCATTCCTATGTATACACAGTTCCATGTATTACCTCCATTCGTATATCACCATCACTGCATAAGCAATATTCAAGCCATACAAAGTTTCTCATAAATAATACTTTTATGGCCCCATAACACAGGATCACTCCTTGTTAACTTGCCATAGTTTACTGGAACGTTTTCCTGTGATTGTACATTTGAGGGTATCCCAGTTTTCCAAAACTATGTGCCAACTTCCCCACATTCCCAGTTGGGGACTCCAGCTTACAGCCTTTCCTAGCCCAGACACTACTCCCGTCACAGACCTACTCTCATGCAAATGTCTGGGATTACTTGTTCTAAATCCAGTGCCCTTGTCTTTGGCCCCATCTCCGCCCCCTCTCCAGTATCCAACCCATACCCTCATTACATCTGAACCCAAAACCTTTCTCTATTTCCACCAAGGCCGTAAGTAGCCCCCAGTGGGTGCCTAAGCACCACCATTGATTAAGGGCCACCCATGTGTCCAGCCCAACTCCAGGACGTCTTTTCCTCCCTGTCTTAGGCTGAATTCTCTAGAGAAGCAAAACCAGTAAGGTGTACAAATATATATAGAGAGAGATTTATATCAAATAAACAACTCACATGATTGTAGAGGCTGGAACATCCCAAGTCTGTGGATCAGGATAGAGGCTTCTCCCAATTCACATAGCTGCAAGGGTTGGTGAACCCAAGATCAGCAGGTCGGAAAGCAGGGCTCTTGCTCATAGGCTGTGAATATCGATGAATCCCAAGATTGGCAGGTAAGACCACAAGTCTTTTCCTGATTCATATAGCTGCAGAGGCTGGCGAATCCAAGATCAGCAGGTCAGAGAGCAAGGCTCCACTCACAGGCTGTGAAGATCGATGAATCCCAAGATTGGCAGATAAGCTGATAGCTCAAGTCCCAAGAAAGGAAGGTCAGATGAACAGGAGGCAGCCACAGTAGCCAGAGCAGGCAGAAAGCCAGAATTTCTACTTATATTCAGATGCAGGCCACACCCCCAAGGAAACTCCCTTTCCACTGATTGGCTACTCACAGCAGATTCCATCATGGGAGTGATCACATATAAATACTGAGAATCATGGCCCAGCCAAGGTGACGCACAATCTTAACCATCACACTCCCTCAAGTAGTTTGCATTATAGTTGGAGAAGCAGACTACCTCCATGCAAAGACATGCATGCAACAACTCCAGATACCGATAAGGGTGATTTGAAATGAGTGACTGCCTTAGCTAGAAGTATCTGAAGGGACATTCAAGTTGGTCTTGAGTGAGGAGAAGAAAGCGAGCAGAGATCTATGGGATGTGACTTTCAAGCAGAGGGAAGAGTATATTCCAAGGCTCTGAACAGAGCTTAGTTTGGCATGTTTAAGAGGCAAAAAGGGCAGTGTGGCTATAGTATGATAATCCAGGAGGACAGTGGAGGGAAAGGAGTTCAGAGTTGTAGACTGAGGCCAGACTCAACAGGGCCTTTTAAACCCCTTGCCATCCAGAAAATTCCAACCCATAGTGACCCCATATGCTGGAGAGTAGAACTGTTTATTAGAGTTTTCTTGGCTGTAACCTTTAGGAAAGCAGATCATCAGGCCTTTTTTCATGGATCCACTGGGTGGGTTCAAACTACCAACCTTTAGGTTAGTAGTTAAGCTCAAACCATTTGTGCCACCTAGAAAAGTGAAGAGCTTATCTCTATATTTTGTGCATTTTTCTGAAAGGTCTCTGCCTTTCCTGCCCCTCAAAGAAATCCCTGGGGACTCCCTTTGAGAACATTGCTTTCTACTGTGTAAATCCATTGTCATCGAGTTGATTCCGACTCACAGTGACCTTGTAGGACAGCGTAGAACTGCCCCATAAAGTTTGCAAGGCTGTCATCTTTACAGAAGAGGACTGCCACATCTTTCTCCCAGAGTGGCTGGTGGGTTCAAACCACTGACCTCTTCCAGAATGGCTTGCATAAGTTTGCAAGAGTAAGATGTAGGAGAGGCGGGGCAAGATGGCGCTCTAGGCAGAAGCACCACGCCATCCCTCCACAGCAAAGATCCGAAAAACTAAGCCTAACAGAGAATCAACAATCCTGAAACCCTAGAACACCAAATGAAGAGATAAAGAACTCAGCCAAACACCAAACGGAGTGAGAATACTAAAAGAGAACGGAGAGCGAGGAGAGACTCATGCAGAGATTCCTTACCAGCTAACGAAGTGCGGATCCACCATCTTGGATTCCTATCGGAGACCAGCGAACGGGAGAGCAGCCTTGCAGAGCATCCGGTGGGAGACAGAATGACAGCTTAGCTTCACACATAACCATCTTCCCGCTGCACCCTACCTACCTGCACTGTGCACTAGACATCACACCACCAAGCTGTGCAGGCACGCCCTGTTGGAACCTGCCCAGCACTGACTACCGACCGTCCTGGTGGCTGCAGTGAGTGCCAGAAGCAACCCATCCCAGTGGCTCCTCCTCAGCTAGATCTGTCCAGCTGTACCACAAGGAAGAAACAAACAAAAAAAAAATCTACAATCAATAAACGAGAGAAATATCTACTGAATGCCCCGAAATCAGCAAACAATATCAAAACATTTACAAAAACAAGACAAGATGGCTCCAATAGGCGTCCAAATTAAAACACCAGATAACTCTCCTGTGGAAGAAAATGCACTAGAAGTACCTGATACGGAACTCAAATCACTAATATTCGGGATTTTCCAAGAACTGAGGCAAAAAGCTGACAAACATGAGGAAAAAATAGACAAATTTATGGAAAATACAGACAAAAAATTGGAAGAATTCAGGAAGATGATGCAGGAACAAAATGCTAAAATAAATTCACAACTCGAAATTATACAAAAACAACAATTAGAAATCCAAAAGATAAACAACAAGATTTCAGAAATGGACGATGTCATAGAAGGGCTGAGAAGTAGATTTGAAACCATGGAAGACAGGATCAGTGGAACTGAAGACAAGCAATTGGATACATCTCTGTTTCAGGAAAACTCAGAAAAAAGAACAAAGAAGAATGAAGAGACATTGAGACTTATGTGGGACACAATTAAAAGCAAAAACTTACGAGTGATTGGCATACCAGAACGGGGGAGAAAACAGAAAACACAGAGAGGATCATTGACGAACTGCTGACAGAAAACTTTCCCAATATCATGAAAAATGAAAAGCTGGCCATTCAAGAAGCTCAACGAACCCCATATAGAAGAGACCCCAAAAGAAAATCACCAAGACATATCATATTCACACTCGCTAAAACTAAAGACAAACAAAGAATCCTGAGAGCAGCTCGTGAAAAACAAGAAGTCACATACAGAGGAGAAACAATAAGACTAAACTCAGATTATTCAGCAGAAACCATGCAGGCAAGAAGGCAATGGGATGACATATATAAAATCTTGAAAGAAAAAAATTGTCAGCCAAGAATAATATATCCTGCAAAACTCTCATTCAAATTTGATGGTGAAATTAGGTCATTTCCAGATAAGCAGAAACTAAAGGAATATGCAAAAGTCAAACCAAACTTACAAGAATTATTAAAGGGAGTTCTTCGATCTGAGGACAAACAGCTTCAGCCCTCAGGCAGGACATAGGACCTAGGACGCAGGTTCACATGAACCAGATACCATTCTAGGAACTGAACTACAGATGACTTTCCAAAAACAAAAGAAATACAACAGGGAATCAGAGAAATCAATCAAAGGATGACAACAACATCAAAACAATGAAAGAGGGAACAAACGGCATAGGTATAGAACCTTCTAAAGGAGAGGAAGGCAAGGCAAGTAGGTAGACTGCTTCAAAATTATAAAGATAAGGGTAAAATTCATGGTAACCACAAAAAAAGTTAACAAACCAACTCATAAAAATAAAGACGAAAAACATAAAGTCTCAACAAAATCAAAACCTACAAAAACAAAAGAAATGAACGCAAAATACACAAACAAAAGTAACTCAGCACAAGAGAGTAAGAAGAACAAAGAAAACTTCAGCATCACAAAACAAAGCACTACAAAATGACAGCAACAAACTTCCATCTATCAATAATTACACTGAACGTAAATGGACTCAATGCACCCATAAAGAGACGGAGAGTGGCAGAATGGATAAGAAAACAGGATCCATCAATTTGCTGTCTAAAGAGACACACCTTAGAAACAAAGATGTGAATTTATTAAAAATCAAAGGTTGGAAAAAAATATATCAAGCTAACAACTATCAAAAAAGAGCTGGAGTGGCAATTCTAATCTCAGATAAAATAGACTTTAAAACAAAATCTACCATAAAAGACAAAGAAGGACACTATATAATGATTAAGGGGGTGATCCACCATAAAGACATAACCATAATAAATATCTATGCACCCAATGACAGGGCTCCAAAATACATTAAAAAAACCCTAACAGCACTGAAAAGAGAAATTGACAGTTCCACAATAATAGTAGGAGACTTCAACACACCACTCTCAGTAAAGGACAGAACAACTAAAAAGAAACTCAGCAAAGATACAGAAGACCTAAAGGACACAATCAGCCAACTGGACCTCATAGACATATATAGAACAATCCATCCAACCGCTGCAAATTACACATTCTTTTCCAATGCATACGGAACGTTCTCCAGAATAGACCACATCTTAGGCCACAGAGCAATCCTCAACAAGATCCAAAATGCTGAGACAATTCACAGTATCTTCTCTGACCACAATGCCATCAAGGTAGAAATTAACACTAGAAAGAGCAAGGAAAAAAAATCAAACACATGGAAACTGAATAATAATCTGCTTACACATCAATGGGTAATAGAAGAAATCAGAGACGGAATTAAAAAATTCCTAGAATCAAATGAAAATGAAAATACATCATACCAAAACCTTTGGGACACAGCAATGGCAGTCCTCAGAGGAAAATTTATAGCAATAGATGCACATATCAAAAAAGAAGAAAGGGACAAAATCAAAACATTAACTACAGAACTCAAACAAATAGAAAGACAACAGCAAAAAGAGCCCACAACCACCGGAAGAAAGGAAATAGTAAAGATCAAAGCAGAAATAAATGAAATAGAGAACAGAAAAACAATAGAAAGAATCAACAAAACCAAAAGTTGGTTCTTTGAAAGAATCAACAAAATCGACAAACCACTGGCCAGACTGACAAAAGAAAAACAGCAGAGGGCACAAATAACCCAACTAAGAAATGAAATGGGGGACATTACAACAGACCCAACCAAAATAAAAAGGATTATAACAGAATATTATGAAAAACTATATTCCATCAAATTTGAAAACCTAGAGGAATGGATAAATTTCTAGAAACATACGGCCTACCCAAACTACAACAAAGTGATATTGAAAATCTGAACAGACCCATAACAAGAGAAGAGATTGAAAAGGTAATAAAAAAACTCTCAACCAAAAAAAGCCCTGGCCCAGATGGCTTCACTGGAGAATTCTACAAAACATTTACAGAAGAGCTTGTACCAGTTCTACTCAAGCTATTTCAGAGCATAGAAGACGAAGCAACACTTCCAAATTCATTCTATGAAGCCAGCATAACACTGATATCAAAACCAGGCAAAGCCATCACAAAAAAAGAAAATTACAGACCAATATCTCTCATGAATATAGATGCAAAAATTCTGAACAAAATTCTAGCCAATAGAGTTCAGTATCATATCAAAAAAATAATACACCACGACCAAGTAGGATTCATACCAGGTATGCAAGGATGGTTTAACATTAGAAAATCCATCAACGTAATCCACCACATAAATAAAAGGAAAGAAAAAAATCACATGATCATCTCAATTGATGCAGAAAAGGCATTTGACAAAGTCCAACACCCATTCCTGATAAAAGCTCTCAATAAAATAGGCATAGAAGGGAAATTTCTCAACATAATAAAGGGCATCTATGCAAAACCAACAGCCAACATCATTCTTAATGGAGAGAGGCTGAAAACATTCCCCTTGAAAACAGGAACAAGACAAGGATGCCCTTTATCACCACTCCTATTTAACATTGTGCTGGAAGTTCTCGCTAGAGCAGTAAGGCAAGAGAAAGAAATAAAGGGCATCCAAATTGGTAATGAAGAAGTTAAACTCTCCCTGTTTGCAGATGATATGATACTACACATAGAAAACCCTAAAGACTCCACGAGAAATCTACTGGAACTAATAGAAAGATTCAGCAGAGTAGCAGGATACAAGATAAACATTCAAAAATCAGTTGTATTCCTATACACCAGTAAAGAGAACGATGAAAAGGAGATCAGGAAATCAATACCATTTTCAATAGCCCCTAAAAAGATAAAATACTTAGGAATAAATCTGACCAGGAATGTAAAAGACCTATACAAAGAAAACTACAAAACACTACTGCATGAAACCCAAAGGGATCTACATAAATGGAAAAACATACCATGCTCATGGATAGGCAGACTCAACATTGTGAAAACGGCAATTCTACCTAAAGCAATCTACAAATACAATGCAATCCCGATACAAATACCAACAACATTCTTCAAAGAGATGGAAAAACTAATTATTAACTTTATATGGAAAGGGAAGAAACCCCGAATAAGTAAAGCACTACTGAAGAAGAAGAATAAAGCTGGAGGACTCACTCTACCTGAGTTGAGAACCTACTATACAGCTACAGTAGTCAAAACAGCCTGGTACTGGTACAACAACAGAGACATTGACCAATGGAACAGAATTGAGAACTCAGATGTAAATCCATCCACCTACGGTCACCTGATCTTTGACAAGGGCCCAAAATGGGGAAAAGACAGTCTTTTTAACAAATGGTGCTGGCAAAACTGGATATCCATTTGTAGAAAAATGAAACAGGACCCATACCTCACACCATATACAAAAACTACTTCAAAATGGATCAAAGACCTGAATATAAAGCCTCAAACTATAAAATTCATAGAAGAAAAAATAGGACCAACACTTCAGGCCTTAATACATGGCATTAACAGGATACAAACCATGAACATCAACACAAAAAACCCAACAGATAAACTAGATAACTGGGATCTTCTAAAAATCAAACATCTATGCTCTTCAAAAGACTTCACCAAAAGAGTCAAAAGAGAACCTACAGACTGGGAAAAAATTTTTGGACAGTACAAGTCAGACAAAGGTCTAATCTCCATAATCTACAAGAAAATCCAACACCTCTACAACAAAAAGACAACCAATCCTATCAAAAAATGGGCAAAGGAAATGAACAGACACTTCACCAAGGAAGACATTCAAATGGCCAACAGACACATGAGGAAATGCTCGCGATCACTAGCCATTAAAGAAATGCAAATTAAAACCACAATGAGATACCATCTGACCCCGGCATTACTGGCACGAATCAAAAATACTGGAAATAACAAATGTTGGAGGGGCTGCGGGGAGATGGGAACTCTTATACACTGCTGGTGGGAATGCAAAATGATACAACCATTTTGGAAAATGATATGGCGTTTCCTCAGAAAGCTAGAAATAGACATACCATTCGATCCAGCAATCCCACTCCTAGGAATATATCCTAGAGAAATAAGAGTCATCACTCGAATAGACATATGCACACCTATGTTCATGGCAGCATTGTTCACAATAGCAAAACGATGGAAACAACCCAGATGTCCATCAACAGATGAATGGATACACAAACTATGGTACATACACACAATGGAGTACTATGCAACGAGAAAGAACAACAATGAATCTGTGAACCATCTCATAACATGGATGAAACTGGAGGACATTATGCTGAGTGAAATAAGTCAATCACAAAAGGACAAATATTGTATGAGACCTCTATTGTAAAAACCCATGAAAAAATTCACATGCAAAATGTAACAATCCTTGTTGGTTACCAGGGATGGGAGGGGAGGGGGGAGGAAATACTAAATAGGTAATAGATAAGTGGTAACTTGGATGAGAGGTGAGATAGTACACAGTACGGGGGAAACTAACACAACCTGCACAACGAAAGGTCATGGAGGCCCTATAGACACATCCAAACCCCCCGAGGGACTGAGTTGTTGGACAGAGGGCTCTGGGGACCATGGTCTCGGGGAACATCTAGCTCAATTGGCATGACACTACTTATAAAGATAATGCTCTACATTCTACCTTGGTGAGTAGTGTCTGGGGTCTTAAAAGCCTATGAGCGGCCATCTAAGATACTCCACTGGTCTCATCCCTTCAGGAGCAAGGGAGAATGAAGAGAACAGGATTCAACGAAAAGATTAGTCCAAAGGATTAATTGTCCACAGCTACCAAGGCCTCCACCGGACTAAGTCCAGTAGAGCTAGATGGTGCCCGGCTACCACCACTGACTGCTCTGACCAGGATCACAACAGAGGGTTCTGGACAGAGCTGGAGAAGGACGTAGAGCATAATTTTAACTCCCAAAAAAAAAAAAGACCAGATTTACTGGCCTAAAGAATACTAGAGAAACCTCAAGAGTGTGGCCCCCAGACACCCTTTCAGCTCAGAGGTGAAGTTACCTTCGAGGTTCGATGTTAAGCCTGGGAATGGACAGCCCAATAAAACTAAATGGGACTAACGAGGTACAGGAGTCCGGTGACAAGGGCCAGAAGGCAGAGGGGGAGTAGGAAACTGATGATAAGGAACACAAATTGAATAAGGACACTGTCGATGTATTGTGAGATTGTTGACCACTGCTACAGGGCAACATTTGTAGTAACTATTAAATGGGAGGCTGTTTTGTCCTGTAAGCCTTCATCTTGGGCGAGAATGGCAGCACAATTGGAAGAGCATAGTCAATATCACTTAAATGTGTAAGTAAAAAGTTTTGAAATGGTGTTAAAATAAAATAAAATAAAATAAAAAACCAAATGAGACTAAAGAGGTACAGTAGTCCAGTGACAAGGTCCAGAAGACAGAAGGGGATAAGGAAGTCCCCTGGTGATAGGGAACACAAGGTGGAGTAAGGATATTCTTGATGTGCTGTGAGATTGTTAACCATTGTCATAGGGCAACATGTGTAGTAACTGTTAAATGAGAAACTATTTTGTTCTGTAAGCCTTCATCTTAAGTGAGAATAACAGCACAGTTGGAAGAGCGTAGTCAATGTCACCGAACTGTGAATGTAGAAATTTTTGAAACGGTGTATCTTTGGCCATCTGTAATTTTCATCAAAAAAAAAAAAAAAAAAAGGTTGAGAATTTAGAGTCTTAATACGTTGTGGGGTTGTTAACCAATGTCATAGAACAACATGTGTACTACTATTTCATGAGAAACTATTTGCTCTGTAAGCTTTCACCTGAAGTACAATAAAATATTTAAAAAAAAAAAAAAAAAAGAGTAAGATGTATAGGGCCTTTTAGGCCCTGGGAAAGACTTTGATGCACTTGGTTGTGATTGCAATGTATCAGGGAGTTATCTCTAAGCAGTGAGTAACTAGATCTGATTTATGTTTTTGAAAAGCCATCAGGTGGATTTAGAAGATAGAAGGTATTTAGTGAGTAAATAGATCTGATTTGTATTTTTGAACAGCCATCAGATGGATTTAGAAGTTAGAAGGTATTTTTTAAAATGGCTGGAAATTCTTTGACTTTCTCCCATTAAGAAGGAGAGCCTGCATCCCCTCCCTTTAATCGGGTGGGTTTGGAATGGCTTTAACAAGAGAGTTTGATGGAGGTGGTTATAATGAGGCTGGGTCAAGGAGCTCGGGTGGTGCAGTGGTTAAGCAGTCAGCTGCTAACTGAAAGTTCAGCAGTTTGAGCCCACCAGCTGCTCCACAGAAGAAATATGTGGCATTCTGCTTCTGTAAAGATTGATGGCCTTGGAAACCCTATAGGGCAGTTCTACTCTGTCCTATAGGGTTGCTATGAGTTGGAATCGACTCAACAGCAGTGGGGAGGCTGGGTCATAAAAGGCCGTGGAGCCTCTCCCTGGCTGTCTTGGACTACTCACTCTTAGAAGCTTCCTCCCAGGGTTCTCCCTTTGGGAACCCAGCCAGCATGCTCTGAGAAGCCCCATGCAAATGGAGATACTATGCTTCCATTCTCCCTTCAATGGTCCCAGCAGAGCCCAGCCTCGCAGTTGTCCCAGCCCAGGCTCCAGACAAGTCTTCAGACAATCTCAGCCCCAGCTGTTCTCACCTTCAGCTGAGGCCCAGATGTCATGTAGCAGAGACAAGTTATCCCAGTTGGGTGATGCATGAATTCTGAACCACAGAGTCCATGAACATAATAAAATGGTTGTTGATTTACAACACTAAGTTTGACATGGTTTGGTTCATAGTAATAGTAACAGGATCTTGTCTCAGTGGTACAAACTGAAGTGAACAGTGACTTGGACTAGGCCTGATGTGAGTGACTCTGGTCATATATTTGGGAATCTGATCAAATATTCTGGTGTTAGATACAATTGGAAGAAGGCTCAAGAACAACTTCTAGGTTTTCGGCCTAAGCAATAGGGGAAATGGTGGGCTATTTACTAAAAGTGGAAAGGACTTAGGGAGAAAATATGTACAGGGGTAGAGTTAGGGAGTGGGAGCCAGACACTCTTGGCTTGCTCTTTTAGCCATGTTAAGTTTGAGATGAGATGCTTAGTATACATTCAACTGGAAACAGCAAGTAGACAAGTGAATATGTGAATCTGGAGCCCTTGGAAGTGGTCAGGACTGGGGATATAGATGTTATGAGAGTACAGAAAGCATTTTAAGATGTTGGAGTGAATTAGATCACCCAGAGATGACTGTAGGTAGATGGATGATGACGGAACCCATTAATTCTGACATATAGGGACCTGGAAGAAAACAAGCATCAGGAGATTAGGAACAAGTAGCCTGTGAGGTGGTTGAGAAACCAGTGGCATTACACACACCCCGAGAAGAAAGTGTGCAATGAAAGAGGGAGGAAGTAATCAACTCATATCAGATTCTGAGAAGTCAGTAAGATGCAGACTGAGACTCTACTGTTGGTCATGGCCAGATGGTCATCATGGATGATGTAATAAGAGCTTTTGAAGGGTAGAAGTGAGGATCAAAACCTAATGACAACACCTCAAGGAGAAAGGAGAAGATGGAGAAACCAAGGCAGCAAGTAGACACATCATTTTTGAGAAGTTTTGCTGTCAAAGGAATGGTCCCAAAAGGTTAGCAGTTTGAGCCCAGCAAGCAGTGCCAAAGAAGAAAGGACTAGCAATATGCTTTCGTAAAAGATTACAGCCAAGAAAACTGTATGGAGCAGTTGTATTCTATAAAACATGGGTTTTCCATGAGTCGGAATCAACTTGATGGCAACAGGTTTAAATTTTTTGGTTTGCTCTGAAAGGTATGTGTGAGAGCTAAATGCACACAAGGGATTGAGGGAGAGTTTGGGTGGAGGGATGGTGACTGTAAGTGTTCATACCTGATCCTCCCAAAAGTTCCACCTCAATATTTTGTTATGTGTCTTACTTTTCCTTGCCTGTTTGTGGCCTTTAAGGTCAGTTAAGTATTCTGAGCTGTGACAGACCAGAAGGTGGTGGACAGGCCAGCGATTTCTCCCTAGAAGACCCAGTGGTGGGTGATCTTGCAGTCACGCCTCTGCTGGCGGGGGAGGGACGGTGATCCCTCCTCCTAGGCTTGCTCTGTGAAGAGCCTGCCAAGATGAGAGGAAGCAGCCTCTCTAAGGTCCATGAGGCGTCTGTAGGACAGGTAGATTCTTCCAAGGACCACAAACACCAGATGGACAGGTGAAAGCTGATTTTCATTCCCGGCTTTGATAGGAGATAGCCCTCTCCTCTGCCTCTGACTCCCCAGCTCTCCCCTGGAGGTGGTGACAGAATCTAGGGCCCATGGGCTCTCTGCAGGCTTTTCCAGCATACCTACCCTGCTGTTGAATTACTTCATAGAAAACTAAGAGGTGGGGAGAATGGAACTAGCAATTTGTACTCAGACTGCAATATTTTCCAAAATTCCCGAGTGCTATTCCCACAACTCATTAATCTTTTAAATTTGTATTCATATTTGCTAATGAGCAGTGAGTCTGAAAAAGTCAAGCAGACTTCAATCCTCTGCAAGCCACCGGTCTCCTTGTGACTTTTGGTCACTGCCCTGATACCCTCTGCTACCTGCTTTCTGCCACACTTTCCCCTCTCCACCTTTCAGAACAACTGAGGCAGCCATGTTTTGCTCCTGCGCCTTACCTAATGAACAGGCTATGGCAAAGGGAAACGTCACCTTTCCCAGAGTCAAGTCCCAAAAATGGAGGCTGAGGAGCCAGCACCCCCAATCACATCAACACTGGAGTGTTTGCACTTTCCACAACCCTTCACAGAGGCCCTGAACACTTCACCGTCTGATTCTTTCCATCCCAGTGCTTTCTTTTTCTCTGTCTGTCTGTCTTTCCTTCTTTCTCTTCTTCCCACCTTCCTTCCCTAAATCAGAGCTTTTCCATTCCACTCTTGTGTGAGGGCTTCCTTTACATCATATCCTGAGTTTTTCCATCCTTACACTTATAACTCTAAACATAAGCCTACAAGCTTGAGTTTTGAGATGTCAAAGTAGCTTTTGCAGTTAGAAATCTCTTTTCTGTCTATCAAAACCTAGATTTTTAGATGATTGCCTGTCTAGGAACCTGAGAAAATCAGCTTCAGGATTTAAAGTTAATCAAAAACCTCTTTTTTCCATCAACGGATGAATGAATAAACAAACTGGGGTACATACATACAATGGAAGAATACTCAATGATAAAGAATAGGGATAAATCTGTGAAACATCTCACAACATGGATGAATCTGGAGGATGTTATGCTGAATGAAATAAGTCAATCACAAAATGACAAATACTGTATGAGACCACTATTTTAAAAAGTCAAGAAAAGGTTTACACACTGAAAGAAACATTCTTCAATGGTTACCAGGGGTGGAAGGGGAAGGGAAGGAGAATCACAGACTGGATAGTAGACACATATTAATTCTGGTGAAGGCGAAAGGAATACACAAAAAGGGGGAAGTCAGCACAATGTGACTAAGGCAAAGGAAGACACCGGGAGATATGCAAGAGTAAAGGACAACTGTGGTAAATAAACTAGCATATACAATCCTGCAACAACAATAATAACAAACAATAATTTGTGAGTGGATACATAGGTAGATACGTATGCTAAATAGGTGTAGGAGGTCATCAGTGAGCACACCCATGTGCATATACAGGTATAGTTGTGGCTACTTCTACATACATACTTGTGTGTGCTGCATATATATTCATATACACCACAGAGCACATAGGAGACACAGTTATAGAAACTTCTTAGACATAACCAGTCACCTCACAGGACTGAGTTACCAGGCTTGAAAGCGAAGGACCATTGTCTAGGGAGACATCTAGGTCATCTGGCATAACATAGTTCATAATGTTCTACATCCTAGTTGGTGAGTAGCATCTGGGGTCTTAAAAACTGAGAGCAGCCATCTAAGATACAACGGTTGATATCTTCCTGTCTGGAGCAAAGGAGAATGAAGAAAACCAAAGATTCAAGGAATCAATTAGTTCAAAGGACTAATGGCCCACATGAATCACATCCTCTTCTAGCCTGGGACAAGAAGAACTATATGGTGCCCAGCCACGACTACCACCCCACTCTGACCAGGAACACAATCGAAGGTCTCGGTTAGAAAGGGAGAAAAGTATAAAACAAAAATCAAATTCATAAAAATAGACTAGACTTACTGGTCTGATAGAGACTAGAGGAATTCCTGAGACTATTGCCCTAAGACACCCTTCTAACTTGAAAGATAAGCCATTCCTGGAGGTCACCTTTCAGCCAAATAATAGACTGTCCTATAAAATAAACAATAACACCCATGCTGAATGTGCTCCTTAGAACTATCAACTATACAAGACCAAAAGGGCAACATTTCCCCAAAAGCAAAGATGAGAAGGCCAAGAGGGGCAGGGAAACCAGACAAATGGAAGCAAAACCCAGGGAGAAAATGGAAAGAGGGCTGACATATTGCAGAGATTGCAACCAATGTCACTGGACAATTTTGGTATGAATTATTGAATGGGAAACTAATTTGCTGTGTAAACTTTCACCTAAAGCACAATAAAGTGTTCAAAAAAAATTACAAACTTTTTCTAGGTAATAACCATCCTCTCTCACTGAAGGGAACTATTCCTTTGATTGAATGGATTGAAACCATCCACAGACTACAAGCTTTATTGTTTTTTTATTTGCAATATACCTCAAAGACATTTTCTCCATTACACCAACAATAAGTTTTACCCCACACTATCAAACCAAACCAAACCCATTGCCATCGAGTCAATTCCGACTCATAGTGACCCTATAGGAGTAGAACTGCCCCACAGAGTTTCCAAGGAGCACCTGTTTGATTCAAACTGCTGACTCCCCATCACGAAATCTTACAGTTCCATATTCTGTCAAGAAAAATGTAGATGCAGTTTTAGTAAAAGTAAATTTTTCACATTTATCATAAAGAAGTCTACTGGGAAGGGCAAGGTATTTCCATGAGCCCTGACATACCAGGTAAAAGTCCCGACTGCATGAAGACTCAACACACCAGATGAGACCTCAACCAACCAGATGAGATGGTACACTAGGTGATAACCCTGAACACCAGGTGAGAGCAAAGCCACCAGGTGAAAGATGGTTGGCCTGAGCACCAGGTAAGAGCCCTGACCCAACAAGAGAAAGCCTTGACACACCAGGTGGGAGCTCAATCACCAGATGGGACCTAGAGCCAACAGGTCAGATGAGAACTTCAGCCACCAGATAAACGCCTGACCACCAGATGAGAACCCTAACCCACCAAGTGAAAGCACTAACCCACTAGGTGAGAACCTTGACCATCAGATGAGCGCTCCAATACACCAGGTGAGAGCTCTAACACCCAGGGTGAGACCCACTGGCATAGTCTATCCAATGTCGGAAGGACTTTGCGTCAGTGAGGACTTCATGTCAGTAATGTACTAATTAAACTCCCCTGGCCTTAGCAATAATTAACAAACTCCATGGAGGTGGCTATCTTCTTTGAAATCAAGTTGTCCTACTTATCTGCACAGTGCTCATAGAATTTACCTCTATGCAGATTTTGGGTTCACCAGAAACCACAATCCCATAAGCCAGCAAAGGTCTCCAGGCTGCTGCCTGACCCACGGATTTGGGACTTGCTATCCCCCACAATTGTGTGAGTCATGTTCTTGAAGTAAATCTCTCTCTATATGTTTATATATACGTTTCACTGGTTTTGCTCCTCTAGAGAACCCAGACTAAGTCACGGGGTCACAAGAAAACCAGAAGACTTTAATGATGATGATGGATCATAATCAGGGAAAGTTCTGCCAGATAGATGGGAATATGAGACCCTGATCTGCTTTCAAGCGGTCATGTAATGCGGGCATTAAAGTTACTTGAGACATTGAGTACCAGGGTAAGATTACTGTTCCAAATTAGACTGCAGTCATCTGGGTAGGTTTAGGGAGACTGGGCTTTATTACTGCACCCGGACCACAAAGGAAAAGAATAGTAGAATCACATCTCAGCTTTATTAAAATGTGGTAGAGGTCCTGTGCCATGGGACATACAGAATAGGGTAGTTGGTGCTGCTGCTTAGTCAGCTTGTATCACATATGAGTTTTTCAGTTCACTGCTTACACTGCTGCTGCAGCACTCCTCCAAGCCCAAGATGGTCCAGATGGGGGTCCCCAAGACGCACCATCTATTTGCCCTCTTCTTTGATGTTGCCAGTGAAGAATGGGGGAAGATTGTGGAAATGAAATGACATTTGGGCTTTCGTGAGAATGGGTGCACCAGGTTTAAGCATTTCTGAGCAAGCTATCCCAGTGTGAGCTACCGTGTCTCAGCTTTTGAGCCCTAAAATTAGGATCATTCCCAAGGGAAGCGGTGCCCAGAGGAGCTCTACCAGAATAGTTTCATCTGCATCCAGACCTGATATAGATCACAAGATCGTGGGCGTCAGCCTGATGATGTAATGAGGTGAGACTCTGAAGGTTTGGGCAGGAATGTGAATCATTGGTGCCAGGAGATAACCTGTACTAGATTGTTACAATGATAGCCCCTGATGAACTACGCCTCCTTGTGTCCACACTCCTTTGCAAGGTGACTTTTCTGTGCCCTCCTTCAAGAATGAAGTCTATTTCCTCACCCCCTGAATTTGTGCTAGCCTTGTCACTTGCTTTGACCAGTGGAATCCGATGGAAGTGACCATGTGCAAATTCCAAGGCTAGGACCTAGAGTGGTCTTGCAAGGTCTGCTTTGGATATAATCGGAACACTTCCAGCAACATGTGAGAAAGCCCAGGACAAAGGACCATGTGAAAGAGAGGCCCAGCCAGCCCAGGCCCCAGCTGAGGAGTCTATGTGGGACCATCCTGGACCCTTCAGTCTCATCTGAGCCTCCAGCTGATACAGCAGCGTGAGTAACAGGTGATACCATTAGAAGGAAGCCCCAGTAAACCCACAGAATCATGAAAATGCTTTATGCCATTCAGTTCTGGGATGTTTTGTTATACAGCAATAGATAACCAATACAGAGATTGGCATCATTTCATAAACAAGGATCAAATGAACCATAGATGATAGATAGGTGGGTGGGTGGATGGATGAATGGGCGGATGGATGGATGGATGTATAGGTAGGTAGACAGATGGATGATAGATAACTGCCGTCAAGTCAATTCCAACTCAATGGTGACCTTATGTACAACAGAAGGAAACGTTGCCTGGTCCTGCACCATCCTCATGATCACCAGCATGTTCAAGTCCATCACTGTGACTACTGCAACAATCCATCTCACCGAGGGTCTCCCTCACTCTCATTGGCCCTATACTTCACCAAACATGATGTCCTCCTCCAGCAATTGATCCCTTCTGATGATAAAGCAAGCAAGTCAGACAGAGTTCTGTTGTGATCCATAAGGTGTTCCTTGGCTGATTTTTGGAAGCAGATCACCAGGCCTTCCTTCCTAATCTGTCTTAGTCTGGAAGCTCTGCTGAAATCTGCCCACCATGGGTCACCCTGCTGGTACTTGAAATACCAGTGGCATAGCTTCCAGCATCACAGGAACACAGAATCCACCACAAATGACAGACAGGTGGTGGAATTGAACCATACAGGTAGCAAAAAAAAAAAAAAAAAGCAAAACAAACAAACAAAAAAAAGATCATAGCTTTCTACAAATGAAGAAACTGAAATCTGAGCAATAGTGACTTTCTAGGTCAGACAGCTAGTTAGTATAGTCCTGAAGCCTGGTTTTCCCCCTGTCAGTTAGGGGCCCTTAGGACAATCACCTAACCTCTCCTTCCTTAGCTATAAATCAGGAATAATTATAATATACCTGCTATTCATAGCTGATGTAGGGAGCAAATGAAATTCTGTAATAGAATTTTCTTTTTCATGGTAATCCACTCACTATAAAAGTATAAGATTCTACTTTTGCATAAGTACCCATAGGCTTTGTGATTTTTTTCATTCCATTTCCTCACTAGAATCAGAAAAATACTTTCGACAGTAAATCATCATTAATTTGAGAAAAGCTAGGGAAGATGTTCTAAGTTAGGAGAGATTTGAATTATTGAAGAGTTTTATATAAATACAGTTTGGGGACACAAAGAATAGATGTAAGAAAGAGATGGGGTTTGGCTAAAGTTTAAAAAAAAAAAAAATTTTTTAACTACTAGCTGTGTCCAAAACTGCAATGAACTGCCTGAGTTCCTCATCACTCGAGGCAGATTCCAGTAACATTTTCACACCCTGGGCAAGAGTATAAATGGAAGCCGACATACTATATTTATGCATTTAAATATTTAAAAGGTATAAATCAGGCTTACAAGCTGCTAAAAAAAAAGACATGGTCTCTCCTACCTTGACAAATAAGCCTCCATAATAAATTTCCAGCTTCAAATTGAGATTGCTCAAACTCTTTTGGGCATCAATCTGGAATTTGGTGGTACAGAAAGATTCATCCTTGCCCAGCCCCCAACACGTGTGTGGCCCCTCTCGGAATCTCAGGACACTCTACCCGCTCATCCAAGCTCCTTCCAAAATCCTCAAATAGCTATCCTTTGGCCATTCCTTTGGCCTAGGGGTACACAGTGGCAAGGAGGCGGCCCTCTGGCCTCCACTGAGTCATACGCCCTTGTCCTCTGGATTCCTCCCTCTACAAGGAGTGATTAGCTAGGGGAGGACCAGAGCAGGCCTTCTAAAGGAGCAGAGACTGGATCACCACTTACGAAGTGTCATACAGAAGAGACTCATGCTCAGTAGAGGGTTGGACTACTTCACATCTTGATGCATCTTCCAACTTTGACTTTTTATAATTGTATTACTTTCAAATATAATGTAACAAGTGAGCTAAACTATAGTCTTTTTAATCACCTCATAGCATGCAAAAGCTGGACAATAAAAAAGGAAGACAGAAGAATCGATGGGCTTGAATTGGGGTGCCGGAGAAGACTATTGAATATACCATGGACTGCCAGGACTAACAAGGCAGTTAAAAGAAGCGAGGATGGAAAGACTTCTGCTAGCTTACATTAGACACATTATCAGGAAAGACCAGTGGCTTTAAAAAGGCATCATGTTTGGTAAAGTGGAGGGCCAGTAAAACAAGGGAAACCCTCAATGAGCTGGATTGACGGTATGGCTACAACAATGAACTCAAACATACCAACGATCATGAAGATGGCACAGAACCAGGAAACATTTCCTTCCATTATATATAAGGTTGCCATGAGTCAAGTCAGAGCTGACTCAGCTGCAGTTAACGACAACAAGAAATGTATAAATGGGTGCATGTACATAAAATTAACTAAATTTTAAAACCGTAGTTCACAGTAATCTTATATTACAAAACAATGCACCATAAACCCCAAATACAAGAGCCTTGATTTTCACACACTAGGAATTAAACATCTCATATATAAATTATCATCCTTTCTTAATCAATAGGGCCTGAATCATATTTGATATTAATGACAGTTGCAAAACATCTAAAATACTTTCAGTGTTGATATTCGTAAAATATAAAACAGAACAAAGTCATCATACATAGATCCCCACTTTACCCAGGACATGTCTGGTTTATGCCTACAGTCCTGCAGAGTTATTAATATTGCTCCCTTTCAGTCTCAAAAATGACCTGGTTTGGATGATAAATTATATGATCATTCTACTTACGGATGCCAGCCGACATCCCCCAGATCTCTTTTCACTGCTATGAGGGCACCTATGAGCCAGAAATATTCACATCTAATTGGAAAAGTTTTTAAATGGAAGGACTTCTAAGATCACCCATCTCTACGTAAGGATTCTCAGGACTATGGACGTTTTATGCAACCCATCCAGGTTCAAGAGGCAGACTCTTAACTTTAAGTATACTGTGCTGCTTTCTTTATTACAAACGTTGAATTGAGCCTTTGTATTAGAATATTCTACTTAATGGGGATAATATTTTGGCATATTTAAAAACATATATTTTAGTCTCTGTTACCCCATTTTCTTAATCATCCCATTACTCCCGAATCAAAATTCTTGGAAGCCCAATGCAAATCATCTTTGGGGAAAATCCTTTTTGCCCCTGAGGCTAAGCCATGAAGCTTGGTGTCCCCAGAGAAACAGAAGGACAAGGCAGGGGGTGATTTCCCACCAAAGAAAAAGAAAGTAAAAAGATCAAACTTTCAAGGCCAAGAGAAATTTGGAAAGAGAAAACCTGGGTCAGGATAAGGAGATGAGATGTCTGAGACTTCTCTTGCTCTTCCCCCCTTGGAGAGGTTCCCCAGGGAAGTGTGTAGCGAAAACCTCTAGAAATGTATGAAGCTACTGACCTACACCCCCAGGTATACCCTGATCGAGACTGCAGACCTTCAGGGTCTTGGCCTAGGAAGCAGTCTCCACTTAAGGAACCTACTTCCTAGCTCCACTACAGGGGACTTCCTGTAGAAATTTGTATCAGCCCAGCAACCAACAGTTACCAGGGTGGCGGCTGGGGGCTGGCACACTCTGAACGGACCCCTAGAGAGGTCTGCCTTGTTGATTTCAGACCCTCACCCACTGTATAGTGGTTAAGAGCTCGGTTGTTAACCAAAAGGTCGGCAGTTCGAATCCACCAGTGCCTCCTTGAAAACCCTATGGGGCAGTTGTACTCTGTCCTATAGGGTCACTATGAGTTTTATTGGTAGTATGTTGACTATGACAGCAGGCCTCACATAAGTCACCGGCTTCCTAGCTCACAGCAGCCTCAGTCAGCAGTTCTTAGCACTGACCAGAAGGGGTGGCAGGCAGACCCAAACCAACTGCCAGAGAGATCTGTCCTGTTGATTTTAGGGGCCTGTGCTATGAGGTGTGAAGGCAGGCAGAGGGCTGGCTGTAGGAGCAAGCTCTGCTGCAGAGGGCCTTCTGTAGCAATTCTCAGCAACCTGGCAGCCAACAGTTACTGTGTGGGGGTGAGGCTGGTATCCTCAGAAGGGACTTCCAGGGAGGTCTGCCTTGTTGGTTTCAGAGTGCTGGTGGAGGTATGTTGCTAGTATGTTGACTGTGGGAGCAGGCTTCACTTAAGTGGCACTCTACCTAGCTTACAGCAGCCTCAGTCCATAGTTCTCAGTGCCAGGTGGAAGTGGTGGCAGACAGACCTGAACTGACTCTCGGAAAGATCTGTTCTTCTGATTTCAGGATCCTGAGCTATGGGGTAGATAGGGTGCTGGATGTGGGAGTAGGCTCCACTGCAAGGGTAGCAGTATGCAGCAGCCAAGCATTGGACAGTTATGGGTGAGAGGGGCTGGCATGCTACGAAAGGACCCCCAGGGATGTCTGCCTTGTTGATTTTAAAGCAGAAGCTTGGAGCCACATCTCTTTGCACAGGCAGATGGCATGGTGGCTGGGAAGCAGCTCCTTTACTGGGGCCACTTCCCCAGTTCACACCAGCCAGAGGCCCATGTGGCTGGGGGAAGGGGCAGGAATGGTGGGTAAGCAATGTTCCTACTGTATGTGACTCATCATTGACTCATTGACTCTTGCCATTTGCAGTTCCCTGCTGCTGTCCTCTGCTGCCTGGTTCAGAGTACCTTCAAAGCTGAGCACTATTTTTTTGTATTTCTTGGTGCATTTGTGAAGGAGGGTTGGGACAATGATCTGTTTATGTCACCATCTTGCCAGAATCCCATCCCTTCTTGCATTTTAAATATTAATATGGGATCATTTGTTCCTTCAGTTCACTCAGTATCTTTCTAGATGCATCTAATCTGCTGTTTAATCCATGGTCAATTTGATTGTCTGTCAGAATATTTCAATCTGTTCTTCTAATTCATTTAAACAGATTCTACACCTAATAATATTCTACATATTATATTCTACGTCTAATAATTCCAATATCTGTCGTCTTTGTTGGTCTAATTCTGTAGTGTTTGTGGCTGTTGAATTTTCCTTATAAAGTCTTGCTTCCACATGTCTTTAATGATCTATGACTTTGTGCTATTGTTTGGAACTTTATCAGGAGGAATTGTTTGAGGCGTGGTGTAAAGTGCATTCTTTTTAAAAGAGTGTTAACTTTGATACCAGGCATCTGGGCACACCAATAGCTAGGAACCACTGAAAATTCATTTTTTGCTTTAGGTTGTTCAGGCAAAGATGTAGTGTGAAGGAAGTTCCCAAACTCACATAGTAAGATTGTATTAGGAATTACCAGACAAGATTCTTTTTTTTTTTTCCCCATTCAGTCCAGAATCAAATCCAACATCAGTATGTATCCACACTGCCTCCCTCTTAAAGGGATTTTATCTCATGTTCACCCATAAATGGGCTCACCCATGAGAATTCTTTACTTTGTGGGCATTTCTAATCTGACCTCCCGCTCTGTGAGGTCTCAAAGTTTTCACTTGTCCCTATGTTTGGCAGTTTACCAGTTGCTGTCAAGCGGACTGCAACTCATGGGGATCCTGTGTGTACAGAGTAGAAGTGCTGTCCATAGGGTTTTCAATGGCTGGTTCTTCAGAAGTAGATCCCTAAGCCTTTCTTCTGGGTGGACCTGAACCTCCAACCTTTTGGTTAGTAGCTGAGCACTTTAACTGTTTGCACCACTCAAGAACTCTATCCCCTGAATAAAGAACACCAAAGACACAAGGAAAGTATTAGCCCAAGAGACAGAATGGGCCCCATAAACCAGAGACTTCATCAGCCTGAGACCAGAAGAACTAGATGGTGCCTGGCTACCACCAATGAAAGTCCCGACAGGGAACGCAACAGAGAGTCCCTGATGGAGCAGTAGAACAATGGGATGCAGAACTCAAATTCTAGTAAGAAGACTAGACTTAATGGTCTGACTAAGACTGGAGGCACCCCGGAAAGCATGGCCCCCGGACTCTCTATCAGCCCAGAACTAAAACAATTTCCAAGGCCAACTCTTCAGACAGGGATTGGACTGGACTGTGGGACATAATGTGATACTCGTGAAGAGTGCGCCTCTTAGTCAAGTATATACAAGAGACCAAAGGGGCAGCTTCTGTCCAGAGGTGAGAGGGGAAGGCAGAGAGGGTTAGGAGCTGGTTGAATAGACATGGGGAATCAGGGGCAGAAAGAAGGAGTGTGCTGTCGCAGAATGGGGTGAGCAATCAGGGTCACATAAAAATGTATGTATAAAATTTTGTATGGGAGACTAACTTGAAATGTAAACTTCATTTACCTACAACAATTAAAAAAAAAAAAAAGGATACAAAAATAAGAACTCCATCCCCTAAGCATGGCCCAATAATGCCCAGGCTCCAAGTCACCAGGAATTGCCATAGACCATTCACAGGTACTAGCACCAGTGAAAACACACTTGGTGGATTTTCAGTTTCTTCTTGCTCCTTGACTCTAAATAATTACTTTTCTAGCTCATCCATGAATTTTTAATCTAGAGTTATCTAGCGTTTGCTGAACTGAGAAAGATTTCTGTGAGTATCTAGACTTCTATATTGCGGGAAACAGCAATGTATTCATTTTTTTTCTAAAATAGCAAGAACCAAAAAAAAAAAAAAAAGAGGGCAGGGGGAGAAAAAATCAAATACATGAATGAGTTGGCCAAGGCACACAGAGAAAATTTGAAAAGATATCAACTAAGTTAATGTAACAGAGGGATAAATACGTTTTAAAGGCAAAGATGTCCCAAGAACTCTCATTGTCTGGAATAAAACCAGAAGCTGCAAAGAAAAAACAATATCTTTAGAGTCATCATGAAAATTAGCATATGTGGAAGCAAAAGGAAGCCGGAAATAAATCTAAAACCAGTGAAATAAATTAAGAACTAAAGCGAGGAATGGAACCCTGGTGGCACAGTGGTTAAGAGCTCAGCTGCTAACCATAAAGGTCGGCAGTTCAAATCCACCAGGCGCTCCTTGGAAACCTTATGGGACAGTTCTACTCTGTCCTATAGGGATGCTATGAGTTGGAATCAACTTGATGGCAATGGGTTTGGTTTTTTTGGTTTAAAGAGGGGAAAGGGAAAGGGGAGAGAATTATACTACATTCCAACTGGCAAAAAGGAAAAGGATATGAAGTCAATAAGAAAAATTATGAGACGTATCTTGAAGTTTACACACACATACACAGGATCTCTGAAAAGAAGGTAGATGTGCTTTCCAGCTGGAAAACAAAAAACCAGAATTAAAAAAAAAAATTTTTGTAACCAACTAATCATATGAAATCATACTGATGTAAATAAAAGCTGAAAATATCTTAGAGTGCTTTCCAGCTCTTAGTTTCTTAATTTAATCACTCTCAAGGCATGGGATGAGAACATAGCCCACATGCCACCAATAAAACATCCCCCAAGTCCCACTTTAAACAAAGAATGTATTCACTTACATTGACTGGGTTAAGGCAGGCCTGTCAGTTCCCAGAAGGTCAGAGCCTAAGAAAAGTGTTCTGTTAGGACCAGATCAAAGAGGCATTAACTGTAAGTGGCACTGCCTTATTTGAAAACACGAGTGTTTTTAGAACTGGTTCAAACTTGCTGAAAGTAGGACAGGCTTTCTCTTATTGCTGACTCAGTTCGTTACAGAGCCGAAAAGTACAAAGTCCATGTTATGTGGTCCTGCCACTTGGACGCACAACGGTAACAGTAGCCCCCATGTGTGAGGGGTCTGCTGGCACAATTAGAACACTTGATGTGCATTGGTAACCTCTTCAGATGGCTCTCAGTGCAGATGAGGACTCTGAAGATAAAGGGGGATTAATGAAACTTGGGGGACACTGGTAGTTCAGTGGTAGAATTCCTGTCTTCCATGTGGGAAATCCGGGTTCAATTTCAAGTCAATGTATCTCGTGCTCAGCCACCACCCGTCTGTCAGTGGAAGCTTGCATGTTGCAAGTTTCAGCAGACCTTCCAGACTATGATAGACTAGGAACAAAGGCTGGGCAAGCGACTTCTGAAAGTCAGCCAATAAAAATCCTAGGGTTCACAATCTACCAGCAATTGGGATGGCGCAGGACTGAGTAGGATTTTTTTCCATTGTTCATGGGATCGCCATGAGTCAAGGGCTGAGTCCATGGCAGGTAACAACAATGAAGCTTGAACGAAAACTTCCCGTGTTACCATAGGACAAAGAGAAGTGATTATTTCCTCAAGGTCACATTCTTCTGATAATCATCTTTTAAAATAATATTTGCTTTTTGGCTAAGATTTATTAGAAAATCCATACTGGCATTTTAAAATAAAAATCATACCTATCTGATAACATTTCAAACCGTGAATTGTGCATAGATAAATTTTCTGAATATCGTTACAGAAAGAAATATTTTTATCCACATACTATATCAAAATATTCATAGGTATGCATTCTTAAAGTAAATTGATATATAGATTTTTAAAAAATTCATCTCAAAGTAACACAAATATATAAACCTTGCTATTTGGTTTAACATATTAGGTAAGGGAATTGTCCCTATCAACATTACAGATGTAAAATATTTTTTCAGCTGCTGCATAATAGTCCATCATATGGATGAATCAACAGTGTATCTAGTTCCCTGTGACAAATACATTTATTTTTTCAAGATGTTGTGGTTACGATTTACTTTTATACACAGGGCTGCAAAGAATATCTTTTTGCACGTTTCTTGGTGTCCTTTTTCCAAGACTGTGTTCTTATTTCACTGAGTTGCTTGGTTTTGTCTATTCCTTGTTGATTTCCATGACTGCTGTATCTGTTAGGATTACTAAACAAAGGACAAGTAAGAGGAAGGATGTGGGAATGTTGTTTTTTAAGGTGGTTGCTAGGAAGTCGAAGACGCTATTTGCCAGAACTATACTTAGCTGCAAGAAAGGCTTAGGAATGCCATATTTTGGCAATATATATTGCTGTCTTGAATTAAATAAATCATATTACTGAGGAGAAGGAAGATAATGGATATTGGATAAGCAGCTAGCAGATGCTGTCACAAAAGACTTTGTGAATTGGGAGAAAGCAATTTGTCATGGAAATTTTAATATTATTTTACCAAGTTAAAAACTATATGATGATTGGAATCATGTCAAATTTTAGATTAATTTGGAGAAAGTAGATGTCTTTATATTAAGTCAATATTTCTTTTTAATGTGTCTTGTTACCCAAGAATTCAATATTTTCTTCCTTCCTTTTCATTTTCGTTCTTTCTTCCTTCCTTTCTATCTCTTTCCTAAGCCTTTTTTTTTAATATTCCTTGGTACAGTAGCAAAGTTTGAGCTATATGTTTCTTGTACATGCCTTCTTAAATTCAGTCATAAGAGAGTTAATATTTTCATTTTATTCATAAATGGTATTGTAATGTAAATATTTTCCACCATTGCAATTCCTAATTTTATTGTGATTTGCATATAAGAAAGCTAATTTTGTTTTTATATTGAATTTATACCCAGCTCGCTTACTGATTTCTATTCTGTTTTTTAGTTGATTCCTTGGGTTTTCTGGCTAAGCAATCACATTGTTTACCATTAATGATTATTTTGCCTCCTGCTTTTCTACATTTTTAATCACTTACATCTTTTTCTCACCTAGCATCATGAACTAGTTCTTAGAGGATAAATATGACTTGAGTATACAGAAGTTATCAAGAAGGAGTGAAGGAAGACGAAAGACTACAAATAGATGTTTAACAGTTTTAGTAGGGGATGTCATTGGCTAAAAGGGAAAACAAAGGGGCAAATCATAAAGATCATATAATGGAAAAATCCAACAAGACTTGAGACTGAGTGAGGCAGAAGTCAAAGAAAAGGGAGCAGTTAAAACTGAGTGTCTATCAAAAATGATGGTACCTCTGCCAGAAGAGGTTGAGAAAGTTCTTTAAACTGAGAGGTCTATCAAGTACATACACTTGTATAGAATTAAATAACCCCTGACATGGCTATTAAACAGCTATGTGCCAGGCACTACCCTCAAGATGCTCATACACCCACTCCTCACTTACCAACATGGTTAGGCTCCAAAGGCCAGGTTGTTATGGGAAAAGTGGCGTTATTTGAGGGTCTGGGCCATGTCCCCTCCTTGGTGCTGGTGTCCTCCTCCCCCAGTCACTCACCACCCATCAAGCAACCCCAGCGCATCTCTGGATGCACGTGGCACGGCAGTCTCCCCACCACGTGGAGCCCACGGGGGCTGGGGGTGGTGTGGTGGTGGTCCGGGGTTGCTTTCCACCTCTGGAGCAGCAGGGTCCACCATCACCTGGCTGCACTCCCTGCACCTTGCTTCTCCACCTTCCTGCTCTGCCAGCCCAGGAGATGGGTCTCAGCCATAGACGAGTCCCAGGCCTGTGGGCAGGTGAGGCCTGGCCACCTGGGCCCAGTGAAGGCTGCAGAGGTGGCAGAGAGGCCTCTTGGAAGAAGACTTCCAAATCCCCTGCCCGACTCCTGCAGCCCCGGCTTCCACCACCTCTTTGAGACTCAGTCTTCCTGCCTCCTGTGTGCCACCAGCCTATCCCATAGTCATTGTTGGCCCAGCCCAGGTTCTCTGCCCAACCCAGGTAATAGGAACTGCTGGCGGCCTGCACCATCTTGCTCCCTCTCACAAACCTCACTCTCCTTCTCCTCCGCCCCCTTGCCTTGGCTGTTTATGAACGCACAAAATAGTTGGATAGTAGATTTTTTACGATTGTCATAAATGTGAAATGTTGTATAACGAGATAGTCGATAAGTGAGGAATAGGTGTAGTTTTATTAGGGTGCATTGCAACTTTACAATGATCTCCAGTGACTTTCAAATTGTTTTTAAACTGCATCTTGGTTGAAATAAAATTCTACTTTGGATCAAAAAACTTGTGCAATTCAAAAATTTGTAAGTATTACATAGACACGAGCATCTGAAGATTGCTCATGGTATAGGATATGTATTGCAAAGACATAAATTGTGATTAGAGATGTACATTACAAATGTGTTTCAAAGACATGTCCGTTGAAAAGATGTGAAGCTTGCTGCCATTTTACGTATTTGTGCCTTACATTGTCCAATGTACTTCCAAAAAAAGGAGTATATAAATATACTTATCCTATATATAAATACATATGGTTAGAAATATATATACATATACATATTTATTTCTAACCATATATATATAGGATTAGTTCAAAATTAATTGTGCTTTCCAAAGATACTTTTACTTCAAGGACAAATCAGTGTCACTTGATTTTCTAATACTTGTGCATATAAAGAAGGAAAATTTCAAGCACACATGTAGCTTTAAGTATTAGTTTTGAAAAATTTTGCATTTTCCATTTCTAAGACAGATGTATTTTCAAAGGTACAGGATATATTTCAAGATGAGTATATTTAATAGGCAACTTGAAGGGAAATGGTTATTTCAAAACCTACTCTTCATGGACTGTACATTGTAAATACACTTCTTGGTTTCAAAGATAGCTGCTCTTGAAAAACACATATGTATCTCAAACACATAACATTTCAAGAAAATATACATTTCAAAGGCATGAACATTACATGTGCACTTCAAAGACACTTGAAAGGAGGTGTGGCTGGACAATCTTTTGCTAATAACTCAGAAAGATCAAAAGGTCAGAGTATTCAGTCATGCAAAAGACTCTTGGAAGAGGTTAAATGTGTGATAAATGGATCTGCTCAGTCTTCTCAGCAGAACGAAAATACCTCGAGGGAAGAGAGAGCATTTGGCAAGCAAAAGTAGAAAGCGCTTGTTATTTAAGCATAAAAATACGGTAGTTTTCCCAACTGAATTTTGACATTGTTTGTTACCAGGGACTCCTTTTTCCTTTTATTTTCTCTTTTGGAACACAAATGTCTATAACTCCTGTTCCATATCTATTGCGCCATTGTATTTTGGGAGCCAGTAACTTGTTTCTTTGGTTTCACGGATTCTCAGATGGAGAGCAATTGTGCCCCAGGAGGAAACACACTGAAAGTCTCCTCCATACCTAATTTAGATGTTTTAGAAGATAAGATTTAGGATTTTGAGTTGATGAGATTAGATGAAATTTTGAACTTTGAGTTAAGGCTGTGATGGGTTGAGAATTTGAAAGACCTTGAGATAGGGGTATTTTGCATGTAAGATAGATGTGTGTTTAAGGGATCCAAAGGACAGACTACAGCAGGCAGAATAATGGCCCCCAAAGATGGCTATGCCCCAATCCCTGGAATCTGTGAATATATTATATCACATTACATGGCAAAGGAAAACTAAGGTTGATAATCAGCTGACCTTAGGACAGGATGATTATCCCAGTTTATCTGGGTGGGACCAATGGAAGGGGCTGCATAGGGACGGCTCACTATTATTACTCCCCATTACTAACTCCTGCATTGTCTCATGACCTTGTTTTTCTTTCCCATTCCAGTCTCTATAAAAAGTTTAAGATTAAACGACATTCCTCCTTGGAGGGTGGAAAACAAGTGATAATGATCTAGGAATGAAAAACCGAACAAAGCATCCGTCTTGGGACAAGAAAACCAGGATGTCGCCAGATAACTCCCAAGAAAAGATGAACTCATCTGGAACATGATCACCTCAAGGGGGAACTAACACAAACTTCTAAGACTCATAATCCTATCCCTATAAAAGCCTTTTGCCTATCTCCAGTGGGGGAGATGGGTTTTTGGAGGAATCTATTCCCCTCTGTCTCCTATATATCGATATATAATAAAACTCTTGCTGCTCACCTCACTCCTGTCTCAGAATTGGCTATTGTGGCAGGTGGCTCCAATCTGAGTTATTGTGGTAACACCAGTGTAACCACAATTGTCTTTACAGTGAAAGAGGGAAGCAGAACAGTACAGAATCAGAAAAATGCAACGTGAGAAGGATTAAACCTGCAATTGCTAGCTTTGAAGATAGAGGAAAGGTGTTGTAAGCCAAGGAATGCAGGCAGCCTTTAGAAGCTATGAAAGGCAAGGAAACAGATTCTCCCCCTAGAGACTCCAGAAAAGAACGAAGCCCTGCTGACACCTTGATCTTAGCCCATGAGACCTGTGCTGGACTTCTGGTCTGCAGAACCGTAAGATAATAAATATGTGCTCTTTGAAGCCACTAACAGCAATTTGTTACAGCACCAATAGAAAACTAATACATGACCTAGGGTAAAATCACCACAAAGTTATAGCAAAGCAAAAAGAAAGATTTGATTGGGCATATGTTCAAAGAGGCAAAAGTGAGAAACAGACAAGCATGCTACCAGAGCCTTATCTGCCCGAGTCCAAGGATTTGGCATGAAACCGGCTGCTTCTCGTGTCTGAAATGGGCTTGCTCACCACTCAACGATGTATGTCCAGTGATTTTGGTTCCTTGGCATGGGTCTTTTGGTTCCTAGGCAATACTTATTATGGGATAGGACCATCTGGTGGTCAACCTAGTCTCTTTCTGTGCATGTCCAGGATTCTAATTTTAGCTGGTTGATCAGAAAGACAGCTGCAAGTGGAAAGATTAGGAGGAAGCAGACAACATTGCCCTTAAATTTTAACCGCAAGTGTAGTAAACAATGTTTCGTGGTTGACACCATCCTTTTTCTAGTAACTGATATAACTTGTTGCTCAAGGCCTTTTCTGTCCCTAGCTGGTCTCAGTTGGTCCAAAACATCTCACTATTTACTAAATGCTAATAAAATAAATAAATAAGTGTGGAAAATATGTGGGTCTTTTGTACTCTGTCAAGATTTGTTTACGTGAAAAGTTCCCTAAAAGATATTTTCTAAGATTGTCCTAGCTATTGTTTGTGTACCTCAGGGCCCAGTTGATGTGTCCTTGTGAGTCTTTGTGAGTCTAGCTTCAGCTGGGTCATATTCTTTATAGTCAAGACAGAGAATAATGGCTCCAATTTTAACTCCTAAGTCATACACTTTATCTTTGCATAACTAAGAGCCAACAAGAGTGCCTCTTGAAGAATAAGGAATGCTCCCAAAGTGCATTAGAGTGCATAGAGGAACAGTTGGCATGCAATTTAGACTTAAAAAGGGCTCATTTGTCAAAATTTGGAAATAAATTGACCATTTTTATCAATGAGCATAGTTTCTGGTTTCCTTCCATGTGCACACACACACTTATGTTGGGGATGGGTACAGTCTTTTTTTTTTTTTTTAAACTAAGCCATTAAAAAAGAAAAAGTAAAGGAAGGGGGAGGGGAGAAGGGGGAAAGAAGGAGGGAGGGGAGAAGAAGAGAAGAGAACTCTAGAGATGAATTTCCAAATTCAAAAGTTTCATCTCTCTGCCAAGTACCAAAATTGAATTTTGCTTCAAGGGATCTATGCTCTGTTGGAACTATTTCCACTGTGACAGCTGCTAAACCACCTAGGGAGGGGTTATCATTTTATTCTAAAATCTTCTTTGTAAGAAGTCTTCGGGGAAATCAACCAAAGCAGCCCATTCTTAACATTCCTCATTTTTGTTATTCAAATCATCCCAGTAGGTGGAGAGGGAGTATTTACTGGGCCAAATGTATAAAAGTTGCATAGCAAAGGGACGGCAGCCTTGTTATTACCATAATAATATAGAATCGTTCAGCAAATATAAGTGAAGTTGTGAATATAACAGTATTCTCAATCTGAAAGTGTCATTTTAGACACCCAGTTATAGTATATAGCAGCCAGGCAGACTTGTAAGAATAAACTAAGAAGTTGCTTTTTATAAGAAATGTAGTTTACCAGAGAAACTAAAAGGACTTTTTTTCATAACTTTTTAATACAAGATCATAGTTGACAATGATGAGCCCCCACCTTGGTTAGAATGCAAAATGTGAGAAATACTAGCAAAAAACTGGTGGTTATAAGTATCTCTAGAATTTTCCAACTTTTTTATTTATTGAAATAATTTTGAATGATTTTTAAATGAGTTTAAGTTAATAAAAAGTGATCAGATGTAAAGTCTGGTACTTCTGCATGCTTCTTCATAAATCTTCTTCTACCCAGTCATTCGAGAGGATGACAGAGAGAAGGGAGGAATGAGAGAAGGAGGGTGGCTTTCAGAGAGAAGTAGAAAAGAGATGAAGAGGCAAACATTGAGTCAGAGTAAAGAAGGAGAGAAATCAAAAGGGAATGAAAGAGAAAAGATGTAGAAAGAGAGCAAGAACCAGCAGCCATCTTGATCTCCAACTTGCAGATCCCCACTTTGGTGGTGACGCTCTTTTACAGATTGAATTGTGTCCTCCAAAAACTTGAGTTGATGTCCTAACCACCATAACTGTAAATATGACTCTGTTTGGGAAAAAGGGTTTTCTTTTGTTGTGTTAATTAAGACATATCATGTAAGGTAGGTTCTGAAGATAACACCTTCTGAGTCGTGTCTTATAAAAGTGCAGAATCAGCACAGACACACATAAGGGAAGATAGATGCCAGGTGAAGATGTGTCCATAAGCAGCCAAGGAAAACCAAGAAATACCATGGCTACCGAAGCCGAAAGAGACAAAGACTTTTCTCTAGAGCCCAAAAAGAGTGGTGGGAGAGCACCTAGTCCAGCTGACGCCCTGAATTTGGACTTGTAGCATCCAGAACTGTAAGAAAACAAAATTCTGTTCTTTAAAACCACTCACTTGTGGTATTTTTGTTACTGCAGCTCTAGGTACCTAAGACATGCCCTTCTCTTGGTGTGGTCTTCCATCCAGCAAGGCTACAAAGGCCTGTCCATTGCTGCTTACTCTATCACTGTCTTATCGCCTAGAGGCAGGATCTGAAGGATGCATCGAGAAATCCGAATATGTGGGGTTGGGGGAGAGCAGGGTGGGCTCCCTTCATAGGGAAAAAATCCAGGTCTCCTCATCACCCCAAAACTAGTAAAAGTTTCAGAGCGAGAAGACCTCATAGTCAGCACATTTCTGGCTTCTGAGTAAATGCTGGTGGGAGAGAGTGTCCTACATACTCCTATTCTCTGTTCTTCATCTGGATGAAGAAGCTAGGGTGTCACTGGGCTACTTATCACTCTACAAGCCTTTGTATGCTTTAAAAGGAAAATACAAAGAACTCCCAAGATCTAAAAAACCCATTGCCTTCAAATCAGTTCCAACTCATAGCAACCCAATAGGACAGAGTAGAACTGCCCCACAGGGTTTCTAAGGAGCACCTGGTGGATTTGAACTGCCAACCTTTTTTGTTAGCAGCCATAGCTCTTAACCACTATGCCACCAGGCTTTCCAAGAAAAGCTTCTCGACCGGGAATTGAACCTGGGCCACAGCGGGGCAGCGCCAAATCCTAACACTAGACCACCAAGGAGCCTCGGGTGAGGGTCTTTAAAAAGGGACAGCATGATTTAATATGATTCCATTGAAAAGAGACAGAAGACCTGGCAAACACTGTTCTCTGGAAACATTGGATATTTTGTCCTTTTCTTCTTTTCCTCAATGTCTATTCTTAAACAAGACGTAAGCTCTGTAAGGTGTATTTTACAGCTCTGGTGGTGCAGTGGTTAAGGGTTCGACTGCTAACCAAACGATCTGCAGTTCAAATCCACAAGCCACTCCTTGGAAACCCTATGGGGCAGTTCTACTCTGTTTTATAGGGTCACTATGAGTTGGAATCAACTTGAAGGCAACAGGTATAGTTTTGTGGGAGAAAATACCTGGAGCCCTGGTGGTGTAGTGGTTAAGAGCTACAGCTGCTAACCAAAAGGCTGTCAGTTCAAGTCGACCAGGTGCTCCTTTGAAACTCTACGGAGCAGTTCTACTCTGTCCTATAGCGCCGCTATGAGTCGGAATCAATGGGAATGGGTCTTCAGAGTCCCTAGATGGCACAGTGAAGCACTTAACTACTAGCTGAAAAGTAGTGTTTTTTCTTGTGTCACAGTATTCTCTCTCTGTCTCTCTCCTTTTGTTTGTTTGCATCCTTAGGAGCCCTTGCTTGATGAAAATTCCCTTTGTTTTGCTCACACGGAGCGAGGTTACATCTTCCAAACACTGAGGAAGCTCTAGTCTGCAGAGGATACTTCTCCAGTGCTCTCTGCTGTAATGTTTTGATCCTCTCCTCAAACTCTTGTTAGTGGGCTATTTGGAGGGTAGGGTGTTACACGTGCTCAGCCCATTGCATTGGTCAAGAGTCCTGGAGGTGCATTTGTGCAGTTCTGAGACCAGCTAGGGACAGAAAAGGCCGTAAACGACGAGTTATGTCGGCAAAAAAATTTTCTAGAAGAAGAACGGTGCAAATATTGTTTGCTTCCTCCTAATCTGTCCACTTGTAGCTTTCAGATCAGCCAATTAGAATAGAATCCTGGGCATGCACGGTAAGAGACCAGGTTGACCATCAGACGGCCTCATCCGTGAACCAAAATCACCAGACACTTGTCATCGAGGGGTGATCTAGCCCATTTCCGAAGCGAGAAGTCTGTCAGCCACTTCCTTGCCAGCATCCTACCCTGACCCCTTTTTTGAATATATATGAAGTTAATGGATATGTATGACTTCCCCTTTCCCATGTGGTATAAAACTGCACCCCCAGCCCTTTGTTCGAGGGGAGACTGCTTTTGGGGAGGAACCCCCCCCCCCCATACTTGCTGCAAGTAATAAACTATGCCTTGCTTTAAATCCGCTTGACTCTTACTCTTAACGAGAGTACAAGCAGCGAACCCATTGCATTCCAATTACAGTCTTGCAACACTTTCTGGAAAACCAAGGGCAATAGCCTGTCAGACAACAGTAGCATGAATTATCCCCCTCCAAGCCATTCATGCTTTATACCCTGTGGGCTACACTGCAGGAACAGTTAAAGGAAGCAGCTCCTGAGACTGTAATTTTTAAAAAATTTTACCATTAGCATATATTAATTTGATTTTTAAAAACTATGCAGCACAGATGGTTTACTGGGGAAAGAACTATGTAAAAGACATTGCAGGGCGTATTACTGGATATGGGTGAAGCGTGAATAAGAAAAAGAATACATGAACCTCTTCTGCCTCTTATTGTTTTCCTATCATTTGAGAATATGAAACAAGAGGAGGCATAGACAAGTGTAATCTGAACTCTGACATGCGCTGCCTGTGCTAGAAGCCAGCCACACAGCCTACTCACTGCACAGCTTTGGTCAAGTTATTTGAATTCTCTGTCCCTCCATTTCCTTATTTGTAAAATGAAGAAAGTAATAGTAAGCACTTTCCTAGAGTTATTATGATAGTCAAATTAATTAACATATGTAAAGTACTTATAATGATGCCTGGCACTGAGTAATTGTCATGGATTGAAGTGTGTCCCCCCCAAAATATTGTCAACTTGGCTGATTCCCAGTATGGTATGATTGGGTACCATTTTGTAATCTGATGTGATTTCCTTATGTGTTATAAACTCTGTCACTGTGATGTAATAAAACAGATTAGCGGCAGTTATATCGATGAGGTCTACAAGATTAGATAGTGTCTTAAGCCAATCTCTTTTGAGATATAAAAGAGAGAAGCAAGCAGAGAGACATGGGGACCTCATACCACCAAGAAAGCAGTGCTGGGAGCAAAGCGTGTCCTGAGGTTCCTGCGCTGAGATGCTCCCAGAACAAGGGAAGACTGATGCATCCAAGCACCTTCCTCCAGAGCCAACAGAGAGAGAAAGCCTTCCCCTGGAGCTGAAGCCCTGAATTTGGACTTGTAGCCTGCTAGACTGTGAGAGAATGAGATGATTCTTTCTCTTGTTGAAGCCATTCACTTATGGTATTTCTGTTATAGCAGCACTAGATCACTAAGACAGTAAGCAATCAATAAATGGACCAAAATTTGGAGAACGCCAAGATTGACTGTTACTATAAGTAATGGGCCCTCTGTCATGCAGGGTGTCCCTGGATGGTGCAAAGAGTTGAGCACTCAGCAACTAACTAAGAGACTGCATGTTCAGCTTCACCAAGAGCCACCTCAGAAGAAACGCCTGAGGATCGACTTCTGAAAGGTCACAGCCATTAAAAACCCTATGGGGCACAGCTCTACTTTGACACACATGGAGTCATAATGAGTTGGAATCAACTCAATGACACCTAGTTTTTTGTTTTTGTTTTGTGCCACAAAAAAGGGGCATCAAAGGGGGCTTTTAAGTTCCGGATCCACACAGAAGAGATTCTTCCCTCCAGAGACTGAAAATGACCTCCCTGGTCCAGGAAAGTGGGCCTCAAGGACAGTCCACAAACACACTTGTGTGGAACAGGGCTTTGGCTTCATGGGTGAACAGCCATGTCCAAGGCTGTCCAAGGCACAGATGAAGGTGCCATCGAGACTGAGAAGCAGACTCTGCAGATGGAAGTCAGCAAGTCAGATAAAAGATCACAAAGCACTTGAGGACATGAGGAAGAGGGTCCTGGCTGAGGTGACACAGACCCTGCTTCCCTGACCAGCTCCCAACCAAGAGGATCTAGAAGATCCTGCTTACACTCCTTCAGTTCATTATTGAGCAGTATGTTTATTAAACATACGAGGCCTGTAGATTGGAAGGCACTCAAAACACATAGTGGCCACAACAATGGACTGGAGCATACTATCTTGGTCATCTAGTGCTGTTGTAACAGAAATACCACAAGTGATGGCTTTAACAAAGAGAAATTTATTTTCTTACAGTTTAGGAAGCTGGAAGTCCAAATTCAGGGTGCCAGATCCTGGGGAAGGCTTTCTCTGTCAGTTCTGGGGGAAGGTCCTTTTCGTCAATCTTCCCTTGGTCTAGGAGCTTTACAGCACAGGGACCCCTGGTCCAAAGTACGTGCTATTCTCCTGGCTCTTCTTTCTTGGTGGTATGACGTCCCCCAGCCTCTCTGCTCGCTTCTCGCTTTTATATCTTGAAAGAGATTGATTTAAGACACAACCTAATCTTGTAGCTTGAGTCCTGCCTCATTAACATAACTGCCTCTAATACCACCTCATTAACATCATAGAGGTAAGATTTACAACACATAGGAAAATCACATCAGATGACAAAATTGTGGACAATCACACGATACTGGGAATCATGGCCTAGCCAAGTTGACATACATTTTTGGGGGACACAATTCAATCCATAACACATACCAACGATGGAGAAGATGGTTCAGAACCAGGCAACGATTTGTTCTATTGTACATGGGGCACCATGAACTGCAGCCAACACAACAGTAACCAACAACAGCAATGTTTATTTAAACAGGATGGCTCCCATTCCAGAATCAATTCAGTCACGGCCAACATATACTTTGATTGTCTTCAGAAAGCTCCAAGTAACTGGTACACATGGACACTTGCACTGATGGACATTCTCTTACTCTTCTTTTCCAGAAGCAGTCCCAGAGATGAGATTCCTGTGTAAAGAGTTTATCAGGAGGTACAGGCACACCAGCATGGAAGTGGAGATGTGAGACTGGGGAGGGAAGGCACTGATCAAAGAGAAGTTATCTGGCCAGCCACTACTGCAGGTGACTGGAGAGCAACACCACAAGGAAGCTTGAGGAACAGAGAAAAATCCACACTTCAGAGCTGTCCCTCATGAGGGGGTAGGGAATTGGGGCATTTATACATCAACTCCGAACAGTCATTGATTGAAGAACACTGCCAGGAAATTAATTGTCCAGCGCTCCTGGGGCTTAGAAGAAAGTGGCCTCCCGGGGCCTACGAGAAAGCTCTCAGGCAAAGAGGAGATGCAGACAGAGAGAGCCGGAATCTGGGCAGAACCCACGGCCTAGAGGGATGTGGAAGGTTCACTGTCATGGATTGAATTGTGTCCCCCCAAAATATCTGTCAACTTGGCTAGGTCATGATTCCTGGTATTGTATGAGTGTCTACCATTTTATCATCTGATGTGATCTCCCTGTGTATTATAAACCCCATCACTATGATATAATAAGATGGATTAGCAGCAGTTATATTGATGAGGTCTACAAGATTACATAGTATCTTACGCCAATCTCTTTTGAGATGTAAAAGACAGAAGCAAGCAGAGGGACAAGGGGACTTCATACTACCAAGAAAGCAGTGCCGGGAGCAGAGCACATCATTTGGACTCGGGGTTCCTGTGCGGAGAAGCTCCTAGTCCAAGTGAAGACTGATGACAAGGACCTTCCTCCAGAGCTCACAGAGACAGAAGGCCTTCCCCTGGAGCCAGCGCCCTGAATTTAGACTTGTAACCTACTGGACTGTGAAAGAATAAAATTCTCTTTGTTAAAGCCATCCACTTGTGGTATTTCTGTTATAGCAACACTAGATAACTTAGACAGTCACTAACAGCTTCTACTACATTTACATCAAGGGAAAAGATTCTGGAACCCACCATACATAAATCCAGGTAAAGAGTGTCCCTTCCAGCAGGTGGGCTGGATATGCTGAATATACTAACCCTCACAAGATTTGCTGTTGCTGCTGTTGAGAGGCGGGAAAGAGGAGGAATGAAAACAGCAGGAGTTGAAATCAGACTGGGATGGAATTCTGGCTCTGTCACTTATGAGCTCTGTGATCTTGAGCAAGTTCTTGGTGTCTCTGTGCCTCAGTTTTCCCATGTAGAAAATAGGGATGGCAGTAATACTTACCTTGGAGCACATTTGTCTAATTAGGAGTCCCTAGATGGTACAAACAGTTAAGGCACTCAGCTAGTAACTGAAAGGTTAGTGGCTGGAGTCCACCCAGAGGAGCCTAGGAAGAAAGGCCTGGTGATCTACTTTTGAAAATCAGCCATTGAAAATGCTCTGGAGCATAGTTCTACTCTGACACACATGGGGTCTCCATGAGTCAGGGTCGACTCCATGGCAAGTGGTTTTAGGGTTATTGTGAGGATTAAATGTGTTGACATAGATACAGCACTTTAAAAGTGTCTGGTCCATAATGAACGTTCAAACATGTCAATTCTACATCTTTTGTGAATTGCTTTTGTTTATAAAGACTCTGACAGAGTGGGTGCTCAAAAGATTTTTTACAATAATGTATTCACTATAACGCACCAAGAATTGATGGGGGCATTGCTGAGAACATGAAAAATAGGCATTTATTTTATCAGGAGCAGGTCTTCAAAGAAACAGGGCAGGACCGTGGCCACCGTACAGGCCATGTTCTGAGCAGCTTCACCCCCCCTAAAAGCCTCCATCTGGTTTATTATGATAATCAGCTGTTCAGTGGCGATATTTGACCGTATCTAATGCTTGGTAACAGGGGCCCATTATGCTCTGTCGTTTAACGTCACCATCATTTTCAGCGAAGGCAAAATGGCTTCTATTTTAGGCATGTTAATAACTTCTGTAAGTAGAGGTGAGGCAAAGCACAAAACCTTTATTTATCATTTTCTTTTCGCGTATAAATAAAACGAGAATTTTTTTTTCTTTTCTAATGCCTTCGGAGGAACAATATTCAACTCGTGCCTCCTAATGAGATGGATTTCATCTGAATCTACTGGTATTCACTCTTCAAAGTCCTCTACAGGTAAGATTCAGGTCCTTTCCAGCTGAGACTGCTGTTTGCTAGAAGCCATGGGATTTTGTTTCCCCACCCAGGGGAACAAAGGACACCTACCTGAGGCCATACTGCCCTCTGCTGGACGGCAGAGGCCAACTCAGGCAGAGAAAGCCCTGGGAAAGAGTCCTCAGGCTTCTATTTAATAGTTTATGAACATTATACGTGAGCGTTTCGTGGAAAGCAAAGTGAGACTGTGGTGGCAAAGTCTCTCGCTTTCCAGAGGCAAACTTCAGAGGCCAGTGGTGAATTTCGGAGCTGGGGGGCCTGTTAGGGCTGTATGGACAGCGTGGGGTTTGCTCCTACTGTGAGGTCTTGGGCCAGGTAGTCAACAAACGTTTTCTCGTTTGTAAAATGGGATAATGATAGGATCTAGCTTATAGGGACATTCAAAGATGAGAAAAGGAAATGGATGTAAAATAGTTACCAGAACATGTGACAGTGTTTGAACAAATGTGGGTTATAGTTATCACTACAACTTCCTCATTTTACGTATGCCGAAACCGAAAACTCCAGGGCTTGACCAAAAGGCCCGCGCTCATACCTTTGCTTGGGGACAGGAGAGGGACACACGGAGTCCAGGACCTCCCATCCTCCCCAGGTGTCCTGGGCTCCGGGGAGCGTCTGGATCTCCCCCATCTAGTCACCTAGCCTCAGCCCATCTGAGCCGACACATGGTCTCCGCCCTTTGCCTGACCGACCCCACCGCTCTGCTCAAGGAAGCTGGGTGGAACTCTCTGCCCATCTTCTTCCCCAGCAGAGGTAGCTCACCTGGAGGATACTGCCTGTGCTGGTTCTGTGAAGGTGAACTGGCACCATTCTCCAAGAGCGGAGAGAACTCCACAAACTGGGGAGAGGGTTTAAAGTCAGGGGCCATCAACTGACTGAGCCGAACCGCAGAAGGTTCATTTGTTTTTCTACTGGTTCATCTGCAAAGATTCAGTGAGTGCCAAACGCTCTTCTGAGCCCTCACATTGGAGATAAGAGTGTAGCAATGGGGCCCAGATGGGCTCTGAATACCTCAAGCACCTGGAGGATGGACTGGTTCCGCTTTTGTGTGGTTTGTCACGCTCTCAGCTCCGTGACCGAAACTCTGGGTGGTGCAGTTAAAGCCCTTGCTGCTAAATGAAAGTGTTGGAGACTTGAGTTCACCCAGAGGTGCCTCTGAAGAGAGGCCTGGCGATCTACTTCTGAAAAATCAGCCATTGAAACCCCTGTGGAGCCCAGTTCTACTCTGACATACACGGGGTCGCCATGAGTGGGAATTGACACCACGGCAACTGTTTACACCAAATACATACACAGACTATGTATATATACAAATTCACATACACATCTCAATGCATATGAAAACACAGGTGCCAGGGTCTGCATCTGCGTATATTTAGTCTATGCTCAGAAAAAAGGATGAACACTTTTGATACTACAAGAGATAAATATACTTATTTAGCTAAAATAAAAAATACAGAAAGATACTGTCTGGATTGTGACAACAGCTGCTTTCTGATCTCTTGAGACAAGGAAAACATATTTTACAGAGAGAAAGCCATGGAGACAGCAACTAAATAGAAATGAGATTTAAACTTGTTTCAAGGGATGAAGTCAGTTTTTTTTTTTTTTAATCTTTGTGTCTTAAATATTCTAAGGAAATAAACGAGAAATCACACCTATGCGTATGCATTTTAGGTCAACTTACGTACACTTCTACAATTTGGGAAGGTGTGGCCATGCTGTGGAAATGCACTGATACTAACACAAGTAGCGTCATTCTCCTCCCCAACTCCCAAAGAAGGCATTGTTTTGTAGGATCTGCTCATTCAGATGAGCAAGTGAAAGCAGAATCGGTTTACAATGACAGCAACCCTACACATGAAGAGATAGGGCATCCCAGCATGTGGTCTCAGCAGGCAGACTGCACAGTTCTGCCACCTCTTAGAGTCTGACATTGGTCAAGTTCTCAATCAGCCCGTGCCTCAGTTTCGTCCACTAAAAAATGAAGATAATAGCACGCCACCCCCTATGTAAGGATTAAATGAGTTAATACTTAGAACAGCACATAGCACTTAGCATTTGTGAGATAAACCTTTTGGCTTTGATAGTGTTTGAAAACATCTTCAACTCAAAAGCAGACCTCAAAGCCTCTTAGAGAAGTTAGACTTAATGATGCTAAGTAAATAGGAAACTATCTCAGCCCAAAAAGAACATATATGAAAGACCTGTTCAGCAGCGATATGATGGTTAAGTAAATAGGAAACTTTCTCAACCCAAAAAGAACATCTATGAAAAACTTGTTCGGCATCACAGCAACACACAAGCCTCTATTAACAGACGAGTGGTGGCTGCACATGAGGTGCATTGGTTGGGAATCAAACCTAGGTCTCCAGTAGAAGGTGAGCATTTTACCACTGAACCACCAATGCCCTCCAGATTTCAGAGGAGTTTCCAGACTAAGACAGACTGGGAAGAAAGATCGGGTGATCTACTTCCAAAAATCAGCCAACAAAAACCCTGTCGATCATAACAGAGTATCGTCTGATGTAGTGCTGGAAAAGAGGTGTCTCAGGTTGGAAGGCACTACTGTATACAACAGCGGCAACAATGGATTTGGACACACCAGTGCAGGACCAGGCAACCTTTCATTCTGTTATAGGTAAGGTCAACATGAGTTGGAGCCAGCTCAATGGAAAGTAACAAAATTAATAAAGAGATATATTAAGCTCATGTACTGGAAGGTTCAATATTGTTAAAGTGTCAGTTCTTCTCAGACTGACCAATAGATTCAATAATTCAATACAATACCAATCAAAAGCCAAGGAAGATTTTTTTTGTAGAAATTAACCAGGTGATTCTCATATTTCTATGGAAATGCAAAAGACCTAGAATAGCCAAAACAATCTCAAAGAAGAAAAAACAAAATGGAGGACTTGCAATACCTAATTTAAAATTTTACTATAAAGTATAGTAATCAAGATAGTATGGTATCAGTGTTAATATAGATAAACAGATCATTAAAACAGAATAGAGTCTAGAAGTAGAACCAAACCTACATGGTTAAGTGATTTTTGACAAAGACACTAAAATAATTCAAAGGGGGAAAGGAAAGTTCTTTCAAAAAATGATGCTGGAACAACTGGATATTTTATTAAAGCTATAAAGTTTCTAGAAAAAAAGGAGAATATCCTTATTACCTTTGGGTCAGCATAAAATAAGAAAATGGATAAATTAGACTTAATCAAAATTAACAACTTCTGCTCATCAGAAAACAACAATATACAAGGTGAACGCCAGCCATAGACAGAAAAAATAGATGCCTTACATATATCTGACAAAGGTCTTGTATCCAAAATATATAAAGAAATCCTACAAATCAATAATAAAAAGACTCCCAAAAATCACATCTTTTTAAATGGGCAAAATATTGGACAAATACTTTATAAAGGAAAATAATGGAAAAGTGAATAAACACATAAGGATATGTTCAACATCCTTAGTTATCAGGGAAATTAAAATCACAATGAGATACCAATACATCCCTCCTAGAGTACTCCTAGAGTACTCCTAGAGTACTAAAATCAACAGTCAGGTACCATCAAGTGTTGGAAAGGATATGGAGCAACTGAAATTCTCATACATTGCACAAAATCTCGTACACAACATGGTACAAAGACTTTGTAAGCTTTTTTGGCAATTTCCCTTAAAGTTAAACAGACACCACTCCATGACTCAGCAGTTCCACTCCTGTTGTTAGGTGTCATTCAGTCAACTCATAGCGACCCCATGTGACAGAGTAGAACTGCCCCATAGGGTTTTCTTGGCTGGAATCTTTATGGAAGCTGATCACCAGGTCTTTCTCCCACAGAGCCACCCAGTGGATTCAAACCATCAATCTTTTAGTTAGCAGCTGAGGGCTTAAACCAGTTGTGCCACTAGGGCTCCTTATTCCACTCCTAGATCCTAGGTATCTACCTAAGGGGGAATAAAACTTAAGTCCACAAAAAAGAATTGTACAAGAATGTCCATGCAGTTTTATTTATAACAGCCCAAAACTAGAAGGAGCTTAATATCCATCACCAGGAAAGTGGGTAAATAAACTGTGGAATACCTAATAAAAAGAAATGAACTAGGAGACAGAGCCAAAATGGCACCCTAGACAGACACATCATGCCATCCATCTGCAGCAAAGACCCGAAAAACTAAGTAAAACCGATAGAAGCATCAATCTTGGAACCCCAAACATCAAAAGAAGGGATAAAGAAATAGATCAAACACTGAATGGAAGAAGAAACTAAAGGAAAACAGAGAACAAGGAGAGATACGGAGTGGCGGTCCCCTGCCAACTGACACGGCACAGTGTCACTATCTTGGAACACAACTAGCAACGACCCAGGACAGGGAGTATGGCAACTTCATGGAGCCCCCAACAGGAGACAGAGCCCCTGCTAACCAGAGAAACATGCTTTCCTATCCCTAACCCTTCTGCCCTGTTCACCACCTCCACCTCTTCCCCTTCCTGCTAGGCCATGCCACACCACCATGACTAGAGACCCACCAACCAATCACCACACCAGGTCCACCCTGCCCCCATCCACTGGCTTCCACTGTGCAGGCATTTTTTTTTTCTTTTTTTCTTTGTCTTCTTTCTTCTCTTTTTCCCTCCCACCTAGGCCATACATCACCTCACCTCACTTCCAACTGGCTTTCGAGTCTGTCTCACTCCCACCGTGCCACCAGTTCATTTATTTATTTATTTTCTTCTCTTTCTTCCTTTTCTTTCTCCCTCCCACCTAGCCCCATACATCAACTCACCCCCTGCTGTGAGACCCTGCCACACCACCAAGGCTAGATAGCCACCAGCCCACTGCTACTCCAGGTTTGCCCAGCTCCCACCCACTGGCTCCAACCACACTATTCTTTTTCCTTTTTTACCATTTATTCCTTTTCTTTCTCCTTCACACTTAGCCCCTTATGCCACCTCCACAGCTTCCTGCTAGACCCCGCTGTGCCATCGCAGGTAGAGCGCCACCAGATGCTGCTGTTCTTGGTCTGCCCGACCCACATTTGCTGGCCACAACTGTGCAGCCAGTTTTTTTATTTATTTTTATTTCTTTATTTTTTTTATTTCTCTTTCTTCCTTTTTTTTATCCATCCCACCTAGCCCTGTACACTACCTCCTCTCCTTCCTGCCAGACCTCACTGCAACCATCATGGCTAGAGAGTCACTGGTGCACCAGCCCACCACTGCCCAGGGTCTTCCCTGTCCCCACCCACAGCCCCCCCCCCATGCTACTTTTTTCTTTCTCCCTCTCATCAAGCCCAGTACATCACCTCCCCTTCCTTCCCACCAGCCCTCTGGTCTGCCTCATCCCCACTCACCGACCACCACCATGCCACCATTTTTTTCTCTTTTTGCCTTTCTGGCTTTCTTTCTCCTGCCCACTTACCCCATCTGCCACTTCTTACCCCTTCCTGCCAGCCTCCACCAGCCCTCCATGAATAGCGTAACACTGGCGCACCAGCCTGCCACTGCCTCAGGTCTGGCTCACCCCCACCACCGGCCCCCACTTCACCACCATTTTTTTTTTCTATTTTCTTTTTCTTTCTAACTCCCACCTAGCCCAGAACGTTACTTCTCTCCTTTCCTGCCAGCTCCCAGGTCAACACTGCCCTACCTGCCAGCTATCCTTTTCCTTCTTTCTCTCTCTTTTCTTTAATTTTTGCCCCTTCTAGCCCTGTATGCCATCCCCCCTTCCTGCCAGCCCCTGCCATGCCACCATGGCTAGAGTATCCCTGGTGCTTAGGCCCACCACCACACTGGGCATGCATTTTCTCTCCCCTCCCGCCACTCAACCAGCTGCAGAATGGTGGGAAGTGAGCTCACACCACTCCTCATCCAACACCACCATCTATCCAGCAAGGGGCTGTGAACACTCTCACACGACTGGATCAACAACAGGAGGCAGAGAATGCCTGTTCTTTCCACTCTCAGCCACCTTACTAAACCAGTGTACAGTGAAGTGGGCTGTCTTAGTCATCTAGTGCTGCTATAACAGAAATACCACACGTGGATGGCTTTAACAAAGAGAAATTTATTCTCTCACAGTCTAGTAGGCTAGAAGTCCAAATTCAGGGCATCAGCTCCAGGGGAAGACTTTCTGTCTCTGTTGGCTCTGGAGGAAGGTCCTTGTGATGCATCAGTCTTCCCTTGGTCTGGGAGCATCTCAGCGCAGGAACCTCAGGTCCAAAGGATGCTCTCTGCTCCTGGCACTGCTTTCTTGGTGGTATAAGGTTCCCAAGTGTCTCTGTTCACTTCTCTCTTTTATATCTCAAAAGTGATTGGCTTAAGACACTCAGCAAGATTGAAGAAAAATCCATAGGCACCAGTTTATTTGAGGAAATATCAGAGAAAGAATGAAGAAAACATAAGAATTATGTGGGACAAAATCAAGCAAAAATTTGGGTGTGATTGGAGTTCCAGAATAAGGGGACAAAATGGAAAACACAGAGAAGATTGCAGAAGATTTGCTGGCAGAAAACTTCACAAGTGTCATGAAAGACAAAAAGCTGACCATCCAAGAAGCTCAACGAAGCCCATATAGGATAGACCCCAAAGAAAATCACCAAGACATATCATAATCACACTTGCATAAACCAAAGACAAAGAAAGAATCCTGAGAGAAGAGAAAGAAAGAGAAAAAGTCACTTATAAAGGGGAAACGATAAGACTAAGCTCTGATTACTGGGCAGAAAATATACAGGCAAGAAGGTAATGGAATGACATATAAAAAACCCTGAAATAAAAAACTACCAACCAAGAATAATATATCCTGAAAAATTCTTTCTCAAATACGATGGTGAAATTAGGACATTTCCAGATAAACTGAAATTAAGGGAATTTGTAAAAACCAAAACAAACTTACAAGAAATATCAAAGGGAGACCTTCGGTTAGAAACCAACAATATCAGAAAACACCAGAGTCTAGGACTCAAGATAGCATCAGCCAAATACCAAGCTAGGTAAAGAACTTTCAGTAATAAAACAAAGCTAAAATACTTAAAACATAGAAGCAGAGACATCAATCTGTAAACGATGACAATGACAAAACAGTAAAAGGTGTGGGGAAAATGGTGTAGGCATATAACTTTCAAATGGTGAGACAGTAAATGCAATATCGAGTAATAAAAGACTAGTTCAAACTTAGGACGATAAGGGTTAATTTCAAGGCAACCACAAATGAAATTAACAAATTTGCTCATCAGAATAGAAAAGAAGAAAAACTTAAAGACTCAGTAAACACAAAATCTATAATAACAAAAGAAAAGAAAATCCACAAACAAAAGGAACTCTGCAAAAAAAAGTAAGAGGAACAAAGAAAATGTCAGAACCACAAAAAAAGCACAATATAACAACAATAAATTCACACTTATCAATAATCACACTGAATATAAATGGCTTAAATGCATCCATAAAGAGACAGAGGGTGGCAGAATGGATAAAAAAGCATGACTTATCAATATGCTGTCTAAAAGAGACACGCCTTAGACACAAAGACATAAATATATTAAAATCAAAGGGTGGAAAAAGTATATCAAGGAAACAGTAATCAAAAAAGGGCAACGGTGGCAATACTAATCTCAGATAAGATACACTGTAAAGAAAAATCAACCATAATAGACAAGGAAGGACATTATACAATGATTAAAGAGACAATCCACCAAGAAGACATAACCTTAATAAATATATACTCACACAATGACAGGGCTCCAAAATACGTAAAACAAACTCATATAGCACTTGAAAAGAGAACTAGACAGTTCCACAATAATAGTGAGAAACTGAAACATGCCACTCTTAGTAAAGTACAGAATATCTAGAAAGAAACTCAGCAAAGATACAGAAGATCTAAAGGACACAATCAACCAATTTGACCCCATAGACATATAAAGAACATTCCACCCAAGAGCAGCAAAGTATACATTCTGTTCCAACACACATGGAACATTCTCCAGAATAGACCACAGTTTAGGCCACAAAGCAACCCTCAATAAAATCCAAAACAGTGAAATAATACCAAACATTCTCTCTGATCACAATGCCATAAAAGCAGAAATTCATAACAGGAAGAGCAAGGAAAAAACATCAAGTACGTGGAAACTGAATAATACCAAGCTTAAAAACAACTGGGTAACAGAAGAAATCAAAGAGGAAATTAAAAAATTCCTAGAATTGAATGATAATGAAAACATATCATTCCAAAACCTTTGGGACACAGCAAAGGCAGTGCTCAGAGGTCAATTTACAGCAATAAAAGCATACATCAGAAAAGAAGAACAGGCTGAAATCAAAACGTTAGCCCTACAACTCTAACAAATAGAAAGAGAAGAGCAAAAGAAGCCCCCAGCCACCAGAATAAAGAAAATTATAAAGATTAGAGCAGAAATAAATGATGTAGAGAACAGAAGAACAATAGAAAGAATCAACAAGATCAAATGCTGGTTCTTTGAAAAGATCAACAAAATAAACTAACCGTTGCCCAAAACAGTAAAAAAAAAAAAAAAAAATAGGAGAAGAAGCATATAGCCCAAGTAAGAAACGAGATGTGGGACATTACAACAGACCTAACTGAAATAAAAAAGATCATAACAGAACACTATGAAAAATTGTACTCCAACAAATTTGAGAACCTAGAGGAAGTGGACAAATTTCTAGAAACACACTACCCAGCTAAACAAATGCAAACTAAGACAGAAAATCTGAACAGACCCATAACAAGAGAAGAGATTCGGGATAAAAAAACTCCCAACAAAAAAAGCCCTGGCAGGGAAGTCTTCACTGGAGAATTCTACCAAACATTCAGAGAAGACCTCACACCAGTACTATGCAAAGTATTTCAGAGCATAGCAAAGAAAAGCATACTCCAGAATTCATTCTATGAAGCCAGCATGGCCCTGATACCAAAGCCAGGCAAAGACACCACAAAAAAAGAAAAGAAAATCTCTCATGAATATACATGCAAAAGTTCTCAACAAAATTCTAGTCAATAGAATTCATCATCATATCAAAAAGATAATACACCATAACTAAGTGGGATTCATGCCAGGTATGCAAGGATGGTTCAACATTAGAAATTCAATCAATGTAATCCACCACATAAATAGAACAAAAGAAAAGAAACACGTGATCACTCAATCTATGCAGAAAAGTCATTTTATAAAGTCCAACACCAATTCCTGATAAAAACTCTCAACAAAATAAGAATACAAGGGAAATCCCTCAATGTAATAAAGGGTATCTCTACAAAACAAATAGCCAACAGAGACAGGCTGAAACCATTCCTCCTGCAAAAGGGAACAAAACAAGGATGCCATTTATCACCACTCCTATTTAACATTGTGCTGGAAGTCCTCGCTAGAGCAATAAGGCAAGAAAAAGAAATAAAGGGCATCCAAATTGGAAAGGAAGAAGTAAAACTATCCCTATTCACAGATGATATGATCCTATGCATACAGAACCCCAAGATTTTACAAGAAAACTGCTGGAACTAACAGAAAGATTCAGCCCAGCAGCAGGATACAAGACCAACATACAAAAATCAGGTGCATTACTATACACCAGCAAAGAGAAGTTTGAAAAAGAAATCAGGAAAACAATACCATTTACAATAGCCCCTAAAGAAATAAAACGCTTAGGAATAAATCTAATCAGGACATAAAAGACCTGTACAAAGAAAACTATAAAACACTATTGCAAGAAACCAAAAGAGACCTACGTAAATAGAAAAAACATACCATGCTCATGGATAGGAAGACTGAACATTGTGAAAATGTCAATTCTACCCAAGGTGATCTACACGTACAATGCAATGTCGATCCAAATACCAACAGTATTCTTTAATGAGCTGCAAACACTCATCATCAACATTATATGGAAAAGGAAGAGATCCCGGATAAGCAAAGCATTATTGAAGAAAAAGAACAAAGTAGGAGGCCTCTCACTACCTGACCTCAGAACCTACTGTGCAGCCATGGTAGTCAAAACAGCCTGGTACTTGTACAATGACAGACACATAGGCCAGTGGAACAGAATCAAGAACCCAGACATAAATCCATCTACCTATGGTCAACTGATCTTTGACAAAGGACCAACAACCATTAAATGGGAAAAAACAGTCTTTTACAAATGGTGCTGGCAAAATTGGATGTCCATCTGTGAAACAATGAAACAGGACCACTCCTCACCACTCTGACAAGGATCACAATAGATGGTTCCAGATAGAGTGGGTGAAAATTGTGGAATAAAATTCAAATTCACAAAAAAGACCGGACTTACTGGTCTGACAGAGACTGGAGGAAGCCCCCAAGACTATGGCCCCCTGAAACCCTGCTAACTCAGCAACGAAGCTACTCCCAAAGTCCACCTTTCAGCCAAAGATTAGACAGACCTATAAAACAACAACATATGTGAGGAACGTGATTCTTAGTTCAATTAACTATACAAGACCTAATGAGCAACACCTACCCCAAAGCAAAGATGAGAAGGCAGGAAGGGACAGGAAGACTGGATGGATGGACACAGAGAACCCAGGGTGGAAAGAGAAAGGGGGAAAATACTGACACATTGCGATAATTGCAACCAATGTCACAATTTGTGTATAAATTTTTTAATGAGAAACTAATTTGCACTGTAAACTTTCAGATAAAACAAAAGTATTTTTAAAAAAAAGGAATGAACAAGTGATACACACTATGTTGTACTTAGCTGTCGTAGAGTCAGCTTGACCAATGGCAACCTTATATATAACAGAATGAAATGTTGCCCAGTCCTGCACTGTCTTCATGATCGCTGACATGTTTGAGTCCATTGTTGTGGCTACTGTGTCAATCCATCTCATTGAGGGTTTCCCTCATTTTTGTTGGTCCTCTACTTTACCAAACATGATGTCATGTCCTTTTCTAGTGATTGGTCTTTCCTGATAACCACCCATCTGTCAGTTTGTCCTACTGCGGTGGCTTGCATGTTGCTATGATGCTAGGAGCTATGCCATCAATATTTCAAATACCATCAGGGTCACCCGTGGTGGACAGATTTCAGAGGAGCTTTCAGACTAAAACAGACTAGGAAGAAAGTCCTGATGATCTACTTACAAAAATTAGCCAATGAAAACCCTAAGGATCACCATGGAAACACAAAATAGCATAGATGAATCTCAAAAATATGTTGAGTTAACAAAGCCAGATTCACAAGAGTACAAGTATGATTCCATTTAAATAAAGTTCAGGAACAGGAAAAACTGATCTAAAGTGATAAAAATTAAAATTGTAATTGCCGCTGGGAGAGGAGCTTTGTTGCAAAGGGGCAATTTCGTGAGTGACGGAAATCTTCTACTTCTTGATTGTGGTGGTGGTTACCAAGTACATATATTTATACACATTTGTCAAAACTAATCAAAACATGCACGTAAGGCTTGTGTATTAATTGTGTGTAAATGATGCTTTAATTTTAAAAATAGATCAAGGTCAACCCAGTGAAATGAATATTTCATAGAACCATAGTTTCCTATTTCTAATAATATATTTTAAAATTAATCATATGAAGTCCCTCCCCTTACCAAAATCTTCCTGTGTCTTCTTGCTTTTATAACAAAATCACAGTATTTGTCATAACCTACAAGACCCTGGAGTCCTCAGGTGGTGCAAACAATGAACTCAGCTATTAATCAAAAGATCGGTGGTTTGAGTTCACTCAGAGGCACCTCAGAAAAATGGCCTGGCAATCTACTTCTGAAAAATCAGCCATTGAATGCCCTATGGAGCACAATTGTACTCTGACACACATGGAGTCATCATGAATCAGCGTCTAGTCCACAGCAACTGGTTACTGGCTACAAAACCCTACGTGATATGGCCTCTTTCTTTGTCCTCACACTCACCCTCATGCTTACTCCATCACAAACACCCTAGATTTTTTGCTCTTCTTTGAATACTCGAGGTTCTTTGCACATCCCTTTCCCTCTCTCTGGAATGCTTTCCCCCCACATCTTCCCATGGATTATTAATTCATAAATCTCTTAATTCATTCACATCCTAGATGTCATCGTTCCAGAAACACCTTCTCTGATCAACCTGTCTCTTCCTTTCTCACCCTCTGTAATTCTGCATAGGGCTAATTCTACCTGAAATAATATTTAATATATTACCATTCTGGTATTCTTTGTTTTTCAGCCAAGATCCATTTGACATCAACAGTGATATCCCTCATTTCACATCCTCTTCTGAATTTGACTTGAATTTCTGGCAGTTTCCTGTCAATGTACAGCTGCAGCTGTTTTCAAACTATCTTCACCAAAATTTTTGCTTGCATGAGATATTAATGATATTGTTTGATAGTTTCCATGTTCCATTGGATTGGAATGTTCCGTGTGAATATGGGCATGAATATGATGCCAGGTAGCTGTTTCCAAATTTCTTGGCATAGACTAGTGAGCTCTTCCAGCATTGCATCCATTTGTTGAAGCATTGCAATTGGTATTCCGTCAATTCCTGGAGCTGTGTTTTTCACTAATGCCTTCAGTGCAGCTTGGACTTCTTCCTTCAGTATCATCAGTTCCTTATCATATGCTTGCGACCTCCTGAAATGGTTGAATCGACCAACCAATTCTTTTTTTTTTTTAATTGTACTTCAGCTGAAGGCTTACAGAACAAACAGTTTCTCATGAAACAGAAGTACACATGTTGTTTTATGACATTGGTTAACAACCCCACAACATATCAACCCTCTAACTTCTCAACCCTTTTTTTTTTTTTTTTTTGGTGAAAATACACATAGCCAAAGATACACCATTTCAAAAATTTATACATTCACAGTTCAGTGACACTGACTACGCTCTTTGAATTCTGCTGTTATTCTCACTTAAGATGAAGGCTTACGGAACAAAACATTTTCACATTTAACAGTTACTACAGATGTTGCCCTATGACAATGGTTAACAATCTCACAACACATCAACAATATCCTTACTCAACCTTGGGTTCCCTATCACCAGCTTCCTTGTCCCCTTCTGCTTTCTGGCCCTTGTCACTGGACTCCTGTACCTCGTTAGTCTCATTTGGTTTTACGGGGCTGTCCACTCCCAGGCTGAACAGTGAACCTCGGAGGTAACTTCACCACTGAGCTAAAAGGGTGTCTGGGGGCATTACTTTCAGGGTTTCTCCAGTCTCCTTTAGGCCAGTAAATCTGGTCTTTTTTTCTGTGAGTTAGAATTATGCTCTACATCCTTCTCCAGCTCTGTCCAGAACCCTCTGTTGTGATCCTGGTCAGAGCAGTCAGTGGTGGTAGACGGGCACCATCTAGCTGTACTGGACTCAGTCCAGTGGAGGCCTTGGTAGCTGTGGACAATTAGTCCTTCAGACTAATCTTTTCCTTGTATCCTGTTCTCTTCATTCTCCCTTGCTCCCGACGGGATGAGACCAGTGGAGTATCTTAGATGGCCGCTCACAGGCTTTTAAGACCCCAGACACTACTCACCAAGGTAGAATGTAGAGCACTGTCTTTATAAGCTGTGTCATGCCAATTGAGCTAGATGTTCCCCGAGACCGTGGTCCCCACAACCCTCTCGCCAGCAATTCAGTCCGTCAGGGAGTTTGGATGTGTCTATGGGGCTTTCATGACCTTTCCTTGTACAAGTTGTGCTAGTTTCTCCTGTATTGTGTACTGTCTCACCCTTCACCCAAGATACCACTTATCTATTGTCTCTTTAGTATTCCCCACCCCACCCCTCCCATCCCTGGTAACCAACAAAGATTGTTACATTTTGTGTGTGAACTTTTTCATGGCTTTTTACAATAGAGGTCTCATACAATATTTCTCCTTCTGTGACTGACTTATTTCACTCAGCATAATGTCCTCCAGTTTCATCCATGGTATGAGATACTTCACAGATTCATTGTTGTTCTTTCTCGTTGCACAGTACTCCACTGTGTGTATGTACCATAGATTGTTTATCCATTCATCTGTTGATGGGCATCTAGGTTGTTTCCATCGTTTTGCTATTGTGAACAATGCTGCCATGAACATAGGTGTGCATATGTCTATTCGAGTGACGACTCTTATTTCTCTAGGATATATCCTAGGAGTGGGATTGCTGGATCAAATGGTATGTCTATTTCTAGCTTTCTGAGGAAGTGCCATATCATTTTCCAAAACGATTGTATCATTTTGCTTTCCCACCAGCAGTACATAAGAGTTTCCATCTCCCCACAGCCCCTCCAACATTTGTTATTTCCAGGGTTTTTGATTCATGCCAGTAATGCCGGGGTGAGATGGTATCTCATTGTGGTTTTAATTTGCATTTCTCTAATGGCTAGTGATCGCGCGCATTTCCTCATGTGTCTGTTGGCCGTTTGAACGTCTTCTTTGGTGAAGTGTCTGTTCATTTCCTTTGCCCATTTTTAAATAGGATTATTTGTCTTTTTGTTGTAGAGGTGTTGGATTTTCTTGTAGATTATGGAGATTAGACCTTTGTCTGACTTGTACTGTCCAAAAAGTTTTTCCCAGTCTGTAGGTTCTCTTTTTACTCTTTTGGTGAACTCTTTTAGAGAGCATAGGTGTTTGATTTTTAGAAGATCCTAGTTATCTAGCTTATCTATTGGGTTTTGTGCATTGATGGTTATGGTTTGTATCCTGTTAATGCCATGTATTAAGGCCTGTAGTGTTGGTCCTATTTTTTCTTCTATGAACTTTATAGTTTTAGGCTTTATATGCAGGTCTTTGATCCATTTTGAAGAAATTTTTGTATATGGTGTGAGGTATGGGTCCTGTTTCATTTTTTTGCAGATGGATATCCAGTTTTGCCAGCACTACTTGTTAAAAAGACTGTCTTTTCCCCATTTGATGGACTTTGGGCCCTTGTCTAAGATCAGGTGACCGTAGGTGGATGGATTTACATCTGAGTTCTCAATTCTGTTCCATTGGTCAATGTATCTGTCATTGTACCAGTACCAGGCTGTTCTGACTACTGTAGCTGTATAGTAGGTTTTCAAGTCAGGTAGAGTGAGTCCTCCAACTTTATTCTTCTTCTTCAGTAGTGCTTTACTTATTCGGGGCTTCTTCCCTTTCCATATAAAGTGAATGATTAGTTTTTCCATCTCTTTGAAGAATGGTGTTGGTATTTGGATCGGGATTGCACTGTATTTGTAAATTGCTTTGGGTAGAATTGTCATTTTCACAGTGTTGTGTCTGCCTATCCATGAGCATGGTATGTTTTTCCATTTATGTAGATCTGTTTGGGTTTCATGCAGTAGTGTTTTGTAGTTTTCTTTGTATAGGTCTTTTACATCCCTGGTTAGATTTATTCCTAAGTATTTTATCTTTTTAGGGGCTATTGAAAATGGTATTGTTTTCCTGATTTCCTTTTCATCGTTCTCCTTACTGGTGTATAGGAATCCAACTGATTTTTGAATGTTTATCTTGTATCCTGCTACTCTGCTGAATCTTTCTATTGGTTCCAGTAGATTTTTTGTGGAGTCTTTAGGGTTTTCTGTGTATAATAACGTCTTCATTACCAATTTGGATGCCCTTTATTTCTTTTTCTTGTCTGATTGTTCTAGCTAGAACTTCCAGCACAATGTTAAATAGGAGTGGTGATAAAAGGCATCCTTGTCTTGTTCCTGTTTTCAAGGGGAATTTTTTCAGCCTCTCTCCATTAAGAATGATGTTGGCCATTGGTTTTGCATGGATGCCCTTTATTATGTTGAGAAATTTCCCTTTTATACCTATTTGATTGAGAGTTTTTATCAGGAATGGGTGCTGGACTTTGTCAAATGCCTTTTCTGCATCAATTGAGATGATCATGTGATTCTTTTCTTTCTTTTTATTTATGTGGTAGATTACGTTGATTGATTTTCTAATGTTGAACCATCCTTGCATACCTGGTATGAATCCTACTTGGTCGTGGTATATTATTTTTTTGATATGATGCTGAATTCTATTGGCTAGAATTTTGTTGAGAATTTTTGCATCTATGTTCATGAGAGATATTGGTCTGTAATTTTCTCTTTTTGTGATGTCTTTGCCTGGTTTTGGTATCAGCATTACGCTGGCTTCATAGAATGAATTTGGAAGTGTTGCTTCCTCTTCTATGCTCTGAAATAGCTTGAGTAGTACTGGTACAAGCTCTTCTGTAAATGTTTTGTAGAATTCTCCAGTGAAGCCGTCTGGGCCAGGGATTTTTTTGGATGGGAGTTTTTTTTATTATCTTTTCAATCTCTTCTCTTGTTATGGGTCTGATCAGATTTTCAACATCACTTTGTTGTAGTTTGGGTAGGCTGTGTGTTTCTAGAAACGTATCCATTTCCTCTAGGTTTTCACATTTGTTGGAGTATAGTTTTTCATAATATTCTGTTATAATCCTTTTTATTTCAGTTGGGTCTGTTGTAATGTCCCCCACTTTATTTCTTATTTTGGTTATTTGTGTCCTCTACTGTTTTTCTTTTGTCAGTTTGGCCAGTGGTTTGTCGATTTTGTTGATTCTTTCAAAGAACCAACTTTTGGTTTTGTTGATTCTTTCTATTGTTTTTCTGTTCTTTATTTCATTTATTTCTGCTCTGATCTTTACTATTTCCTTTCTTCCAGTGGTTGTGGGCTTTTTTTGCTGTTCTCTTTCTATTTGTTTGAGTTCTGTAGTTAATGTTTTGATTTTTTCCCTTTCTTCTTTTTTGATATGTGCATCTATTGCTATAAATTGTTCTCTGAGGACTGCCTTTGCTGTGTCCCAAAGGTTTTGGTATGATGTGTTTTCATTCTCATTTGATTCTAGGAACTTTTTGATTCCATCTCTGATTTCTTCTGTTACCCAGTGATGTGTAAGCAGGGTATTATTCAGTTTCCATGTGTTTGATTTTTTTTCCTTGCTCTTTCTATTGTTAATTTCTACCTTGATGGCATTGTGGTCAGAGAAGATACATTGAATTATCTCAGTGTTTTGGATCTTGTTGAGGATTGCTCTGTGGCCTAAGATGTGGTCTATTCTGGAGAACGTTACATGTGCATTGGAAAAGAATGTGTACTTTGCAGCAGTTGGATGGAGTGTTCTATATATGTCTATGAGGTCAAGTTGGCTGATTGTGCCCTTTAGGTCTTCTGTATCTTTGCTGAGTTTCTTCTTAGTTGTTCTGGCCTTTACTGAGAGTGGTGTGTTGAAGTCTCCTAGTATTATTGTGGAACTGTCAGTTTCTCTTTTCAGTGTTGTTAGAGTTTGTTTTATGTATTTTGGAGCCCTGTCATTGGGAGCGTAGATGTTTATTATGGTTATGTCTTCATGATGGATCGTCCCCTTAATCATTATATAGTGTCCTTCTTTGTCTTTTATGGTAGATTTCGTTTTAAAGTCTATTTTATCTGAGATTAGAATTGCCACTCCTGCTCTTTTTTGGTAGTAGTTAACTTGATATATTTCTTTCCAACCTTTGACTTTTAATAAATTCACATCTTTGTTTCTAAGGTGTGTTTCCTGTAGACAGCATATTGATGGATCCTGTTTTCTTACCCATTCTGTCACTCTCCGTCTCTTTATAGGTGCATTGAGTCCATTTACATTCAGTGTAATTTGACCAATTCTTTTTGATACAGTGACTCTTCGTATTCTTTCCATCTTCTTTTGTTGCTTCCTGCATCAATTTTTTGCACATAAAATCCTGCAATATTGCAACTTGAGGCTTGAATTTTTTCTTCAGTTCTTTCAGCTTGAGAAATGCTGAGCGTGTTCTTCCCTTTTGGTTTTCTAACACTATGCAAAGCGTTCAACTGTGTAGATCATAACAAATCATGGATAGCATTGAGAAGAATGGGAATTCCAGAACATCAATTTTGCATATGTAGAACCTGTACATAGATCAAGAGGCAGTTATTCAAATAGAATAAAGGGGTACTGTGTCGTTTAAAACTGGGAAACTCATGGGCCAAGGTTGTATCATTTCACCATACTTATTACCCTTGTATGTTGAGCAAATAACCCAAGAAGTTGGACTATGTGAAGAAGAATGTGACATCAGGATTGGAAGAAGACTCATTAACAACCTGTGATATGCAGATGACACAACCTTGCTTGCAGAAAGTGAAGAGGACTTGAAGCACTTACTGATGAAGATCAAAGGCTATAACCTTCAGTATGGATTACACTCCAACATGAAGAAAACAAACATACTCGCAGCTAGACCAATAAGCAACATCATAGTAAGTGAAGAAAATATTTAAATTGTCAAGGATTTCATTTTATTTGGGTCAACAATCAATATCCATGGAAGCAGAAGTCAAGAAATCAAAGGATGCATTGCATTGGGGAAATCTGCTGCAAAGACCTTTTTAAAGTGTGCAGAGATGTCACTTTGATGACTAAGGTGCACCTGACCCAAGCCATGGTCTTTTCAATTGCCTCATATACATGTCCAACAAAAATTGAACAATGAAAAACAAAGACCAAAGAAGAATTGATGCATTTGAATTATGATGTTGGCGAAAGATATTGAACATACCATGGGCTGCCAGAAGAATGAACAAATCTGTCTTGGAAGAAGTACAGCCAGAATGTTCCTTAGAAGTAAGGATGGCGAGACTTTGTCTTGCTTCCTTTGGACATGTTATCAGGAGGGACCAATCCCTGGAGAAGGATACCATATTTGGTAAAGTAGAGGGTCATCGAAAATGAGAAAGACCCTCAATGAGATGGACTGGCACAGTGGCTACAACAAAGGGCTCAAACATACCTACTATTGTGAGGATGGCACAAGACCAAGCAATATTTCATTCTATAATACATAGGGTCACTATGAGTCACAGCTGACTGGGTGGCACCTAATAACAAACATATTAACATTAAGTATATTAAAATTAAATATATTACAATTATTTGTTTTCTTGTTGATTGCCTATCTGCCCACTAAACTGTAAGCATCTGTAGGACAGAGATCTTGCCTGTCTTGTATCCCCAGGGCTTAGAATTCCCTGGTGTACAGTGGACATTGAATACATACATACATGTTGAGTGAAGAGAGAGTTACCAGGGCAATGTAATGACCACTTATCACTGGTTTGTCTACACAAGGCATTTATGGTCATACTAGAAAGCTGCTATCTTTTAAAACTTTACATATAAGTCTCTGCAGATAGGTCTTTATTTCTCCATATGTGGTTTCCATTGTCCATAGGGGTGTGCTTTAGAATAGACCATACAGTTTTTTGAAGATAAAGAAATGTGTCAAGTTCATAATTAAGTTCAGTTGATCTTGACCTTAACTAGGAATAAAAAAGCTAATAAGCATTTGATTTGACTTATTTTCCTCAAAGAATTAAAAAAAAAAAAAAGCTTAATTTGTAAGGATTCTTCTAGGAATATTAGGTGTTAAGTCGTAAAGATGCGAATGTCGTGATAATTTGGCTAGTGAGATACGTGTACCAAAGTATGATTAGTAACAGTCTTATTAACTGTACACTAATAACACCCTATGTCAGCAACATTCAGGACCTTTACCAAAGCCTAAGGCATTATATTTCACGAAGAAATGGTGTCCATTATGGATTGAATTGTGTCCGCCCAAAATATGTGTTGGAATCCTAACCCCTACGCCTGTAGATATAATTCAGTTTGGAAATAGGGTTTTCTTTGTTATGTGAATTAGACCATATTTGAAAGGAAGGAAGGGAAGGAGGGAGGGAGAGATGGAGAGAGAGAGAGAGAAAGAAAAGAAAGGGTTTGCTTCTACAACTGACACCAAGGAGGAAACGGAGATGTGATATATTTAAACTATCCAAAGGTTAAATTATGTGTGAATATCTTTTCTCTCTCTTGTTCTATCTCTCAGCCACTTTCTTTTTTCTTCTGCCTTACTTGTTGGCCTCACTCTCTCCTGCTTCAATCTTTCTCTGTAAGGCAAGAAACATGCCTCTGCAAGGCACAGGGCTGTATCCTTCCAGTGCAGGATCCAACAGGAAGAGAGATGCTCTCTTTTCCATAATTCCTGTGTCAGATGGAAGCATCTGGGTGGGCTCTACTCGAGCCACATGTCCAACATTTATATCACTCACTGAGCACAAAGGCATAGGCTGCCCTCATTGTCCAGGTCTGAGTCACATGCCCACCAATTGCACCCAGGTATAAGGAGCCCTGATTGGCCAGGTCTGAGTGATAGACTCAACCTGGACAAGGGGGTGAGTAAGGTGTTATCATGGATGGTGACACCAGAACCAAATGGAACAATGGGATGAGGATGGGGATAAAACATGTGCACTTCAGGTAAGTATTTGCAAAATGCTCACTTTGCAAATCACTGGGCACAACATGCTTAATTAAGTTGCCCAGGGTTTCAAGGCTTGTTAGCGATGGAGTCAGGATGCAATCCCAGATTGAAGATGAGCTAACGTGGTGCCGTAGAGAGAAGCACCAAGCTATCTCTCCACAGCAAAGACCTGAAAAACTAAGTAAAACAGAGACATACGTCAATCCTGGAACCCTAAGCATCAAATGAAGAGATAAAAAACTCAACCAAACACTGAATGGAATAAGAAACTGACAGAGAACAAAGAGCGAAGAGGGATACAAAGTGGAGGTCCCCTGTCAGCTGACTTGATCTTGGACTCCTCAGCCACCGAGATCCACGGACAGGAAGTATGGGAAGGCAGCTTCTCGGAGCTCCCAGCAGGAGACAGAGCACCTGGTAACCAGCAATACATGATTTCTCATCTCCCACCCTCCTTCCCATTGCTTGACCTCTGCTGCTTTCCAGCGGGCCACAGTCAGCCAGGGAGGCACTGGCTCCCTGCCACTTGGATTCACCCAGCCCACACCAGCCGGCTCCTTCACTGCCATTTTTTTGTTGCTGTTGTTGCTTTTTTTGGCTTCTTTTGTTTTCTTCTCTCTCTCACTTCCTTCCCTTCCTTTTTTTTTGAATGCTTGGCTCTGTGTGCCACCTCCACTTCTTCTTGACAGGCGGTGAAGTGCCACTGAGCTGGGGAACCACTTCCCCTGTCTGTGCCGCCAAGCCAGTGAGATCCCTGGGGGCATTTTTTTCTTTTTTCCTTTCTGTTTTTCTCCATTTCTCAGTTTCTCATCTCTCTCTACTTTCTTTTCCTATCTCCTGAATACCTGGCGCTGTGTGCTATCTCTGCCCTTCTAGACAGGCTGTGCAGTGCCACTCAGCTGGGGACCTGCTTCTGGTGGGCTCCCTTGGGGCATTTCTTTTCTTTACTTTCTTTCTTCTTTTTCTCTTGGTTTCTTGTCTCTCTCTACCTTCCTTCCTTACCCTTCTCCTGAACACCTGGTGCTGTGTGTCATCTCTGCTCCTTCTTGATGGTCTGTGCAAAGCCAGTCAGCTTGGGATCCACTTCCAGTGGGCTCCCTCAGGGAATTTTTCTTTTCTGTCTTTCTATTTCTTTTTTTTTCTCAGTCTCTTGTCCCTCTCTACCTCCTTTCCTTACTCTTCTCCTGAATACCAGGCACCATGTGCCATCTCCGCTCCTTGTGGACAGGCTGTGCAGTGCCACTTGGCTAGGGACCCACTTCTGGTGGGCTCCCTTCAGGAATTTTTTTCTTTCTTTCTTCTTTTTTTCTCAGGTTCTTTTTTCTCTCTACTGCCTTTCCCTTCCTTACTCCCAGTCACCTGGCATCTTTTTTTCCCCTTGGTTTCTTGTCTCTGTCTACATTCCTTCCATTCCTTTCTCCTGACCCCCTAGCCACATGTGCCTTTCTCTCTCCTTTTTTTTTAAACCCAGTTTCTTATCTCTCTCCCTCTTCCTTCCTTTCCTTTCTCCCACCTATCTAACTGCGTGTACTGTATCTGGCCCTTCTTGACGAGCTGTGCTTCATGGCTTCCCTGGGTCTGTGCCACTCCAATGGCAGGCTTGTTCAGCACTTTTTTTTTTTGGCTTCTGTTTTTCTCCCCTCTATCTCTTCTTTCCCATACCCTCTTAGCACCACACATCGCAATCTCCCCCCTCCTTCCTGTCTATCTGCACAGTGTGCTGAACTTTGCACCCCCGAGCAGCATAGGCATGGCCTACCAGAATCTGCCCTGTGCTGATCCATGGCTCACCTTGTCAACTCCAGTACATGCCACAAACAACCAATCCCAGCCCCTCGCCTTCCACTAGACCTGCCCTGCTGCACCATAGCTGAGAGACTGGTCCTGCCCATTGGACAAGGTAGTAAGAAGTATTGTGCCCACAGACAAGCAAACAACAATGAACGCCCAGCCCACCTGCTCAGACATAATCAAATAAAATAAAAAAGCAGGATGAAACAAGCAAGTCTACAATAAACAAATGAAGAAAATAACTACTGAATGTCCTGAAGACAGCCGACAATATCAAAACATATGTTTTTTAAAAAGGACAGGATGATTCCAGTAGGTGTCCACAATAAAACACCAGATGACCTTCTAGTAGAAGAAAAGGCACTACAACTACATGATAGAGAATTTAAGTCTCTAATATTCAGAGCTTTCCAAGAGATAAAGCAAAAAGCAGACAAAAATGAGGAAAAAATGGACAAATCATGGAAAAAGCAGACAAAATCATGGAAAAGACAGACGAAACAATGGAAGAATTCAGGAAAATAATACAGGAACAAAATGTCAAAATAAGTTCACAACTATAAATCATACAAAAACAGCAATTAGAAATACAAAAGATAAACAATAAGATTTCAGAAATAGGCAGTGTCATAGAAGGTCTGAAGAGCAGGTTTGAAACAATGGAAGATAGGATCAGCGAAACTAAAGACAAATCCTTCAATACAACTTTGTTTGAAGAAAAGTCAGAGAAAAGAATGAAGAAACCCTGAGAACGATGTGGTATACAATCAAAAGCAAAAATTTGCCAGTAATTGGAGTTCCAGAACAGGGAGAAAATGGAAAACACAGAGAGGATCATTGAAAAATTGCTGACAGAAAACTTTCCTAACATCATAAAAGATGAAAAGCTCACCATACAAGAAGCTCAATGAACCCCACACAGGATAGATCCCAAAAGAAAATCCCCAAGGCATATCATAATCACACTCGTGAAAATCAAAGACAAAGAAAGAATCCTGAGAGCATCTCGAGAAAAAATGAAAAGTCACATACATGAGGGAATAAATAAGACTAAGCTCTGATTGCTTGGCAGAAACCATGCAGGCAAGACAGCAATGGGATGACATATATAAAACTTTGAAAGAAAAAAAATTGCCAGCGAAGAATAATATACCCTGCAAAACTCTCGCTCAAATAGGATGGTGAAATTAGGACATTCCAGTTTAACAGAAATTAAGGGAATATGTAAAAACCAAGCCAAACTTACAAGAATTATTAAACGGAGTCCTTCGGTTTGAGAACAAACAAATCAGACGACAGCCTGAATCTAGGATGCAAGACTGCATCAGCCAGATACCAACCTAGTAATGAACTCTAAAGGATTAATCAAAATTAAAATATTTACAGTAGGGAACTAGAGAGGTTAATCTGTAAATGACAACAATGTCAGAACAATAAAGAGGGAATAAACAGCATAGGTATAGAACTTTCAAATGGAGAGGAAGACAAGGAGATATCATGTAATAAAAGACTGGTTCAAACTTATGAAGATAAGGGTAAATTTCAAGGTAACCACAAAGAAAGTTAACAAATTTACTCATCAAAATATGGAAGAAAAACATAAAGTCTCAGTAAACACAAAATCTACAAAAACAAAAGAAATGAAAAAAAAAATCCACAAACAAAAGGAATTCAGCACAAGAGAGTAAGAGGAACAAAGAAAAGATCATCACCACAAAGAAAAAGCACTACAAAATGACAACAATAAACTCAAACTTACCAATAATTACAATGAACATAAATGGCCTAAATGCACCCATAAAGAGACAGAGAATGACAGAATGGATTAAAAAAAAAAAAAAAAAGATCCATCAATCCCAGATTGAAGTCATTGCAAAACTAATGCTTTTTCAAGTAGAGTATACGGTATAGTGGAGACTGGGTGGTGAAGTGGTTAAGAGCTTGGCTGCTAACCAGAAGGTCAGCAGTTTGAATCCACCAGCTGCTCCTTGAAAGCCCTGAGGAGCAGTTCTACTCTGTCCTATAGGGTCGCTATGAATTGAAATTGACTCGACAGCAATGGATATACAGTGTAGCAGAAAAAGGGTTGGTCCTTCGAAAGAAGTTTCTCTTTACTAAAGAAGTCTTACTTTTTCAGAAAAATTTGATTTCTTCCAGGTGACCTATGCCTCAGAAAATAAAATTTTGAAATAAAAGTTTGAACTTTATATTTCTTCACCTATTATATTTGTTGCATCATAACCTGGAAAGGACATGAGATTTTCCCAATGGATTTAGAGAATTACCCGGTTAACTGGAAGTTATGCAATTTACTAAGCTGACTGTTTTCCTTGTTTCTTACTCCCAGCTAGGAGAATCAAGTTCACCCTGAGAAGACACAATGAAGAGGTCAACATTTCAGTTTATCCAAAAAAAAAAAAAAGTCAAGAGAAGGAGTTTAAGAGACCACCATAACACAGCATAACCAGCCTGCACTAAAAGGGATTGTAGGAGTGGAAACATCCTCCCCTAAATCCTACTCCACTTGGCTTATCTCCCAGGAATATTCCTCAAAATGATACAAGACTCACATATATTAAATGCCTGGCTTCTCAAAGATCCCAGTTAGAAAATGTAGGAGAAGTGCTTGGTCCTCCTGAGCAGCATTTTCTGTGGCTTGTCTGAGGAAGAGAGAGCGTCTTTACCAAGTCTGGAATCTGAAAGCTCAGAAGAAGAAATATGCCAGCTTGTTCAGAAGGCTAAATAATGGGTCAAATCTAAGAAAATAGGTTCCGATAATAAAATTAATATTTTTTGAGCCCTGTTGTGTGCAGTTACTGAAGTAGTAACTTTCAAATGTTATCTTTTAGTCTCAGTACAATAACGTAAGTGGAATTGCCCCAGTGGTAGAAAAGAAGAAAGACTCTGATGTTACAGATGGCTCTTAGTCATCTTCATTCAAAAAGTAGCTTTTTTTTTTTCAGACTGGTGCATCACTTTTTGTCCTTGGGCTATAAAGGCCACCAATGGCCAAGATAAGACCTGGGGGGTGAGGCAGGGCTCAATAAGAGCCAAGAGTATGAAGAGACTGGTAAAGCCAGGCATTGTTTTGAGTTGTGCCAATAAGATTGGGTAAAATGAAGGAAGTAATAGTCCTGTTTCACACAAAGAAAGTCAAATTCTCTCCGGAGTTTTCTTTTATATCTGGATGCCACTTTTGGGAGGAAGGGTGGCCAATAATGTGGACATCATAAAATACATCAATGCCTTAGTTTCCTAGTGTTTCTATAATAGAAATACCACAAGTTGTGGCTTTAAAGAGCAAAATTTATTTTCTCACAGTTCTGAAAGCTAAAACTCCAAATCAGAGTTTTGGCCATGTGGATTCCAACCTTGTTGGTAGCCCCAGGCATTCCCTGGTTCTTGGCAATCCTCACATCGCATGTGTCTTCCCCAGTATGTGCTTTCTTGTTTCTGTGTCTATGCTGCTTCTTAAATAACTTAGAAGTGATTAGCTTTAGATTCTCCCTACACTGGTGTGACCTCAACTTATTGATTGACTACATTACATTGCATTATGGAAAGGTGATCATATTACATCAGATTACATTACACTATATCCACAGGTATCCAGGCCAGGAATTTAATCCTAGCTTGGCCTAGCTTGGGGGTCAGAATTCAATCCATAACCGTCACACACTATGAGGCAGGGATACAACACTCCTAGGAACAAGAGGTAGAGCATTGAGGAGCAGAGAAACTCAGGAAAGAGCCATTAGGGACAGAAAATGACGGCAAAAGAAAAATGACAGCCACTTGTAGCAAAGTGGAGCCACAGGGTTAGCTCTGGAAAAGCAGCCTGGACACCTAATGGTCAGATGTGTCCAGAAGTTTGGAACAAAGACTAGGCAGCTATGACATAGCAGTTAAGATCTTGCCCTCTGAATCAGGCAGCCCAGGGCCAGGTTCACCTGAATCCACCACTTACTACTCAACCCCTCTCTCACTGGTGAAAGGGAACAAGTAAGTTGTTGTTGTTGTTAGCTCCCATCGAGTTGATCCCCAACTTATGGTGACCCCATGGACAATGAAACTGAATGCTGCCCAGTCCTATGCCAGCCCCATGATAGGTTATGGATTGAACCTTTGTGATCCACAGGATTTTCGTTGGCTGATTTTTGAAAGATGATCAACTGGCCTTTCTTCCTAGTATATCTTAGTCTGGAAGCTCTGTTGAAACCTGCTCAGCATTACAGCAACACACAAGCTTGCATGGTGGCTGTGCATGACTTGCATTGGCCAGGAATCGAACCCAGATCTTCCACATGAAAGCCAAGAGCACTACTCCTGAAACACCAATGCTCCCTATAAGTAAGTCAATGCTATTTTTTATCCCCTCCCATAAGATTTTTGTCAGGATTAGAAGGAAAAATACATTCAAAGCTCATAGGACAATGCCTGGTGTGGAGTAAACGCTCTATAAATTCTTGCTGTTATGATCCAAGGATGCACTGATGGTCAGAGAGATAGCAGTTTCAATGGAGCATAACAGAAAGAGTTTTTTCTGTGCCTCTAATATTTGGTACAGGTTGTGGCCAGAAAGAAAGTGTGGGACACGTTGAGGAAGATGTGTTTTACATGAGCCATGGAGGGAGTCTAAGCGAACCCGTTGAGTAAGGGTGCCAATTGGCTTGGTATGTAGGTCAGGTAAATGGGCATTCGGAGGTGGTCTAGAAAAGCTAAGTTTCTACATGCAACACACTTAGTTAATGCTTGAGGTGTGTTTAAATAATGCTTTCTGTTCATCAGATGCCTTCATTTAATTTTTTAGTAACGGTGCTTTCACATTTCTAATAATATAGGGCAATCTGGGAGAATGAGGGAAGCCTCCTACCAAAACTTCCTAAGACTTTCAATGGGTTCATGAAAATTTATAGGAAAGGAGGCCTAGCTTCACAACAGCCTGCACAGTCTCACAGGATCCCACGCTTAGAGGGCCCTGTGCTTGATTTAAGATTCTGTTGTCATGCTTGTAGTTTTATCTTTGAACTTGTGTTTTGTAAGTGAAGTCCAATAGGACAATGGAGCATGGATATGAGCAGAGGAGATACACAGAATATGCATGTCCATCTCTCTGTTCCTTGCATATATAACATTTATGGCGCCCATGAGCACAGAAATATGGTGGACCCACAATACATAGGACTTGAGCAAGACTCAAAGCAAGTACAAAATAAGAGTGTTATGTCTACAACTGAGTAAAGGGTACACTGACAGTTCTGAGACATTCTCTCTGTTGGAACCAGAACTTGCTTCAAATGCAGAAATGTGGCAGTGGCCATCTAAGAAACACAAATGACCAAGGAACCCCATTATGTCCTTTCTTACCTGTGCTACTTCCCCGTATTAGCCAACCACTTACTCTGTGTATTAGTCTCCTACAGCTGCTATAACAAAGCACCACAAAGGGGTGGCTTCAAACAATAGAAATATTTTCTCACAGCTCTTGAGGCTAGAAGTCTGAAAATAAGATGTTAGCCAGCACCTGCTCCCTCCAAAATCTCTAGTGGAGGGGCCTTCTTTGCCCCTTCCAGCTTTTTGTAGCTCCAGGTATTCCTTGGTTTGTGGCAGAATCATTCCAATCTCAGCCTCTGTTTTCACATGGCTTATCTTTCCTGTGTCTGTGTCTCCTCTTCTCTTCTTATAAGGATATCTGTCATATTGGATCAGGGTCCACCCTAGTCCAGTATGACCTCATGTTAACTTAATTAATTGCATCTGCAAAGATGCTATTTCCAAACAAGGTTACATTCACAAGTACTGGGGTTAGGACTTCAACATATATTTATTTGGGGAACACAGTTCAACCCATAACACTCTGAAAATGATGACATAGAAGGAAAGAAAGATAGGGCAACCCATACTTTCTTTTCCTTTCGGTCTTTCCCTACTCATAAGTAAGACAAATGTAGAGAGTGTAGGCAGAATGTGTGCATATCAGGAAGTGAAATAAAAAAAAAAAAACAGTTGAGCTAATTTTGTGCAATGTTTCCACTGTTTGAAATTTATATGCATGTACAAGCTGAAAAACACAAATTGTGTAATTTCAGTCTTTTTCATGAGTTAAATGCTCTTGGGTTTGTATTTAAAACAAACATTGCACTATATGAAGATAAATAGTAAAATACATGCAAATAACTTAAAATTTTAATTTTTCTTTACTGAGGATGACATTAAATAGCAAATGAAAAACACCATGATGAGTTGAAGGAGAGACTACAGAAGACAGAAAAAAGCTTTACATTTTAGTACTTTTAATGACACTTTTATCCTGCTTCTTGAACAAGGGGCTCTACATTTTCATTTTGCACTGAGTCCTGCAAATTATGTAGCTGGCCCTGGCTATGCATATGTCACAGCCCATTCCAGTTATCTGTCACTGTATAACTATGCAACTGCCATTTTATTATATCTTATGATTTTGTGGGTCAGAAGTTCAGGTGGGACTCAGCTAAGCAATTCTTCTGCTTCACTGGACATTGACTGAGATCACTTTGTGGCATTCACTTGGCATCTGGGCTGGTCTGGAGGGTCCAAAATGACTTCATTCACACATCTGGTCTTGGCAAGGAAGGATAAGATTGGGCTCAGCTCAGCACCACTATCTCCCCTCCAACTCCAACCCTGTGGTCTTAGGGCCTCTCCATGTGGTTTCTCTAGGAGGTATTTGGACTTCCTACATGGCAGTCTAGGGCTCCAAGAGACCAAGGCAGGGACTGCCAGCTCTGTAATAGGCAGGGTCTCGAATGGAAATAGCATCACTTCTGTTACACTCTCTTGATCAAATCAGCCACAGTCCAGCCCAGATTCAAGAAGTAGATTCAAATCAGGAAACTGAGGCCTACAGATTTTAAGGGACTTGCCCAAGGTCACACAGCTGGTAGATCATAAAGTTGAACCCAATTTGGCTCCAGAGTCTCCAAACACTTAAACTGTTGTGACAATAGAGGGTTAAGCCTGAGCTCCAAAAGGCAGCCTTAATGCCAAAGGAGATACAACTTAGGAAGTGAAAGTTTTGATCAGTATGAAAAAGAACTTTCTAGAAATTGGAGTTCTCCAAAACTGGAAGGGAAATTTTAGGGCTACTCCGATTCTAGAGGTAGACAAAATCCCCAGATGCACCTCTGCCTTACAGATGGAGGAAACAGGCCTGGAGCAGAGCAGAGTTTCCAGGGGGTTCCTGGTGTAGAGCAGGCCCAGCGTCCTGGGTTGGGCCTGCGTGCACCCACCCATGTTGGCACTCACACTGGGCAGAGTGCTCAGTGCTGGGTGGAGCTTGGAGGTGATCCAGTCCCACTCTCCAAGCAGAAATGTGAATTCCCCAACAGGATGCAAGCTACCTGGTTGGTTGGTTCAAGTTCCATCAGGGAAGGGGTATGTGTCTCCAGCTAAGCCATAGGAGAGCAGTTAGGAGGCAGGTGCCTGGGATGCATTTCACTCTTCTGACCTGGCCTACAGGGCAGATTCCAGGACTGAGGAATCATGGACTATCAGAACCAGGCCAGGAGCATCAGAGCATCCTAATAGACAGTGAGTGAATTCAACAGGTCTCCAGACATAGTCCTCCACAGAATGGATGCTGTCCGGAAGTGTTATACCATGTGATTTCTTCAAAGTAAGTTTCCCTCTTTGTTTTAAAAAGGGAATTAATTTTAAATGCAAAAGCATGTGCTCACTTTGAAAGCTTAGCTGGCATAAGGAAGCTGAAAAGTTCCCTGTGGTATAACTGCCACTTTTTCTGAGAGGTTTTTTTTTTTTTTTTTTTTGGCAAGTTTTTAGGCATTTGACTTCTGGCTTCTATTTCTAGGCATCTGCACTAAACAAACCCCTAAAGCTTTAATCTCTGCCTGAGACTGTTCTGAAGTGGAAACACTGCCAGTTATAAGCCAGGGTCTCATTGATCTCCAGGATTTCACTGCATACTCACACGGTAAACAAGCTGCAGCCAAAGAACCAACAGCTTACACCCAAAGATGGGGTTTTGTCTGTCCTGCCAAGCCCTGAAACCATCCGGTTATGATGACTGACTTTGCCAGTTCTCTCTGAATGCTCACCAAGCACCTTCCTGGGTCCCTGAGTTTAAGTAGACAGACATTAAACCAAACAGTTGTTATATTTTTAACAACGAAAACGATGAACCGTTTGTTGTTTCTGCTGAATTCAACTGCCACAAAAGGGATTTAATTTGAAATTTATTTTAATTTAGTTTCATTTTTTAAATTAATTTAATTTAGAATTTAGGAAGAACTTTCTAATCATAAGGATTTTTGAGTCTCTAGGAAAAAATTAATAAAAGCAGTCCTGGTTTTTTTTCTCTGTCAATAGTAAGTGTGCAGCTAGCCAAACAGTTAGTTAAAAGCCCTTAAGTGTGCCAGAAGACACTAATATTAGAGGATGCTGGGACAGCGTTGACATGTCATGGGGTTGTTAACCATTGTCATAGGGCAATATGTGTACTAACTGTTTAATGAGAAACTATTTGTTCTGTAAACCTTCATCTAAGGTACAAAAAAAAAATTATATATGTGAGATCAAATTGACAACAGCAACTCAATAGGTTTGATGGGAAGCCTAGGGGACAGTGAGTTGAAGATAATGGTGATGGAATAATTTGGAAAAGGCTAGTGAGAATAGCAGCACAACTGGAAGAACGTAATCGATGTCACTGAACTGTACATGTAGAAATTTTTGAAATGGTGTATCTTTGGCTATGTATATTTTCACCAAAAAAAAAAAAAAAAAAGTCCTCCAAGGTCAAGAAGGAAGAGTGTGGACATGTCGAGGGGTTGTTAACCAATGTCATAAAACAATATGTGTACTGACTGTTTAATGAGAAACTATTTGTTCTGTAAACCTGCGTCTAAAGTACAATAAAAAAATTTAAAAAAAAAACATTAGGGGCTGCAGAGTGAAGGGTACATTAGGAATTATCTGTACTATCTTTGCGCCTTTTCTGTAAATCTCAAATGAATCCAAAATTGAAAGTTTATTTAAAAATAAGAGGACAGATGTCCATGATATTAATATATTTCTCTGAGTTGAATTTGTTTTATACATTGAGGAATAATTCATTTTTTAATCCTTTAAACTGTATCTAAATTAGCATTTCTATTCAAGAAGATTCTAAACATGAAACAAATAAACACACTTCTTTCTTATCACCATCTATGAGATAAAATTAACTGAAGTTTTTCAGAACAAGGAGGATTTTTATATAAATTAAAAATTATTTTAAATAGGTGCCACATATTGATTAAAATGAAACAATATTTAGCTTAACTAGTAAAGGAGGTCTGCCTGAAGCCCTTAAGCATTATGCTCTTTTAAGATCTATCTATCTGGAATCAAATTGACCACGGCAACTCAAAAGGTTAGATAGGTATTCTAGAGGGTAGTGAGTTTAAATTAATGGGAGAGGAACAACTGAAAAAAGGAGGATGAGAATGGTTGCGTAACTCAAATAATGTAATCAATGTCACCGAAGTGTACGTGCAGGAACTTGAATTGGTGTGTGTTTTTACAAAAATAAAATAAATTATTTTTAGAAATAATAATGTTTGAACATGATGTGTTGTTGTTGTTAGTTGCCATTGAGTGGATTTCAACTCATGGTGACCCCATGTGTCCAGAGTAGAATGACTCCATTTCAAGGCTGTAACCATCTGGAAGTAGATAGCCAGGACTTTTGAGGCACCTCTGGATGGGTTCGAATCACCAACCTTTTGGCTAGTAGTCCAGCACTGAACTGTTTGTGTCACCCAGGGACTCCTTGAACATGATATTTCTATGTAAATAACTACTCACTATAATTTACATAAATATCCGTCAAGTATTCAGTGATATATAAACAGGGGTGTTCATGGCACCATTGTTTATAATACTTTTACTTGCCTTATTGCTCTAGGTAGAACTTCCAGCACGATGTTAAATAGGAGGGGTGATAAAGGGCATCTTTGTGCAGTTACAATTCCCAGGGGGAATCCTTTCAGCCTATCTCGGAGAGAATGACGTTGGCTGTTGGTTTTGTATACAAAAAAAAAAAAAAAACCAAACCCACTGCAGTTGAGTTGATTCTGACTCCTAGCAACCCTATAGGACACAGCAGAACTGCCCCACTGGAGTTCCAAGGCTGTACATCTTTACAGAAGCATATTGCCACATCTTTCTCCAGAGACTGGCTGGTGGGCTCGAACCACTAACCTTTCAGAAAGTAACCAAAAGCTTTAACTACTATGGCAAGGTTTTGTATAGATGCCCTTTATTATGTTGAGGACTTTCCCTTCTATTTCAATTTTGTTTAAAGTTTTTTTTATCAGGAATGAGTGTTGGACTTTATTAAAAGCCTTTTTTTTTAGATTGAGAAGTTAGAGGGTTGACATGTTGTGGGGTTGTTAACCAATGTCATAAAACAATACGTGTACTACTGTTTCATGAGAAACTATTTGTTCTGTAAGCCTTCACCTGAAGTACAATAAAAAAAAAAGAAGCCTTTTTTTTTTTTAAGTTGAATGAGATGATGATGTGATTCTTTTCGTTTTATTTATGAGGTAGATTACGTTGATTGATTTTCTAATGTTGTACCATCCTTGCATACCTGGTATGAATCCCACTTGTTTGTGGTGTATTATTTTTTTGATATGATGTTGAATTCTATTGGCTAGAATTTTGTTGAGAACTTTTGCATGTATATTCATGAGAGATATTGGTCTGTAATTTTCTTTTTTTGTGGTGTCTTTGCCTGGCTTTGGTATCAGGGTTATGCTGGCTTCATAGAATGAATTTTGGAATATTTCTTCCTTTTCTATGCTCTGAAAAAATTTTATTAGTACTGATGTGAGTTCTCTGAATGCTTGGTAGAATTGTCCAGTGAAGCTGTCCGGGCCAGCGCTTTTTTTTTGTTGGGAGTCTTTTTTTTTTTTTAATTGTATCTTTCATCTCTTCTCTTGTTATGGATCTGTTCAGGTTTTCTAGCTCATTTTATGTTCATTTAGGTAGGTAGTGTGTTTCTAGAAATTTATCCATTTCCTTTAGTTCCCAAATTTTTGGATTACAATTTTTCATAGTATTCTGTTATGATTTTTTTACTTCAGTTGGGTCTCTTGCAATGTCCCCCATCTTATTTCTTATTTGGGCATGTTTGCTTGCTCTTCTGTTTTTCTGTTGTCAGTTTGGCCAATGGTTTGTCAATTTTGCTGATCTTTTCAGAGAACCAACTTTCGGTCTTGTTGACTCTTTCTATTGTTTTTTCTGTTCTCTATTTTATTTATTTGTGTTCGAATCTTTATTATTTTCTTTCTTCCACTGGCTGTGGGATTTTTTGCTGTTCTCTTCCTATTTGTTCAAGTTGCAGGGCTAACATTTTGATTTTGGCCCATTCTTCTTTTTCAATGTGTGCGTTTATTGCTATAAATTGACCTTTGGGCACTGCCTTTGCTGTGTCCCAAAGGTTTTGGTATGATGTGTTTTCATTCTTATTTGAGTCTAAGATTTTTCTTTTTTTAATTTCTTCTTTGGTTTATTCTATTACTCAGTTGTTTTTAAGCAAGTGTTATTCAGTTTCATGTATCTGTTTTTGTTTTTTTTCTCTTTCTGTTATTGATTTCTACTTTTACGGCATTGTGATCAGAGAGAATGCTTTGTATTAGTTCAGTGTTTGGGATTTTATTGAGGGTTGCTTTATGGCCTAAAATGTGGTCTATTCTGAGACTGTTCCATGTGCATTGGAAAAGAATGTATATTTTGCTGCTGTTGGGTGGAGTGTTCTATATATGTCTATGAGGTCAAATTGGTTGATTATGGCCTTTAGATCTTCTGTATCTTTGTTGAGTTTCTTTCTGGATATTCTGTCCTTTACCGACAGTGGTGTATTGCAGTTCATACTATTATTGTGGAACCATCTAGTTCTCTTTTCAAGTGCTGTTACAGATTTTTTTATGTATTTTGGAGCCCTGTCATTGGGTGCATAGATATTTATTAAGGTTATGTCTTCTAGTCAGATTGCCCCTTTAACCATTATTAGAACGTTCTCCCTTGACTTTTATGCTGGATTTTTCCTTGAAGTCTGTCTTATCTGAGATTAGTATCACCACCCCTGCCCTTTTTTGGTTATTGTTTGCCTGATATACATGTTTCCGTCCTTTGATTTTTAATATATTTATGTCTGTGTGTCTAAGGTGTGTCTCTTATAGACAGCATATTGATGGGTCCTGTTCTTTTATCCATTCTGCCACTTTTTGTCTCTTTACGGATGCATTTAATCCATTTACATTCAGTGTGATTATCGATAGGTATGAGTTTTTTTGTTTTGAATGTCAGGGTCATTGGGCTGGGCGTGATTTGCTGCTTGCTCGTCTGTGGGCATGATAACTCTCACCACCCTATCTGGGTGGGCAGGGAAGCAGCAGAAAGGGCGAGCCCACTTCACTGTACACTGGTCTGGTGAGGAGGCTAGGATGGACTCGGTAGGTGCTGTCTGTATCCTGATGTTGGTCGAGCAATGTGGGAGCATTCACAGCCCCTTGCCAAATGGGTGGAGGTGTTGAACAGGCTGTGGTATGTGCTTGTTTCCTATTGTTCAGCATGTGGTTGAATGGTGGAAAGGGAGGGGCAGTGTGGGCCCAGGGCAGCGGTGGGCCTGATCACTAGGGGCACTCTAACCTGTGTGGCAGTGGTTGGCAGGAACGGGAGGAAGGTGGCATACAGGGCTAGGTTTGCGGGAGAATGAAAAGAAGAGAAGGAAAAAAGAAATATAAATCAAATAATAAATGGCAGTGCATTGGGGGTATACGGGTTGGGGTGGGGTGGACCTGGTGCAGTGGTGGGCCAGTGCACCAGTGTCGCTCTATCTGCCACGAAACTGCAGGGCTGATAGGAGGTGTACAGGGCTAGGTGGGAGGGGAGAAAGAAAAGTAAGAAAGGAAAAGAGAAAAAACGAAAAAGATTAAAAAATGGTGGTGCAGTGGGGGCCAGTGAGTGAGGGTAGGGTGGATCTGGGGGCTGGTGGGAAGGGAGAGGAGGCCACTTACAGAGCAACATGGGAGGAAGAAAGAAAAAAAAAATAAATGACAGTGTGGCAGGAGCCGGTGGGTGGGGGCAGGGTGGACGCAGCAGTGGGCCGGGAAGGAAGGGAGGTGGTGTATGGGGTTAAGTGGGATAGAGAAAGAAAAGAGAGGAAAAAAAATGGTAGCATGATAGGGGCTAGTGAGTGGGGGTGGGACAGACTCAGGGTCAGGTGGGAAGGGAGGGAAGGTGGCATACAGAGCTAGGTGGGAGGTGGAAAGAAAGGAAAGAAAAAAAACGGTGGCAAGGTGGGAGCTGGAAAGTAGGGGTTGGGTGGACCAGGGGGGCTGCAGGCCGGTGGCTCTCTAGCCATTGTAGCACAGTGGGAGTTGGAGGAAGGCAGAGAGGTGGTGTTCAGTGTTAGGTTTGAGGGAGAAAGAAAAGGAAGAAAGAGAAGAAAAAAATAGTACCATGGGAGCTGGCGAGTGGGGCAGGGAGGACCCAGGGGCTGGTGGGAAGGGAGGAGAATTGGTGTACAGAGTTAGGTGGGGGGAGAAAGAAAAGGAAGAAAGAAAGAAAAAAAATCTGCATAGCAGGAGAGGTGGGGAGGGCCCGAGGGGAATCTCGTATTGTGTACCACGGCGGTGGGGGCTGATTGGATGTGTGTGTTCTTGCTTTTACTCACAAGAGGGGTGAGGGGTGGGAAGGCTTGTTTCTCTGGTTGCTCGGTGCTCTGTCCCTGTTGGGAGCTCTGTGAAGTTACTTTCCCATACTCCCTCTCCAGGTCACTGCCGGCTGTGTTTCAAGATGGCAATGCTGTACCGTGTTAGTTGGCAGGAGACCTCCGCTCTGTATCTCTCCTTGTTCTGTTTTCCATCAGTTTCTTCTTCCATTTGGTTTTTGATCTAGTTCTTTATCCCTTCATTTGTTGCTCAGGTTTCCAGGATTGACATTTGTATCTGTTTTGCTTAGATTTTTGGGTCTTTGCTGCAGGGGGACTGTATGGTGCATCTGTCTAGGGCACTGTGTTGGCTCTGTCTCCCTTCAAGGCTGTAATCTTTACAGAAGCAGGCTGCCACATCTTTTTCCTGTGGAGTGGCTGATGGGTTTGAACCATCGACCTTTAGGTTAATAGCCAAGCATTTAACCACCGTGTCATGAGGGCTACTTCATATATCTTTACCTGAAGATATTATAACATATATTATTAATTTTAATTATGTATATTATGTATATTATATATTTTACATTGTATATATGTATATGTTGTTAGGTATCGTTAAGTTGATATACATAGCAACCCTATGTATATCAGAAAGAAAAGTCACCCAGGTCCCGGGCCATCCTCACAATTGTTGCTATGTTTGAGCTCGTTGTTGCAGCTACTTTGTCAATCCATCTCTTTGAAAGTATTCCTCTTTTTCTCTGACCCTGTACTTTATAAAGCACGATCTCCTCCTGGGATTGGTCCCTTTTGTTAACTTGTCCAGACTAAGCAAGACAAAGTCCCACCATCCTCCCTTCGAATGAGCATTCTGGCTGTACTTCCTCCAAGACAGATTTGTTCTTTCTTCCAGCACTCCATGGCATATTTAATATTCTTCACCAACACTAAAATTCAAATGTGTCCATTTTTCCTCAGTTTTCCATCTTCATTGTCCAGCTTTCCCATGCACATGCGGCAATTGAAAAGACCATGGCTTGGGTCAGGCGCACTTTAGTCACCAAAGTGACATCTTTGCTTTTTAACACTTTAAAGAGGTCTTTTGCATCAGATTTGCACAATGCAATACATTAATTTCTTGACTGCTGCTTCCATGGGTGTTGACTGTGGATCCAAGTAAAATGAAATCCCTGACAACTTCAATATTTTCTGAATTTATTATGATGTTGCATAGCGGTCCAGTTGTGAGGATTTTTGTTTTCTTTATATTAAAGTGTGATCTGTATTAAAGGCTGTAGTCTTTTACCTCCATCAGTAAGTGCTCCAAGTCCTCTTCACTTTAGGCAAGCAATGTTGTGTCATCTGCATATCGCAGCTTGTTAACGAGCGTTCCTCTAGTGCTGATGCTGCACTCTTCTTCCTATAGTCCAGCTGCTCGGATTATTTGCTCAGCGTACAGATTGAATAAGTATCGTGAAAGGATACAATCCTGCTGCACACATGTTCTGACCAGCCGGCTCCTCCTGCCCCTTTGGATTCGATAATTCACCGGAATGAATCACAGAATTCATGAGAGTATATCATACATATTTATTATAATCAAAAAGGATATAAATGAAGAGATGCAACAGTTGAAGTCTGGGGGCATTCCCAGTGCAGATCTTCCATGTCCCAAGCGATGCATTACCCTACTAAGAGCAGATGTTCTCATCAACCAGGAATCCGTCTGAGCCTCCGTGTTCAGGGATTTTGTCAGCCAGTCCTGCATGATAGGCTAAACCATGCCTCTAGAGGCTGGTTGAGATTAGCCTTCCAAGTGAGTCTTTTCTCGACTGGCCAGCCCCCACTTGCCGGCAAAAATTCTCGGGTGTGTCCTGGAAGTCCCAGACCAAGTCACCACAATTACACCAAGAATTATTTCCCAAGAGCCCTGGGCAAAGATCACCTTACTTAGGGTGAAACCAGTCCTTTACCCAACAGGGTCAAAAGAGAAATCGCAGGGGATGTCAGAAAATTCTTTGAGATCAATGGAAACAAATATACAACATAGCAAAACTTACGATGACTCTACATTTGTACTCAGAGGGAAATTTATACCTGTGAATCCCTATATTAAGAAATAATAAAAATCTCAAATCAATAATCTAACTTTACTCCTTAAGGAACTAGCAAAAGAAGAGAAAACTATGGGGTGTCTATGAGGGTCTATTGAAAAAACTGTATGATGTAATGAAAAAAACTAAAAATAACGGAAGGAAGGAAATAATAAGAGGACCAACTAAAAAGGAGGCACAATGCCCTGTGTGCCTCATGTAATTTTGGAGACTATATATCCCTCATTTGGGTGTGCTACTCTGGCCTATTTATCAAGTGACTCGAAAAGCTATTAGTTTTGAATGGGACCCAGAACAAGAGAAGGCTCTGCAACAGGTTCAGCTGCCATGCAAGCTGCTCTGTCACTCGGGGCATATGATATGGCTGATTTAATGGTGCTTGAAGTGTCCACGGCAGATAGAGATGCTGTTTGGAGTCTTTGGCAGGCCCTGTTGGTGAATCACAGCACAGACCCTTAAGATTTTGGAGCAAAGCCCTGCCATCCTCTGCAGATAACTACTCTCCTTTTGACTTGTTACTGAGCTTTAGAGACTGAACACTTAACCATGGGACACCAAGTCACTATGCAGCCTGAGATGCCCATCATGAACTGGGTGTTGTCTGACCCACAGAGTCATAAAGTCAGGTGTGCACAGCAGCACTCCATCACTAAATGGAAGTGGTATATACGAGATCAAGCCCGAGCAGGACCTGAAGGCACAAGTAAGTTGCATGAGGAAGTAGCGCATGGTCTCCACTCCTGTCACATTACCTTCCATCTCCCAGTCTGCACCTACGGCCTCATGAGGAGTTCCTTATGATCAGTTGCCTGAGGAAGAGAAAACTCAGCTTGGTTTACAGATGGTTATGTGCAATATGCAGGCCCACTTGAAAGTGGACAGCAGCAGCATTACAGCCCCTTTCCAGGACCTCCCTGAAAGACAGTGGGGAAGAAAAATCCTCTCAATGGGCAGAACTTCAAGCAGTTCAGTTGGTTGTTCACTTTGCTTGGAAGGAGAAATCTCTAGATGTACAACTGTATACTGATTCATGGACTGTAGCCAATGGTTTGGCTGGATGGTCAGAGACTTGGAAGGAACATGACTAGAAAATTGGAGACAAGACGGTATGGGGAAGAGGTATGTGGATAAACTTCTCTGAATGGGCCAAAGAAGTGAAGATATTTGTGTCTCATGTGAATGCTCGCCAGAAGGTTACCTTGGCAGAGGAGGATTTTAACAACCAAGTAGATAGGATGTGTGTTCTGTGAAAACCAGCCATCATCTTTCCCCAGCTACTCCCAACATTGCTCAATGGGCTCATGAACAAAGTGGTCATGGTGGCAGGGAAGGAGATTATGGCTGGGCTCAGCAACATGGTCTTCCACTTATCAAGGCTGACTTGGCTACAGCCACTGCTGAGTGCCCAATCTGCCAGCAGCAGAGATCAACACTGAGTCCCGGAGATAGCACCATTCTTCGAGGTGATCAGCCAGCAACCTGTTAGCAGGTTGAATCTATTGGACTGCTTCCATCATGGAAAGGGTAGCATTTTGTTCTTACTGGAACAGACACTCTGAATATGGATTTGCCTTCCCTACATACAATGCTTCTGCCACAACTACCATCCATGAACTTATAGAATGCCTTATCCATCGTCATGGTATCCCACACAGCACCGCCTCTGATCAAGGGACTCACTTCACAGCTAATGAAGTGTGGTAGTGGGCCCATGTTCATGGAATTTACTGGTCTTACCATGTTCCCCATCAACCTGAAGCAGCTGGCTTGATAGAATGATGGAACAGCCTTCTAAAGACATAATTACAGTGCCAGCTAGATAGCAATGCCTTGCAGGGTTGGGACAATGTTCTCCAGGAGGCCGTGTATGCTCTAAACTCGCATCCACTATATGGTGCTGTTTCTCCATGGGTTCAGGAGTCAAAGGGTGGAAATAGGAGTGGCACCACACACTGCTACCCCTAGTGGCTCACTCAAAGTTTTTTTCCTTCCTGTCCCTGCGACCCTATACTCTGTGAGTCTTAATTCCAAAGGGAGGTATGTTCCCACCAGGAGACACAACACTGATTCCATTGAGCTGGAAGTTAAGAATGCCACCCGGCCACTTTGGGTTCCTCATGCCTCTGGATCAACATGCAAAGAAGGGAGTTACAATACTGGCTGGTGTAATTGATCCTGATTACCAAGGGGAAATTGGATTGATACTACATAATGGCAATAAAGAAGAGTATGTCTGGAATACAGGTGATCCCTTGGAACGTCTCTTAGTACTACCGTGCCCTGTGATTAAAGTCAATGGAAAACTACAGCAATCCAATTTCGACATGACTACTAATGACCTAGACCCTTCAGGAATAAAGGTTTGGGTCACCCCACCAGGCAAAGAACCATGACCAGCTGAAGTGCTTGTTGAGGGCAAAGGGAATACAGAATGGGTGGTGAAGAGGATAGTTCTAAATACCATTTACAACCATGTGACCAGTTGTAGAAACGAAGACTATAGTTGTTATAAATATTCCTTCCTTGAATGTGTGCATCAAATGTTTGTTTTCTCCACTTATAAAATATAAGACGTACATGGAGGGAGTGTGTTTTTGGTTGTACTCATGTTAATTGTATCATGTTAGACACAAGTATGACTGTAATTTTCTTTATTTGGAGATTGTGTATGGTTTAAGGAGATGTGTACAGGTGCCAAGTTCCCAAGGGGTGAGGTTATTTGTCAGTTTGGTGTGGCCATGATTCTCAGTGGTTTGGCAGTTATGTAATGATGTAGCTTGGCAATTATGTAATGGTGTAGTTTGGCCGTTATATAATGATGTATTTATCCCCCATTTTGTAATATAATGTATTAACCTCCAAGACGCGATCTTATGGGATCAGCCAATCAGTTGTAAGGGAAGTTTCCTTGGGTGTGTGGCCTGCATCCAATATATGTGGACATTCTGGCAAAGCTTGCTGGCTTTTGCTCCCTCTGGATCTTGCATTTGACTCGACATCATCTGACTTCCAGTTCTTGGGACATGAGCCAGCAGCCTCCCACCTGGAGCTGCAGATTCTAGGATTCGACAGCTCCCAGATCCCCATGAACAAGCAGCCTGCCATCTGACCTGCCAATTTTGGGTTCATCAGCCCTTGCAACCATGTGAGTCAGGAGCAGCCTCCAGCCTGACTCCTGACCCATGCCTTTGGGACTTGCTGGCCTCTACAACTGCATGAGCCATTTCCTTGAATTAAATCTCTCTCTCTGCATATATATATATATATTCTTTTTGGGTTTGCTTCTGTAGAGAACCCAGCCTAAGACAAATAGGTTTACACACGGAAAACAACATTCTTTGATGGTTACCAGGGATGGGAGGGGGAGGGGGGAAGAATTACTTACTAGATAGTAGACACATGTTAATTCTGGTGAAGGCAAAAGCAATCCACAATATAGAGGAAGTCAGCACAGCGTGAGCAAAGTAAATGAAGACACTGACAGGTATGCAAGGATAAAGGTCAATTACAGTAAATGCTATAACATATACAGCTCTGCAACAACAGTAATAACAATCAAAATTTGTGAGTGGTAACATAGGTAGAAATGTATGCTGATAGGTATGGAAAGGCATATGGGAATACATGCACGTGCATATATACGTATAGTTGTGGGCATTTGTATATGCATATTTGAATGTGCTGCATATATATTCATACATATAATAGAGTACATAGAGGGCACAATTATGTAAACTTCCTAGACATAGCCAAACAACTCATGGGACTGAGTTACTGGGTTTGAAGTCTCAGGAACATAGTCTTGGGGGACATCTAGGTCAACTGGCATAACATAGTTCATAAGGATAATAGTTTGGTGTAGCATCTGGGGTCTTAAAAGCTTTCAAGTGGCCATCAAAGATACAGCTACTGATCTCCCGTCTGGACCACAGGAGACTGAAGGAAACCAAAGACCCAAGGAAACAATTAGTCCACAGGACTAACGGCCCGCACAAACCACAGCCTCCTGTAGCCTGAGACCAGAAGAACTAGATGGTGCCTGGCTACCACTACCAACTGCTCTGACCAGGGACACAATAGAAGGTCTCTGTTAGAATTGGACAAACATGTAGGACAAAACTCAAATTCATAAAAAAGACAAAAACAAAAAACTAGACTTAACTGGACTGATAGAGACTGGAGGAATCTCTGAGACTATTACTGTAAAACATTCTTTTCATCTGAAACTGAAGCCACTCTCAGAGGTTACCTTTCAACCAAATAATAGACTAGCCTATAAAATAAACAAGAACATCCATGAGGGATGTGCTCCTTAGAACAATCAACTGTATAAGACCAAATGAGCAACATTTGTCCAAAAGCAAAGATGGGAAGGCAAGGAGGGGCAGGGACCTGGAGGGATAGAAATGGGGAAAGCAGGGTGGAAATGGGAGAGTTGCCAACACTTTGCAGAGATGGCAACCAATGTCACAGAGCAATTTGCATATGAATTGTTGAATGGGAAACTAATATGCTGTGTAAACTTTCACCAAAAACACAATAAAATGCTAAAAAAAAAAAAAAAACGATCAAAGACATAAGATTTAAAACTATAAAATCCCTAGAGGAAAACATAGCAGTAAATTTTCATGACTTTGGATTAGGCAATGATTTCTTAGATACAACCCCAGAAACACAAGCAACAAAAGAAAAAATAGATAATTGAACTTCACCAAAATTAAAAACTTTTGTTCTATAAATAATACCATTAATAAAGTAAAAGGGTAACTGTCATGGTTTGAATTATGTCCCCCCAAAAATGTGTGTATCAATTTGGCTGGGCCATGATTCCCAGAATTGTGTGGTTGGCCTCCATTTTGTGATTGTAATTTTATGTTAAAGAGGATTCTGGTGGGATTGTACCACCACCTTTACCCAGCTCACATCCTGGATCCAATGTAAAGGGAGTTTTCCTGGGGTGTGGCCTGCACCACCTTTTATCTCTCAAGAGGTAAAAGGAAAGGGATGCAAGCAGAGAGTTGGGTACCTCATACCATCAAGAAGGCAGTACCGGGAGGCGAGCGTGTCCTTTGGACTGGGGTCCCTGTGCTGAGAAGCTGCTAGTCCGGGGAAACACTGATGAGAAGGCCGAGAGAGAGAGAAAGCCTTCCCCTGGAGCTGACACCCTGAATTTGGACTTTTAGCCTACTTTACTGTAAGGAAATAAATTTCTCTCTATTAAAGCCATCCACTTGTGGTATTTCTGTTGTAGCAGCACTGGATGACTAAGACAATAACCCTTAGAACAGGAGAAAATATTTGCAAATCCTATATCTAATAAAGAACTCGTATCCAGAATATATATATATATTCTTATTGACAACTTAATAATAAAAAGACAAATAACCTAATAAAAAAATGAGCGTAGGATCTGAATAGGCATTTTTTCAAAGAAGGTATACAAATGGCTAATAAGCACATGACAAGATGCTCAACATCATTAGTCAGAAAGGAAATGCCAGTCAAATCCACCATGAGATACCACTTCCCACTTACTACAATGGCTATAATCCAGATGACCATCTAGAGCATTGGTGAGGATGGGGAGAAATTGGAACCCTCATACCTAGCAGGTGGGTGTGTCAAATGGTGCATCACTTTGGGAAACAGTCTGGCAGTTTGTCAGAAAGTTAAACATAGAGTGACTAATTTCCCTCCTATGTATATATCTAAGAAAAAGGAAAACATACATCCACACTAAAACTTGTATACAAATGTTCATGACGGGATTATTTCTAATTGTCAAAAAGAGGAAAATGATGACTGGATAAATAAAACGTGGTACATTCATACCATGGAATATTATCTGACAATAAAAAACAATGACGTACTGTACAAGCTACAACATGGATGAAACTGGAAAACGTAATGAGTGACAGAAGCTGGTTACAAAGACCATATATAGGATCAACATTTTATACGAAATGTCCAGAATAGACATGTCTTTAGAAACAGAAAGTAAACTGGTGTTTTCCTGGGGTGGGAGTGGGAGGTGCCGTGTGTGACTGTGAGAGTGTGTGAGTGTGTGTGTGTGTGTGTGTGTGTGTGTGTGTGTGTAATGGGAAGTAACAGGTACAGAACTTTTTCGTGGTTAAACAAAGTTCTAATAGTGATTGTCGTGATGGTTGTATAACTCTGAAATAAAACAATGAAATTGTATACTTTAAATGGGTATGTTGTGGAAAAAAAAAATATATATATATATCACATTAAAATTGAATTGCACTAAAAAAAGAAAAAGAAAAGGAATGAAAAGATGTCTTGGAATGAGAAAAAACATTTTATTGAAGTGATTTTCACTAAAGTAAAAATAATAGCTTGGACTACCTCCCCATTAAGTAATTATAATTTTAGAGAGTAACCTGTTAGGCAAAATGCATGGTTAACTTTTTTTTTCTTTCTTTTAAGGAGAAAGGACTTTACTAGATGCCTTTTACAGATGAAGAAACTAAAACCCAGAGTAGTTAGACCATATCTCCCAATCCCCTGGCAAGTACAGTGCCAGCCAGGCTGTGAATTCAGCTGGATTCCTGGCTATGAAATCATTTCCCTATGCCATGCTCTCCCTGTCTCCTTATTTGCTTTTTTAAAAAAATTCATTATTGTATATTAAGTGAAAGTTTACAATTCAAGTTAGTCTCTGATACAAAAATTTATACATACATTGTTATGTGACCCTAATTTCTTCCGCTATACTGTGACAGCACTCTCCTCCTTTCCACCCCTGATTCCCCGTGTTCATTCAACCAGCTCCTGACCCTCTCTGCCTTCTCATCTCACCTCCGGACAGGAGCTGCCCATTTAGTCTCATGTATCTACTTGAGCTAAGAAGCACATTCTTCACAAGTATCATTTTGTGTCCCATAGTCCAGTCTAATCTTTGAAGAGTTGGCCTCGGGAATTGTTTTAGTTCTGGGATGGTTAACTATTGAAATATATGAAGAGGGGAGTTATTTTTGAGGTTAGGCTTCCATTCTTGTTTATCCTTTTTAATCTCCAGGGTTTAGGATGTTGTTGCCATTGAGTTGGTTTATGACAACCTTATGTATAACAAAATGAAACGTTGCCCAGGCCTGTGCCATCTTCATGATGGTTAGTATGTTTCAGTTGTTGTGGCTATTGGATCAATCCATCTCACTGAGGGTTTTCCTAGCTTTCATTGACCCTCTACTTTACCAACCATGATGTCCTTTTCTAGTGATTAGACTTTCCAGACGACGTGTCCAAAGTAAGTGAGCTGAAATCTCACTGTCCTTGCTTCTAAAAAGCATTCTGGTTGTATTTCTTCTAAGACTGATTTGTTTGTTTTTCTGGAAACCCGTGATATATTCAATATTCTTTGCCGACAATGCAGTTCAAATGCATCAATTTTTCTTTTGCCTTCCTTTTTCATTGTCCAGCTTTCTCGTGCATATGAGGTGACTAAAAGCACCATGGCTTGGGTCAGGCTTAGGATAACCAAAAAAACCAAACCCATTGCCATCAAGTCGATTCCAACTCATAGTGACCCTAGAGGACAGAGTGGAACTACCCCATAGGTTTCCAAGCAGCAGCTGGTGGATTCAAACTGCTGGTCTCTTGGTTAACAGGCAAACTCTTAACCACTGTGCCACCAGGGCTTAGGATAGCATCTGGCAAATAAAAGACACTCAGTAGTTATTTTCTGACTTGAATTTCATTAGAAATCATAGATCTACAGAAGACACATGATTGGCTCAGAGTCAAACATATAGGAAAGGAGCAGAGTTGGGACTAGAGCCCATGAGTCTGACTCCTAGCCAGAATTCTTATCCCTGGGTTTAAACTCATGTGACTGCAATTCAGACTGTATGCTTGCTCCTTAAGTAACCTTTCTCTGTTTTTTCTCAAAACCTCACTGACAAAAGAAAAAGAAAAATGTCCATCATTATGGGGTCAAAGTTCACCTTTAAATCATGGTTGAATTGGCTGGGGAATGCGGGCATAAGAAAGTTGTTCCTCCTACTGCATTCTGTGGTATTTTGGCAGATAGTTAGACATTACCAAGAGGTGGGAATTATAAAGAAATTAACCTTGGGATACCATCAGACATGTTCGTCTATCAAAACTAACTTGCCCTCATAAGACAAGATGGGGATGAGTTATTATATATATATTTTTTTAAGGTAAACCTACATTTTAAAATGGTTAATATGGTGAATTTTATACTGTGTGAATTTTATCTTAATATATCTTCCATTTTGTGTCAATAAAATATTATCATTTTAATAGACTGAGCTGAGTATTCATTTGCTTGTAATCTAAAGCATCCTAACAGATATATCATGTTTAACATGTGTAATTTTTTTTTTTTAATTTGAAAAGGATGAAAGATGGGAACATTTTGCTTCTAATATTAAAATGTACTACATATATTCTATAATAAAATTTGTGTAGCATTACCTTCTGGGATAAAAGTGGTGAAATATTTACAAAATATCAAATCCCCAATATGTAGAAAAAGAGAGACCCTCCCTAAAAAAAGGGGAGGTGGGAAAGGGGAGAGAAAACAAACAAACAAAATTTATAAGTTACCAAAATAGCCAAATAAGAAAAGGAGAACAACTTAATGAGATGAGCTTGAAGTGCTGGCGTGTAAAAAACAGAAGTTAGAGAGTATCACACTGAGGTCATGCTCCCACCTCTCTGAAACGACGTCCTGTGAGTCCACAACATCCTGATAATCCTTAATCAAATCTTGAAAGAAGAAAAAGGAATCCCTGTTTGTCATGGATTGAATTGTGTCACCCCAAAATATGTGTATCAATTTGGCTAGGCCATGATTCCCGGTGTTGGGTAACTGTCCACCACTTTGTCATTTGATGTGATTTTCCTGTGTGTTGTAAATCCTGTCTCTATGATATTAATGAGATGAGATTAGTGGCAGTTGTGTTGATGAGGCAGGACTCAATCGACAGGATTAGATTGTCTTAAGCCAATCTCCTTTGAGATATAAAAGAGAGAATCATCAGAGAGACATGGGGGACTGCCTATCACCAAGAAAGCAGCACCTGGAGCAGAGCACGTCCTTTGGACCTGAGGTTTCTGTGCTGAGAAGCTCCTAGACCAGAGGAGGATTGATGACAAGGACCTTCCCCCAGAGCTGACAGAAACAGAAAGTCTTCCCCTGGAGCTGGCACACTGAATTTGGACTTGTAGCCTCCTAGACTGTGAGAGAATCAGTTTGTCTTTGTTAAAGCCGTCCACTTGTGGTATTTCTGTTAGAGGAGTACTAGATGACCAAGGTGCTGTTCATCCTTAGCTTGTCCAGTTTTTGACTGTGGGGTATTGACAATGCTGCTGTGGAGATGACGCTAAAAACAGAAAGGTCAGCGATCTGGCCTGACTCTCTGTCAGAAGTACGAAGACTCCAGAGGTCCACATTAATTGGGGAATGAGCTGAAGCCTGAAGGTACCCCCCAAAGGAGTGGGGAAAGCTCTGCCCCTCTCCCTTTCCCAACGAGGAGTGGACCCTTGTGTATTCAGCACAGTCTCCTAAGGGAGGGAAGACCCCAGTTAGTGCAACATAACTCCAGCGAGCCCACCCTCTCATCTTCCATGCGCAAAGACTACAGAAAATTAGATACTAAGGGAATATTAAGCTCGCAAACTATAACCCAGAAAGGGGAAAAGAAAAAGCATATCACGTAAGAATCAAGGAACCATTACCCACAGAGGAAGAGCAAAGAGAAGGTCTAGAGAAAGCTGCCAAGCATGAGCAAGATAAAAACAATGAACCCGCAACTATGCAAAATGGTAAAGGAAATAGCATGCAGAAGTTAAACAGAACATCAAAGGACTATCAAGAAAGTGAAGAGACAACTTACAGAACAGGAGAAAATATTTGGTAACTATATACCTCATAGGAAACCCTGGTGGCACAGTGGTTAAGAGTGTGGCTGCTAACCAAAAGGTTGGCAGTTTGAATCCACCAGGCGCTCTCTGGAAACCCTATGGGTCAGTTCTACTCTGTCCTACAGGGTCGCTATGAGCTGGAATCCACTCGACAGCAACGTGTGTTTTTTTTGTTTTTAAATCTGTTAAGAGTATAATAGCCAGAATATATAAAGAACTCCTACAACTCAACAACAAAAAGACAAACAACCCAATTAAAAAATGGGAAAAGGACTCAACTGCTTCTCCAAAGAAGATCTACAAATCTACAAAGCAAGCACATGAAAAGATGCTCAAAGTCACTACTCATTAGGGAAATGCAAATCAAAACCACCATGAGATACCACCTCACACCCACTAGGATGGCTATCGTAAAAGAAAAGAAAAAAAAGCAAGTGTTGTCAAGGATGTGGAGAAATTAGGACTCTTGTCTATTGCTGCTGGGAATGTAAAACGGTGAAAAAAAAAAAACAAAAAACCAAACCCACTGCCGTCGAGTCAATTCTGACTCACAGTGACCCTATAGGACAGAGTAGAACTGCCCCATAGGGTTTCCAAGGAGCGCCTGGTGGATTTAAACTGCTGACTGTTGGTTAGCAGCCAAACTCCCAAGCACTGTGCCACCATACAACCCAGCAATTCCACTCCTAGGTATATACCCAAAAGATTTGAAAGCAGTGACTCAAACAAATACTTGTACACCAGTATTCATTGCAGCATTATTCACAACTGCCAAAAGGTGGAAACAATCCAAATGTCTATCAACAGATGAATGGATAAACAAAGTGTGGTATATACATGCAATGAAATATTACTCAGTCATAAACAGAAATGAAGTTCTGATATATGCTACAGCATGGATGAACCTCAAAAACACCCTGAGTGAACTAAGTCAGACATCAAAGGATAAATGTTGTATGATCCTATTTAACTCAAAAGTTTATTAGTGGTTACCAGGGACTGGGAGGAGAGAGGAATGGAGACTTATTGCTTAAGGGGAACTGAGCTTCTGTCGGGAGTGATGAAAACCTTTAGCAAGAGATAGCACTAATGACTGCCCAACGTAATAAACAGAATTAATGTCACAGAATTGTACACTTTGTTGTCATAGTGTGCCTGCAGTCTAGTCGATTCCAACTCACAGCGACCCTATAGGACAGAGTAGAACTGTCCTATAGGGTTTCCAAGGAGCAGCTGGTGGATTTGAACTGCCGACCTTTTGCTTAGCAGCTGTGGCTCGCTGTAGCTCTCAACCACTTCGCCAATATCAATATTTTGATTTGTGTTTGGCTCAGAGTAAAACAGACTCTGCCAACCAGCGCGGCCAAGAGGTTGAGGATCTGAAAACTAGTGGGAACATTTTAAAGACAGATGTCCAACAGAAAAAAAAGGGGGGCGGGGAGGAAGGAATGTTTGAAAACATTTTAAGCACTATAGAAAAATTATTAAATTTAATTTATTTAGCTCCAGAGGTTAGAATCAATTGTAAGTAGAAGGAAGCAAGTTAAATTCAGTATAAAGAACCTTCCAGTAATTAAAGCGCTCAGAAAATGGATGCACTGAACGAGTTGGAACCACTTACGGACGTCTTGGGAAGTCACATGTTTCCCTAAGTCAAAAGCCAAAACCAAACCAGTTGCTGTGTAGTGAATTTCAACTCAGGGCGATTCCATGCGTCAGTAGAATTATGCTCCACAGAGTTTTCAATGGCTGATTTTTCAGAAGTAAATTACCAAGCCTTTCTTCCGAGGTACCTCCAGAAACACTCGAACCTCCAACTTTGTGGTTAGCAGCCTAGTGCATTAACCATTTGTGGCACCCAGGGACTCCTCACCTTAGGCAGAAAGCCACTTTTCAAGATTCCACAGACCTCTTGATCACCGTGTCAGTGGGAACATCTTGGGTTGGTGACTGTAAATAAACCATACAGTCAACAAGATTCTCTTCCTAAGCAATTTCAAAGCACACTGGGATAGTACTTTGGTGGCTCCTAAGTTGGAATTGACTGGAAAGCAAGGGTTTGGTTTTGGGTTTTTAAGTCTTAAAACTAACAGACGTAAGGTGAGACGGTGGAGGAGGAGACATTTCTTTTTGTTGGCTGTCCTGCCTTCTTTACATATGAAGGTCCCTGAGCCTTGTCTTGGCCTGAAAGGAGGCCCGGGGCAAAGCCTGTTTGGAGAAGCGATGTATTCCCAGGCTCCCTCTCTACCTCTCACCTGGGGAGCCTCGGAGCCCCACCCCAGGCCGGCCTAGCTGCGTGCGCTCCCGGGGCGGGGCGGGGTGGCGCGGGACCTTCCCGCTCGCTCAGGGCGCGCCCGTGCTGCTAGTCGGCGGGTCGGTGGCGGTCTCGCCTCGGCCGGGAGGAAGTGCGGGCGCCTGCCCGGCCGCTTTAAGGAAGTTGCCCAAAATGAGGAAGCGCGGCACACCGCGCGGCTGAGGCAAGCACCGGCGGCAGGAGGAGCGGCGAGCCGGCGGCTCGGAGCCGTGCCCCAGCTGACTCGGCGACGCGCCCCCCTAGGTGGCCCGCTGCAGCCGCCGCGCTCCCAGGGCCGCCCGGCCTCCAGAGGCCCAGCACCCGGCCCGGGCGCCGGGCACCCGCCAGGAAACGCGCTCGGCCCCGCCTCAGGTGTGGGGCGCGCCCTGCGCCGGCTCCGCCCTCGCCTCACCTGGGACAGGTAGGTGTGGCCATACGCGCGCGCTCCCTCCGCACGGTTCGCGAGGACCGGAGTACGGGCCCGCGCCGCCGCGTCCCGGGACTTTAGGAGGCTGCGGCCTCTTCGCATTCCTTGGTTAGGGAAGAGAGCGAAGGTGCAGCTGTGTTCATCCTTTACCCCTGTTAAAAAATGGTGCTCAGTCACACCGGGGCAGTTACACCCAGGGTCCTTTAAAATCGGAAGTAAAATTTGATAGAACTATTTGACTAAGAATAGATAGGTTTTGCCAGGTTTTCTCCTAAACCTACTCTTCAGAATTCATCTCCTTTTATGGGAAAGATGGGCTTGGACCCGGGCCAGGGAGGAGTCGGGAAATGGACGTGCTGAGGTCAGGGTTGAGCTGACTGTGAGCGCGAGACAGGGACTCATCAGGGTGCCCCCAGAAGTGCAGAGACAGTACAGGTGTCCCGGGAAATAGCGCTGGAATCAGGCACAGCAAAAGGAACTTGATCTTAGAAATAAATTTTCCTTTGGCCATTTACACAATCCCCAGGAAAATACCAACAAAGTGTCTAAGTTACTCAATATAGAAATGTTCCTAAACCATCTAAGATTTCATATATACGTATTTTTTACTACAGAAAGAGCAGTTGAATAAGAAAAATATGAAGATTTCTGAATCATTGCGCTACAATTTAGCATAATTGCTTTTTTGGGTACAGTTTCATTGTGAACTAATTTAGCAGTGGCCCATTTGGAGCAAAAATGTTTGTGTAACAAAATGGAAATAGAAATAAGTATTTTTGGCAATATGGCTTCAACAACTTAAACCCGCCTAAATAAATACAATTTGTTTAAATGTTCAAGAACTCGGACAATCGTTGGAAAAGTTTGAGTTTGAATCTTGTGTTTGAAAGTGTCGCAGATTACTTCGTGAATTGTGCATGACTTGCCAAATATTCCGTTGAACTCAAGTAAACTGTTGATTAGAGAAGTTTTTCTTCTTTCTTAACCCTCAAAACATTGCAGTGTGTGGTTAAAAAGAGTTGGAGATGGACCGTATCTGGATCTTCATGTTCAAAAAACGAAGTAAACTGTGTCATGCCTTAGAATACCTGGAAGAGGTAGAATTGATTCTTCTGTTGTCTGTTTTAGTAAGAACAAATTTAGTGCTATTATTACACGGGTAGCATTGCTTGAAAATTAAATATTCCCCCCTAAAAAGCCCAAATAGCACATACATGGAATTGAGCAATAAGGTTTGAATACTTGTAAAGTATTCGCTGTTTTAGGTGAGAAATCTTGTCAGCTGTAATTATTTTATTGAATCATTTGGTTGTACTTACAATTTTGTTTTTATGTATTCAGAGAAATTTTGCAGTAAAATAGAAGTTGGTTTGTTTTATCCCCCGTATTTAGAGTGCTTGGATAAAGAAACCATTTGCCATCGAGTTGATTCTGGCTCATGGAGACCCTATGTGTGTTAGGGTAGGGTTTTCAATGGCTGCTGTTTTTTGGAAGATCACCAGGCCTTTCTTCAGAGGTGCCTCTGGGTGGACTCAAACCTCCAACCTTTCATTTAGCAGCAAAGGCTTTAACTATTGGTACAACCCAGGGACTCCACTTTGATATACAGGATTTTACAAATAGTCTTAATAATTAGAATGTTTTTAATGTTTTAAGCTATGATAAAAATGGGGTGTATACCTTAAGTCTTTACCTTTGCCGAGAGACGAGATTGGCAGAAATATTATTTTATCCCTAGATTTCCATGTCAGAAATTTCTCACTTTGGTTTTCTTTAGGCTCTCATTTAATATTCTAAATGCAGGTCTGGTTTCTCTGTTTTTTAAACCGAAAGCTTCTTAACAGGACTGGGCATTATCCAAAACCCTTGTGCCGAGACATGTTTCAGAATTCAGGATTTTTCAGGATGTAGAATTTAAATGGCGCTTACATTTCAGAATTTAACATTTAAATTTAGAATATAAATTTCAGAATTAAAAAAGACACTTCTCAGAATTTAGAAAATTCCTTCCCGCACAGGCACCGTATCGTACGTACCACTCCAGCACAATCTGTGTGGCACCCTGCTGTCCCACACGTTAGTATTTCTGCCTTGATGGTGTGAATATTCTCACTAAGGGGAGTAAAGACTATAAGAGCTGTGTTTCTGTTTAGGTCGGTGTTGTTACCAAAAAAACTTGTTTTCAGAGCTTTTTGGAGTTGTGGCTAAGCGATTATGGGTTTGTTTCGAACTCCACTGAGTTACTGTTTTACCTTTGAAAGAAATCAAACTGCACAGTAACTCATACTTCCCAATACTTAGATGAGGTCATTTCCTTCTTTTCAGGGAGTCTGAAATAGCAAGATTTCACTGACTTCAATCATATAGATCAAAATATAAGCTTAAATAAATATATTCAATTTTAGTGAATGATAACAATATATTACCAGTGTATATATATATGTGGAAACCCTGGTGGCGTAATGGTTAAGAACTACGGCTGCTAAGCAAAAGGTCAGCAGTTTGAATCCACCAGGCGCTACTTGCAAACCATATGGGGCATTTCTACTCTGTCCTATAGCATCACTATGAGTCGGAATCGACCCGACGGCAACAGGTAGTTATACATATATGTATATACTGTATATAAACATATTTCTAGTTCTTTTTATATTAATATTTATAATATTTGTAACTTTAATATAAATATATGTGTGAGTTTCAAAGTTAATTACAAATTTAAAGTGTAATTGCTTTAATCCATATTCAGTAAATCTAGGAGTTTGGTAATTGACTACACAGAATATAAGAACAATTAGTTGAATTGATGGAATCCTATAGCATTAATAGAAATAAGAGCAAATAAAAAACCAAATAGCATAAATTACTGGTCATTTATGATATGTTAACTGTGCCAGACACATTAGATGGATCATCTCATTAATTCACACATCAACTCTCTGAAGTGGGCACTATGTATTTTTTCATTTTGAAGATGAGGAAACCAGTTCCAGTTTTAGTAACATGGCCGTGATCACATAGCTAGCAAGCAGCATGTGTGAGACTCCAGGCCGTGTTTGTGGTTATCTTAGCTAGGATATGGCTTTCTGTTTCAATTTTGTATAGCCCTTCTCTTCATTAAAACAAATAAACAAACAAACAGTTGCCACCCAGTAGACCGAGTCATGGTGACTGCCTTAGGCTGGGTTCTCTAGAGGAGCAAAACCAGTGAAAAATATAAATATAAATAGATTTAATTCAAGGAAGTGGCTCACACAGTTATGGAGGCTGGCAAGTCCCAAATCCATGGGTCAGGCATCAGGCTGGAGGCTTCCCCTGACTCATGTTGCAGGGGCTGGCAAATCCCCAAATCTGCAGGTGAGGCAGCAGGCTGCTGATTTACCACGTCTCAAGAACTGGAGGTTAGATAATGACGAGTTGGATGCAGGATCCGGAGAGAGAGAGTGAGCCTTGCTGGAATATCCATTTACATACTGGAGGCAGGTCACACCCCCAAGGAAACCCTCCTTTCAACTGATTGGCTGCTCATGTCACATCTCATCATGGAGGTGATTAAATTATATCAGATCTCATCATGTAGGTGATTACATTATATTACATTATGTTAGAGCAATCAGCCAGTGTCTGCCAAACCACTGAGAATCATGGCCTAGCCAAGTTGACGCATAACATTAACCACCATAGTCCACCCTTTGCCAACTTGGCACCTGAACACACCTCCTTAAACGGTACATAATCTCTAAATAAAGACAATTATAAAGTCATACTTGTGCCTAGCATCATATGACTAACGTGTACAACTGAGAATTCACTTATCCCCGTTTACATCTTATATTTTTTAAGTAATGGGATGAACGAGGGAAGAAAACAAAAATATTTGCTATCTATCTGTATGCCTACATACACATATAATAAAACAAGGAAGAAAGACTCATAACAATTACAGTCCCCATTTCTGCAACTGGTCACGTGGCCATAACTGGTATTTAGAACTACCTTCTTCCACCACCCATTCCATTTTCCCTTTGTCCTCAGCAATCACCTCAGCTGGTCATGGTTCTTTGCCTGGTGGGGTGACCCAGACCTCCATTCCTGAAGGGTCTGTGTCATTAGGAGTCATGTCAGAATTAGGTTGCTGTAATTTTCCATTGACTTTAATCACAGGGCATGGTAGTACTAAGAGATGCCCTAAGGGATCTCCTGCATTCCGGACATACTTTTCTTTACCTCCATTATGTAATATCAGTCCAATTTCCTCTTGGTAATCAGGATCAATCACACCGGCCAGTGTGGTAACTCCCTTCTTTCCCTGTTGAGCCAGAGGCATAAGGAGCCCAAAGTGGCCAGGTGGCATTCTTAACTTCCGGTTCAATGGAATCAGTGATGTGTCTCCAGGTGGGAGCATTCCTCCCTTTAGAACTAAGACCTCTAGACCCACAGAGCAAACAGTGACCCCATGTATGTCAGAGTAGACCTATGCTCCATTGGGTTTACAATAGCTGATTTTTTGGAAGTAGATTACTAGGCCTTTCTTTTCAGGTGCCACTGGGTGGACTCTAACCAACAACCTTTCAGTTAGCAGTGGAGAGAGTTAACCATTTGCCAAGTGGGTTAACCACCCAGGGACTCCTAGGAAGTCCGTGATTGTTTATTTTATGAATGATCTGATCATCTCTTTCCTTGAATCCTTATTTTGGTTCTGGCCTAAAGCAATCAACCTAAGTCAACCAAAGTCAGATTTATTGACTTGTTGCAGCTAGGGGGACTGCGCCCCAGAAGAACTCTGGGACATCTTGCCAAACAAAGAAAAGATAGAGCTGTTCGAGGATTTGGGGAAGGCTGGAGTTTAGATGAAATGCGATGGGCTCAAAGCAAAGAAGGCTGCGTGTGAAGGGCTCACCATCAGGTCTGGACTCTGAAGTAGACACGGGTCCTCGTTTCTTGGAAACTGCAATGTTCAGATCGATGCGGAATGTTGTGTACAAAAGCCCGTTATCTGAATCTGTGCACCTGGGTTGTAAGTGGAGGCTGCGTCTGTGTGTCAAAGTGCCTTCGATCGTCCAAGTATGAGTGGGACGTTTCATCCTTGCTGATATCATTTCAAACAGCTACGTTTCTGACGGTGTACCATTTTAGGGTAAGAGAACAGTAGGTCTTTGGGAGAAATATTGTTTCCTGTTAACTCTGCAGTTGGCTTTATCTCCGTCTGTTATCTGTGCCTAATGAATGGCAAGGCAGATTTTTTTTATAATCCGAGATAATTTTTACTCTCTCAGCTTTCACCTTACACATTTTTTTTTTTCTTTCCAATCACCCCTTAACTCACCTCCACTTCGTTTGTTTTCCATATTTTAACATTTTCCTCCACTTTTGGTTTGGTTTAGCTGTAAGTGGGTGAAGGGAAAAAAAAAGAAAAGAAACTCAGACCTTGGGGGGAAATTTTTTTTTTAATGTCTATGCACTGAGGGTTTTTTGTTTTTTTGTTTTCTTCTAAAGCAGTTAAAACAGAAGGCAGAGTACCAAAGACTGATTGGATTCGAACTGCTGACTTAATTTTTCTGTTCTCATCTTACTCCTCCATCTTGCATTTGAACAGCTTGGTTCTATTTGACTTAGAAAAAGAGGAATTTTTTGTTTGTTGGTTGTGTTGTTGTTTTTTAATTAACTGAGGAATAGTGGGAAGATTAAGAAAAAGCTAGGCTGATTGGATTTTAAAAGACAGTTATTTTGACATTGCATTAGCAGGGAACTTTTCTATATACGTATAATTTTATCTGAAAAAACCTTAACTCGTATCAACTTGAAGTTTTTTTTTTTTGTCTTTAAAAATCCGTTATGGATGTTTTGTCTTCTCTTCAAAGGTGCTTGAGTTGGAATCTTAAATATAATCAAATTTAGCCAAAGATAAGAGTAGAAAGGCGAATATTTAACTTATATGACACTAGGCTTAACCACGAAAAACGACTCTCTTGATTCTTTTATTTCTCGGAAACTCTGTATTTCTTTTTGGAGGCTGGCCAAAGACACGGTAAGAAGGTGAAGAGAATTGAGAATGCCGCTGATAACCGGGTCACCAAAGAGGACGCACTCCACACTGTTGGACAGGAGTGTACATGCCCGGTGAGCTGTGCTTTTGATCATCTTCACTGAGGAAAGAACAGAGGTTATCTAGCTCTGCTCCTGCCCTGGCTTGTGAAACCAGAGGAGGTGGTACCACCCACTGTTATACTCAGGGAACACTGGAGGGGACCGGATGTGGGGCTGATACTGAACTTCTAGAATGACATGCTGAGTGTGAGACACGTTGATCTGAGGGCAGACGGAGCAGGCAGGCAGCAGGACCTCCAGGGAGAGCATCGGGCTGGAGACAGACCCTCAGGAACCATGGTAAGTGGAGCCCTAGACACAGATACAGGTCACTGGGCGGAGAGTGTTTTCACTTTGCCTAGGGTAAAGTTTTAACCCAAAATTAAAATTCAATATTAAAATCCAACATTTAAATATTAACTTATTGTCATGGAAGCCCCATAGACACATCCAAACTCCTTGAGGGGCTGAATTGCTGGGCGGAGGGCTCTGGGGGCCATGGTCTCGGGGAACATCCAGCTCAGTTGGCATGACACAGCTTATAAAGACAATGCTCTACATTCTACCTTGGTGAGTAGTGTCTGGGGTCTTAAAAGCCTGTGGGCGGCCATCTAAGATACTCCACTGGTCTCATCCCTTCGGGAGCAAGGGAGAATGAAGAGAACAGGATACAAGGAAAAGATTAGTCCAAAGGACTAAGTGTCCACAGCTACCAAGGCCTCCACCGGATTGAGTCCAGTACAGCTAGATGGTGCCCGGCTACCACTGCTGACTGCTCTGACCAGGATCACAACAGAAGGTTCTGGACAGAGCTGGAGAAGGATGTAGAGCATAATTCTAACTCACAAAAAAAAAGACCAGATTTACTGGCCTAAAGGAGACGGGAGAAACCTCGAGAGTATGGCCCCCAGACACCCTTTTAGCTCAGTGGTGAAGTTACCTCCGAGGTTCACTGTTCAGCCTGGGAGTGGACAGCCCCGTAAAACCAAATGAGACTAACGAGGTACAGGAGTCCAGTGACAAGGGCCAGAAGGCAGAAGGGGACAAAGAAGCTGGCGATAGGGAACCCAAGGTTGAGTAAGGATATTGTTGATGTGTTGTGAGATTGTTAACCATTGTCATAGGGCAACATTTGTAGTAACAGTTAAATGAGAAACTATTTTGTTCTGTAAGCCTTCATCTTAAGTGAGAATAACAGCACAATTGGAAGAGCATAGTCATTGTCACTGAACTGTGTATGTAGAAATTTTTGAAATGGTGTATCTTTGGCTATGTGTATTTTCACCAAAAAAAAAAAGAAAAGGTTGAGAATTTAGAGGGTTAATATGTTGTGGGGTTGTTAACCAATGTCATAAAACAACATGTGTACTACTGTTTCATGAGAAACTATTTGTTCTGTAAGCCTTCACCTGAAGTACAATAAAATATTTTAAAAAAAATTGACTTATTAATTTGTACTCTGCATGGCTATAAAAAGCATTTGAGCGTCTAACACATGAACTTCTACTTCCCTGTTCCCTCTGTTAGAATTGATCCATTTTCATTCTGTCTTGACTGATCTGCTGATTGATTAAATATACCCGTTCCTGATGAAAACGTTCTGATGTGACCTGAGTTAATTTTTCTTTTTATTTCACCGTAACGAGTTGTACCCTTTACTCCTTCTTGTCTTCTAGCACGGCTTCTTAAAAGCAGTCTTTTCATTTTGTAATCTATTTTATTTGGACTTTACCTCCTTATTTCCTTATAATATGCTTATTGGGAAATATTTTGATGCGTCAGTTTTAGACAGTGCTTACTTTCTGTTCTGAGAAATGGGAAATTTGCTCTCCTAGACTACTCCTCACCCTCTCAGCCCCCCACACCACCACCTCCCTGGAATAATTATTGTATAATTTTGACATAAAATGTTATTCAGTATTTACTTTATTATGGTGATATAAATATTGCTTACTGTTAAGTCAAGGTATGCAATATAATTACATTTTCTTCCTTGTATCCCTTTCTATTTTTCCTGGGAGAAACAAATTTTTCTTGTTTTTATATTTTCTTGGTTTACTCTGTGCCTGTTACAGTTTTCTGCTCAACTCTGACAGAATGGTAAAATCCCTCTTGAGGCAATTTTCCACGTAGTCAAATAGACCAGGTAATCTGTAGGCTCCATTTTCCTCTTTTTTTCTGGAACTTTCTGTCTTCTCACCTTAGCCTGATGGTTGCTCTTCAGTCTTGCTACACATCTGTTAAAAACTGACAAATGTTTGGGGGAATTTGTTTACTTAATGTATTTTCTGCATATTGCTTCTCATATTCTTTGTTGGTTTACCCTTTGGGGTCTTAATATATCCTTCTCAATATTCAGGTACATTTTACCTATTGTAAATCCACTGTCATCATTACTGGAAACATTTCCCCCAAGCTTTTGATCTATATGGTTATTTATTTGTTATTTATTGGTAGCATAGAACACGTATAATCTCTTCCATCAGGAAGTATTTTGCATCAGACTTCATGAAAGATTCTTTTAACTCTCGTTTAGCAGTTAGCATCCATGTTTTAAGTGTGTTAGTTGTCACTTTGTAGTTGACCTTACGGTAATGTAATGTTTTGTTATGTGATTGATGGAAGTACTTATTCTTCCTGGAATGGAGAGCCCACAGGGCTTTTTCTCAGGTGTCCTCCTCAGCTCCCTTGATTCCTGAAGTGAGCGCTGTGCAATTTTAAATGCTATTCCCAGAAAAGATTTCCATGCTCAAGTGAGCATGAGAAATGCAGGACAGAATCAAGCGCAGTAAGCAGGGCTCCCTACTCCTGGCTCCATCAGAGTCTTTGTGGAGGTGACATGTGTGGTGATTCATCTAGGACACCTCACAGGCAGTTTCCTACACCTCCATGACCTCAGAATCCTTCTCTTCCTAGAGCATCTTATGGGGCCGTTGCCCTGGAAGCATACTTGGGCAATGCTGTGTGACCTTTGCCACCCGTTTTCCAAATCCTTAGGCTTTGCTTAGGTAGGAACACAATGTTGTGGTCATTTTCATCCTAACTGCTGAAAGTATTTGAATCACCGTATTGGCATAATGCCTCAGAGTCACATTTACTGAACCTTTTAGTACAAAAGTGGTTGAGAGTCAGGGTTCTGAGGTCCCGTTGGGTTCAAATCCCCACTCTGTCTTTTTAAGTTACTCTTCACATCTTTGTAAATGGAGTGACCACAGAGGACTGACTTGTGACACATGACGGAGACCTTGTGTGCATGGTACCTGGTGTGTAGTTGAACTGACATCAATGTTACAGCCTCTCCCAGGAGTGAGGATTCTGGGAATCTGCCCCCACAGTCTTGGATGGAGGCTAATAATAAGTGAAGTGCCCCCATGTAGGCTACAAATGAGTAAATGTGATGTCTGAAGTTCGTTTCTCTGATCTCCAAAATGTGATGACATCCTGTTGTTTTCTTTCTGAGAAGTTTTTAATTGTATGACTGATGCACAAATACAGAACCATTAGTTAAGAATTTAGATTCTACAGGCAACACTGAAGCCCTCCTCGACTGCCCCTCTTAGTCGCAGCCTTACCTCCACTCCACTGGGGGAGGGCGGTTTGTGTATTTACTTCCAGTCTTTCATCCTGTGCATTCATGTGTATTTTAGTTATCTAGCGCTGCTATAACAGAAATACCACAAGGGGATGGCCTTAACAAACAGAAATTTATTCTCTCACAGTCTAGGAGGCTACAAGTCTGAATTCAGGGCGCCAGCTCTAGAAGAAGGCTTTCTCTCTCTGTCAGTTCTGGGAAGAGATCCTTGTCATCAATCTTCCCCTGGTCTAGGAGCTTCTCAGTGCAGGGACCCCAGGTCCAAAGGACATGCTCCACTCCCAGTGCTTCTTTCTTGGTGGCATGAAGTCCCCATCTCTCTTTTTGCTTCTCTCTCCTTTTATCTCTTGTAAGATAAAAGGCAATTCAGGCCACACCCCAGGAAAATTCCCCTTACCTCGGATCCAGGCTGTGACATGAGTAAGGGTGTTGCATCCCACCCTGACCTTCTTTAACGTAACCTAATCCTGCCTCATTAACCACAGCAGAGATTAGGATTTACAACACGTAGGACAGTCACATCAGATCACCAAATGGAGGACAACCACACAATACTGGGAATCATGGCCTAGCCAAGTTGATACACATTTTTGGGGGACACTATGCAATCCATGACAATGTGTGTATATATGTATGTATCCTCAGAAGATCTGATGTTGGGATGTGTGTGTGTGTTTATCTTTCATACCAGTATCAGTCTGCAGCTTTCTGTTTTTATCAACAATATACCAAGTGGAGGGGTGCTCTCCATATCAGTGAGCATTGTATTTTATTGCATGCAGTAGAAAATCTGATAGTTTATTGATCGACATTTTAATTTTTTCTGGTTTTAGATAAGTAATTTCACTGCAATGAATGCACTTTTCATTCTTTCCCTTTCCTTGGGCTATGCACTGTGCTTCATGAAGCCATGAGGTTAATCTCTATGTCAAGAAAGAGCTTCAGCCCTGGCCATTCTGCTATCCAGTCAATCTATTGCACTTTTTATATTGTAGCAATCAGGTAGTTTGTTTTCAAGGAATATAATAGTTAAGTCTTTATTTTTGAATGATACATCAGGCTCTTGTGCCTTTTAATCCTAGCTCCACTGCGAACATTCTCTCCTCCCTCTGTGGTTTGGCACAGGTTCATCAGTTTGCTCATTTGGCATCTCTCCATCATGAAGTTGGCTTTCCTGATGTTCTCGGTATTTCTAGGTTGTGTGCTGGTATTGGTTTTTGAGCTACCCCTAGGAGTTAGTCTTCTAAGGCTGTATTTGTTGCTTGACCCTCCTGCGGCCTGTCCCCCATGAGCTAGGAGGGTGAGACATGCCCTGGGCAGGATGAACCAGTAACCATGTGTGGGGGAAGGGCAGGGACTCCCTGCTCTTCCTGGCTGTGGCCACACCCTGCCTCTCTAAACTGAGCAAACCCACTGCTGTTCCCCTGGAAACAGACTTTTGTTCCTCCTTGGGGGTGACAGAAGCTGAGGACTTAGAGAAGGCTTGATTGCCTGCCCAAGGTTCCTGCATTGCCCCTTCTCCACCCCAACCCTGATCTCTGCCATTTGCAAGGCCACACACCCTTGAGTCTTATCCCACCTTCGTGGCAGTCCTCAGCTGCCTGCTTTGGGTCTGTGGCTCTGTCCTTCTTTCGTTTGATCCTATCTTGCTTTGAGTCTTTCAGGGATAGTTTCCAACCCACTCATGGTAGGCCTCCTTACCTCCCCACGTGGTTATGGATTTATTTTCAGTGTTACTGTTTTTAAAGTTGTGTCTTGCATTTCTGTGCATTTATAGCTGCTGCATATGCTTGAAGCGGAAGTCCACCACTTCCCTTTTTTTTAGCAATACCAATCAGCTTATGGTCATAGTTGTGTGAAGGAAGTGACAGTGAGGAGGAAGTTGAAGAGCCTTGCTAGATTTTAAAGCAAAGATGGGTCACAGGGTTTGGTGTGTTCTTCCCCAAATCAACACAAGCTTCTTTGGTCTCCCCTGTTACCCTTGGAGCTGAGCCAGAGGTACTGTAGCTCGTGCCAAAAGTGAGCTATGTTGTGAAGTTCCTACTGATGGTTAGGAAAATGAAAGTCAAAAATTGTAAATTTCTTAGAAGCATATTATAAGATGCATAGGATTTTAAAGGTGGAAGGAGTCTTAGGGACCATCCTACTCAACCTGCTGAAAAACAATGGAGCCCAGAAAGGTTAAGTAATTTGTCCAACCAGTAGGTGATACTGTTGGGATCCTAACTCTTGAACATAGGTGTTTTGAGTCCAGAACCAGAATTTCTTCTCCACTACTCTAGTAAGGAGTAAAAAATGATCTGTATGATGGGAAGATTTAAAGTCCCATCAAGAAGAGCAAGGAAGCTGTAAAAGGCAATTGGAGGGCATGAGTTCAGTTTTAGACATGTTGATTTCACTCTCTTACCAGTACTTATAGAAAACTTATTTTCTTTACAGCTTTGTATGGAACGGGACTAAAAATCTCTAAATCAATGAGAGATTAATATGAAAATATCTGATGCCTTTTGATATGTCTCCTCTCAGCCGATTAAGCTTGCTTCCAAAGTTTGTATCCAGAGGGAACAAGAACAATATGGACGGCTAGTTTTAAAGGACACACTGAGCCCAGGCAGCGAGCACAGTGGTCCTGCGCTCGTGAGCCCATCATGTCTGTGACTGTGCCCCAGCAGTAAAGAATTGCTGTCCCTTGCATGCAGTGCTGTCTCCAGCATTGTGAGGGAAGTAGAAGTTGTCCTGAAGACCTGAAAGAGAGAGAGAGGGGAAAAAGGAAAATTTCAAACTCATTTCCATTTGTTTATGGAAACTTGGGATGCAGGTGAGATTTTTTTTTATTTTATTTTTGTTTATTGTTGTAGTTTAAATGAAGTTTACATTTCGAGTTAGTCTCCCATACAAATATTTATACATACATTGTTATGTGACCCTAATTGCTCTTCACATACTGTGAGAGTACACTCCTCCTTTTCACCCCTGATTCCCCGTGTCCATTCAACCAGCTCCTAACCCACTCTGCCTTCCCATCTCACATCTGGACAGGAGCCGCCCATTTAGTCTCTTGTATCTACTTGAGCTAAGAAGCACACTCCTCACGAATATCACTTAATGTCCCAGTCCAGTCCAGTCCCTGTCTGAAGAGTTGGCCTCAGAAATTGTTTTAGTTCTGGGCTGATAGAGAATCTGGGGGCCATGCTTTCTGGGGTTCCTCCAGTCTCAGTCAGACCATTAAGTCTGGTCTTCTTACGAGAATTTGAGTTCTGTACCCCACCTTTCTCCTGCTCCATCAGGGACTCTCTGTTGTGTTCCCTGTCAGGGCGGTCATTGGTAGTAGCTGGGCACCATCTAGTTCGTCTGGTCTCAGGATGATGCAGTCTCTGGTTTATGTGGCCCTTTCTGTCTCTTGGGCTAATACTTTAGATGGTTGCTTGCAAGCTTTTAAGACCCCAGATACCACTCACCAAAGTAGGATGCAGAACGTTTTCTTAATAAGCTTTGTTATACCAGTTGACCTAGATGTCCCCTGAAAGCATGGTCCCCAGGCCCGTACCCCTGCTACTTTGTCTCTCAAAGTATTTGATTGTATTCAGGAAACTTCTTAGCTTTGGTTTAGTCCAGTTGTGCTGACTTCGCCTGTAGTGTGTGCTGTCCTTCCCTTCACCTATGATAATTCTTATCTACTATCTAGTTAGTAAATAACCCTCACCCTCCCTGCAGGTGGGATTTTAAAGACTCAGTCAAAGACAGGCAGCTTGGAAACCAGGGAGAAAGGATACATTCTAGAAAGAATATATTGTTGCTGTTAGTTGTCATCCAGTTGGCTCTGTCTCATGGCGCCCCTACATAGAACAGAACCAAGTGTTGCCTGGTCCCGTGCAATCTTCACAATCGTTGGTATGCTCGAGTCCATTCTTGCGGCCACTGTGTACTTCGAGTGCTGTCATGGATTGAATTGTGTCCCCCAAAATATCTGTCCACTTGGCTAGGTCATGATTCCCAGTATTGTATGATTGTCTACCATTTTATCATCTGATGCGATTTCCCTATGTTGTAAATGCTGTCACTGTGATGTAGTAAGATGGATTAGCTGCAGTTATGTTGATGAGTCTACAAGATTAGATAGTGTCTTAAGCCAATCACTTCTGAAATATAAAAGAGAGAAGTGGGCAGAGAGACGTGGGAACCTCATACCACCAAGAAAGCGGTGCCAGGAGCAGAGTGCATCCTTTGGACCTTGAGGTTCCTGTGCTGAGAAGCTACCAGACCAAGGGAAGACTGATGACATGGACCTTCCTCCAGAGCCGACAGAGAAGTGAAAGCCTTTCCTTGGAGCTGATGCCCTGAATTTGGACTTGTAGCCCACTGGACCGTGAGACAATAAATTTCTCTTTGTTAAAGCCATCCACTTGTGGTATTTCTGTTATAGTAGCACTAGATGACTAAGACAGGTGCCTTCCAGTGTAGGGGGCTCATGTTCTAGCACTATATCAAACAGTATTTTATTGTGATCCATAAGGTTCTTACTGGCTAATTTTTGGCAGTAGATCACCAGGCCTTTCTTCCTAGTCTGTCTTAGTCTGGAAGCTCTGCTGAAACCTGTCTACCATGAGTGACCCTGCTGGTCTTTGAAATATCAGTGGCATAGCTTCCAGTATCAGCAACATGAAAGTCACCGCAGTACAACAAGCTGACATATGGGTAGTAGAGAAAGAATATAGCAAAAAGACATGAGAGGGATGATTTCCCCAAAGGATTGTTGATATTCAATAATGTCTGCAAAGATATATGTGCAAGATGTTCCTTCTAGCTTATTTCTTCTAAGAAAGCTCTGGAAACAGGGTTGGTGTCTGCTAATGGAGGTGTGGTTAAGTGTGGCGTTGCCTCCTGGCGGCCTCTCTGTGCTGATGCTGTGAACAGGAGGGAGCGCTCTGGTATCAAGATGGAGAGATGCCTACACCATCTTAAGTGAGCATCGTCGATAGATGGTTACGGAACACTGCGTATGTAAACGCCAAGCAGAGAAATTAAGCCAGTTAAAATACTTAAGATACACTTCTTCTCCCCACTAGATTGGCAAAGCAGCCCTGGTGCTGCTAACCAAAAAGGTTGTGGGTTCAAACCCACCAGCCGCTCAGTGAGAGAAAGATGGGGCAGTCTGCTTCCGTAAAGATTACAGCCTTGGAAACCAAATGGGGCAGCTCTACTCTGTCCTATAGGGTCGCTATGAGTCGGGATCAACTCGACCGTGATGGGTTTGGTTTGGTTTTGGTTAGATTGGCTATGTATACACACACACACACACACACACACACACACACACACACACAAACAAAAACTTACATGAAGACGCAGGGAAAAATAAAAAATAATGGTGGACAAATTCTACAAGGTCTTGAGAATGGACTACCAGACCCAAATTATGTGTGGACAATCAGTATAGGGTAAAGGTGGCCGTTCAAATCAGTCAGGGGTGAGGAAAGGGGATTAATTAGTAGTTAATTAGTAGTCTTGGAAACATTGGCTAATCATTTGGGAAAAATAAAACTTTACTCTTAATACCAAAATAAATTACAGGTTGAACAAAGAATAAAAATCTAACAGTAAAATCATAAGAGTACTATAAGAAAGGAAACCCTGGTGGCATAGTGATGAAGTACTACGGCTGCTAACCAAGAGGTCAGCAGTTGGAATCCACCAGGCGCTCTTGGAAACTCTCTGGGGCAGTTCTACTCTGTCCTATAAGGTTACTATGAGTTGGAATAGACTCCATGGCAATGGGGTTTATTTTGGGTTTTTATGCGGCAAGGTGTGGGAAAAGAGACACTCCCATAGGTGGGTGCTGGCAGGGCAGTTTGGCAATATCTTCACAAATGTAAAATGCACATGAGCTTTGACCCAAACCTTTTGACTTTTAGGACTTATTACACATATAAACTGACAAAAGGGGGAAAATATATATGCATACCGTAATTCATTACAACTTTTTTTGTAATAGCAAAAAAAAAAAAAAGTAAAACTAAGTGCCTATCAATCAAGCGACTGGTTACATAAACTAGTGTATATCTACATTGGAAAAGAGCTGGGCTGCTAACCAAAAGGTCGGCAGTCTGAATCCACCAGCCGCTGCTTGGAAGCCCTATGGGGCAGTTCTACTCTGTCCCATAGGGGGTCGCTGTGAGTCAGAATTGACTCCATGGAAACGGCTATAGAGCCTTCTAAAAAATGTAGTATCTTTGAAAGGCTGCGGGGCCTGGGGGACCTGTGGGGTCTTTGGATGGGGGCGGACCCACAGGCTGTGCCTGCACTGCACCAGCTCTACTCTGACGTGTCCTGTTGGGTCACTATGAGTCAGAATTGACTCGACAGCAGCAGGGTTGGCTTTTTTTGGTCAGCTGAGCCAAAAGAGGTGGAAAGGTTTCTGGCTCAGCTCTCTGAATGTGCCACCATCAACCAGTGAGATCATTCTCGGCTCCCCCCCCCCCCCCGCCCCCAGAAGCATCATGAAGAACCTCCTGCAGGTCCCAAATGGTCTCTTAAAGAAGAGTCTGACAGCAGAGCTGGTCCCAGCCGATTTCAGAACTCTGGGTCTTAGAGAGGGCAAAGCCACTTACATTTCTGAAAAGCGGAAGCAGAATCCCTCCACCCTGGTACCATGGGCCATGGGTGAGACTTTTATGGTTAACTAGCTTCCAGATATGGAGTGGAAATTTGGAGTGACATCTGGGAGCAGTGAATTGGAGATAGTGGGAAGTATTTTTTTGCAATTCAAGTTGGTCGTTAAAAAAGGAAACCAACCTGAAAATCTGTATGTAGAATTAACTTTGCTTCAGCTCCACAGCTTCTTGCTCAAGCCGGAGTGGGTCAGAAACAGCATGGAGCCTTTCGGGGGATTTCTTTCCCCCTGTATCTCCGCCTTGATCCCCCCTCCCCTCCCTGGGCGACTGCTCAGAGAGGCACCTCACTCACAGGCCTGTTGGGTGCTCATTTTGGGTTGTTTGCTTGTTGGGAACCCTGGTGGCATAGTGGTTAAGTGCTGCAGCGGCTAACCCAAAGATCGGTGGTTCAAATCCGCCGGGTGCTCCTTGGAAACTACGGGGACAGTTCTACCCTTTATCGGGTCACTAGCGATGGGTTTGGTTTTGCTTGTTGGGAGCGCAGGCGCAAAGGTTTCTGCAAAACAACAGGATTCAGTACTTAAAGAGCCCTTCACAATCACCCTGTCAACTCTTTGTTAAGGGATCACCACCCTCTCTCCCGGAACACTTTAGATATTCCAGCAGCTTCAGGGGAGAAAACGAGGTGAGTCGCCTCCCCATCACAGCTCCAGAGTAAACAAATGGGGCCAGGACTCAAGATACACGCAGACCACACTTCCCCCAAAAGCCAGAACCCATTTGTGGCTGAGCACGAGGCAGACTGTAGGAATAACATATACGGAGAGCCCCCAAGGATTTCTGTATACACCATTTGTGCTGGTGGGGCAATGTGGGTCTGTTTGTAATGGGTCATTATGGATGAATATGTGATTGGTCTTCTCTGAAAAGAGCCGAGGCTAAACTCTGCCCCCAGTTCTGCTTCCGCCCTGTCGGGTTATAATAAGGCCGGCCTTTTGAGGCTATTTTAGTTTGTTGGTTAGATGATGAAGAAAAAGGGTTCCGACGGGGGGGAAAAAAAAAAGTATACTCTTCGTACCCCAGAATAGAGAGATGTCCAAGTTATATTCAGTGGAAAAAAAAAAAAAAAAGATGTAGTATGTCATAGATATTTTTAAAACGGCATACATGTACATGATGCTGTAAGCTACATGGGGTTGTTATCTGCCAGATAGAGGTGGGAGCACATATGCGTGTGTACATACAGAGAATGATCTGGAAGCGTATGCACCAAACTAAGAAGAGCGGTTATCTGGGGAGGAAGTAGAACTGGTAGGGAGAAAAGTGGCGTTGGGGTTGTTAAACTGCATACTTCTATATATTGCTGGCTATTTTTACAATGATTGTGATTGTGTGTTTTAATCTAGAAAAACAGTAATAAATTTTAAGAACAATTGCTTGGGAAAAAAGGGCGGAGGGGGGAGTAGGGTATGACCAGGAGGAGGACTGCATTTAGAAACACAGTGTCATAGATGTTGGGACCATCTCTCTGCACATGAGGAGTTAGGCTCAGAGAGGTTGTGTGGCCTGCCCAGTGTTGCACAGCCTGGTTCTCCAGCAGGACTGCGCCCTCATCACTGTTGATGCCAGGCACACCTCCAAAGAAACCCATGTAATTTGGCCTCCACCTGGCTTTGGGAATTACTGATTAAGTGCTCTCCTCCCACCTCACTCTCACCAAAAGCCAAGGTTGAGAAGTAGTAGGGTTTTATAGCACACAAACACAGCTTTTAAGGCTAATGAAGTTTCCACTGAATTGCAATTTATTGGTCTGCTGGACATAATGGCAGCTGTGTGTGCCTTTGATTGCAAACCCTCTGCAACGGTGGGAGTGTTCCCTTCCCACCTGACATATGTTTGTGTGTGTGTGTGAGAGAGAGAGAGAGACCGTGCACACGTTTTTATGCTGAGAATATGCCATTCTGTGAAACTTAAATTCTCCCATGGGACTTGTATTCATGAGATATGCTCGAGTTGCCCACAGATTGACTCTGGCCCATGGCAACCCCACTTGTGTCAGAATAGAGCTGTGCTCCACGGCTGATTTTTCACAAGGAGACCACCAGGCCTTTCTTCTGAGGCGCATCTGGGTGGACTCGAACTGCCAACCTATCTAACAGCCGAAGCCGAGCGCGTCAACCATTTACACCACCCAGGGACTCCATACGGTCTATGTATCTCTGAAAGTCTAGAAAGAAAGATATCGAGTAAAGAAGGGCGGTGCATTCTGAACGCATTGCCGTAACAGGTGGTGAGTTCACGTAACATAGTTCGTGAACTCGAGAAAGAATGTGTGGCCTGGAATGATGTAAAAACCCACCCACAGTGTTTTCTACACAAGATAATTTGAATTGCTTCCATTTGTAAGGTTTTTTTGGGCATTATTTTAAGTTCATTTTACTTATCTTCTTGTCGTTCGGCCCAGTTTGTTGTCTGCCTGTTTTGTGCGGAACGTTTTTTTTTTTTCTCACGAGGCTAATGTAAATAATCTCGCTCCTGGTTAAGAGCTTCAGCCCTGGTTTCTTGAGTCATTGGCTGGATTGCTCTGGCTCCCAGGTTGCAGCAGACGGTGATTTGAAGGACCGCTTTGAGATGATCCGTTTCTGTGACTGCCTCATCCTGACCGTACCCACCCAGGCAACAGTGCGTAAATGCTGGGTCATACCCACACTGGAGAGCCCCAAGGACATGCACTGGGTGTTCTCATTCTGTAATAAAATGTCTAGGACCACAGTTTTTTGGGTTTTTTTTTTTTGTTTTTTTTATTGTTGTAGTTTAAGTGCAAGTTTAGAATTCAAGTTAGTCTCTCATAGGAAAATTTATACATACATTGTTATGCGACTCTAATTGCTCTCCCTATACTGGGACAGCACACTCCTCATTTCCACCCCTGATTTCCCATAGAACAAACATTTCTATCACCACAGTAAGGTTTGCTGGACAGCGTGGATGTCAGAGGTACATGTGTACGCCATGTTACACCTGAGCCCCACGTGGTTCTTCCCCTCAGGCGCCAAGGAAGGAACGAGCTTTTACTCAGCTTTTACTTTTCATAGTTCTTACTGCCATCTCGGGTAGTAAGTGTATACTAATGCTCTGCATTTTTCTACATGTTGACCCCAGGTGGCTCCCAATTCCTTTATGGGGATCTGACCCTAGGAATTGATGACCAGCACCAGGAGTGCCCCCTTCTCCTTGGATGAGACCCTGAGTCTTGCCCACGGGGATCAGGCCTGGTCCTTTAAACCTCAACACGATTTCCATCTCAGGTCTCAACACCATCCATTCCTGCCAACACACACCCCCAATGTTAGGTCGTGAGTGTTCTAGTCCAGCTTAGTTCCAGGAGTACTTGTGAGTCACTCAGGAACTGAAATTGTTCCCAGTTGTTGTGTTGCTATAGAAGTCTTCTGAATGTGAACCCAGCCTTGGAGAAAGTGACTAATTAATGTAGCCTTGGGTTAAGCAGTTAAGAACTCGGCTGCTAATCAAAAGGGCGGCAGTTTGAATCCACCAGCCTCTCCTTGGAAACACTATGGGGCAGTTCTACTCTGTCGTATAGGGCTGCTATGAGTCAGAATCAACTCTACGGCGGGGTTTTTTTTTTTTTTTTTTTTTTGGTAGTTCTTCTGTGCACTTTGGAATCCCAAACCTACGAAAAAACTGAAGATAGATCAATGTTAAAGCAGAATATAGAAAGGTATCACAAAGTTCATTAACCGAAAAAGATGGCAGGAGGGCCTGATTTGGAGTTTGATAAGTCTATTATACATACTTGGAGTCCTTGGGTGGTACAAACAGTTAACACAGTTAGCTGCTAACTAAAAAGGTGATTTGAGTCTACCCAGAGGTACCTCAGAAGAAAGACCTGATGATCTACTTCTGAGAAATCAGCCATTGAAAACTCCACTGAACTGTGGGGCACTTCTCTGTTGTATAAGGTCACTATAAGTCGGAATCTACTCCATGGCAGTGGGTTTGGTTTTTTGGTTCTGGGTTAAGCACACTTGATTCAGTATAGCTTCTGAAAGAATAGACTAAATTTTTGTTCAAGAGCAGTTTGAGGTAATGGAAAAAATCTTAGCGTTTATTACATCTCTTCCTCTAAAAAATTCCAGTATCCATTTTCAAAACATTGGGAACTAAGGTTTTTGTTTTGTCTAGTTTTATGTTTTGAAAGGAAGACTTGGAGAAGGAACCTCTTCCTCATTAAGGGAAAATGAAGAAAACAGTGCTGATTGAGTGACCCATGTTCTGTGCTTTCAAAGAAAACAGTAGTTTTATTTCTGGAAGTGCATACCATCTGATCAATTAAAACCTCTTGAAGCAGTTACAGTGGTGGGGGGCATTGGTGGTTCAGTGGTAGAATTCTCACCTTGTGTGAGGAGACCCAGCTTCGATTCCCAGCCAACGCACCTCATGCTCAGCTACCACCCTTCCACCAGGGGCGGCTTGTGTGTTGCTATGATGCTGACTGGGTTTCAGGGAATCTTCCAGACTAAGACAACTAGGAAAAAAGGTCTGGTGATCTACTTCCCAAAATCAGCCACTGAAAATTCCGTGGATCACAATGGTTTGCTATGGGGATGGCAGAGTCCCAGGCAGCATTTCATTATGTCATGCACGGGGTCCCTATAAGTCGGGACGCACTCAACAGCAGCTAACCACAAGGGCAACTGGAGATACTTGAGTTGGGCTGATACACGGGTGCATCCTATAGGAGGCAGTACCTGAAGAGCCTCTGTTAGAGAAAACGGAGATGTTCCCCTGTGCAGGGGCCTGCGGGGGGCCCTTCCAAGGTGTTCTCCTGCCGCTGTCCCCTGAAGGCTGAGCTCTACCTCACTCTTTGCGGCTGGGCGAGAGACATGCAGTTGGCCTGTGTCTTAGTCATCTAGTGCTGCTCTAACAGAAATACCACAAGTGGATGGTTTTAACAAAGAGAAGTTTATTCTCTCACAGTCCAGTAGGCTACAAGTCCAAATTCAGGGCATCACCTCCAGGGAAAGGCTTTCTGTCTCTGTCGGCTCTGGAGGAAGGTCCGTGGCATCAACCTTCCCTTGATCTAGGAGCTTCTCTGTGCAGGAACCTCAGGTCCAAAGGACACGCTCTGCTCCCGGCACTGCTTTCTTGGTGGTATGAGGTCCCCATATCTCTCTGCTTGCTTCGCTCTTTTATATCTCAAAAGAGATTGGCGTAAGACACTATTTAATCTTGTAGACCTCATCAATATAACTGCCACTAATCTATCTTATTACATCAGAGTGACACCATTTACAACACACAGGGAAATTACATCAGGTGACAAAATGGTAGACAGTCATACAGTACTGGGAATCATGACCCAGCCAAGTTGACAGACGCTTTTGGGGACACAATTCAATCCATGACAGGGAGCCAAACAAATACAGAGAGAGCTGTGTGATTATCAGGAGTTGAGATTAATTGAGATGAGAGTTTTCCAGATATTAGTATCTATTCACCCTTGTATTGAATTGTACAGTAACCTGTATTTTCTCATCTAGTTTAGTTGTGACCATGGGCTCCTCTTGTGAATAATTTAGAAGTCACTCTAAATAGATTTAAAAAAAATGAATCTGAGAGTCAAGTGTTGTTGTTGTTAGGTGCCGTCGCGTCCGTTCCCACTCACAGCGACCCTATGTACAACAGAACGAAACACTGCCCGTGCCTGTGCCATCCTCATGATCTTTGTTATGCTTGAGCACATTGTTGCAGCCACTGTGTCAATCAAGTGTCAAGAGTCAATTAGCATTCTTGTATCAGATAATATATTTTGTTTTCCTTTTTTTATAAGTAGGGAAATAATTTTTAAAACCAAGTGAGATTTGACTGTTTTTGTAAGAGACATGCTTTCAAATCCAATGAGCTATTTTATAATACAGTGAAACTCTCTTAGCCTTGCATGTTGTATTAATTCATTAAATGCATAGATTTTTATTGAGATCGCTCTATGTGCCTGGAGTCCCCGGGTGGTGCAAATGGTTAACGACTCCTAACTAAAAGGCTATGGAAGTTTGAGTCCACCCAGACATGCCTCAGAAGAAAGACGTGGCCACCTACTTTTGAAAAATCAGCCATTGAAAATCCTATGGAGCACAGATGTACTGTGACACACATGGACTCAGCATGAGTTGGGGTTGACACATGAGTTGACAGCCAGTGGTAACCGGTTATTATGTGCCTCACACCATTCTGGGTGCCAGGAGTACATTGGTGAGCAGTTGAGAGGCCAGACGAGTCATAGTCATCGAGATTAAAAGCCATCTCATCAGCTTGATATTTCTGTTACAATGTGATAGCAGGCCCAGTGAGTTCTCAAAATAAGAATCTTCTAATTATCACAAAAGTGTCTTTCTTATGAAAGAATACTTTGTCATAGCCATTTTTTAAAAAAATAAAATATCTTTCTCTTAACCAGGGACTGATTTTATGGCAGGTTTTAGTTTTAACTGGCAACCATGTGGTGTAATACACACCACCAGGAGGTCCATAGGGGCTCACAATGTTCAGACCCACGGGATGATCACATGGCATATTGGGCACAGGAACCCCAGCTTCCCAGCAGGGCAACATCAGGTATCTTCCTTCAGTGGGGGTCTTTGCTGCAGTTCACACCGTCCAGGGCCAAGGAGGCAAGGTCTACATGGACGCCTTCCCCAGGAGCCATTTCTCTCTGAACAACACTGTAGACATTGTTTCCAGGGTCCCTGCAAGAAACAGGTACAAAGCTTTGGCTTTTTATCAAGTATTTCTAGTTCTCCCAGACTAGGGAGAAAGACATGGCCATCTACTTCCAAAAATCAGCCAGTGAAAACCCTATGGATCACAAGGGTCTGATCCACAACTGATCATGGATGTGGCGCAGGATGGCACAGCACTGGGCAGTGTTTTGTTCCACTATGCATGGGGCCACCATGAGTTGGGGACCAACATCACATCAGCCAACAATAACAACAATGTTGATCTCCCAGTCTGGGTGCAATTTCTATATTAGGGATTATTTTTACCATAAGCAATGCTGCTTGACCATATAATTGACAGGCCACCTTACCAGGTTACCTGGGGAACAAGGCTGGAGAGTTAACCAGAAGTTAAATTCTTATGCAGAAGGGAATGATTTTGTTAACCTATTGCCCACATTCAACACTAACTTATTTTTTTACAGAAATCTTGGTTTCTTTACAACATTGTTCTTCATGCAGCATTATGAAGCCCTACCCTTGTTTATTTGCTCAACATGCTTTCCCCAAGAGAACCTTTCCAACCGCACACCCCTGGTGTGGTGGGGGAGCCATTTTCCCTGGAGGGGAGACATATTTGATCACTGGCATCATTTACAATTGTTGTGGTGTGGTGATGCTATTATGGTTTCCCAGGGCTAGCTACTCTCACTGCCCCAGCTGTGACATGGGCCCCAGTCTTGCTTTCTGCTGGGTCCCCAGCACCTAGAACATGCCTGACACATGAGAGGTTCATGGGTGCTAAAGGAAGTAAATGTTGAATGCCTGGATTAGAGCAGCGGTTCTGTCTTCATGGGCTACCCAGGACCCTGAAGTCATCCCAGAGCCCTACTTCAAGGACTCTGGGGGCAATAGCTCCAGGTACCTTCTGGAAGATGCCCAGATCAACATGGATCTCCATGACGGTGAATTTATATGTACATATGTGTAAGTTATGATTGGCACGTTCTGCTTTATTTTAAAAAATCTTTCGTACTTTGCAAATTAAACTGTTTGACTATCTCTACGTGCATTTTACTTTATACAATGTTTTATAGAAATTCTTGTCATAGTCAACCTCTGTATGAACTAAGTTGTGTAAAAACCAGGTCATTGGGATTATACTATTACAGGTAATACATTGGTGTTTTTTGAAAATCAGTTACCCTCTGAGGAACAAAATTTATATTTGAATTATACCCTATTATATTCTATAATTTGAATAATATTCTAAATGTAATATTTACTTATTGAAGGATTCTTTGGTCAAAAAATTGAATGACACAGGAAGCATCAAAAGCAGATGGAAGGAGTACACAGAGTCACTGTACCAAAAAGAATTGGTTGACTATTTCAGCTATTTCAGGAGGTAGCATATGATCAAGAACTGATGGTACTGAAGGAAGAAGTCCAAGCTGCATTAAAGGCATTGGCAAAAAAACAAAGCTCCAGGAATTGACAGAATACCAATTGAAATATTTCAACAAATGGATGCAATGCTGGAAGCACTCACTCATCTATGCCAAGAAATTTGGAAGACAGCTACCTGGCCAACCGCCTGGAAGAGATCCATATTTGTGCCCATTCCAAAGAAAAGCTATCCAGTGAAATGTGGAAATTATCAAACAATATCATTAATATCTCATGCAAGTAAAATTTTGCTGAAGATCATTCGAAAGTGACTGTAGCAGTATATTGGCAGGGAACTGCCAGAAATTCAAGCTGAATTCAGAAGAGAACGTGGAACGAGGGATATCATTGCTGATGTCAGATGGATCTTGGCTGAAAGCAGAGAATACCAGAAAGATGTTTGCCTATATTTTATTGACTACGCAAAAGCATTTGATTATGTGGATCATAACAAATTATGGATAATGTTGCCAAGAATGGGAATTCCAGAACACTTAATTGTGCTCATGTGGAACCTGTATATAGACCAAGAGGCTGTCATTGGAACAGAAAAAGGGGATATTGCATGGTTTAAAATCAAGAAGGGTGTGCATCAGGGTTGTATCCTTTCACCATACTTATTTAATCTGTATGATGAACAAATAATCCGAGAAGCTGGACTATATGTAGAGGAGTGCAGCATCAGGATTGGAGGAAGACTCATTAATAACCTTCACTATGCAGATGACACAACCTTGCTTGTTGAAAGTGAAATGGACTTGAAGCACTTACTGATGAAGATCAAGGACTACAGCCTTCAGTATGGATTACACCTCCACATAAAGAAAACAGAAATCCTCACCACTGGACCAATAAGCAACATCATGATAAACAGAGAAAATATTGAAGTTGTCAAGGATTTCATTTTATTTGGATCCACAATCAATGCCCATGGAAGCAGCAGTTAAGAAATCAAACAACACATTGCATTGGGCAAATCTGCTGCAAAAGACCTCCTTCAAGCGCTCAAAAGCAAAGATGTCACTTAGGGACTAAGGTGCACCTGACCCAAGCCATAGTATTTTCAATTGCCTCATATGCATGTGAAAACTGGACAGTGAATAAAGAAGACCAGAGAAGAAGTGATGCCTTTAAATTATAGTGTTGGCGAAGAATATTGAATGGTCCGTGGACTGCCAGAAGAACGAACAGATCTGTCTTGGAAGAAGTACAGCCAGAATGCCCCTTAGAAGTGAGAATGGTGAGACTTTGTCTCACTTATTTTGGGCATGTTATCAGGAGGGCCCCGTCCTGGGAGAAAGACATCATGCTTGGTAAAGTAGAGGGTCAGCAAAAAAGAGGAGGACCATCAACAAGGTGGACTGACAGAGTGGCTGCAACAGTGGGCTCAAACATAGCAACAATTGTGAGGATTGTTCAGGACCAGGCAGTGTTTCGTTCTGTTGTGCGTGGGATCGCTGTGAGTCAGAACTGACTTGACAGCACCTAACAACAACAACAGCAATATTTAATTTCTAACTTTTTTCTTTATACACTGTCTTTTAATTTTTTAATTAAAAATTTCATATAAACATGTTAAATTCTCATGATGGAGCAGAACTATAGGGAGTGGTGAATAGAAATGTGTAACTATGCCTTCCTAGGAGCGAACGCCTCAGAAGATCTACATAAGAAGGTCATTTCCACCCAAATAGTGAGGGCCAACTGAGTCATCTTCCTGCCCATCTTTACTCCCATCCTCATCACCAACACTGGGGGAGCACTTACTGCGTGCCAGGCCACAGGCCATAAGTACTTCATGTAGATTGGTAATGTAATTCCCACACCAATGATTGGAGATGGGTGTTACTGTTATCCTCATCTTGTAGACAAGGAGATGGAGGCTCTGCTGTATGGCAAAAAGTGGTGGTGAGTGATATGAACCCAGGCACTTCACTTCTGGGACTCTAACCACTTCACAAGCCACCTCCCCTACTCCACACATACTGGGCTTTCTGTGAGTCTGCAGGAGGGTTCTGCCTAAAATAAAGATGTAAAATGTAGCCTAACTTGGTGAGCATTGCCTTCAAAGCACAAAGCCATTAATTTTGTAATTACTTCAGTTTTTTAAAAATTTAAACCTGAAGTTTTGTTCATGGTTGTGCATAAGGAAAAGAAAGAAATTAAGATAATAAGGTCCACAGTTTCTCTGTATATTTGGGACACAATTATGTTTTATTAATAAGCCTGGTAGAAAGTAAAACTAGATAGCATCTAAATGGGACAGACAGAATTTTGATAACTCTATCACATTTGGGAGGAGTATGAAAAACAAATATTGTTTTCCTTCTACATTTCGTGTTTGCATGACGAAACAAGGACTTAACCATTGGAGGCAGAAGTAGTTTGGAATTGGTTCAGAGCTCCTTGGGAGAAAATACTGGAAGAATGTGTACCAGGTGTCAAAGAATGAGCATAGGAGGCCACTAGAAGATGTTGGGTCTCTCCTAGTGGTTTGAATGAAGTCAGGTAGACTGGACTAGTAACTCTGGTGCACCTACAGTCTGGCTTAGATTTGAGATAAGCAATTGGGATTCCTACCTGGAGAAGACTATAGTCACATCTCCATTACTCAGCCATTCATTCATCTGGCAAATGTTTCGGGAGCATCTATTATACAACAGGCCTTGTGCTAGGCACCAGAGAAAGAGTAGGGAACAAAACAAGACCCAGGCTTCTGGTTTCAGCTATGACATGAAAAGAGCTTTGAAGTCATCCCTTCCATCCTTACAACAAGAAAAGCTGAACAAACTGAAAAATCAGTGGCTTTTCTGAGACCCATCAGAGAACTGGAGTGGCAGGGCAAAGAGCCCCTGAAGTCTGGAGAGACAGGCAAGTCCAGAAAGACAGAGCCAAGGTCTGCTTACATGTAGAGAAGCCTCTGGAGCCATAAACTGGTAGGAACTCATCAATGGTAATTTTGATGAATTGCTGGAGGCTGAGTGTAGACGAGCAGTGTTGTTGGGGTCTTCTGCCCAACCTGGGCAGCCCCTATGAGGTTCTTGCCTTCTACTGACCAAGAATGACCAGGAGAGGCTCAAGTCTTCTGCACGAACAAAGCTTTATTGAGCAAAAGTAGCTCGTGAGCGGAGACAAAGAGGGACAATGCAAAGCTAGCCTTTGTCTCCCTGAACAAAGGCTTGGTTGGGGCATATAAAGGTCTTTAGGCAGGAAAAAGGCATCATCTTTATTCATGAAAGAGGCAGGGCTATGAAGATTAAGCATGCGCACAGGAGGCAGCCCAAGATGGAACCCGTAACAAAGGCTCCGGGGACTGGATGGCAGGACTTATTATGGGGTGCAGCGCCTGCGCAGTCCCCACTTGGTGCTGGCTCTATGCCTGTCGTGGGTCTGTCGGTCACTTTACGGATGTCTGCACATGCTCCAGGGACAAGATCGGTCTGGTTCTTCTGGAAAACATCAAGGAAGTACATTGAGAGCTGAGTGGGTTGTTCTTTCATTATTGCATGTTCCAAGATAATGGGTTTTGTGTCATTAGTTAAGCACATGTTTTTAGTTCAGGGTTCTTTGCCTAGGAGCTCTGTCCCTTTTTTCCCTTCCCTGTCTCAGCCAGAGAGTGAGAAACTCCTGGGGAATGCAATCTTAGAAGGACTTTAGTCTCACATTTTCATGGGCTTTACTTCCAGCAACCCCACCAGGTTCTCACAGTGAGGATCTGAGAAACAGCCCCTCATGGCTCTGCAGGGTTAAGGTGGAGAGTAATCAGTATGAAATACACCCAGATCCTTCTCTACAACAAAGGCCCACTCTCCAAGGGGAAAGACTTTGACACAGCTTATCCCTATCCCAGGAGAAACTGCTTTTCTTACCCTCAAGCCCCCTCCCAAAAGGCAAAAGGCCTAGAATAGCTAACACAATGCTAGAGAAGAAGAATTGGAGGACACACACTACCCAATTTGAAAACATACGATAAAGCTGCACTAGTCAGGACAGCATGGTGTTAACAAAAACAATTGTGTGTACATACCACAGAACCTAGATCAACAGAACAGAACAGAGAGACCAGAAATTGACCCATACAAATAAAGTCAAATGCTTTTAACAAAGGCATAAAGACAATTCAATGCAGAAAGCTTACTGAATGATTAAGCTTGGTGAAGAAGGCATGTCGAAAGCTGAGACAGGCCAGAAGCTAGGCCCCTTGCGCCAAACAGTTAGCCAGGTTGTGAATGCAAAGGAAAAGCTCTTGAAGGAAATTAAAAGTGCTACTCCAGTGAACACACAAATTACAAGAAAGCAAAACAGACTTACTGCTGATATGGAGAAAGTTTCAGTGGTCTGGATAGAAGATCAAACCAGCCACAACATTCCCTTAAGCCAAAGCCTAATCCAGGGCAAGGCCCTAACTCTCTTCAGTTCTAGGAAGCTGCAGAAGAAAAGTTGGAAGCTAGCAGAGGTTGTTCATGAGGTTTAAGGAAAGAAGTCGTCTCCATAACATAAATGTGCAAGGTAAAGCAGGAAGTGCTGATGTAGAAGCTGCAGCAAGTTATCCAGAAAATCTAGCTAAGATAATTGATGAAGGCGGCTACACTAAACAACAGATTTTCAATGTAGACCAGACAGCCTTATACTCGAAAAAGATGCCATCTAGGACTTCCATAGCTAAAGAGAAGTCAATGCCTGGCTTCAAAGTTTCAAAGGACAGGCTGACTTTCTTGTTAGGGACTAATGCAGCTGGTGACTTTAAGTTGAAGCTAATGCTCATTTACCGTTCTGAAAATCCTAGGGGCCTTAAGAATTATGCTCAATCTACTCTGCCTGCGCTCTATAAATGGAAAAACAAACCTGGATGACAGCACATCTGTTTACAACATGGTTTACTGAATATTTTAAGCCCACTGTTGATGCCTACTGCTAAGAAAAAAAAGATTCCTTTCAAAATATCACTACTCATTGACAACGCACCTGGTCACCCAAGAGCTCTGATGGAGATGTACAAGGAGATTAATGTTGTTTTCATGCCTGCTAACACAACATCCATTCTGCAGTCCATGGATCAAGGAGTAATTTTGACTTTCAAGATTTAATATTTAAGAAATATATTTCTTAAGGCTACAGCTGCCACAGATAGTGATTCCTTTGATGATATAGGCAAAGTAAATTGAAAACCTTCTGGAAAGGATTCACCATTCTAGATGCCATTAAGAACATTCATGATTCATGGGGGAAGATCAAAATATCAACTTTAACAGGAGTTTGGAAGAAGTTGATTCCAACCCTCATGGATGACTTTGATAGGTTCAAGACTTCAGTGGAGGAAGTAACTATAGATGTTGTGGAAATAGCAAGAGAACTGGAATTAGAAGTGGAGCCTGAAGATGTGACTGAATTACTGCAATCTTGTGGTAAAACGTTAACGGATGAGGAGTTGCTTCTTATGGATGAGCAGAGAAAGTGGTTTCTTGAGATGGAATCTACTCTTGGTGAAGATGCTGTCAGCATTGTTGAAATGACAACAAAGGATTTAGAATATTGCATAAACTTAGTTGATAAAGCAGCAGCAGAATTTGAGAGGATTGACTCCAGTTTTGAAAGAAGTGCTACTGTGGGTAAAATGCTACCAAACAGCATCGGATGCTACAGAGAAATCTTTCGTGAAAGGAAGAGTCAGCTGATGTGGCAAACATCATCGTTGTCTTTTTTTAAGAAATTGTCCCAGCCACTCCAGCCTTCAGCAACCACCACCCTGGTCAGTCATCAGCCATCAACACTGAGGCAAGACCCTCCACCAGCAAAAAGATTATGATTCACTGAAGGCTCAAATGATGGTTAGCATTTTTTAGCAATAAAGGATTTTTTAAATTAAGGTATGTACATTGTTTTTGTAGACATAATGCTATTGTACACTTAGTAGAGTACAGTATAGTATAAACATAACTTTTATATATACTGGGAAATCAAAAAATTCACACGACTCACTTTATCATGGTGGTCTGGAACCAAGCCTGCAATATCACTGAGATATGCCTGTATGTATTCTATTCTTGTCTTCTTATAAAAGTAGGATCATACAATATTTGTCCTTATGTGATTGACTTATTTCATTTAGCATTGTGTCCTCCAACTCCATCCATGTTATAATATGCTTTGCAGGTTCACCATTATTCTTTATGATTGCATAGTATTCCATTGTGTGTACGTACCACAGTTTGCTTATCCACTCATCTGTAGAAGGACATTTAGGCTGATTCCATTTTTTTGCTACTGTGAATAATGCTGCAATAAACATAGGTGTGCATATGTCTGTTTGAGTCACTTCTATTACATCTCTAGGATCTATATCTAGGAGTGGGATTGCTGGATCATAAGGTAGTTGTATTTCTAATTTTTGAGGAAAGTCCGTACTGTTTTCCATAGTGGTTGTACCATTCTACAGTCCCACCAGCAATGGATAAGAGAAAAACATACAAATCTCAATTAAGGAACATTCTACAAAATACCTGACCAGTACTCAAAACTGTCAAGGTCATCAAAACCAAAGAAAGTCTGAGAAACTGTCACGGCCAAAAGGAGCCTAAGGAGACATTAAATGCAATGTGGGATCCTGGAATAGAAAAAGTACCATTGGTAAAAACTAAGGAAATCTGAGTGAAGTATAGGCTTCAAGTAAATAATAATGTAGCAAAAACACCACCACTGAGTCGATTTCTACTCATAGCGACCCCCTAGCGTTTCCAAGGCGGTAAATCTTTATGGAAGCAGACTGCCACATCTTTCTCCCATGGAACCACTGGTGGTTTTGAACCGCCGACCTATTGGTTAGCAGTCGATGGCTTTAACCACCATGCCACCAGGGCCCCTAATGTAGCAATATTGGTTTGCTAATTGTGAGGAATGTAGAGTACTAATGTAAGATGTTAATAATAGGAGAAACAGAATGTGAGGTATGTGGGAACTCTCTGTACTGTCTTCACAACTCTTCTATAATCTAAATCCATTCAAAAATAAAAAGTTTACTCTAAACACTAAAAAGGAGAGACAGAGATAGATACAGTCCCCACCCTTGTGGAGGAAACAGGCAGTGATCAAAAAATCACACAGGTGAATGAAAAGTCAATTAAAACTAAGAAAAATTGTGGTCAGTATTACAAAAGAAAAGTGCAGAGTGCCTTGAGGGGGACTGAACAGGTTGCAAGATTCAGAGGATGCCATGGGGGAAGGCAGCTTTTGACACTGGGGGAGAGGCAGGTGTGTATCCTGAGATCAGAGCACAGACAGCAATGGACTTTCTGCAGAGAGGTTGTGTGCTCATGTATGTGCATGTGAAGAGCTCACTTTAGCCACAGGATGGAGGGAACAAGGTGGGAATGTTGGTGGTTAGGGTTGTCTGAAGTGGCGATGTTGGAGAAAAGCAGACCTGTGTGGAAGGTGGGCAGGTAAGATGGTGGGGATCGTAACAGACTGACGTTGAAGAAGGCAAGGCGGGCACTCTCAGGGAACTTAGGTTCTGACTCAAGCAGTTCCATGGATAGTGTTCTTGGGCCCCCGTTCTCAAACATGAGTTGTTAGAACAGACCACTGGACCCCAACCCCGGGGTTTGATTCTGCAGGTCTGGGTAGGGCCCAGAGAATTTTCATTTCAGTACCCAGGCAATGCTGTTGGTGCCAGTCTGGGGACTGCACATTGAGAACTATGGCTCCAAGGGAACAAGGAGGCAACCCCAGGCTTGGCAGGGAAGTTCCTGCATTTGGATGTGCTGAGTAAGAGATGCCTTTCCACAGCCACCTGAAGATGGTCTTTAAGGGCTGTCGTTAAGAGACCTGGCAGGGTTCAAATATTGGCTCTACCACTTACTAACTGTGTGATCTTCTTGATGAGCCTCAGTTTGCAGGCCTGTGAATTGGAGATAACCACAGTAACTAACTTTCGGGATGGGGTACAGATCAGCTGATGCCCAGTGTATTCAGTGACTAGCATAACGCATGCTCCCGGTAACCGTGGAATAACTGTTAGTGGTTGCTCTCCTTGTCATCTTCATGGTCTCCATTGTCATTACCATCTTGGCCAGCTCTGAAGATGTATCCTTATCCTCTTTGTGGCTCAAGTCTATCATCTATAAAAAGACAATACTTTGTTCTCATAGAGCTGTCATTGTCACAGGTATGGGGTGCAAGTTGGCTTCTGCAGTTTTTCTCAGCACATCCCTGGTGAGTCCTGGGTGTTTTGGAGAGGATTTCTCTCCATCTTACATTTGCAGTGATGTTTCATGGGCTGTTGTGGAGCCTGGCCTGGGCTTCTCCTGGCTCTTTGTCCACGTGTGGAGACGTCACAGACTGGAAGGGAGAAGTTCAAAAGCCTCCGTGGTCCACAGAGCATGTGAATGTTTAGGAGATGCTTGAGTAACACTTCCTATCTGAACTTGAGGGAATTGGTCAGAGGCCCTCTGTAAGCTGTGTCTCTTCCTAGTACCATGTGTGGCTGTTTGTTCAGGACATCCGGGAAGAGAGACAGAGACAGCTAATACTCTTGCTGCAACCCTGCATATCAGCCTGTTGCCATAAAGATGAACCCTGCCTGACCTTGCCAACCCCTGTGAATTAGCATCTCCATCTATCAGTGGAGGCTTGCATGTTGCTATGATGCTGAACAGGATTCGGCAGGGCTTCCAGACTAAGACAGAGTAGGAAGAAAGGCCTGGAGGTCTACTTCTGAAAATTAGCCACTGAAAACCTTATGGATCACAATGGTCCTATCTCCAACCAATCGTGGGGATGGCACAAGACCGGGCAGCTTTTCATTTCATTGTGCCTGGGGCACCGTGAGTTGTGGCTGACTCGATGACAGCTAACAACAACAGCAATGTCTTAGGACTTTTTAAAATATAAAATAATCAGGACAATTTTGCTAGTACCAAACCCTGGTGGCATAGTAAGAGCTACGGGTGCTAACCAAAAGGTTGGCAGTTGGAATCCACCAGGCGCTCCTTGGAAACCTTACGGGGCAGTTCTACTCTGTCCTGTTGGGTTGCTATGAGTTGGAATCAACTTGACAGCAACAGGTTTGCTTTTTGGTTTACCTAGCAATTCAAGACAAAGTTCAGTTTTGTAGGAACTCTTGGGAAAATGTACTGTTCACTAATAGGCACAGCCACATCCATTTCCACCCTCTTAAAACTTGCGTTCGTTATGGTGGGATCCAATTCTCAGCAAGTTACTTAATTTGAAACATGCAATTAAAAGAGGCCCCGTTCTGACTGAGGACCTCGTACTTCTGCATTTCCATATTGCTTTGCATGCTACCCGCTTTGTGGAGAAAGCCCACTTCCCTAATTACAGACACTCTCTAGCTGCAGGAAATGCTCCAGCTTGTTGGTGCCTGTCTTCTGCTTTCTCTCCACTTCACGTCTTCTCCTTTTCATATATTTCTCTGTGTGTCTGTGTGTTTCTTCCCACAGTCCATGTTTTCCTGGACTTCTGACTCCAAACCTTGGTTTGAATCCAAGGAAGAAAGGTAGGTCCAATTTGTGGGAATCAAGTATATTCAGAAACGGTGGCTTCAGAACACCCTGCCCCTTGGCATGCATCCACAGGAAGGAACATTCATGGAGGCCATGTGCACATGTTCCTTTCTTTTCAGTCAGCGTCCTCACTCTGAGTATGTTCAGAGCTTGAGCTAGGGGTGAGGGTGGGCCCCTGGGGTGGGATAAAGCAGTTTGCCATCCTAGTAATTGCCTGCGGTTGTCATGCAGGGAAACCATCTTTCTCCACTTCATACAACTTTTGCCACTTCTTTTAAGCTTTGGGTCTGTTTGTGCCACAGGTTTGTGAAAGATAGCGTTACGAAGCCTGGGGAGACTATCATAAGCCTTTGTGATATTTTGCAATCACAAATTACTCATGAGTCGGAATCGATTCAAAAGCAACGGGTTTGGTTTTGGTCGTCCTTCAACTGACTAGAAACAAGTGGTGGTGAGTTTTTATACGTATTTAGTTAAACTTTGTGAAGCGTTTCTTAATCCAAGTCCTGTGAGTCCCTTTTATTGGAAGCAGATGGTTTTGTTCCTCCACCAGCTTCAGGGTCCCTGTAAAGGTTGTGTTGATGAGGCACAGGGTTGGGACATTAAAATGCCTGCAGGCTGAACATGTTAGCAAGGTACCTAAGGATCAGATAGGAGAAGCCATGTCTGCTGAGGGATGTCATTACATACCACTGTCACATGGCCCCCAGGACTCTCCAGGTGCCTGTTCTTTGAGGAGGAAAGCATCTTGGAGATTTGTTCTGGAGGAGGGCTGAGAAAAGCTCTGAGACTTTGCTTCCCTGTTCTTTCGTGTGTGGTTGGCCCACATAAAGAGAAGTTGTTTTCCATGGGACTTCTCCTGTGTTATCATTTTGTTAATTGTTTTTCTTTTTCCCCAGAGAAGAATGGCTCTCAGGGCACAGTTTGTGTTGTTGTTGTTAGCTGTGTTGAGTGGGCTGATTTTCAAAAGTAGATCACCAGGCTTTTCCTCCTAGTCTGTCTTAACCTGGAAGCTCCACTGAAACCTGTTCAGCATCGTAACAATATGCAAGCCTCCGCTGACAGATGGGTGATGGCTGCACATGAGGTGCATTGGCTAGAAATCGAACCTGGGTCTCACCCTCGTGGAAGGCAAGAATCCTACCACTGAACCACTTGGGACACAGTAGATGTGTGCAGTTCTTTTGGGAGAGTCCTTTTTTTTTTTTTGTTTATTGTTGTAGTTTAAGTGAAAGTTTATATTTCAAGTTAGTTTCTCATACAAAAATTTATACATACGTTGTTATGTGACCCTAATTGCTCTCCCTATACTGTGACAGCACACTCCTCCTTTCCACCCCTGATTTCCTGTGTCCATTCAACCAGCTCCTAAGCCTCTCTGCCTTCTCATCCTACCTCTGAACAGAAGCTGCCCATTTAGTCTCATGTATCTACTTGAGCTAAGCACTCTCTTCACAGGTATCATTTTATGTCCCATAGTCCAATCCAATCTTTGTCTGAAGAGTTGGCCTCAGGAATTGTTTTAGTTCTTGGTCGACAAAGAGTCTGGGGGCTATGCTTTCCGGGTTCCTCCAGTCTCAGTCAGACCATTAAGTCTGGTCTTTTTACTAGAAGTTGAATTCTGCACTCCACCTTTCTCCTGCTCCATCAGGGACTCTCTGTTGTGTTCCCTGTCAGGACGGTCATTGGTGGTAGCTGGGCACCATCTAGTTCTTCTGGTCTCAAGATGATGCAGTCTCTGGTTTATGTGGCCCTTTCTGTCTCTTGGGCTAATATGTTCCTTGTGTCTTTGGTGTTCTTCATTCTCCTTTGCTCCAGGTGGTTGTGACAAATTGATGCATCTTAGATGGCCACTTGCTAGCTTTTAACATCCCAGATGGAGTGGAACATTATTACCAAGTGATAACCTTGGTGATAATCCAGTTTTTAGTTAATTATTCACAGCGTTTAGCTCTTTCTTTTTAATTACCAGTTACTTGTGACACCTGTGTGACATGAGGCCCTGGCGGAGAAGTATTGCAGAGACAACCTTCTCTCCCTGGATGGAGGTGGGAGTGGGGTTTTCCCAACACTGGTCATCAACACAGCAAGAGTGATTTTTATTGTGTTCCCTGGTTCCTTCCCTGCCGTGGCAAGTGGCCACCCAGTGTTCACCCACTTCCTGATTCCTTTCCTCCTTAGATGCTGGAGTCTAACATGGTCAACTTACTCTCTAGCAATTATTTGGGGAGTAAAATACTGGCTTTAGCAGAGGTTCTCAAACTTTACCAGTACCAGATGCCACCTGGTCGACGTGGATCCATGACAACCCCATGTGTGTCAGAGTAGAACTGCTTCATAGGGTTCTCATGGCTGTGATCTCTTAGAAGCAGATCATCAGGTCTGTCTTCTGAGGTGTCCCTGGGTGGGTTCGAACTGCCAACCTTTTGGCTAGTAGCCCAGAGCTTAACCGTTCATGCCATGCAGAGACTCCTAGCAATATCGCCTAGGGAGCAAAATGCTGGATTATAGCAGAGGTTCTCAAACATTAGTGTGTCGAAAACTCACCAGGGAAGCTGTTGGCAATATAGATTTTCAGTCTCCACATGCAGAAATTCCAATTTGCTGGGCCTGAGATGGGGCACAGGAGTCTTAATTTCAGAAGATCTTCAGATGAGTCAGATGCAGAAGCTCTGAGGACACCTTAGGAGGCTCTGGACTTAAGGATGTTTTTGTGCTACAGCTCTCATTAAGAAATGTAATCCTCCGGTGACTTTGCTTAGTCACATGAACAGGCAAGAATAAGGGTAGCTAGTAGAGAGCATGGGATGGATTCTGGCAGTCCTGGAATGAGTATGGAGCCACCAGACACCTGCTCCCTCCCTTCCATGAATCACTTCCTCCAAGGCAGGGAGGTCCGTTTCTCTATCCCACGTGGCACCTGATGTCAAGAGCTGAGCTGAGTGGCCAGGTGTTGGAGTAGCCAGTTGTCTTAGTCATCTAGTGCTGCTATAACAGAAATACCACAAGTGGATGGCTTCAACAAAGAGAAGTTTATTCTCTCACAGTCCAGTAAGCTAGAAGTCTGAATTCAGGGCTCTGGCTCCAGGGGAAGGCTTTGTCTCTCTGTCAGCTCTGGAAGAAGGTCCTTGTCATCAGTCTTCCCTTGGTCTGTGGGTATCTCAGCACAGGAACCTCAGGTCCAAAGGATGCGCTCTGCTCCTGGCACTGCTTTCTTGGTGGTATGAGGTCCCCCTGTCTCTCTGCTTGCTTCTCTCTTTTATGTCTCAAAAGAGATTGGCTTAATATATTATCTAATCTTGTAGACCTCATCGATATAACTGCTGCTAATCCATCTAATTACCTCATAGTGATAGGATTTACAACACACCAGGAAATCACATCAGATGACAAAATGGTAGACAATCGTACAATACTGGGAATCATGACCTAGTCAAGTTGACAGATATTTTTGAGGGGGCACTATTCAATCCATGGCACCAGTTAAGACAACAAGCCAAATGAAAATAACAGTCAAGCCTTTACTCACTGCAGTACTATAAGCAAGACGCTAACGGGGAGAAGGTGCCAACTCCCCCTCTTCCATTTTCCCCCTGGAATGGCACTGGGCGTGAGTTAGATGGTCAGCAGAGACGTGGGAACCCATCTTACTTTGGACGGAAACACGAACAAAAGGCTCCTGTAGTTTCATGGAGCCAGGGACTGGGGAGCTGGAGAGGGGGAAGGATTGTGAGTGGACTGAGTCAGAGTGAAGAGGAGTGTTTTTAGGGTTTTTCTCCCTGCTCGCATGCCATAAGGAGGTCTCGACAGAGGTGGCATGGGCTAGGAAGGCAGATATGCGAAAGCATGGCTGGTCCGGGGGACCAGAGTCCTTGCAGCTTCCTTTAGATACCGCAATGCACAGATCGTTCACCAAGTCTGGTTGAGGAGGACACCTTTCCCTTGAGGCTGCCAGGTAAAGCCTTTGTAATTGCCTGTGGTCGGCCTGAAAAATCACACAAAGGACTTGGGCCAGAAGCCGAACTCCTACCTAATATACTGATGTATACATCCTAGACACTCAACAAACATACTGAATGAAGAAACAATTTACATTTTAAAATTAAATTCCATTTTGGTGAGCTGCTTGTTTATTTATTACCAAATATGTTGAGAGCTAGCATTTTTCTTTACATCGAGACATAACATCTGTGATAGTTATGTCAAGAAATACCACAAGTGGATGGCTTCAACAAAGAGAAGCCTATATTCTCTCACAGTCCAGTAGGCTACAAGTCCGATAAGCGATAGTTATGTCAAGTGAGAAGTATGAGGTGGGAATACAAGAGTTTTTTGAGCATTTTTTGTGAAATGTGAAAATTATGTATTGACTGAGGTAGATCAACCTTACTTGATGTATTTTCAAAACTTTCAAGTTATTGAAGGCACAGCAAAAGAATTAGGATGTGAAGGCTTGGATAATCTTTTCGAGTATTGGAATATCCTATTTCTAAATGTTAGGTAGAAATAAGGTTCTCCAGCCTTGGGTTTACTCTTTGAGTCTGAAGTTTGTATTCTAAGAAATTCCTTGTGCTCTCCTCTACAATCAGAGCCAGGTGAGGTGTAGCAGGAACACAGCTCGTGGTTCTGCCTGGGTAGACCATCTGTCTGTAGCACGCAGCCACCAGCCAGGCAGGACTCAGAAAGGCTGGAGGACAGACTCTGCAGACTGGTCTTCCCAAAGGGCAAGGTGGTGTCAGCTAATGAAGCTGGGGATTCTGTTTCTCCATGCCAAGGTCACGTGTTTTCTTTTAGACAGTGAGATTCTGCTGCAAAAGGCAGTGCCCGCCGTTCTTTGCAGACTAAATGAGGCCAGTCCCCTGTCCCTGACTGCCACTGTAGCTGGTAGAGACTGATGCTGTCCAGAATAGTCTCACTGTCTCCTTTTGCTCAGTCATTTTTCTGTAATTTAGCCAGTGACTGGACCAGCAATATCGTCTCTCCCTCTTGGTTGGGCTCATTCCTCTTTCTTAAGAAAATCACTCTAACTCACACCAGAAGAACTAGATGGTGCCCGGCTACCACCAGTGACCACCCTGACAAGGAACACAATAGAGAGTCCCTGATGGAGCAGGAGAGAAGTGAGGTGCAGAACTCAAATTCATGTAAAAAGACCAGACTTAATGGTCTGTCTGGAGGAACCCCAGAAATCGTGGCCCCCAGACTCTCTGTTAACCCAGAACTAAAACCGTTCCTGAAGCCAACTCTTCAGACAAAGATTAGACTGGACCATAAGACATAAAATCATACTTGTGAAGAGTGTCTCTTCTTAGCTCAAGTAGACACACGAGACTAAATGGGCAGCTCCTGTCTGGAGGTGAGATGAGAAGGCAGAAAGGGACAGGAGCTAGTTGAATGGACACTGGAAGTCAGGGGTGGAAAGGCGGAGTGTGCTGTCACGGTATAGGGAGAGCAACTATTGTCATATAACAATATGGGTAGAAATGTTTGTATGAGAAACTAACTTGAGCTGTAAACTTTCATCTAAAGCACAATAAAAAATAAAAATAAATTAAAAAAAAAACAGAAAATCACTCTAACTCACAGATGAAGTTCTTCCTGTTACCCAGTCCTAATTGCTTCATTTCCTCAGCTTCAGTCTGCAAAGGACATTCCTAGGCACATTTTCATGGGCTGCTTTGCATGGAGGCAGCTGTGTGGCCTTACTAAGTCAAGATATCTTTTTGCATCTTCCTGATTTTGTCCCCCTAAATGGTGTGGATATGGAATAAATTGTCCCCAGATGTTATTTCTTCATGTACCATGTTCTTCTGCCACTGATACCTTAGTCTGTATGGTATGAGGAATCTCTCATGGCCCAGTGATGTGAAAGGACCCACCTTCAATTACTAGGTGATATTAGAGATGTTTTCTACAGCGGTTGGGCGGGGTGGCAATGCCTGCAGGAGACATGGTTCAGCCGAAGAAAGGAACAAGGCCTTGAATCACATCAAGGTGCTTTGATAATTAGGACAGAGGGTAAATAGAAAAGAGAGTTACACAAACAGCCTTCTTCTTCTGGGCCTATCCAGGCTAGAAAACACTAAAATGAGCACAGATTTGGGGAACTAGAATAATACATGTAAGAACACAGTCTTATGTATGTTGTTGTTAGTTACTGTGGAACTGGCTCTAACACGTGGCAATCTTATGTAGAGCAGATTGAAACATTGCCCAGTCCGGTGCCATCCTCATGATCACTGGCACATTTGAGCCCACTTTTGCAGCTGTTGCTGTCAGTCCATCTGATTGAGGGTCTCCCACGTTTTGGCTGACCCTCTACGTTACCAAACACAGTGTTCTTTCTAAAGATTGGTCTTTCCTGACGATGTGTCCAAACTAAGCAAACCAAATGCCCACCATCCTCGCTCCTAGGATGCATTCTGGTTGTACTTCTTCTTCAAAAACTGATGTGTTTGTTCTTCTGGCAGTCCACAGTGTATTTGCCAATACCACAGTTTGAAGGCATCGATTCTTCTTCTGTCTTCCTTTTTCATTGTCCAGTTTTTAGATGCACATGAGATGATTAAAAAGACCATGGCTTGGTTCAGATGCACCGTAGTCATCAAACTGACATCTTTTTCTTTTGAAAACTTTAAAGAAGTCTTTTGCAGTAGATTTGTCCAATGCAATGTGTCACCTGATTTCTTGACTGCTGTTTCCAAGAGTGTTGATTTTTTTTTTCTCTTTTTCCCTTTATTGTACTTCAGATAAAGGTTTACAGAACAGATAGTTTCTCATTAAGCAGTCAGTACACATATTGTTTTATGACATTGGTTAACAACCCCATGACATGTCAACACTCTCCCTTCTTGGCCTTGGGTTCCCTATTACCAGCTTCCTGTCCCCTCCTGCCTTCTAGTCCTTGTCCCTGGACTGTTGTGCCCCGTTAGTCTCATTTTGTTTTATGAGGCTGTCTAACCTTTGGCTGAAGGGTGAACCTCGGGAGTGACTTCACTACTGAGCTAAAAGGGTGTCCAGGGACCATACTCTTGGAGGTTCTCCAGTCTCTGTCAGGCCAGTAGGTCTGGTCTTTTTTTTGTGGGTTAGAATTTTGTTCTGCGTTTTTCTCCAGCTCTGTCCGAGACCCTCTGTTGTGATCCCCATCAGTGCAGTCCGTGATGGTAGCTGGGCACCATCTAGTTGTACTGGACTCAGTCTGATGGAGGCCGTGGTAGTTGTGGTCCATTAGTCCTTTGGACTAATCTTTCCCTCCAAGGGTGTTGATTCTGTTGATCCATCCAGGTAGAATGAAATCCTTGACAACTTCAATTTCTTCACCATTTAGCTTAATTTTGTTTATTGCCCCAGTTGTGAGAATTTTCATTTTCTTTACATTCAGGTGTGAGCCATACTGAAGGCTGTAGTTCTTGACCTCAGCCAGTAAGTGCTTCAAGTCATCTTCATATTCAGCAAGCAAGGTTGTGTTATCTGCATATTGCAGGTTGTTAAAGAATCTTCCTCCAATGACCTGATGCTGGGTTCCTCTTCACAGAGTCCAGCTTCTTGAATTTTTTGTTCAGCCTACAGATCGAATAAGTAAGGTGAAAGGATACAATGTTGCCAATGTTATTTCCAAAACATTCAAGGCAAAATGCATATAATGAGAAGAGAATAGAGCCAAGAATAATAAAGACAAGAAGGAGAGAGGAGAAAGAAGGAAAAGAAAAGAAACTGTGACAGCGACTCAGTAATAATCTTATTAATGATGGTAAATTCATTTGAACTTTGAGATCTGTCTCTAATTGGTTCCCCATAGTCTGTAGGTACCAGGCTCAGATACTATTGCCCTTGCAAGGTTTGGAGAAACAATGTCTCGACTGTCTTCCACAGACAGAAGACAGAATGAGGAAGGTGGCGTCCAGGAGCACGTACTGGGTACCTGTACCTTAGTACCTTCCTTCTCGACCTTAGCATTTAACCCCCTCTCACCTCCTCAATACCAAACAAAAACCCATTGTCGTAGAGTAGATTCTGACTCATGGTGACCCCATGTGTTACAGAGTAAAACTGCTCCATAGGGTTTTCTTGGCTGTAATCTTTACAGAAATAGATTGCCAGGCCTTTCTTCTGTGGTGCCTCTGGATGGGTCCAGACTGCCAACCTGTATGTTAGTCACTGATCACAAACCTCTTGAGCTACCCAGGGACCTTCTCGATACCAGAAAGTTTTATTCTGACTCTGCCAGAACCCAGTCTCTATCACCTTACTCTAACTTCTCGGCTTTTGGATAGATAGCGTTTATCAAGCATTCATTCAAGTATTTATTAAGCACTGGTTGCTTCTCTCACCTGACTCTACAGCACATACTATATGAGTTATCTATTACTATACACACATAGGAAACCCTGGTGGCATAGTGGTTAAGAGCTATGACTGCTAACTGTAAAGGTTGGCAGTTCACATCCACCAGCTGCTCCTTGGAAACCCTATGGGACAGTTCTGCTCTGTCCTGTAGGGTCTCTATGAGTCGGAATCGACTCAGCGGCAATGGGTTATATACACATAACCCTAAATGTCCTGGCTTAAAGCAACTATAAGCATTTATTATCTAATTTCTGCACATCAGGAATTTGAGACAGCTTAGCTCAGTTCGGGGTCATCTATGAGGCTGCCCCCAGGGCTGCAGTCATCTGAAGCCTTGGCTGAGGGCTGGAGGATCTACCTCCAAGGCTGTTCACCCATTGCTTAAAAGTTAATGCTGGCTGTTGGCTGGAGACCTCAGTTTCTCACCGCATGAGCCTCTGCACAAAGGGAAAAGCAGCGGGGGCTTTCGTGGGCTAGCCGCAGATATCACACAGCATCGCTCTGAAGTCAGCCATCAGTCAGTGTGGGAGGGGATTACACAATCATTAGGAACCATCTTGGAGGCTGCCTGCCACATACACATTTTAACTCTCCAACAAGCTTTGCAGGGTGGAAACCATCCTTAGGGTGGGCTCTGCATTTATCCTAACCAATCAATTGTAGTCACGTCCACTCATGATGACCCCACGTGTAGCAGGGTAGAACTGTACTCCGGAAGGCTTTCAGTAGCTGACTTTTCAGAATTAGATCGCCAGGCATTTCTTCTGAAGCACCTCTGTGTGAATTCGAACTTCCAACCTTTCAGTTAGCAGCCAAATGCATTAACCATTTCTCCCACCCAGGGACTGCACACTTAGACTAATGGAGTGTATATTTTAGTGGTTTTGGGTGGCACAGACAATACAATAACGTGTATAAAATGATAGTAGGTGGTAGCTACTCTGGAGAAAAATAAAGCTGAGATCAGGAGTGAGGGTGGGCAGGTACAGGGTGGGGGTTTCAGAGCTCAGCCACTCTTTATGTTCACCCAGGTTGTTCCCCTGCAGGGGACAAAACTTCCATCAGAGCTGTTTGTTCCAGAAGGCGTTTTCAGCTGCTAGCCTGGGTGTGAATATCTGTGATTAATCTTTCACTCAGGCTTTCCCCGGAAACATTCATTTTTAATTAAGTTTTTAATTAGCTCAGCCTTATCTGAAACAGTTGTGCTTATGATGTTAAGCATGGGGCCATGACTCCTGTATAAAGTTGCTGTCTGATAAGATCGAACTACAGATGATGCTTTCCAAGTTAAGGGAATTGTAAAGGGCAGAGACTGTGTAATCCACGTTGGTCTGAGCCTGGAAGAGTGGGTGGTGAAAGGCTACTCGCCAGGAAACATTGTAACCTGTCAGTAAGTGTAACAGCAGATGGCGCCGCACGTGGAGGGCGTGAGGGTGTGGCAGCGTGGAATGGGACTCATCCTTGTTCACGGGAAGGCATTTTACAGCAGGACTGTGCGGAGGTGCTTCTGGTACCTCAGGGTTTAGGCAGGGACGGCAGCATCGAAGCCCGTGGAGAACGACCGTGGCTTTTGCTATTCAGCCCCTGGCAGGATGTCATGTGTTGGAGCCTGACCCGCACCAGGCAGGATTTGGAGGTCAGGAAGCATTGTCTTTGGCAAGGTCTAAGTCTCCCTCTAACTCTTCACCATCCTCGTGTCTCTCTCACACACAGCACACACACTCACATAGCTCTTACACACTCACACATGCACACACACACATTCACATGCATACAACTCAGACACTCTTATATGCTCACACTCACGTATACTCACACCACATTTGCACATTCACATATACTCACATACTCCATACCACACTCTTACACATATATACACACACCCTCACACATTCTCATATGCTTACACACTCATATACGCTCACACACTCATACATTCACACACGCAGATGTACACACTCTCACACATGCACACACACACACATTCTCACACACGCACTCTGTACCACTCACACACATGCACATACACATTCTCACACACTCACACACGTATACTCATGCACTCACACTCACACACACTGTACACTCACACACACATATACTCAAACACACATACTGTCAAACATATTCAAACTCACACACGCACGCTCCCACACTCCCACATGCACACATACACACTCACACATACATCACACTTATACACTCAAACACACATACTGTCACACATATTCAGACACACACAAGACACACTCAGACACACACACTCAAACACACAGCACACTTACACGCTGTCACACATATAGACTCAAACACAACACTCACACACAGTCACACACACACACACACACCCCCGTCCTGTAAGTGTGGGGCTGCCCAAGCCTTTGTCTTCAGAACACTGCCAGGACCCAGTCCCTTTCTCTTCAGAGCTCACCTCATGAGGAACCCGTTTCTGGGCGGACCCTTCTCCCTCTTCGTGCCTGCCTGTGGATTTGTTGCAGGGACGTTGGTTCTGTTATCGTCCCCTCCCACAGTTGGGGCACCGTGGCCTGAGGAGGGACCTAACATGCCCAGGTCCTCTGGCAGGACACCAGCCTTTCCAGCTCTCAGCCTCTGCTGGGTACCCAAGCATTGCTGCCTTCCCCGCCCGCCGGAGGACGCTGACCTCTGTCCCTTCCGGCCCTCCCTGTCCTTTGCTCATTTCCTTCGATGTTAATAAGCTAGATAAGGAGTATCTGTTAATCAAATTTATAGGTAAAAATGCTAGAGCAACAGAAAATACACATTAGATTTATGGGCAGGTAACAACAGCTAGCGTGTTGGTTTTCAACAGGGGATCATTTTGCCCCCAGGAAGAATTTGGCCATGTCTGGAGACATTTTTGGTTGTGCTCTTGTGGGGGGGTTCCTATTGGCCCTAGTGCGTGCAGGCCAGGGATGCTGCTAAATGTCCTATAATGCACAGAACAGTCTCCACAGCCGAAAATTATCCAGCCTAAAACATCAATAGTGCTGAGGTAAGGGGAAGTCAGCACAACTGGACTAAACCAAAGCTAAGAAGTTTCCTGAATACAATTAAACACTTCAAGGGACAGAGTAGTAGGGGCGGGGGTCTGGGGACCATGCTTTCAGGGGATATCTAGGTCAATTGGCATGACAGAGTTTAAGAAAATGTTCTGCATCCTACTTTGGTCAGTGGCATCTGGAGTCTTGAAAGCTAGTGAGTGGCCATCTAAGATCCATCAATTGGTCCCAACTTACCTGGAGTAAAGGAGAAGGAAGAACACCAAAGTCAGAAGGAAAATATTAGCCCAAGAGACAGAAAGGTCCACATAAACCAGAGACTGCATCATCCTGAGACCAGAAGAACTAGATGGTGCTCGGCTACCACCAGTGACCACCCTGACAGGGAACACAACAGAGAGTCCCTCATGGAGCAGGAGAAAGGTGGGACGGAGAACTCAACTTCTAGTAAAAAGACTGGACTTAATGGTCTGACTGAGACTGGAGGAACCCCAGAAAGTGTGGCCTCTGGACTCTCTGTCAACCCAGAACTAAAACTATTCCCAAGCCCAACTCTTCAGACAAAGATTGGACTGGACTATGGGACATAAAATGATACTTGTGAAGTGTGTGCTTCTTAGCTCAAGTAGATACATGAGACTAAATGGGCAGCTCCTGTCCAGAGGTGAGATGAGAAGGCAGAGAGGGTCAGGAGCTGGATGAATGGACACAGGAAATCCAGGGTGGAAAGGAGGAGTGTGCTGTCACAGTATAGGGAGAGCAATTAGGGTCATATAACAATATATGTATAAATTTTTGTATGAGAGACTAGCTTGAATTATAAACTTTCACTTAAACTACAACAATTAAAAAAAACGAAAAAAAAGTCAGTAGTGCTGAGGTAAGAAAACCCTGAGCTGACTTAATGAAAGGCTCCAGATGGAAATGGAGAAGACCATTCCACATGGAAGTGGGTGTGAGAGGGGTAAATGCAGAAGTCTTGCTGTGTAAATTCCAGGTGGGGGAATATGTCTTTACAGCTTGTGAAAAAGGAAGGCTTTTCATTAGCCACAGCCCTATGTGGTTGCTGACCAGTTGAGTCAGCCCATGACTGATTCGTGGAACCGTGGCTACAGACTCAGGGGAGAGGCACATGTTTGTAAGATCACAGCGGCAGCTTCAAAGCTAGTTATACTTTAAAGAGAGTTTTAGGCAAAATAAAACTGTGTGAGGTAAAAATGACCAGGGTAGTGAAAGCCATCAAAGGAATGTCAAGTGTGGACGAGTTTGTTTATGTTGAGATGGGACAGTGGTAGCTGTGATCAAGCTTTTGAGGACTGCTCTGTGGAAGCAGATCTAGAATTGTCCTGTGTGTTGTGGGAGACAGAGCAGGGGTTGGGGTACAGGAGAAGGAGCAGGGAATCAGAGAAGAAAGCTGTGTGTCACAAAAACATCAATTTTAAGAAGCAGTGAGCTCCATTCAGGAACGATGTTCCATCAGATGCAGCCATCTGTCCAGGGACTGGGGGAATTTAGAAGATTCTTAGACTCTGGTACTCCACCTGGATAAAACAGTAACTGCACGTTTAAAAATTTTATTATAAAGACAATATACATTCATGAGAAAAACTAAAAAAAAAGAAGGAGAGAGAGAGAAGATCAGCATGTTTCCATTGAACAGATCTTCTTTGAGGAGCTACGCTGTGGTTAACATCAGTGAGCAAGACAGCCAAGATGACTAATCCTTTGGAGCTTACGTCTCAGGGAAAGGGCAAACCATAAATAAATAAGCAGGGAAATAATAGGCTTGTGATAAGTGCTGTGAAGGAAATAAGTACTATAGTGGGACAAGTATGAATGAGTGGGCAGAGAGTGGTGGGCAGAGAGTGGTGGGCAGAGGCAGCCACCTTAGGTCATCAGGGCACACCTATCTGAAGAGGTGATATTGAACTGGGGACTCAGAGTTGAGAAGGACCAGCCATGCCAAGCAAAACAAACCAAACAGCCAAGACAGAGTGCAGAAGCTGGGGAACAGGAAAGAACTCAGCATAGGAAGGAGAGGAAGAAGGGCAGGGTGGTGGTCAGAGTGGAGCATGGGGAGACCGAGGGGGCTCGGGTCAACCAGGTAGAGCATTTGGGACAGGGGAAGAACATGTGGGATGTGACATGAGCTGAGTGGAGTTTGGAAACATCACTCTGGCTGCTGTGAAGAGAATGGGCTCCCAGGAGCACAGGACTGGAAAGAGGATGGCTAGAAAAGGGACTTTCATTTAGATGGGAGACGAGGTGGCTTCACTAAGGACAGTGTCAGGAGATGGTGAGAAGCGGATGAGTCTGTAATATGTTTTGGAGGAAAACTGATAAGAGAACCTTGGAGACCCGCTCATCTGGACTCCTTCTAGGTTCGCCTGTCCTTCCACAGATAGCCTGCCTGCATCTGATGGAACGAGGTTCCTGAACGGAGCTCACAGCTCCTCCAGGGGCGTCATTCCAGTGCATAATGGATGCTTCTGTTAGAGAACGCCTTCTTCTCTGACTCAGTGGACTAACCGTGAGGAGTAGGTGATGGAGAAGAATTCTGAAAGTCTCTATGGTTTTCTCTCAAACTGTTGGTTAGATGTGGTGTTGTTTCCTCCATTAGGAGAGTCTGAGGGAGGACTATGTTTGATGGTGGGACAGCATGAAGAACCAAAAGCCCTGTTTTGGATACATGAAGGTTGAGTTGCCTATTGGACCACCGTGTGGAGGTGTTAGGTAGGCAGATGGTATGGATCAGGAGATCAGAGGAGAGAGAAGTGTAGGATTCCGGGGTGTGTGGTTGGTAATGAGAACAGGGATGGGAATGTGTGAGCTGACCTTGGGGAGTGAGTATAGCCAATGCATGAGCGTTAAGTTGTCCTTGCAGTAAACCAGCTCCATTCTCAAAAACCACCACCACCACCACCAACAACAAATGCCTCTTTCTTAAACCAATATCCAGGTTGGGTCCAGCACAGGAAATCCCACCATCAGAGCACAGGGCCGATCAGTGGTGATGCTTCTGATGCTTGAGTGGAACCTCTTCCCCTATCAGCTGAACTCATACTTGAGAACGGAGCTGAGATATACCATCAGAGCCACTCAGGAGGATCCCCTCCCTGCAACCGCAGGACTGGGGCAGGCAGGGCTGCTCTGAGGTTACCTGTGCTCCCAGCAGGCCTGGTCACGGCCATCTCATCGTACGTGGGTTCACTTCAACGTGCAGTTCACACCCAGATGTCGACACTGATGCAGACGTGAGTGGCAAGCCAATGAATCAACAAACGTGGTAGTCACGTTACAATTTTTAGAAATCAGAAAGTGTTTGTTGACATTTTATTGAAAATACTGTTCTTTAAGGCTTACTCTGTTAGTTGAAGACAGCAGTGGACTACCACTGCGTACAGAGGGCATGAGAAGTTAGGGACAGTAACACAGTGTGGTGGCATTTAAATTAGGTGTGAAAAGATGACCGGGTGTGGCTGGGGGAGCAAGAGGGTGCAACCCCCAAGCAGAGGGAGTGCCTTGAGCACAGACATGACAGAGGGGTCTGGAGGCATTGCTGGCTGGAGGATGTCCTCCGTGGCCTGTGCCCCAGGCCTGTAGAAATGAGATTGAGGATGGGGAGGGCAAGGACATGTGAGATGGTTTGGGCAGGGGAAACCGCCTCTGTTAGCAAGAGAGGGAGGTGACAGCAATCATGGTGATATGTCTGTGGAAGAGGAAGAAAAGGAGGGGAGTGTAGAAGGCCAGCAGAGTTCCCAGCAGTGCAGACTGGAGACTGTGTGTTTAGACAAGACAATGGCATAGATGAGGGGAGTCAGGCACACGTGCCAAAGCCACTTGGAGGAACAGTGGGCAGGAGACTGGAAGACAGGTGTGAAACACGGCAAGAACTCGTACGGAGAGTGGGCTGCAGCTGGGGTCACTGCCCGGGCCAGGGCAGGCAGACAGGGCAGCAGATGGCAGGTATAAGCTGGCTGTCAGGTATGCTCAGCATCACCTGAAGTGTTGGCACAGAGCGCTGCAGAGCCCTGCATTGTAACGAAGTCCTGGGAGGCTTCCAGGCTCGTGAAAGTTTCAGAGGTGCTGGCTTGGGCAGTACTGGGGTCACTGGGCAGACATAGAGAGAAGGTAGAACTGCAAGGGGTTGGGGGGCACGGAGCACTGCTAGGAAGACCCAGGGCAGAGGAGGAGCGTAGTATGAGAAAGGAGGGTTGAGGGCTTCGCCATTTAAGGGGAGGGCAGGGCAGAACCAGTGACAACAGCACCGAAGGAGGACTAGCCTTAGAGGAAAACAGACAATCAGAAGAGAAATATGCCTTCCCAAAGACCCGTCAACTCACTGTTTTCCAGAGATCTCTTCTTTATTGATAGTATTCTTAGAGTTAAGAGCAAATATGAACTCCTTAAAAAAAAACCTTGTTGAGAGGTGAGTTTTTAGAATGTGTTGAACAAAGAAAAAGGAGTCATTGATACTCTAATGCTATGAGAAGCACAGCAAGAAAATGACTTGTTTGTGCTATCCAATTATGATGAAGCTCCTGTGCTGTGAGGGGTTGGCCACACAGGAGTACTGATTGCATGGTGGTGCCTAGAGAAAATCCCATGACCTCTATCAGGCCAGTGTTCTTGCTTTACAGCCGCTTGTAGAACAATTCAGAAGCCCTGGTGGCACAGTGGTTAAATGCTATGGCTGCTAACCAAAAGGTCAGCAGTTCAAATCCACCAGGCACTCCTTGGAAACCCTATGGGGCAGTTCTACTCTGTCCTATAGGGTCACTATGAGCTGGAATCGACTCGATGGCAATATTTTGGGTTTTTTTTGGGGGGGTGGGGGTGGGGTAGAACAATTCATACTGAGAAGCGGCTGTTTCACATAACTGTGCCTTTGAGGAGCATTAAAGGGCGTGTACATTTCTTGTGGACTAAGGTGAGCCTGACTCAAGCCAGGGTGTTCTCAATCGCTTCATATGCATGTGAAAGCTGGACGATGAATAAGGAAGACCGAAGAAGAATTGACGCCTTTGAATTGCGATGTTGGCAAAAAGTATTGAATATACCTTGGACTGTCAAAAGAATGAACATATCTGTCTTGGAAGAAGCACAGCCAGAATGCTCCTTGGAGGCAAGGATGGTGAGACTACGTCTCACATACTTTGGATGTGTTATTGGAGGAATCAGTCCCTGGGGAAAGACATCATGCTTGGCAGTTGTTGTAGTTGTTTGCCATTGAGTTGAGTTCAACTTATAAAGTAGAGGGTCAGTGAAAAAGAGGAAGACCCTCAACGAGATGGATTGACACAGTGGCTGCAACAATGGGCTGAAACAGCAATGATTGTGAGGATGGCGCAGGACCAGGCAGTGTTTCGTTCTGTTGTATGTAGGGTCGCTATGAGTCAGGACTGACTCGACAGCACCTAACAACAACAACAACATTTCTCCCTGAGTGGTGCGAATGGGTAACATGGTCAGCTGCTAATTAAAAGGTTGGAAGTTCGAGTTCTCCCCTTACCCACCCCTGCCCAGAGTTGCCTCAGAAGGACGCCCAGCAACCTACTTCCAAAAAGTCAGCCATTGAAAACCCTGTGGAGCACAGGTGTACTCTGACACACGTGGGGTGGCCGTGAGTTGGAATCCATTCAGTGGCAACTGGGACCAGTCCTTTTCTCCTAGATGAACTGGTAGAGTTATCAAGATAATTTTCTATTGATGACAAGCCCCTTTGGTGAAAATATACACCTCTTGAGAGACTTTCTAGACTAGCAATATGTATCCTTCTCACAACCACCACTGAGAGAAAACACTCTTCCTGTTAAAAATGTGCTGAAAGCCTACCCTTTCTTCTGAAGGACACATGACAATGGTGTTGAAGTGTCTATTTAGTAGGAGAATTATCTTTTCTGCAGCAAATGTCCTCATCCAGTGTGGAACCCACACGGTTTCTTTCACATGAATAATGCATATGGTAGATGCTGGCACCCAGGAAGCAGTCCGGATGCTCTTCTCACTCCCTGCCTGGAGAAGGGGGCAGTGGGCAGTGTGATGTCCTGAGGCCCGGGGGGCCTGGGAGGATGTCGCTCTTCATGCCTCAAGGAAGTGGTTGTTGGTCTTTTCACCCAGGCCCTAGGTGGGAAGGCCTTGTGGTGACCACTGTTGTGGTTATACTTTGTGTGTGAGCGGGGCTGTCATGTCAGTGCTCTGAGGTGTCACTGCAGCGTGCGACAATACAAAGTGGAACCTTGTGTTCTGGGGCTGCTGTAACAAATACCACAAACTAGGTGGCTGATAAGAACAGAAATGTATTGGCTGGCAGATCTGGAGGCCAGAAGTCTGAATTCAGGGTGTCAGCAGTGCCATGTTCTCTCCAAAGGCTGTAGGGGAAGATCCTTTTGTTAGCGCAATGGCGGGTGTGAGCCACCTGCCGCAGCAGCCAATACTGAGACGGGTGAGGTGAGCAGCAAGAGTGTTTTATTGTATATCGATATACAGGAGACAGAGGGGAATGAGCTCCTCCAAAAGACCTGTCTCTCCTACTGGAGACTGGCTGAAGGTTTTATATGGATGGGATTATAGTTTCTCTTCCAGTGGTTTACATTCTTCTGCACACCCCAGATGATCTAACTTCTTACTGGCAATCCTCAAAGGTTATCTGGCGCCATTAGTTACAACTGTCACATCGTAGATGGGTTAATCCTAGTCCTTGAGGGGTTATCAATTTGTTCTGCTACCCTCCAAGAAGAAACTTTAGTTAATCTGACTGGAATAGGAGGAGGGAGAAAGAGTAACAGAAAAGCAAATATCATGGGAAAGCAAGAGGGACGATAGGAGGAAAATAAATCAAAATCACAGGAGCATGCAAAAGTGAACTATGCAAGATAGGCATTAACAATACCACAATACCCAGGAAGCTAGGCCTGTACTTCTGGCAATAAACAATAAATGTGAAATTTCCATACAGCCCCTTTCACGTTCTTATTTCTCTCAAATTCTGGTGGTCCCAGGTCTTCCTTGGCTTGTGGCAGTATAACCCCAGCCTCTGGCTCCATCTTCACAATGGCTGTCTTCCCTCTGTGTCTCCTCTCTTTTTATCAAGATTCCACTCATGCTGGATTAGGACCCACCCTACACCAGTATGACCTCATATTAACTAATTACATCTGCAAAGACCCTATTGCCAAACAAGGTCACGTTCACAGGTACAGGGCGGTTAAATCTTGAAGGGCTCTTTTGGAGGGACCCAATTCAACCCATAACAGATGGTAGCAAACAGTGGCCACCCTGTGGCCTACAGGGACTCTGGGAGGATGTCACTTTTCATGCCTCAATGCAACAGCCTGTTGCTGTTATCACCCTAGGCCAAAGGTGGGAAGGCCTTGTGACCACTGTCACCAGGTTTTACTTGGTGTGTATGTGGGGCTGTCACATCAGCTCACTGATGTTTCGCTATAGTATGTGGCTAAACAAAGTAGAATCTTGAATTTCAGGTGGAAAATTATTTAGTGATTTTTTCACTGGTAACATAACCCTGATGACCTGTTCGTTTTATTTAAAACTGTCTACATCTCAGGGGAAGTACTGGTTTAACTTCATGCTGGCCACAGTCTCTGTGTGCCATCAGCTGACTGTCAGGTTAGATGCTAGGAAGTCCAGTTTTGCAACCGTTCTTGTCTTTTTTAGGTGGCTATTTCTTAGAAGTCATTGTGCCCAAACCAGTTGCGTGGAGTCAATTCCGACTCATACCGACCCTGTAGGACAGAGTAGAACTGCCCCATAGTGTTTCCAAGGAGTGCCTGGTGGATTCGAACTGCCGATCTTTTGGTTAGCAGCTGAGATCTTAACAACTGTGCCACCAGGGCTCCTCACTGCACTGACATACACAAAAACAAAAGTTAATTTGGTCACTTTTGTCACTTTAAATTAAATATCCTGAGGGTGTGCTGGGAAGCTGTAGTGGTTATGTAAGCAGAAAGGACAACGGCATTTTGGGGGCACTATGCCAAAGTCCAAAGAGGGAAGAGGTCCCGTGCTGACCTAGAAGGGCTCAGATGGATTTAAGAAATGTACCTTGCAGCTTCGGTGTCCCTTACCTGATGTCCCGTCTTTATTTTGCCCCAGGTGGATACGTCTGCGTACACCCTCCCATCACCATCAGGAGAAGAGGCAGCCATGGCCAGTGGCCCGTCTGACTCTGCCAACAACCTGCCCTTCTTTTTTGGCAACATCACCCGAGAGGAGGCAGAAGACTACCTGGTGCAGGGGGGTATGACCGATGGGCTCTACCTGCTGCGCCAGAGCCGCAATTACCTGGGAGGGTTTGCCCTGTCCGTGGCCTTTGGGAGGAAGGCGCACCATTACACCATTGAGCGCGAGCTGAACGGGACCTATGCCATCGCGGGTGGCAGGACCCACGCCAGCCCCGCCGACCTCTGCCTCTACCACTCCCAGGAGACTGACGGCCTCGTCTGCCTCCTGAAGAAGGCCTTCAGCCGGCCCCCTGGGGTGCAGCCCAAGACTGGACCCTTTGAAGACTTGAAGGAAAACCTCATCAGGGAGTACGTGAAACAGACATGGAATCTGCAGGTGAGCCAGCTGCTGATGCTGCCACCGTGGAGGGCCCCACTTGTTCGGGATCCCTTGTAATTCCATAGACATCCCACTTACATGGGAAACCAGACATATAGTGATGCCGCTAATATTCAGCCATCTCCTTAGTTATCAACTTTGGCCCAAAATGGACTTGCTCCAGGAGGCAGCCCTTCTCTTTTACAACCATTGTTGAGAGTGAAAAAACAAAACAAAAACTCGTTGCCATCAAGTCGATTCTGACTCATGGCTACCCCATGTGTAACAGAGTAGTAGAATCTTCTTGGCTGTAATATTTACAGAAGCGTATCGCCAGGCCTTTCTTCCGCGGTGCTGCTGGGTGACTTCGAGCTGCCAACCTTTAGATTAGTAGATGAGTGCAAACCATGTGTGCGTCCCAGGGTATAAGTCCCTGAATGCCGGCGATGTGGGTTTCTCTGGCAAAGGAAACCACTGTTGCTCGTGGTGCTCCCTTTCAGAGAGGCATCTATAGGTGTCCCTTGTTTTTCATTTACCTAACAGAGGTCATCCTGTACATGCTGATTGGCACTTGATTTTGTAGCTTAATATTATCTCTTGCAGAATATCCCATATCAGCACACACGTGGTATTGTCATCCTTTCTTCTTTTTTCCTGCATGTTATTCCCTCCTATGTACTTTAATTTATTTAACTAGTGTCTATTGAAGGACAGAAACCCTGGTGGCACAGTGGTTGACTGCTACAGCTGCTAACCAAACGGTCAGCAGTTCAGATCCAGCTGGCGCTCCTTGGAAACTCTATGGGGCAGTTCTACTCTGTCCTATAGGGTTGCTATGAGTCAGAATCGACTCAATGGCATACGTTACTGAAGGACACTTCCATTACTTACAAATAATGCTGCTCTTAAGGCCTGACAATCTGCTTCTGTAAAGATTACAGCCAAGAAAAACCTGTGAAGCACAGTTCTGCTCTCTAACACATGGGATTGCCATGAATCATAGTTAACAACAGCTAACAACAATTTACTAAGCTTTTACACAATATCTGCAGGATAAACTTTGAATGGGTTGGGTTTGCCAAGTTAAAGGATGTGCATATTTAATTTGGGTATATGGTGACAAGTTGCCATCCAGAAAGATTGCAGAGTTTGTGACAACCTAACATTCCTGCCACATTATTTTTTTTAATGTTTTTATTGTTGTAGTTTAAATGAAGTTTACATTTCAAGTTAGTCTCCCATACGAAAATTCATACATACATTGTTATATGACCCTAATTGCTCTCCCCATGCTGTGACAGCCCGTCCTTCTTTCCACCCCTGATTCCCCGTGTCCATTCAACCAGCTCCTGACCCTCTCTGCCTTCCCATCTCACCTCTGGACAGAAGCTGCCCGTTTAGTCTCTTGTATCTACTCGAGCTAAGAGATACACTTCTCATGAGTATCACTTTATGTCCTACAGTCCAGTCCAATCCCTGTCTGAAGAGTTGGTCTCGGAAATTGTTTTATTTCTGGGCGGATAGAGAATCCAGGGGCCATGCTTTCCAGGATTCCTCCAGTCTCAGTCAGACCATTAAGTCTGGTCTTCTCACTAGAATTTGAGTTCTGCACCCCATCTTTCTCCTGTTCCATCGGGGACTCTCTGTTGTGTTCCCTGTAAGGGCAGTCATTGGTGGTAGCTGGGCACCATCTAGTTCTTCTGGTCTCAGGATGATGCAGTCTTTGGTTTATGTGGCCCTTTCTGTCTCTTGATCTGCCACATTCTTAATGATGCTTAGTGTCATGAGTCAGCTGGTTTGATTGACAGCCTCTTGCTTGGACTTATTGTTCAACAATTTCTCCTTGCGTGTCCTGGGTGTACACTCAGTGCATTTTTTGCTGTTTTCTGATACATACAGATTTATGACAGTATAGACTGTTTGAAGGTTACATACAGGGGCTCCTTGCACACTTTTAATATTGTCTGTCTTAAATTCAACTTCATAGACAGATGTCAATGCTGTGAGCTCAGCATTTTTCATTAGCATTTATTGGATATGCCTTAGATTACCCTTCTACTCTCTTTTTTTTCTAATTAGACTTTATTTTTTAGAACAGTTTCTTTTTTTTTTTAATATTATGGAGAAAGTACACAGAGATCCCAGTAGTCACCCTGCCCCCACGTGGAGCTTTTGTTACAATTGATGAACCAATATGGATACATTATTATTATTAACTAAAGGTCATCATTTACATTAGGGTTCACAATCTGTGTTGCGTTTTGACAAATGCATAATGTCATGTGTCTGCCATTACAGTATCATACAGAATAATTTCACTGCCCTGAAAGTGTCCTGTGTTCCACCTGTTCATTCCTCTCTCCGCCCCCGGAGTCCCTGCAACCACTGATCTTTTTTTCACTGTCGATCATTTTACCTTTTCCAGAATTTTGTAGTTAGAATCAAACAGTCGGTAGCCTTGTCAGACTGGCTTCTTTCATTTAGCAATACACACTTAAGGTTCCTCCATGTCTTTTCTTTTTTTTTTTTTAACTCTCCAAAAAAAAAAAAAAAAAAAATAGAAGAGGAGAGAACACTCCCAACTAATTCTCTTTTTTGAATTGTGATAAATATAACCCATTGCTGCCAAGTCGATTCCAACTCATCGTGACCCTATAGGACAGAGTAGAACTGCCTCATAGGGTTTCCAAGGAGCAGCTGGTAGATTCGAACTGCATACTTCTCGGTTAGCAACCTGAGCTCTTAACCACTCTCCCACCAGGGTCCCGTGATAAGTATATATGTAACAAATGTCTGCCATTTTAACATTGTTTACGTGGACAATTCAGCAACATTAATTATGTTCATCACTAAAGTCAGATAAAATCGGATAGAGGTAAAAGTCATCCTTTTTAGGTGTACAGTTCTATGATTTTTGATAAACACATAGTGTCAGGTAGCCCCCGCCACAATCAAGGTATGCAGTGGTCCCATCACCCCATCAAATGCCCTCACGCTCTTCCCCACACCCCAGACCCTGAAACCACTCCTCTGAGTTCTGTTTCTGTAGCTCAGACTTTTCCTGAATGTCCTACAGGATGTCCTGTGAACATAGCCTTTTCAAGAGTGGCATCTTTCATGTAGCCTAATGAATTTGCAATCGTGTGTGTTGTGCATGTGCCATTGGTTTGTGTTTTGTGTGTGGCTGAGTCGCATTCTACCCCCTTTCACCTTGGACCTCTCAGCTCACTTTGTCCCACATGCCCCTCTGGCATGTCACCTGTTCCATCTGTGAAACGTAATACAATGACCACACTCACATTCTGTTCCATCTTCCCTTCTCCTCCCATCTCCTACTTTGGGTTGGTTATATTTTTACCTTTACTTCTTCGGATTCTCTTTGTAACTTGAAATAATCAAACCCTGGCTTTTCTTTATCACTGTAGAGAGGATCTATTTCTCTGCCCCAGAGAAAGATCAGGAAACCAGTCCACTTAGTTTTCAGCCCATTTTCCTGTGTGTGTTCTTCACTTTGTTACGTCTACAGGGTCAAGGTTGATCACCATTACTTTTTGTGGTTGCAAGCAGCAGGATACATGAGTATTTAGAGTGAAACCTTGTAGAAGCAGATATGAAAGTATTACATTCATACCTCTGGATGTATGAGCTCTTCTAAGGCTTCTTAACTGTTATTAAATGATCAGTTTCTAATACAGAACAACCTCTTCTAGTAAACTGTAATCTGAAGGGTCTCTAGATCTCATGGATTATACCAGATGGTTTCTAAAGCCCTGTCTGGCTGTTAAAAGGCCAACCTCCCTATTCTAAAATCTGTTTTGTTACTTGTAAATTTGAAGGTACTTACATAATATATAAAGATCTTATTTGTTTTGTTGAATGAATGAGTGAATGGATGATAGGTGGATGGATGGATGGATGGATGGATGGGTGGATGGATGGATGGATGGATAGATGGATGGATGGGTGGATGGGTGGATGGATGAATAGATAAATTTGATCTTATTTTACCATGTTAGAGCTCATGACTGAACGGAAATGATTTGTGCATCTTTTTAAAAATTTTCTTTAGTACTACTTACTCTGCTGTCTCTTTCCTCCTCGGAACCCTCCATGTGGCAGGGTCAAGCTTTGGAGCAAGCCATCATCAGCCAGAAGCCACAGCTGGAGAAGCTCATTGCCACCACTGCCCATGAAAAAATGCCATGGTTCCATGGAAAAATCTCCCGGGATGAGTCTGAGCAGATTGTCCTAATAGGATCAAAGACAAATGGAAAATTTTTGTGAGTATTTTGTCTTTTCCCCTATATTCCTACCCCCAGACCTGTTTGATAGTTGGGAGTACTTCAGCTTCCCCATTACTGAACTCCAAGTCAAGTGACCTTGGGGGGAGAGGGCTCACGCACCATCATCTGACAACACACATGTTGGCCTTCTGTGAAGACTTGGAACTGTAGCTCTCGCTTGTAGCTTCCGCTGTGTGTTTCACCCAGTCTGAGCCTAAAGGGAGCACTGTTTTTTGCCACTGAGGGACACAATGTTTACAGAACATGTACTCAGTTACATATTCTGCTTTTAATGGCAAAATATAGTGTGCTTAACAACTAGTTTATCCAACTAAAATAAAAATACCTCTTTATTCACCCAACTCACTCTCATGATCTGAGACTTTATTTTTCTCTTTTCACTTGGAACTAAGTGCTGATAGGGTAGAATTAAAGCAAATTTGCTACCAGTTTGTGGACTTCAGCGTGTGAACTCCAAATTCGAACAGAACGTACATATTCTAAACTCTGTTCATTGCTACGAGCCCTGGTGGTACAGTGGTTAAGAGCTCAGCTGCTAACCAAAAGGTCAGCAGTTTGAATCCACCAGCCACTGCTTGGAAACCCTGTGGGGCAGTTCTACTCTCTCCCATAGGGTCACTGTGAGTCAGAATCAACTTGACAGCAATGGATTTGGTTTGGTGTGGTTCACTAATATGTTTAATAATTCACTATAAATTTAAATATTAGAAGGCCTTAGAGATGCAGGCCAAGTCTAGGCAGACTCAGTGGTCAAGAGAAAATAAGGAGCTGTCTTTGGGCCACTGTCAATGTTGTTCTCCTGAGGGTCTCTGGCAGAAGGTGACCAGTAGGGTGATGCTCACCGGGTGCTTTTTTGCTATAGTCAGGGCCTCTCCGGAGATACTTACCGAGTGACACAGATTAAAACTGTTATGTTCTAACCTTGGAGACTTAAACAGAAACAGTAATACAGCTCATCAGGCACGTTGACTAATATCCAGCTGACTTTGCTCAACTTTTCCCAGAAGTAGAAGTGTTTGACTACCAATCCATTTAAAGAATTTTCCTCAGACTATATTTTTCAAAAAAAAAGAAGATCTTAAACACAATACTCTTTTTTTTAAAAAAAGCGACCCTAAAAACCACCAAGCAGTGCCGGTTGACGCAGCCGTGACTAGAATGACAGTCTAATGGGGTGGGGGAGGGGAAGATACATGGTCCTTCATGTTGGCACCTGTCAGTATGTTCTCCCTGAGATCTGCACATCTGACATTTTCTTAGCAGTATTTCCCAACATAGATGTCATGAGAATGCTTACATAGCTCCTTGGCCAAAAGAGCATAACCTGGGAAAGTGACTAAGGCCTCCTGACTCCTCACTGGCCAAGAGGTTTGCTCTTGGGCTCTGAGGAACCGCTGCTCTCATGAAGCAGGTTTTTCTCAGAGTTGCCTGTTCCTAAAAAGAGAGGGCTGTGTCCTTGGAGTCCTGCTGTGGCCATCCTGCCAAAGGAATGTGCATGAGCCCCGTGCAGAGCAAGGAAGCCCCACATTTCCTTCTTGTTTCACAGACAACCCTTTTGTTTCCTGTCTGCCTTGCACAGGCTAAAATCTCATCTGACCTCCTAGCACACCTCCCCTGAATCTAGTCTCCCCTATCTAGTTAAAAACCCATTGCTGTCGAGTCGATTCTGACTCATAGCGACCCTATAGGACAGAGTAGAACTGCCCCATAGGGTTTCCAAGGAGCACCTGGTGGATTTGAGTTGCCGACCTTTCGGTTAGCAGCCATAGCCCTTAACCACTATACCACCAGGGTTTCCAGTCTCCCCCATATCAGGGTTTATTCTTAAAATTCTCAAATGTGATGTGTTTCTAAATCAGCTGGTGTCGGAGCTGATGATGCACAGGAGACCCCACAGGGGAGAAGCCTGGGTTTCTGCATTTTGCCGAGTCCCCCAGGTGGTTCTCGTTGTTGGGTTCTTATGCTGTAATCACCTAGTTATCTCTTGGCTAGGCACTAACCCTTCTCATGATAGTGTTCCTGGTTCTCTCCACTTTGTGTTGCCAACCCTCTGCGCACCTCTCCCTGCCCCAACTTTCCTTTGCAGCCAAGGGAGCAGCACGTGCAGGGGTCCTGGGGCAGGAGCATGCTGGCGTCTACATCCTACATTTTATAAGTACAGAAAACAAAAATATCTGATGCACACATACAAGGGAGGAATACTTATAACAATTACAGTCGGCCTTTCTGCAACTGGTCAAGTGGTCGTAACTGGTATATAGAACTACCTTCTTCCACCACCTATTCCATATTCCCTTTACCCTCAGCAAGCACCTCAACTGGTCCTGGTTCTTTGCCTGGTGAGGACCCAAACCGTCATTCCTAAAGGGTCTAGGCCATTAACAGCATTGAGTTGATATAATTTTCCATTGACTTTAATCACAGGGCATGGTAGTACTAAGAGATGCCCTAAGGGATCTCCTGTATTCCAGACATACTCTTCTTTACCTCCGTTATGTAATATCAATCCAATTTCCCCCTGGTAATCAGGAATGGGAATGCCATTCACACCAGCCAGTATTGTTACTCCCTTCTTTCCCTGTTGATCCAGAGGCATAAGGAGCCCAGAGTGGCCAGGTGGCATTCTTAACTTTCAGTTCAATGGAATCAGTGATGTGTCTCCAGGTGGGAGCATTCCTCCCTTTGGAACTAAGACCTCTAGGCCTGCATAGCATAAGGTCGTGGCGACAAGAAGCAAAAACTTTGCAAGTGGGTCACTAGGGATAGTAGTGAGTGATAGCACTCCCATTTCCATCCCCTTGTTTCCTGGACACGTGAATCCTGGCTATGAGAAAAATAGCACCATATATTGGACACTGGTTAGAGCATATACAGCCTCCTGGAGAACATCGTGCAAGGTATTGCCACCTAGCTGGCACCGTAATTGTGTCTTTAGAAGGCCATTCGATGGTTCTATCAAGCCAGCTCCTTCAGGATAATGGGGAACATGGTAAGACCAGTAAATTCCATGATCGTGGGTCCACTGCCGCAATTCATTTGCTGTGAAGTAAGTCGCTTGATCCAAAGTGATACTGTGTGGGATACCGGGATGGTGGATAAGGCATTCTGTAAGTCCACAGATGATACTTTTGGCAGAAGCACTATATGCAAGGAAGACAAATCCATATCCAGAGTGTCTGTTCCAGTAAGAACAAAATACTGCCCTTTCCATGAAGGAAGTGGTCCAATATAACCAGTCTGCCACTAGGTTGCTGGCTGATTAACTCAGGTAATGGTGCCATCTCGGGGACTCAGTGTTGGTCTCTGCTGCTGACAGATTGGGCGCTCTGCAGTGGCTGTAACCAAGTTGGCCTTGGTGAGTGGGAGACCATGTTGATGAGCCCATGCATAACCTCTATCCCTGCCACCATGGCCACTTTATTCATGAGCCCGTTGGGCAATGACAGCAGTGGCTCGGGGAAGAGGATGACTGATTTCCATAGAACATGTCCACTTGATTGTTAAAATCCTCCTCTGCTGAGGTCACCCTCTGGTGAGCATTCACATGAGACACAAATATCTTCACTTCTTTGGCCCCTTCAGAGAGATGTGTCCACATAGTCTTCCCCATAAATCCTTGTCTCCAATTATCCAATCACGTTCCTTCCGAGTCCCTGACCATCCAGCCAAACCATTGGCCACAACCCATGAATCAGTATCCAATTGCATATCTGGTCATTTCTCCTTCCAAGCAAAGTGAACAATCAGGTGCACTGTTTGAAGTTCTGCCCATTGGGAAGATTTCCCTTAACCACTGTCCTTCAGGAAGGTCCCAGAAAGGGGCTAAAGTGCTGCCACTGTCCACTTTCTAGTAGTGTCTGCATATTGCACAGAACTATCTGTAAACCAGGCATGAGTTTTCTCTTCTTCAGCCAACTGATCATAAGGAACTCCCCATAAGGCCATAGGTGCAGACCGGGAGATAGAAGGTAATGTGACAGGAGTGGAGACCATGGGCATTTGGGCCACTTTCTCATGCAACTTACTTGTGCCTTCAGGTCCTGCTTGAGCCTGATCCCATATATACCACTTCCATTTAGTGATGAAGTGCTGCTGTGAACATATGACTTTATGACTTCGTGGGTGAGACACCACCTAGTTTTTGATGAGCAGCTCAGGCCACATGGTGGCTTTGTGGCCTGTGGTTAAGCGTTCAGTCTCTACTAAGGCCCAGTAACAAGCCAAAAGCTGTTTCTCAAAAGGAGAGTAGTTATCTGCAGAGGATGGCAGATCTTAACTCCCAAATCCTAAGGATCTGCACTGTGATTCACCAACAGGGCCCTGCCAAAGACTCCAAATAGCATCTCTATCTGCCACTGACACTTCAAGCACCATTGGAACAGCTGGATCATATGGTCTAAGTGGCAGAGTGGCTTGCATAGCAGCCTGAACCTGTTGCAGAGCCTTCTTTTGTTCTGCGCCCACTCAAAACTAGCAGCTTTTCAGTTCACTTGATATATAGGCTGGAGTAGCACACCTAAATGAGGGATATGTAGCCTCCAGAATCCAAGGAGCCCACCAGGCCATCAGGCATTGTGCCTCTTTTTCAGTTGTGGAAGGGGCCAGATGCAATAACTTATCCTTCACTTTAGAAGCAGTATCTTGACGTGCCCCACATCACTGGATCCCTAGAAATTTCACAGAGGTGGAAGGCGCTTTTTTGTGGGATTAATTTCCAACCCTCTAGCATGCAAATGTTTCGCCAGTAACTCCAGAGTCACAGAGACTTCTTCCTTACTAGGTCTAATTAGTCTAATGTCATAAATGTAATGGACCAGTGTGACATCTTTTGGAAAGGAAAAGTCATCAAGTCCCTGCAGATTAAATTATGACATAGGTAGAACAGTGAAGGTGTATTTCTGGCCTTGCCAGTTTACGGAAAACTGCTTCTGGTGTTCCTTCGAAACTGGAATTGAGAAAAAGGCATTGGCCAGCTAAATAGCTGCATACCAGGTACCAGGAGACGTATTAATTTGCTCAGGCAATGAAACTACTTCTGGAACAGCAGCTGCAATTGGAGTCACCACCTGGTTAGGTTTACGATAATTCACTGTCATTCTCCAAGATCCATCTGTTTTTTGCATGGGCCAAATAGGCGAGTTGAATGGGGACGTGGTGGGAATCACCACCCCTGCATCCTTCAAGTCCTTGATGGTGGCAGCAATCTGTGAAATCCCTCCAGGAATGCAGTATTGCTTTTAGTTTACTATTTTCCTAGGTAGGGGCAGTTCTAATGGCTTCCATTTGGCTTTTCCTACAAGCCCACTTGTCAGGGATTCAACTGTGCCAGTTGCTGAGTATCTATTCCAACTACGCATTCTGGAACTTGGGAAATCACTACAGGATGGGTTCAGGGACCCACTGGGCCCACTGTGAGATGAACCTGAGCTAAGACTCCATATGCCCCCACTCTGACTGGTGGGCTACAGTGATATTGCTGGAAGTAGTGTCAGTTCAGAGCCAGTATTAGTAATCCCCCAAAAGTCTGATTATTTCCTTTTCCCCAATAAACAAGTCACTCTAGTAAAAGGTCTTAGATTCCTTTGGGGAAGGCTGGGAGAAAGGTTAACAGTATAAATTTTTGGCAGTGCAGTGAGGTCCTTCGTGAAGGGGACCTGGTTTCCCCTTCATTCAAGGAGTTGTGGGTCTGTAAACCAGCTCAAGTCTGGGAGTTGATTGTGGGTCCATAACTCTATTCTGGCAATTTGAGTTAGACTGCCCTTTACTTGACCTAGAATTCTTCCTCTTAGATAGATCAAGTAAATAGTAGATTTCCCATCTATTTCACTTCTAGGGACACCATGACTATTTAGCCAAGGCCGTAAGTCGATACGAGTCAGACTATTCTGATTACTGCTTTGACTCTGGTGTCCATTAGGGCAAATACACCCACGTTGTCTTTGTCGATTGAGTGCCGCCACTTGGCCCCTACCACCATGGGGTCCATTCAGCCCCATTGTAGATAGCTATCTTAATTCAGTTAGGGCAATTCCCACTGTCAAATCTGACTTAGGTAAAATAACAATCACAGGAGTCTTCAAGGATGCTGGGGCTCCCTTCACAAATTTGTCCTTCATGGTTGTGATAAAAGGTATGTCCTTTGGGCGCTCCACATGTGAGTCTGTGGGCCTAACCTCATAAGTCCACTCTAGCATGCCAGTTTCCCTAAGCCTTTGGATACCTTCTTCTACAGTATACCAAGGCAGGTGACGTACTTCAACTTGATTTAGTGTAGGCCACTGCTTAATCCATGCTTCAGTGAACTGATCAAATGAACTATTAGATCCTTTCCTAACCTCTGGAGCTGAAACACTGAATGCAGGATTTGTGCTTAGTGGACCCATATCAATAAACTCACAGTGATCCACCTTTATGTTCTTTGCACCATTATTCCACACCCTTAATAGCCATTCCCACACATATTCCTCAGGTTTCTGTTTGTACGTATTAGGAAAGTCAAGTGGTTTTTTTGGAGTCCAGTGTACCTCCTCCTGGGTCACACTTTGTACCTCACCTTTTGGGGCTCGCTGGGACTTAAGTCTAGTTATAGGTGTAGATGCAAAAATGGGTGGTGGGGTTGTGTTCTGAGAATGTTCAGCAATGTCTTGTAAGGTATCTGCCTCAGGCGATATCCCATGCAATCACTCAGATGCTGCCCCATGTGATGACTCAGACAAAGGCTCTTCAGACACAGCTGGGTTAATCTCATCAGATATGGGTGGAGAAGTTAATGGTTTTACTGGGGAGGGTGGCTTACCAGACAAAGATGAAGTAATCTGTTCAGATGGGAGTGGAGGGTAAAGTTAAATTCTTTACCCTACAGTGATAGATTTAAAGAATAATTATATCACAGAGGAGATTGAAAGTCTACTTTTGCATTGCATGTCATAAATTAATCAATAGGATTTTACCAGTTTAATGAAATAATTGTTGTTGTTGTTGTTAGCTGCTGTGGAGTCAGTCCTTGACTTGTAGCAACCCCATGTGTAATGGAGTGAAACGTTGCCTTGTCCTGTGCCATCCCAGTGATCAGTTGCGGATTCATCAGATTTTCATTGGCTGATATTTGGCAGTAGATGGACAGGCCTTTCTTCCTTGTCTGTCTTATTCTGGAAGCTCTGCTGAAACCTGTTTAGCATCACAGCAGCACACAAGCCTCCGCTGACAGACAGGTGGCTGCTGGGCACAACATACGTTCACCAGCAATCAAACCTGGGTCTCCCACAGAGAAGATGAGAATTCTGCCATTGAACCACCACTGCCCCATGGTATGATAATCAGGGCAAACAAAATCCTAGAAATTATTTCTAATGAATTCATCATCAGTATTAATGTTATGTATTAATCATTCATATACCATCATTTCAGACTGAGAAAATTACTGAAAACATTTTGAAGAATTGGATTAAAAGGTCAAAAAAAGGGTCCTGAAAACACCCCCTCCCACCATGGTCATTCAGTAATGTCTTTCTTTGGTCTAACAGATGGAGAAAACATTTAGGAAGAGGAAACATACTTCAGAAGTTATGAGACCTAGATTAGATTATAAATCCTCAGTAATGCAATTTAAAATGGTATATCCCAGCAACTCACCTCCTAACCCTCAAGACACATCACATCTGTCAAAGTTGGGTCCGAGTATTTTCTCATGAACTAGGTGTAAAACCCATTTGTAGCACCACATATCTGAGCCTGAAGGGGTCCTGCAGCTGGTTAGGTCTAAATCCCTAGTTTTTCACACAAGGACTCAGACCTGGAGGGACTTGTCCAAGGTTGCAAGGCAAGTAAAAGATGAGGCTGGAAGCCAAGGTCCCTGACATCTGGGTCATGAGGAGTTTTCAGACAGCAGCAAGAGCGCCGCCTAGAGACTCCATACCACACCCGGTGTGGTGCTGGGGCCGTCCCTGCCAAATATCAGAAAACACATTCTCTTCCCATCACTACCACCACCACCAGCCCTTCAGTCTCCTCTCCATACAGCAGCCAGGACCCTTCAGGGACTTTGTAGTTCATGTGCTTGAGGCATAGACTATGAACATGAGACTCTTTACCAAGGAGATGGACGGTGTAGGTCTATAGACCCCTCTCACACAATTATCTATGGTGTTTCTAGTATGAAACCATGATGGACCCCATCCAGATCTGGAGTCTGGCTGGTCAGTGGGGCCCCAGTCAGGGGGTTCTCCAGGCCCAGATCCAGTGCCCACCACCTGGCCCTCTAGGCAGGAATTAGAGCTTTGCCTTCTCGGTGAGGTCAGGAATGGAGGCAAGACAGAAGGGCCATGAGAGTGGGCTGTATCTGTTTGGCGCCTCAATGCCTGAGACAATGGCACAGTTTGCTATTTTGAGAAGCTAGTCACAGCTGGGCGTCCCTGGGTGGTGCAAATGGTTAATGCGCTCTGCCGTTAACCAAAAGGCGGTTGTTTTTGTTGAGTTCTGTCAAGTTGATTCCTACTCATAGCGACTCTATAGGACAGAGTAGAACTACCCCATAGGATTTCCCAGGCTGTAATCTTTATGGCAGCAGATCGCCAGGTCTTTTCTCCCACAGAACAACTGGTGAGTTTGAACTGCCGACCTTTCAGTTAGCAGCCATGTACTTAACCACTGCACCACTAGGGCTCCTCACCAAAATGTTAGAGGTTCGAATTCACCCAGAGGCACCTCAGAAGAAAGGCCGGGCAGTCTGCTTCCAAAAAATCAGCCACTGAAAACTCTATGGAGTGCAGTTCTCCTCTGACACACATGGGGTCGCCGTAAGTCAGGGTCAACTCAAAGGCAGCTGGTTAACTTGTTAGTCACAGCTGGGGTATGACTGAAAAATGAATTTGTTACAAAAGGGAAACAAAGTTTATATTCCAAACATTATGTATCCCTCCCCACAAAGGAAGGATCCAGCATCTGTGGGGCCAAACCATATACAATTTGGAGACAGTCTTAAAAAAAAAGAATACAAAATTAGGTACAAAATTGAATAGATTTTGTAGAATGGGAAAAAAATCACAATAAATGATATATTTTAAAAAGTTGATGAACACAATGGAGATACAAAAATCAATAATATATAAAATAAAGATACAAAATAATATATATGCATTTTAACTAACTGCCTGACACATCTATAACACCTTTTATTTTCTATGTTTTTTGACTGCATAGTGCTTAGTTACCTCTTCATTTGATGATAATTTTATAATAGTATTTTCTATATGTAGCAAAAAGGTAATTTAGCCCTTCCTCTAGGTTCACACACCTTATTAATAATATCATATGTGTTTTTAGTGTTCTTGCCAACTTGGAAAGGGAACCTGCGGTGGAAGAAAAACTGGTCTTCCTAGCTTGTGACTATCTTTTACAAATTGTCCCAAAACATAAGACCATGTGGACACCTTACTTGGTCTCACTAGGGCCTTGGAAGGGGCTGTTCTGAGCCTGATTCACTTCCTGGGGAACGCGTCTGGATCCTGCCTTGCTGAAAGGCTCCTCTCACAAGTTCAGGCATCACAGCTTAGAGCCGTGTTGCATGGCCATTCCTCCATGTGCAGTGTGTCATCTCTGCTGAAATGCCATGCAATGTGTCCTTTGTCTCATCATGGAAAGTATTTTAAAGTGAAAATGCTGTAAAAATGCCATGTTGTGCCAAAGAAGAAAAAAAATCGAATTGTTGCTTTCTTTGTGTTTACAGTCCAGGTAAATATTTGACAGTAATACCTCTTATCTGTGGTTTTGCTTTCCGTGGTTTCAGTAACCTGCAGACAACCGTGGTCTGGACGTGTTAAATGAGAAGTAGTGTGATGAAATCTCACGCCGTCCCACTCTGTCATTCACATAACTTTTAGTACAGTATATTGTTATAATTGTTCTATTTCATTATTAGCTATTGTTGTTAATCTCTTACTGTGCCTAATTTATAAATTAAACTTTATCATAGGTATGTATTATAGGACAAAACATAGTGTATATAGGGTTTGGTACTATCTGCCATTTCAGGAATCCACAGGGGGTCTTGGAATGCATCCCCTGTGGATAAGGGGTGTTCTTATATTATCTTTTGCTAGAAGTGTTTGAAAATCTTACAGAGCCAAGAGGAAGTTCAAGGTGCTCTTTAAAAGAGATGCTTGATAGAAATATAATGGAATTTTTCTCCTTTAGTATTAAAATATAATTAATATTGAGGTCACATACCTATGTGTGAGTTTTGAAAGCTGATTTTGACATATAGTGTCTTTTAATTTCAATTTAATATTCTAACCAAATATAGTTTTACTGAATCAGTATTCTGATAAAGACAGTCATTTCTGAGTGAAAAGCACACCTTGTGTTAGCAAATATTTCACAAGTAACATATATCTGTAATACAAAATAATACCAGAAGTTAAAATGGTTTTTCAGCTTCATTAAATTCCTAATTTGAGACTAAATAAAGGAAAGCAAGAGAGAGAGATTGAACAAACAGCTGAATTAATGTTAAAAAGAAACAGTGAGATTTCAGATTTGTCAAAGGATCCATCAAACTAATAAATCATCAATGCCATTTCAATGGTAGTTTCCACCTTCTGACTTTAGAAGTATGCTGTGTGAAAAAGAGGCCACCACAATAGTTGTTTATTCAACAAAATACTCGTGCATTTAACCAGACATGTGCCAGGCAGCAGGAGGAGCTATGGATACTGAAATGAGACATTAGCCCCTGCCCTCATCATGCTGACAGTCAAGTGGGGGAAAATGTCAGATTCAAAAAGACATACTGCAGAGTGTATGCCCTATAACAATACAGGTAGTTCCCGACTTACAGCAGGGTTCTGTTCTGATGTAAGTCAAATACTTCTTTTTGTTTTGTTTATTGTCGTAGTTTAAGTGAAAGTTTAAATTTCAAGTTAGTCTCTCATACGAAAATTTATACATACATGTTATGTGACCTAATTGCTCTCCCTATACTGTGACAGCACACCTCTCCTTTCCACCCAGATTTCCCGTGTCCATTCAGCCAGCTCCTGACCCCCTCTGCCTTCTCATCTCGCCTCCGGACAGGAGCTGCCCATTTAGTCTCATGTATCTACTTGAGCTCAGAAGCACACTCTGCATGAGTATCATTTTGTGTCCCACAGTCCAGTCCAATCTTTGTCTGAAGAGTTGGCCTCAGGAATGGTTTTAGTTCCGGGTTGACAGAGAGTCCAGGGGCCATGCTTTCTGGGGAAATACATTTTTTAGTTTTCATTTTTCTCGCCTTTTGTTATTTGTATCTTTATATATCTGATCTTTGAACATCTGCAAGTGAACATCTGGGAATAACGTCAGCAAATTAGGTGCTGCAACATTGTATGTAGTATGTATTACTAACGATAAGATGTACCGGAAAAAAAAAGTCATAAGTGTGATTTGTCGTAACTTGAATACGTCGTAAGTCAGGGACTGCTTGTCTGTCACTCTTCATCATAGTGACATCACATTTCAGCTTAAAGATTTAGTAACATTTGTGACTAATTGTCTCTTCAGCTGTGTCTAATAGGCTGTTAAACTCATCTACTAATTTTTTTTTCCATCCATAGCTTTTTATTTCTAGAAATTCTGTTTGTTTGTTTTCAAATCTTTATAGGCATTTTTGAGAGTCTCTTATTGCTGGCTAATTTTTGTGATTTATTCTTTTATTTCTTTAAACATTTTATACATTGGTATTTTATATTTTGTATCTTATTGTTCCAATATAAAAGTCCTTAGAGGTTTAAATCAATCTCTCCCTCTCCCTCTCCCCTTCTTCCCTCCCTCCCTCCCTCCGTCTTTTTCTCCTTCCCTCTCTCTCTCCTTCTTCCTTCCTGGTTCCGTTCCTCTCTTCCTCCCTCATGTCTTTCTGTTCTTCTCTTCCTCCCTCCTTCCCTTCCTCCCTCCTCCCCACCCCCTTTCTCATGCTCATAGTTGTTCTTTTTTGTTCTTGTTTGTTCGCTTTTGGTGCTCTTTTTGAACTTGTATTTGATTGCCATTCATCTGTGGAAATTTTGAGCGTCCTATGTTGGGAATGCTTTCTTTCAGAGTTGAAGAGTTTTTCTTTTCTGCAGGTCCTTTTTTTAATGTGGGAATCTCAGGGGCAGGAGCCCACCTACTGGTGTAAGATGTTGTCCCCTAATGCGCTACAGTGCTGGTATTGATATTTGCACTCAGGCCAAACCTTCTTTTTGCTCTTATTTGCCACTCTTTTCATCTCTTAAGTTTCAACTCACCTTTTTTAGGTGTCCTTAAATTTCAAAAGCAAATTGTAAGGTTAGCAAAGGCCTTCCCGGTGATCATTAATGGATGAGACTCTTTGGCTCTCATGGACTTGATGTGCCACCATGAATGCTCAGTTCAATCAGCATGCTTATATGCTGCCATCACTGATCCAAGTATAATGTTTTATTTGACATATGTGGTTCTGCGGCCAGAGGTCAGCACAAAGGGTCATGGCCTGTCTGATATAAGTTCGAAGGGCATTGTAGGCTGATGCCAATATCAGGTCATTGGTGCTGATTGGGAACCCCGTGGAGCTGGAATGACCTAGTTCTACTGTCATGAACTAATGTAGAAGGAGAGAAAGAGCAGATGTTTGTGATAAAATTTTTCAAAAGGGCAAATGTGTTAAAGGACAGCTTGGTGTGGTCCCAGGTTTGGACCTGTGTTCCATACTGATCTTGCTTGCATTTTTTGTATGGTGGCTCACATGCCTACATTTTGCTATGGTGCAAGGCAGAGTCTCCCGGAAATTGCATTTCCTTTTGTCCTTTATGGACATCTCTCCTGACTAGGGTTCCCGACACCCACACTGGTCAGCATGTCTCTCCTTCTTCCCTCCCCAACTTTCCTTCTTGAGAAACTGCTGTTGGGGAGCTGCTTCTGACTGAGGACGGTATCTGGAACCCAACACCTCAGCCTTGGTGGGGAGGGAAAGGGCAGTTGTGGCCCCTCCCCTGTCTTTGTATGGCCCACCCTCTCTGCAGTGAATGCCCATCCTGTGCACACTGCCTATCCCAGGCCATTCTTCCCCTCCTGATTTCAACAACCCCTTCTCCACTCTACCAACAGGAACAGGAAAGCCCATGGGGAAGGAATGTGCCCTCTATCCTGTCTGCAGCCTCTGGGAGGCTTCTTATCCACACATCCCTCAGGTCCAAGAGGCAATAGGAGAGTGAAAAGGGCAAAGAACTTTGGCACCTAGAGGTTCAGGGCTTGATCACCACAGAGTCAGACTCTGTCCTCCAGAAGGAGGTAGGATCTGCTCTCTCCTGCCCTCTCACCAGTGAGGGTAGCCACACCCAGGTCAGAGACTTTCCTAAGGCCAATTAGGACAACTTCTCAGCATCTCTCAAGTTCAAAGCACTGCAGTCCCACATTTTGTAATGTTGTTGTTATATGCCGTGGAGTTGATTCTGACTCACAGCGACCCTATAGGACAGAGTAGAGCTGCCCCACAGGGTTTCCAAGGAGTGGCTGATGGATTCGAGCTGCTGACCTTTTGGTTAGCAGCCATAGCTCTTAACCACTGCGCCACCAGGGCTCCCGTTTTGTGATAGCAAAACCCAGATATGTTAACCTACTTCCTCCAAAAGAATCACTGGGAAAAAATATGCTAGGACTTCCGTGAACAAGGAGTCTTTGGGTGGTGTAGACATTTAACGCACTTGGCTGCTAACCAGAAAGGTTGGCTAAAAATTGGCAGTTCAAGTCCACCCAGAGGAGCCTTGAAAGAAAGGTCTGGCAATCTACTTCTGAAAAATTAGCTATTGAGGTGTATCTTTGGCTATGTATATTTTCACCAAAAAAAAAAAAAGGTCGAGAAGGGAGAGGGTTGACATGTCGGGGAGTTGTTAACCAATGTCATAAAACAATACAATGTCATAAAACAATATGCGTACTGACTGTTTAATGCGAAACTATTTGTTCTGTAAACCTTCACCTAAAGTACAATAAATAAAATAAAATAAAAATTAGCCATTGAAAATCCCATGAAGCACAGTTCTCCTTTGACACACATGGGGTCACCACGAGTCAGAGTTGACTCGAAGGCAACTGATTGACTGGATTCCTGAACAAGCGGAGGCCAATTGACCCCAAGGGTGGAAGACAGCAAACCTAACAGCAGCTGGAAGACTTGTCTTTGCCCTCCCCCGCCTCACCCTGTCAGTGGTCTGCAAGGGAGAAACATTGGTGTGTGTGCCCTGGCAGAGAAGTGTCTCTGAGTAACAGGAGGTGGCAGGGGCAGGAGAAACACTTCAGCGCCCAAGCCAGTTTTTCCCATATGTTAAAATAGCCCACCCAGGAACCGTCTGCAGCTAGCAGATAATCTCACAGTTGCTGGTCGTTAATGTCACTCAGCCTTCTGATTGTTGCCACCTACAGATGCTGGGCTTGTGGGTTTCCCTTCTCTGCCCTCATTTCCTGCCAGCTGCCACCGTGGCTGCTCAGGCTGAAGTCCATGGGTGGTCCCTGTTCCTGCCCGCTCTGTATGGCCGTGGGCCTGGCACTGCTGGGCCTTCAGGGTGCTCATGGGTCGCTGCCTGTGTCTGGGGGTTTATACCAGCTGCTGGGCTGGAGCACAGGGAAAGACGGGGAATCTCTCACAATTTATTTACTCACTCTGTATCAATGAAAATTTTGTGGTTTACAGTTTTTGATCGCCATGGGAAAAATCTGCTATAAACATGCCAGCATACCTTCTAGGGTGCATAACATGACCTTCTAGGGTGCATAGCACATAGATTTTGTATACCTGAGTGTAGAACTGCTGACTCACAGGGTGTGAACAGTATACGTTCAGTTTTAGTAGAGAATTCCAAATTGTTTACCAAAGTGGGTGAACTAATTTCTACCCCCACTGACAGTGTCTGAGGGCTCAATCCACCAGCTGCTCCTTGGAAACCCTATGGGGCAGTTCTACTCTGTCCTGTAGGGTCGTTATGAGTCGGAATTGACACCAACGAGTTGGGTTTTGGTTTTGCTCTTCTCCATTCTCATCAACACTTAGTATTATTAGCCTTTTAAATTCTTCCCAGTTTGGAGGGCATGTAATGGCACTTCATTGTGATTTTAATTTGCATTTCTCTGATTTTTAACAAGGTCGACTGCCCCATCTCTTCCTTTCTCCCTGGGCCATCTTTGACCCTCTGTTTCAGTTTTTAACAAGAAAATGTCAATCAAGATCCAAGACAAGATGGAATAGTAGAGATTGGACATGAATTCAGAAAACAGAATTGGAGTCTCATTTATTATATCTGTGATCTTGATATAGTGGAGGTGAGGGACTCTGAATCAAGGAGAATGACATATATATATATATATATATATATATATATATATATTTTAATTATATAAATACATTTTCTTTTCCATTTCCTTTCAGACTGACTTTCTTTTTTTTATTGTACTTTAGATGAAGGTTTATAGAATAAATAGTTTCTCATTAAACCCTTAGTACACATATTGTTCTATGACATTGGTTAACAACCCCACGACATGTCACCACTCTCCCGTCTCGACCTTGGGTTCCCTATTAGCAGCTTTCCTGTCCCCTCCTGCCTTCTAGTCCTTGTCCCTGGACTGTTGTGCCCCGTTAGTCTCATTTTGTTTTATGGGGCTGTCTAATCTTTGGCTGAAGGGTGAACCTCGGGAGTGACTTCATTACTGAGCTGAAAGGGTGTCAAGGGTCTATACTCTTGGGGTTTCTCCTGTCTCTGTCAGGCCAGTAAGTCTGGTCTTTTTTGTGAGTTAGAATTTTGTTCTAGATTTTTCTCCAGCTCTATCCAGGACCCTCTGTTGTGATCCTTGTCAGAGCAGTCAGTGGTGGTAGGTGGGCACCATCTAGCTGTATTGGACTCAGTCTGGTGGAGGCTGTGGTAGTTGTGGTCCATTAGTCCTATGGACTAATCTTTCCCTTGTATCTTGTTTTCTTTATTAAGGAGGATGATATTTTGGTATGGCCTATGGACATTAATTTCATTCTCAAAAAGTCAATTTGATATGCATATGAGTAAATTCTTAATACTTTGGTATATGTATAGTTCTTTATACTTCTAAATTATCCTATTTGTTCACCACTAATTTCATAAAATAGACAATCAACAACAACAACAAAAAACCCATTACCATCAAGTCGATTCTGACTCATAGTGACCCTATAGGACAGAGTAGAACTGCCCCTCAGGGTTTCCAAGGAACAGCTGGTGGATTCGAACTGCCAACCTTTTGGTTAGCACCCAAACTCTTAATCACTGCACCACCAGGGCTCCTAAAATACACAAAGCAATTATAAATAATTCCATGTTATAAAATAATTTCCCTCTGACTCAGTCCCCTCATATAAAAATATGTTTTAGCTTCTCTGTGTTAATTAATTAATTTGTGTATTTATCTATTTATATGGGGTTTACCAGCAACCAACTGGCTTTAATCAACTGTGTGACTGAAAAAGGGAACTCAGACTTCAGGGTGCTGGGAACTTGGTTGGGTTGGGAGGAAGGAGCTGTTTTCACAGTGCAGAAGTTTCCAGAAGCAGCCACCTGTGGAGGCTAGGGAGGGTCTGGGTGTATGTCTCTCCACCTGGCCAGCTGCCCTGAGCAGCAGGGCATGGAGGGAACCTGTCCATCACACAGCCAAGCATAACTTGAGAAGAAATGTATTTGTTAAGCAAAGTTCCAACCTCACACACCACAGTTGAGCTCCCAAGTCTTGGGTTTCCATTTTGCAAGGCATCAGCATGGCAGAGGCAGGAAAGCACAGCCGAGTCTAGTTCCAAAGCCTGTCTTTATTCAGTGACCTCGTGTACCCAGAAGGAAGCATCAGAAATTTTCCGAAGACTCCAAAGTCCTCTGGCATCTTGGCACATTTGAACTCGTTCCTGTACATGGTGTCTTTGGGTCATTGCTTGGCCATCCTGGGCCTCAGTTTCCCTACTTAAGAAACACAGAGGCTGGGGAGGCTTTCTGGGACCTTTGTGGTTCACACTTTCTCACATCTAATGATCCTAAGGTCTTCAGTTGCTGAAAGGGGAAAGCAGGGTTGAGGGTGGTGATGATGAAGGCACTAAATCGGGAGGGGTTTTGCATCCAGTTTCATGTCTTTGCAGCCAGCCTCCGCCTGGACAGCTGTTCCCCTAAATCCTACATGCCTTGAGTAGGCTTTCTCTTAGATCCGCAGTAAGCCAGAAGTCTCCTGTCTTAGTCATCTAGTGCTGCTATAACGGAAACAGCACAAGTGGATGGTTTTCTCTCACAGCCTAGTAGGCTAGACATCCAAATTCAGGGAGCCAGTCAAGTGGTCCTTGTCATCAATCTTCCCCTGGACGTTGAGCCTCTCAGCACAGAAACACCAGGTCCAAAGGAGGCACTCTGCTCCCGACACTGCTTTCTTGGTGGTATGAAGTCCCCCGTCTCTGCTCGCTTCTCTCTTTTATTTCTCAAAAGAGACTGGCTTCAGACACTATCTAATTTTGTAGACCTCATCGGTATAGCTGCTGCTAATCCATCTCATTACGTCATAGTGATAGGATTTACAACACACAGGGAAATCACATCAGATGACAAAATGGTGGACACTCACACAACATCAGGAATCATGGCCCAGCCAAATTGATACACATATTTTTGAGGGACACGATTCAATCTGTGACATCTTCCTTGCTGTGCTTTGCAATGTATTTATTCATCTGGTTATTATCCCAGACTCAGCTCATCAGGATATCAGGAGGAAGGCTGCCCCAAAGATGAGCACAACCACAGTACAAACAGGAGCCTCCCAGGTCAGCACTCACAGCCCAGCTCTGGTTGTGCTGGCTGTTCCCTCACCCCACTGGGTGGTACAAACAGTTAACATACTCAGCTGCCAACCAAAAAGTGGGAGGTTCAAGTCTTCCCAGAGATGCCTTGGAAGAAAGACCTGATGATCTACTTCTGAAAAAGAAACCATTGAAAACCCTGTGGAGCACAGTTCTACTCTGACATACATGGGGTCCCTAGGAGTTAGAATCAACTCAAAGGTAACTGGTTTTGTTTCCCTTGCTCCACAAGGTATATCATTTTCTCCTTCCCTTGACTTCACCCAACACTATGTCCTGTCCCTGAACACCACTGGCAATCCCAGGGCTTTCTCTCCCTCCCTGCAGTGGGGCAGCGTTCACCTCCCTCCGTCTGGGGTCAAGAAGGTTCCTAATGAAAATGCCCACCAAATGCCTCCCACCCTGCACCCCCAAGCCAGGCATAGAGCTGTACTGAGTCTGACCCAATCTCAAGCCCCATGAAGAAAGGAAATGGGGCCAGAAAGGCTCCACAGATCCTCCTACCCCAGTTGTTCAGGGATCCTGAGGTGCCACGTGTGCCATTTGCCCTAAAACAACCGTGTTGCTGCTCTGGGGAACGGACGAGAGGAGGGGCTCATCCTGCTGACCCCACCTTTCCTTCTGACCACCAGGGCTCCCAGGGCCTTATCTGTGACGCTTCCTTACCTGGCCAAGGTGTCCAGTCATGAGCTGGCCAGCGGTGTTGGCGAAGCTGGAAGCTGACCTTTCCGGGCACAATGGGCAGAGTCCTCAGCAGCCATGGCCCCATCCAGTTGCTGGGCTATCCACGGAGTAGAGGCCAGGCAGTATCTGCTGACCACCTACCACCCAACCTGGGTTTCTTCCTGGCCTCTGCCTACTAGGGCATTGAGGTGGTAGTGATTGGGCTGTTTCTCTTCCAGGATTCGAGCCCGAGACGACAACGGGTCCTATGCCCTCTGTCTTCTGCATGAGGGGAAGGTGCTGCACTATCGCATTGATAAAGACAAAACCGGGAAGCTGTCCATCCCCGACGGGAAGAAGTTCGACACGCTTTGGCAGGTACAGGTCAATGCCTGGGGGAGGTTGCCCTCCTGGTAGGGCAATGCGTGGGGCACGCGGGCACCTTGTCTCCAAGACTTAGTGATAAAAGGAGCCTGGAGCCTGTTAGAAACGTGTTTCTCAGCCCCTGCCTGAGACCCGCTAAGTCAGAGTCTGCTTTTCAGCCTCCGGGTGGCTGTTATGAACACTGATGTTTGAGAAGCACTGGCCTAGGAATCATCATATTAGGTAAAGGAGGTTCCAGAATCTTCCGTGGCTTGTCCAAAGCCACTTAGATCTCAGTACTACAGGGTGATGTCCATGATTCAGGGCTGTGTTAAGGAGGTTTTGGTTTCGGCTTTAGGAGACTAGAGATATTTCTTTCTAAGATATTCTGCTAAAACCCAGAACAGTTTTAGACAAAAATGCTCACAAAATCAAAGCAAAGGTGGTCAGGGAAAGAAGCATGGAGAAAGCCAGTAAGACAATCCCTTGATTTGTGAAAGGCTGAAGTGCATATCAAAGGTCAGGTGCTGTTCTTGCTGCAAACCGAGTCCCCCTCTGTGGAAATTAAGGCCATTTAGAAAGTACGTCAGCACTTCCTGGGCATCGGGCTGCCAGTGGACAAGACTCTTGGTAAAAAAAAGTTTATCCTTGATGCAAACCCCAAACCGCGAACGATTTGAACACTAATAGGATGCTCATGGCTGCTTTTCGTTGGTCTGTAGTTAGTATAAGTAGCTGGTCTCATTTTAAATCACAGTTTCATTAGCTGACAATGAAGGAAATGGCAATAACAGCGTTGAATGTGTCATTTGAAGGAAACCTAAAAAGCTGTAGTGAGTCCATAGTCAGGAGAAAACCAGAGGACTCTGCTGCCACCTAGAGGGAAAACTGTATTGAGCTTTTTGTGGCTACCAGAAAACCCCAAACCGGTCGCCCTTGGGTGGATTCTGACAGCGACCCTATAGGACAGAGTAGAACTGCCCCATAGAGTTTCCAAGGAGCACTTGGTGGATTCGAAATGCCGGCCTATTGATTAGCAGCCGTAGCTCTTAACCACTGCACCACCAGGGTTTCCTTTTGTAGATAGGACATAATTAACGTGTTACATGTTCATACCCAGGCCCAGCCAGGATCACACCTGGAATAAATAGCAAGGAAAGGACTCAAAATCCCATCTTTTAAAAATTGAGACCGCTGGTCCTCATTTCCTTTCAGGCACTTAAAGTAACGACTGCCTACTGTTCTTTGGTTCCCAATGCTGCAGTTGGAAAAAATGAAAATATTCCATCTTTGATCACTGGATATTATAATACTTAAACACGTTAGTCATGACTGTCATTCTGTTACGTGGCTCCTAAGCATTTGTCTTGTATAAACCACAGGCTTTGCTTTATTTCGTAGTATTGATTTGAAAGAGTATTTAATCTTATGACCTGAGGTACTTCGGGGAGATTTCTAACCAATATTACCTTCTGATATTAATTTCACATCAAAGTCTCTGACCGACTCAGGGAATCATTGATGTGTGCATTGAAGGCACCTGGAGTCTTGTATCCAGCTGTGTCCCCAGTGCTGGAAGACCTAGCCCACATCACTAATAAATGGTCCTGCGGTATCTGCTGAATGACCATTGTGCTTGTGTGACATTCTTTCACAATCTCACGAAGTCTGCACCCTATAGTCTGAAACATCTCAAATCGTTGAAACGTTCCTTCCCAAGACTCTCCCTCTTTTCTTGAGTCCTCCATATTATAGTATTCAACTTTAAATAAATCTTTCCCATTATATATGTTCTAGCTGTCATATTTAGGAAACCCAAAAATAACACAAACCCATTGCTGTCACGTTGATTCCAACTCATAGCAACCCTATAGGACAGAGTAGAACTGCCCCATAGGGTTTCCAAGGAGTGGCTGGTGGACTGGAACTGCTGACCTTTTGGTTAGCAGCCTTGATTCTTAACCACTGCACCACGTACAACGAGAAAGGAAATGCTCTCAGGTATCCCTCTGCACGTCTGTGGAAGCTGAAGGGGAGTTCCTTGCCACGCAGCTCCACCTGGCCAGAAAGGGCTCCCAACTCAAGAAAAGAAAAAGAAAACAAACAAACAATTCAAAACAAATAAACGAACAAAAGCCCCGGAATCCCACCAGCACGGTAGCCCAGACCGGGAAGCAGCTCCACACTTGAATGGAGCTCCACAGCCCCTCAGGAAGAAGCAAAGGTGGCGCACGGAGCCAGGCACTTGAGCGAAAGGAGGGAGAGGCAACTAGAGGCAAGTGAGAAATCAAAAGAAGCAGGAAAGAAAAAAAAAAAAAGCAACACTAGCAGCCAACAAATGGCACTCAGAGAGCCAGCTAATGTGGGCTGGTGTTTCTGGACAAGAGACTGTGTCTGCGGGAAGCGGAGGGGGCCGAGTATGGGTGAAGAAGGGTAGAGAGTGGGAAAGCGTATATCACAAATTGCCGGCGCTCTGCAGCCCCTCAGGAAGAAGCAAAGATGGCGCACAGAGCGAGGCACTCGAGCGAAAGGAGGGGGAGATGGCCAGAGGCAAGGAAGAAATCAAAAGAAGAGGAAAAAAGCAACACCAACAGCCAACAAATGGCACCCAGAGAGCCGCCCGCTTGGGTGTGTGGAATCCAAGCAGCCGGCGCTTCCTGGTCAAGAGACTGTGGCCACGGGAAGCAGAGGAGGCCGAGCCGGGGTGCGAAGTGGGTTGGGGGGTGAGAAAGCACACACCACAAATTACCAGTTGTTTTGTCTCCCACTGGACGCTCCGTGAGGCTGCTTTCTCGTACCCCCGTTTGCTGGTCTCCGATAGGAGTCCAAGATGGTGAATCCTCAGTGCATTAGCTGGTAGGGGACCTCTGCATGAATCTCTCCTCACTCTCTGTTCTCTGTCAGTTTTCTCACTCCATTTGGTGCTTGGCTGAGTTCTTTATCTCTTCATTTGATGTTTTTGGGTTTCAGGATTGTTGTATTCTCTGTTTGGCTTAGTTTTCAGATGTTTGCTGTGGAGGGACGGCGTGGTGCTTCTGCCTAGAGCGCCATTTTGCCAGAACTCCTTCTGATGGCAACATGTTTTAACAGAGCCCTTTACAGAGAAAATTTGCCATGCCCTTCTCTGATGGCGCAGTAGTTAAGTGCTCACCTGCTAACCGGAAAGTCAGTGGTTTGAACCCACCAGCTGCTTCATGGGAGAAAGATGTGGCAGTCTGTTTCTGTAAAGATTTATAGCCTTGGAAACCCTATGGGGCAGTTCTATTCTGTCCTATAGGGTCGCTATGAGTTAAAATCAACTTGACAGCAGTGGTTTTTGGTTTCCCTAATAGCAATCCCTACTTGTATCCCAGCTTCCCCAATTACCCTTGTGGAGTAGATTGTCTGAAAATCAAAAAGAATTCAAGGAGATATTTGAATGACAATTGGAGACATGGATAGAATGTCTCAAATGTTTTAGAGAATTAAATAGGATTAGCCTAGGAATAAACCACTGCACTTAGCAGAACGGGAAGATACTTGGTGTCTGTTTTAGTAGTGTGTTAGGGCAGTCAGGTTCAAATGGCAGAGGCCATGAGCAGGGTAGGTGTCCAGAAAGAAAGCCATATATGTAGACTTCTCCCTAGAAGTTTGATAGTAGAAGGAAGGAGATCTGGAAAGGATTAGGAAGTCTGGCCAAAGGAAGCATTTTTGTTTGTTTAAATTTGTCCTTGAATCACTTTTAAAGCCTGAACAGGAGTTAGCTGCTACAGGTCAAGATTTCTCTGTTTCCTGCCTTGGTTATTTACTACCCTTTCTTGCTTCTTCTCTTTCAGCTAGTCGAGCATTATTCTTACAAACCAGATGGTTTGTTAAGAGTTCTAACAGTTCCCTGTCAAAAAATTGGTGCAGATAATGGTGAGTTACTATGATGTTGGAGTCTTCATTTTTCAAATACTGATAATAATCAGTCTCATTCTGGATTTGGCCTATGGCCAATTCGGGTGGGACGAGGCCTTATTTTCATTGGTTGATTAAAAAAATGATGTCAGATTACTCCAATTTTATATTTCGTTTATCAAAAAAATAGCCTGTAACTTTAACTTTAAAAAACTAGTTAGTTTTAATTGCATGTGTGAGAAAATTGAGTGAAAGATGATGAAAAGAAATATATACAAACAGTGTATATTTTTCTCCAGCAGTAACATTTCCAGTCACATTGATTGATCTGCAGTGAGGGAAGCAGGGTGAGTAGGTGATTTACATGCATACAGCAGTAATTGTCCATGTTCTTTCTATCTAGGAAATATTAATTTCGGGGCTCGGCCACAACTCTCAAGTTCCCATTCTGTGGTAAGTGTCATTAGAAATATCACTGAAGGTGAAGCAATTGTTTATTAGTATAAATGAAGAGCATCTTTTGAGAAAACAGCACTCATGGTAGTGTTCCAATCCCACTTCCAAGTATACCCCTTGATGAACTGGGATTGCTAGTGACCTTTAGCTATAATTAGCCTGTTTTCAGTTCCAGGCTAGCCAAGTTTTCATAATTTCTTAGCTATGTAAAATTCTACACAATGTTGAATTAGAGATATGTCTCATGTCAGATTTGGGAAATGGTAAGGTCCATTCTTGAGCCATCTATGTTAATGCATGTGCATACTCCACATGACTACATGCATGACCGTAAACATGTCTGCCATAAAACGTGCCTCACTGAGGGCATCTACTCCACTCTTCTAGTCAAATCAACTGAGATACTGTTATCAGAGTGCTTGACCTTTCTGCATGACTTGGTTTGACTAAAGCTTAACAGAGGAAGACTTGGAATGGGTATAAATAAAGCTTGTGGGGTGCATGGTGGGATCACAGATGAGAAAACCCCCAGAGAAAGGTAGAGTCCAAGGTAGGGGCTTGGCCAGAACCCACCTCCCCACCCACCATGGACAGGAGGTGAGAATATGGCTGGTGTACACATCTCCACTTGGGTTTGCCAGGTGCGTGTCTGATGTCCCCTGCCATAGAGAGGAGTCCGCCTCTCTTCTCCCTCCAGAGCTGATGTAGGAGTTAACTCAAAGCAGGAATTCCTTTCATGCTCAATTTTTGAGGACTTCAGTGTGGATCTTTAATGCCCTTTAACATGAGCTGGCCCTGTACACCCTCATTATGACTTTTTGCCTGCTCACCCTTCAAAATAAAATTTTCAGAAAACCAAATGTAGGATCACCTCCCATAGGGACTGTTGATTACCCAGAAGCTGAGCCTCCATTGAAACAGAGGAGGCTATATGGAGCAGCATTCATTATCCTTGGGGGAACATGAATTTACTAAAATATCCATAAACTCTGGGTCAACGTCTAAAATGTAGAACCTTTATGGGGCTCCCCCCACCTTTTTTTTGCCCTTTACACAGCTCATGGACCTGGAGCTCTACATTTACATCAATGTATGCCCCCAAGATATAGATCCATTTTTCTTTAAGATCGATGAGGGCTTAGGATTGAGAAGTCTTGAAAGAATACCAAGCTCTTTGTTTAGCTATGTATCACCCAATGGCTTCAATAAGTTAGATATTTTGGAATAACTTCTTTTTGAATGATAAGATACATACAGAAAAGATGCACATGCCCTAGATATGCAACTTGATGAATTTTCACAAACACGACGTAACCAACACCCTGGATCAACAAACAAAATGGAGCAGACAGATTTACTTTTTAGTTTCTTTCTACTGATTTCTCTAAAGTCTGTGACTTAATTCTGTATAAAATACAGGCTATTTAATGTAACAGCTCTAATTTTGCAGACTGTCATGGAAAATAATTTCCAAATTTTTTTCAAGATCCTTCTGATCAAGTGGTAGAATCTTCAGGAAGCATTCCAAATGTTTGAGAGTTACCTACGTAGAAAACTTTATTGGCCAAATGGGGAGAGGCTGTGTGGTGTAATGATAAAGCAAGTTAAAATAGGATGATAGTATGTCATGTAAAATATCCTTTGTTTCTGAAACGTTTACTGTTTCTCTTTGCCATTATGGTTTCTAGACTTGGTCAGCGGGTGGAATAATCTCAAGAATCAAATCATACTCCTTCCCAAAGCCTGGCCACAGAAAGGTGCTAAAGTGCTCCCTGCTTGCTGATCCCTGACTAAGTGGTAGGACTTACCCGCACGCAGCGCGCACGCTCCACCGTCTGGCCTGCCCCTGAGTGTGCGGCTGTACCCGAACCTCCTGGTGTCCAGGCTTCATGCTCCTGTTGCTCTGTTTGTGTGCGTCTTTGCTGTATGTAGCCCACACGTTACACGTGACATCCTGGGTGGTCCATGCCCCAGGTACACCCTCTCTGTCTCTTGTTGGGCCTCAGCCACTTTGCTGCCAGAGTCCATTAACGTTAGCGTGCTGTGTCTGCTAAAATGTGAACTATAACATCATTTCCGTAAACATGATCAGTAGGAGCTATTTCTCATATTGGAACATACTTTCAGAGACCGGAGTTACTTTTTGATTGCCGGAATCCCACGTGGCAGAGTTGTGGTAATTGAGTATATAAATTACAGTCTCATGGAAGGAATGCCAAGGTTAGCAACTTAAGGCTGTTTATTTAAAATATATTGAGTGCCACAGTAATTTCATTACTGCAGTAGATTTCTAAAAAAAAAAAAAAAAACCCATTGCCCTCAAGTCGATTCCAACTCATAGTGACCCTATAGGACAGAGTAGAACTGCCCTATAGAGTTTCCAAGGAGCACCTGGGGATTTGAACCCCTGACCTTTTGGTTAGCAGCCATAGCTCTTAACCACTACCCCACCAGGGTTTCCAGATTTTTAGTACAGAACTTTAAATATGATATTTGTAAGGAAAAGACGGAGTTTGACAACTAGAAAACCCATGTTTCTCAATGAGGCAGTAATCTTGACATATAATTGATTTCTGTCTTGTGCCATATGATTGAATTTTGAGGAAAAATAAAAAGAAGTCCTATTCTTAATGATTTCTATTTATAATAAATCACAACCCCCACAAAATGTATTTATAGGAAGTGTATGGATCACTTTTTTTTTTTCCTTTCTATTTTTATCACAGTGGGGTAAAGTTAATTCTCTTACTGATGATCTTTTCCATTTTCTTATTAGTATATGCGTTTCCAGACATTTCAACATATAATTGAATATCAGTTCACGAGGTGGATTGCCTAAATTACTTAGTAGACATAATGGAAATGTTGTTGGGTGCCGTTGAGTCAGTTCTGACTCATAGTGATACCACCTGAGAGAGTCGAATTGCCCTGTAGGGTTTTCTTGGCTGTAATCTTTAGGGCAGCGGATGGCCAGGTCTTTTGCCCATGGAGTGGCTGGGTGGGTTCGAACCGCCAGCCTTTCGGTTAGCAGCCGAGCGCTTAACCGTTGTCCCACTAAGCCTCCTATAATGGAAATAAAAAGCATGAAAGGCCTGAGATTTTATTTAGTAATAATTTTCTAAGTGGGAAGTCATATCCAAGATGTTCTTAATCTTGTTGATCATAGACTAGAGAAACAAGTTTAATGTCATATTTGAGGGGGTAAAAAAATGGTCAGTATACCTGAATGGAATAACTGTGTCCTTTTTAATGCCATGTTCCTAGTTAGCCCACACTAGCTCACAGAAAGTTCCAGCTATGAGATGTGACATTGCTTGGGAAGGGTGACAATGAGAAGCAATGAGAAGTGACATGGCTTACGATGTAGGGATCAATTTGTCAAGGTGATACATTCTTTATTGTTGGTGCCCTTTTGTCCCAAAATTTAAGGTTGTTTCAAGCCACCAGGGTCAGTTTGGTGATTTTTTGAGACTTCTGCCTCAAATAAGTAAGAAATCCCAAAAATTCGAGGCAGAGTTCTCCACAGCTGCTGCCTTATAGTCACCTAGCCCTGGAATGGTATCATGACATTTACCACTTCTTCTGGAAAAGACTCTGTGAAATTACCAGGAAAGGCGTACCTAGCAGGACTATGTTACCGTGGCAAGGTGGCGCCTCAAAAAATGAGGTGATTCAAAATATATTTTGATTCAGGGTGTTTTTCAATCATAAATGATTTTTTCTAAGTTACGATTCCAATGCAGTTCAAATTCATGGCCACATCACCATGGTGGTGGTGAGGAGTTTAGCTTGGAAGTCAAAACTCATAAAACCCAAGTTTATAATCTAACGCCATGCGTACGTAGCTTCATAGAGCACGTAGGGCAGGAAGGAGGTACAGTGTGTACAGTGTCTCCATCTCATGACAAGCCCAGGAGCTCCTCACTTGTCCGGCTCCTGCTGCCCCCTCCACCACATGGAGAATGTTTGTGCAGGAGGAACCCAGGGTGGTGTCAGCCCCAGAGACGTGGCAGCCTCAGGTTATCATTATTTTCCATATCACTCGACTGCCACTGCCCCAAGACCTGCGTGTTCACTCACAGCTCCCCCGGCCAATATGTACAGTTTCAAAGAGGAGCGCATTTCACCTTAAACAAGGCGGACACAACATTCCACATTTATCTTAATTCTCTGGTTTCCAAATGCATCGTTCAGGGTTCAGTCAGAAAAGCAGAGCCCTATGAAGTATACGTATATAACACACATATACATATACAGTGAAACCTGTGAGAACCAGAACTCAACAGGATGGCCTTGTTCTCTGGGTCTTGCAAGTTTTCCAAAATTGATAGGGTTCAGTCTTACCACTTTTCTATCGTTCCTTTTAGTGGAAAATATTTGCATTTTCCTTCTCTGACAGGTTTCTGCCTTACGCAGGTTCCACTGTATGTGTGTGGATACATACATGTATATATAAATGCATATAACACATATACATGTAAACATGCATACACATAAATTACATATATAACACATACATGTACACACATACATTTATACGTGGAATTGCAAGTAATTGGCTTATTGCACAGAATTGGCTTACACGGTTGCGGGGCATGGTAAAGCAAATCCAGTGTCCATAGGACTGGCCGTCAAGAAGGGACACAAGCAGGACAGAACCACCTGGGCTTGGGTTCACAGGCAGGAGTTAGTCTCCTTCCCCCTTGTCTCTTCTCTCTCCTTCTCTTGCTTCATTTCTCCTCCTTCCTCTCTCCTTCTGTTCCTTTCCTTCACTCTCCTCCTCCTCTTTCTTCTCTCTCTTTTTCTAGAACGTCTAAGCTCTCTTCTAAGGATTTACAACTGCTTAAGACAGGTCTACCCAGGATAAGGGAGTCCCTGGGTGGCATAGATGGTTAAGCGCTCAGCTGGTAAACAAAGGTTGACGATTTGAACCCACCCAGAGGGGCCACAGCCTTGAAAACCCTATGGAGTGCAGTTCCTCTCCAAAACACAAGATGTCACCGTAAGTTGCAGTAGACTCGGTGGCAACTGGTTTTTTGTTTGCCCAGGATAATCTCCTTAATTTAAATCTACCAATTAGGGATTTTTTAAAATTACATCTGAAAAATTCCTTTACAGCAGCACCTAGATTACAATTTGATTCAGTAACTAGGGATTATATTCAGCCTAAGGAGCCCTGGTGGCACAATGGTTAAGTGCTCCGCTATGAACCGAAAGGTTGACAGTTCGAACCCACCCAGAGAATTCCCAGAAAAAAGGACTTAGCAGCCTGCTCCTGTAAAGATTACAGCCCAGAAAACCCTATGAGGCAATTCTACTCTGTCACATGGGGTCACTATGAGTTGAAAATTGACTGGACGGCACCCAACAACAACATGGTTCAGTCTAGCCAAGTGGATACATCAAAAACCCACCACTCCAAGGAAACAGTAAAACAGTATTTGTGAGAAGACCAACCCCCATCCCACCTCACCGTGTTTTCCCTGGTAGGCTCAGGACTGATGTTAACTGTTTACTCACACTGATGAGAGAAATATCTAGAAAATGAATTTTACTAGAATAACTTTGGTAAACTAAAGGAGAACATGTCTAAAAAAGTTGAAAAAATCAATAAATATGACTACATAAAAATGAAGAAATATATGCATAGAAAAGAAACATTAAGATCATCAAAAGAGAATAACAAATGAAGTATTGGTAATAATGACACATAAATAAGGTTAATAGCTTTAATATATAAAGAGATTCTATAAATCAGTAAGACAAGTATCAACAATCTAATAGAATAATGGGCAGAAGATATCATTCGGTATTTTACAGTAAAGCAAATATAAGCTCTTAAATATATGAAAAGATGTTCAACTTCAGAATAAGAAAAATGCAAATTACAACTATGTTGCACTATTTCTGTCTGTGAAATTGATCAAAATAAAAAAGCTTGGTAACACAAGTGTGTAGCAGGGTGTTTCAAATAAGACTTTCACACTTTGCTGGAGAAGTATGAAATGATACAATCCATAACAAAGGCAATTTCACAATGTTTTATCAAGATTCAAAGTGCACATAACTCCATAACTCTGCAATTTTATTTCTATTTATCATACAGATATCCTTGCATTTTTGTGTAACCATGTATATATGAAAGTGTTTATTCCAACATTGTCTAATTGACAAAGTCTGGAAATAATGGAAATGTCTATCAATAGGACATAGATGAAATAAGTTACAGTGACATTCCTATTGTGGGAAGCAGCTGAGATACAGAATTGCTTCCAAGATATAATCTAATCGCAAAAGACAAAGTCATGCATACAAGGCTAATACAGTATAGACTATCTCTGGAAGGGAAACCTGGGTGGCGTCGTGGTTAAGAGCTACAGCTGCTAACAAAAAGGTAGGCAGTTGAAATCCACCAGGCGCTCCTTGGAAATACCCTATGTGGCAATTGTACTCTGTACTATAGGGTCGCTATGAGTCAGAATCGACTCTGTGGCAATGGGGTTTTTTTGGTTTTATCTCTGGAAGAATATAGAACGTACTGGTTATTTTGGAAGTAGAGAGCAGAGAGGTGAGAAATGAGTTGTCAAGGAGACCCCACTTTTCATTGTAAATCCTGTTGGGCCTTTTTACATTTGTACCTATTAAAATGATTTAATCAATACGGAATTTACTAAGGCTCATCGGGGAGAGGGGCAAGAAAGCAGCTCGAAAGCTACACCCTTTTCCTTGGTGACTCTGGAGCAGTGGACTAAACCATTGAGAAAATACGTTTTTATTTCATTATAAAGGGTCAGATTTTAGATCTTTGCTTCTAAGGTGACAAAGGATTAATTTAGAGGGTCAAGTGTCATTTCATGAATCTAAAGGAAATCTAATATTATCCCATATTCCATCCATTGGGACCAGAGTCCTTCCACCAGAGAGAGACCTGGAACCTGGATTTGATTTATAGCAGCTGGTATTTCTATAGGGTCACTATGAGTTGGCATCGACTCAATGGCAATGGGTTTTTTTTTTTGTTGTTGTTGTTCTGTTTAGTATTTCTGAAGTAAACTTTGTTATTGCAATCATGATAAGTAGGTTGCAATCGGCATTCCTACCATTATCTAATTTGAAAATGACTTTTAAGTTGTGTGCATGTAAAAATTAAAATCTAGAAGATGAGCTTTCGGGCACATGGCAAGAACCCCAAGTCAGGAAACTCTGAATTCATCTGTCAGTTCCATCAGAGCAGTGATTTTCTTTTTTCTTTTATTCGCTTCTGTCTCCCCAGTTCTTAAACATAGGCACTCAAAAAATATTTGTCCAGTACGTTTTCTTCTTGCAGTTAAGCCTGGGCAATAAAAGGCCAGGGATCATAATATATCGTTGAACACTTTTTTAAAATTATTATTATTTTGGAGTGTTATTATCTGAATTTATAAAACGTAAAGGAAAATCACAAATTGCTGTTCTAGGTGGAACCCTCCCATTGCTAGTGCCACCTAGTGGTAGCAGTAGGTTTATGTCTTTTTGAATTTCACTAAATATGGTATGAAAAGAAAATTAGCATTTCACTTACACCTTGTTGTTCGCTGTGCAGAAGAGATGATATTGTTGTTGATTAAGGCAGAATAAATAATCAAACACGAAGCAGAAATAATAATGACAAATAATAATAACGTAGACCATCAATACATTTTTATTAAAATTAAAATGTATTTAAATTTAAGTACTAATCAGTACTTTTATAATTTATCGTTATGCCCTAATGCTCATTCTTTATAAAGTCTTCAGATGCTTTCTTTCAACTGAGCATTTGCTCCCGGGATATTTTGTTCTTCTCTTAAACGACGTATTCATCGAGTACCCTAGGAAAGATGAAAGGTGCGCTTTACATCCTCATCCTCATCATCAAGCAACCACAGCTCTTGTAATGGACAGAAGGGAAAACCACCCATTTCTTGCAAAGGGCATTCTCCCCAGTGCAATGCTACACTTTGTTTCAATCCCATCTGTCATCAAGAAGGAGTGAGGGCAGGAGTACCTGGAGCTGGGGTGGGTGAGAGCTGACATTGGTTTGCTGAGGAAACAGGGTACTGTGTGTGGCTGGGCTATTAAGGCTTGTAATCCCATGCTTCTCTGTGATGGGCTGCATCAAAGTAAAGCTCTGAGCCACCTGGGCTGAAAACGTGGAGCCCAAACTTCCGTTGGCGATCTCTAATTTGTTTCCTTATCCATAAGTCAAGATACACTCAGATAATTATGATAATAATAACCACAATAATAGATAATAATATTGAGGATAAATTACTCATTCCTGTGGGCTTAGATTCTCTGTGTCCATCACTAATATGCCTACTGACTCGTGATACCCTAGTTCTTTTCAGTATTTTTTACAACACTCCCCCTCCGATTTAAAATTCTTCTCCCCAGAATTCATATACTAGGTAATTGTGTCCTGATTTAATTGTAACATCTTTACGAAGTAGTCTTACTCTGGGGGGACATTCTGTAAGAGTAGAGAGACTACAACCCCTGGATAATTTCCTAAAGGGACTGAGGATGGGAGATTATAAAGTCAAGAGAAGGGATGCCATCAATTCTCCTTGTCTGTGATGGCTGGTCCAGGGACAACCTTCATTTCCCTGTGCGTGTGTGTTGAAATGATATCATTGGATCTCAGAATTTTACTGTTTTCAGGGAAACTCAAGTGAGTTGAAATAGTAATGGTAAATGTTAACCTGAAAGAAACTTTTTTAAAAAATTAATTTGAAAACTATTTCCAGCCTGGGGTTGGATTGCAGGAGGGATCTGAGCAGAGGGGGAGGATGGAATTGTCTGGTTTCTCCTGTGACAGTTTTGAGACAGAGTAATTTTATTATAAGTCTGAGGAGAACTCACAGCACATCCAGTGATCTGTAATCATATGTAAGTTTTTAGAAGTGGTACATCGTCATCTGGAATTATCCCCAACTATTTGTCTCCTTTAGTATAAAGATTTGAGTGATAACTCGTTTTAAAATTCCATTAGTTTCTACTTCATATCTCCCAGTTTTAAGAAGTTACTTTCATTCATTCATTCATTCATTGGTGTGTTTGTTTAGCACATTTTTATTGAGCACCAGAGTGGGTATAGCTTGCTACTAATGCAGTGAATAAATGGTTATGCCTCTTGGAGTTTAAATTCCATTTTCTTTCTTGACACATCATAGTTCCTTCAATTAAACGTTTGCGTAAGGATGTTGAGATAGCCTGTGAGAAAATGGATCCAACAGTATCCCATTGAAAAATCAGAGCAGATGTTCCTTAGCCTCGTCAGAAGGGCTTTGGCTGCTGCGAGCAGTGTCACTGTGGCGCTCAGTGTACCACATGGATACAAATGAGGAAGTCATGATCCTTAGAGACAAGTGGCGTTAGTGGTGCATTGTGTGTCTATTACTATGCTTTTGGTTCCTGGGCTTGTAGTACAGTGAGGCAGGCAAGGACGTAGTCCGCACCGTAAGATAATTGGCTGTGTAATGTTAAGCTTAATGTCTCCTTTTCCTTAAATATTTCCTTACATGGCAGTATCTCCTTTCTTCGTGGCCATCATTTGGGCACTGACAAGGTAAATAGAAGTATAAAATTTCTACTCACCTCACACCAAAAAATGATTTTGAATCACAGCTCTCCTGTGAACTAAACTTATTAGCCATAACTTTGCTTTACTTGAGGGTGGGAGTGGATTAGAAAAACTGGAGAGAAAGACTTTCAAAATGGAAATCCCTTAGTAATACAAAAAGTAGATTTTTTCCCAGTTCTTTCGTGATACAAATTGATGTTAATCAAAGTAAATAATAGAAAAGGTTGCTGTTAAGAATGACCTGCAAAGCTTTGTTTCACAGATAGACCTCAGTTATCTGCTCTGGGTTCAGGGAAGAATTATCTTCCTTCGGGCAAGCCAAAAGAGGACCCCAGCCTCATAGGATGGGTACCATGGTTATCATTAACATCAGTATCATCATCATTGGTGCCTTGGGTTGGTAGCAGGCAGCCTTCCTCTTTGGAACCTTTATATCACTGGACAGTGCTCCCTTCTGATATCTACCCAAATGTTTCTAGATCTCCGCCAAAGGTAAAAATTTAAGCAGAGACTAGGAAGCATGAATGTTTTAGAGTTGGGGAGTAGGTGGAAGCAGCAGGTGGACATTTAATGTTCATTTTAAAATAACTTCCATATTCTATGGAAACCCTTATGGTGTAGTGGTTAAGAGCTAGAGCTGCTAACCAAAAGGTCGGCAGTTCAAATCCACCAGGCTCTCCTTGGAATCCGTATGGGGCAGTTCCACTCTGTCCTGTAGGGTCGCTATGAGTCGGAATCGACTCAACGGCAATGGGTTTGGTTTTTTTGGTTTTTCCATATTATATATAATTGAAGAGAAACAGTTAATAGAAGAGAATGAATTGAAGGGGAAAATGAAAGTCCCTAGCATCTTGTGGGGTATAGAAATAGGATATGAAAGGACATGTAATTGGGAAGGGATTCTCCCTAAACAGGTAGAGCTGATTCTCTCACAACTCCATCTGAGACACTTGCAGAACTCCTTGAGTTGGAGTAGCATGAACTTTGTCAAACCCTCACAGGGTCCAAGCGGTTGCTCGGAGAATGAGATAAGCCTTGATTTTTCTCCTGTCTTTATTCCTACTTCTTTCCTTTGCCTTCCCTGCATAAATAAGAATGTGATTATTTGAAAATAATTACACAGATCAACTCAGCAGTGTATCGATGAAAAAAAAATGACATGTTATTGTTTGTGTGCTTCAGACACCCTCATCCCAAGGTAACCGGCCTGAAAGTTCCACGTTCAATCCTTATGAGCCAGACCGAGGACCTTGGCCCGCTGAACGAGGTGAAAAAACCCACTTTTATCTACTGGGCATCCACAGGGAGGAAGCACTTCCCAAGGTCACTTGTAAATTTGCAGAGTCAGCTGGCTGCTTCACACCACTGTCTGTCTTTGCAATATAGTGATAGTTAGCATTAAACAACACTGTTGTCTAGTGACAGGTAGCAGACATCGCATATCTATCAACAGTGGTGTTCTGTTGAGTGAAATGGTATGTCACCGTCTCCTTCATATTAAATGGCAGCATTGAAAATGTATAAAACATAAAAATCATGGCTGTTGTTTCAGAATTTCTCATCTCTTGTAATTATGATACTACTCAAAGTTTATTTTACATTTCTCTGAAAGTTATGTTCTTGGAGATATGCTTACGTCCCTTATTAAATTTCAGCAGAAAGTGTAGTGATGGATGACTAGCAATAACTGAAGGAATATCTGAGTTGCTGGAATTCTAGACATATTGAGGAAATTGTACTGATTCTTGGAGACCACAAGTATAGTAAGATATACCCCTAAAGAACTCAGTAGCCCTCCAGTAGACTTGTTCTCAGAAATGAGACCTGTGCTTGACCTTCTTAAATCCTCTAGGTAGCCCCAGGTATTATTTTATTAATGAATTCAATCTGTTTATCTTTTGCTACAAAAGCAACCCCAATATCTAGTGGCTTAAAACAATAAGAATCTTCTCATTATCTCATATGGGTCCTGTGGGTCATGAATTTGGGAAGGGCTCAGCTGGGTGTTGTGACTGGAGCTGGAGCAGCAGAGACAGAGGTTGTGGTGGGCTGAAGCAGCTGGGGCTGGTGAGGCATCTCTCTATCTTCTCTTAGTCTTAGGACCTCTCTGGTTTCTCCATGTAGGCTGCTCTGGGGTTTCACATAGCCTGGTGGCCTCAGGGCTTTGGACAAAATACATGACGTCTGAAGGCTTCAAGAGCAAGTTTTCCAGCAAAAGAGGCAGAAGTTTCATGGCCTTTTATAACTTCACCTTGGAAATCACCTATGTCACTTCTGATATATTATAATGATTGAAACCATTATAAAACCTGTCCAGGGGAGGTGACATAGACTTCATCTCTCAATGGGCACAGTGTCAGAGAGAACCTTCAGACATAGGTAAAACCACCACAGGCCATTAAGATGGCTTCATATGAAGTATCTGCCTGAGGTGTGAATGACCCCTCTCCATGACTCTTAGATGGAGGAACACTCCATGCATTAGTGCAATAACAGACTTCACGTAGAACAGAGGATGAGGGCATTTTGCTGCTCCCCTATAAGTTGGGAGAGGCGCTATCTTGAGTTTTTATAGGCGCCATACTGGCCCAGGGTGACCAGTGTCTTAAAGACACTGCATGGCCCCAGGAAGGGAGGAGGGCAGACAGTGGGAATTTCACGAAGGATCTAGCCCAAGGGTCATATGTCTCTTGGATGTATTGCAGGTCCCCAGAGAGAAGCCTTGCCCATGGACACCGAAGTATATGAAAGTCCTTATGCAGACCCCGAGGAGATCAGGCCAAAAGAGGTCTATCTGGACCGAAGTCTGCTGACCCTGGAAGACAACGAGCTTGGCTCTGGGAACTTTGGTACTGTGAAAAAGGGTTACTACAAAATGAAAAAGTAAGTCCCTTCATACCGTCCTGTCATTCTTATTATCGTCTAGAGCTTACGTTTCTAGAAACTGCCAAATATCTGTGTATAGTGTTGATTTAATAATAGTCACAAATTTAACTGAGCCTAGCTAAATCCTTTTTTTCTTTTAATGAACGTTATAATTTTTGTTCATTCCTGGAACAATTATAATGAAAGCATTTATTAAGTATACTAACTAACTTCTGTTAGTGTAGAAGTAATACGTGTGCCCTATAGAAAATAGAAACAAAGAAAAACATGAGTAAATGAAAACATTTATTCCTAACATGCAAATATTACTACCACTTACTAACTTTAGTGTATTTATTTTTTAGGTGTTTATATGCACTAAACTTATGTGCCGTTTTCTGTATGCATATTATACTTACTCTGTTATTCTCCTATTTTATCAATTTTGTTGGATAGTTCCTTTCTTATCCCCCAGTTTTAGGGTTCAGCAAAAGAGGTGTGCTTCCCATGTCAGTGGGAAATATGTCACAGATGGACATCAGTTTTTAAAATCATGCATAATTAAGTTCCATCCATCTATTTAAGTCCTACCATATTAGAATATTTTTAAGACTTCAAACACAACCTATGTGATGTGCATAATTTATGTGCATAAATTATGTGCTTAATTTCTAATTTTATTAGAAAATGAAAAATAAGTTCTTAAAAACTCTTTGAGGCTTGCTTAAAATAAATACAGCTCAGTTGAAAAAAAAGTGTGTTTTAAACTATGAGCTTTCACAATGTATGCTTTTTAATTTTACATCTGGAAATTCATTTTTCACATATATTAAAGGAATTTTGTATTCATGTGAGACATTGATGGTTCAGAGTTAGAATTTTCACCTGCTATGCAGGAGGCCTGGGTTAGATTCCTGACCAATATACCTCATGCACAGCCACCACCTGTCAGTGGAAGCTTGTGTGTTGCTAGAAAGCTGAACAGGTTTCATCGGAGCTTCCAGACTAAGATGGACTAGGCGGGAAGGCCTGGTGATCTACTTCTGAAAATCAGCTGGTGGTCTGCAACCAATCATGAAGATGTCTCAGGACCAGGCAGCATTTTGTTCCATGGTGATTGGGGTCACCATGAGTCAGGAGACAGTATGACAACAGTTAACAGCAACAACATATTTATATACATTATGCATAATCTGAGATGATAAATTGCAAGATGTTCCACGAATCCATGTATGTCATAGCTTATAAGGTTTATTTGGAAGTTATTTAAGTATTCTACGATTTAGCTCTTTTGCTTGGCTGGAGCATTCTTCAGCACCGCCACTCCTATTATTTTTCAGTAAGAGGGTGTGACCCCATGTGTAGAAAATGAGAGAACACAGTTGGAAAACTATTAGCTTATTACATGGCTTCTTAAGACACATTTTCATTCTGTTGCAGCCTATTTCCGTAACACTGCTTCTGCCTAGGAATGATGTCTGACCAAAGATGAGTATATAGAAGTGAGCCCTTTTGACCATCTCATGTGTTATGATTTCTTTTGCAGAGTTGTGAAAACAGTGGCGGTGAAGATACTGAAGAATGAAGCCAACGACCCCGCTCTCAAGGACGAGCTGTTAGCAGAAGCCAACGTCATGCAACAGCTCGATAACCCTTACATTGTGCGCATGATTGGGATCTGCGAGGCCGAGTCCTGGATGCTGGTGATGGAGATGGCGGAGCTTGGGCCTCTCAATAAGTACCTGCAGCAGAACAGGTATCTTCGCTCTGACTGTCTCCCGAAGGCCCAGAGGCCAGTACTGTGAGGGACAGGTTCCCTCTGCCTCCCTTCTCTGCTTCCTGTCTTTCCAGTGTTGATCCACCCTCATGGACCTTGAAAGAAGAACAGAGAGACACCATCTTTGGATCAAATCCTCTGTTGCTTTTATTGCTCAGGGAAAAACTCGAATCCAACAATTTTGTCTTCATTCTCCTCGCTTACTCACTCTGTATTGGCCAGTGATGGATTCAGCCTCATAATATCTTGACAGGAAATCTCCCCTTCCAGAGGCAGAAAACATCCTTTGCTTTTTTGTTTTATCTCAGTGAAATAGATATAACAAAACATTTGCCATTGAAGCCATTTTTATGTGTGCAATTCGGTGACATTAATTACTTCCACCATGTTGTACAATCATCACCACTCCCTGTTTCCAAATTTTGTCATCACCTCTAAGAAAAGCTCAGCGCCCTCTAAGCAATGACTCCCTCTTTCCCTCTCATGCCCACCCCTGGTAACCACTGATAAACTAACTTTGGTCTCTATGCATTGGCCTATTCTAGATATTTCATGTAAATGGGATCATGCAATATTTATCCTTTTGTGTCAGATGCATTTCACTCAGCATAATGTTTTCAACGCTAATCCATGTCATAGCATGCATCAGAACTCCATTCTTTTTGTGGTTGAATAAAACACACTCTTTAAAGAAACATAAGAGGTAACCGTTTTAAACATCTGACTGACAACCATACCTCTAAGCTCCCATGCCTAATTGCTTCTGAAAATATCAGTTAGCTCTTAATTGATTACAACTTTCAATGGAATAATCATGTTGTATTCAACTAAAGCTATTGTTGAGATGGAGGAACTCCCATGGAATAAAACATGATAATAGCCACTATTTGGCCCTCTGGCTGGTCTCTGCATCAGACCACAAACCTAAAGGCTGGCGATTTGAACCTACACAGCAAAGCCATGGAAGAAAGGCCTAGTGATCTACTTCCATAAAGATTAGAGCCAACAAAACCGTATGGAGCAGTTCTACTCTGTAACAAATGGGCTCTTCCTGTTTGCTATCTTATGCTTATGCATTACTCAGATTGTATCTTTACAGTTTCCATAGAAGGGAAGTTTTGTTCTCCTCAGTTTATAGATAAGAAATCAAGACTTAGGGTGGGTTTTCTTACTTGTCAAGTGTTGGATCAATGATATGAACAGAAGCCTGAGTCTCTGTAAGCCATTATACTGCTTTTCATGCAATTCCAGGCACTCCATGAAAATCTTACCCATTGACCAGGGGAAGGAGAATGGCATTCACTCTTGAATAGCTGAATGTTAACAAGATCATTTGTCACCACTTGTGACTCTTCTTGTTTAAGAAAATAGGAAATTAGCGACTTCATCTTCTGTGTGAATGGGGAGTGTGGCTGGTTGTTCTAACATGGACCACTGCCCACTGTCACTAATGACACATTTGTACCTTTCAGGCATGTTAAGGATAAGAACATAATAGAGCTGGTTCATCAGGTTTCTATGGGAATGAAATATTTGGAGGAGTGCAATTTTGTGCACCGAGATCTGGCTGCAAGAAACGTGTTGCTGGTTACTCAACATTATGCCAAAATCAGTGATTTTGGACTTTCCAAAGCTCTTCGTGCTGATGAAAGCTACTACAAGGTAGGACCAGCTTAGCTCATCTTAAGAGCAGTAGGTTAGTAAGAATCTGAAATGCAAATGTATGTTTTCCTTATTTTATTACAGTAGGTGTCAAGAAGTGACTTCCCTATGTAAAATAACTATGTAAAAGTTTTTATTAAGCTTTGGTTTTATTGTTTAAAAAATGGACATATGGTAATATATAACACTTTGAGATTTATTCAGAATAGTATCTTCCAAGCTGTATTCCATGGAACCATATGGAATCAAGATATTAATTTTGGTGGTTCGTTAAAAAAAATACAGAAGAAGAAAAATGGACTTTCTTCATTAAATCACTTTGGAAAATGTAGGTTAAACGGGTTTCATTCCTGAGAGATTTGCCAGAGCCCTCGTCACGCTAGTGTGCATTATGTGCCACTGTAGGGGTTTTTGGCTGGCTGCATTTGTCCAGCCTAATTCATCCATAGAATCCTTTTCTGATAGAAGATCTAATAATATCTTGAACAACATTGTTCCACAGCATATAGTTTGGAGCTATTCCAAAATAACCTACAATAATATGCTCCCAAACAAAGCAAAGTAGAATGGGAAAGAATGAAGAGGTCAACAAGCTTAAAGAAGAATGCTAAGCTGTGGAAGCAAATGAAAACTCTGCATGCAAGAGTGAATTTAGGCACCATCAAAAATGTAAGACCAAGTACTCTTTGATCTGGCAGTTCTTTACAAACATACCTACATACCTGGACAGATGCCCACTCTCAGTAGTGTTCATTATAACATTATTGGTAATATCAAAAATCTGTACATTACCTGCTGGCCTCTCAGTAGGAGGCTGGTTAAATTAGTCATGGTAGATTCATTCAAAGAATTCAATCCAGGGCTTTTAAAAAATGGCATTATTTGCATGTACTTACATAGAAATATGTCTACAACAGATGGTTAAAAAAAAATTTAAAAAGGTAAGTGCAAAAACGTATGGCCCTAGTTTTGTTACCAAAAAAAAAAAAGAATTATTGTCTATTAATGCTGTGGACTGCCAGAAGAACGAACAAATCTGTCTTGGAAGAAGTACAGCAAGAATGCTCCTTAGAAGTGAGGATGGCGAGACTTCATCTCATGTACTTTGGACATGTTATCAGGAGGGACCAGTCCCTGGAGAAGGACATCATGCTTGGTAAAGTATAGCGTCAGCAAAAAAGAGGAAGACCCTCCATGAGATGGATTGACACAGTGGCTGCAACAATGGACTCAAGCATAACAACAATTGTGAGGATGGCACAGGACCAGGTAGCGTTTTTTTCTGTTGTACATATGGTTGCTACGAGTCAGAATTAACTCAACGGCACCTAACAACAACAACATACTTGTAAATAGATTTGTTTGAAAGGATACAAGAAAAATTATTGAAAGTGGCTGCCTCTGTGAAGAAAGACCAGAAGTTGATGGAAGAGAGGGACTAGCTTTTCACTTTATTTAAACTTTTTCTAATCTAAGGTTTATCTTCGTATTAGTTCCAAATTTAGAATAAACTTGAAATAACACACATACCTATGTTGATCACAACTTTTCAAATCAGAATCTAAAACTAATACATATCATGGTTGAGATGGAAGTAGAATCACTTGTGTTCCTTAGAGGAGAAGGATCATGACACCTTATGGTTTCCAAGCCAATGTCCCCATATTGCCCCTTCTGACCCGCTGTAGTGCTGGTCACTTCCCTCCCTGCACCCCAAGTGACTTCATACAGATTAAAGAGTACCATCAACAGGAAATGACAAGCCTTCTCAAAGCAGTGTGTTGTCCTGAATCCCAAACCCCAAGGGAAGGGTTTTGCTAGACATGATATATATATATTTTTTTTGTAGTTTAAGTGAAAGTTTACATTTCAAGTTAGTCTCTTATACAAACATTTATATGTACATTGTTATGTGACCGTAATTGCTCTCCCCATACTGTGACAGTACATGCCTTCTTTTCACCCGGATTTCCCGTGTCCATTCAACCAGCTGCTGACCCTCTCTGCCTTCTCATCTCACCTCCGGACAGCAGCTTCCCATTTAGCCTCATGTATCAGCTTGAACTAAGACGCAAACCCTTCACGTGTATCATTTTATGTCCCACAGTCCAGTCCAATCTTTGTCTGAAAAGTTGGCCTCAGGACTTTTAGTTTTAGTTCTGGATTCTGGGTTGACAGAAGAGTCCGGGGGCCATCTTTCTGGGGTTCCTCTGGTCTCAGACCATTAAGTCTGGTCTTTTTACTAGAATTTGAGTTCCTCACACCAAGATAATTGGAAAAGTTTAAATAATTTAAACAAAAAATGATGTTAGCAAATAGTCTTATGCCAATGTCATTAGCATTGGCTTAAAAGTGTAGACGAACACACAGTAATAGTTAAACGTACTTTTAAACAGCCCACCCGGTATTTCTTGGAGTGTAACCGTTAAGTAATGTTCAGGCTTGCTGTGTAAATGAAGATCATGTGAGCAATAGCACATCTAGACTCTTCCATTGCCATCTACAAACTACATACAGCTGTGTATGGCCACAGTAAAAGGTGAGCAGAAAGATTAAAAGATGCGAGCAATTTGGACTGAACTTGACAAATACACACACCCGTGTGTTTTTAAGACTCAGACCACACAGACATACACACACGCACGCATGCATACACACATACACAGCGTTTTGGGGGTCAGGATTTATTTTATTTTAAATAATACTTTATTGTGTCTTCACTCAGTGTTTACACAGCATTTGAGGGTCCCATTCAACAATTTCTACACAAAATGTTCAATGACATCAGTTATATTCTTCACAATGCGCAAACATTCTCAGTATCTCCATTCTGATCGTTGTGTTTCAGTTAACCTAGTTTCCCTGTCCCTTTATGTTCTCATCTTTTTTCTGGAGTAATTATTCACCACTTGGTCTCATATAGGTGATTTTTTAAAGGAGCGCGGTATTCATGGGTGGTACTCTCTGTTTTGTGAGCCAATCTGTTAAGTAGCTAAAAGATGACCTCAGGGCCTAGTGTCAGTTCAAGGTTTGAAGAGTATCTCAGGGCATCAGTGTCAGGGAGTCCTCTATTCTCATCCAGTCCAGTAAGTTTGGGGTGTTTTTTTTTTAGGAATTTGAAGTTCTGTGCCACATTGTTTCCCATTCTCTCAGGGTCTACCTATTGTGGCCCTGATCACAACGGTCAGCAGTGGTAGCCAGGCATCATCCAATTCTTCTGGTCTAAGGGTAGATGAGGTCATTGTTCGTGTAGACTGTTAGTCCTATAGACTATTTTCTGCTATGAGTCTTTGGTTTCTGTCATGGATTGAATTATGTCCCCCCAAAAACATGTGTATCAATTTCGTTGGGCCATGATTCCCAGTAATGTGTGGTTGTCCCCCATTTTGTGATTGTAATTTTATGTTAAAGAGGATTAGGGTAGGATTGTATAACATCCTTACTAAGGTCACATCCCTGATCCAACGTAAAGGGAGTTTCCCTGGGGAGTGGCCTGCACCACCTTTTATCTTACAAGCGATAAAATGAAAGGGAAGCAAGGAGAGAGTGGGGGACCTCGTACTACCAAGAAAGCAGTGCGGGGAGCAGAGCACATCCTTTGGACCCGAGGTTCCTATGCAGAGAAGTTCCTAGTCTGGAGGAAGATTGATGATAACGAGGACCTTCCTCCAGAGCGGACAGAGAGAGAAAGCCTTCCCCTGGAGCTGAGGCCCTGAATTTGGACTTGTAGCCTACTAGACTGTGAGAAAATAAATTTCTCTATGTCAAAGCCATCCACTTGTGGTATTTCTGTTATAGCAGCACTAGATGACTGAGACAGTTTCCTTCTTGCTCTTTTGCTCTGGACCAGTAGAGACCAATAGTTGTAGCTTAGATGGCTGTTTGCATGCTTTTAAGACCTCAGATACTACTCACCAGACTAGAGTGTAGAACATAAGCTTTATGAACTATATTATGCCAATTGGCTGAGATGTCCCACAAGACTGTGGTCCTTATCCTTCAAACCCAGGAAACCTGTCCTATGTGGTGTTTAGTTATATCTAAGAAGTATCTGTAACTGTGCCTTCTGTGCTTTATTATATATATGAATATATGTGCGTACAATCACATACAAGCATATGCATATACACATGCATACACCTATATATACACACCTATATATACACCACTTCTCACTTATTGATGTAGTCAAGTTCCAAAGACCAGGTCATTATGTGAAAATCAGCATTATGCAAAAATGGAGAATGACCACATCAGATAATGAAGGATGACTACATCATTACATAATGCTAAATTACATCATTACATAGCCACAAAATTACATAGTTACATAACTGCCAAATTAATTGCATAACTGCCAAACCACTGAGAATCATGGCCCAGCCAAGTTGACACATGATCTTAAACAACTGTAAAAACATCATTGGGGCAGCATCTGACCTCCTCTACTTCACAAGGGAGAAGGAAAATCAAGATCAACAGCCCAAAGCTGATTCCTATGAGGTGGAAGTCAGACATGTCTCCTCTTTCCACCATCTTTAACAATTCTGATACCAACTGTCTGTCCTACGGCACTCTGTACTTTTCTGCTGGATTTGATAATTCATTGCAATGGCCGCCCTGAACTCACAGACCATACTCACGATTATGGGGTTTATTAGAGAAGTAACAGGTTACAATTCAGGCTCAGGAACACTCAGGGTACAGTTCTTCCATCAGGGCAGCCTCTTCCCAGCCGTGCTTGCAGGCACACCTCTCCATGGCCCTAGGCCTCTGCTCAAAGGGACTTAACTTTCTCTCTCCATGGGCCAAGAAGCCCACCATGCCATCTCCTGCTGCCAGGTCTCTGCTGCTGTGCCTCTCCTGCCGTGCCTCTCCTGCCACCACTTCTCAGCATCTTCGGGGTTACAGCTTGCTCACTCTCTCTTTCTTTCTCTCTCTCTCAGTCTTCTGCTTCCAGGAGTTTCTCAGTGCAGGGACCCCAGGTCCAAAGGTGCTGGCTCCTGGCTGTTCTTCATTGGTGGTGGTGGGATCTTCTCTTTCCCGCCTCTGGAGTGGCTTATTTCAAGCCCAGAGGGATGGCAAATTCAGCCAAACCCTTTGCTGGGCTACAGTTACCCTATCTGCACAGTCCCACCAATCACTTAGGTGGGAGTTACAAGACCACGGCTAGAAAGGCAACACAAACGTGATCTGTCACACGCACTATCACAGCCAGAGTTACTCTCACCTTGCACCTCGGTGTTCATACTGCTAGATGGGTGTCGTTAATGTGCACAATAGATAGGAGATTTTTTACTGTTATCATAAATGTGAAATGTCGGTTAATGGGATAGTCGATAAGTGAGGAGTAGGTGTACTCACATGTACATACCTATACACATGTATGTCTACATACGTATATACCGACATGTATAATTTTTGGTGGTTGCTCTGTTGCAAAATTATATATGCCATGTTGTTGTTGTTAGGTGCCGTCAAGTCAGTTTCAACTCATAGTGACCCTGCATACAACAGAACAAAACTTTACCTGGTCCCATATCATCTTCACAATCGTTGCAAAGTTTGAGCCCGTTGCTGCAGCCACTGTGTCAGTCCATCCCTATAAGCATCTTCCTCTTTTCCACTGACCCTCTACCTTACCAAGCATGATGTCCTTCTCCAGGGACGGGGCCCTCCTGATAACATTTCCAAAGTACGTAAAACGAAGTCTCACCATCCTCACTTCTGAGGAGCATTCTGGCTGTACATATTCCAAGACAGATTTGTTTGTTCTGGCTGTTCATGGTGTATTCAATATTCTTTGTCAATACCATATTCAAAGGCATCAATTCTTCTTCAGTCTCTCTTATTCATTGTCTAGCATTCGCATGCATAGGAGGCAATCGAAAATACCATGGCTTAGGTCAGGCGCACCTTAGTCCTCAAAGTGACATCTTTGTTTTTTTAACACTTCAAAGAGATCTTTTGCAACAGAATTGCCTAATGCAATACGTCATTTGCTGCTGCTTCCATGGGTGTTGATTGTGGATCCAAGTAATATGAAATCCTTGACAACTTCAATATTTTCTCCGTTTTTCATGATGTTGCTCATTGGTCCAGTTGTGAGGATTTTTATTTCCTTCATGTTGAGGCGTAATCCATACTGAAGGCTGTAGTCTTTGATCCTCATCAGTAAGTGCTTCAAGTCCTCTTCACTTTCAGCAAGCGAGATTGTGTCATATGCATATTGCGGATTGTTAACGAGTCTTCCTCCAATCCTGATGCCAGGTTCTTCTTCATATAGTCCAGCTTCTCAGATTATTTACTCAGCATACAGATTGAATAAGTATGGTGAAAGTATACAACCCAGACACACAGCTGTTCTGATTTTAAACCATGCAGTATCCCCTTGTTCTGTTTGAATGAATGATTGCCTCTTGGTTTACCTAGAGGTTCCTCATGAGTACAATTAAGTGTTTTGGAATTCCCATTCTTTGTGATGTTATCCATAATTTATTATGATCCACATAGTCAAATGCCTTTGCATAGTCAATAAAACACAGATAAACATCTTTCTGGTATTCTCTGCTTTCAGCCAGGATCCATCTGACATCAGCAATGATATCCCTCATTCCACGTCCTCTTCTGAATCTGGCTTGAATTTCTGTCAGTTCCCTGTCAATGTACTGCTGCAACATTTTTTAGTTATCTTCAGCAAAATTTTACTTGCATGTGATATTAATGAAATTATTTGATAATTTCTGCTTTCCGTTGGATCACCTGTTTTTGGAATGGGTACAAATATGGTTCTCTTCCAGTCAGTTCTCCAAGTAGCTGTCTTCCAAATATCTTGGCATAGATAAGTGGGCACTTCCAGTGCTGCATCCGTTTATTGAAACATCTCAATTGGTATTCCATCAATTCCTGAAGTCTTGTTTTCCACCAGTGCCTTCAGTGCAGCTTGGACCTCTTCCTTCAGTACCATTAGCTTTGATCATATGCTACCTCCTGAAATGGTTGAACATCGACCAATTGTTTTTGGTACAGTAACTCTGTATTCCTTCTATCTTCTTTTGATGCTTTCCTGCATTGATCTATATTTTGCCCATAGAATCCTTCAATATGGCAACTCAAAGCTTAAATTTTGTCATCAGTTCTCTCAGCTTGAGAAATACTGAGTATGTTCTTTAACTCCAGGTCTTTGCACATTTTATCATAATACTTTACTTTGTCCTCTTGAGCTGCTCTTTAAAATCTTCTGTTCAGCTCTTTTACTTCATCATTTCTTCTTTTCACTTTTGCTACTCAAAATTCAAGACCAAGTTTCAGAGTCTCTTCTGACATCCATTTTGGTCTTTTCTTTCTTTCCTGTCTTTTTAATGACCTTTTGCTTTCTTCATGTATGATGTCCTTAGTGGCATCCCACAACTCATCTGGTCTTTGGTCATTAGTGTTCAGTGCGTCAAATCTATTCTTGAGATGGTCTATAAACTCAGGTGGGATATACAAGATCATACTTTGGCTGTTGTGAACTTGTTTTCATTTTCTTCAGCTTCAACTTGAATTTGCGTATGAGCAATTGATGGTCCGTTCCACAGTCAGCCCCTGGCCTTGTTCTGACTAGAAACATTGAGCTTCTCCATTGTCTCTTTCCACAGATATAGTCAATTTGATTCCTGTGTATTACATCCTGTGAAATCCACGTGTATGGTCGCCATTTATGTTGTTGAAAAAAATGTATTTCCAATAAATAAGTCATTGGTCTTGCAAAATTCTATCAAGTCATCTCCAGCATTGTTTCTATCACCAAGGACATATTTTCCAACTACAGATCCTTCTTCTTTGTTTCCAACTTTTGCATTCCTGTTACCAGTAATTCTCAATGCATCTTGATGGCATATGTGATCAATTAATTATCAATGCATCTGGATTGCATTATGTGATCAATTTCAGACTGCAGAAGTTGGTAGAAATATCCAATTTCTTCATCTTTGGCATTAGTGGTTGGTGCACGTATTTGAATAATAGTTGCATTGACTGGTCTTTCTTGTAGACATGTGGATATCGTCTTACCACTGACAGCGTTGTTCTTCCGAATAGTTCTTGAAATGCTCTTTTGGACAATGAATGTGACATTGTCCCTCTTCAATTGGTCATTCCCAGTATAGTCAATCAAACCCATTGCCATCGAGTCAATTCTGACTCACAGCCACCCTATAGGACAGTAGAACTGCCCCATAGGGTTTCCAAGGAGCGGCTGGTTGATTCAAACAGCCAACCTTTTGGTTGGCAGCTGAGCTCTTAACCACTGCACCACCAGGGCTCTTCCAATTCCAAATGGCCAATACCAGTCCATTTCAGGTCACTAATGCCTGGGATATCAGTCTTCATGCGTTCCATTTCATTTTTGACAACTTCCAATTTCCCGTGATTCACACTTCATACATTCCATATTCCAATTGCTAATAGATATTTGCAGCTGTTTCCTGTCATTTTGAGTTGTGCCACATCAGCAAATAAAGGTTCCAAAAGCTTTACAACATCCATGTCATTAAGGTCGACTCTACTTTGAGGAGGCAGTTCTTCCCCACTTGTATTTTGAGTGCCTTCAACGTAAGGGGCTCATCTTCCAGCACTATATCAGACAGTGTTCTGCTGCTGTCCATAAGGTTTTCACTGGCCAATTTTTTTTTTTTTTTCAGAAGTAGATCGCCAGTTCCTATTTCCTAGTCTGTCTCAGTGTGGAAGCTTCGCTGAAACCTGTCCACCATGGGTGACCCTGCTCGTATTTGAAATACCAGTGGCATAGCTTCCAGCATCATAGGTACATGCAAGCCACCACAGTATGACAAACTGACAGATAAGTGGTGGATTTATGCCATAGCAGTTACCAAAAGGTGCTTTTTTCATGAGTACATTTTAGTGACATTGTTTACCTTTGTCAAGCTGTATACACTTCACCTTAATTTGGTGTTCCCTGTCCCATCACCAAAAATAACAAGTGCCTACTATCTAGAAAGTAAATCCCCTTCTCCCTATCATTCCCCATCCCTAGTAATCAATAATGAATATTAATTTATGTATATTTGCCTGTTCATGTCATCTCATAAAAATGAGAACATACAGTATTTTTTTTTTTTTGTGATGGATTTGTTTTGCTCAACATAATGTCCTCCAGGTTCATTCATGTTCCAAGATGTTTGGGGAACTCATTTTTCTTTATCATTGAGTAGTGTTTCATTGTATGTATGTACCACATTTTACTTATCTATTCATCTGTTGATGAGCACTTAAGTTGTTTCCTTCTTTTTGCTATTGTGAATAGTGCTACAATGAACATAAGCGGGCATATATCAGTTCCTGTCACTTCTATTAGATCCCTACTCAAACCAAAAAAAAAAAAAAAAACTGTTGCTTTCAAGTCAATTCCAACTCATAGTGATCCTATAGGACAGAGCAGAGCTGCCCCATAGGGTTTCCAAGGCTATAACTCTTTACAGAAACAGACTGCCACATCTTTCTCCCATGGAGTGGCCCATGGGTTTGAACCACTGACCTTTCAGTTAGCAGCCTAGTGCTTAACCACTACACCACCAGGGTATATACCTAGGAGTGGAATTGCTACAGGGCTGCTACGAGTCAAAATCGACTCGACGGCACCAGGTTTGGTTTTTAGTTATGGCAACTCTACCATATGAGGAACCACCAGACTGTTGTCCAGAATGGCTGTACCATTTTGCATTCCCACCAGCAATGGATGAGGGTTCCAATTTCTCCGTATCCCCTCCAATGCCTGTTATTTTCTGTTTTTGTTTTTAATCCTAGCCATCCTAATGGGAGTGAAATAATATATCATTGTGGTTTTCATTTGCATTTCTCTGATGGTTAATGATGTTGAGCATCTTTTCGTACGTCTGCGGGCCATTTGAATGTCCTCTTTGGTGAATTATCAGTTCATGTCCTTTGCCCAGTTTTGGATTGGGCTGTTTGTCTTTTTCTTGTTAAGCTGTAGAAATTTTCTATGTATGTTAGATATTAGACCCTTATCAGTTATGTCATTCCCAAAGATGTTTTCCCAGTCTGTAGGTTATCTCTTTACTCTTTCGATAAAGTCTTTTGATGAACAGAAGTATTTCACTTTTATGAGGTCCAAGTTATCGATTTTGTTTTCTGTTGCTTGTGCATTCGTTGTGTTTGATAATCTGTCACTGAAGGAAATTTGATCCCAAAGCTTTACTCCTATATTTTCTTCTAAGAACTTTATGGTTTCAGCTTTACGATTTTATTTTTAATGATGCTTCTCTATTTGCTTAGTCATCCCTGGGTGGTGCAAATGGTGAAGCATTTGACTGTTGGCCAAAAGGTTGGCAGTTCAAAGCCACCCAGAGTCCCCTCGGAAGACAGGTCTGGCAGTCTGTTTCCAAAAGTCATAACCTTGAAAACCCTATGGAGCAGTTGTACTCTGCACCCATGGGGTCACTTGAGTCGGAATCAACTGACAACAACAACTCCACTTGCTTTGCTTGCAGGCGCAGACTCATGGGAAGTGGCCTGTGAAGTGGTATGCTCCTGAGTGCATCAACTATTACAAATTCTCCAGCAAGAGTGACGTCTGGAGCTTCGGCGTGCTGATGTGGGAAGCATTTTCCTATGGGCAGAAGCCATATCGAGTGAGCCAATAGTGTTTCCTTTGTATTTATATGGCCGTCAGGATGGATATGCACCCAGATTATCTCTCCAGGAACCTGGAAGTCACAAAATCTGTGTACCTATTCTGAGTCTTGCACTACCTTTTAAACTGGGCAGTTAATATGACCTAACTTTATTCTAAACTGAAAAAGAAACATGGAATGCTAACCAAACATTATGTATTTTTTCCATTGTGTGTTACACATATAAATAGGAATAAGTATACACCCCAATCATCATGAATAGGAGTTGAAATAGAAATAATGACTTCATACCATATCAAATTTGCAGCTCAGTTACATTTTTTAGAATTTTCTATTAAAATATAATACACATTTAGAAAAGTACATAAATCCTAGGATACAGCTGGATGAATTTTCACAAATGGAGTGCACCCATGAAACCAGCCCCAGGTGAAGAAGCAAAACAGAACCCCAGAAAATGACTCCCCACCCCATCCCACTGAAGATACATGCCTTACCCCGAGGGTAACCTCCTCTAACCTCTAGTATCATAGATTAAATTCTCCTGTCTTTGTACTTTATATAATTGAAATCCTACATCACGCACTCTCGTCTCTGTACATTTTTGGGGGGAGAGGATTGATTGGTTTTGCTTTGCTGAACAGTATGTTTTAAAAGCTGAGGGACATATTGCATGTTTTCAGGGAATGAAAGGAAGTGAAGTGTCTGCTATGCTAGAGAAAGGAGAAAGGATGGCGTCCCCTCCAGGCTGTCCAAGAGAGATGTATGAGCTGATGACCCTCTGCTGGACATACGAGTGAGTACCAGACACCTCCCTTCCATGCGTGCAGATGCACTGGAGGCAGACGGGATGGATGGGCATTAAAAAGAAGCATGAAGTCTGCCTTTTCATTAATTCAGAATGTGCTCCCTTCTAAGTAAGAGATGGAGGGGAAAACAAAAACTGCCTCTTCTTTAAGATATCTTGCTTCCTGGACCATGCACTTGAATTCTTTAGAGTCTAAAGAATAATTTCAGACAATTACTCTGACATCTAGGGTTTTCAAATTTCAATGTAGATAATCATGGGGGACAAGTCAAAGTAAAAAGATGCTTCTAAGAGTCTGGTGGAAACCCTGGTGGCGCAGTGGTTAAGAGCTGAGCTGCTAACTGAAAGGTCAGCAGTTTGAATCCACCAGGCGCTGCTTGGAAACCATATGGGGCAGTTCTACTCTGTCCTCTAGGGTCGGTATGAGTCGAAATCGACTGGACAGCAGTGGGTAATGGGTAAGCATCTGGTGCTGTATACCACATTTGACAATCGAGGATGACAAAAGTATTTCGCAGGAGAATATATCCTTTCCTAGTTCGTGAAGTCCTTTATCAGCAAAGCATGGATTCTCTAAGGTAACACTTCTCTAAAAGCTACACAGATCTTGCATCAGTGGTCCTTGACATCTGTCCTGGTTGGATCATACCTCTTGCCTCCTGGGTCACACATGCTGCTGCAGGCTTTGAAGGACACGTGAATGCTGTACTCAGGTGGTATCTGGGCACCTTGCTGGGGAGGAGAAGGCGCTGCTCCTGGGAATTAGAGGAACAGCTTTTGCTCCTCCCAGGGCTGGGCAGCATGTGAGTGTGCCTTGCGGTAGCCGAGCCCCCACTTCTGGAACTTTGACACTGACGTGTGCACTTGGAGGCCTGGAGCTTGGAGATGAGGTGGCCTGCGATCAGGGGCAGCTCTGGAACTTGCCATAGATTGGATACTTAGAGGACTCAGACTTGCCTCAGATATGACTGCTGCCTTGCAGGAGAACCTGGGAGGCTGAAGCCATTCCAAAAGCTTTCAGATTCTACCTGGTATTTATGCTGCAACCACCGGGGACATCACCACCACCACCACCATCAGGAGTGGAAGTAAAGAATCTCATTATTGATCTAGAAGCAACCCAGGGGGTCAACAGCAAAGGGGCCAGGCAGATCGTTGGGCAGATGTTTTCCTGTCCCCAACTGCTGATGGGAACCAGGCCTGGCAGGGGCCTTCCCGTGCTGAAGGAGCCTGTCCAGGCCCTGAGGGATACACTTTGACCATAATTGTTAGTTCTAAGAAGCCCTTCAGTGGTACAAAAAACGCATTTGGCTGCTAACCAAAAAGTTGAAGGTTCGAGCCTACCCAGAGGTGCCTTGGAAGAAAGGTCTGAGGACCTGCTTCCAAATTAGACGTTGAAAACCCTATGGGGAAAAGTTCTACTCTGACATACATGGGGTCACCAGGAGTCAGAGTTAAACTGATGGCAACCGGTGTGGGTCTTTTTTTGGTTTGGTTAGTGCTAAAGGAATAGCAAAGCGTCAGCAAGAGAAAAGTGTTATTCATAGAGTTTAGGGAGGAACCCCATTCCTTGAATCTTGACTTAATTCTCCCCAAGCCTAAACTAGAACTGTGAGAACCATTGATGGAGGGAGTGGGGCAGCTATTTTTGAAATTGAAATGGAAGTTCTGGGCTAGAAAATCAGGAGGTGAGGGGGATACATGGCAAAACAGGAGAGAAATTAACTCCTAGAGATGACACAGTCAACCGTATGAAGATGCTGTGTGCCTATGCTGAGACTCTCATCCCCACCTGTCTCATTCCATGGCACTCCCTCCCGAAATGACATGAAGTCTCGGACCAGGGGACACGAGAGGTGAAGGAAGCACCTGCTCTCTGAGACCTTCCAGGAGGTCCCATAAATATACATCAGCAACTAATCCTTTGTTTTCAACAGGGTTCCAAAGGGCCTGTAACTGGGAACAGCACCTGCTTTTCCTGGCTTTTAATGGTAGCATAAACTCCACTGTATCCTGGAGGCCCTGGCCCATTGGGACAGTTCACTGAGAGCCAGGCACAGGGGGAGACTTGGTGGTCAGGTGGTGGGCTTCACAGCACACCTTCTCAGTGCACAGCATCCATGACCCTCCGTGGTCCATCCCGACCTTTTCTTCCCAAGGTCGACACTGGGGTCCAATGTCCAGTAGTAGCAAGCACTGCAAGTACGGGCCCTCAGGCCCTGGGAGCAGATCATCAGCCCTCCTGTGTGAGTGAGCATCCACGTGGCCATTTACAAGAAGTACTGCTTCATCCTACCTGCAGCTTCCTGGGGAAGGTTTCTCTTCCTCAAGGAAAGGTACTTCAGATTGTTCTGAGACAAATGAAGAAACCTGGAATTAAAATAAACTGTGACCAAAAAAAAAAAAAACCCATTGTCATTGAGTTGATTCCAACTCATAGTGACCCTATAGGACAGACTAGAACTACCCTATAGGATTTCCAAGGAGAGGCTGGTGGATTTGAACTGCCGAACTTTTGGTTAGCAGCGGAGCTCTTAACAGCATTTACATCTAACTTTAATACTTGCCATGTTTATTTTTCTGCCGGCTGCATCTTTGTGGTAGATATTTAACAGCGAAGAGTTAGAGGTGGGCAGGGGAAGGCTTGGGGGCGGTGGGTGACAGACCTTTTGGGGTGAGCTGTAGTGGGGACTCTCTTGGGGCAAGGCAAGGGCTGCCAAATGTTCCTTGGCACATTCTTGGGGTTCCTTAGGGAATCAGAGCCCGGCAAGCTCTGCTTGCCTCGGCCCTTCCTGAACCCGCACAGCTTCCTCTGTTGTTATTTCCAGAATGATCCACTAAGGGGAGGACATGAGAGAAAACAACTTCCTGGCAGTCACCGACGTTAGAGCAAATAAGAGCAACCTTCTTTGTTTAAAATTATTTCAGAATATATGCCCCCAGCTGGAGATTTAAATTACAGTCTGAGTGAGATTTATAGGCAAGTGATGTACAGACTCAATCCTGGGTCAGACTTTACAGGAATGCCAGTTTTCCGGTTCTGCTCCAGGAACTAGATGGATGGATAGATAACCAGGAATCAGCTCCAGGGTAGACGATTCAGTGGAATAGGAATAGTGACAGTGCATGCCCCAAATTAGAAATAAACTCTATCAAACTTTGATTTTTTTTTTTTCCTCAACAAACCTGTGTTTATGAAGGTTAGGTTTTTCTAGTAGTGACCTGAAATGAGGGGACAGGGAACTTTGTCTAATCCTAAGTAGTTAGAAGAAGGCAGTGGTGATTCACTGGTAGAATTCTAGCTTCCCATGCAGGAGATCTGGGTTCAGTTCTCGGCCAGTCCATCTCCAGGGCAGATACTACCCATCTGTCATTGGAGGCTTGTGTGTTGCTATGATGCTGAACATGTTTCAGTGGAGCTTCCAGACTAAGAAAGATTAGGAAGAAAGGCCTGATGATCTACTTCTGAAAAGCAACCAGTGAAAGTCCTATGGATCACCATGGCCCAGTCCACAACCAATCATGAGGATAGTGCAGGACCAGGGAGGTGTTTTGTTCCATTGTGCATGGGGTCGCCATGAATGGGAGAGCAACTTGACAGCAGCTAACAACAACAAAGTAGTTCCATGATGTAGTTGAATGAAAAAAAAAAAAAAGAAGGTTTCTTGGGGTGTGACCAACAAAGATCATTCAAAGGCTCTGGAGCTGGTCCATCAACACTGAGTCTCTTGGGAAGATGCCCGCCTGTGCCCTCTGCATTCTGTTCTGTTTTGGTGTGGGATCTTTGGGAGGACTTCCAAGGGACCCAGTGATGGAACCTACTAACGGGAAACAAGCTACCCAGAGTATCACCCTGTAACAGTCATATGCAGAGGTTGCAGAGAAAGGAAACACTAGCTTTCAGAAAAACAAGAACAGTAAGGAGGTCTCAATAAGTAAGTGTTTTCCGGAGTCCATGTTCTTGTAACTAGAGATCCACGCAGGAAACCCAGCCACTGCTCTCCAGTGGAGTCCGACTCATAGCGACCCTGTAGGACAGAGTAGAACTGCCCCATAGGGTTTCCAAGGCTGTAAATCTTTACAGAAGCGGACTGCCATACCTTTCTCCCATGGAGCAGCTGGTGGGTTCCAACTGCCACCCTTTCAGTTAGCAGCTGAACACTTAACCGTTACGTGGCCAGGGCTCCTCCATGTGTGAAAAACCCTTGCAAATTGAGAGAAGATGCTGGGCTGCTTCATCCTGGAAAACAATCTCTAACGGTTTCCACCCTTCAGGGGTGTGGAAAGACCTCTGTCTAAGGGACAAAACCCTGGACAGTTGGGTTCCCTGAGAGTGAGGAATGCTCTAGATGAGGACAAAAATCCTCTTTAAAGATCTGTAAACCCAAAGTACAGGGTGAATTTTCTAGAACCTTGGCAAGGTCTGTCCCTGGCTCCCTCCCACCCCAAATCCATTCTGTCTCTGAGCCTGGCGCATCCTAAAAGACCTGGGGCACAGTCACTTGTCCACACTCACTACCTGAGTGCCTACTGTGTGCGCAGCCACCTTTCCAGGTGCTCGGGATAGGAGTAAGTGAAGCACAGGTAAGCAGGTAAGCCCCAGTCCCTGTCATTGTAAGAACTTACAGTGCTGTGGGGGGATGGAGTGGAGACAACAAGCTTAAAATAAGTACATTCTCTAGCCCCTTAGTTAATCCAGTGGAAACTCAAAACTAAGCAGGGCCCAGGGCCCAGGGGTTGTTGAATGTAGGTCTGGAGTTTTAAAAGACGTCCAGTGTGAAGGTACTTTCTCAGCAGAAGGAAGTGAGAAGATTGCCTGGGGCACAGGGGCATATGGGAACTTCCAGAATGTGGTGAAGGGAATAGAAGGGACCCCTGTACATTTTCCAAGCTTTATGAAGCTGTTTATTTTTTCGTTTGTTTTCCTTTAAAAAGTCAGCCAGTTTCACCTGTTAAAAACAATCAAAACTCACCAAAATTTGACCATAAGATTTATCTTGAGCAGCTATTCTACATGCATATTGGGAGACCATTTTGATTCCAGAAAAATCAAATGGCTTGAAGCAGGTAGGTACAATGGGGCTTATAAAGAGAAGAAGCCCGTTGCCTTCAAGTCAATTCCTGACTCATAGCAACCCTATAGGACAGAGTAGAAGCGATCCAAAGGGATTCCAAGGAATGGAACTGCCAACCTTTTGGTTAGCAGCCAAGCGCTTAACCACTTCGCAACCAGGGCTCCATAAAGAGAAGTTATTGGGTGCCATCAAATGGGTTCTGACTCATAGAGACCCTATAGGGCAAAGTAGAACTGCCCCATAGGGTTTCCAAGGAGCAGCTGGTGGATTTGATCTGCTGACGTTAGGTTAGCAGCCAAGCTCTTAACCACTACACCATCAGGGCTCCATAAAGAGAAGAAGAGGGAGTAATATAGAAGATCAACAATTGGCTAATCTTAATGCCTTCCCCCTTTACTGAGATCAAGTGATATCAAGTTACTTCTGGCCTGGCTACCAATAATTTGGCCCTCCACCCACCTGCAACTATGAGACTTTTTGAGATTTAAATTAGGAGGTAATTGTTTGATGACTATCCTTTTCTAGCAGGATAAGACAAATTTACATTGCTTATAGAGCAGTTTCCAGCAGGTTTTTGCAGAGTCGAGCTTTTTATGGTTAATATTTGTTTTTGTGGATAAGAAAAACCTTAAAATCAAAGGTTTAAAATAAAATACACACACACACACCAGTTACCATCAAGCGGACTCTGACGCATGACGATTCCACGTGCGTCAGAGTAGAACTGTGCTCCATAGAGTTTTCAATAGCTGGTTTTTTTTGGAAGGAGATTGCCAGGCCTTTCTTCCAAGATGCTTCTGGGTGGACTAGCACCTCCAACCTTTCAGTTAGCAGCAGAGCGCGTTCACCATTTGCACCACCAGGGACTCAGGTGTCTGTAAAATTTGTTTAGAGATTGTGAATGGTTAAAAAACGTTTACCTGTGGTTTACTTACATCAGTATCTCACTTGTCAACTGTGACAGGAAAAGAAAGCCTTGCTACGTTAAGATTTAAAATAGGCAACATCTGCGCTTTTGCTTCTGACGTGACAGTTTTTGAGTTTTAATAAGAACTCCGATACCGCTAGCACGTTTTCAGAAAATACAGAGCCAGCCATTTGAGATGTGGGGAGGGAAAGTCTAAATTGTGGCCAGATTCTTTTCCTCCAAGATTAGGAATAAAAAATTAGATGCATGTCTACAGCACAATGACCAACTAAATGTTTTCAGACACATTCTTTTTCTCTAGACTCACAAGGGATTAAAAGGTTCTGACTTCTTGTGCAAAATATGGAAATCTTGTTAAAATGAACATTTGGGCTCTGGAGGTCTGGGACAGGCTTGAGACTCTGCATTTCTCACAGGCTCCTGGTCACACCATGCTGGGGGCCGGGACCACACTGTGAGTTGCTGGCTCTAGAGTCAGCCACTAGGGGGCACAACCATTCATAGTCTCATGCCTGCAAAGATCCAACACTTACGAGATCATGATCAAAAATACAACTGTTGGTTTCTACTGATCAGAAGCAAAAGAGAAAGAAGGAACCAAAGACTCAAAGAAGAAACTAGTCTACAGGACTAATAGTCTACATGAAATATGGCCTCATCGACCCTGATACCAGAAGAACTAGATGGTACCTAGCTACCACTACTGACTATTCTGGTCAGGGCCACAATAGATGGACCCTGATAGAATGGGATAAAAATGTGGAAGAAAACCTCAGATTCTTAAAAATCTAGACTTACTGTACCAGTTTAGACTGGAGGACTTCCTGAGGCTATTACCCTAAGATACTCTTTAAACCAGAACTAGCCCCTAAGATCACCGTTTAGCTAAATAACAGATAGGCTTACCAAATAAAGACTATTGCCCGTGAGTACTGTGCTCCTTCAAAAAATAATCTATATGAGACCAAAAGATCAACAATTACTTTAAAACAAAGATGAGAAGTAGGTAAGGGGGCAGGGAAACTAGTTTAATGGAAACAGAGCAACCAGAATGGAAATAATGAGAATGTTCATGTATTGTGAAGAATGTAAGCAATGTCACTGAACAATTTGTGTGGAAATTGTTGAATAGGAACCTCAACTGTTGTGTAAACCTTCACTGAAAACACAACAAATTATTGTTTTAAAAAGGAGTGAGAGACCATAACCAGCACCTTTTCACAAACTCATTATATTAGTTTCCTAGGGCTGCCATAAAAAGTACTACAAATTAAGATGGCCTAAAACAACTGACATTTATTGTCTCACAATTCTGGAGGCTATGGTGAAACAGCAGTTAAGAGCTTGGCTTCTAACCAAAAGGTCAGCAGTTCAAATCCACCAGCTGCTCTTTGGAAACTCTATAACGCAGGTCTATTCTGTTCTATAGGGTCACTGTGAGTTGGAATCGACTTGATGGCACCAGGTTTGTTTTCTTTTTAGTAAGTTAGAAATCAAGATTCCAGCAGAGCCATGCTCTCTCTGAAAGCTCTAGGGGAAGATCCTTCCTTGCCTCTTCTAGCTTTTAGTGGTTGCTTGCTGGAAGTGAAGAGGACTTGAAGCACTTACTGATGAAGATCAAAGACCACAGCCTTCAGTATGGATTACACCTCAACATAAAGAAAACAAAAATCCTCACAACTGGACCAATAACCAACATCATGATAAATGGAGAAAAGACTGAAGTTGTCAAGAATTTCATTTTACTTGGATCCACATTCAACATCCATGGAAGCAGTAGCCAAGAAACCAAACGACATTGCATTGGCAAATCTGCCGCAAAAGACCTCTTTAAAGTGTTGAAAAGCAAAGATGTCACTTTGAAGACTAAGGTGCTCATGACCCAAGCCATGGTATTTTCAATCACCTCATATGCCTGTGAAGGCTAGACAATGAGTAAGGAAGACTGAAGAAGAATTGATGCCTTTTAATTATGGTGTTGGCAAAGAATATTGAATATACCGTGGACTGCTAGAAGAGGGACCAAATTTGTCTTGGAAGAAGTACAGCCAGAATGTTCCTTAGAAGCGAGGATGGTGAGACTTTGTCTCATGTACTTTGGACATGTTATCAGGAGGGGCCAGTGCCTGGAAAAGGACATCAAGTAGAGAGTCAGTGAAAAATAAAGGAAGACCCTCAATGAGATGGATTGACACAGTGGCTGCAACAAGGGGCTCAAACATAGCAACGATTGTGAGGATGGTTCAGGACTGGGCAGTGTTTCGTTCTGTTGTACAAAGGGTTACTATGAGTTGGAACCAACTTAACGGCACCTAACAAAAAGCAATCCTTGGTATACCTTGGTTTGTAGATGCCTCACTCCAGTCTCTACATCTGTCTCATGTAATGTTTTGTCTGTGTGTCTCTCCCCTTAGAAGGACACCAGTCATATAGGATTAGGGTCCACCCTAATGACCTCATCTTACCTTGAGTACATCTGCAAAGACCCTATTTCCAAATAAGGTCACATTTGCAGGTACTGGGGTTGAGACTTCAACATATCTTTTTGGGGGACACAATTCATCCCACAACACACACTGACAAACAATAATCCATCTCTTTGCTTTTCAGGGTGGAGAACAGGCCGGGATTTGCAGCAGTGGAGCTGCGGCTGCGGAATTACTACTATGATGTGGTTAACTAAACTGCCCTTGTTCTCTGTGGCAGCCTTTGATCCCACAAACAAGCACAGAAAATGGATTGAAATGAGTTGGTTTTGAGTCCTTCCATCGCCCTCTGCCTGTGGTGGGGGCAAGCCTCATGTGGAACATGCCTGGACAGTTGTAACCCAAAGCCTGGCCCAGGGCACGCCCTCCAGAAAGCAAACACAGCCACAGAACATCTGTGTAAAGAAAGACGGGCAACAGGATCAAAGGGGCAGCCTGATCTGTTTGTTTTCTCCTACGTACAGTTTTCATGACAGGTTATTTTTAGGAGCCATTTCCAAATTCCTTTTATGTCTTTCCAGTCCTCGGAATCCTGTGATGCATTTGAATACTGAGCAGGCTCAGAGGCCGGCCTGACCAGGGACATTCTCACCACGTGGTGTGTAGCACCCGTGTACTCAGAATTCTCAAAATGTCCCGAGGATGCAGCTAGAATGTGACCTGTGAAATGCAAGAGCGAGAGGGAGGAGAAGAAAAGAACTTGGCCGCCATCAGAACGTGGTGTTGACGGCCCTCAGGACTGATGCCTGGCTGCTGAAAGGCTTCCTAAGTATAAAAATGCTTCCAGGTTCTTTTTTTGATTTGTTTTAATTGAGCTCAACCAGTGCATGAAGCTGGTTAAGCCGGGGGGAAAAAAAAAGTCTGGAACCTGCTTTTGTTCTGTATTATGAGACAGGAGACTTCTATCTATGTGAAAAATGAGAACAATTTGAATGAATTAGTCTTGGCATACTTTCCCCCAGAAATCCTCTCTCCTGCAGACCATCGTGAACATACTTGTATGTAACTAGCAAATAAAGTTCTGTACTGGAGACTGTGTAAGGGAGGCTGGATGTCCGCCATCTTGGTCTGAGAGAGAAGGCCGGGTTTCTGGTTGTCTGTGAGTTTTTGGCAGATTGCTTCAGGCAGGTGTCTACTGAATGTGGTCCCAATGTCCTCTCCTTTCAGAGAGCACAGCTAGAACTCCCTCACCCCATCTTTTTCTGTACCCTTAATGGAGAAAACATGGTGGCTCAAGACATCTAAAGTTGAGTTTCTAAAAGCGTTCATTCCTAATCAAGACAGAGACTCTGACTGTCACCACAAATAGGCCTTATTGAGTGTGTTAAGTATGATTTTGGGTTGAAGACATAGACTCGAGAATTCCTTTCGCGCCCATAGTCTTAGCTAATCCTCATCTTAGTGTTTGATCTTATTCACATCATCAGCCATCGATATTAGTGTTGCTTGTGGCCCTTGAAAATTAAGAGATACTTCACCCTCATAGATACACATGAACTTGGAACCATCCCATCTTCAGCTACACCTAAGACACTTGCCAGTGTATGCCCAGACTATAGGCAGTAGAGTCAGCCCTCTTCCTAACAAAGGGGATCAAAGTGTGGAGAAAGGCATCAACCGGTACCTTGACTTAGCCGAAGAAGATGTAAGTCACCTGTAGGACTTGCCCTAAGAAATTTTTAAAAGCCACCCAAGTTTTTTGAAATTATGCTACCTGGTGGTTTAATCATTTTGTTAAAGAGAGAACCCTTGTGTGTTGAAAGTGCTGAGCAGATGCGATACACATTTATAGTCCCTGAAATAAAAATATAGCTGACAAAAATCTATGTCGATCAGGCCATACTCGTATTGAGAATCGTAAAAGGATGGATTGGATATGCTGGGTTTGGGTGAAGTGGTGATCCTCTCTGAGAAAGAGGCTATGATGCTAAATTCTTGGGATCTTCCTTCTTTTACCCCTATAGTGTATCTGTAATAAAGGTCACACTCTTATTGGAACAGGTAGTAGGTAGGTAGTAAATGTATAGAGTTTATACCTTCTTTGGGTGTGATTTTCCAAACTATCCTCCCAGGAGTGTGGGGATGGAAAACATCTAGAATGTGAGTGGGCAAGAGTGAGTGAGGGGCCTCTCTCCCCTCCAGAAGGCCAAGCAGAAGGCAAGGCCCCTCTCTGTCTCAGACTCTTGGGCCTCTCCCCTTGGAAGAGCAGCTCCTGTGTGTGTAGGCTATCTTCCGTGGCCGGTGTGTGGAAGTCTTGGCCAGTGAAAATGGTGTCCTGTGGTTAGAAATAGTTCTCCTTCCCCTTGGATAACAGAGGAGAGCAAATAGAGAAAGGCAAGTTAACTGAAGAAGAATTTATAATGTGAAAAGGTTGAGGAAAGGTTTCCAGGGCTTCTCCCAGGCCATCTAGCTTGGGCTGCCCGCACCATCCTTCTGGATTGTTCTAACTGGGTCGCAGCATGGGATCTGGGGTCACTCTTTGTATGTTTCACCTTCTGGTCCTTCTTTAGCAGAGAATAAAGGAGCATCACAGACAGAGGACCTAACCAACATCACATTTATGGCGGGTACCACATACCTTATTCCCCAGTGGGACGAAAATGTTCTGCTGGACACAATCCATTCAGTGGTTAAAGTCATTACATGCATGTTTTTAATTTGGGCATGTCCTTCACCCACACTTTTTGTCACCTAGCCATGCTTTTGTTTGTTGAGTGGTAACTTCATATTTACGTCAGACCAAATGACTGCAGCTATGCCTGGATTGTCACCTACAAAGGTGACCGCTCAGTTTTTAGCCCTCTCAGCCTCCCAGAGAGTCCACTTGGCTTCATAACAGTGTATTGTATTTCCTGTGCTTTTCAGAAGAGTTCCATTTTGTCACTGGATTTTTTAAAGCTATGATTTTTAATAAAATTTTAAAATTAGCTTTGTGATGATTTTTATGAAAGTTATTGGGATACTTGGATCCACAGTCAGTGCCCATGGAAGCAGCAGTCAAGAAATCAAATGATGTATTGCATTGGACAAATCTGCCACAAAAGACCTCTTTGAAAAGCAAAGATGTAACTTTGAGGACTAAGGGACACCTGACCCAAGCCATGATAGTTTCACTTGCCTCATATACATGCAAAAGCTGGACAATGAATAAGGAAGACTGAAGAAGAATTGATGCCTTTGAATTATAGTGTTCAGGAAGAATATTTAATATCCCATGGACTGCCAGAAGAATGAACAAGTCTGTCTTGGAGGAAGGACAGCCAGAGTGCTCCTTGGAAGTGAGGATGGCGTACTTTGGACGTGGTATCAGGAGGGACCAGTCCCTGGAGAAGGACATCATACTAGTAAGACAGAGGGTTAGTGAAACAGAGGAAGACCCTTGATGAGATGGATTGACACAGTGGCTGCTACAATAGGCTCAAACATAGCAATGATTGTAAGGATGGCGCAGGACCAAGCAGTGGGTTGCTACGGGTTGGAACCAACTTGATGGCACCTAACAGCAACAAGGAGGTTACACTGTCAAATGAGTGGTGTTAACCAGCAGGCACAACATGGTTTTTAACAGATGGTATTGATGGTGTGGGGACTAGAATGTTGTGTCCCCAACCCTGTCCTAGAAGGATGGGTGTATGCAGGCCCCTCTCCAAGCTTCCCTGCAGCCCACGAGGAGAACGCCTGTAAACGAGGCACTAGCCTTCTGGGAATGCCCTTCTCCTCTGTTCACAAGCAAGGCACTCGGAGACTTGTGGGTGGTCAGGAGATCTGCACAGCAGAGTGCCACACAGCCCCAGCCTACCCACAGAAGATGGGCCGAGGAAACCCCAAAATGGGGCCAAGCAGGGAGTGGGTTGTGAGTTTTCTCTATTCCCTGTGAAGACAGCGTAAGGAGCATTTGAGTAGCCCAGAAGAAATTCCAGTCCCAAGGTCTTCCTGTTCTGAAGGAGATTCTTCACACACATACATACACGTACACACATACACAACACTTACACACCACATACACACACCACATACACTACATACATACACCACATACACACACCACATGCATACACCACATGTACACACCACATACACCACATGTATACACTAGAAACACCACATGCACACACCACATATACACACCACATACACCACATGTATACACTAGAAACACCACAAACACACACCACATGCATACAGCACATATACGCACCACATACACCACATGTATACACCACACACACCACATACACACACATGTATACACCTCAAACACCACATACACACACCACCTGTATACACCACACACACCCCATACACACACCACATGCATACACCACATACACACACCGCATGTATACACCACATATACCACATGTATACACCACATACACACACCACATGTATACACCACATGTATACACTACATACATGCACACACATCATCTACACGCCACACACACACATATAAACACATACCACATACACACACCACACACAGACACACATGTATCACACTGTACATAAATATACAGCACACGCACACATACCTACCGTATACACATATTACTCACACACACACCCAGCCTTACCCCCAATAACCACCGACGTCTCACCCTGGGGGCATCCATACCACTCCCAGCAGTGCCTGAGTAGCTATGTTCACTTCTTCAGTCCTCTCTGGGCCTGGGGACCAGGGCTTAAAGGGACTCTTCCCGTCACACAGTGTCCTTCCTAGCCCCAGCTGAGGCCCCCTCTTCTTCTGTCAAGCTCGGCCAGAACTTGGAGGAACTGACAGGTTAGCCAGCATAGCCTCTGTTGGCGAGCTCAGAGTCCTGGGACAACGCCTGCCAGGAACGACAGACTGAGAACGTGCAGCAGGTGACGTCACAGTCCTTGAGGTGAAGAGAGGGTGAGTTGGGACTAAAACTCGGGTCTCCGGCCATTTCTGCTTGGGCAGGTCATAGAACAGCCTCCTGATGGTCTCACCTTTAGACGAGGGTCAGAGGGCCGGCTCAGTGGCGTGGGGCCTGTATTTTAGGAACGTTAATGGGTGCTATGGTTTTTGCCACTCAAGGCCTTTGGTTCCCTCGCTGGCCAGGAATTCTGCAGCCAGCAGATGGCGCTATGTCATAGCTTGAGAAATACACGGTGTCTTGGAGCTTCTGATCCTTAAACTGTTACTGGGTGCCATCAAATCGATTTTTCCACTCATACCAACCCTATGTGACAGAGTAGAAACGCCCCATAAGGTTTTCTAGACTGTAATATTTATGAGAGCAGATCGCCAGGTCTTTCTCCCACAGAGGTGCTGGGTGGGTTTGAACTGCCAACCTTTCGGGAGGGGCCGAGCACTTAACCATCACACCACCAAGGCTCCTTGATCCTTAAACTGCAGGGGTTAAACCCATTGTGATGATGTCTTACCGCACCTTACCTGAAATTTTACTTGAGGATGGTAGCTTGCTTGGCTGCTGCTAATGTGAGTTGGAGCAGGGAGAGCTTTTAAAGCCTGTGCTTGTCTTTCCAAGATTAGGAGGGGCATTCCCGTAAGAAAAAAACAGCCGCTGTCAAGTCGGTTCCAACTCACGGCGACCCCGTATGTGTCAGAGTAGAACTCTGCTCCATGGGGTTTTCAGTGGCTGATTTTTCAGAAGTAGATCGCCAGGACTTTCTTCTGAGGTGCATCTGGGTGGACTCAAAACTCCAACCTTTCAGTCAGCAGCTGAGCACTGTAACCATTTCCACCACTCAGAGACCCCAAGAGGGGACTTCAGAAATTGTAAATACACAGATTCTCAGTTCAGGGAGGAAGGACGCATTTTGAAAGATCCAAAAATGAGATTTGGGTTTTTTGTTTTAATTATCTTTTAGTTCAGGTTAAACCATACCAGTAGTTCCTCCCTTAGGCAGCAATTGTTTTCTTCTCCTGGAGACTGCCTTGTGGTCTCTGCAGAAGAGATCCGTCCTGGCTCTGGGAACACAGACTTACTGAATCACCACCTTCTGCCTGGTGTCAGGTGCCCAGCGAAGGCAAAGCGCCCCTGGTCCTCCATTCATGTCTGTTCATGCATCCTGACAAGCGAGTCCACCAGAAGAGAAGCCTGCGGGGCGTTCCACAAAGTGTCTTCCAAGGAATATTAGTCTAGGAGACTAACGCTGTGCTGTGTAACAGCAGTTTCCCTGATTAAATAACTTTGGAAAACAACGAGTGTATTCCCACCATATGATCACAATGCCTATTAGCATATTACAAGCTCCAAGGAGTATTGCAACAAAAACCTTTTTATAATTTTCTCTTACTCAACATGTTCCCTACTTTTTGACTACAGAACTACTGTTGTGCTTAATGTGTATTAGCATGATGATACTGGTGTTCCTCGCATGCACTTTGGGAAACCTTACACAACCCAGAGGTGCCTCGGAAGAAAGGCCTGGTGATCTGCTTTTGAAAAATCCGCCATTGAAAACCATGTAGAGCAAAGTTCTACTCTGACACATATGGAGTGATCATGAATTGGGGTTGACTCAACAGCATCTGATTTTCCAAGCATTAGGGAGGCATCTCTAAAGTGGAATCCTGGGCAAGTGTGGAGAAAGTAATTCTGTACCCTGGAATCATGCAACTGAGCAGTCACCTGTTCTTATTAACTTATTAATAAGACTGCTTATTAACAGCCCTGTCCAGTCATGTTCTCAAATGTTGATTGTTGACACATCATATATTCTCTGTCTCTCTCTGTCTCACACACACGCACTTGGACACATATAATCAATCTTTCCTTCAAAGAAAAAAAAAAAGATGGCATTTCAACACAGCAGAGTAAGTTGATGTTTCATCAAGAGAGCCCTTCTGAAGCCCACTTCTTTATTATTTTGTGGTTTTAGAACATTAACCTAGAGGAAGAAACAATATGCTCCCAGAGCTGCCACAGCCACCTGCAGTAAGCATCCACCAAGATTCCAGAAGAGTCAACCCTTCCTTACATTTGCCTGAGCTCACTCAACTGACCGGCTTGTCACTGCCGGTGACTGCCCACTTAGGGTGCCTTAGTTAACCAGCAAAGGGACACTCACAGCCCACGTACTGAGGTCCTTTCCAGGAGCTATTTTTTTTAGCTAAGTGTTATTTTACCAAAGCTATGAGTCACAAGACTTTACGCTTCACAATCTTTGAGGTCTTTCAATGACTCAGTTTTCCACCTCTGTCAGTAAACTGTGGAACAATGAGTGAAAAACGAATACTGTTCATAAACAATTTTTCTCTTACTCATTCATAAAAATAAAGAGCTGGTGCTCTGGCACTGTTTGTTCTCCACAAGTATCACGTGACATTGTAAGTTTGTATAAAGCACTGAGGGAGTGATAAGCCTGTTGGAATACAGTGCTGTAAATACTTCTCTGCTCTGGATCAGCTGGTTTGTTTCCTTCCCTCCCTGACACAGGAGGAAAGAAGACACTTCTGCCTCAAAGACAGAGAATTTAAGCTGAGGGGATTCAGTACATGAAAAGATAGTGCCCAGTTAAAGTCAATTCTGACTCATTGCGACCCTATAGGACAGAGTAGAACTGCCCATAGAGTTTCCAAGGAGCACCTGGTGGATTCAAACTGCCCACCTTTTGGTTAGCAGCCGAGCTCCTAACCACTATGCCACTAGGGTTTCTAGGTAAAGCTTAGCAAAGAACAGATAGCATTTTAACAGCCTTGTTTTCTGCAATCAAAACATTCAGACCTTGTTCATTCTGGGATACTCATCTCTTACGATTAATAATATCCATTCCCTAATGTTTTGCTATGAAAATTTTTTTCACAGTGTCATTCCAGTACTTTATTCTTCGCAGTAAATAATGGTCTCCCACGCATTAGTTTTTTATTTAGGGTGAGGGGTTGCCCTAACCTACCCACGAGCTCATCCTGTTCAGAGTCCCTGCTTGTGTGCATTTTGAAAACACAGTGTCTAAGTTCAGCTGGTGAAGCCTGTATTCTTTTGTAACGTTTCCCAGGATTCTGTGAGAGTGTGTGTGTGTTTATGGATGAAAGAGGCGTCTTTATCTTTTATTTTTAATTTTTTCAGATCTTCATGTACTCTGAGTCTTCCTGTCAACATGACAGTAACTTTTAAGTTTATTAACCAGCTTGATTATTGTTTTTCCCCCTTTGGTTCATGTTATGAAGAACTGGTTTTTCCTACTTACTGGGCATTTACTATACCTTAACCTGAGTGGAGGTGAATTAGACAGGGAGTGGAAAAGAAGACCCTCAATGAGATGGATTGACACAGTGGCTGCAACAATGGGCTCAAGCATAACAAGGATTGTGAGGATGGTGCAGGACCGGGCAGTGTTTAATTCTGTTGCACGTAGGGTCGCTATGAGTCGGAACCGGCTCAACGGCAACTCACATCACGAAGTGGATCTGAACTCAGGGCATGGTCCCCCTCCCCCATTCTCCTTCTTACATCACCAGCCAAGTGGCTGTATTATAGCCACAGTAAAAAGAAAACACGAGCAATCACTGAAGCCCCAAATAGGCCAGTACACTTTTACTTACCACAAGTCTACACAAAAGCCCAATATGTCTATTCACGATAAAAGACTTGCCTTTCCTGTGCTACTCAGGTACTGACCTCTGCACTGACCTTTTGGGAGGAGACGAGGTGGGTTGGTGCTGAGCACAGGTTGTCCTTACCCCCACATTTGAGAAAAGCAGGAGGAGGGTTTGGTGAGAAGCAGAGGTGGCATCCTCTGCATCGCTGTAGGTGCTTCCTCAGAACTCTTGGGCGTTTGCTTGTACTCCCTGCCATGGGCACACAGCGACTACCTCCGAGCCAGAATGAGAAGCTGCCTGTCAGGCAATCCCTGCAGAGCAGCCGATGGCTGAGTGGCTCAGAGGAGGGGGCCAGCACCCCACAGTATCAGCAGCCCACCCTGGCCAAGATTTTCCCACACATGAACCCCACAGCCCCCCCAGCACTGCCCATCGGGTGGGGACACCTCCCTGTGACCCCTAGTAATTCTTGGAGATGCCGCCTCTTTTTGTTTATTCTTAATGGTGGTAAATATGTATGTAACAAAACATTTTCTGTTTCAACATTCTTCACGTGCAATTTAGTGACAATGTGTGCATCAGGTTGTCAACCATCCCCATTATCCGTTTCCAGCATTTTCCATCACCCTTAACAGACGCGCACTGTCTCCTAAACCCTGAGCCTCTTTTTCCTCCCTCCCTCCCACTGCCCCTGGTAACTGCTAATAACCTTAGGTCTGTATACATTGGCCTGTTCTAGACATTTCGTAGAAGGGAAATCATGCAATATTTGCCCGTTTGTGTAGGACTGACTTCACTCAGCTTGTTTCCAAGGTTCATCCATATTGTACAGCATGTATCAGGACTTAATTTGTCTTCATTTCCTCTCTGTCTGCAGAGTCTGTCCAATGGGGAGATGTAGGGGTCGTAGGGAGGGGGGCGGTCCTGAGAAGGGGCATCAAGAAGTCCTGGTCAGCCCAGGAGGAAGGAGGAATCTCAGCAGCCTGAGGAGCCCAGTCTGGCCATGATTTTGGGAGATGAATCCAGGCAATCCCAGACTCAAATGCCATGATCACCCTGTCCATCCCCAGATGGCTTGTGGGAGGCCCAGCAATGAGCAAAGTCATTTCAGCTGTTAGTGATTCCCTTAAAAACATCTGAGCAGGATAGATCTGCATCTTTTGAGCTGAGCGGCAGCCAGCCTCATTTCAGAGGCCATGGAAACTGTAGATGAATAACTCCCCGGAACAGAGGAACCAAATATCTTTAAATCCTGCACACAAAGGCCAGGGTGGATTCAAGCTGCGGAGCCTGATGCTTACACAATCTTGGAGCCCTCTTTAAGAAAGAGACTTTTGAGTTCTATTTCACTGGAATCCCTAGAACTGACCCAGGTCAAGGTGGCCCACATAGCTAAGACTTGATCCAGTACGTTGGGTTATATAAAAACAAAGACACACCCACCGAGGATAGTGTGGCTGCAGGTTGGGGCTCAACAATACAGGAATCTGATAAATTCTCTTCCAAGTGATTGCTATCAAAATAAGAAAACAAACGCAGGATGCGTTTATAAATGTACATGCTTCATTGTATCAAGTATTTTCTTGACAGGGGAGAACTTGCTTTGACCAAGAGAACCAACTCCTGTACCGATGTTTAGTAGATTTTCCGTAGACTAGCTTCAGCTCCATATGTGCCAAACCTTGTTCTCTTCCACTACCCACATACTTCAGTGCTGGGCACAACAGGACATGTCCATATCACATATGATCTTCATGTCCCAAAGCCAGTTGGTCAATAATAAAATTGGTGCTGGCCTTTTCTACATGGAGATTGTCAGCAATAACTTAAATATGTATGGAGTGACTGTGAACCACATAAATATATCCCATTGAGATGGAACTACATGTATCTCTAACTCAACTTTCCCTTAGCTGAACCTCAAAAATGCCTGTGGTCATTCCAATGCCACTCAGGGAAGTTGGAGGGTGTCTTAGTCATCTAGTGCTGCTCTAACAGAAATACCACAAGTGGACAGCTTCAACAAAGAGAAGTTTATTCTCTCACAGTCTAGTAGGCTACAAGTCCAAACTCAGAGCATCAGCTCCAGGGGAAGGCTTTCTCTGTCGGCTCTGGAGGAAGGTCCTTGTCTTCAATCTTCCCTTGGTCTCGGATCTTCTCTGAGCAGGAACCTCAGGTCCAAAGGACATGCTCTGCTCCCAGCACTGCTTTCTTGGTGGTATGAGGTTCCCATGTGTCTCTGCTCACTCTTTTATATCTCTAAAGAGACTGGCTTAAGATGCTATCCAATCTTGTATACCTCATCAGTATAACTGCTGATAATCCATCTTATTAGCTCATAGTGATTGAATTTACAACACATAAGGAAATTGCATCAGATTGCAAAATGGTACACAATTATACAATCCTGGGAATCATGACCCAGCCGAGTTGACAGCGATTTTGGGGGGACAGAATTCAATCCATGACAGAAGGGAAAGAGACTGCTATCTTCACCAGTTGAAGAGAAAGTGTCTTACTTTGACAAAATTTACAAAAGGAAAAACAAAACCCAGAGTGCTGAGGATTATACTTCATTAGCTTCCTGATGAATCCACCTCTGCAAAGGCCAATACAGGCAAGAGAGCCTGGGTGTCAAGAGAGTTTGAGAGACAGAGGGGTAGATGCATGTGATTAGGTGTAGATGGTATAGGGAGAAAGCAGGTAGGGTAGCTAGTACCCCAGAAGTACTTCCTTCTGCACCCCAAGGCTGGGGCCCCGCAGGAGCTCAGTCCCTGCAGGTACATCATCAGGCTGCACCTTCGAGAAGAGCCCCCTCCCCACCCTGCAAATTCTCTTACCTCTTTTTCTGATGTCTGTGTAATCAGTATTTCTCTAGGCCTCGCCCCTGTGGATACAACCAAAGTCACAGTCACAGAGACAATGAAAATGTCCCTGGCTCCTTCCTCCTCCTGCCTAGAGCAGATCCTCCATCATTTAGGCGTGTTGTGGAGAGTCCCTAAGGTCCCACATGTGTCCCTGGCAGGCTTCCCTTGAGGGCAGCGTGTCTCAGCTGCCCCCACTGCTGTGCAGCCAGAAGCTGGATTCCGGCCGGAGGGAGCCCTGCAGGCAGCCCCCAGGCTGTGACCAGTCCACGTCTCACAGGGCCGTCCCTAAAGCAGGTTCCTTAGATCTTTTCTGCTGCACCTCGGTGGAGCTGGGCTGTGGCAAGGAGACCCGGCATCAGAAAGAGGTTTTCCATGCCCTTTCCTTGTGACCTGGCTGTTCCCTAGGCCCAGTGACGTAAAGTCCTCATTGGGCCAACAAGTCTGTGCCAACAGACCCCCGTCCTCCATTCAGGAGCTTCTGTCCTGCATCTCCATGGGCTCCGGCCCAAGCCTTGCCCCCCACCCACGGGCGCTTCTGACTCACCCATGGCAGGTGGTGCCTTCAGAACTGGGTCCCTAGCTGTGTGGCTGGGGAAGACTCTGGAGACCGTAAGCAAGGTTGAAGCCCTTCAGGGGGATGCCTGCATTTCCCCTGGCCTGGATGGCTCCCCACATCGAAGCAGGACAGGCTGCAGGTATTGTCCTTGCTGGGGCTAGGGATGGAGGCATGCAGAGCTAATGTCTGGGTAACACTGGTTAAAGTGTCAGCAGACACTCCCGTGGGCCAGTTGCCCTGCACTGCTGCTTTCTGCTCTCTAGCAGCGAGTCTGTGCCAGGAGAGGCAGAGAAGAGGGAAGGGGGCTCCTGGGCCAGCTCCCCACCCTTTGCATGCTCCCAAATTACTGGATCTTGTTGAAAAGCAGATTCTGCTTCAGGGGGTCTGAGACTTGAGTTTCCCACAGATCTCAGGTGACGCCCACATCGGCCTCACCTGTGTGAAGGCGCAGGGGTACTGCTGTTCACTTTGCCCTTTAGACTCACCTAGACAGGTGCGCAATGTGGAAGCCCAGGCCTCTGGGCCCTCAGGCTGGTTCACTGGGTCTGGCTGGGGCCTGGCATTGAGGATTTTAAAAGTCCAGTTACCCTCCCTCTCTAGCACCCTTGGAAAAAACCATTGCATCCCCACCGCTCCGTGTTAGCTCTGAAATCAATCACAATAACCCCAGCAGGGTCTGTGGGAGGATCCAAGGAGAGGCCTTTGGTGAAGCCTGATCACAGAGGAAGCAGAGGACCCCACAGGCAGCGACCCACACCTGCTGGCACAGGCCCATCTCCACCAGCCTGTGTCTGCGTGCTCCCACGGCCCCAACGGGGCTCCAGGTCCACCTGGGCACCAGACGGCGGCTCTGTTCCCTGCCCAAGCAACCCTGCGTGGCAACCCTGGAGGCCAGGAGGCCTCGGAAGTGGCCACGCGGTAACATAGACACCTGTATTCCCTGTAACACCTGTATTCCCTGTATCGCCTGTATTCCCTGTAACACCTGTATTCCCTGTATCGCCTGCATTCCCTGTATTCCCTCTATCACCCGTATCACCTGTATTCCCTGTATTCCCTGTAACACCTGTATTCCCTGTAACACCTGTATTCCCTGTATCACCTGTATTCCCTGTAACGCCTGTATTCCCTGTAACACCTGTATTCCCTGTATCGCCTGTATTCCCTGTAACGCCTGTATTCCCTGTATCGCCTGTATTCCCTGTAACGCCTGTATTCCCTGTATCGCCTGTATTCCCTGTAACGCCTGTATTCCCTGTATCGCCTGTATTCCCTGTAACGCCTGTATTCCCTGAAACGCCTGTATTCCCTGTATCGCCTGTATTCCCTGTAACGCCTGTATTCCCTGTATCGCCTGTATTCCCTGTAACGCCTGTATTCCCTGTATCGCCTGTATTCCCTGTAACGCCTGTATTCCCTGTATCGCCTGTATTCCCTGTAACGCCTGTATTCCCTGTATCGCCTGTATTCCCTGTAACGCCTGTATTCCCTGTATCGCCTGTATTCCCTGTAACGCCTGTATTCCCTGTATCGCCTGTATTCCCTGTATCGCCTGTATTCCCTGTAACGCCTGTATTCCCTGTATCGCCTGTATTCCCTGTAACACCTGTATTCCCTGTATCGCCTGTATTCCCTGTAACACCTGTATTCCCTGTAACACCTGTATTCCCTGTATCGCCTGTATTCCCTGTAACACCTGTATTCCCTGTATCGCCTGCATTCCCTGTATTCCCTCTATCACCTGTATCACCTGTATTCCCTGTATTCCCTGTATCACCTGTATTCCCTGTAACACCTGTATTCCCTGTATCACCTGCATTCCCTGTATCACCTGCATTCCCTGTATCACCTGTATTCCCTGTATTCCCTGTATCACCTGTATTCCCTGTAACACCTGTATTCCCTGTATCACCTGCATTCCCTGTATTCCCTCTATCACCCGTATCACCTGTATTCCCTGTATTCCCTGTATCACCTGTATTCCCTGTAACACCTGTATTCCCTGTATCACCTGCATTCCCTGTATCACCTGCATTCCCTGTATTCCCTGTATTCCCTGTATCACCTGTATTACCTGTATTCCCTGCATTCCCTGTATGACCAGCTCCTAACCACCTGTTACAGCGACCGACCTAGTGGACAGGCCAGAAGCAGTTTTCTGCCCCCGCCCCCTGGGGCCGAGGGCATGAGGGAAACCCCCTGAAACCCTAACACTGTAAACCCGCCCCCACGCACGGTGGGCCATCCCCCTGGGGGTTTTTTAGAGGAGGCAGAAATCCTCTCGGAGGGAAACTGTTTGCCCCACTGCGACCTGAGCTACCTCTCCTGGGAGGGGGTCATCTGTTTGGGTTGAGCGTTGTTCTGTGTGAGCTCTTTCAAAAGGCGATCGTTCCTAGGAGGTGGGTAGGGAGGAAAAGAAGAGAAAGAGGAAAAAGGAAGGAAGGGAGGACCACCAGGCCACAAGGCAGGCAGGAAGGGGGCTTTCCAGTGTCCTTCACACAGGGACAGGGGACAGACTGAGTTAAAGGGCTGGAGAACCACACACCCTAGTTCTTGGACAGCCACGGATCGCTCTGGGTGCTATTCCAGGAGCGGTCACCAGGGGGCAGGCCAACACTTGGGCAAGAGAGTGTCAGTCCTGGCAGACACCTGGCAGGAAATTGAGATGCTGCCCCGTTTAGGTCATGCCTTGGCTTCATTATGGGAAATCTCATTTCAACAGGTGTAAAAATAATGTATTAAGTGATTTCTGTGCAAGTAAGTGGCCGGCAGCCGAATGCTGTATTTGGGAGAGAAGCAGTTTCTAATCTTTGAAAGCAAGGTATTGGTTAGTAAAGGGGATTTTAAGTAGGTTTCTTTATTTCCTTTGAACAATCAGTTTGGAATGTGTTCATTTCTGCTAGTTTGACCTTGATGTGTGTTCCTTTGCAGAGTCTGGTCACCAAAAGCAGAATATAGAATGTTTGAGCTGGAAAGAACTCCTCATCAAGGGCTTGTTAGTCTCTGACCTTTTTTTTTTTTTTTTAAACTGTACTTTAGATAAAGGTTTACGGAACAAATTAAACAGTACATATTGTTTTATGACATTGGTTAACAACCCCATGACATGTCAACACTGTCCCTTCTCAACCTTGGGTTCCCTATTACCAGCTTTCCTGCCCCTCCTGCCTTCTAGTCCTTGTCCCTGGCCTGTTGTGCCCCATTAGTCTCGTTTTGTTTTATGGGCCTGTCTAATCTTTGGCTGAAGGGTGAACCTTGGGAGTGACTGTATTACTGAGCTAAAAGGGTGTCCGGGGACCATACTCTTGGGGTTTCTCCAGTCTCTGTCAGGCCAGTAAGTCTGGTCTTTTTTTTTTGTGAGTTGGAATTTTGTTCTACATTTTTCTCCAGCTCTGTCCAGGACCTTCTGTTGCGATCCTGGTCACAGCAGTCGGAGGTGGTAGCTGGGCACCATCTAGTACTGGATTCTGACCTTTCTTGTTGTTAACTGCCATCGAGTATGCCCCAATTCAGGGGGACCCCATGCACAACAAAACAAAATGCTGCCTCATCCTGCGCCAACCCTATGATTAGTTGTGGATCAGACCATTGTGATTCATGAGGTTTTCACTGGCTGATTTTCAGACATAGATCACCAGGCCTTTCTTCCTTGTCTGTCTTAGTCTGAAAGCTCCTCTGAAACCTGTTCAGCATCATAGCAACATGCAAGCCTCCACTAACAGACATAGTGGCTGTGCATGAGGTACATTGGCTGGGAATCGAACCCGGGTCTACCTCATGGTAGGTGAGAACCACTACCCCCGTCTTTAATCTGGAGTCCTTTAATTGTTGGGAACCAAATGGGCAGATCACGTTTAGCTGGGAGAAGGTTGGAAAGACAACAGAAATACTCACGTCCTTTATTTGGAGATTGATAGTACAGGCTTTTGATTAAATAAAAGTGGGATAACGAGGTTATACATTTTTTATGTATTATTTCCTCAGTCTGGTTTGAAGGATTAGCCCTTTCAGAATGCGTGGTCTAAGGAGATACAGAAAAATCTAACCTCTGTTTTACAGATGAAGAAATGGAGTTATAAAGTCTGAGGAAGGCTAAGATGGGAGTGGCATAAGGCTGCTGGCCCCATACCACCTCACTGGTGCACTGTTCCACGGCCCCCTCTCCTGTCTCAGAGTCTCCGTGGTATCGGGCAAGTCCCACAGCAGGGCTTCTGGTTGTCTTTTCTGGATTCCCAACATGAAGCAAAGTCAAGGCTGGGTGCTTTCCTTAACATACCCAAGAAAATATTTGAGAAATGGCAAGAGAAGAGTGATTGGTGATATTTCTAGGTTGATGAAAAGATGTGTATTGCTGCATATTTCTTCTCTTACCCCCTTGTAGTTAACTGACAATGAGTCTAAAGACAGGATAAAACAGGTGTAAGGGATTTAGACCCTAGACAAATGTATTCAGTCCTCCAGTCTCCCCTGATCTTGGGAACATCCCTGTGAAAATCTAACCGGGCGTAACATTGCAAGACACAAATTGACAAGCTGGTTTCCACCCCTCTCACCAGAGCTCTTCTGGGCAAAAGGTCCCATGGATGCCCACGGACATAAGCTTTTACATGATAAAGAATGATTTACTCTTTATCATAAGTTTCCACAGCATGAGAGCATGAGGTTAGACTTAGAACTTATACACAGGACTGAGGAATGGCTCGGGAAAAGTCAGAACAGACTTGTAAGGCAGAGAGTAGGTTTGCTTTTCAGGTATCCTGCACTATTTAAATGCCATCTTTCCCTCAAATGGGAGACTCCTTATATTCCTGGCCCTAGCTAAGTGCCTGGCCCATAAAAGGTGTTGAGTGTACTCCAAAAGTGTTACATGATCTTGTCTGTGTATTTGTGGTAGCTGAGATGACCCTCATCCTTCTAGACATCTGTGGCTTCTTATGAGTCTTAAGGTCCCTAGAACAAGGGTTAATTAAACAAATTTAGTGAAACCAGAATTGACTGCTTCAGGTACAACGATGTTGGGTGATTGATGTGTTCACCTTTAACGTTCAGGTTTGTCATTGTGTAGACATTGCTGGATACGCTGGAGCTTGAGTTAGAGACATAATTGTCAAAGAAGGAGAACAGGACGGGGTTGGGGAAGGAGATATTTAGGACCTTGATCATCTCGATTTTACCCCAGGTGGTTTTTTGAGACCCTACAGGGATTTGGATCATGCCCTTGGATTCCAGAACACCTTAATAGACGTTCTCTGCTTTTATGCTACCTGTGTGATCTTGAGAAAGTTGCTTAACCTTCTGAGCCTTGGAGTCCTCAAAACCCAAAAACCAAACCCATTGCTGTTGAGTTGATTCCAACTCATAGCAACCCTATAGGACAGAGTAGAACTGCCCCATAGAATTTCCAAGGAGTGCCAGAAGGATTCCAACTGCCGACCTTTTGGTTAGTAGATGTAGCTTTTAACCACTATGCAACCAGGGTTTCCTCAAATGTGCAAGGATAAAATAATAAGAAGGAGGAGGAGGAAGAAGAAGGCTGACTTATATGTACTTGTCACATAATTATAGCTCCATAAACAATAACTCTTTGCAGCCACTATTTGTCCATGGCCATCCAAAATGCCCAAGGTCTGGACTCTGGCCTGACAGAAGGTCTCTCTCGGTAGGTTCTTCAAGAGGACATAAGGCTTCTTAGGACCAAAGGACTGCAGATCTGTGTGGGTGTGTTATGGGCTGAATTGTGTCCCCCCCGTATCCCCCATATATGCTAGAATTCTCACCCCTGTACCTGTGGATGCAATCAGTTTGAGAATACGATTTTCTTTGTTATGTTAATGAGCCCATGATCAGCATAGAGTGTGTCCTAAACCTAATCACTTCTGAGTTATAAAAGAGCAGGTTAGACTCAGAAGCAAGTATAAACAGGAAAATACAGATGCCACAATATCATGGATTGAATTATGTCTCTCCAAAAATGTGTGGGTTATGATTCCCAGTATTGTAATCTGATGTGATTTCTGTATGTGTGGTAGACTCTATCATTATAATGAGGTTATATGTGATTTCCATATGTGTTGTAAACTCTATCACTATGATGAGGTTATACTGATGAGGTCTACAAGATTGGATAGTGTCTTAAGCCAATCTCTTTTGAGATATAAAAGAGAGAAGCGAGCAGAGACACATGGGAAACTCATACCACCAAGACAGCAGTGCCAAGAGCAGAGCACGTCCTTTGGACCTGAGGTTCCTGTGCTGAGATGCTCCCAGACCAAGGGAAGACTGATGCATCACAAGGACCTTCCTCCAGAGCCGACAGAGAGAGAAAACATTCCCCTGGATCTGATGCCTTGGATTTGGACTTGTAGCCTACTGGACTGTGAGAGAATAAATTTCTCTTTGTTAAAGCCATCCATTTGTGGTATTTCTGTTGGAGCAGCACTAGATGACTAAGACACACGTAAAGATTGCCAAGGATGCGAGGAACGCCGGGGCTACAGAAGCTGAATAAGACAAGGGTCCCCCCTCGAGCCAGCACAGAGAGCTTTCTCCTAGAACAGGTGCCCTGAGTTTGGACTTGTAGCCTCCTGAACTGTGAGAAAATAATTGACTGTTCTTTAAAGCCACCCACTGGTGGTGTTTCTGTTACAACAGCACTAGGAGGCTGAGTGGGTGTTCATGGACAGATGACTGAGCACTTACCACATGGAGTCTGCCACCAAGCTCAGCCACTGCCGTCTCCACTGCCTCAGTGTGTGCTGAGCTCACTATGGAGCTTTCATGTCCAGCTGTTTGCACTCTCTCTTTCTTGCTGGTCCCTGACCTCCTTGAGGATGGGCCTGGTCTTTTACATCATTGCAGCTTCCGTAACTCCGAGAACATGGCTTGTCTGGTGTCATCTCAGCAGCCTGGGTTCCCCACTGCAGGACCAAGGTGAGACAAAAGAGGCTTTGTACACGGCTGGGAGCAAGCGTCCCCTTAAATTGTACGCTCTAGACACCTTATTGTCTCACCTAGCCCTGGCCCTGCCCCGAGGAGGCCGGCGATCCCCAGCAAGCAACCCGGGGGAATGGCTGTTCCATGAACAGGCTCCGTGAAGGACATGGAAGAGAAACAGCATGAGCAGACCGAGCATTCGCTTCCCGCCCCCCGGGAGAGGAGCCTAAGGGTTGTGCACTCACGCTGGACAGTAAGGCTCTGGAGGGCCGAGGCCGCGCAACTTAGTGCATTGCTTTAGCCCAGGGCCTGGCACTCGGGGGACTAGCTGGGGATATCTGCTGAGCGGCGAGTTCCACAGCTCCAGGCCTGGAGAGCATTGGCTGCAGGACAGACCTTCAGTAGATAATGCAGTGCTGAGTTCCTCGCTCCCCTGGAGCAGATCTTCTCTATCACATCAGTTGTCCCTTGTGAATCCCCCCATGGCATAGGCAGGCCTTTACAGACATGGGCACTCAGTAAATATTGCAGAACTTGGAAATTTTATTGTACATGTGCTCTTTCAAGCCACATATTGTCATTGTTTTGTGCCATCAAGTCAATTCCGACTCATAGCGACCCTATAGGACAGAGTAGAACTGTCCCATAGGGTTTCCAAGGAGTGGCTGGTAGACTTGAACTGCCAACCTTTTGGTTAACAGCCTGAGCTCTTAACCACTGTGCCAGTAGGGATCCTTCAAGCCATACAGAGAATTGTTAAATGAGACTCATCCACTCCTTCCATCATTCATCCTGTTAGCCTTTGATTTGTACTCTTGCTTTTTCTTCTAAGGCAAATCCTCATCTATAGCAAAGTATGACCAGAGTAAGTAATTGTTTGCAACAATCTTTGGCATGTTATTGTTGTTAACTGCCATCAAGTTGCCCCAACTCATGGTGACCCCATGCACAACTGAATTAAACAATGCCCAGCCCTGCACCATCCTCATGATTGGTTGTGGATCAGACCACTGTGATCTGCAGGGTTTTCACTGGTGGATTTTCAGAAGTAGATCACCAGGCTTTTCTTCCTAGTCTGCAAACTGCTGAAACCTGTTCAGCATCATAGTAGCACGCAAGCATCCACTGATGGACAGGTGGTGGTTGTGCACAAGGTGCATTGTCTGGGAATCGAACCCAGGACTCCCGCATGGAAGGCAAGAATTCTACCACTGAACCATCACAGCCCCTTTGGCATGTGGATGGTTAAAGGCAGTTTAAAAGTCATAATCAATGACCACTTGTCTTCCCTACGTGGTTTCCCCTTTTTCATATGGATATTTACCCTTCAACAGTTCAGTTGTGCTATGCTTCAGATTGTAGATACTTGTTACTCTTGGTGATGAGAAAGTGGCAGTGAATGTGGGGGCAGTGAGCACAGTCTGATCAAAGTTAATGATGTCAGTGAGAAGTGCTCAAGAGTAAAGGATGCCTGAACTAAAGAATTTGACATGTATAAGATGGCAACAATGCCAACAAACACCAAAAAATGAGTCTAGGATCACATATGGATGGGTATATGCATGTACGTATTTGGGTAAGTACAGATGTATACATATGTCAGAACAGATAGAAGTATGTATATGTACATGTAAATACAGATATATGTGTGCAGACACATATATTCGTTGAAGACACAACTACAGATACTCCTCAGACATAACCAAACACCTTCCGAGACTGGTTTTCTAGGTTTGAAAGCTTAGGACTGTAGTCTCATGGGACAGCTCAGTCAATTGGCATAACACAGTTCACAAAGTTCATGTTCTACATCCTAGTAAAGTAAGTAGTGTCTGGGGTCTTGAAAGCTCACAAGTGGCCATCTGAGATACAGCTATTGGTCTCGACTCATCAGGAGCAAAGAAGTAAGAAGGTGACCAAAATCTCAGAGAAGAAACAAGTCTACAAGGCTGATAGCCTCAATGAGCCACGACTACAACTACCCTGAAACCCGAAGAACTAGATGGTGCCCAGCTACCACCACTAACCAATCTGACCAGGGCCACAATAGATATCCTAGTTAGAATAGGAGAAAAATTCAGAACAAAACTCAAATTCTTTAAAAAGCCCAGACCAACTGGACCAGCTGAGACCAGAGGACTCCCTGAGACTACTGCCCTCAGACACTCCTTGAATTTTGAACCAAAACTATTCCCTGAGATCACCTTTTAGCAGAGAAGCAGAGTGTCACACAAAATAAAGGATTTTACCCACTATGTTGGTGTTCTACTAAAACACCATCTGTATGAGTCCAAAACATCAACATTTAATCCAAAGCCAAGATGAGAAGAAAAGGGGGCAGGGAAACTAGAGTACTGAATGAAACAACCAGAACACAGTTGAAGAGAATGTTGGCACAGTGTGAAAAATGTAATTAATGTCTGTCTTAGTCATCTAGTGCTGCTATAACAGAAATACCACAAGTGGATGGCTTTAACAAAGAGAAATTTATTTCCTCACAATAAAATAGGCTAAAAGTCCAAATTCAGGGTGTCAGCTCCAGGGGAAAGCTTTCTCTATCTGTCGGCCTTCTCATCAATGTTCCCCTGGACTAGGAGCTTCTCTGCACAGGGACCACGAGTCCAAAGGACATGCTGTGCTCCTGGCACTACTTTCCTGGTGGTATGAGGTCCCCCTGTCTCTCTGCTCACTTCTCTCTTTTATATCTCAAGAAATTGCCTCAGGACACAACCGAATCTGGTAGATTGAGTCCTGCCTTACTAATACAACTACCACCCATCCTCCCTCATTAACATCATAGAGGCAGGATTTACAACATACAGGAAAATCACATAATACCAGGAATCATGGCCCAGCCAAATTGATATACACATTTTTTCGGGGACATAATTCAATTCATGACAATGTCATTGATCAATTTGTGTGGAAATTGTCAAACAGGAACCTAACTTGCCGGGTAAACTTTCACCAAAAACACAATAAAATATTATTTTAATTAAAAAATTTTGGGGTTGTGTTAGAAAGGCAGAATTTCCCATCACTGAAGTCATTTTGCTTTCATTCCATGGGCGGGCTGAGTGAACCCACCCTATTCCTTACATTTCTTGGCAACAGAGATGAGCCAACTGGGCTGAGGTCCTCATTTCCACCCTGGGTTTAATTAAGCCTTTTTATACCAACGCCATGGTTTTCCAGCTCCAGACCACCTCTCAGGATGGAATGAGACATCCTGAACGTTAGAGTCCATCTGTTACCCTGCCATAGCCTGTCACTCACACCAGGACTTTTACAGTCCTGACCACTTCCTTCCATCTGCGTTTTCCAAAGGGTGTTTTGCTCAGTGGAAAAGAAAGGGCTCCATGTTTCAATACTTAAGAAATATTCTATGTATTGTATTTCCTTCCTGGAGATTCCAAAAGCACGTTCAAAAGGCACAGAATTCCTGCAGCAGAGAAAGCTGTCTAAGTTCTTTTCACCCAGCATTTCCTCAGTTCTGTTACTAGGGAACCCTTTCAACATGGCGCAGCTGTGGACATGCTTTACAGAATGGGTCTCATTATCTTGGAACCATTCATTCTCTGGCCCAAGCTGTCCTGGCCATGCCTTACTTTCCCCCTTTTCCCTCTTTCTGCCACCAACCTCCCCTCTTTTACTTTCTCCCAACTTTCCCAGGCCCTATCACACAAGGTACTAGCCAATTTGAGGGTGGTTGTTTTAACTGATGTTGAAGGCAGGAGCCATGTTCTCTTCCTTTTCCGTACCTTCTACAGAACCTAGAGCAGCTCTATGCACACGCCGTCGGGGTTCAGGGAACGCTGGACTTTCCCAAGCCCTCTGTTTCTTCAAGTCTTTCTCCTTGATGACTTTGAATAGGTTTACTCATTAGTGCCTTGATCAAGGGAATAAAGGAGAAGGAATAGAAGGCAAAACTCTTATTCCCTATATCGAGCATCCACTCCTACCTCTGACAGTAGTTTGCATGGTCAAAATGAATGGTTTGGGTAATTTTTCAGTATCTCAAGAGCCAAAGGAGAAATTTGCTATGTATCTGTGTGTCTGTCTTGTGTGCATCTGTGTGTGTACATGTGTGTCTGTATGCATGTTTGTGTATGTGTGTCTGTATGTGTGTCTGTATGCATGTTTGTGTACGTGTACATATTTATATGTGCATCTGTGTCTGTGTGTCTCTGTGTGTGCATGTGTCTGTGTGTCTATGGGTCTATGTGTCTGTGTATGAGTGTCTACCTGTACATGTCTGTCTGTGTATTTGGGTGTGTGTTGTCTACCAGCAAGTGGACCCATAAGTACACAGGCTTGGTCCTGACAATCCCACTGACATGGGGAACCCAAGAATGTCACACCAGCCCATTCATTTCCTTCATTCCTTGCCTTGCCCAGAGCTGTTGAGTCTCTGCCCCCCGCCCCAGAGCAGCGTCCTTCTGGAGCTGATCCGCCGCCATCTCTAAATGCCTGGCCTTCTGCCAGGCCCTGCTGTAGGCATGCAGGAGTGCAGCTGTGGGGAAGCTGTGTTCCAACATGTCCTCAGCGCCATGCAGCCCAGGTTCCTGCGGCAAGCTGCTGCGTGTCCCCAAGCCCCTCAGTCCTGCAGAACTGCACCTTGGCACGCTCCAGCCACCTGGCCTGGCTCCAGCCAACTTGAGCTGAAGTCTGCCCTGCCAGTTCCTCTGAAGGAATTTCACCACCAGCCCCTTCACACCTCCACCACCATCCCCCTGCCCCAGAGTGCTGTCCTCTCAACCTGCCCTTGGTGTTTAGAACGAGATGAAGCAACAGCCACGGGGACATGCTGGTGCTGCTTCTCCTGGTGTAAGAGCCGGAGAGGGGCCATGCTTCAATGCCCCCCCCCCCACCACCCAAAGTGACACACTGTTTCTGGACTAGATTCAGGGACCAGAATCCTGACCCCAGCTCGGTCATCACCCACTCTAACCACTTTCATTTCTTGGTAAATTAGCTTTTTCCTTTCTCTCTGGAAACTTCAAAACTTCCTCTTTCTCTTTGAAGTTCTAAAATAAATCTTGTATAAATGTAGTTGGCTACAAATTTGGTGGATGCTTTTAAACAGCACAGTCTATATAATTTGCAAGGCCATGTGCTAAATTAAAACCTGGGGCCCCTTATTAAAAAAGCAGAGGAAAAAACTGTCATTAAGTGTAACTAAATGGACTAAAGTGTAAAGCTTTTTCTTTTCCTCCACGATCTCATTCTTGACTTGTCACGGTGTTTTTTATTTGCTATTCAATGTCATTCAAGGATAGAAAAACTGAACATTTTACATTATTATCATGCATTTTACCATTTATCTTTATATTGCACAATGACAGTTTTAAATGCAAATACAAGAGCATTTAACTCACATGTAGAATCACTTTAATTGCACAACTTGTATTTTGTAACTCATACACACATATGTATTGTTGGTCCTCATTATTCACAGGTCTCTGTATGTGCAAACTCACCTACTGGTTAAAGTCAATTTGTAACGCCCAAATTGGTACTTGTGGTGTTTTTGCAGTCGTTCACGTACACACACGGAGAGGTGGAAAAATTTAGTTGCCCAATACCCACAATCCCAGCTGAGGTCGAAAAGGCAACATTCTGGCTTCTTGTTTCAGCTCTTATACTGTAAACAAGTATTCTTTTCATGGTCTTTTCGTGCTACATTTTTCACATGTCTGTGCTTTTTGTTGGGAACCCTGGTGGCATAGTGGTTAAGAGTTTGGCTGCTAATGAAAAGATCATCAGTTCGAATCCACCAGGCGCTCCTTGGAAACCCTATGGGGCAGTTCTACTCTGTCCTATAGTGTCTCTATGAGTCGGAATCGACTTGACACCAATGGGTAGCGGGTGCTTTTTGTTGGTGATGTTGCTGTTTAAAGTGTCCCCCAAGCGTAGCACAGGAGTACTGTTTAGTGTTCCTAAGTCCAAAAAGGCTGTGATGCACTTTACAGAAAGAAAGTGTGTGTTAGGTAAACTTCTTTCAGGCATGAGTTACGATTCTGTTGGCCATGAGTTCAATGCTTATTAATCAACATTATACATTAAATAAAGTGTCTTTAAACAGAAACACATAAAACAAGGTTAAGTATTGATCAGTTGACAAAAATGTTGTGACCAGAGTCTCGAAGGATGCTAACCCTGTATTTATTTCCCTTGGAGCAATGGTTCAGTATTCGCCAATCTGGTGTTCACAGCAACTTTATAGGACACAGTTACCACAAATAACGTGTCTACTGTATTTCGTTCTTACCAGAAATTCTGCACAAAACTAATCCAACTACTTTTATTCCATTTCCTGGTCTGTGTGCGTTCTACCAACACTGTCTCCTTTAGCTCACTAATGAGTAAGGAAGGACTAAAGGAAGAGGAACTGTGGGTCGCTCTGTCTTTCTTTCTATGTCAGTATTTTCGGAGTAAGTGGTTGACTCATACAGTGAAGCAGCACACGTGACAAAAGATGTAATGGGGTTGCTTGGTCACTGGTGTTTCTGAGAAGGCTATGACGCTCTTTCTGCGTTGGTAGCAAGTCCTGTTCCAACAGAAAGTGTGGCTTCTTGGGGATGTCAGCACACCTCCTCACCCAATCATAGAGGCAGTGTGCACACTTTGCACTCTCTTTGAGTCTCACTGAACTCCCATGAATCTAGGCACACAGACATTGTGAATGCTACCTGCGATCTGGGGGGCGAGGAACGGCAGACACAAACAGTGCATGTATCCCCTCTGTTCACATGCTTGCGCCATTGTCCCAAGGACTTCACTTACCAAACACAAGTTCAAAGATAAAATTATGAAGAATTTTATGACAGTAACAGTACCAAAACCCCCCCCAAACCAAACCCACTGCCATCAAGTTGATTCCAACTCATAGTGACCCTACAGGACAGAGTAGAACTGCCCCACAGGGTTTTCCAGGTTGTAAATCTTTACAGAAACAGACTGCCACATCTTTCTCCTGCCAAGTGACTGGTGGGTTTGAATCACCGACCTTTTGGTTAGATTAGCAGCTGAGCACTTTAACCACTGCACCACCGGGGCTCTTACAGTAACAGTAGAGCATTAAATTAAGCACAGGGCCTTTCTGAGAGCAGGGGTGTTATACAACTGCAGAGGCTGTATGCCTGTAAAGCCAGCCCCACTTTTAAACTGAAAATGTTTTGGCTAATTTTCTTCTATTCATTATTTGGTATCTCTGGGTGGTGCAAATGATTAACGTGCTTGGCTGCTAATTGAAAGGTTGGAGATTCACGCCTATCCAGAGGTACCTAGGAAGAAAGGTCTAATGATCTACTTCTGAAAAATCAGCCACTGAAAACCCTATGGAGCACAGGTCTACTCTGACGCATCTGGGTTGCCATGAGTTGGAATTGACTGGACAGTAACTGGTATAATATTTGTTATTTGATTCTTTCCCTCCTTTGATTCTTTCTGTTCTCACCTCCTGAAATGCCTAGTAAATAGATAATGAAATTTCTGGTTCTTTCCCTCATATCTCAACTTTTCCTTCACACTTTGATTTTTTTGTCCTTATGAGCTACATTCTACAAGAATCCCTTGATCTTTCAGTTCATTTATTCATTCTTCAGTTGTCTGTTTGACTATTGAGGCCGTCTACTGAGGTTTTTTAAATAATCCTTTTTTTAAAATTTCATAGTCCTTTCATTCTTTTTTGTAACAGACTTTTCATATTTTATGGATAGATTATGCTATCTAATCTCCTTAAGCGTATTAATTATAATGACCTTTAAGATGTTCATCTGCTATATTAACTATTCCTTTGAGTAGTAAGCCTTCCATTTGATGAATTTGATGTCGCTTTTTCAGTGTTCATTTTGCTCCAATATTTGACAGCTCTTGGCTATCTGCTTATCTTTGTGTTTGAGAATGCTTGATGAGCTGTATTTCTGTGTACCTCCGTTTTCTCACTTGTAAAATAAGGCATTTAAGTAGATCTTTCCTTTAGAGCTCATTTTCACTTTGGCAAATAAAATTTTATTTTTGGGAAGCACAGTGTGTAACTGAGGTGGAGTGGCAATACCTGAGCAGAAATACCAACTCTGAAGTATTACCTTAGACCCTTGGAATTCCCTCTTCCACCTCAACACACAATGGGGCATTGTTTTGTCGTTCCAGGACCAGGTGACCCAGAGTCCTCCCAACCCCTTCCTTAAAGCTTGGTCCGGTAGTTAATGGACCAGGTGGTCTATACAGCCATTTCAAGCTCCAAGATTATATTGTTCTTTTTGGAAAGTTGATAGCTTTGACTTTCTGTGAAATCTCTTCCTGAATATTTACTTCGGCAAGATTCTAGTAATGGAAAGGTTCCCATGGCAGGTAAACTCATAGTGACTTGCTCACCATCACACTCATAGATGGGAATAGATCCCCCATTAGCAGCTTCCAAATAAAGTCCCTAAGAAGAAAGTGATAAATCATGATGTTGCTGCAAGTAATAGGGGACCACACGATAACTTTTCTTTTATTTAAATGGATCTCCTAATTTCAAAGGAATCATTATTTCCAGAAAGGCCAGGCTAAACTCCATCTTGGCCTGTGTCTTTAAAATAAAAGTATATGCCTTAACTTAGTAAATTCATGACATTTGACTCATAAAAAAAGCAACAACAACAACAAAAAGATACATTTTCTCAGTTATGACCCTAAAGACTGCTCTTTCTCAACCACTGTGCAGTGCAAACCTCAGACTTCCCTGCACTCTGGAATTGCGTTGGTAAAGATCTGACTCTTTGAAACCTAGGAGGCTGTGGACCAACCTTGGAGACCCAGCAGACCATGGTTCCACCCTTTCAGACTCCAGAGGTCGTGGCCATACTCTTTGAGATCAAGGCAGCTCTGCTTTCTGTGCTCCATGTCACTTCAGCTCCTGCTTGTTGGTTCCTTGGCCTCTCAGCCCCTCGAGCCCTTGGCCCCTCAGGCCTCTTGGGCCAGCCTGGCCTCTGCTTCCTCAAGAAAGTGTTCCAAAGCTTTTTAGCTCTACCAATTAGTGCCTGGAGGCACCCCACTCCACCAGTTAACCTTAGCCAGAAGGCACTCAGCTCTCTTCCTCCTTGGGTCATCAAGCCTAGCTCCACTGATAAGTGCCCAGAGGTACCTCACTTCACCAGGATGCCTCCAGCCCAAAGTCGTTCAGCTCTCTTGCTCTGTGGGTCATCTCCCGCACCATCTTTCGCCAGTCTTCTGGTTCTACTGCTGCCATTTCTCTGCAGCTGCTTCTCACCATCTGTGCCATCTCTGGTGTTATAGCTCTCCTTAATTCCTTCTGAGCCCTCACCAGAATTATCTTTGATGCCCATAATTCCACCAACAATCTCCTCAAGGTAATATAGGCTCTTACTATAAGGCACTTTAAAACTCTTCTAGACTCTATCCATTCACAGTTTCAAAACTGCTTCCACATTTTAAGTATCTGTTCGAGCAGCATGCCTCTTTCTTGGTACCAAATTTTTGTCTTAGTTATCTAGTGCTGCTATAACAAAAATACCACAAGTGGATGGCTTTAAGAAACAGAAATGTATTCTCTCACAGTTTAGGAGGCTAGAAACCCAAACTCAGGGTGCCAGCTCCAGGGGATGACTTTCTCTCTCTGTCAGCTCTGGGGGAAGGTCCTTGTCATCAATCTTTCCCTGGTCTAGGAGCTTCTCAGCACAAGGACTCCAGGTCCAAAGGATGTGCTCCACTCCTAGCTTTTCTTGCTTGGTGATAATGGGGTCCCTCTCTTCTCTGCTTGCTTCTCTCTTTTATATTGCAAAACAGATTGACTCAAAATACAACCTAATCTTATAGACTGCATCCTGCTTCATTAACATAAATGCCACTAATCCTGCCTCATTAGCAGAATAGAGGTTAGGATTTACAACACATAGGCAAATACATCAGATCACAAAATGGAGGACAACCACATGATACTGGGATCATGGCCTAGTCAAGTTGACACAAATTTTTGGAGGACACAATTCAATCCATAACAGCATGCATGTGGCTCTCTGAATTATATACATTAGGGTGTCTTTAAATGCTAAAATTTCCCAAGGAAATTCACCACCACCCCTCCAATTTTAACCCTGGATATTGATCACCCTTCTTTGTCCCAGGCAGCCACAGGCTTATAGTTCACCCTTCAGTGATTCAGGCTGTACCTGCCACTCCTCAGTTCAAATCCACCAGGCACTCCTTGGAAACTCTATGGGGCAGTTCTACTCTGTCCTATAGGGTAGCTATGAGTCAGAATCAACTCGACGGCAATGGTTTTGTTTTTTGCCACTCTTCCACTATAAGAAGTCTCTAAGAAGGATAAAAAAGAGACAAGCACTTTGCTTTAGTCCTCTGGACAGTCACAGGTAAACACTGTACTCTGTTATTAAACTGTTCTCTGCTCAGTCCAGAACCAGGGACCAAGATATCTAGCTGGGCACATGGCTGCCACTTCTAGCCAGCTGCCAGGCAGGGATGAGGTGGTGCTCAAGCTGGTATCAAAAAAAGTCTTAGAGTCTTTCTACCATCTGACAAGTCTTTGCCCAGCTGCTGTGATCCCCCAATTATTCACCAGAGTTCCAACGAGACGACTACTATAATTCTCTACTTATTTTGTTGTTGTTGTTATTTTTAATTTTTTGTGGGAGGATGAGAGCATGAAGCTTCTTACTCTACCATATTGGAAGGTATCCATGTTAATCCACTTACAGGGCTTAGTTTAATGCACAGTACATAGTAAATACTGAATAAATGCTAGCTATTGTCATGCTTTTTCATTTTATGTGATGGTTAATGTTATATGTCAAATTTGCTAGGCTATAATTCTCAGTGATTTGGCAGACACTATGTAATCATCTTCCACTTTGTGATCTTATGTGAGCAGCCAATCAATTGAAAGGGGAGTTTCCTTGGGAGTGTAGCCTACCTCCAGTATATAAATGGAGGTTCTGGCAAAGTTCTCTCTCTCTCGACCCTGCACTCTTCTCATTGCCTTACCTCTAGTTCTTGGGACATAAGCCAGCAGTGGCCTCCAGTCTGCAGCCTGACCTGCATATTTTGGGTTCCTCAGCCCCTACAGCCATGTGAGCCAGCAAATGTCTTCAGCCTGTCACCTGACCTGCAGATTTGGGACTTCCCAGCCCCCATATTGCACTAGCCATTTCCTCACAATTATGTGAGCCATTTTCTTGAAGTAAATCTCTCTCTCTATATATATATGTATGCTCTGCTGGTTTTTCTCCTCTAGAGAACCAAGACTAAGACATTTGGTATTGAGAGTGGTTCTAGAGGAACAAAACCTTAAGGATGAGTTTTCTTAATGGGTTCTTAAATCTGGCTAGATTTAAAGGCACTAATGATTCTTTGGAGCCCTGGTGGCACAGTGCTTAAGAGTTTGGCTGCTATCCAAAAGGTCAGCAGTTCAAATCCACCAGCTGCTCCTAGGAAACCATATAGGGAAGTTCTGCTGTATCCTATAGGGTCACTATGAGTTGGAATAGACTTGACAGCAATGGGTTTGGTTTGTTTTTTTGGTAATGATTCTATTTCCAGAAGTAGAGAGGGCACTGTTAATCCATGGCATGGGCTGTGGCAATAAACATAAGCAAAATATCACCATTGGATCAAATATTTGTGAGGTACAAAGCTCTAGGTGATTTTTGTCAAATTGACAAGTATAACAAAGCTGGCTGGTTGGTTCTACTTTCACTAGACAAACTGGAAAAAGAAAAGGATGAGCTTAGGTTTTCAGAGTCCCAGCTCAAGCACCACATAAAGGAACTGAAAGTTACTATTTTTGCCCTGAAATGAAGTCTTACTTCTTCTAGTAACAGAGTTGATATTACTGAAACCAAACCCAGAGTCCTATCATAAGAGTGGCTGAATTACAATGACAATTGAATTCCCAACCTCAAAAGGTCTCTGAAGTTAAAGTGAAGGCATTGATTGGGAAGAAATGGGACCCTGACAATTGGGATGGAGACATATGGGCAGATATGGATGAAGCTGGGGACATCAATCCTCTAAATTCTGTTGACTCACCCTTGATGGTAGAATCAGCCCTTCCACACCCATTTTAAGAGATAAACCCAGATTTGTCTGCTAAATTACCTTTGCCAGTAAAATAAGCCCTTCCACCCCCATCTAGTGAGATTAACCCAGCTTTGTTGGAGGAGTCCTTGCCTGAGACATCATCTGGGACATTGCCCAGGGTATTGCCTGATGCAGCACCTGAGTTGTTGCTTGAGGCAGATGCCTTGCAAGACATTGCTGAATGTCCCCAGGACCCACACCCACCACTCATTTTTGCTTCTAGATCTATAACTAGCTCAGGTCCCAGCAAACCCCAAGAAGTGAGGTACAAAGTGTAACCCATGAGAAGGTACACTACACTTCAAAAGAACTGCTTGATTTTTAAAATGCATACAAACAGAAATCTGAAGAATATGTGTGGGAATGTCTGTTAAGGGTGTGGGATAATGGTGCAAGGAACATAAAGTTGGATCAGTCTGAGATTATTGGTATGTGCCCACTAAGCAGAGATTCTTCATTCAATGTTTCAGCTCCAGGGTTAGAAAAGGTTCTCACAGTTTATTTGGTTGGTTGACTGAAACATGGACTAAGAGGTGGCCTACACTAAATGAAGTTGAAATACCAAAACTGCCTTGGTATACTGTAAAAGAAGGTATCCAAAGGCTTAGGGAAATTGCAATGTTAGAGTGGATTTATCATGTTGAACCCACAGTACCACCCAAGGAGTGCCCAAAAGACATGTTTTACCACAACTTTGAGTAATAAATTTGTGAAGGGCTCCCCAGCATCCTTGAAGACTGCTGTGATTGCTCTTCTGTGTAGGTCAGATATTACAGTGGGAACTTTCTTCACTGAATTTAGACACCTAACTACAGTGGGCATGACTGGATCCTGGGGTGGCAGGGAGCAAGTGGTGGAGCTTAATTGCCAAAGACAAAGTGGGTGTAGTTAACATAATGGACAGCAGAGTCAAAGCAGTAAGCAGTGTAGTCTGACTTGTACGGGCTTATGGCATTGGCTACTTAGTCATGATGTCCCTAGGAGTGAAGTATATAGGAAAGCTACCAAATATTTATTTGATCTGTACAAGTGGAAGAATTCTAGGCCAAGTGAATGGCAGTCTAACTTGAATTGCCAAAATAGAGAGTCACAGCTCCTCAACCAATTCCCTACCTTAACCAGTTTACAGACCCACAACCCTTTGAATGTAGGGGATTCCAGTTCCCCTTGCAGAAGGACCCCACTACACTACCAAAAATTTTTACCATTACTCTTCTCCTAGCCTTCCCCAAAGATATCTATAGCCTTTTATGAGAGTGACTGCCCATTGGGGAAAAGGAAATAATCAGACTTTTTGAGAATTACTGGACACTGGCTCTGAACAGACACTAATTCCAGAAGACTCAAAGCATCACTGCAGTTCATCAGTCAGAGTAAGGTCATATGGAAGTTAGGTTATTAATCGAGTCTTAGCTCAGGTCCATCTCAAAGTGAATCCAGTGGTTTCCTGAACCTATTTTGTATATATTTCCCTAGTTCTAGAATGCACAATTGGAATACACATACTTAGCAACTGGTAGAAACCCAGCATTGGATCACCGACATGTGGAGTGAAGGCTATTATAGTAAGAAGGGCCAAGTGGAAGCCACTAGAACTGCCCCTACCTAAGGAATAGTAAACCAAAAGCAACACCACATCCCTGGAGGATTACAGAAATTAGTGTTACCGTCAAGGACTTGAAGGATGCAGGGGTGGTGATTTCCACCACATCCGCATTCAACTCTCCTCCTTGGCCTGTACAGAAAACATACGGATCTTGGAGAATGACAGTAAAATTAACCATATGGTGACTCCAATTACAACTTCTGTTGCAAATGTGGTTTAATTGTTTGATCACATTAATACATCTCCTGGTACCTGGTATGCAGCTATGATCTGGCTAATGTGTTTTTCTCCATACCTGTTTCTAAAGATCATAAGAAGCAGTTTGCCTTCATCTGGCGGAGCCAGCAATACACTTTCTCTGTCCTACCTCAGGGGCATATCAACGCTCCTAGCCTATGTCATAATTTAGTTCACAAGGACCTTGTTCACCTTTCTCTTCCACAAGAGATCACACTGGTCCATTACATTGATGACATTATGCCGACTGGATCTAGTAAGGAAGAAGTATCAACAACTGTAGACTTATTGGTAACACATTTGCATACCACAGGGTGGGAAATTAACCTGACAAATATTTGGACACCTTCCACCTCAGTGAAGTTTCTAGGGATCCAGTGGTGTAGGGCATGTTGAGATATTCCTTTTAAGATGAAGGATTTGTTGTTACATTTGGTCCTACCTACAACTAAAAAGGAGATGCGATGCCTGGTGCACCTCTTTGGTGTGTGGATGCAGCATATCCCTCATTTGAGTGTACTACTCCAGCCTATTTACCAAGTGACTCGAAAAGCTTCTAGTTTTGAGTGGAGCCCCATAACAAGAGGAGGCTCTGCAACAGGTTCAGGTTGCCACACAACCCGTTCTACTACTTGGGCCATATAACCCAACTGATCCAACAGTGCCCGAAGTGTCAGTGGCAGATAGAGACACTGTTTGAGTCTTTAGCAGGCCCCTGTTGGTGAATCATGGTGCAGACCTTTAGAATTTTGGAGCAAAGTCCTGATATCTTCTGCAAATAACTATTCTCCTTTTGAGAAACAGCTTTTGGCTTGTTATTGGGCCTTTGCAGAGACTGAATACTTAATCATGGGCCACCAAGTTACTATGTGGCCTGACTGAATGGCTAATCATGAACTGGGTGTTGTCTGATCCAGAGATTCAGAAAGTTGTACATGCACAGAAGCACTCCATCATTAAATGGAAGTGGTATATATGAGACACAGCTTGAGCAGGCCCTGAAGGCACAAGCGAGTTACATGAGCAAGTGGCCTAAGTGCCCATGGTGCCCACTTCTGTCACGTTAATTTTCCTCTCCCAGTCTGCACCTATGGCCTCAGAGGGAATTCCTTATGATCAGTTGACTGAGGATGAGAAAACTAACGCTTGGTTTAAAGATGGTTCTGCATTATATGCAGGCACCACTCAGAAGTGAACAGCTGTAGTGCTTTAGCCCTTTTCTGGACTTCTCTGAAGGACAGTGGTAAAGGGAAATCCTCCCAGTAGGCAGAACTTTGAGAAGTGCACTTGATTATTCATTTTGCTTGGGAGGAGAGATGGCCAGATGTGAGACTGTATACTAATTCATAGGCTGTGGCCAATGGTTTGGCTGGATGGTCAAGGACTTGGAAGGAACATAATTGGAAATTTGGTGATAAGGAGGTATGGGAAGAAGTATGCTGATAGACCTCTCTGAGTGGGCCAAAGAAGGGAAGATGTTTGTGTCTCATATGAATGCTCACCAAAGGGTGACCTCAGCAGAGGATGATTTTAACAATAAAGTGGATAGAATGACATGTTCTGTGGATACAAGTCATCCTCTTTCCCTAGCCACTCCTGTCATTGCCCAATGGCCTCATGAATAAAGTGGCCATGGTGGCAGGGATGAAGGTTATGCATGTGCTCAGCAACATGACTTCCACTCACAAAGGCCTACTTGGCTGCAGTCACTGCTGAGTTCCCAGTATGTCATCAGCAGAGACCAACACTGCATCCCCGATATGGGACAATTCCTCAGGGAAATCAGCGAGAAACCTGGTAGCAGGTTGATTACATTGGACAACTTCTATCATGGCAAGAGTGGCATTTTATTCTTACTGGGATAGACACTTATTCTGGGTACAGATTTGCCTTCCCTGCCTGAAATGCTTCTGCTAACACTACCATCTGTGAACTTACAGAATGCCTTATCCACTGTCATGGTATCCCACACAGCATTGCCTCAGATCAAGGAATTCACAGCAAATGAAGTGCAGCAATGGGCCCATGCTCATGGAATTCACTGGTCTTACCATGTTCTGCATCATCCCGAAGCAGCTGGCTTATAGAATGATGGAATGGTCTCTTAAAGACTCATTTATGGTGCCAGCTAGGTGGAAATACCTTGCAGAGCTAGGGGAATGTTCTCCATGAGTCTATATGTGCTCTAAACCAGCGTCTAGTATATGGTACTGTTTCTCCCATAGCAGAAACCACAAGTCCAGGAGTCAAGTTGTGTGACTGGGAGTGGCACCATTCACTACTGCCTCAAGTGACACACTTGCAAAATTTTTGCTTCCTGTCTCCATGACCCTATGCTCTGCTGGTCTAGAGGTCTTAGTTCCAAAAGGAGGAATGCTCCCACCAGGAGACACAACACTGATTCCACTGAACTGGAAGTTAAGAATGCCACCTGGCCAATTTGGGCTCCTCATGCCTCTGAATCAACAGGCAAAGAAGAGAATTAACATATTGGCTGATGTGATTGATCCTGATTACCCGGGGCGGGGGGTGGGTAAAGAAGAGTATACCAGAGATCCCTTAGGGTGACTCTTAGGACTACCATGCCCTGTGATTAAAGACCATGGAAAACTACAACAACCCAATTCAGACAGAACTACTAATGACCAGACCCTTCAGGAATGAAGGTTTGGGTCACCCCACCAGGCAAAGAAACACAACCAGCTGAGGTGTTTGCTGAGGGCAAAGGGAATTTGGAATGGGTAGTGGAAAACATAGTTTTAGATAACAGCTCTGACGACAGGAGTAGTTGCTGAAACAAAGACTGTAATTTTTGAGTATTCCTGTTCCATTGTACGTGTGTGTGTATATATACATGTATAAAAAACCAAAACCAAACCTGTTGCTGTAGAGTGGATTCCAACTCATAGAGACCCTATAGGACAGAGTAGAACTGCCTCATAGGGTTTCCAAGGAGCCGCTGGTGGATTTGAACTGTCAACCTTTTGGTTAGCAGCTGAGCTCTTAACCACTGTGCTACCAGAGCCCCACATATTGTATATATGTGTAAATCTTTGTCTTCTTCCCTCACTTATCTCAATACTTATTATAAAATACAAGATGTGAAAGGAGCCATTGCATCTTCAAATGTACGCATGTTAGTTGTATCATGTTAGGCACAAGTATGACTTTATAATTGTCTTTATTTGGAGATTATGTATGGCTTAAGGAGCTGTGTATAGGTGCCAAGTTGACAAGGGGTGGATTGTGATGGTTAATGTTATGTGTCAACTTGGCTAGGCTATGATTTTCAGTGATATGGCAGACATTATGCAATCACCTTCCATTTTGTGATCTGACGTGAACAGCCGATCAGTTGAATGGGGAGTTTCTTGGAGATGTGGCCTGCCTCTAGTACATGAATGGATGTTCTGGTAAAGCTTGCTTGTTCTATTTCTCGGCCCTGCACTGTTCTCATAGTCTGAACTCTGGCTCTTGGAACGTAAGCCTACAGAAGTTTTCAGCCTGCAGCCTGACCTGCAGATTTGAGGTTCGTCAGCCCCTCTAACCACATGAGCCAGCAGAGATCTTCAGTCTGACACCTGATCCATATATTTGAGACTTATCATTTCCCACAATTTTGTGAGCCATTTTCTCGCAATTATGTGAGCCATTTCCTTTAAGTAAATCTCTCTCTATATATTTATATATACCTTTCACTGGTTTTGTTCCTCTAGAGAAACTAGACTAAGATGATGTCCAAGATCTATGAAGTGCTAAAAGTAATTTACAGAATAGTATACTCTCTAAAATTCTGTTTGTGTAGAAATAAAATAAAACAAAAGAGTAAGCTTATGTATAATTATAAGTACAAAAATATTTCCTGGGAAGATACCCCGAAGGGAATCAGAGGGAGTAGTCTTGGGAGAAAGAAAGTTATTTTAACCTTATACACTTCTAAACACAAAAATAGTAACATCTTTATTGTAGTAAATTTGGGAACTACAGAAAATCACTTGTTATCCAAATTAGATAGGCTGAATGACAAACTTGTTTAACAATTAAAGTAGATCTTTTAATGCGAAAGGGTTGCCTTTTTGCTCTAGGAAATAATCTAATATGGAGGAGAGAGAGGAGAAAAAAAGGCTGAATTTCAGGAGCAGGACAACAAATCTGATTTCTGTCTAATAACTTCCTGGAGTTTTTTGAAAGTGAATAAAATTTCCTATCCCTAAAATAAATTTTCCACACTGGACCATTCAGTTTATTGTATCACTTTTGAGCATACAGCTACTCCATGTAGCCCATTGGAAGGTGCCAGAAACCTCATCTAGTCAACACACACACACTAAATGCTGGAGTGTTCTCAGTTGGAGCAAGAAAGATTATTTTCATTTGTTGCTAATTCTCATTCTAAGTGTTGGAACACTTGCTCTTGCAGCCCTTAGGCACCATGTAAGAAGTCTGACCACCTTGAGGCCGCCATGTTCAAATCAGTCAAAAGAGATCACATGTAGGCATTCTGGTTGACAGTCCCACCAAGCTCCCAACATCCATTGAGAGCCATGAGAATGAGCCAACTTGGATGCCCAGCCCAGTTGAGCCTTTGGATGACTTTAGCATCAGTCAACATCTGACTGTAACTGCACAAGAAAGCCCAAGGAGAACCGCCAAGCTGAGCCCAGTCAGCCCACAGAATGCTGAGGGCAAATAATATTTTTTTAAGTCACTAAATGGTGTTTGTGTGTGTGTGTGTTTGTGTGTGTGTGAGCAATAGATAACCAAAACAAAATATTGTAGTTTATACACAGAAACAGTAGGATGCAATGTTTTCATAATGATTGCTGCATATGTGCTCTCCTGCAATGTCATGTGCCATAAGAAAATGGTTCTTTGCAAATGCCTTTGATTTATTTTATAATTAAAAAACAAAAACAAAGGATGGTTTAGGTACTCTGTCTCTTGCCAGTCCTCCTTCCATCTAAAAACAGAGATCGGTAAGATATAAGAAGGGAAGATTTGTATACATTATTGTACTTTCTCAGTGAAAATTTAAACTCAGCTTGTTCAAAGCTGTAGCAGGTAATTTGATTTGCGGTATTGAGTCAAGGCAGATCAACAGATGGGCAACAGATTTAAAGGGACATTTTGTGTTAACACAAATTCAGGCGCTATTAAACCAAACAGTATTTGTGAGGGTTCCAGCTCTGGCCATGGGGTCTAGTGCATACTACTCAACCTCACTCATCTCTGGCCTTTGCTGTAGAGAGTGGGAGTGTTAGCTCTGCCATTTCTGCTTTTGAAGGCCACAGTGAGATGGAAAAATGAGAGTATTTTGCAACATGTATGGAGCTATTAACATGCACACAATTATTACTGGATGTTTCAAGAGGAAGCTCATTAGGGCCAATTATTAATAATTGTTGTTGGGTGCCATGAAGTTGATTCTGACTCACAGTGACCCCATGTGACAGAGTAGAACTGTCCCATAGGGTTTTCTTGACAGCAATCTTTACAGAAGCAGATTGCCATGCCTTTATCCCACAGTATCTTAGTGAGTTCGAACCGCCAATCTTTCAGTTAGCAGCCGAGCACTCAGCCATTGTGCCTCTGTTGTTATTAGGTGCCGTTGAGTTGGTTCCGACTCATAGCGACTCTACATACAACAGAACAAAATATTGCCTGGTCCTGTGCCATCCTCACAATCATTGCTATGCTTAAGCTCATCATTGCAGCCACTTTGTCTATCCATCTCCTTGAGGGTCTTCCTCTCTTTCACTGAGCCTCTATTTGAGTGCCTTCCAACCTAAAGGGCTCATCTTCCACCACTATATCAGGCAATATTCTGCTGCTATTCATAAACTGTCACTCGCCGGTTTTTTTCAGAAGTAGACTGGCAGGTCCTTCTTCCTAGTGTGTCTTAGCCTGGAAGCTCGGCTGAAACCTGTCCCCCGTGTGTGACCCTACTGGTATTTAAAATACCAGTGGCGTAGCTTCCAACATCATAGCAACATGCAAGCCACCACAGTAGGACAAGCTGACAGACGAGTGGTAGACTGTGTCTATAGGGCTCCTTAATTATTAACAATACTCATTGGCATATTTTCAGTTCACATCAGCGGCATCTGGGACATGGGAATATTTGATGTCTACTCAATACATGGACCTGCAGAGGGGACTATGAGACAGCGCCTAATATCAAGGCTTATGATGCCGAGAAAAATATGTTACAGAATAGTGCAGATATGCTTAAATGAAATAATTCTATCTGCAAAGAAGGTAGGGTGTGCAGTTGGTGATGATAGTTCAATGAAGTCACACTATGGCTGACAAAAGGAATTTAGTTTGTGAGCTGTGGTGGTTCTATGGTAGAATTCTCACCTCCCATGTGGGAGACCGGGGTTCGATTCCTGGCCAACGCACCTCATGCACAGCCACCACGTTTGTCAGTGGAGGCTTGTATGTTGCTATGATGCTGAACAGGTTTCAGTGGTGCTTCCAGACTAAGACTGGGAATAAAGGCCTGATGATCTACTTCTGAAAATCCCCCGCTGAAAACCCTATGGATCGCAATGGTTTGATCCTGTTGTGCGTGGGGTCACCATGAGTCGGGGATGATTCGATAGCAGCTAACAATAACAGTATAGGTATTAGGAACATCTTTGGATGTTATACATATCAGTCTTTCCATCCCTAGCTCCTTAGTTCTTCGTGAGTCCTATTTCATTAAAACAAGCATTGCGTCTTTACCATGACTAAGGCCTTTTGAGGGACACAAGATGACTAAGACATGACATACTTCCTGTCCTGGGGATGTTGCCACTCTAGTCAGGGAGAGAGATTTCAAAAAATGAAAATAGAGCACAGACCCCCTGCTGAATTCAGAGAAGGTTTTAGGGAGATGATTGCATTTTGTCCAGAACTTGGAAGAATTTTCAATGACCTGAAAATGCAGGGCAGGAGATGCTAACCCAAGGGAGCTGTATCAGTGAGGATGTTCAAGATGCTGCTGCTGTAACAAATGATCCAAAATCTCAGGGCTGTACATCAGCAAAGGTTTATCTCTCGCTTTCTTTGCTTCCACAGTGATTGGCAGGGTTCTGCCTATTGCAGTCACTTAAGGGCCCAGGTCAATGCCAGAGGAAAGAGAGTTCTGGAAGTTCCCCCAGCAGCAATTAAATCTTCCCCCTGGAGCCGACACACATCCTTTCTACTCACAGCGTATTGGCCTGTTATTCCTAGAAAACCACAAGACTACGGGAGCTAGGCGGTACAATGCTTCCACATTTCCGGAACTCTGAATGGCACACAGCTCTGATTGGCACAAGGGTGAAATGTGGGTACGGTGTGCATTCAGGGAAGAGGACTCAGGCCAGAAAGCTGGACAGATGGGGGACTGTCCTGGGAATTGAGTCTGGGGAGGTAGGTGGTGCTCGCCGTAATAAGTTCCCAGGAAACATACCCTGCTCTGTGTGTAGGAAGTATATGGGGGACGGCTCTCAGGATCAGTCCCCGTGGGGAATGAGAAGTAGGACTGGGCAGAGGGAAAATTTGAACGTGGATGCAGTTCTGATAAAAACCCCAGCTGACCCTTCAGGGTGGTCCCAAATGGAGGCAAAGGTCTAGGCTTTTTTTATTTTTATTTTTTTTTATTGTACTTTAGATGAAGTTTTACAGAACAAATAGTTTCTCGTTCAACAGTTAGTACACATATTGTTTTATTTGGTTAACAACCCCATGACATGTCAACACTCTCCCTTCTCGACCCTGGGTTCCCTATTACCAGCTTTCTTGTCCCCTCCTGCCTTCTAGTCCTTGTTAAAGGTCCAAGCCTTTGTATTCCATATGAGCGGGTTGTTGAGTGCGGGCTGCACCCAGTAAGGAGGTCGACTTTGTGTGAGGCAGCTCCTTTGGACCTATGGCAGTCCCTGGGGAGGGCTTCACTAGAAGCCTTGAGTAGAACTCTCTCAGTGTTGGGATAATGAGTACCCTGGTCAGTAAGGGGCATTTGTGGGGCGCACCACAGTATCCAGCACAGGAAGTAATAGCCAGTGCCCTTGATATGTCGGTCTGATATGCCAGGAGCAGTAATTCTTGTCTAGTTCTAAAACTAGAGGGGCGGAAAATTCCAGACACGTCAATGGGTAGTACTTTTCCTATGGGAAATGACCAGGAAATCTATGTTGTCGAATAAAGATATATGGTGTGAGGGTTTCCTAACACACGTGTGACAGATGAAACTTAACGATAGAAAAAAATAATAGTATATATGGTATATCATATCCACCACCTGTCCGTCAATTTGTTGTACTGTGGTGGCTTGCATGTTGCTATGATGCTGGAAGCTAGACTGTTGGTATTTGAAATACCGTTAGGATCACCCAAGGTGGACAGGTTTTAGCAAAGCTTCCAGACTAAGACGGACTAGGAAGAAAGGCCTGGCAATCTACTTCTGAAAAACTAGCCAATGAAAACCCTATGGATCACAACAGAGTATTGTCCAGTGTAGTTCTGGAGGATGAGCCCTCTAGGTTTAGAAGGCAGCAATGGACTCAAGTATGCTGGTAATCATGAGATTGACGAGGCAATATTTTGTTCTAGTAACAACAATAAATCATATATATTTCAGGTTTAGGACAACCGTGGGCAAAAAGAAAGCAGGGGAGGGGGGTGACCTGGATTTCTGCTTCAGTTATGGTGTGACGTAGCATACCTAGTCTGTCTGACATCCAGAATGGATCATCTTTAACACCTGGCTCCCCTATAAGATGAAATTATTTGCAGTAATAACCATGAACTAGAATTTGAATTTACCAAGCAAAACTACTGCACCTCAGAGGTCTCACTCCGTGTGATTGTTTGAAATTTTAGACACAAATGCAAACTCTGTTGTGCTATTGAAGGACAGAATTGCAGGAACTCCAGTTCTGGTTCTTTATCTTCACAACCACAGTGCTGTCCCTGTGTGTTTCAAAGTTGCTGTTGGGACACAGATACGTAGCACCTCATGGGTCCAGGGCACAAACTGGGCAGAGCGATGGAGCTGATTCAGAAACCTCATGAACTTACAAAATGGGTATGGAAGCCAAGCCCATCTGTGTTGGGGACAACTAACTAGCTGGGAGTTTTCTGAATTAACTTCTGTGTAGATGTCAGCGTTTCTTAAAAGTAATAAACACATGTTGATTTGCAGCTTTCTGGGTGGTTCAAATGGTTAATGTGCTCGGCTGCTAACTGAAAGGTTAGAGGTTTGAGTCCACCCAGAGGCACCTTGGAAAAAAGGCCTGGTAATCTACTTCCAAAAAGCAGCCACCGAAACCCCTATGGAGCAGTTATACTCTGACACACATAGGCTGGCCGTGAGTCAGAGTGGACTCACCAGCGGCCGCTTTTTTGAATTTGAAGCTTACATACCTATTATTGAAACTCCAGCATCTGCAACAACTGTTTAGGACTTAGACCAAACAAAGATGTTTCTGGGAAGAAACATTGCTTAGAATTTCTAGTGCATGGTGATAATAAAAAGAAGGCTCGTTTTTAGTCTGTTTTATTGTTGTTTTTCAATTTTCTGCAGACAATCCACTCACTTACAGTCTGCACTCAGGACAGACCACTCCCCTATCCTGTCCTTGGTACACTATTGGCATGGGACTCCTTCCCACCTGACTTCCCGGCAATTCCTGGCTCTTTTATCTCCCGTATAGAATGTCTTACCCCAAAGTTTCACTAAACTCAGGTAGAACATCTCCCCAAACAGAGTAGCATGTCTCAGAAAAGAAAGCTAGAGTAATTCAAAATCATGACCATCGAGAGCCAGAAAACTTCCTTGCCAGTGTCTGTGTGAGTATGCGTGTGTGCACGTATGTGTGTGTGTGCACTGTGTGTGCGTGTGTGTATTGCGTGTGTGCACTGTGTGCATGCATGTATGTGTGTGCATGTGTGTGTGCACATGTGTGCATGCATGTGTGTGCGCTGTATGCATGCATGTATGTGTGTGCTCACGTGTGTTTGTATGCACGCATTAGAAGTCAATTGAGAGCACAGGCTATGAGGACACGGTCAGGAGGAGGAGGTTTGGTGGGAAACTTTAATTCAGGAAGCAATTTATTCAAGTTCTCAAAGCCTTGCTGTCCTTTTCTACTAAATGTGGATCGTGAGCATACCTGAAATCAAGGAGGTGTTATAAAGATTAAATGAGACAGTGTTCATGAAGGCCTCAGCCCATTGTCAGGTAAGCACTCGATAAACGTTAGCTTCACAATGACAAGACGAAAAGCATCCTTGTGCGTCTTACACAGCAACCAAACCACAGAAAGTCACAGAGGCCGCTGACTGGGGAGCCTTCCAGTGCTGACCACGAGGGCTGCATTGTTCCAGCTTGAAGGCCCTTCTGCTGAGCATCTCTGAGGTGTGCCATTGCCATGGTGCAGCCACATCAACCGTGTCCAAAACAGGTAGTGGTGCAGTGACTCACGACAGTGGTTGGTAGGTGGTTTGCTCAAAGAGAGCATGGTTTCTCTGGTCTTGCAGACCTAAGGATTAGACAGGCACAAGCACCACCCATCTGTCAGTTTGTCATACTGTGGTGGTTTGCATTTTGCTATGGTGCTGGAAGCTCTGCCACCAGTATTTCAAATACAAGCAGAGCCACCCATGGTGGAGAGTTTTCAGTGGAGCTTCCAGACTAAGACACAGTAAGAAGAAAGGCCTGGAGATCTACTTCCAAAAATTAATCACTAAAAACCTTAGGGACCACAATAGAATATTGTCCAATAAAGTAATAGAAGATGAGCCCCCTAGGTTGGAAGCCACTCAAAATACATAGTGGCTGCAACAACGAACTCGAGCATACCAACAATTGTGAAGATGGCATAGCACTGGGCAACGTTTTGTTCTGTTGTACTTGGGGTCACCATGAGGCAGAGCCAACTTGATGGCAACGAACAACAGCAACAATCTAGGAATCAGATCATGACCTTTCTGTGGAATTTTCTACATGTGATTTATGAAACCAACCAGGCAACCAGAGTAATACAGGTTCACATTTACTGAGCATTTACCGTGTGCCTTATAAAAGCCCTCTGCCTACGCTCTTGTCTTAGTTTGAATGTCCTCCAAAAGCTGTCCCTAAAACAAGGACTTGAGACTGGGTAGTTTATTTGGGCAGCTATTTTGGAAGCCCGAGTGAGGTAGGGGGGAACATGAAGCAGAGAAAGAAAGAGAACCAGTAGAGGCTGTGCTAATGAACAGGTCACTGCTGTGGCAATGGTGCTCAGTCCCTGTCTTAGTCATCTAGTGTAGCTGTAACAGAAATACCACAAGTGGATGGCTTTCACAAAGAGAAATTTAGTCTCTCATAGTCTAGTAGGCTACAAGTCCAAATTCAAGGAACACCAGTTAATATGACTATTACTCAAATTTATGCACCAATCACTAATGCCAAAGATGAAGAAATTGAAGATTTTTGCCAGCTTCTGCAGTCAGAAATTGATTGAATGTGCAATCAGATTGCATTGATAATTACTGGTGTTTGAAATGCGAAAGTTGGAAACAAAGAAGGACCAGTAGTTGGAAAATATGGCCTTGGTGATAGAAATGATGACGGAGATTGCATGATAGAATTTTGCAAGACTACTGACTTTTCATTGCAAATACCTTTTTTCATGAACATAAACGGTGATTATACCCGTGGACCTCGCCAGATGGAATACACAGGAATTAAACTGACTATATCTGTGGGAAGAGAAGATGGAAAATTTGCTCGATATCATCCATCAGAACAAGGCCAGGGGCCAACTGTGGAACAGATCAACAATTGCTCATATGCAAGTTCAAGTTGAAATTGAAGAAAATTAGAACAAGTCCACGAGAACCAAAGTACGAATTGGAGTATATCCCACCTGAATTTAGAGACCATCTCAAGAATAGATTGGATGCATTGAACACTAATGACTGAAGACCAGACGAGTTGTGGAATGACATCTGGGACATCACACATGAAGAAAGCAGGAGGTCATTAAAAAGACAGGAAAGAAAGAAATTACCAAAATGGATGTCAGAAAAGACTGAAACTTGCTCTTGAACACCAAGTAGCTAAATCAAAAAGAAGAAATAATGAAGTAAAAGAACTAAACAGAAAATTTCAAAGAAGGGCAGCTCGAGAAGACAAAGTATTATGATGACACGTGCAAAGAGGTGGAGATAGAAAACCAAAAGGGAAGAACACGCTCGGCATTTCTCAAGCTGAAAGAACTGAAGAAAAAATTCAAGCCTCAAGTTGCAATAGTGAAGGATTCTATGGGGAAAGTATTAAACGATGCAGAAAGCATCAAAAGAAGATGGAAGGAATACACAGAGTCATTATACCAAAAAGAATTCATCGGCGTTCAAACATTTCAAGAGGTAGCATATGATCAGGAACCGATGATAGTGAAGGAAGAAGTCCAAGCTGCACTGAATGCATTGGTGAAAAGCAAGGCTTCAGGAATTGACGGAATACCAACTGAGATGTTTCAACAAACGGATGCAGAGTTGAAAGTGTCCACTGGTCTATGCCAAGAAATTTGGAGACAGCTACCTGGCCAACCGACTGGAAGAGATCCATATTTATGCCTATTCCCAAGAAAGGTGACCCAACTGAATGCAGAAATTACCAAACAATATCATTAATATCACACGCAAGTAAAATTTTGCTGAAGATCTTTCAAAAGCGGCTGCAGCAGTATAGCGACAGGGAACTGCCAGAAATTCAGGCCAGATTCAGAAGAGGACGTGGAACCAGGGATATCACTGCTGACATCAGATGGATCTTGGCTGAAAGCAGAATACCAGAAAGATATTTACCTGTGTTTTAATGCAAAGGCATTCAACTGTGTGGATCATAACAAATTATGAATAACATTGCAAAGAATGAGAATTCCAGAACACTTAATTGTGCTCATGAGGAACTTGTACATAGACCAAGAGGCAGTTGTTTGGACAGAACAAGGAGATACTGCATGGTTTAAAGTCCGGAAAGATGCACGTCAGGGTTGTATCCTTTCACTATACCTATTCGATCTGTATCCTGAGCAAATAATCTGACAATCTGGACTATCTGAAGAACAGGGCATCCGGATTGGAGGAAGACTCATTAACAGCCTGCAGATATGCAGATGATACAACCTTGCTTGCTGAAAGTGAAGAGGACTTGAAGCACTTAGTGATGAAGATCAAAGACCACAGTCTTCATATGGATTACACTTCGACATAAAGAAAACAAAAATCTTCACATCTGGACCAATAAGCAACATCTTGATAAATGGAAAAAAGATTGAAGTTGTCAAGGATTTCATTTTACTTAGATCCACAGTCCACATCCATGAAAGCGGCAGTCAAGAAATTAAAAGACACATTGCATTGGGCAAATCTGCTGCAAAAGACCGCTTTAAAGTGTTGAAAAGTAAAGATGTCACCTTGAAGAGTAAGGTGAGTGTTATGGATTGAATTATGTCCCCCCAAAAATGTGTGTATCAATTTGGCTAGGCCGTGATCCCTAGTATTGTGTGATTGTTCTCCATTTTGTGTGTAATTTTATGTTAAAGAGGATTAGGGTGGGATTGTAACACCCTTACTAAGGTCACATCCCTTATCCAATGTAAAGGGAGTTTCCCTGGGGTGTAGCCTGCGCCGCCTTTTGTCTTACAAGAGATCAAAGCAAACAGAGGCAAGCAGAGAGTTGGGACCTCATACCATCAAGAAAGTAGCATCGGGAGCAGAGCACTATCTTTTGACCTGAGTTTCCTGCACTGAGATGCTCCCAGACCAAGGGAAGACTGATGACAAGGACCTTCCTCCAGAGCTGACAAAGAGAAAGCCTTCCCCTGGAGTTGGCGCCCTGAATTTGGACTTGTAGCCTACCGGACTGTGAGAGAATAAACTTCTCTTTGTTAAAGCCATCCACTTGTGGTATTTCTGTTATAGCAGCAGTAGATGACTAAGACAGTGCACCTCACCCAAGCTGTAGTATTTTCAATCACATCATGTACATGCGAAAGCAGGGTAATGAATAAGGAAGACTGAAGAAGAATTGACGCCTTTGAATTGTGATGTTGGAAAAAAATATTGAATATACCATGGTCTGCCAAAAGAACGAACAAATCTGTCTTGGAAGAAGTATAATCAGAATGCTCTTTAGAAGCAAGGATGGCGAGACTACTTCTTCCATACTTTGGACATGTTGTCAGGAGGGATCAGTCCCTGGAGAAGGACATCATGTTTGGTAAAGTAGAGGGTCAGTGAAAAAGAGGAAGATCCTCAGTAAGATGGATTGACACAGTGGCTGCAACAATGGGCTCAAGCATAACAAGGATTATGAGCATGGCACAGGACTGGGCAGTGTTTTGTTCTGTTGTACACAGGGTCATTATGAGTTGGAACTGACTCGACGGCACCTAACAGTAACAACAACACCCTGCCCCTCCCCAATATCCTTAGTGCCTAAAACAGCACCTGGCACATAGTAGGTGGTCAATAAATATTGGTTGATTTTATGAGTGAACTGTGTATGTAAAGACTGGAACAGCTAAAGCTTGATCTTGATGTCTGGAAGAGAGGAACAAGCTCCTTCATGGGTTGGAGGTAAAGCGTTGAGGAGAGTGAAGAGACTAATTATACGAATTTGCATCTTCTGCTTGGACTCAACACTGATGAAACTAGTGAAATCGGTCCAAATGGTTTATATTTGAACTACTTTACAACTCACAAAGCATTTTAGTACACTCTGCCTCATTTGGTCTTCACCACATTCTGTAAGACAGGGCAAGAATTGGCACCTACTGAATCAGTTAGCTATTGCTGCATGACAAACCAGCTGACAACTCGTCAAGTCAATTCCAACTCATAGCAACCCTACAGGGCAGAGTAGAACTGCCCCATAGAGTTTCCAAGGAGCACTTGGTGGATTCAAACTGCCTACCTTTTGTTTAGCGGCCGTAGCTCTTAACCACTGCGCCACCAGGGTTTCTGTTCAGCAGTGGGTTACAGGTATCAATTAGCTATTGTTGCATCACAAACCAGCTCACAATTCAGCCGGTCAGCAATGAGTTCGGATAAGCCAGGTGGTTATTCTGGTCTTCTCAGGGCTCCCTCATAAAAAAGCTGTAGGTTAGCTACACAGTGTGCTTCTGGGGCACAGCTAGCTGTCAGCCGGAATGCCTCAGCCCCACTGCATGCTGCCTCTTCTCCTAGAAAATTAGACCAAGCTTGTTGTCACAGCAGAGACAAAGGAGCAAGAGTGAGTGGAAGTGCACCAGCCTGTTGAGGGCCAGGCTTGGAACTGGCACATGTCACTTCTGCTGCATTCTGCTTGCCAAAGCAAGGTCACAAGGGCCACACAACTCAAGGGGTGGGGAATTAGACTCTACCTCTTAATGGAAAGAACTGAAAATTCATACTGGAAAGAGCATAGGTACAGGAAATGGATGGGAATTAGCCTCTTTCTCAATCACTCCATCATACTCCCATTTTACGGTAAAGGGAGGCTCAGAGAAAACAGCAACTTGCCAAGATCATGGTGCTCAGAGATTCAAATGTTAGTTTCTCTGCTTTCAAACTCACTCCTTTGTCCACCTTGTACAATCACTGACTGAGAACAGTTCTGGGCACACAGAAAGTTCTTGACAAATGTTAGTTCCCTTCTCTTTCCTCACCAAACCTACATATTTTTCCCCATACTTCTTCATCTAGGCCTATGGCCATAGCTTTGGATCTTTACTCAAATGTTGCGCCCGAGACTGATGACATGCTTATCATTGAGCAAAAACATTCAGTTTTGATTTAAATATTAATATTTTATGCTATAAAAAGAGTGTGACTCTTCTGACTCGAACATAATTCTCTGTCAAAGAGTTTCAGGCAGGCTTTTTTCACTACGTCAACGACATTTCACTGGAAGCCTTAATATGCCTTAAGAATGACGCAGGCAGTCTGGTTCTCAGTGACAGTTAAAAGTGCAAGGCCAGTTGGATCTAGAGATAGTGGGTGACAAATGATAGACAAACAGGAAAGTCCACACTGTCTTCATAGATTGTACAAACAGGAACAGAAAAAACTGTTAGAGTCTGACTCACCCATGGTGTAACTAGATTAGAAATTTCCAGTGCAGTTGCTTAGGCAGAAAATCAGACTCAAAAGACCAGATGCTTTCTACAGTAGGAAAGAAGATTCAAGCCTGCTCTTCCCCCTTTGTTAGCCAATTAGAAAGAGGTTAATAGGCAATGCATTGCATTTACTAAAAATAGCAACTAAAAGCAGTCATTAACGAGTATTATATCAAATAGTGAATTAAGATGAAAGAATAATTACTGCACAGTCTTACCCATAGAAAAATAGCAATTTAGATCAGAAGTGGGCTGACTATGGCCTGTGGGCCAAATCCAACCCACTGCCAGTTTTTGTAAATAAAGTTTTATTGGAACACAGCCACACTCATTCATTTATATGTTGTCAATGGTGCTTTTGTGCTACAACAGAGAGTTGAGTATTGGAAGATAAACCATATAGTCTACAAAGCCTAAATTATGTACTCTTTGGCCCTTTACAGAAGTTTGCTGACCCTTGATCTATACCCTTGAATACCAAGCTCTGGAAGCAGGTCCTGGGATGTGAAAGACGAGGAAGGGTTTGATTAACTCATTGGTTTGTGCAGTCTGTGAAGGCAGGCATGGCTTGCTAACCTCTATGTTGTCAGGGCCTGGCACAGTGGTTACTCCTGGGGAGAGCTTGTTCTATGGAACTGCATAGGATTGAGATCAAATTGATACCCAGGATGAAGAATGTATAGCTTATGACTCATTTTGATCCAGGTAGCTAGGGTCCCAGAAAAACACCTCAATCCAGGCCTTTGAAGCTTCTGTTTTTGCTGGAGTACCCCTGAATCAGAATTATTGCCTGAGTCTCAAGTTGCCTGTATGAAGACTCCATCAAGCTCAAGAAGGACCCAAACTAGCTATAGGGTCAAAGGACAAGCTGGTGTCTACTCTTCAGAGAGCTCAGTTTGCCCTTAAGCCTGCACCCAGAAATGGCCAAGACATAAGTTCAGGCATAAACCATCACTTTGTTCCAAATATATCCATGTTGTTGGAGTTGTTGTCATCCCAGATGGATGGTTGTGTATGAAAAGATCAATGAGTGATAAGGGGCCCTTCTCTCACTTGATTTATATCAAGTCTCTCATCAGTCTGGATGCTCCTGGAACCATAATGGCCTCATCTAATGGGCCCTACAATACTTTCGTACAACATGAGCTAATCCTATTACCCTCCCAAGCCCCTGGGTCTGCAAAGTGGAAGTAGGATTGAACTACCTGCACAAGGTGACTAGCAGTTCAGATGCAGGGCTCTGTAGATTGGCCCTATTGAATTGTCCAGGTGATAAAAGCAGAGGTGAGGGGATACAAGGCTAAGAAGACTTGGATGACCAGTCCCCTGCCTCTTGCTCAGTGACCTTCCTCAGATAACTTTTTCCTTCTGTTGCCTTACTTCCTCCATCCCCTCCTGCCCAAATTTCTTTCCTTTCCTACAGTCACAGTCCTAGCCTCTGGCTTGGACCATGTTAATGGAACTTTGTGTGCCCATGAACCTCTCATTTATCTCTTTTCTTATCCATATATTACTCAAGCATAAGGAACTTCCTTTTTAAACCCTCTTGTTTTGTCCCTGTACATCTCAGAAGTCCACAGAAGCTCTTTAGGAAACTCTTCAGGGCCCTATCCTAACCCTAAAGGATCTAAGTCAATCACAGTGGGCCCATTCACGTGGCCAGTGACTGGGTTAGGCAAGGACATGTGAGATAATTGTGACCAGTGACACATGATGTAACATCTCTGGAGGCCTCCTGGGATGGTTGTTCTTGCTGTTGGAAATAAACACATAGACGAGAACAGGGGAAGAAGCAGTGCTTCCTATTTCATTGTCTATTGTGTCTGGTTGTGTTGCCCCGATAGTTGCAGACTTCTTGTGGGGAGCCAGCCTGATGCATGACAACATATTGAGTAAGAGGGAAAGAACTTGAATTCATATACATATATATAAAATTTTTTATTGTATTTTTGGTGAAAATATACACTGCAAAACATGCTCCCATTCAACAATTTCTACACATCATGTTCAATGACCTTGGTGACATTCTTCACAATGTGTTAACATTCTCATTATTTATGTTCCAGTTGTTTTACCCCCATTAACTTAGTCTCTCTGCCCCCTAAACTTCTCATCTATGCTTTAGACTAAATGTAGTCCATTTGTTCCCATATATATAATTTTTTAAAAGAGCACAGTACTCAATGGTGACATTCTTCACTTTTTAAGCTAATCTTCTTGTCATTTCATGAAAGTGTTTTCATACAGTGTTTATCCTTTAGTGATTGACTTACTTCGTTCAGCATAATGTCCTCTAGGTTGATTCAGGAACTCATTTTTTTATGGCTGAGTTTCCATTGTATGTATGTACCACATTTTGTTTATCCATTCATCCATTGATGGGCACTTAGTCTGTTTCCATCTTTTTGCTATGGTGAATAGTGCTACAATGAACATAGGTGTGCATATGTCTCTTCACGTCATTTCTATTAGATCCCTAGGGCATGTACCTAAGAGTGGAATTCCTGGGTCATAGGGTAGTTTTAAGGAGCCCTTGTGACACAGTGGTTAATTGCACAGCTGTTAACTGAAAGGTCAGCGGTTCAAACCTACCAGCCACTCTGTGGAAGAAAAATATGGCAATCTGCTTCTGTAAAGATTAGAGCCTTGGAAACCCTATGTGGCAGTTCTACTCTGTCTTATAGGGTCACTGTGAGTTGGAATCAACTCAAGAGCAACAGGTGTTGTTTGGGTTTGGGTGTGGTATTTCTATTCTTAATTTTTTGAGGAATTGCTATACTATTTTCCATAGTGGTTGTACCATTTTACATTCCCACTAGCAATAGATAAGGGCTCTAATCTCCCCACATCCTCACCAACATTTGCTGTTTTCTGTTGTTTTTTTCTTTTTTGGATCAATGGTATTTTAGCAGGGATGAGGTGGTATCTCATTGTAGTTTTGATTTGCAGCATTCTAATAGCTAATGACAATGAGAATCTTTTCACGTGATTGTTGGCTGCTTGAATATCCGTGAAGTGTCTTTTCCTTTGCCCATTTTTGTTTGGGTTATTTGTGCTTTTGTTTTTAAGTTGTAGAAATTTTATATATATTTTGGATATTATATCCTTATCAGATACATAATTCCTGAAGATTTTTTCCAGTCTGTAGGTTGTTTTGCTCTTTTGATAATCTTTTGATGAGTGTATTTAATTTTTATGAAATCCCAATTATCTAATTTGTCTTCTGCTGTTGCCCTATGTTTTCTTCCAAGAACTTTATAGTTTCAGCTTTAACATTTAACCTTGGTCCATTTTGAGTTAGTTTTGGTGTATGGTGTGAGGTATGGGTCCTGTTTCCTTTTTCTCCGTGTGGAAATCCAATTTTCCTAGCACCCTTTGTTTAAGAGATTGTTGCTTCCCCCATTGAATGGACTTTGATTCCTTTTCTAAAATAAGTTGTCCATAGATGAATAGATTTATTTCTGGGTTCTCAATTCTATTCCATTGGTTTATGTGTATGTCTTGAACAAGTACCAGGCTGTTTTGATTACTGTAGCTGTATAATATGTTTTGAAATTAGAAAGTGTGAGACTTCCTACTTTACTCTTCTTCAAAATTGCTTCGGCTATTCAGGGCCACTTTCCTATCCATATAAAATTGGCAGTTCTTCTATTTCAGTAAATAAAGTTGTTGGAATTTTGATCAGGATTGAATTGTATCTGTGGATCACTTTGGGTAGTATCAACAATATAACGATATTACATCTTCCAATCCATAAGCACGGAATGTCCTTCCATCTGTGTAAGTCTCTTTTAGCCTCTTGTAGCAGTGTTTTATAGTTTTCAGAGTATAAATCCTTTACATCCCTGGTCAGGTTTATTCTGGAGTGAGCCCAGGTTATGCAATTGTTAAACATTTGGCTACTAACCATAAGGAAACACTATGGGGCAATTCTACTCTGTCCTATACAGTCACTTTAGCCCAGAATCAACTCAATGGAAGACAATAACAACAACACAACTTCATAAATATTACTGTATTCTCGATTTCCTTTTCAGGTTTTCCGTAATTGGTGTAAAGAAACTCAGCTGATTTTTGAGTGTTGATCCTGTACACTGCCACTTTGCTGAAATCTTCTATTAGTTCCAGTAGCTTTGTTGTGGAATCTTTGGCATTTTCTGTGTATAGCATCATGTCGTCTGCAAATAGAGAAAGTTTTACATCTTCCTTTCCAATGTGGATACACTTTATTTCTTTTTCTTGTCTTATTGCTCTGGCCAGGACTTCCAGTACTCTACTGAATAAAAGTGGTGATAGTGGGCATCTTTTTCTCATTCCTGTTCTCAATAGGAAGGCTGTCAGTCTTTCTTCATTGAGTATAATGCTGGCAGTTGGTTTTTCATATATACGCTTAATTATGTTAAGGAATTTCCCTTCTGTTCCTATATTGCTGAGAGTTTTTTATCATGAAATGGTGTTGGATTTTATCAAATGCCTTTTCTGCACCTATTGAGATGACCATGTGGTTCTTTTTCTTTGTTTTATTAATGTTGATTTATTTTCTAATGTTAAACTATCCTTGCATTTCTGGAAGAAATCCCACTTGGTCATGGTATATAATTTTCTTAATATGTTGTCGAATTGTTTGCTAGAATTTTGTTGAGAATTTTTTTTAATCTATATTCATGAAGGATATTGGTCTATAATTTTCTTTTTATGTGATATTTTTTCTGGCTTTGGTATCAGGGTAATGGTGACTTCATAGAATGAGGTAGTGGGTATTCCTTCCTCTTCTATGTTTTGGAAGAATTTGAGTAGGATTGGTGTCAATGCTTCTCTGAATGCTTGGTAAAATTCCCCAGTGAAGTCATCTGGTCCAGGACTATTTGTTGTTGTTGTTGGGAGGTTTTTGATGTCTAATTCAGTCTTTTCTCTCGTTATGAGTCTGGCACTATTTTCTACCTCTATTTGTGTTAGTTTAGGTAGGTTATGTGTTTCTATGATTTTGTCCATTTCATCTAAGTTTTCAAGTTTGCAGGAGTACAATTTTTCACAGTATTCTGTTATGATCTTTTTAATCTCATTTCGATCTGTTGTAATGTATCCAATTTCATTTCTTATTTTGGTTATTGTATCTTCTCACTTTTTTCCTTTGTCAGTCTAGCCAGTGGTTTGTCTATTTTATTGATCCTTTCAAAGAACCATCTTCTGATCTTGTTGATTCTCTCTATTATTTTACTATTCTCTATTTTATTTATATTTCTGTTCTGATTTTTATTATTTCCTTTTGGTAGCTTTGGGTTTCTTTTGCTCTTCTTTTTCTCTTTCCTCAAGTTGTAGAGTTAAGCTATTAATTTGAGATCTCTCTTCTTTTTTAATGTGTACACTTATTGCTTTACGTTTCCCTCTGAGCACTGCTTTGCTACATCTCATGAGTTTTCTCATATGTTGAGTTTCCATTTTCAATTGATTCTGAGTATTTTTTAATTCACTTTTGATTTCTTCTATGACTCATTGCTTTTTTTTTTTTTGGAGTATCCATCATCAATTTTTTAAAAATTGATTTTGTTGTTCTTTTTGAGACTATACCCAGCAAAACATACACTGATTCAACCATTTCTACATGGACAGTTCAGTGACATTGATTACATATTTTGAATTGTGCAACCATTATCACCCTCCTTTTCTGAGTTGTTCCTCCTCCATTAACATAAACTCACTGCCCCCCAAGGTTTCTATCTAATCTTGCAAGTTACTGCTGTCACTTTGATCCCATATAGATAGTTCTTAAAAAAGCTTAGTGCTCAAGGCAGATCTTTTTACTAGTTAAGCTAAATTATTGTTTGGTTTTAAAAAGATTTCAAAGGATATTTTTTGTTTAAGCTTTAAAGATTATCTCAGGGCAATAGTTTCAGGGATTCATCCAGCCCCCTTGACTCCAGAAAGTCTAGAGTGCATAAGAAATTGAAATTCTGTTCTGCATTTTCCCCCTGTTGATCAGGATTCTTCTATAGAACCTTTGATCAAAATGTTCAGTAATGGTAGCCAGGTACCATCTAGTTCTACTGGTCTCATGGCTAAGGAGGCAGTTGTTTATGGAGGCAATTAGCCACACATTCCATATCCTCCTTCCATTCTTGACTCTCCTTTTTCCTCTCTTCCTCCATGCAAATAGAGACCAATTGTTGTGTCTTGAATGGCTACTTGCAAGCTTTTAAGATCCCAAGCACTACACAAGGAACTAGGAGGTAGAACAGAAGCACTGAACATATTATTAGACCAATTAACTTGGATGTCTTGTGAAACTGTGACCCTAAATCTCCGAATCAAAGAACCAGATCCCATGAGGTTTTTGGTTGTACATAGGCAGTCTCAGCAGCTACTCTTTATTTTTTTTGTCGTTGTTGTAAATATATCTATCACACAGTTTTTGCCAGTTCAATTTTTTACAGATGTACAACTTATTGACAGCAATTACAATAATTGGCTGTAGCAACCCTACCTTAATAAATGCAATTTTTCCTTCCACCTCTACTGTCCCTGGTAACCACTAATAAACTTTTGTCTCTATACATTATCCTTTTCTTGTCTTTTTATATAAGTGAGGTCATACAATATTCTTCCTTTTGTGACTGACATTTCACTCAGCATAATGTCTTCAAACTCCATCCATATTGGAGCTTATGTGTATGGATACTTGATACTAACGTGGTATGGCAATATGGTGGTGAAATAAAGGTATTCTCAATAAATAGTGCTGGGTCAGTTGGAGATGCACATGGAAATAAAAGAAAATTGAATGCAACTACACACTACACACACACATTTGTACCTCTGAATGTGAAAGATAAAACAATAAAGCTTTTATATTATTATATGTAATATAAAAGAACATTTTCTTGAACATGGGAGAGGGAAAGATGTATTAATCAAGATGCAAAAAGCATTGTCTATAAAAGAAAAGACTTAATAAATTGTTCTACAATGATTTTAAGACTTTCTATGAGTCCCTGAGTGGTGCAAATGATTAACCAGAAGATTGGCAGTTTGAGTCAACCCAGAGGCTCCTCAGAAGAAAGACCTGGTGATCTACTTCTGAAAAATCAGCCATTGAAAGCCCCATGGAACACAGTTCTACTGTGACACACATGGGGTCACTATGAATTGAAGTGGACTTGACAGCAACTGGTTGTGATGATATTCATCAAAAGACACCAGTAAGAAGGGGAAAGTTAAGCCACAGAGTGGGAGAAGATACTTACAGGGAATTTAAGTTACAAAGGGATCTTTTCCAATATACACAAAAGGAACTTTTACAAATCAATAAGAGAAAGACAACCAAATAGAAAACTAAGCAAGAGATTTGAACTGCTTCTTCTGATACACACACAAAAATATATTCAAATGGCCAATAAGTATATGAATAGGTACTTAAATGTATTAATAATGAGGGAAAAATCAAATTAAAATCACAATGTGATATTCCCTAGAATGGCCAGAATTTAAAAGACTGTCAATACTAAGGTGTTGATGTGGATGTAAAGCAACAGGAACTCTCAGGACAAACACTTTGGAAAACAGTTTGGCCTATTTGTTAAAGATGAGCATATGGATAATGTATGAGCTAGCAATTTCACTCCTAGGTAAGCTCATAGTAAAATTGCATGAACATGTGCACCAAGTGATATATACAATGATATTCATAGCAACATTATTTATTACAGTCCCAAACGTACATCAATAATAGCGTTACATTTATAAGGGTTAGTATGATAGAGGAATGAAAAGGAATGATCTAAAAAAAGAATACTTACTGCATGATTTCGTTAAAATAAAGATCAAAAGCAAGGAAATCATGTCTCCTCTTCTTGACTTCTGTAAAAGTCAGGGCAATTTTTACCATTAGGGCAAAATAGAGAGTGGTGATTGGGTTGGGGGCACAGAGGAGGTCCTTTGGAGGGTGGCAACAATATCCTTCTTGACCAAGTACAGGTTACACTGCTATTTACTTGGTAATAAATTATCTCTGTTGTGTGTACTTTTGTGTTATATTTTGCAATTTAAAAAGAAAGAAAGAAAAGAAAAAATTGCACTCAACCACCATCAACGGAAATTTTCAGGGATGGTTTTACCTGGCTTTTTGCTCTACGGGCAAAGCATTGGTCCCTAGTAGTTAGATATAGTCATGTACTCAGAGGAACAGTTGTGATTCTGTCTTCTGGACGCTGTAAGTCTTGTAACTAGTCACGTCTCCTCCTTTGATTTCAGTGCATGAATTCAGCACCACCTGCATCCATACAGGATGCCTTTGCGAGCCCTTCTGTGAGCTGATCTCACTTTGGCCTTTATGATTTTTTCTGCTCATAGTGTTTCTACTTAGCTTCCTGAATTATTCATTTTATCTTTTCTTATTATAGTATTTTTATAAGTAATTTTTATCTTTTTCATTCTGTGCATTTTTATACTAGCCTCAGAGTCCCTGGGTGGTGTAAACTGTTTATGTGATTTGCTGCTAACTGAAACGTTGGAGGTTCAAGTCTACTCAGAGGTCCCTTGGAAAAAAGGTCTGATGATCTACGTTAACAAAATCAGTCACTGAGGGAGGCAGTCCAAGATGGCAGTGTAGTCAGACACCTCATAACATTCCTCTTACAACAAAGACCCAATAAAACAAGTGAATAGGCTATAGATGACAACTTTGGGACCCTGCACATCAAAGGCAAGGCTGAAGAAAAAGACCGAGTGACAAGTGGATGGAGAGACTGTACAGAAACAGCGGGCATGGGGAAATATTGATCACTAGTGCCCTGCCTGCCAAACATGCACAGTGTGCCCATATTGAGACCAAGCAAGCAGCATTCCCAGCTGCAGCCCCCACACCTGGTGCAGCCAAGCAGGAGTGACTCAGCACCCATGTTCAGAGCTAGGCATGAGTGCTCCCTGCCCTGCAAAATAAAGTGCACTCACCTCACCCACTGTGCCCCACAGCCCCCTGTGCTGGAGGCCCCGGACCTGTGGTGCCTCCCCACCCTCATTATCCAACCCTCTGATACATGATTGGGGTCCGGTGGCACCCATCGCCACCCCATCCCCTGACCTGGGGACCCACAGACCAGTGGCATCCACCCCTTCACTGAGCTACTTGTGCTGGGGACCTGTGGATCAGCAGTACCTGCCTCTCCACCCTGCTACTGGCACCAGGGCCCCTAGAATGGCAGTGTTCTCTTCACCTAGCCAGCCACACCAGGGGCCCGGTGGCTGACAGTGTCCCTTCTTCCTCTCACTCAATTGCACTAGGGGCCTGCAATCTGGTGGCACCTGCTTATCTGCCCAGCCACCCGTAAGAGGAGCCTGTGGACAGGCGAGGCCCCCTCTCCCACCCACCCATGCCAGGGGCCTGCAGACTGGCAGCACCCACTTCTCTGGTTGGCTACCAGCACTGAGGGCCCAGGGACTGGTGGCAACACCTCTTCCACTCAGCCAACTGTGCCTGGCACCCAAAGACCTGTGGCACCCACTCATACACCCAGCTTCCCACACCAGGGGTCCCATGGACTGGTGATGCCTGTTGCTCCACCCAGCCACTGGCACCAGAAGCCTGTGAACCAGGAGTCTGCTCCAATGCCTAGCCACTCGTGCTGGGGCCCACAGACTGGTGGCACACTCTCCTCCACATAACACTGTAGCAGACCCTCATAGCAGCATCCTCCCTGCCTTGCCCCCTCCACTGCTCCCCATGCAATGGGAGCTTGTGCCCCCTCTGACCACCCCCCTGCAGCCCTGCCTGCCTGGGACCATTGGTGAGAGTTTCCATACCACCCACTTGGTGACTGATGACATGGGCACTCTTGCTCCAACCACCCAGCAACCAGCAGTGTATGCACACAACACTCAACCCAGTGACCAGAGAGAACACTCCCTTCACCCACACCCAGGTGACCGGCTGGACAGATTTATCACCTCACCAGCAATGCCAGCTACATCCTCAGCTGCCCCACAAGACCAGCTAACAGAGACCCAAGCTCACACACCCATCCACTGCCCCACTCACCTGCACACAGGTGGTGAGAATTCCAGTGTGGCTAGACTAGTGACCAGAGTAGAACATACACCTCATATACTTGGATATATCAAAACAAAACAGAACAAAAAACCAGGATACAGTAAACAAATACACAATAAATAAATAAATATAATAACACCTTAATGTCTCAGAGACAACAGACACTATAAAATCACATAAAAAGCAGGACAAGATGGCTCCAGCAAGTGACCAAAATAAAGAACCAGAAAACCTTCCAGAGGAAGAAATGGTAATGGAACTACCCAATAAGGAATTCAAAAGACTAATATATAGGGTTCTCCAAGAAAGCAAGAAAAAGATCAAGGAAAACACAGACAAAGCAATAGAATTCAGGAAAAAAATACAAGAACAAAACAGCAAAATAAATAGACAGTGAAAAACCTTACAAAAACAGCAACTAGAAACCCAAAAGACTAACAATAAAATATCAGAACTAGAAAATTCAATAGAAGGACATAGGAGCAGAATTGAATCAATGGAAGACAGAATCTGTGAAATAAAGAACAAATCCCATGACATCAATTTGTTTGAGGAAAAATCAGAAAAAGGAATTAAAAAAAAAAAATGAAGAAAGCCTAAGAATTATGTGGAACAATATCAAGAGGAAAAATGTACGTATGGTCAAAATTCCAGAACAAGAAAAAACAAAAACAAACAAGCAACAACAACAAAAAAAAAGAAAAAAAAAAAAAAAACCACAGAGAGAATTGTCTAAGATTTGCTGGCAAAAAACTTCCCTAATATGAGAAGTTGTTCACCCAAGATAGACCCCGAAAGAAAGTCAGCAAAACATATGATAATCAAACTTGCCAAAACCAAAGACAAAGAAAAAATCTTGAGAGCAGCTCTGGAAAAAGGGAAAGTCACCTACAAAGCTGAACCAATAAGACAGCTCTGATTACTTGGCAGAAGCCATGCATGTAAGAAGGCAATGAGATGACATATATAAAACATTGAAAGAAAGAAAATTTCCAGCCAAGAATAATATATCCAGCAAAACTGTCTCACAAATACGATGGTGAAATTAAGACATTTCCAGACAAACAGAAATTAAGGGAATTCATAAAAACCAGACCAACCTTACAAGGAATATTAAAAAGAGTCTTTTGGACAGAGAACCAACAACATCCAACAAAAACTTAAGATTAGAACACAGGAAAGCATCAGTCAGATACTAACTCACATACAAATTTCTCAAAAATAAAACAAAGCTAAATGACTGAAAACAGGGAACAGGAGAGGTCAATCTGTAAATGACGGCTTCATCAAAACAAAAAGGGGGAATAAATGGTGTAGTTATGGGACTTTCATATGGAGAAAAAGTCAAGGCAATATCAAGAAATAAAAGACTGCTTTCAACTTAGGAAAATAAGAGGAAATTTCAAGGTGACCACAAAGAAAGTTAATAAACTTACTCATCAAAATAAAAAAGAAGAAAAATAAAAAGACTCAGTAAACACAAAATCAACAGTAACAAAAGAAATGAAAAGAAAATCCACAAGCAAAAAGAACTAAACACAGAAAATTAACTGGAACAAAGAAACCAGCAACACCACAAAAAAAAAAAAAAAAAAAAAAGCACAACAACATGACAGCAGTAAACTTATACCTGTGGATAATCACTCTGAATGTAAATGGCTTACATGCACCAGTAAAGAGAAAGAGAGTGGCAGAATGGATTTAAAAACAAAAAAAATGATCTGTCAATATGCTGTCTGCAAGAGACACACCTTAGACACAAAGATATAAATAAAAGAAATCTGAAAGGATGGAAAAATATATCAAGCAAACAGTAACCAAAAAAGAACAGGAGTGGCAATATTAGTCTCAGATAAAATAGACTTTAAGGCAAAATCCACCATAAAAGACAAAGAAGGACATTATGTAATGATTAAAGGGTCAAACTACAAAGAGGACATAACCATAACCAATATATATCCACCCAAAGACAGGGCTCCAAAATAGATAAAAGAAACTCTAACAGCATTGAAAAGAGAACTAGATGATTCCACAATAATAGTAGGAGACTTAAACACACCACTTTTGGTGAAGGAAAGAACAACCAGAAAGAAACTCAGCAAAGATACAGAAGATCTAAAAGCCACAATCAACCAACTCAATCTCATAGACATATATACAAAAGTCCACCTAACAGGAGCAAAGTATACATTATACTCCAATGCACATGGATCATTTTCCAGAACTTATCACATTTTAGTTGATAAGGAAGAAGTAAAACTACCCTATTTGAAGACCATATGATCCTATACATAGAAAATCCAAAATATTCCACAAGAAAGCTACTGGAACTAATAGAAAGATTCAGCAAAATAGCAAGATGCAAGCTCAACATACAAAAATCATCTGGATTCCTCTACCCAACAGAGAGAACTTTGAAAAGGAAATCAGGTAAACAATACCATTCACAACATCCCCCCAAAAGATAAAATACTTAGGAATAAATCTAACCAGGGAGGTAAAAGACCTATACAAAGAAAATACAAAACACTACTACAAAAAAACAAAAGAGACCTACATAAATGCAAAAACATATCATGCTCATGGAACGGAAGATTTAACATTGTGGTAATGTCAATACTACCCAGAGAAATCTATAGATATATTGCAATATTGATCCAAATTCCAACAGCATTCTTTAAGGAGATAGAAAAACTAATCACCAATTTTATATGGAAAGCAACAAGTAAAGCATTATTAAAGAAGAAGAAGAAAGTAGGAGGTCTCACACTACCTAATCTTAGAACCAACTCTACAGCCATGGTAGTCAAAACCGCCTGGTACTGGTACAATGACTGACAGACACATAGACCAGTGGAACCAAATTGAGAACCCAGACATAAATCCATCCACCTATGGACAGCTGATCTTTGACAAAGGACCAAAGTCCTTTAAATGGGGAAGAGAAAGTCTCTTTAACACACGGTGCTGGCAAAACTGGATGTCTATCTGTAGAAAAATGAAACAGGACCGGTACCTCGCACCACACACAAAAACTAACTCAGAATGGATCAAAGGCCTAAATGTAAAACCTAAAATAATAAAGATTATGGAAGAAAAAATATGGACAACATTAGGGGTCCTAATATCTGGCATAAGTAGAATACCAAACATAAACAAAAAAGCACAAACAATAGAAGATGACTTGATAAATGGTACTTCCTAAAAATTAAGCACTTATACTCATTATAAGACTTCTGCAAATGAGTAAAAAGAGAACCTACAGACTGGGGAAAAATTTTTGGCTATGACATGTCTGACAAGAGTCTAATCTCTAAAATTTATAGAAATCATCAACACCTCAACAAACGAAAAGCCAAACAATCCAATTAAAAAAATTGACAAAGGATATGAACAGCCTCTTCATCAAAGAAGACATTCAGCTGGCTAACAAACACATGGAGAAATGCTCGTGATCATTAGCCATTAGAGATGCAAATCAAAACTACAATGAGATACCATCTCACCTCAACAATAATGACGCTAATAAAAAAAAAATCAGAAAATAACAAATGTTGCTGAGGTTGTGTGGAGACTGGAACTCTTATACACTGCTGGTGGAAATGTAAAATGGTACAACCACTTTGGAAAACAATATGGCACCTCCCTAAAAAGCTAGAAATAGAAATACCATATGATCCAGCAATCTCACTCCTAGGAATATGCCCGAGAGAAATAAGAGCTGTCACACGAATAGACATATGCACACCCATGGTCACTGCAGCATTGTTCACAATAGCAAAAAGATGGAAGGAACTTAAGTGCTAATCAACCACAGATGAATGGATAAACAAACTGTGGTATATACACATAATAATAAAGAATAATGATGAATCCGTCAAACACTTCACAACATGGATGAATTTGGAGGACATCATGTTGAGTGAAATAAGTCAATCACAATAGGACAAATATTGTATGAGACCACTCTTATAAAATAAAGAAGAAAAGGTTTACAAACAGGAAAAAAAATTCTTTGATGGTTGCCAGGGATAGGAGGGGTGGGAAGGGAAAATTACTAATTAGATAGAAAATAGTTGTTAATATTGGTGAAGGGAAAGGCAATACACAATACGGGGGAATCAATACGACATGACCAGGGCAAAATAAGACACTGAGAGAAATGCAGGAATAAGAGGCATCTATGGTAATTACTACAACACAGACAATCCTGCAACAATAGTACTAACAAACAGTAATCTTTGAATGGATACATAGGTAAATAGGTACGTTAAAGAGGTGTGTGAGAGTTTAAGGGAACACGCCCACCTGCAGATATAGGTTTGATTGTGGATATTTCTACATACATGATTGTAGGTGCTGTGTGTATATTAATATAGACAATAGAACACACAAAGGACACAGTCATGGGAATCTCTTGGACATAACCAGACACCTTACAGGACAAAGTTCCTAGGCTCCTACGCGAGGGACCATAGACTTGGGAGACATCCACATCAATTGGCACAACATAAAGACAAAGTTCTGCATCCTACTTTGGTGAGTAGCGTCTGGGGTCTTAAAAGCTTGCGAGCAGACATCTAAGATACAACTATTGGTCTCTTCCCATCTGGAGCAAAGAAGAGTGAAGAAAACAAAAGACTCAAGGGAGTAGTTAGTCCAAAGGACTAACGGACCGTATGAACCACAGCCTACACCACCCTGAAACCAGAAGAACTAGATGGTGCCTGGCTAGCACTACTGACTACTCTGACTCAGATCACAACAGAGGGTCCCAGACTGAGCAGGAGAAAAATGTAGAACAAGAAATCAAATTCACAAAAAAAGAACAGACTTATTGGTCTGACAGAGACTGGAAGAACCCGTAAGACTATGGCCCTAAGACACCCTTCTGACCTGGAACTGAAGCCATTACCCGAGACCATCTTTCAGCCAAACAATAGACAGGCCCATATGAACAGTAACACCCAACAGAAAAATGTTCCTTAGAACAAATTACGTGAGATCAAAAGGACAACATTCACTCAAAAAAAAAAAAAAAAAAAAAAAACTCGTTGCTGTCAAGTTGATCCTGACTCATAGCAATGTTACAGGACAGAGTAGAACCACCCCATGTGGTTTCCAAGGAGTGGCTGGTGGATTTGAACTTCCAGCTTTTTGGTCAGCATCCAAGCTCTTAACCAGCATGCCACCAGGGCTCCAAGAAGGCAGGAATGGGTAGAAAATCCAGATGAAAGGAAATGGAGTACCCAGGGCAGAAATGGGGAGAGTGCTGACATATTGAGGGGAGTGCAACCAATGTCATGGAACACTTTATGTACAAACTGTTGAATGGGAAACTAATTTACTCTATAAACTTTCACCTAAAGCATAATCTTTTTTTTTTTTTTTTTTTAAATCAGCCATTGAGATTGGTCTCTATGTCTGGAGCAAAAGAGAAAGAAGGAAACCAAAGACTCAAAGAAGAAACTAGTCTACAGGACTAATAGTCTACATGAACCATGGCCTCATCTACCCTTAGACCAGAAGAACTAGATGATGTTCATCTATCTTTACTGACCCATTCTGATCAGGGTCACAATAGATGGATCCTGATAGAATGGGAGAAAAATTAGGAATAGAACCACAAATTCTTAAAATATCCAGACTTACTGGACCAGTTGAGACTGGAGGATTCCCTGAGACTATTTCTATGAGATACCCGTTAAGCCTTGAACTGAAACTAGCTCCTGTGGTCACCTTTTAGCTAAACAACAGATTAACTCATAAAATAAGGCATATCACCCATGAGTACTGCGCTCCTTTAAAAAATAATCTGTATTATACCAAATGGTCAACAATTACTTTAAAAGAAAGAGGAGAAGGTAAGGGGGCAGGGAAACAAGATTAATGGAAACTGAACAACCAGAATGGAAATAATAAGAATGGTTATGCATCGTGAAGAATGTAACCAATGTCACTGAACATTTTGTGTAGAAATTGTTGAACAGGAAACTTAATTGCTGTATAAACCTTCACCGAAAACACAATAAGTTTTTTTTTTTTCTTTTTTAAATCATACATTGAAAATCCTGTGGAGCACAGTTCTGTTCTGACACACATGGGGTCACCATGAGTCAAGGCTGACTCAACAGCAACTGGTATATACACTTTCCTCACTTACTGGCATTGTTATGTTCCAAAGACCAGACTGTTCTGTGAAATTGGTTATGCAAAAATGGAAGATGACCACATCAGATCACAAATTGGAGGATGACTACCCCATTACATAACTGCCAAATTACATCATTACATAACTGCCAAACCACTGAGAATAATGGCCCAGCCAAGTTGACACATATCCTTAACCCTCAAAGGCAGCATTAATCTCACCTCACATGTTGGCATTTGTTATTGTTCATTACTGCCAGACATACATTGTTAATGTGGAAAATAGTTGGATAGTAGATTTTTTACTATGTTCGTAAATATGAAATGTCAGATAATGAGATGGTCAATAAGTGAGGAGAAAGTGTACTGTATATAGTAGCTTCAGTTTTTATAAGTAACATTATCTCAGTTTTCTGTTGTTGGACAAACTACCTTAAAATTTAATGATTTAAAGCAAGAATGATTTATTATTTCTCATGATTCAGCCTTATGGGCTGGACTTAGCTGAACAGTGGTATCTGCTTGGCTTGGGACATCCAAGATGGCTTCTTCCCTAAGATGCTTGATGTCTCAGCCAGAATGGCTGGAACAGCTAGGGGCTGGCCAGGCATTTCTTTTTCTCCACATGGTTTCTCCATCAAGGTAGCTAGGTCTCTTTCATGAGGCTCAGGAGTCCAAGAGGGAGTGTTCCAAAAAGATAAGCTCATTGTGCAAATACTTATCAAACTTCTGTGTCATGCTTGCTAATGTCCCATTGGCCAAAGCAAGTCACATGTCCAGGTTCATGTGCGAAGGGACAACATGAGGTAGTGATTTCCAGGAAGAAAGGTCACGGGGAGCCACCAAAATAAGTCTATTACTGATCCATAGGAATAAAAATATTTCTGTGCACTTTTTCCTTTCTTTGCCAATTTAACCAACAGCCCACTAAAGACAAAGTCTCTACCAGTTCTAGTACACTCTCCAGTTGTGACATAGTTGATTAGAAAATTTCCCAAAAATGGATTTTTTTAAAATACTGAAGAGCTCATTAGAGATGGGAAGTCCAAGATAAATCTCAGATCCCCCATATCCAGTAATTAGCTGCCATTGAGTCGACTCCTACTCATGGTGACCTCATCTGTGTCAGAGTAGAACTGTGCTCCCTAGGTGTCTTAGGCTGGGTTCTCTAGAGAAGCAAAACCAGTGAAGCATATATCAAAGAGATTTATATCAAGGAAATGGCTCATGCTATTGTAGAGGCTGGAACGTCCCATGTCCGTGGATCAGGATAGAGGCTTCTCTCGATTCACATAGCCGCAGGGGCTGGCAAACCCAAGATCGGTAGGGTGGAGAGCAGGGCTCCTGCTCACAGGCTGTGAAGGTCAATGAATGCAAGATTTGCAGATAAGTTGATAGCTCAAGTCTCAGGAACCAGAGGTCAGATGAACAGGAAGCAGCTGCAGGATCCAAAGACAACAAAAAGCCAGAACGTCTGCTTATATTTGGATGCAGGTCACACCCCCAAGGAAACTCCCTTTCCACTGATTGGCTACTCACAGCATATTCAATTATGGGAGTGATCACATATAAACACTGAGAATCATGGCCCAGCCAAGCTGACACACAATCTTAACCAGCACACTAGGGTTTTCCATGGCTGATTTTTTTGGAAGTAGATTGATGGTTGACCATTAAAGGACGAAGCCTTTCAAAACTCTAAGGGAATCTGAGAACCCCAGGTACCTGTGGCTTTGTCTAGGCTCTGGGGGCTCAGGCCACCTTCCCTGAAGACTGGCTCTAATTCACACCTTTCCTGAATTTCTTCTCAGAGTATCCTCTCTCTTGGGTCTCCCTCTCACTGCCTTGGTATTTGGAGAGTGACAACTGCAAAGAGAATAGGCAGTGCTGGAACATTCACCAGAACTAACAAACAAGACAAAGGCCAGCAATAAGGCATCATCCTCAGGCAGTAAACAGTGTCATCAGGTGGAAAGTACATGGACAGTTCAAAATTTTGAATTGCTAATCTTCCATCACCCAGCTGCAAGCTCCTTTATAACCCTCTTATCCCCACCTTCCTTCACAAATGGTTCTGAATTCAGTGCTTGTAAATGTGGGTGGTTGATCAGATAGTTTTGGGCAGCATGCTACTGCTGCATCTTAATGGCCAAGGGCCATTATGTTCTTCCTTACGGTTTGTTTTTTTTTTCTTGTGGTAGCCTCTACTCACCAGGTCTGCCTGATGGAGGGGTTGAGTAGCAATTCTTCCCTGATTGAACTGCTGGATTAATCTTCACCCAGGACAGCATTATGGGGATCTTATTTTGTACTTCCATAAAGGATGCTGTCAGAACAATTGAAACCAAAATAAATATGCTTTAATAGTTGCTGGCCAAAGTGTGAGAACTAACAATTTGTGAAGACTTACTCTATGCTAGACGCTTTATTTATTACTTTACTTAATCCTCCTGAAAATGTTTGGAAGACATATCACGATGGCACACATTTTTACAGTCCTGAAAACTGAGGTGCAGAAAAACTAAGTCACCTAGCCAAGGTCACACAGCTAATAAGCAGAGGAACCAAGCTCTCTCTCTTGACCAGGAAGCCTGGCTGGTTCTTACCTTTTTACCATCCTTTCTAGTCACTACTCCTAGGCAAACTTTCAGAAAATACCCTGGGCTAGCGTCTCAATCAGTACTTTCCAGTAGAAATAACACATGACTCACGAATGTGAGCCATAAATGTAATTTAAAATTGTCTAGTTGTTACTGTTAGCTGCCATCAAGTTGGCCCCCGACTCCTGGAAACTTCATAAACAATGGAATGAAACACCGTTCAGTCCTGTGCCATCCCCATAATCAGTTGCAGATTGAACCTTTGTGATCCATAGGGTTTTCACTGGCTGATTTTGAGAAGTAGATTGCCAGACCTTTCTTCCTAGTCTATTTTAATTTGGAAGGTCTCCTGAAATCTGTTCAGCATCTTAGCAACATAAAAACCTCCACTGACAGATTAGTGGTGGCTACAAATGAGGTGCACTGGCCAGGAATTGAACCCAGGTCTCCTGCATGGAAGGAGAGAACTCTACCACTGAACCACCAATGCCTGCATAAATTTATAAAAATTTTCTAGTAGCCACATTTTAAAAAATTTATAAAAAATAAAATCAATTTTAATAGTGTATTTTATTTAAATTGTTATAAAGAAGTGTTATTATTTCAACAGGCAATCAACGTAAAAAATTATTAATGGGATATTTTACCTTTTTTTTACACATACACATTTTAACTTGGACTAGCCACATTTCAAATATTGTAATATCATGTGTGACTAGTGGCTACCATATTGGATTATGCAGGTCCCATTACTGTGAGATATTATAGTTTCTCAAAAAGTGCTTAAACCAATGTTAATTTAAGAACTGAATTTGTTCTCCAAAGCATATGAGTGTAAGTGAGTGTCAGGAGAAAAAATCTGATACGATTAAAATCCATCAAAGATAATGCACCATGTCTCCTACAAGCTCACTAATCAAAGCTAAAAGCTTACCATCCAGCCCTGGACTGGAAAACTCACTGTAACCAGTCACCAGGGTTCCCAATCCCCAAAGGCTCTAAAGTTCTGATAGTGTTGGGAGGAATGTACTTGAAATTGTTTCTAACAAATGTTCTGATCTATCTCTTTTAGCTATTTTGGGGGAAGAAAATTAAAAAACCCTGTTGGCCTGAAATCAAGACAGTATTTTATAAAAAAATGTTGAGAAGCTTGTTTTAGGAAACAAAATCCGTCTGATATCTGATAAGGATTACTAGTCCTTAGAAAGAGACACAATTGGTGTTGGTAAAGAAGACTACTAAGGTTGAGGAAGATCAACTTTGATTCTAACTGGGAATAGATAGTCTCAGTGATAATGATTCAGATGAAAGTTCTTGCTGTGGTTTATTAAGGGACTTTCTTCAATTATGTGTGAGGTAAGAGGCAGGAAAAGAGTGAAGGAAAGCAGTGCTGTTGGTCTGGACTTTTGCTGGTCTATCAACAACGACAAACAGAACTGCCAGGAGAAGCCCTCCTTCATGTCAAATTAGAAAAGTCAGGAAGATGAAAAATTGACTTGACTAGGAAGACAAGGAGCCCTACTTGTACAGTGGTTAAGTGCTATGGCTGCTAACCAAAATATTGGCAGTTTGAATCCACCAATCACTCCTTGGAAACCCTATGGAGCATTTCTATTCTGTCTTATAGCGTCTCTATGAGTTGGAATCGACTCAACTGTAATGGGTTTGAATGGGGTAGGAAGACAAGCAGCAAAGGTAAAAGCAGCTCCAGTGTCTTTGGAAACAGTCTGTAGATCATACACCTCAGAGAAATGTACTTTATGAAATTCTACAGAAATAGGTTTATAAATCAAGCATATGTTATAATGATGGATAGAAGTCATTACATTTATTCTTGTATTTATAAACTTAATAAACACTTACTGAGCGCCCATGATGTGCCAAGTTCTGTGTACTGTGGATAATACAATGCTGCTATCCTTAAAGAATTCAAAACAAACTGGAGAATGAAGCTGTCTTAATTATTTAAAATATTACAGAATATTAAATATTTGTTTAATTGTAATGGAAATAATTATAACCCTTTCCTACTATTAATTTAATTATGAATGAGCATTTTAAATAAAACAATTTTCATTTGACTTCATTCACCTTTCTTAGTTTATCATCTCTTAAATAAATTTACCTACTGGGTTTATATAATGTTAGCAGGTGAGATAATTTTCTGAATGGGACCTACCTCATTCAAAGAGGAGGGAATGTTTAGGAGCAAGAAATCAGTCTCTATGATGTCTTTTCAAATCTATTTCTACTAAGAAATAGTGGCTCTAATAAAAACATATCAAAGAATAAATTTAGTGTAAACTTTATGAAATCTGGTTTTAACATGATGGCATAAAATCTTTGTTTCCCTGTTTCCTTCTGAGAAATCACCCAAAAGCAATGAGAAATATGGGAAACAGAAACAAAAACTGTATCTCTGATGAAGCTAGAGATATCCAAAACCTTGAACTATAATGTAAGAAACAGGGTTGACAAGGACAGTGGCCAAACATGGTGTAGGAAGACATGGGGGGAGAGTACATCAGGAAAAGCAGGTGGAGAATGCTTCTTAAAGGTACACCTGAAATGACAAAGCACAAATCCCTTGTTTGCAATAATGGGAATTGAATGACAGAAGTGCTTTGCTATAACATGCTTTGTGCAAGTACACAAAAATCTGGAAAGGCAGGGGTGATTTTTGTAGCTGAGAAGCAAGTCGTGTTTTCTGGGAAAAGTTTGCTGATGGGGAGCACTGGAGAATAGAGATTCTGCACTGTGAGCTTTTGATAGACGCTGATGGGGAAAAGAAAGGCTAACATAACTTAATGGCACACCCAACCCTGTGTCATAAGGGAAAATCTTGCCAACTTGGAACACAGCCAATGACTAGTCCAGCAATAATTCAACTCATTTAAATATATGGAAACAAATGGTTTTAGCACAACATCTAATCAAGTAAATCATATGGGGGGGGGGGGAGAGAAAGAGCACAACAGGAAAATCAAATTTCAGACAAAAAAAATCTCTTGCAAAATATTGTTCCAGATCAGGTGAATTGAGAATAAACATATTGCCATGAAATCAAGAAAGTAATGAATAAATTGCCCTTATAAAACAAATATTAAAAGCAAAGATAAAAAAATTCCAGATATGACTTGTCAGGCCAATAGGAAGAGTAGAAACACAAGCCAACAGAGCTCAGGAAGGAAATGTCTTTCCAGAAATGAAGATTATATAGAAAGGAATACAAAGGAACATAATACTACAGAATGAGGCATGAAATACAGGGCTGAGAAAATGGAAACGGAAATTAGAGTCTAAGGGATTTTTGAGAAAGTAAGAGATGTAGAAGACAGGCAATAGAGATCCAACATGTGCATAATTGTCATTGAGGAAGAAAATTTAAATAATGACATGGAACAAATACTTAAAAATATAATACTAGAAAACTTTCCTGGAATCAAAGAATAATTTTTGTTATTATTATTAAATGGGCACATTGTTTCTTAGGAAAAGTTGACAAAGAACAATCAACCCTGAGACATAACCTGAAAAATAATCAAATTTTTGAATCAGAAAAGCTTAGGCTGGTCTTAGACATTTTATATTAGAAGACAGTGAAAATGCCTGAAGAGTCCTCAAGAATAGAAAAAGTGACCAAAAAGGTTTGAACCCATCTAAACTGTTGTTCAAGTTAAGAGTCAAGAGAAAAAAACATTTTAAAATACCCAATAATGTGAGAAACTACTGGGGAGACACTTGAAACAATAAATGAATGGAGAATCTACAGCAAAAGAACAGGCTGTGAGCATTGACTATTTAACTGTCATACTAATACTGAAACAAAACTAGGATTAAGATTACATAACAAAGGCAACAGAAGTTATATTGTGGTAAAGATTTAGGTAACAATAATGGAAATAAGGAGGTGGATAAAATTTGATCTGTATGGATCTTTATATATTACTTCACTGGCCATGATACCCATTACAGTTACCTTACACAGTTACCACTGTATAAGGTAAAGGGAAAAATCCTAAGACACGATGCGGTGCATTTCATTTCGTTGAAATAAAATTAGGATACTCGTTTCAGTGGTAACATAATTCTCCATCATTCCAAGCCCGTAGAGAAACATCTTCAGACCTTCTCAGAAATGTTGGTACTCTCCTGGCTGATACATTTCTCACTGCTTTAGTTAATGAGGTGTTCTCAAAGCCCATGTGGGAGAAATAGCGAGTGGGGCCTGAACTGGCCACACGTGATCCATGCAGTCTCACATTTCTACCTTATTACATCTTTGGATTCTTTCCTTTACCTTATACCAAGGAAGTTCTGCACTCCCAACTTCATTTAATATAAGCCACCATTGAATACATTTGAATTACCCAGCTGAGTCAAATTTTAGAGCCACTTCCAGCTGCTTGAGCTAAGATATTGAATTCAGAACTTGTGGGAAGTGCACTTGATATCTATAAACTTAGGTCCAACCAATGATGTGTTCCTTCCCCGTAGTTTAGGACTCTCAGAATGTATTTCCACAAACATATGTCAGATTTCTACTGGTATAAATTAGCAAAATTACATAATTTTTTAAATTGTACTTCAGGTGAAGTCTTACAGAAAAAATAGTTTCTCATGAAACAGTAGCACACATATTGTTTTATGACATTGGTTAACAACCCTACAACATGTCAACCCTCTCCCTTCTCGACCTCTTTTTTTTTTTTTTTTTTTTGGTGAAAATATACATAGCCGAAGATACACCTTTCAAAAATTTCTACATGCACAGTTCAGTGACATCGACTACGGTCTTTCAATTGTGCTGCTATTCTCACTTTAGATGAAGGCTTACAGAACAAAATAGTTTCTCATTAAACAGTTAGTACACATATTGCCCTATGACAATGGTTAACAACCTCACAACACATCAACACTATCCTTCCTCAGCGATGGGTTCCCTATCACCAGCTTTCCTGTCCCCTTCTGCCTTCTGGCCCTTGTCCCTGGACTGCTATGCCTCATTAGTCCCATTTGGTTTTATGGGGCTGTCCACTCCCCAGCTGAAAGGTGAACCTCGGAAATGACTTCACCACTGAGCTAAAAGGGTGTCTGGGGGCCATACTCTCAGGGTTTCCCCAGTCTCCTTTAGGCCAGTCAATCTGGTCTTCTTTTTTTTTTTTTTTTGGGAGTTAGAATTTTGTTCTACATCCTTCTCCAGCTCTGTCCAGAACCCGTGATCCCGGTCAGAGCAGTCAGTGGTGGTAGCCAAGCACCATCTAGCTCTACTGGACTCAGTCTGGTGGGGGCTGTGGTAGCTGTGGTCCATTAGTCCTTTGGACTAATCTTTTCCTTGTATCCTGTTCTCTTCATTCTCCCTTGGTCCCGAAGGGATGAGACCAGCGGAGTACCGTAGATGGCTGCTCACAGGCTTTTAAGACCCGAGACGCTACTCACCAAGGTAGAATGTAGAACATTGTCTTTATAAACTGTTATGCCGGTTGAGCTAGATGTTGCCTGAGACCATGGTCTCCACAGCCCTCCACCCAGCAATTCAGTCCCTCAGGGAGTTTGAAAATCTTGTAATTTTTTAAATCATGTGAGCTATTTCCACCGAATCAAACTTTTAACCAGAAGCCTACAGGTGAGATCTTTGCTTTTTAACACTTTAAAGAGGACTTTTGCAGCAGATTTGCCCAATGCAATATGTCTTTTGATTTCCAGAGTCTGTACTCAGAGCCCTCTCCCCACCTTACCACTTATCTGGAGTCAGGCTGCCTGGATTGCACCCAGCTCCTCTACTATGACCTGGAAAATCTGTGCCTCAGTTTCCTCATCTGTAAAATGGGGGCATAAAGTAGCTATTTTATCATACAATTGTTATTGTTGTTGTTAAGTGCCGTCAAGTCTTGTTCCAACTCATAGCAACCCTGAGTACCATAAAACAAAACACTACCCAGTCCTGTGCCATCCTCACAATCATTGTTATACTTGAGCCCATTGTTGCAGCCACTGTGTCAATCCATATTGTTGAGGGTCTTCCTCTTTTTTGCTGACCCTCTGCTTTACCGAGCATGATGTCCTTCTCCAGGGACTGGTCCCTCCTGATAACATGTCCAAAGTATGTGAGATGAAGTCTCACCATCCTTGCTTCCAAGGGAACATTCTGGCTGTACGTCTTCCAAGACAGATTTGGTCCTTCTTCTGACAGTCCATTGTATATTCAGTATTCTTCACCAACACCATAATGCAAAGGCATCAATTCTTCTTTGGTCTTCCTTATTCTTTGTCCAACTTTCACATGCATATGAGGCAATTGAAAACACCACGGCTTCGGTCAGGCACACCTTAGCCCTTAGAGTGACATTTTTGCTTTCGAACACTTTAAAGAGGTTTTTTGCTGCAGATTTGCCTAAGGCATTTGATTTTTTTGACTGCTGCTTCCATTGGTGTTGATTGTGGATCCAAGTAAAATGAAATCCTTTATAACTTCAGTATTTTCTCTGTTTATCATGATGTTGCTTATTGGTCCAGTTGTGAGGATTTTTGTTTTCTTTATGTTGAGGTGTAATCCATACTAAAGGCTGTATGTAATCTTTGATCTTCATCAGTAAGTGCTTCAAGTCCTCTTCACTTTCAGCAAGCAAGCTTATGTCATCTGCATATCACAGGTTGTTAATGAGTCTTTCTCCAATCCTGATGCCATGTTTTTCATATAGTCTAGCTTCTCTGATTATTTGCTCATCATACAGATTGAATAAGTATGGTGAAAGGATATAACCCTGACACACACCTTTCCTGATTTTAAACCATGAAGTATCCCCTTGATCGATCTGTACAAAAAACTGCCTCTTGGTCTAAGTACAGGTTTCTCATGATCACAATTAAGTGTTCTGGAATTCCCATTCTTTGCAATGTTATCCATAATTTATTATGGTCTACACAGTCAAATGCCTTTGCATAGTCATAGTCAATAAAACCCAGGCAAACATCTTTCTGGTATTCTCTGCTTTCAGCCATGATCCGTCTGACATCAGCAATGATATCCCTTGTTTCACGTCCTCTTCTGAATCTGGCTTGATTTCTGGCAGTTTCCTATCGATGTACAGCTGCAGCCATTTTTGAATGATTTTTAGCAAAATTTTACATGTGTGTGTAATATTAATGATATTGTTCAATAATTTCCGCATTCGGTTGTATCCCCTTTCTTTGGAATGAGTACAAATATGGATCTCTTCCAGTAGGTTGGGCAGGTAGCTGTCTTCCAAATTTCTTGGCATAGATGAGTGAGCACTTCCAGTGCTGCATCCGTTTGTTGAAACTTCTCAGTTGGTATTCTGCCAATTCCTGGATACTTCTTTTTCACCAATGCCTTCAGTGCAACTTGGACCTCTTCCTTCAGTACCATCGGTTCTTGATCACTTGCTATCTCCTGAAATGGTTGAACATCAGCCAATTCTTTTTGGTACAATGACTCTGTTTATTCCTTCCATCTTCTTTTGATGCGTCCTGAGTCATTTAATATTTTCCCCGTAGAATCCTTCAATATTGCAACTCCAGGCTTGAATTTTTTCTTTGGTTCTTTCAGCTTGAGAAATGCTGAGCGTGTTCTTCCCTTTTGGTTTTCTGTCTCCAGGGGAAAAGCTGCCTCCTCAAAGTAGAGTCAACCTTAATGAAGTAGATGGAGTCAATATTTCAGGACTTTCATCTGCTGATATGGCATGACTCAAGATGAGAAGAAACAGCTGCAAACATCCATTAATAACTGGAACATGAATGCACGAAGTATGAATCTAGGAAAATTGGAAGTCATCAAAAATGAGATGGAAAGCATAAAGATCAATACCCTGGGCATTAGTGAGCTGAAATGGACTAGTGTTGGCCATTTTTAATCAAACAATTGTATGGTTTGCTATTCCGGGAATGACAAATTAAAGAGGAATGGTGCTCTGTTCACTGTCATAAAGAACATTTTAAGATCTATCCTGAAGTACAAAGCTGCCAATGATAGGATAATATCCATACACCTACAAGGAAGACCAGTTAAAGCAACTATTATTCAAATTTACATACCAACCACCAAGGCCAAAGATGAAGAAATTGAAGATTTTTACCAACTTCTGCAGTCTGAAATTTATAAAACATGCAATCAAGATGCATTGGTAACTACTGGTGATTGGAATGTGAAAGTTGGAAACAAAGAAGAAGGATTGGTAGGTGGAAAATATGGTCTTGGTGATAGAAACGATACCGGAGATCACATGATAGAATTTTGCAAGACAGAGGACTTCTTCATTGCAAATACCTTTTTTCAACATAAATTGGCGACTATATGCGTGGACCTCACCAGATGGAATACACAGGAATCAAACTGACTACATTTGTGGAAAGAGATGATGAAAAAGCTCAATATCATCAGTCAGAACAAGGCCTTGTGTTCCATTTCATTTTTGACAACTTCCAATTTTCCTTGATTCATACTGCATACATTTTATATTCCTATTATTAATAGACATTTGCAGCTGTTTCTTCTCATTTTGAGTCATGCCACATCAGCAAACAAAGTTCCCAAAAGCTTGACTCTGTCCACGTCATTAAGGTCAACTCTACTTTGAGAAGGCAGCTCTTCCACAGTGGTCTTTTTTAAGTGTCTTCCAACCTGAAGGGCTCATCTGCCAGCACTTTATGAGACTGTTCTGCTGCTATGCATGAGGTTTTCACTAGCCAATTTTTTCAGAAGTAGATCCCTAGGTCCTTCTTCGTGTGTTTTAGTCTGAAAACTCCACTGAAAGCTCTCCACCATAGGTGACCCTGTTGATATTTGAAATACAGGTGGCATAGCTCCTAACAGCAGAGCAACATGCAAGCCTCCACAGTATGACAAACTGACAAACCAGTGGTGGTTTTAAAGACCAGAAATTTATTTTCTCATAGTTCTGGAGTCTGAAAGTCCAATTAAGCATCTCAGTTGTGTTGATTCCTTCTGTGAGCCTCTCTCCTAGTTCTGGTGTCTGCTGGTGATCCTTTGTTCTTTTGGTTTATAGATGGTCCTCACGTGTCTTCTGTCATCCTCTGTGTGTCTCTGTGCATGTCTCTGTGTCTGTGCTGCTCTTTATACAACTCCGAAGTGATTAGGTTTAGCATCCATCCCACACTGGTATGACCTCAACTGATTACATTACACTTGCACCATGGAAGGTGGTTACATTATATTGGATTACATTATGGAAAGTGAATACATTACATTACACTGCATTACATTACATTGCATTACCTCATATCCACAGGTATACAGGTTAGAATTTCAATACATATTTTGGGGAATACATTTTGATCCATAATAGGTATGCTAGTAGAGAACTTGTTCTTGGATCCAAATCCCACTGGTAACTGTGGCAGGCAGGATTCTAAGATTGCCCTGAAGTTACCTTCCTTCTTGATAGTTTCCTCCTCTTGATCGTGGGCTAAGATGGACTATGTGACTATAATAGCAGATCACTCCTGTGATTACGTTTCTTTATATGGCAAAAGGGAAATTATTTGATAGGCCTGACCTAATCACATGAGCCCTAATCACATAATCCCAAACTCATGGCCATCGAGTTGATTTTGACTTGTCGTGACCCTATAGGACAAAGTAGAACTGCCTCACAGGGTTTTCTATGCTGTAAATCTTTATGGAAGCAGACTGCCACATCTTTCTCCTGCAGAGCCACTGGTGGGTTTGAACTGCCGACCTTTCAGTTAGTAGCCAAGTGTTCAACCACTGCCCAGCAGGGTGCCTTATGTGAGCCCTTTAGAAGCACAGAATTTTATTCAGCTGGGCTCAGAGGAAGATGACAAACAGATGGGCCCCTGCTGCCCTGGAAAAAGAAGCAGCACCCATGATGCAAACTGCTCATGAAGCAGCCTCTAGAGCTAAGAGGGGTCCCAGGCCATCAGCTACCAAGAAAACGGAGACTGCAGCCCTACAACCACAATTTAGCCAACAACCAGTAAACTTGGAAGACAACCCCAAGGTCAGATGAGACCACAGCCCCTGCTGCCACCTTGATTTCAGTCATGTGAGACCCTGAGCAGAGGACCCAGATAACTTGTACCCAGACTTTTGACCCCAGGAATTGTGAGATAATGAATGTGTGTTTTTTATGCCACCACATTTGTTACAATTTGCTATGCAACCAGAGAAGATGACGACAGAAACCATGTCTTTTACTCATCTGAGAACAGGTTCCTGCTGTGTGTCGCCTCCACTGGTAGAGGTTGACTCAGAACACACAGGAGAAGGAGTATAGATTGATTTAAAGGAGTTTTTATGAAAGGCTCTGTAGTCTTTGCCTTTATAGCATGTCTATAATCATAGGAAGTCCCTGGGTGGTGCAAACAGTCAATGTACTCGGCTGCTAACCAAAAGGTTGAGGGTTCAAGTCCACCCAGAGGTGCCTCGAAAGAAAAGCCTGATGACCTACTTCCAAAAACTCAGCCATTGAAAACCGTATGGAGCACAGTTCTACTCTGACGCACATGGGGTCACCATGAGTCAGAGTCGACTTGATGGCAACTGGTTTTACAATCATAAGAAAGTCTCTTTAGCATTTATTTTCATGATCCAAGAGTCAAATTTACTTTGGCAAAACACCTCTGCCTCCTGTCCACCACAAGCAAGACAATGACTTTCTCCATGTCTGGATCCTGCTAAATTATATATTTTTTAAGAAAGCCAAATTATTTTAAAAATGCACTTGAAAAAACAACAGCGCATTTAGCTCATGGGGCGTGGCCGCGGCCTGAGCACTATGAGGCAAGGGCACCTGTTTCGTAAGTGTCTGGCAATGTGGAGAACGGAGCAGCTGGCCACAGGCCAGGGCTCGAGGCCAAGGAGGCTTCACGTACACAGCTTGGTCGATGCCAAGTTGTGTCAGTTGTTATCACTGACAAGTCACCTGTCATCTTAGCATAATACAGGGCAGGGCGTGTGTTTAAAGGCGCTGCTTTCTCTGCTTTCACGTGGACCCTGTGGAGACCAGCGCGTTCTCAGAACACACCCTGCCCCCTGCACTCTCCCAGTGCCTTCACGAATGCACGCTCCAGGAAAACTCGATTCCATGAGCTTCTCTTTCTCCTTCGATCCCCACAGGCACTCCATGGGCTTATTAAATGATTGTCTCCTGCCATCTGTGCTACAGATTTTGAAATTTGGTTGTCATTTGACCATCTCGTTTTTTAGATTTTCTTCCACTACCTTTGTCTCCAGCCAACAACGATTGATCCAAGCGGGGAAAAGGCAGGGAAGGAGACACTCCTGTACCATCTCTAACAGTATGTGTAGTGACCATTGAGGGGCTGTCCTGCCAGGCCATGATTTCAGGAGACAAAGTCCTTTTCTGTCCCCCGTTTGCTCAGTGACACTGCTCTCCCTCACCCCCCTTCCACCCCAAATATGAGCTGTTTCTTTCAGCTGACATTTTATTATTCTCAAATCCCTAAGGTACATCCATACCATGGAGTATTACTCAGCATAATCAAAATATCATTAAAAGTGTGTCAAGCTACAAGAAGATGTGGAGAAATCTTCCAGGCACATTGCTAAGTGAAAGAAGTCAGCCTGAAGAAGAAGCTACATACTGTATGAACCCAACTATATGACATTCTGGCAAAAGCAAAACTACAGAGACAGTAAAAAGACAAGTGGTTAGCAGCTGTCCAGCGGGGGTGGTGTTCATGGAAGTGAATAGGTGGCACACAGGGCATCTTTAGGACAGTGAAACTATTCTGCACGATGCTGTAATGGCAGACACATGACGTTAGGTGTTTGTCAAGACCCATAAGCCTCTACAACACAGAGTGAACCCTAATGTAAACTGTGGACTTTGGTTAATATTAATGTATCAGTACGGGTTCAGCTGTAACACACGTACCACACATGCAAGATGTTAATAACAAGTGAAAAGGTGCACAGCTGGAGAGGGATATATCAGTGCTCTCTGTACTTTCTGCTCAATTTTTCTGTAAACCTAAAGCTGCCCTAGTCTATTAAATTAAAAAAAAAAAAATCACTAGGGGATGGTAAAACGGGCACAGGAAGACGCACAAGGAGTATTTGCTCTTGGCAGCCCCTCCTTTCCAACCCAGAGCACCAGACGTGACTTTGGACACACTGCCTTGCAGCTGACCCATCAGACTCAGGAGCCAGCCTGCCCTCTGCACTGTGTCATCCCCCATTTCCTCCCAAGGAGCAGCAGCCCCAAGCACCCTACAGGCAGGATCCAGCTTGTGGTTCCTGAGGCCCTTCTCTTCCCTCCTCTATAACCCTCCTGGAAGAGACCAAGCATGAGGGGGTCCTGCAGGCATCTTGTCTCTTCTGGGGTGGTGGTGATCACATGAAGGGCCACAATTCTCTCTCGATCCCTGGACACTAAGCAGATGCTTCCTTTCATAACAGGTGGCCCCGGGCAGGACCGTCCTCAGTAGGGCTGGAAGTGACATGGGGGTTGTTTCGGAAATGGCACAGCCACGTGAGGAGATCTTTGCTTTCATGGGCTTGCTACTTTGTAGGAATAGCCAAGGTGCCTTTTTAAGAGTTTTTTATTTGTTTGTTTTTAAAGAAGCCACTGAGGTATAGTGCTCCAATCCCATTTAGGAAACTCTCTTAGTTTGCAATTGCTGCTGTTACAGAAACATCACAAGAGGGTAGCTTTAAAGAACAGAAATTTATTTTCTCACAGTTCAGGAGGCTACGAGTCTGAATTCAGTGTGTGGTTCTAAGGGGAGGTCCTTCCTTGTCTGGTCCAGGTTCTAGCAGCCAGCAATCCTTGGAGTTCCTACGCTTGCAGATTATCTGCCTTCACAGTCTTCAGACAGCATCTGTCTTCCCCTTCTATGTGTGTGCCTGTCTCTGTGTCCATGCTGACCTTATAACTCAGAAATGATTAGGTTAGTACACACCCTACGCTGATAAACCTGATTAATAAAACAAAGAAAATCTTATTCCCAAATGGGGTTGCATCCATAAGTGTAGGGGTTAGGATTCCAACGCATATTTTGGGGGAACAAAACTCAGTTCATAACAGAAAACCGTCAGACCAATTTAAGTTGATCACAGTGGTTTAGATTTTCATACAATCTCTAGAAATATCAACCCATTTCTTTTACCTCTTTTCCTATGAAAAGTCACTTAGCATAGCTCCCAGAATAAGCACAGCAGAATACAAACCATGCAAGAACAGCAAGAGAGAAGATGGTTTTTGGAGAAAGATACCAGGTAAATTTTCCAATGAAAGCTACCCAGTGCAGCTAAATAGTGAATAACGTAGATAGGCTAAGTGAAATTCGTAACCCTGAGCAGTCACAGAGAGAAGCACTGTTGCTTTATCTTTTCTCTGAACCACATCCACAAACAGAGGAAACCATTTCGTCCACCTCAGCCTTGCAGGGAAGGGTAAAACATAGAGGTTTTCACATTGCCTGTAGTGGCCATGGACTCCAACTCTGAATGGACTAGAGTTCCATTCCATGTATGCTGCTAACTGGAACTAGGTATTTGTTTCCATGAAAATCTCCACATCTTACTAAAATCACACCTGCCTGGGTGGAAGAGATTACCTTGCCTAGGTTTCACAAGTATTTAAAAATGCACAAATGTTTTCTGACAGAGTCCAGTATCCATCCATATTTAACTCAAGAATAATAGCTCTCTAGAAGCAAAATAAAAACATAACCATAATATCATAAAAAGTGATATTATTTTCATGATAGCATGAAATTTACCATTCAATACTCCCTTAGAAGTCAGGGCAGAGAGAGTTTTTTTTGTGTGTGGGAAAGGGAAGAACAAAGAAAACATTGCTGCATCCAGAACATCTCAGAAGTATTCACACAAAGGTAATGTGGCTGGAAACTTGGGGCTGCTGGAGGGAGCATGGGGCAGGAGGAGGCAGACGAGAGAGCACAACAGTTGCCTCAAAACTTGTTTTGATTCATGAACCATGTGAATGTATCACCTATTAAATAAAAAGTGAGCTACCAGACAGGGTCTAGTTGCAAGCGAGTTCCTAGTTACAAATCAGAAGACCTTACTGTGAGGCACTGAAAGTGGCTGTGTGAGAAAGAGGCTGCATAGGTCTGGCTCACTATTATTGCTCCCTGTTGCTAAACCCCCACACTGTCTCATGATCTTTTCTTTCCCTCCCATTCCAGTCTCTAGAAAAAGTTTGAGATTAACCAATGTTCCTCCTTGGAGGGTGGAAAACAAGTGATAATGATCTAGGAATGAAAAACTGAACAAAGCACCCATCTTGGGACAAGAAAACCAGGATGTCTCCAGATAACCCCCAAGAATGCCAGTAAAAGATTAACTCATCTGGAATGTGACCACCTCAAGGGGGAACTAACACAAACTTCTAAGAGCCATAATTCTGTCCCTATAAAGCCTACGACCAGTCTCCAGTTGGGGGAGATGGGTTTTTTGAGGAATCTATTCCCCTCTATAATAAAACTCTTGCTGCTCACCTCACCCCTCTCAGAATTGGTTAATGCAGCAGGCGGCTCCAATCTGCGTTATTGCGGTAACAGCCCTGTGCCAGAGGATTCAGCACACCTGAGTTTCTAGTGTCTCCATTGGAAGATCCGCCTAGTTGAGTTTTTCGCTAATCCTTAGCAAGGCAAAGGCAGAACCTGGGACTCCTGAGCCAGCTGGACTTACTCTTTGGGTTCTGGCAAATCCAGGAGCCCAACCAGGCCAGTGACAGGGACTGAGCAGCAGCAGGAATCTGCACGCTTATCCCTCGTCCCCTGGCTAGTGAAGGATCCAACAGGACCAGGCTGCTTTCCACAGTCTCTCTATACCCTCAGGACCTTCCCTTCTGGATCTTACTCAACTCCTCCTCAGCGCTTTGTTTTCACCTCAGCGGAAACTCTCAACATTTCTGTGATGAATTGAATGTGTCCCTCAAAAAGATATGTTAAAGTCCGAACAGTTGTACCTGTGAATGTGACTTCGTTTGGAAATGGGGTCTTTGAAAGTGTTATCAGTTAACATGAGGTCATACTGGAGGAGTAGTTATTGTCATTATTGTGGTTAGTTGATTTCGACTCGTGGAGACCCCGTGTGTGCAGAGTCACACCGCTCCGTAGGTCTTTCAGGGCTGTGACCTTTCAGAAGCAGATGGCCAGTTCTGTCTGGGTTCGAACCACCAACTTTTGGGCTAGTAGTTGAGTGTTTAATTGTTTGTGCCATCCAGGGACTCCTACTGGAGTAGGTTGGGTCCTAATCCATTGTGACTGGTATCCTTATAAAAGAAGACAAGAAACACAGAAACAGAAATACACAGAGGGAAGATGGCTATGTGAAGACAGGCAGAGATTGGAGTGAGGCATTGTCATGGACTGAATTTTGTCTCCCCAAAAATGTTTGTATCAATTTGGCTGGGCCATGATTCCTGGTATTGTGTGATTTTCCTATATGATGTAAATCCTGCCGCTATGATGTTAATGAGGGAGGATGGGTAGCAGCTGTGTTAGTGAGGTAGAACTCTGCAAGATTGGATTGTGTCCTGAGGCAATCTCTTGAGATATAAAGGAGAGAGGTGAGCGGAGAGACAGGGGGATCTCATACCACCAAGAAAGCAGTGCCAGGAGCAGAGTGTGTCCTTTGGACCCATGGTCCCTGAGCAGAGAAGCTCCTAGTCTGGGGGAACATTGATAAGAAGGCCGACAGAGAGAGAAAGACTTCTCCTGAAGCTGTTGCCCTGAATTTGGACTTTTAGCCTACTTTACTGGGAAGAAATAAATTTCTCTTTGTTAAAGCCATCCACTTGTGGTATTTCTATTGTAGCAGCACTAGATGACTAAGACAGGCATCTACAAGTCAAAGAATGCCTGGGTCCACCAGAAACTAGGAGAGATAAGAAAGAATCTTCTCCTTCAGCCTTTGGAGAAAGCATGGCCCTCCTGACACTCTGAATGCAGACTTCTAACCTCAAAAACTGTGGGACAATAAATTTCTATTCATTAAACCACCAACTTTGTGGTAATTTGTTACTGCAGCCCTCATACAATTTCCCCATGGAGATGCCCACGCATGACCTCATACCAAGACTATGTTTGACCCCTTTTCTCTCCAGACTGGGTGAGTGATTTTTAACGTCATATCTCCAAACTCTTGGTTCCAAAATCTTTCACACTCTGTAACATCCCAGCACCTCAGGCCTGGCTATGTCACTGACTTCATTAGAGACCAAAACTGGGCAGGCACAAGTAAGCCTATCATATTCCATTTGTCTCTACAGTGTGGAATTTCCGCAATTGTCTAAAATGATCCTTTTGATATTACTACTTGATGACCTTCTTCATCCACCTAATATTTCAGTGTGATTTTTCCACCCTGATAATTTAACTAGGAAACTTCCAGTATGACTAATAACTCAAGATATAGTGTTTTTCAAAATGCACTTTTCATTTCACTCAAAAACTGTACACCACAGGAAGGATAATAAATTCTATTCCAGAATTGATAATAAATTCTGCTCCAGAATTGCTAATAAACTCTGTTCCAGAATTGCTAATAAACTCTATTCCAGAACTGATAATAAATTCTGTTCCAGAACTGATAATAAATTCTGTTCTAGAACTTATAATAAATTCTGTTCCAAAATTTATAACATAATAAGCCACCCCAAATTTCATGGTATAAAATAACAACTCATTCTCACAGATTCTGTGAGTTGGGATTTGAACAGGGGTCTGTGGAGTAAGGGTGGGGTTGTCCCTGCCCCTACAATACCTGGGCCCTCAGCTGAGGAGGCTAAGACCACCAGGAATGGAATCATCTGGAGGCATCGCTCACATGACTTGAAGGCTGGCTCAGCTGGGATGGTTGACCAGAAAGTCAACAATACATGGCCTCTCCTGTAGCTTGGGCTTCTCACAGCGTCATACTAAGAGGGAGCCCTTGAAGACTGAGTTTTCCAAGGTACAAAGGTGGAAGCTACAAGGTATCCCTTGACCTAGCTTTGGAACTCACACATCATCACTTCCAAAGCAGCCTTTCAGTGGTTACCAGTCATTCTGGCTAGGACGGATGCAAGACGAGGCAATTTGGACTCCCCAGCTCTCAAGGGATGGGATGCCAGGCCACACTGATTGTGAGGTGGGAGACTGTGTTGAGGCCATTACTGGGAAATACAATCTGCCACAGAATCATATCGTGATAAAGTGGGAAGGGACTTAAGAACCTTTACATCTTCCTTCTGCAAACTCTGAGACCCTGAGCACCTGGGTTTCCGGCCCTGTAGAGGTGCACTGCTTCTACTAGGCCATGCATACTCTTCCATTTACATGTCAAAAGAAATGATTTTGTGTTTTCTCTTTGTATATTTTTCTTTCTTGTGTCAGTTAGATCAAATGGAGAAAGCTCAATTATTATTTCCTCCATTTACATCCTAAAAACCAGTTGCCATTGAATCGATTCCAACAAGTAGCAATCCCATGTGTGTCAGAGCAGGACTGTGCTCCATAAGGTTTTCAATGGCTGACTTTTTGAAAGTAGATGGCCAGGGCTGTCTTCTGAGGCACTCATGGATAGACTGCCAACCTTTCAGTCAGATACATACAATTTCTCCCCAGTGACCACTTGAGGTAAAAATTAGTAGTAATATTGGTTTTTATCTATTAAATGAGAGTAGAACAAGCACCCTTGCTTGTCGACAGTGGTCGGTACCTGCCCTGCATTGCTTCTGCAATCCTTTATATCTCTTTCTTCAGAGTTGCATTGAGTAAAGACATCTGCCCTGATTAACTGCGATGTGGAAAGTGAAGCTCCTTGCACAGAGTAAGACACGTAGAAGATACTTGATCAGCATTTTAAAATAACGAGAGAGAGAGAGAGAGAGAGAGAGAGAGAGAGAGAGAGAGAAAGCAATGGGAAATTCTCTTAGAGTAATGATCCATTTTAAGTTGACTTGCACCATTGGGATTTATGAGTTGAGATATAGGCTGAATGACCATAATAAAGATCTAAAAATACAATGCTGAAATTAATTTATTTCCCTCTCATATAAGACGCCAAAGGCAAATAGTCTGGGCTGGGTCAACAATTCTGCCACCTTCAACACATGGCTTCCAGTTCTGGGTCCCAGACTGCTATATTTCCATGCTGGTAGGAAGGGGAGGAGCAAGTAGAGGACAATCAGCTTCTTTTCTAAGGTACATATCACTTCCCCTTCTACCTCATTGGCCAGAAATTGGTCACATGGCCATGTCTAGCAGCAAAGGAGGCTGGGAAATGCAGTCTCTTGATGAGGGTCCCTGTGCCCAGATAAAATGCTGAGGGCTCCTACTAGTAACAGAAAGAAAGGAAGAATGGATGTTGGGAAGAGTTGGCTGTCTCTGCCCTGCACACATATATTTCCCTTCCTGGTTTCCTAAAAAGAAGCAAAGTTTATGGAAATTACTGTTGATAAATATGTGCCATGGAATGGAACTTGGGGAGGTGCTTGTTCCTGACCACAGGTGCCGATTATCATAGCAACCACACTGACTGACAGCCATCTTTTCTTCTGCACCTTTTGTATAAACGACTTCTCTAAAACAAGCCCATAAGAAAGAAATTTTGTGGACTGAATGCCTGCTGTTTCTCGGTCATTGATTTTTTTCTGGCATTATATTAGTTTTGATTATTCTTCTCAGTGGATGAAATTTGATTTACAGATAATAAACAAAGATGCAATTACTGTTTTTTGGAAAATCTTTCATTCTTTCCAGGTTTCTGGGACAAAACTTGACAGGTACACATGGAGCCAACCTTGGCAAGCTGTGTGTGGAAGGGGATGGGCAGGATGAACCTTGTCTTCTGGGCACTGTCTCTTGCTTTGGGAACATTGCTTCTCTTTTCCTTATCAAATCCTTGCCCTGTTTTTATTGACCCAGACCTTTTTCAGTCCAATATGCAACAAATACTTTTACCTGGTGTTATAGGTTGAATTGCTACTGCCAAAAAGATATGTTGAAGTCCTAAACCCTGTACCTGTGAATGTGACCTTGTTTGGGGAAAGAGAGTTTGTTGTTGTTGTTGTTATCAGTTGGGTCAAACAAGGTAATAGCAAAGTAGAGTAGGCCCTAATCCTAATTTCGTCTGAGTGACGTCTTACAAAAAAGGAGTGACACACACGTGGGAGACAGACACCATGTGACAAAGAAGGCAGACGCATCTATAAGCAGCAAAGGAATGTCATGGGTTGCCAGTAGACGCCAGAAACTAGGACAAAAGCCCACGAAAGGAATTAACATGGCCAAAATTCTGATTTGGACTTTTAGCCTCCGAAACTTTGAGAAAACAAATGTCTGTTCTTGAAAACCACCCATGTTATAGTGGTCTGTTAGGACAACCCTAGGAGACCAAGACACCTAGCATTGTACAAAGTGCTGTTCTGAGGACCACATCTATGAGATGCTAATAGAAATTCTAAGGTAAGAGCATTTACTGTCATGTAATTTATGGAAACTGCATCCTCTCTCCTAAAGATTTACAATGCATTAGACAAAATTAAAGGCCCTTCAGAAAAAAAAAAAAATCACTTTATGCACATTTACACCAAGTGTTTGTTCAATTTGTTTGAGTAGAAAACACAGGTTGAGGAGCATCTGTTGGAAAATGCCCACTTTAGCCTTGCTGCATAGATAAGGCCATAAACTATGGAGCCAGGTACACCCAGGTCAAAATCCCTGCTTGGCCACCAGCCAGGTGTGGGCCTCTGTTTCTTTCTCTCTCTCTTTTTTCTTTTTTAACTGCCCTCTCTCCCTTCTAGTCTACAATGTCCATCAGGAACTATCGTATAGGGAAATGGTACTTTTACATGGACAAGGTCAAGACTAAGCATTTGTTTTACTTAATTATTCCCAGTGGCCATAACCTGATCTCACAGGAAGAACCAAGTATATTTGGCATCGAAAACAGTATTCAACTTGAGTTCCTACCAAGAAGAAGTCTGGGAAATATCCCTGCTAGAGTGCTTGAATGCCTCCGCTCACAAGTACTCCAAACACACTATTTTTCTTTTTTTTAATTGTGCTTTAAGTGAAAGTTTACACTTCAAGTTAGTTTCTTGTACAAAAATTTATACACACATTGTTATGTGACCCTAGTTGCTCTCTCTACACTGTGACAGCTCACTCCTCCTTCCCACCCAGGATTTCCCGTGTCCCTTCAACCAGCTGCTGACCCTCTCTTCCTTGTCTTCTCACCTCCAGACAGGAGCTGCCCACTTAGTTTCATGTATCTACTTGAGCTAAGAAGCACACTCTTCATGAGTATCATTTTATGTCCAATAGTCCAGTCTAATCTTTGTCTGAACAGTTGCCCTTAGAAATGGTTTTAGTTTTGGGCTAACACAGAGTTTGGGGGCCATGTCTTTCAGGGTCCCTCCAGTCTCAGTCAGACCATTAAGTTGGATCTTTTTACTAGAATTTGAATTCTGCAACCTACTTTTCTCCTGCTCTGTCAGGGTCTCTCTGTTGAGTTTCCTGTCAGGGCGATCATTGGTGGTAGCCGGGCACCATCTAGTTCTTCTGGTCTCAGGCTGGTGGAGTCTCTGGCTTATGTGGTCCTTTCTGCCTGTTGGGCTAACATTTTCCTTGTGTCTTTGGTGTTCTTCATTCTCCTTTGTTCCAGGTGGGTTGGGACAAATTGATGCATCTTAGATGGCTGCTCGCTAGTTTTTAAGACCCCAGACACCACTCACTGAAGTGGGATGCAGAACATTTTCTTAATAAACTTCGTTATGCCAGTTGACCTACATGTCCCCTGAAACCATGGTCCCCCACCCCCCACCCGTGCTACTCTGTCCCTCGAAGTGTTTGGTTGTATTCAGGAAACTTCTTAGCTTTTGGCCTAATATACTGTCAATGGGAAGAGAGTTACTGGGAAGAAAACACCATCCATAGCACTATCCCTGTGCAGAAATCCCCCACCGTGTCCTAAGTCTGTCACTTACTCAGAAGAGGCAAAGGGAGTGGCTGTCTGCCAGAACCCACCACCAATGGCCGAGATCCAGACCTTGACCACCAGCCCTCCCTGAGGATCTGCTCAGCCCTGGGACTGACTCCCTCCTCCTTCAGGTGAAGACTGACACTCTCTGCCTTCCTCCTTCACTGCTGCCTTTTCCTACCACTGCCTTCCCTGAGTGTCCCTGGACGGTGCAAATGGTTAATGTGCTCGACTGCTAACCAAAATGTTGGCTCAACTCTACCTAGAGATTCTTTGGGAGAAAGACCTGGCAATCTACTTCAGAAAAATCAGCCATTGAAAACTCTGTGGGGCACAGTTCTACCCTGACACACAAGAGGTCATCATGAATCAAAATGGACTTGATGGCAATTAGTTAACTAGCCTTCCTGAGCAGCCCATCAAGCTAGTTCTCTCTCTCTCAGACAGTTCTTTCCTTCTTAAACTGCTTCCTACCATTTCCTCCCGGCCTTACATGACAGTTCCTCTATCTTCCTCCAGAACAATCCCTTCTCTGATCTAACAAAAGGAAGCAAAAATCTCCAGAATTACCTTGCACTACTGTTACCGCAAATCACTCATTTGAGCCACCGGCCAAAAAAGCCAATACTGAGACAGGAGTGAGGTGTGCAGCAAGAGGGTTCTATTGTATATCAATGTACAGGAGACGGAGGACAATAAACTCCTCCAAAAGACCTGTCTCCCTGACTGGAGACTGGCTCAAGGTTTTATACGGACAGGATTATAGTTTCTCTTCCAGTGGTCACATTCTGCACGTCCCAGATGATCTAACTTCTTACTGGTAATCCTTCAAGGTTATCTGGCACCATTAGTCACAATTGTCACGTCACAGATGAGTTAATCCTATTTCTTGAGGGTTATCAATTTGTTCTGCCATCCTCCAAGGAGAAACTTTAGTCAATCTTACTGGAATAGGAGGAGGGAGGAACAATAACAAAAAAGAAAATAACATGAGGAAAAGCAGGGGCTAGTAATGGTGGGAAGCAATGGTGGTAATTGAGCTTATGCAGCCTGCTCCTCTACTAGATAATACTCCCACACATCTGTCTGTGTGTCGTACTGTGGGGGCTTGTGTGTTGCTGTGATGCTGGAAGCGTTTCATTTTACTTGGGTCCACAATCAACACCCACGGAAGCAGCAGTCAAGAAATCAAAAGATGCATTGCATTGGGCCAATCTGCTGCAAAAGACCTCTTTAAAGTGTTAAAAAGCAAAAATTTCACCTTGAAGACTAAGGTGCACGTGACCCAAGCCATGGTGTTTTCCACTGTCTCATATGAATGTGAAAGCTGGAGAATGAATAGGGAAGACCAAAGAATTGGTGCCTTTCAACGGTGGTGTTGGCGAAGAATACTGAATATAACATCAACTGCCAAAAGAGTGAACAAATATGTCTTGGAAGAAGTACAACGAGAATGCTCCTTAGAAGCAACGATGGCGAGACTACGTCTCACATACTTCAGACATGTTTTCAGGAGGAATCAGTCTCTGGAGAAGGACATCAAGCTTGGTAAAGTAGAGGGTCAGTGAAAAAGAGGAAGACCCTCAATGAGATGGATTGACACAGTGGCTGCAACAATGGGCTCAAACATAACAACGATTGTGAGGATGGCACAGGACCGGGCAGCACTTTGTTCTGTTGTGCATGGTCGCTATGCGTCAGAACCAACTCAAAAGCACCTGACAACAACAACGACAACTAGATGATCAGCCATCATATCTAGAAAAACAGTGTGATTACCACGGCACTTTGTCAGACCGTGGAATTTCACCTGCAGTTTCACGTAGCTGCAATTGGTAATGCCTGGTTTGAAAGATCGCCCGGGCTAAAATCATCATTGCCTTGCTCCATGAGGTAGAACATGGGCCCCTGCTTCCTTGCTTGTCTGCATTTCTGTGGAACTCTTGGCCCTATCTGTAAATACTCTATCACCCATCCCCACATGCGTCAGGGTGCCAATCTTCATAACGCCTCTTGATTTTCATGACAGGATGTCCATTCTACTGCCCACTTAATTAAACAGCATAGAATAGCTACACTCCAGGTTTTCCGCAGGGAATAGAGCCTCTAACTCTGTTAGGCTGGAGAGCAAGAAAGTGTTTTCCAGCGAGGATTGCCTAATGGATACGCAGTCAGGCCATCTTTTTAGGTATTACAAATTCTAATCTTTTTTTTTTGCATGGTAGCCAGTCTATTAGAAAACAATACACTTCAGCATTGCTCTGGCTCCTCGTAGAATGGCTTTTTCTGAATTGCATTTTGTGAGAAAGTATTGGCTTCATTGAGGCACTCTACAAGCAACAGCTGAACTAAACTCTAGTAAATCTACGCAAGGGAAACGCTATAACCAGGCCCCCTTCTTCACTCACTGTTGTTGTTAGGTGCCGTCGAGTTGATTCTGACTCATAGTGACCCTATGTACAACAGAATGAAACACTGTCCAGTCCTGCGCCATCTTCACAATCATTGCTATGTTTAAGCCCATTGTTGCAGCCACTGTGTCAATCCATCTCATTGAGGGTCTTCCTCTTTTTCACTGACCCTCTACTCTACCAAGCATGATGTCCTTCTCCAGGGACTGTTACTTCCTGATAGCATGTCCAAAGTATGTAAGTCTTGCCATCCTTGCTTCTAAGGAGCATTCTGGCTGTACTTCTTCCAAGACAGATTTGTTCGTTCTTCTGGTAGTCTATGGTATATTCAATATTCACTCTTCATGCATTAGCTCCAAATAAAAGAAACTTCTCTCAGTCCTTTTTTGATAAACTGAGTTTTTACATTTTGGATGCTGTGAATTCTGTGTTTTTCCTGTTTTGACTGCTAGAAGGTATACAGCCAAATTTGTGGCCCACTTTTTAGGGTTTACATATAGGGCCAGTCTTACCTATTACAATGGCTTGGGGAGGACCAGAAAAGTCTGGCTAAATTCATTCTGCCTGATTCCAACTTTCCAGAGCTGTACAGTACAGGCAGCCCCAAAGACTGTATAGACATCCCACCAACTCCTATCTCACTTGACTTGTGCCTAGCTCAAGCTGAGCATCTCAGGAGCACAGCTGGTAGGCAATGCATGGCTTCTGGATGCAGTAAAACTTATAGAAATGACCCAGGAGAGTTCAAGACTTCCTCATCTTGTAAGTCACATGCAGACATGCTCAACTATTGCTATAGACTCTGGCTTTGTCATTGTTGTTAGGTGCTGTCTAGATGGCTCCGACTCATAGCCACCCTATATACAACAGAATGCAACACTGCCCAGTCCTCCACCATCTTCACAATCATTGCTAAGTTTGGGCCCATTGTTGCAGGCACTGTGTCAACCCATCTCATGGAGCGTCTTCCTCTTTTTTGCTGACCCTCTGCTTTATCAAGCATGATGTCCTTCTCCAGGGACTGGTTCCTCCTGATCATGTGTCCAAAGTACATGAGACAAAGTCTCACCATTCTCACTTCTAAGGAGCATTCTGGCTCTACTTCTTCCAAGACAGATTTGTTCCTTCTTCTGGCAGTCCATGGTATATTCAGTATTCTTTCACCAACACTGTAATTCAAAAGCATCAATTCTTCTTCAGTCTTCCTTATTCATTGTCCAGCTTTCACATGCATATGAGGCAATTGAAAATACCATGGCTTGGGTCAGTTGCACCTTAATCCTTAAAATGACATCTTTGCTTTTTAACACCTTAAAGAGGCATATTGCAGCAGATTTGCCCAATGCAATACACTGTTTGATTTCTTGACTGCTGTTTCCATGAGCGTTGATTGTGGATCCAAGTAAAATGAAATCCTTGACAACTTCAATCTTTTCTCTGTGTATCCTGATGTTGCTTATTGGTCCAGTTGTCAGGATTTTTGTTTTCTTTATGTTGAGGTGCACTCCATACTCAAGGCTGTGGTCTTTGATCTTTATCAGTAAGGGCTTCAAGTCCTCTTCACTTTCAGCAAGCAAGGTTATGTCATCTGCATATGACAAGTTGTTAATGAGTCTTTCTCCAATCCTGATGCCCCATTCTTCTTCATATAGTCCAATTTGTCGGATTATTTGCTCAACGTACAGATTAAACAAGTGTGGTGAAAGAATACAACCCTGACGTACACCTTTCTTGATTTTAAACCACACCGCATCCCTTTGCTCTGTTTGAACGACTGCCTCTTGGTCTATCTACACGTTCCTCATGAGCACAATTAAGTGTTCCAGAATTCCCATTCTTTGAAATGTTATCCATAATTTCTTATGATCCACATAGCCAAATGCCTTTGCATAGTCAATAAACACAGGTAAACATCCTTCTGGTATTCTCTGCTTTCAGCCATGATCCATCTGACATCAGCAAACATATCCCTTGTTCCAAGTCCTCTTCTGAATTCAACTTGTATTTCTGGCAGTTCCCTGTCGATGTACTGCTGCAGCTGTTTTTGAATTATCTTCAGCAAAATTTTACTTTCATGTGATATTAATGATATTGTTCGAGTCAAGTCAGTTTCTGAGACAAAAATTTATATACACCTTGCTATGTGACCCTAGCTGCTCTTCCCATACTGTGACAGCACATTTTTTTTCTCCACCCAGGATTTCCCATGTCCATTCAACTAGCTCCTGTCCCTTTTTCCCTTCTCATCTTGCCTCCGGACAGGAGCTGCCCATTAGTCTCAGTATCTACTTGAGCTGAGAAACACTCTCTTCATAAGTATCATTTTATATCCCATAGAAAAGTCTAATCTTTGTCTGAAGAGTTGATCTCAGAATGGTTTCAATTCTGGGCTAATGGAGAGTTCAGGGGCCATGTCTTCCAGGTTCCCTCCAGTCTCAGTCAGACCATAAATCTGGTCTTCTTACTAGAATTTGAGTTCTGCACCCCACATTTCTCCTGCTCCATCAGGGACTCTCTGTTGTGTTCCCTGTCAGGGTGATCATTGGTGGTAGCCGGGCACCATCTAGTTCTTCTGGCCTTGGGCTGATGCAGTCTCTGGTTTATGTGGCCATTTCTGTCTCTTGGGCTAATACCTTCCTTGTGTCTTTGGTGTTCTTCATTCTCCTTTGCTCCAGGTGGGTTGGGACCAATTGATGCATCTTAGATGGCTGCTCACTAGCTTTTAAGACCCCAGATGCCACTCACCAAAGTGGGATGCAGAACATTTTCTTCATAAACTGTGTTATGCCAATTGATCTTAGGTGCCAATATTTATCATTGTTTAAGCTTTAACACAATACCAGAGTCTCGTCTTTCTTCATGGGTGCAGATGACACACCACCCCATCACCCTATCCCATATCCTCACATCCATCCCACCACCCTCGTCACTCCTACCACCTCCACCTCCTCCACCCATTATGCTCACTTCTACCAGCCCCCACTCCCCTTACCACCTCATCACCGTATTCTCCCCACCCCCACCACCCCCACCATCCCCTCCTGTCACCCTTCATCTCACCTTCACCATTGCCACTATACCACCCCTCACCTCCGCCATCACCCCACCTTCCCTTCATCATCCCTATCGCCCCTCTCCCAATTGCCAACCTACCACCCCTCACCACCTCCATCACCCCAACCTCACCATCCCTGCCAACACATCTGCCACCTTTACCCCTCACCACTGCCACCATTGATTTTCATCAAAACTGAGAAGTGTGTGTTAATTTTCTGGATAATTTTGAACTAGAAATCTGTTCCACTTTAACAGTGGAGACTTCATCACGAAAGACGGAAATACCCAATCTTTTCAACATGGAAGAGCCCTGTCTTTGTCATTTAAAAAGGTGAGAGGAACACATTTGTGTCCTCTTGACTGTGGACACCAGCAGATTTCTCAGCCAGGTATGGTTCAGGCCAGGTTTGTAGAGCATAACCCACCCCAACCCCCAGCTGACCTCAAATTTACGGCATTTCTTGAGTTTTCCAACCCCTATTTCTCAGTCCTGCTAAACATAAACTGCAACTCTCAACACTGTCAACTTATCTCATGCATACAAAAGAAAGAGCTTTAGGGATGAAGTATTCTACAGAATGTAGAAAGTCTCCATCAATTTACTGTATCCCTTTTTCTCTGTAAAGTTTATTTATTACTGAATGGAGAGAGGATTAAATAAGTTGCATTTCATTTGAGACTTTTGAATCAAAACAAGAGTCATTAATCTATTTCAGATTCCTATATTTATTTCACAAATGTCATATTCATAATAATTCTTCTCTGTCTAATCTCCGTAACTTGTTATTCCAGCCATATCACAAACCCACACTGTTGGTAGTTTTTTTAAAAAAATGTCAACACTTATTCAGAAGGTATCTTTACTGTCACATCAACACAGGAATTGTGCAACTCAGCACGTTTGATATTCTTTTAGCCTGAGTGTGAGAAAAGTCCTTCTCCCTAAGAAGCTTTATGTCTGGAATTTGCCACAAGTATGGGGACCAATCCCCTTACTCTTCACAAGAGGATGTAGTTCCCAGGTCTGATCCGCAGGTGTTCCGTGAACACCAGAGTCTGTGTGGAAGAGGCAAAGCACACTTGGGGGAAACACTCGATTCTCCTCACTCACCTCCTTCTTGTTGTTAGTTGTTCTCGAGTTGGCTCCAACTCATGGTGACCCATATCCAATAGAACAAAATGTTGTCTGGTCCTGTGCCATCCTCATGCTTCTTGATATGCTCTAGTCCACTGTTGAGGCCACTGTGTGTTTTGAATGGCTTCCAATCCAGGGGACTCATCTTCCAGCACTATCATTTTACACCTCGAAATGGAACTTGAAAAATCCCCATTGGAAGTCAACCCGAATATCAGGGACAGTTTATCCGATAGGTAAAGTAAGCATGGGGCTTGCCTTGCTTACCAGATCATCTGTAGTGAACAATTTCACATTTTTTTCACCATATCAAAGATTCTGCTTCTAGGTATGGCTGGCATCCGTCTTTCTCCCAACCCCACAACACCTTCCTACGGAATCAAAGCCTCTTTTCAAATTTACAGTACCTGACAAGGGCAGATGACCCGGTAAGCAATGCAAGCACCGGCTTACTTGTGTTTACTTACTAATCTTTAGTGAACAATGTCACATGGGTTTGAAACCATCATCACTGCAGATGATCTGGTAAGCACTGTAAGCACCGTGCTTACCTTGCCTATTGGATAAAACACCCCTACCTAATATGAAAGTAGCAACACAATTCTCATTCTATTTTCAGTAGGAAGACTATATTCAGCCTCTTTAGCTAGATAAATTTCCTTTGCAGGACAAAAAAGCCCATTATTAAAAAACAAAACCAGAAACACCTTGGTAAAAATATGGAATTTGTATTTCATTTTACGCATCAAAGATTTGAAATAGTTCATCTAAAATGGCCAAGTAAAATAACCTACCTTGTCTTTTTCTTACCTGTGTTTATGGAGAGACAAGGCTTCTCAGTCTGACATTCTTAGCCCAAGGTCCATGGATTCCCAAAGAGTCCATGGATAGAATGTGGGAAAAAGGGTGCATAAGCATGGATGGGGACAAATAAAACTTCATTTTCACTAACCTGTAGCTGAAATTTGGGACTGACTTGAGTTATGAATGTAGGTGACAGACCACAGTAGGATTAGGGCTGCTGGTGATCTTGTCACCATGGAAATCACAAGTATCTTATAACACATTGTAATTGTTTGTTTTGGATGCATACACTGGATTGCTTTCCTTTGACATCCTATGTATCTTGTACACATTTAAAAGTATTTTTCTGAGAAGGAATCCATAGGTTTCATACTGCCAAATTAATCTGTGGTTCAGAAAATGAATTAATCAAGCTACTATAGGATAGGAGCCCTGGTGGCGCAGTGGGTAAGAGCTCGGCTGCTAAGCAAAAGCTCAGCAGTTTGAATCCACCAGCCACTTCTTGGAAACCCTATGGGACAGTTCTACTTTGTCCTGTAGGATCACTATGAGTTGGAATCGACTCAACAGCAACAGGTTTGGTTTTTTTGGGTTTACTATAGGACAGGAGGAAACCCTGGTGGTGCAGTGGTTAAGAGCCACAGTTGCTAACAAAAAGGTAGGCAGTTGGAATCCACCAGCTGTTCCTTGGAAATCCTATGGGGCAGTTCTACTCTGTCCTGTAGGATCACTATGAGTCAGAATCGACTCAACAGCAACAGGTTTGTTTTTTTTGGGTTTACTATAGGACAGGAGGAAACCCGGGTGGCCCAGTGGTTAAGAGCTATGCCTGCTAACCAAAAAGTCAGCGGTTGGAATCCACCACCTACTCCTTGGAAACCGTATGGGGCAGTTCTACTCTGTCCTAGAGGGTCACTATGAGTCGGAATCGACTCAGCGGCAACAGGGTATGGGTATAGGACAGGAACACAGCACAATTAGACATCGAACATGTTTTCATCCCTTGAAACTCAAGAATGCACCAATCATAATGGAACTCTTAAAACATGATTTATTTTTCAATGGGTTTTCACACTTCATTCTATCCTTAACCCTACCAGGGAGGCAAAGTAAACCTAGGGCAAGTTTTAATTAGCATCAGGACCCTGAAACACAGAGAGGTTCAGTGACCTAACCAAGATCACACAGCTGATGAGCAAACTCTCAACGTCCTCCTCACCAGACTTTCTGCCTTCCGCCAGGTGAAGGTGAAAGAGGATAGGTCCTTCTGTCTGTCTATTGCCTAGCCTCTTAATCTGAACCTGCTCTTCTCATATTGTGGTTCTCCAAGGTATTGGATTGGCGATCCCATCATTCATTCAACCCTCCACATTGGGCAGCCTTACTGCCTCAGTACACAAGACAGAGGCAGCTGTTCCCCCCTCGGTTGGTGCTGAGCCATCCTGGCCTCGTTGATTCTCTGGGCAGAATAAGAGCAGCCTATTTGAGAGATGTAACTCCTGAGTGGGGTTAGCTGGAAAACAGCTAATGAGCTTGTGCCCCAAAGAGAGAGATATGGCTGCTCATGTAACAGTTCAGCCAAATGGAGAGAAGACAGATGGAATGGTAAGAATAGTAAAAACAGAAGGCAAAGGTGGGCAAGACCATGGAGGGGGCAAGGGACAGGGGACACAGGGAAGGTGCAAAAGAACTCACAAGAGTTCCCAAACGGCAAAACTGAAGCCTTACTACTGGACCTGGCCTGAGAGAAGAGGAAAGGGGCAAGGAGGGGATTGAGGGGGAAGGAGAGAGGCTCAAGGACATCCCAAATTTGTGTGTCCAACTTGCTATATCGCTGGGTAACTTTTTATACTACACAATGAAAAAAAACAACAACAACATTAATCTGTACATTTTGAAGTCTTTCTGACTTTCTTCTTCAGAGCAATTGTCATGGAAAAAGGGCTTTAGAGCCAGGGAGACCTGGGCACAAATCTCACCTCCCAGTCTCCAAGCTTGGGGCTTGAGACCTCCCAGCCTCGGTCTCCCCATCTGTAAGGACTCAGCCTCTCGTACATGGAGGCCAGCGTGAGATGATGAAAGGGGTCTGGAAGCCCCAGCTATCCGCCTGGCCGCCCCACCTGCCTTTATTCTGCACAAATGTCATCTCATTAGCTTTCTCTGAGCAGCAAACCAAACCTGCAACACCACTCCCACCCTTGCTGCCAGCTAGCTGCCTTTTACCTTCGCTCGCTCTTGTGTTTCCTCCGGGGCACTTGACAGTGTCTAACATGTTGCATACTAAACTAGACTCTGTCGAGCCAACTCCAGTTCATGACACCCCCGTGTGTGGCAGAGCAGAACTGTGCTCCATAGAGTTTTCAATGACCGATTTTTCAGAAACAGACTGCCAGGCCTTTCTTCCGAGGCATCTCTGAGTGGACTCGAACCTCCAACCTTTCAGTTAGCCACTGTCATAGTTTGAATTATGTCCCCCCAAAAATGTGTGTATCCATTTGGCTGGCCATGACTCCCGGCATTGTGTGATTTTCCCACGTGTGGTAAATCCTGCCTCTGTGATGTTAATGAGGGAGGATGGGTGGCAGTTGTGTTAGTGAGGCAGGACTCAATTTACTAGACTGGATTGTATCCTGAGGCAATCTCTTGAGACATAAAAGACAGAAGTGAGCAGTGAGACAGGGGGACCTCATACCATCAAGAAAGCAGTGCCGGGAGCAGAGTGCGTCCTTTGGACCAGGGTCCCTGTGCTGAGAAGCTCCTAGTCCAGGGGAACACCGAAGAGAAGAAGGCCGACAGAGAGAAAAAGCCTTCCCCTGAAGCTGACGCCCTGAATTTGGACTTTTAGCCTACTTTGAGGAAATCAACTTCCTTCATTAAAACCATCCACTTGTGGTATTTCTGTTATAGCAGCACCAGATGACTAAGACAGCCACTGAGTGTGTTAACTGTTTGCACCACCCAGGGACTCCACAGTAAACTTATTTATTTGTGAATTGAGTAGCTTCCATCCAGGCCCAAGAGTGCCCTCCACAAAAGCAAAGATTTCAGCCTGGTACGTGTGGCCACGCTCCTGCCCTCAGAGCTTTGCCAGGGCCCTCATCCCTGCTCAGCAGTTACGGTGGATGAATGCAGACCACCAGCATGCAGTGGGCAGTTGTTGCTGTTTTGGTTGGCTGTAATGCCTGATGGGGAGCATTGGTGGTGCAGTGGTTACAAGCTATGGTTGCTAACCAAAAGGTCAACGGTTCGAATCCACCAGTTGCTCCTTGGAAACACTATGGGGCAGTTCTACTCTGTCTTATAGGGTCGCTATGAGTCGTAATCGACTTGATGGCAACTAGCTTGGTCTTTTTTTTTTTTTTTTTTTTTTCGCTTTTCTTGTCTGATGGGGTCTCCATGTTCCTACCCTCAGTGTCAGTGTGGCAGCAAAACAGAAAAGGGAGCTTTCTACTGCAGCTCATTCCCGTTGGCTTCGGTGGCTACACTTTGCAAAGATCCCCCAGAACTATAAAGAAGAGACTTGCTTGGTAAACCAAGGCCACTGTCCTAGCTGAAATGACATTCATTAGTTTGTGGACCCAAATCTGCCTGGGTCCCCCCAACCCCGCCCCCGAGCTGGGCAACAATCCTACTGCTGGCAGGTCAGGCTGAGCAGACCTTTTTTCTTTTTGCGCAACCCTTTCTGTGGTGGGATCTCCTGCCTGGTATCGAGGACATCTGCCGGAAATAAGGCACCATCTGTGGGATTCCACAGACATCTCAGCTGGCGTTCTGCTGCCGTTGACTGAAGCCACAGCCTGGCCCTGCATCTCAGGCGAGGGGTAAGAAAGCATTGTGGTGGGCCATCAATCAACCTTGGTGTTTCCATCCTAGGTGTGTCTGATGCAAAAATAAAATCCCAAACCCCAGCCTAAAATACCCCCTGAGGGAGGTGAGTGGGAGCTCTGGCTGCAGTGGGCAGGCCGTGGACCTCAGCATCTGGGATTCCTAATTATAGAGGGTTTGGGTCCCAATGTTTCACCCATGAGCCGAGACATGAGGATCTGTGCACTGTCTTAACTGTCACCCTCACCACCCATTTCCCCACAGCAATGAGATAAAAATATAAACTTCCCCAGGCCCCAACGAGCTTTCCCACACCAGTCAACAGTGATTTTTTTTTTCCCTTTCTCTGAAGGATTAATTTTAGATTTCAAGGGAATTAGTACCCCATACCCATTCTCAGATGAGGCCCATATGACCTAAAAGAACAATTCCTTTTTAAATTCTCAGCGCTGGTAAAAGAAATTTTCACTGATTTCTTCAAGGGAAAGATATGTTAGAAAAGTAATATTTTCTTCCATGTTTTCCAAACTTTATTTTACCTAAGGAGCTTCATATATCTCTTTCAATGGATCTTCTTTTCATATTTGCTAGACCATGGCTTTGGGATATGATCAACGAGCAGTGGAGAGCCACTGAAGGTGTTAGAACCAAGTAGAATTGTTGTTTGTTGCTCCCACTCATGGTGGCCCCATGTATAACAACAAACATTGCCCGGTCTTACATCGTATTCGTGATTGTTGGTATGCTTGCATCCACTGTTCCAGCCATTGTGTATTTGGAGTGCTGTCCAACCCAGTGGGCTCATCTTCCAGGACTATATAGGTAGTCCCCAAATTACGTTGTATTCGAGTTAAGACAAACTGCACTTATGACAGTCCTTTTCTTGTACATCTTATCGCTAGTAATATATACTACAATGTTGCAACACGTAATTTGCTAATGTTATCATTCTCAGATGTTCACTTGAAGATGTTCAACGTTATGATTTACTGTTCCAAACACTGCTGTATAGCAGGTAGACATGGTCTACAATGTGTCGGTATCGGGAGTCGTCAGGGCTAGAAAGTCGGGCAGTGTTCAACTCTAACGGCATATGGCAATTGAACCGCGTAGGCGTCCTACAGCGGTTAGGACTCCGACTTCATTGTTACAACATTGACGCTGAGTTCATTGTAGACCAGGCCACCTTTTCCTACCATAAAAAGCATCAGTTGTTAATTTAAAGCTGAGTTGTTCAAGTTTCTCACACTGTAACACCTGCACAGCTTATACCCCCAACAATATGGCCAGTAAAAGAAGTCACACCAATGAAAGTTCTAACCCAAACAAGAAGGCTAGGAAGGCTCTAGACGTGGATATAAAGATGAAGATGATTAAGGCCTGTGATAATGGAAAGAAAATCAGCGAAATAGCCCTTGAGGAAGGACTATCTCATTTGAGCATTTCGACAATCATTAAGGATGACAATAGGATTTTGGAGGCAGTTAAAAAAGCGATTGGCATAAAATTGACAATTTTAACAAAGAAGAGGCAAAGGCCAATCCACGAGATGGAGAAGCTGTTGATGATTTGGATGGAAGACCAAATCCAGAAGAGGACCCCCGAGAGTTAACTAACAATTCAAACGAAAGAGCTCAGCCTTTTTGAAAAGCTGAAGGAACAGCAAAAAGAAGAGTACCATGAGTGCTTTAATGCCAGCGAGGGCTGTTTTCATCACTTCAAACGCAGATCTGGCTTACATTAAAAAAAAAACACCAAACCCATTGCCATGGAGTCTATTCCAACTCATAGGGACCCTATAGTACAGAGTAGAACTGCCCCTTAGAGTTTCCAAGGAGCACCTGGTGGATTTGAACTACCAACCTTTTGGTTAGCAGCTGTAGCTCTTAACCACTATGCCACCAGGGTTTCCTGGCTTACCTAAGATGTGTATACTTGGAGAAGCAGGTATAGCTGATGTTGAAGCTGCTGCAAAATTCAAGGATGAGCTGGACAAGGTGGAAGAGGGAGGAAAGTTGTCAAAAAAATTTTACAGTGAAAGGATTAGCTGGAGTATTTTCTAAACTAAATTAGGGGCTTCAGTTGCTTAAAACATGGACCCAAATCCTGATTGTTTCGCTAAAGTCAATAGATTCAAGAAGCAGTGAGATGTTACTGTGAAATACATGAAGAAAAAAAGAGAAAGGACCAGACAGAAAACTCTCGCTAATTTTCTAACTAGAAATGCCATCCTCATTCCCTGGATTAATCCAGATGATCCAGAACCTTCCACAGGTGGAGTTACTACTGAAAATAGCAAAATGCCAATGTCATCCAACTCTTCTTCATCTTTGGAGAACATTTTTATGATTTGTGTATTTTTTACGTATGTATGTATTAAAATATGTCTGTAAGTTTATATATAATGTTTCTAACCTCCAAAGACAAAGATTGGATTTATAAAGATACTGGTAATAAGAGGGACTAATAATGAAAACTAAAATAATAATAATCATAAGATATCCAACTTACATCAGAACCGACTTACAATTGAGTTGTCGGAATAGACCCCATCGTAAGTTGGGGACTAGATGTATTGTGCAATGCTGTCTTGTGATACGTAGGATTTTCACAGGCTATTTTCCAGAAGTAGATTGCCAGGCCTTTCTTTCTAGTCTGTCTTACTCTGGAAGCTCTGCTGAGACCTGTCCACCATGCATGACCCTGCTGGTACTTGAAATACCAGTGGCATAGCTTCCAGCGTCATAGCAATGCGGAAGCTGCCACAGTAGGACACACTGACTGATGGGTATTGGGAGAAGTAGAGTACGAAGGGGAAATTCTAAAGGAGAAGAGGCAGAGTGAAGGATGGGTTGGGCCAGGTGGACTGGACTGCAACCACAAGGAGTAAGAGAGCCGTAGGTGTGGCCTGAGGAGACCCAGCCTGGAGTGGTCCTGTGTGGGTGATAGGCTAGAAGGAGAGGGATGCTGACAGCTCATGCAATGGAAGACACACCACCTACAGGACAGCTCAGACTCGGGAGGGCTCTGATGGGCCAAAGAGGGCACGAGTTTCAAATGAAGGGAGCACGGAGGCGGTGGCCGTGACAATTCCTAAAACAGAAAAGTTCCCAAGGCGATGCAACTGGCAAAGAAGATGACAGGTTTGCTTGTGGCCCTTGTGGGTTTCAGGCGACGGTGGAAGCCCTGTTCTGGAGGGTGAGAGTTGACATTGGAAGAAAAGTGTTGAAAAAGGCAAACGAGGCTCACACACTGCGTTCTCACATCCTCAGATCCTCTGAGATAACAAGAACAATCTACTTAGCCCCTCCAAAAAAAAATTCATAAGAGGCAGCAGAAAGTAAGAAATACTACCATCAAGAAGCAAGAAATAATAGGGAATTCCTGGGACAGAGAAAGAAAAAACAAACCACACTGGTGGGGGAACAAGAGTGGAGATAACAGCAACCTGAACATGTGTCTGGAAGTCTAGGATAGTGAACCGGGTGATGAATAAGGGGTTGTTGCTACAGCAGCTGGTCCAGGAATTGTTCCTCCTCATTGCCGGGCTTAGCAGTGGGCTGGAGCAGAAATTCCCACCCCAGACCATAGGGGTAACCAGAGTCAGACCCCAGAAGTGGCAGAAAGGCCCACCCCCAGAAGATAAGCTACCAGTTCATCTTAAACCAAAAATCAAAACCGATCACCACCAAGCAGACTCCATCTCATGGCGACTCCTGTGTGTCACAGTAGAACCGTGCTCCATAAGGTTTCAATGACTGATTTTTCAGAAGCAGATTGCCAGGCCTTTCTTCTGAGGCTCCTCTGGGTGGACTTGAACCTCTAACCTTTGGGTTAGCAGCTGAGCGTTCAATCATTTGTGCTACCCAGGGGCACCACCAGTTCACCTTACCCAAGCAAATATCATTCTCACGAACACTAGTGGCTGCTGCTACAACCGGAACTCTCATTGGCAGGAGAACAGGGCTTTACCAAATCAAAGGTGAGTTGAAAGTTGATAATAGTCACCATGCAGCTGAGAAAAACGAACATTTAGGAAAAAAAAAAAATGCCGGTACAAAGGAATGATCCAACACCAGAGAAAATAAAATTAACAGAACAAAAAGTAAAAGAGGTTATAATTAGCCTAACCAATACCCTCAGAAAAGACACAAGAGGAAGATAAGCATAAAGTAATAACAGGTGTTCAGTTACCACGGACACACTGCCCAGACTCCCCTCACGGCCACCGTCTCCATCTGAGTACAGAGCCCCCTCCACTTTGCCTCCTCTCTCCCTCTTCAGTCTCCCCTCTCTGCCCTACACCATCGAATTTCCTTTCTTCAGTGGGACATTTCAATCAACCTGCAAGATGGAGTAGCCGCCATCCTACAAGGAAAAGCTCACTCTTTATCTACACCTCTCTTTCCTCTGCATCACTTCATGGGGAAAAGAAGAAAGAAAAACTTCTAAATATGAGTCCTGTTGGCTCCACTATCCATTTCTGTCTTTTCTTGACCCTCCTCCAACCAGTCTTTCATCCCCATCACTCCATTAAAATTGCTATTGTCAAGATAACATTGATCTCACAATGCCAAATCCAGTGTTGGACACAGTAAACCACTCCTCTCTCCTTAACACCCTTTTTTATTTTGGCTTCCAGACCCTCGTGCCAAGCCCTCAGCTTTACCCAAGCTTCTAGATGTTGGCCAGCCCCGGGCTCACTTAGTTCTAGGAACTCTTTCTCCTCTACCTACACTTTCTTCCTACATCTCTCCCTGTTGTTGTTGTTAGGTGCCTTAGAGTTGGTTCTGACTCATAGGGACCCTGTGTACCACAGAACGAAACATCACCTGGTCTTGTGCCATGCTCATAATCTTTGTTATGCTTGAGCCCATTGTTGCAGCCACTATGTTAACCCATCTCGTTGAGGTTCTTCCTCTCTTTTGCTGACTCTCTACTTTACCAAGCATGATGTCCTTCTACAAGGACTGATCCATCCTGACAATATGTCCTAAGTATGTAAGATGTAGTCTCGCCATCCTTGCTTCTAAGGAACATTCTGGTTGTACTTCTTCCAAGACAGATTTATTCCTTCTTTTGGCCATCCATGGTATATTCAATATTCTCCACTGACACCACAGTTCAAAGACGTCAATTCTTCTTTGATCTTCCTCATTCATTCTCCAGCTTTTGCATGCATATGAGGTGCCTGAAAATGCCATGGCTTGGGTCAGGCGCCCCTTAGTCTTCAGGGTGTCATCTTTGCTTTTCAACACTTTAAAGAGGTCTTTTGCAGCAGATTGGCCCAATGCAATGCATCTTTTGATTTCTTGACTGCTGCTTCCACGGGTGTTGATTGTGGATCCAAGTAAAATGAAATCCTTGACAACTTCAATCTTTTCTCCATTTATCATGATGTTGCTTATTGGTCAAATTGTGAGGATTTTTGTTTTCTTTATGTTGAGGTGTAGTCCATACTGTAGTCTTTGATCTTCATCAATAAATGCTTCAAGTCCTCTTCACTTTCAGCAAGCAATGTTGTGTCATCTGCATATTACAGGTTGTTAATGAGTCTTCCTCCAATCCTGATGCCCCATTCTTCATACAGTCCAGCTTCTCAGATTATCTAGGGATTGTCTCTCCCTAGATGGCTTTAAATGTCACCTATACATTGATGACTTCCAAATCTATATCTCCAGCCCAATCCCTCCTGAATTTCAGACTCAGCACTTCCAGTTAGATGTCTTGTAGACAACACCAACGTGTTCAAACATGAACCCCATCCCGCTTACCCTCTGCTTCTCCCCCATACTGAATGGCATCCAGCTACTCAAGCTAGAACCTTGGAGCCATCCTTGACTCTCTGCCTTCTTTCCCACTTCAATAGCAGTGTCTTAGTTACCTAGTGCCACTGTGACAGAACACCACAAGTGGGTGGCTTTAAAGAACAGATATTTATTTTCTCACAGTTCTGGAGGCTAGGATTCCAAATTCAGGGCATTAGAAGGGCTATGCTCTCTGTCCACGCCAGAGGAAAATCATTCATTGTCTCCTTTAGCTTCTGGTAGCTCCAGACACTCCTTGGCACTCCTTGATTTGTAGACAGATCCTCAAGTGGTGTCTTCGTCTATGTGTGACTTAGTTTCTATACCTGTGCTTTTATAAAATGCAACTCAGAAGGGATTAGGATTAGGACCCACCCTACTTGTTATGACTTAGTTAATTCAGCTGATAACTTCTGCAGAGAAAAACCCTATTTCCCCAAACAAAGTCACGTTCACCAGTGCAGGGTTCAGGACTTCAACAGAACTTTTTGGGGAACACAATTCAACGAATAACAAGCATCTCGTCCTAACCACTCTCAAGCCTCACCTGGATTATTGCAGTAGACTCCAACTAGTCTCTACGCTTCCACTCACCCCAGTCCTCATTCAGTATGCAAGGGGAGTCTCCTTAGAGGCAAACTAGATGGAGTCATTCTCTGGTGCACGATCTCCAGCAATTCCTTCACACTTCAAAGTCTGAAGTCCTCACCATGGCCACCTGGCATAGCTCTCACCACCTCTCCACCTCATGTCCTTTCCTCCTCACTCACTACACTCAAGTCTCCTTGCTGTTCCTGGACCAAGCCAAGGACACGTCCCCTGAGGGCCTTCTCACTCATGTCCCCTGTGACTGGCATGCTCTCCATCATCTCTATCCAAATGTCACCTCCCCAGAGACGTCTTCTGTTCTCTCTACTTAAACCATCCCCTATGTCCTCTCTTCTCCTTTACCTTGGTTGGTTTATGTCCACAGCATCTATCCTTCCCTGATGATATTTGTTTATTGACAGTTTCCACACTAGAAAGTCAGCTGCATAAGGACAGGAACTTCATCTCCTCAATGCCTACCAATCAAGAACGTTTGGAATGAGAAAGGAGACATAACCACAGACTGGTTTTTCTCTTCCCTGCTTGCTCAAGTTTTGTTTTTTTTTTTTAACTTTTTATTTTGATATTATTTTAGGCTTACAGGAGAGTTGCTAAATGTTCAGAGAGTTCCCATATGTTCTAGATTGAATTGTGTTCCCCCAAAAGTTATGTTGAAGTCCAACCCCTATACCTGTGAATGTAACCCAGTTTAAAAATAAGGGTTCCTTTTGCTCTTAATGAGGTCACACCAGGGTCCTAAACCTACTCTGAGTGGCATCTTATGAAATGAGCAGGGTAGATGCAGACGCACACAGGAGAATACAGACCGCATGTGAAGATACATCTGTAAGTAGCCAAGGAACACCAAAAAACACCCCAGGACTACAGAAGCAGAAAGAGACTATGGTCTTCTCCTTGACCCCATAGAAAGAGGGAATAGCCTATTCCTGCCTATGCTCTGATTTGGACTCCTAGCCTTTAGAGCTGTGAGAAAATAATTTTCTGTTCTTTAGAGCCACCTACTTGTGGTATTTTTTTTCTTACAGCAGCTCTAAAAAAAAACCCATTGCCGTCAAGTCAATTCCAACTCATAATGACCCTATAGAATAGAGTAGAACTGCCCCATAAAGTTTCCAAGGAGCACCTGGTGGATCCAAACTGCTGACCTTTTGGTTAGCAGAGGTAGCACTTAACCACTACACCACTGGGGTTTTCCACAGCAGCTCTAGGAAACTCTAATACCATATACGACCTCCTCTGCAAGATTTCACCTTCCATTTACATCTTATATGAACCATCTCATTTAAATGTCACAACAACCCTGGGGTGGGGGGAATACTGTTTTTGCTATAACTTCGCAGATGAGGCAAATGAGAGACACTGAGATTAAATAACATATCAATGTTTGCTCAATGGGTAAATGTAATACACGGTTTAAGATTTGAACCCAGGCACCCCAGTTTAGGAGCCTGTGCTTTAAACCACAGTTCTGTCATTGTTGTTAGTTGCCATCAAGTCAACTGTGACTCACAGTGACTTTATGTACAGCAGAATGAAAGGTTGCCCGGTCCCGTGCCATCTTCATGATTGATGGTTTGCTTGAGTTCATTGTCTGTTATTGGGTCAATCCATCTCATTGGGGGTTTCCCTTGTTTTTGTGGATAATCTGCATTACCAAACATGATGTCCTTTTCTAGCAACTGGTCTTTCCTGATGACTCGCCCAAAGTAAGTGAGCCACTTTGCATCAATTAGATGAGAAAAAGAATGAGACAGTGCTGGAAAAAATAGGAAAAATACAGTCATCATTTGAAGACAAAACGTAGTATACTTAGGAAATCCGGGATAATCCCCTGAGAAATCAGTACACTGAATAAGAGGATTCAATAAGTTCACCAGATAAAAGACCTGTAAATAAAAATCAAGCTTTTCTCTATACAGCAATAGCCAATTAGAAAATGTAGTGGAGAAAGAATTCCATTCACAGTAGGAACAAAATCTTATATACCAACAAGGACTGTGCAAAACCTACAGGGAAAAAAAAAAAAACCACAATAAAGCCTTATAGAAAGACCTGAAATGATGCCTGAATATAAGGAGACACATAACATATATCTTAATGAAAAATCAATATTCTAAAAATGCCAGTTTTCCTCCAACTTAATTTGTAAATTCAGTGGAAGACCAATCAAAATCTCAACAGGATTTTTTCCAAACATTTTATTTTGAAAAAATTCAAGCACAAAGAAAAGTTGAAAGAAAGAACTTTAGATTGAAAACCTCTTAGATTCTATTAACATTTTACTATATTTGCTTTATCACAAAGATCCATCTTTTCATCAATCTGTCTTTTTAAATGCATTTGAAAGTTTCAGACATTCATATACTTTATCCCTAAACATTTCATACGAGTATTGTCATGGATTGAATTGTGTCCCTCGAAAATATCTGTCAACTTGGCTGGGTCATGATTGTATAATTGTATACCATTTTGTAATCTGACGTGATTTCCTTATGTGTTATCAATTCAGTTGCTAAGATCTAATAAAACGGATTAGCTGCAGTTATACCGATGAAGTATACAAGATTGGTAGTGTCTTAAGCCAATCTCTTTTGAGATATAAAAGAGAGAAGTGAGCAGAGACACATGGGAACCTCGTAGCACCAAGAAAGCAGTGCTGGGAATGGAGCTCGTCCTGTGGATCTGGGGTTCCTGTGCAGAGAGGCTCCCGGACCAGTGGAAGATTGATGACACGGACCTTCCTCCAGAGCTGACAGAGAAAGTGTTCCCTTGGAGCTGACGCCCTGAATTTGGACTTGTAACTGGACTGTGAGAGAATAAACTTCTCTTTGTTAAAGCCATCCACTTGTGGTATTTCTGTTATAGCAGCACTAGATGACTAAGACAAGGATCATTAACCTAAATTCACTATTTATCATGGTTCTTTTTTTAGAAAATTCTAGGAACCATTCAATACACTAATTAAACGTTTTCTAAAATTTGAGAGAGATACACTTGTGTAACATAAACCACCATCAAATATAAAACATCAGCATCACCCCAGAAAGTTTTCTCATGGACTTGCCCGGTCAATACCTACTCCCATGGCAAGGCTGTCACTGTCCTGGTTTTTTATCCACCACAGGGCAGTTTTGTCTCTTAGAGACGTTTGTGTAAATGGGATCATGCAGTCTTTTAGGTCTGACTTGTTTCGCTCAGCATAATTATTTTGAGATTCAATCACATGGTTGCATGTATTAGTAGTTCAATCCTTTCTTTTTTTTTTTAATTGCTGTGTAGCAGTCTACTGTACCACAAGATGGTTATCTATTCATCTGTTGATGAATACCTGGGCTTTTTCTCAACCAGTTTTTTAATGGAAATTGGCATGCTAACTCTAAAATATGTATTGGCAGAGAATGGGGGAGAGAAAGCATAACAATGGCCAAGCAGAAATTTTGGCGAAAGGGAACTTTCCTTACCAGGTATGAAAGCATATTATATTTTCTTTTTTGTTTGTTTATTGTTGTACTTTAAGTGAAAGCTTACATTTCAAGTTGGTCGCTTGTATAAAAATTTATACACACATTGTTATGTGACCCTAATCGCTCTCCCTATACTGTGACAGCACACTCTTCCTTTCCACCCCTGATTTCCCGTGTCTGTTCAACCAGCTCCTGACCCTCTCTGCCTTCTCATCTCACCTCCGGACAGAAGCTGCCTGTTTAGTCTGATGTATCTACTTGAGCTAAGAGGCACACTCTTCAGGAGTATCATTTTATGTCTCACAATCCAGTCCAACCTTTGTCTGAAGAGTTGGCCTCTGGAATTGTTTTAGTTCTGGGCTGATAAGAGAGTCTGGGGGCCATGCTTTCTGGGGTTCCTCCAGTCTCAGTCAGACCATTATGTCTGGTCTTTTCACTATAATTTGAGTTCTGCATCCCATCTTTATCCTGCTCCATCAGGGACTCTCTGTTGTGTTCCCTGTCAGGGCGGTCATTGGTGGTAGCCAGGCACCATCTAGTTCTTCTGGTTTCAGGCTGAAGAAGTCTCTGGTTTATGTGGCCCTTTCTGTCTCTTGGGCTAATACTTCCCTTGTGTCTTTGTTGTTCTTCATTCTCCTTTACTCCAGGTGGTTGGTACCAATTGATGCATCTTAGATGGGCGCTTGCAAGCTTTTAAGACCCCAGATGCTGCTCACCAAAGTAGGATGCAGAACACTTTCTTAATAAACTTTGTTACGCCAACTGACCTAGGTGTTCCCTGAATGTATGGCCCCCAGACTCCCACCCCTGCTACTCTGTCCCTCAAAGTGTTCAGTTGTATTCAGGAAACTTTTTAGCTTTGGTTTAGTCCAGTTGTGCTGACTTCGCCTGTAGTGTGTGCTGCTCTTTCCTTCACCTGAGATAATTCTTGTCTACTATCTAGTTAGTGAATAACCCTCACCCTCCCTCCCCACCCTCGTAACCATCAAAGAATGTTTTCTTCTGTATTTAAACCTTTTCTTGAGTTCTTATAATAGTAGTCTTATACAATATTTGTCCTTCTGTGACTGACTAAATTCACTCAGCATAATGCCCTCCAGATTCCTCCACGTTATAAGATGTTTAGCAGCTTCGTTGTTGTTCTTTGTTGTTGCATAGTATTCCATTGTGTGGATATACCATAATTCGTTTATCCATTCTTTCGTTGATGGGCACCTAGATTGTTTCCATCTTTTTTCTACTGTGAGCAGTGCTGCAATGAACATGGGTGTGCATATTTCTATTTGTGTGGTGGCTCTTATTTCTCTAGGATATATTCCAAGGATGAAAGCATATTGTACAGCTATGATCATTCAAAGAGTGGATTTTTGCACAGGGACAGGCAAATAAATAAATGGAATAGAATTCAAAAGTTAGGAAACAGACTTGTTTTTATGGATTGCACCATTGTGAGCCACAGGGTTTTCATTAGTTGATTTTTGGAAGTAGACTGACATATATAAGAGACCTGTTTTTAAATAAAAATTGGCACTTTAACTACCCAATCATATATAAAAATAAGTACCATATAACAGAAAAATTTGAAAAAAAATTGAAAGTAAGCACTGTTGGCATGGTTTCGGGGACTGTCATACATTTTATTTGAGGATGTATAAATGGATAAATCAAACATTATAAATGGGTGTGTACTTTGATCCTGCAATTCTGCTTCTGGGTATCTAGCCTTGGATATCTACACAAATTCTTGAACACAGCATTATAGTATTGAAAAATCAAAACAATTAAAATCTTCATCAAGAGAAAAATGGTTAAATAAAATATGATATACCCATATTGAAGAATATTATTTCACTTTTTAAAATAATAAGGGAGAGCTTGCAGGCTAATATGAAAAAAAATCTCCAAACTATATTAAAAAAATGAGTCACGCAATGTTATGTATCGTACAATCCAATACACAAAAACAATCCGTGTATATGCACATGTACAGATTTATCAACGCAAAGGAAAATATCCTGAAGCCTATACAACAGGAGCCAATGTCAAGTGCTGGAGTTTTACTCTATTTGCTTTTCTATTGCTTGGATCTTTACAAGGAGATTGTTTGTATTACTTGTCTGCAAGGATGGATAATGAAATAAGCAACGCTCATACAGGCTTACTTGTGCTTGACTGGCAGTGCACAATTTTACTCGTTTTTCACCACATCTAAGTAAGCACAATTAAGCTTGTGCTTACCTTGCTTACTGTAAGCCCGTGGGTACCTTACATACTGGTTAATCCACCCCTGCTTGTCTGATAAAACGTGCCTTTATGAAAACGGAAATAAAAGTTGAGCAAGGCTGAGGACTGATGGTTCCTATGCCTTTTACATCTTAATAATTAGAAATTAAATAAATAAACAGTTAGAAATTATTTGTAATATTTACTAGTAAACTATTGGCCCTTTAATGGCTTGAAAACTGAAAACGAAAGAGACAGGAGCAGAGCAATCTTGGTTGACATCATCATCATTGTCATCACTGTGATCCACATGTGTCATCTGCTCCACAGGGTTTTCCATGTCTGATTCTTCTCAAGGGGATGACCAGGTCTTTCTTTCCAGACATCTCTGGGGAAACTTGAACTGCCAAACTTTGAGTCAGCAGCTGAGTGTGTCAGCCATTTACACCACTCAAGGATTCTGTAACTAAATTGGGGTAGTATAAAGATGGGTGTCATTTTTTCTCCTTCTTCTATTTGCAGTCATGGAGCACCACCCCCAGCCCCCACCTCCACGGCGAGCATATTAGATATGTCACAGCTGAGATCCACCACTACTACCAAAAGGGGATATTATTAGCTCCATTTTATACATAGGAAATCTGGGGCCTGGGGAGATTATACAGCTCTCCCAAAGCCTCACAGCCACAGAGCAGGGATTGGAAGCCAGGAGGTCTGGTTCCAAAGCCTGTTCTCCTTTCTCTTTGCTCCTGAGTGGCCTTCCCCTTACAGCATGGTGGACCCCTTTCTCTCCCCACAGGACCCATTACATATTCTCATGCTCCTGGCTGGCAAGGCACCATGTCCACACTGGAGCTGAAGTCTACATGGGTGTTCAGCTGATTGGCCTTCCCCTTAGTATTCTAGACTCAAGTTGACCATGGTATGCCACCTGGGACCACATCTGCATATACATTGACATGTGCGTGTACACATACATACACACACACACACACACATACACACACGTAGCTTGTCTGGGCACCAGAATCAATCATGTTGAATGCAATTGGCCCTAGACAAAATTTTGAAGAAGAACAATGCAATGTTACATCTTCTTTTTTTTTTAATTGTTGTACTTTAAGTGAAAGTTTATAATTCGAGTCAGTCTCTCATACATAAATTTATACATACATTGTTATGTAACCTTAACTGCTCTCCCTATACTATGACAGCACAGTCCTCCTTTCCACCCCGGATTTCCCGTGTCCATTCAACCAGCTCCTAACCCTCTCTGCCTTCTCATTTCACCTCCGGACAGAAGATGTCCATTTAGTCTCATGTATCTGCTTGAGCTAAGAAGCACACTCTTCATGAGTATCATTTTATATCCCACAGTCCAGTCCAATTTTTGTCTGAAGAGTTGGCCTCAGGAATTGTCTTAATTCTGACAACCTTACCCCTTATCATTTCATGTTGTCTTAGTCATCTAGTGCATCTATAGTCATTATAGATATAGTCATCTTAGTCATTATAGTGCATCTATAACAGAAATACCACAAGTGGATGGTTTTAATGAAGGAAGTTTATTTCCTCACAGTCAAAGTAGGCTAAAAGTCCAAATTCAGGGGGTCACCTCCAGGGGAAGGTTTTTTCTCTCTGTCGGTCTTCTTCTCTTAGGTGTTCCCCCAGACTAGGAGCTTCTCTGCGCGGGGACCCCAGTCCAAAGGATGTGCTCTGCTCCCAGCACTGCTTTCTTGATGGTATGAGGTCCCCCATTCTCTGCCTGCATCCTTTTCCTTTTATCTCATGTAAGATAAAAGGTGGTGCAGGCCACACCCTAGGGAAACTCCCTTTACATTGGATCAGGGATGTGACCTGGGTAAAGGTGGTGTTACAGTCCCATCCTAATCCTCTTTAACATAAAATTACAATCACAGAATAGAGGCCAACCACACCATTCTGGGACTTATGGCCCAGCCTAATTGATACACACATTTTTGGGGGGACGTCATTCAAACCGTGACACATGTTAAGGACACAATGCTACCTGATGCTCAACGTGCATGCAGGTGACGCACCTATGACCATGACTCCTTGATTAAACTGGTCCAGATGTTCTTCCAGCCCCCTCCCCCCAACACATTTACCCCGCCCCTCTGGGCACAGGCTTTGCCAATGCACCACTCCAGGCTTTTGTTTTTGAATAAATAGTGTTTCAGGGGCTAGATTCCTCCCATTTCTTCCCACCTCTCTCTCCATTGAGTCACTTTCTTCTCCCCCAGCTGCTTTGCCTTCGCCAGTCGGTAGAACAGATGGGCTGCCCAGACCCCACCCTGTAGTACCCAGTCTTTCTTCAAGTTCTCAGGGCTGCCTGCCCTTCCTTCCCTCCTCCTGGGTTCTTGCTGTAACTGCCTTTCCCTGGACCACCCCACCATCACCACCACCCTCTCAGGAAAAACTATGTTCATGCTTACACGTTGATGACAGATAATGGCTTAAGGTGTTGGTCATCTTGCAATACACTTGAAACCTTCAACAGCCAAACACAGGAAATTCCAGTCCCAGTGAAGTCCAGAAGAAGGAACTATTTGGAGACAAGTGAGACTTCTGGTCCCTTAATGCCAAGCACGCTCACTTATCATATCTGTAATCGTTGTTTCAGTGTAGTACAGTTAAAATAAAAGAGCACAATATAGAATGTCATTAAAGTCCCCAGTGGGTCCCTGTGTATCATGGACTTGAGTGTGGAAACACACTGATTCACCCCTCCTCAAAGCAGATATTAGTAATATTTCTTAGACATCTTGTTTTCATGGGGATTCTAAAATCTGTTTTCTTCATAGCTGTCCCTTATCAGCAGTGAATGCAACCCACTTGGACCCATAAATTCCTCCCTAAGTTTAAATCTTATGCTGTCATCTAATAGAGAAGTTCTCTGGGTTCTATCACTGAAGAGAAAGAGGTGGAGAAAATTGTATTTGGTACGACTCCTCTTAGGCTAGCCCAGGGCATACAGGTGGAGGGGTTGTCCTCAGTAGCTGCTGTGGGGGCCTGTGAGCACGTGCAGGAAGGAGGATGAGGGTGTGGGGCATGCAGGCATGCAAGTTTAAGGCCGAGCAGAATTCTTCAGACAGTGCAGGAGGAGAAGCTGTGGGTGCAAACATGATTTCTGTCTGAATGTGTAGAAAACAATGATCTCACTCGCTCACTACCTTTATGTCAGGACCTGCAGTGACAAGTCCAAAACCCCGCTGTGTGTCTTCTTCAGTTACAGTACAATTTAGAGGACAACCTACTTTTTAAACTGACTTAGGGTAGATGACAGTGAGAATCAATCACTTTAATTTTATTTTTTCCTTTGTCAGTGAAGATCCATTTTGATAAAACCATATGGGGAATAGAGAATAGAAGCTGAGAAGGGAGGCAATGTTGCCGTTTGTAATTTGGGTTGACTCTGGGCCTAGGTTTTCTTATCTCATGTAGACTCAGAATCATTATTAACTTTTATATTTCCTGCTTTATTGATTTTCCTTCTACTTAAAAAAAATTTTTCCTACGTTCAGCTTTCTTTGCTGGTTTCCTATTCTTTGATTCTCTTCTTGGTATCAGAGTCAACCTTCTTCCCCAACCTATCCAGCTTTCTCCACTTATCACTGGGCAAACTGTATTGACTCTCACCAAATTAATTTCCAAGCTTCAGTGCTCTGCACAGAGTTCTCTCCACTTCCTACATTTACACATCTATGCACACACAGACACACACACTTTGCACCCACATTCAGGCATTTCCGGCAGCCCTCGCCATTACACATATTACATCATGGTACTCTTTACATGCGGGTGGTGGATATCCACCAGGCCAATCCTAGAGGCCAAATAAAAATATGGTGATCTGTTTCCCAGACCTCAAAGCAAAACCCACAGCCTTGGAAATATAAAATCAACCAAATCAAACCCGTTAACGTCAAGTTGATCCTGACTCATAGAGACCCTCTAGGGTAGAACTGCCCCATAGGGTTTCCAAGCAGTGCCTGGTGGATTCAAACTGCCCACCTTTTGGTTAGCAGGTGAGCTCTTAACCACTGTGCCACCAGGGCTCCATATATAGTCACACTTAGAAATATAGTTCCACTTATGAGGAGTATTGAATGAATTGCTTAAGCTGAGTGTGACAGCCGAAATCCAAAGTCTCTAGTAAATTCTGGCTTCATGTTCTCCACATGGTACAATCTCTATTAACGATGTTTAGCTGACTACTATGAGTTTACCGAACACTGTAGACTATCTCTACCTTGTTAGGAAAAAGCCTAAACCTGCCACATCACTCTGGATAATGGTATCACTCTGGATAATGATTGTCACAGGTTGAGTTCTCCAGGATGCAGACTCTGCATGGACTTTAACATGCAGGATGCTTTCTAAGGAGGGTCCTTGGGAGTGAGGCAGTGGTGGTTCAGTGGTAGAATTCTCACTTTCCATGAAGGAGACCCAGGTTCCATTCCTGGCAAATGTACCTCATATGCAGCCACCACCCGTCTATCAGTGGAAGCTTGTATGCTGCTGATGCTTAGCAGATTTCAGCAGGGCTTCCAGACTAAGACAGACTTCGAAGAAAGGCCTGGTGATTTTCTGCAAACCAGCCAATAAAAACCCTATGGATCACAACTGTCCAATCTGCAACTGACCGTGGGGATGGTGCAGAGCTGGCAGCATTTCGTCCTGTTGTGCATAGGGTTGCCATGCGTCAGGAGCCAACTCAATGGCAGCTAACAACAGCAACAACTGGGACTGACATGTGTGGAAGGAAGGGGAAAACAACAGGACTGGGAAACAGTCTCAGCCAGCCCCACAGGGAGTGCTGGAGCTAAAATGACCCTTCAAAGTTGTTCCAAGTTGGGACATCTAGGTCAATTGTCATAACAAAGTTTATTAAGAAAATATTCTGTATCCTACTTTGGTGAGTGGTGTCTGGGGTCTTAAAGCTAGTAAGTGGCCATCTAAGATACATCAATTGGTCCCAACCTACCAGGAGCAAAGGAGAATGAAGAAGACCAAAGACACAAGAAAAATATTGGCCCAAGAGACAGAAAGGGCCACATAAGTCAAAGACTCCATCAGCCTGAGACCAGAAGAACTAGATGGTGTCCGGCTACCACCAATGTCCACCCTGACAGGGAACACAACAGACAGTCCCTGATGGGGCAGGAGAAAAGTGGGTGCAGAACTCAAATTCTAGTAAAAAGACCAGACTTAATGGTCTGACTGAGATGGCAGGGACCCTGGAAGACATGGCCCCCAAACTCTCTGTTAGCCCAAAACTAAAACCATTTCCAAAGCCAACTCTTCAGACAAAAATTAGACTGGACTATGGGACATAAAATAATACTCGTGAAGAGTGTACTTCTTAGCTCAAGTAGATACATGAGACTAAATGGGCAGGTCCGGTCTGGAAGAGAGATGAGAAGGCAGAGAGGGTCAGGAGCTGGTTGAATGGACTCGTGAAATCCAGGGTGGAAAGGAGAAGTGTGCTGTCACACTACAGGGAGAGCAACTAGGGTCACATAACAATTTGTGTATAAATTTTTGTGTGAGAAACTGACTTGAACTGTAAAACTTTCACTTAAAACACAATAAATTTTAAAAAAAGAAAATGCAATAAATCAATAAATTAAATACTTTAAGTAAGAAAAAGTATAAATCTAACATCATAGGTTCATTATGTAAACCAAACAAGACAATATATGTGAAAGCATCCACCAATTTGTCTGATCCATAGTTGATAAAAATTGGTTTAATAAAAGTTAGTTGCATAACTGTCAATAAAATTTCTTGGACCTGAATGGATGGTATACTATTTCTCACCCACACCCACAACTGTACCCTCTTACTACTTCTTCAGTCACCTACCTGTTACATACTCCATACACCCAACAACTCACTCTATTCTGTTTACACATCCCCTCTTTGTCCGTGGAAGAGCAGAATCATCACACAATTTATAGGGATCAAACTATATGAGCAGTGGATGCACTCAAGAGAGAAACAATATGCAGTGCTGTGAATTACTTACTATGGCCCTTCTAGCCATAGTCTTTGTAACTCCCATGTAATGATTGGGTGGGATTATGCAAATACAGTGTTTGTGGTCCACCAATGGAACTGGATAGCCTGCTAAGAATGCAAATAAGGTGCAAGGAACCCTAGCGAGGGGATTGGTCAGTTTTGCCATCCCACTAGGCTTAAAAGAGAGCCAATCTCAGAGCAGTGGGGGACCTACTACCACCAAGAAAGAAAAGCCAGGAGCAAAGTATGTCGTTTGGACCCAGGATCCCTGCACTGAGACCCTCCTAGACCCAGGAGACAGAGAAAAAGCTGTAACACTGAAGACAGCAAGACAACGAGAAGGAGCAGCAGAGAAACAGCAGCAGCAGAGGCAGCAGAGGCAGCAGGGGCAGCAGAACCAGGAGACTGGAAGGAGACTGTGCAGTGAGCTTCCCAGTCTGCAGAGCAAGAAAGCTGAGCACATTTCGGCAAGAAGCTTGCTGGTGGTGGAGTGGGGTGCCTCCGGGTACTTATTGGCAGAGCTGAAGAGCTTTGTAGCACCTGCCTGAGTGAGGTGGAGGCTGGGCCAGGGGGGCCGAGGGCCAGAGAGAGGCCTGCCTGTGGGCATGGCTGAAGGGAAGTTGTCCTGATTGAAGAGCTGTATCCTGAATGTTAAGCTGTCACTTCCCTAATAAACCCCATTAAGTGTGGAAAAAAAAAAAAAGTTGTCCCAAGTTGGGCTGAAATATATGGGCAGGCCCAAAAAGGGGGTAGCCTCTAGTGCAGCGGCAACCTGCAGCTGAAGCAGTTCTGGAGGGGCTGACAGCTGAAGGCTGTGCTGACCTCACTCCTGCAGCTGGAGGGCAAGTCGTACCTTGAAGGAGGGCTCTGGCCCACACAGTTCATCGTCCACCATGATGGCGGTAGCAGCTGTTCCACCGAAATACTTTTCACAGAAAGGAAAAGGATGGCGTGGTGCCTGCTGTACACAGATAGCCTGACAAGAAAACTCCAACGACCCCTGAGCCACGTCCTGGCCGGCTTCATGGGTGAGACCTGCCTCGTCACATAGGACCCCACACTCAGAAGGGTCCTGCTCTTGGTTTAATGCTGCATTGTCACTTCCTGAAAGTTTTGAATAACTTTGTAGCTGAACTTGTGTTTTGTTAGTGAAGTCTGATGGGATATTGAAGCATGCCTGTGTTCAGAGGAGATATGTGCAATACACTACATATACACAATACATGTAACAGTTCCTTGCTGCCCCGTTCTCATAGAGTGTTCACAATGCCTCAGAAACAAGAATTCCAGTGGGCCCACAATGTGTGGGAGTCCAGTGATACTCAGAGTGACTACGAGGTAAACGTGTATGTCTACCACCAAGTAACCAGGGGCACTTACAGGTCCCAAAGGCCAGTGATGGCCTTCTAAGAAATGTGAATGACCAAGCAACCCCATTGCATCGTTTCTTACCTGTGCTATTTCTGTGCATGAGTCAACCACTTATTCTGAAAATGCTGACATAGAAGGAAAGGAGGTGGGTGGATAGAATCACCAGCTGTTCCGTTTCATTAGTGCTTCCTTACTCATCAGTGAGCAGAGGAGGAGAGTGTTGGTAGAATGTGCACATATCAGGAAGTAAAATAAAAACAGTTGAGTGAGTTCTGTGGAGCATTTCTACTATTATGGTAAGAATGAAATAAATATGCATGTATGAGGTGAAAAACACAAATTGTGTAATTTCAATGATTCCTCATATAAGTACCGTGTTTTATGCAAATAATGCACACTTTCTACATTTGTTTGCCAGCCGCGGCCTCCCCTTTTGTGAGGTATTTTCATAAGCCCCAGTATGCCAATTTTTTAATATATTCCCGTAAAAAAATTAGCACAGGGCACTTCAGAAAATAAAATATCTCAAGGGAGGAGGGCACCGTTGGCAAACAAATGTAGAAGTCATGCATTATTTTTGTAAAATACGGTAACTCATATGAAGAATCATTGAAATTACACAATTTATATTTTATATTTGCATTTAAAAGTGGCACTGTGCCATGTAAAGATGAATGGTAAAATTCATGCTAATAGTTTAAATTTTTTATTTTATTTTTTACTTAAAACCAGTTGCCATTAAGTAAACTCTAACTTATGGCAACCACATGTGTGTCAAAGTAGAACTGTGCTCCATAGGGTTTTCAGTGGCTGACTTTTTCTGAAATAGATCATCCGGCCTTTCTTCTGAGGTTCCTCTGCTTAATTCCCAGCATCTGAGCATATCTTTATTGTTCAAACAAAGATATTTTTCTTCTCAAGGGACGCTGTGGTAGATTGTATTTTCTAAAGATGGCCACAACAATATGTGCCAATCCACAGGTTCTCCTGCAGTGTGATGGTCAGACTGTCTGACTGCTGTATCTAGTGGAATATTGTGGAAGGGATGCTATGATACTGGTGCTCTGTTCTTTAACTGCCTGGCAGCTTTCACCTCCTGCCTCTCAGAAGCCAAAAGTCATAAAAGAAGTATGACTATCCTGAGACCATCATGCAGTAAAAGTCCAAACCACCTTAAAAGGCCTTAAAGGATGAGATGTCACATGGAAAGAGAGCAGATGGAGGTGGGGAGAATACTCAAGGAGCAGGACCAAGTCACCAGACATGTGAGGAAAGGAGTAGAATCTTGGAAGCGAATCTTCCAGCCCCAGCCAGGTGGAGCAGAGATGAATCATCCCAGAAAATCCATTTCCAAATTTCAGACCCACAAAATCATGAATTTTTTTTCCTATTTTTTAATTATTTTTTTATTGTTGTAGTTTAAGTGAAAGTTTACATTTCAAGTTAGTCTCTCATACAAAAATTTATACATACATTGTTATGTGACCCTAATTTCTCTCCCTATACTGTGACAGCACACTCCTCCTTTCCACCCCTGATTTCCCATGTCCATTCAACCAGCTCCTAACCCTCTCTGCCTTCTCATCTCACCTCCGGACAGGAGCTGCCCATTTAGTCTCATGTATCTACTTGAGCTAAGAAGTACACTCTTCACCAATATTATTTTATGTCCCATAGTCCAGTCTAATTTTTGTCTGAAGGGTTGGCCTCAGGAATGGTTTTAGTTCTCGGATGACAGAGAGTCCAGGGGCCATGCTTTCTGGGGTTCCTCCCATCTCAGTCAGACCATCAAGTCTGGTCTTTTCACTAGAACTCTGAGTTCTGCACTCCACCTTTCTCCTGCTCCATCAGGGACTCTCTGTTGTGTTCCCTGTCAGGGAGGTCATTCGTGGTAGCCGGACACCATCTAGTTCTTCTGGTCTCAGGTTGATGAAGTCTCTGGTTTATGTGGCTCTTCCTGTCTCTTGGGCTGATACTTTCTTTGTGTCTTTGGTCTTCTTCATTCTCCTTTACTCCAGGTAGTTGGGACCAACATCATGAATTTTAAGCCATTATGTTCTGAGGTTTTTTGTTACACAGTGTTATTTATGGATTGAATTATTTCCCCCAAAAGGTATGCTGGGGTCCTAAACCCTGTACATGTGAATGTGACGTGGTTTGGGGAAATACGTTCTTTCTTTTTTGAAGATATTATCAGTGGTGCAGTGGTTAAAAGCTAGGCTGTTAACCAAAAGGTCTGCAGTTCGAATCTACCAGCCGCTCCTTGGAAACCCTGTGGGGCAGTTCTACTCTGCTCTGTAGGGTTGCTATGAGTCAGAATTGGCTCAACAGCAATGGTTTTTATCAGTTAAGTTGTAACAAAGTAGGGTGTGCCCAATCATCTCTTCTGAATGATATCTGTTACTACAGGTGAACGGACACAGAGGCACACAGGGAAGACATGACGTTGAGACTCATCTACACCCCAAGGAGCCCCAAGAAATGCTGGGGCTGCGAGAAGTTAGAGGAGGCTGGGAAGGACCACTAGAGGCGGGAGAGAGAACATAGCTCTGCCAATGCCCTGAATTTAAACTTCTGGACTCTAGAACTGTGGAAAAATAAATTTCTGTTCTTTAAAGCTGTGTAGTGTTTCGTTACAGCAGCACTGAGACACTAAGACATGCAGTGAGAGATGACTGAAACCAGCTCCAGTGTGTACCCCAAAGATTACACAATCCCAACCTTCTGGGAAGGATGCGACCTGACATATGTCTTTACTTTACAACTAGGATGAACTAAAGGCCCAGGTACATGGTTTTGCAATTACACATGTAATTAGGGGACAAAGGGGCTGAATATTTGAGATCAACGCTGCCCCAGAAAATATGGAAATTACTGTGGTTATGCTTAATGTATGTCTTGCTTTATGAATAAACCTTGGATAATTTATGTAACATCTCTAAGCCTCATTTTTCTGATCTTTAGATTGGTTTTTAAAAATGCTATCTCCTTCATAGGTAGTTGGGGAGATTAAACTAGATAATTCACATAAAGCTATCTGAGTACTTGACACGTTATAAAAATTCTCCGTAAATATTAACTAATCATTACTTTTGTAACTGCTATTTCTTTATATTCCTATCACAGTGTCTTGAATATAGAAAGGGTTCAACAAATATTTGTTTACTACAATTAGAATTAAAGGATGTATTACTTCTCTACTGCTGCACAACAAATTCTTATAGATTTAATAGCTTCAAAAACATCCAGTTATTCTGCAGGTCAGAAGTCCAGGTGGGCTCAACTGGGTTCACTGCTTAGGGTCTCAGAAAGTCAAGATCAAGGTATTGACTGAGATGGGCTCTTATCTGGAGGCTGTGAGGAAGAATTTACTTTTAAGTTTATTTGGGCTGATGACAGAACTTATATCCTTGCAGTCTGTCAGCCAGAGGCTACTCAGCGCTGGCAGCCACTTCCATGCCTTGCTTTGCAGTCCCTCCATCTTTAAAGCCAACAATGGTACATCAAATAATTCTCAGGTTTGGAATATCTTTCTGACTTCCTCTACTCTACCAGGCAGAGAAAACTCTACTTTCAAAGAGCCCCTGTGATTAGGTTAAGCCAACCCAGATAATCTCTCTATCTTAACATCAACTAACTAGTAACCTTAATTACATCTGCAAAATTTCTATGCCATGTCATGTAACAAACATGGGAGTAACACCAGGGGAGCTAATATAATGAGGGCCAGATTACAATCCTGTCTCCCACAGTCCAACATCTAGCCCCCATGAGTCACATTCCTCCCACATGCAAAATACACTTGCCCTTCCCTCAGGTTCCCAGTGATTCTCATCCTATCGCCACATCAGTTCAAAGTTCAAAATCTCATCACCTAAATCATCTATGGATGATGGCTCCTGGAGTATAGTTTGTTGAGTACAGCTCCTAGGGCACAAGTCCTCTCCATATGTGGACCTGTGAAACTAAATAGACAAAATCTCTGCCCCCAACATGCCCAGCATACAATGGTGGGATGGGCATAAGAGGACAGTTATAGACCTTCCAAAAGCAATGTTGAAATCCAGTCAGACAAAACCCATTAGGTTCAAGCCCTGGAAGTATTCATCCATTGCTCTGGGCTGTCATCTCCACCATCTGGACTCTTGATTTTGCCCTCTGCCTCATCTTCCCTCTTACATAAAGGTAGCACGTGTTTTCAGCTGAGTGGTTTTATCAGCCTGCTTTCTGCCAGTTGAATTTCAGAGTTCTTACATTTCTTTTCATATTCTACTCTTTCTATTTCTTTTATTCCAAGCAGGCTGTGTTCCTGCTGATATAATTTTTCAAGAATCTTGTGGGCCTTGCATGGATTTTCTCTGATTTTCACTCCACAAGACAAAAGCTACATCCTCAGATCTTTTCCAGATAATGCTTTCTCTATCTTTGGCTTCTGCTGACAGGACTGAAGAATAATATTCTTGAGCTACCTAGAGGCCCTCTGGTTTGATTGAGAAGGTCTGTGAGGAACACCGTTAATCCCCTTGAAGGGATTCTTTGTGTGCTGAATTCTCTAGGTTTTTGGTCTTTCTGAGGTTTCAGCAAAGAGTTGTACAGATGTATAAAAACCAAAAACCAAACCTCTTGCCATTGAGTCAGTTCTGACTCTTAGTGACCTTATAGACACATACTCAGCCTTTACTCCACACCATGCTTTCAGCATCCATTTCTGATTTTTAGTATCTTACCACCTAGATAGGCTGAGAAATATCAAAACCATCAAGTCCTCCTTCCTTTCACTTAACAGTTTTTCCCCTCAGTTTTTCTCTCTCTTCTGGTATTTTACTAAGAAGCACCGAGAAGGAACCAGGCACCATCTTCAACACTCGGTTTGTAAATCTCTTTAGCCGTGTACCCAGATTCATCACTTGTAAGTTCTGCTTTCCACATAATTGCAGGACACAGTTTCACTAAGCTTTCCACAACTATATAACAAGGATATCTCATCCTCTAGTTTCTCATAAGACGTTCCTCACTTCCTCTGTGCCCTCGCCAGCAGCATCCTTAAGGTCCACATGTCTTAGTTAACTAATGCTGTTGTAACAAAAGATATCACAAATGGGTGGCTTTAAAGAACAGAAATTTATTTTCTCACCATTCTGGAGGCTGAAAGTACAAATCAGGGTTTTGGCTGTGTTGATTTCTTCTGGGAGCCTTTCTCTTAGTTTCTAGTGTCTGCTAAAAATCCTTGCCATTCCTTGCCATTCTTTGATATTTCTTGACATCTTTCTTCCTTCTGTATGTTTCTCTGTGTCTATTCTGTGTTTTTTATAACTCAGAAGTGCTTAGGTTTAGGATCCACCCTACTTGGGTATGACTTAAACAACGTGATGAAGAAAACCCCTATTTCCAACAGGATCATAATTTTAACTACAAAGGTTAGGATTTTAACACACATTTTGGGGGGATACGTTTCAATCCATAACACCAGATTTCTACTAATAATGTGTTCACAGGGATTAAGGCTTTCTCTAAGACTATTCAGGATTTCTCTATAATGTTCCTTGCTTCCTTCTGAGACTTTACCGTCAGAGTCTTTATCGTCCTTATTTTGATCAACCAACGAAACCCCTCAAGCTAAAATCCATAATCTCTGCTTAGTGGGCCCATATCAATAAATTCGCACTCATCCAACTTTATGTTTCTTTCACCTTGATGCCACACTCTTAAAATCCATAAATCCTACATGTATTTCCCAGGTTTCTGTCAATATAAATTAGAAAAACCATGCAGTTATTTGGTGTGTATTGTACCTCTTCATGGGTCACACGTTGTACTCCACCTTTGGGGTCTTCTAGGACTTGAGTGGAATTTTAGATCTAGAAATAAATATGGGTGGTAGGGGTAGGTCTTAAGGAAAATAAGCAATGCCTATAGGGCAACTATCTCTGGAGGAAGACATTAGAGCTTCTTCAGGCAAAGGGTGTTTCACTTGAGGCAGGAGAAAGGGCTGCTTCTACTGTTGTACCAGAGGTCTTCAAGACCATTCAGAGTTGAACAATTTGCTAGCAGGCCTCACAGGACTCAGCATATAGTAGTACATATGGCTATGATTTATTACCTCAAAAAGATGAAGCAAAATTAGTAAATGGAAAAGGCACATGGGGCAAAGTCCAGAGGAAACCAGGCACAAGTTTTCAAGAGCCCTCTCCCCACGGATTCACACAGGATGTGCTTAATTCCTCCAGTAATTAATTATAACAACACATGTGAAATGTTGTCTACCAAGGAAACTCATTACAGGCTCAGTGGCCAGGGATTTTTTTTGTTGTTGTTGGAGGGGATTGGTGCTGATCATATAGGCACCCTCTGCCTGGCATGTACCAAAATTCCAGACTCCTAGAAGGAAAGCAGGTATTCAGCATAAACCATATTGTTTGCATAAAGAGTTTAGGAGCAGTGAGCCACCTTTATCATTTAGGGAATGGTGGGACCCCTCCCAAAATCCAAGTTCTCAGAAACCAACCAAAAGCCCACCTTGTAAGCAGGCATTTCTAAGGATATCAGTCTTAGGCCTGCTAGATTCTGCACAGCTGTTAAAGAAGACATGGAGAAATTTAGGGGTTTAAGGGCATCAGCAACATTTCATCTGTTCTTATGTCCCTATTATTTTCACAATTCCATTCGTTTGCAAACAATGCTCTAACTTTAACAGAGGAGACATTGTGAGGTTTGGAATTCAATTTGCACTGTAATTCAGCCACTTAGAAAATAAGACTCTGGGTTTAGTTGGTTGTCACAAGATTAGATGTGTGTTTCTGGCACCTGGTAGGAAGGAAATTAGAATTCTAGACGTCCCACAAAACGCCAAAGTGACCCTTATCTTGCATGACTTTTGAAATTCTGTTTGGATTTTCACATAGATGGAGAAACCTATTTATAATTATCCAAGCCTCTAGCCTTACAAGTCTTTACATGTAAATACAAGGTATATTTTTAAAGGAATTTAAAATACATTGAAATCTCCAAGAATGTATCAGTCACGTTAATTATGAGAAGGTTGTTCTTCAAGTTCTCTGTTTTGTTTGGAACTTTACCAAGAGTGGTTCATTATTTTAGAAAATCACATTCCTGATGACAAAACCACTTGTGGTACTTGAGTCACAAAAACAACACCTGTATCATCAGTCTGCATTTGTGGCTGAAGCACTCAAAGTGATTCTGAGTGCGTGTGTGTGTTTGTGTGTGCATGCGTGTGTGTGTACACTTATTTAGCCCTTATTGCAAAATGTCAAATACAGTAAAAAATATTCAGTTGAATATTGGCTTCCTTCTCTCAAATCCAAACTCATTTATTTTAAGTAGCCACAAATATCTCACTACCTCTTCATTTTTAGTGAAGTTGTGCCTAAGGGTTATACCATCTCTTCTGCCACAACATATGTTCTTAAAGAATGAATTTGTTCACATGCCATTTCAGTTATCTCTTTCTATGCAACAAATCACCCTAAAAAATAGTGACTTAAAACAACAAAACTGTTCATTGTTGCTCGCAATTCTGTGAGTTGACTGGGATCAACAGGGCAGTTTTCTGATCCACATGGTGTCAACTGTAGTCAACAGTAGGCTTGATGGGCTGGAACGTTTAAGATGGTGCACTCATGTGGGTATCTGCAGGGTCAGTGGGTAGCTTTGCTACTACTGTGCACCAGAGTGCCTTGGTTGCTCTCCACGTAGTGTGGCTTAGGCTTCTCCCAGCTTTATGGGTGGGTTCAAAGACAAGATGTTGCAAGCATGCAATACCCAGCCTTAGAAGTTACAGAGCAACACCTCCACTGCTTTCTAAGACTCAGAGAAAATCACAAGGCCAGCCCAGATTCAAGGGGAAGGGAAATAGGCTCCATTTCTTGAGTGGAGTTGCAAAACATTGGTGGCCATCTTTAATCCACCATAACACATAGTAGATAAAATGAGAGAATAAAATCACCAAATGCAAAACAAACAAAACAAAAACTCGAGTCATTTTTCATGAGGTAGCGAAGCTTTACGCTGCTATAACACTAAGTGTACATGAGAAACGCCACCCGGCTCCCAGTAGTGCCCTGCAGAGGAATTCGTATCTCTGCCCTCTCTCTTTCCCCGGGTTACTCAAGTGAGATGCCTTACAGGTGCAGTGCATGTGGTGTAGGTGCCTGAGTATTGTAATGTCTCAGTAAAAGTACCTGCTACCGAATCTCCACTGTCAGGAAACATTCTGGTTATAAGAATCCAAGTATGAAGGACAAGGAAAGCCTTAAGCCTGAAATAATAAAGTGATTTGAAAGAAATAGAGATCATGTGATAATGCAAGAAGATCACACCTACAAGAGTCCACATTGCCCAACATAAAAAAAAAATGGCTTTTAAAGTAAAGTAAAAATAAAATAAAATACCACAGTTATCAGTTATCTTGAGTGCCAGTGAGAATAACTTGCAGTGGATTGACGATGACAAGTCTAACATTCAACATAGTCGGATTTCTATTTCAAGCCAGCATAGAAGAGACTGAGACAAGGCAATGAGCCACAGGAGCTGTTCCAGTATCCAGGCATTTCAGGCTATGGAGGATGAGCCCTTCCACCCAACCCTTCTCCATAAAGCACATGCACTCAGCAAACAACATGTGTTTGTCAAGGTAAATGCTATATTTATGTGCATTTCTTTATTTACAAACTGTGGTAGGACTTTAATAAAGTTTCTTATGTATTTTGTAATAAATTAATTACAAGTTGATGCAGGTTTTTAGTATTTGGTCACTAACCTGATTTTATTTTCATTACACAAAATTTCATAACACAGCGATTTCAGCAATATATATTCTTCATTGTAGAGAAACAGCCATATAATGAAATTCATGTTATTCAGTATTACTTCGCCTTCATATTATGGTTAGGTGTATAAATGGAAGTATGTATATGCATTTACACACATACATGTGTATATTGGAGCCCTGGTGATGTAGTGGTTAAGAGCTTGCCTGCTAACCAAAAGGTCAGCAGTTAGAATCCACCAGCCACTCCTTGGAAACCCTATGCGGCAGTTCTACTCTGTCCTGTAGGATCACTATGAATTGGAATCGACTCAATGGCAACAGGTTTGGTTTGGTTTGGATATATATATCATATATCTAAATAAGTTATATTGTCTATGAATTTCATCACAGGATTGTGAAGGAGGTGATAAAATATTTTTTAAAGGAAATTGAGAATAGTCTTGAGTATCCTAATCTTGGTGATTTCTGAGGTTTACTACAAAGGACAGCTAATTTTCTGGGCTAGGATCCAGGATGCCCCTTATTAGTTATCTGTTGCTGCCTAACAAATTCCCCCAAATTTAGTGGCTTCTCGTTGGAGACCTTATGTATAGCAGAATAGAACATTGCCCGGTCCTGTGACATCTTCCTGATCATTGGAATGTTTGAGCCCACTGTTATGGCTATTGTGTCAATCCATCTCACTGAGGGTTTCACTCGTTTTCAGTGACCCTCTACCTTACCAAACATGATGCTCTTTTCTAGTGATTGCTCTTTCCTGATGATGTGTCCAAAGTAAGCCAGCTAAAGTCTTGCCACCCTCACTTCTAAGGAGCATTTTTGTTGTATTTCTTCTAAGACTGATTCGTTTCTTCTTCTGGCAGTTCACGGTATATTCACTATTCTTTGCCAACACCACCGTTTGAATGCATCAATTCTTCTTCTGCCTTCTTCTGAAAACCTTATGGATTTAACTAGTAAAAAATGTCTGCCTTGAGCATTATGCTCTTTTAAGAACGATCTATATGGGATCAAAGTGACAACAGCAACTTGAAAGATTAGATAGGAGCCTTAGAGGGCAGTGAGTTAATGGGCAAGGAACAACTCAGAAAAGGAGGGTGAGAAGGATTGCACAACTCAAAGAACGTGATCAACGTCACTGAGTTATAGAAAGGGTTGAATTGGTGTATGTTTTGCTCTGTATATCCTCAACAACAAAATAAAATTAAAAAGAGAATCCTCTGGATCACAGTCCATGGCACTCCAAGAAAGTCAGGCTGGAGCCATATTGCTTTTTAGGACCTAGTCTTGAAAGTCACACACTTTCACCACATGCAATTGGTTGAGACAGCTCCAGAGCTTCACCCAGGAGGAAGGCGTGGGAATGCTCCACCTCTCAATGGAGAAGTGTCAACATCACACTGTAAGAAGAGCCTGTGGGATGGAAAACATGCTGGTGTGACCATCTTTGGAAAATGCAATCTGTTCCCGCGCCCAAGCAAGGGCTTTGGGTAAAGCAATGACCAGAACTATAAAGAAAAAAAAAAAAAAAAGACACATGTGACCTAAGAAAGAAAAAAAAAAAATACTCTGTAAGGTGTAGGGGAAGACATAGAAGGATAGCAATAGCAAAGCTGAATATTCCTGGAATACCATAGTGATCTGAAATCTCTCAGAATCTGTGATCCAATGTTTAATTAAATCACATTTCAAAAAAAAAAGGTTTCAAGAATTCTTTAATGAGTGACATAAAATATATTGTTTTGCAAGGGGATTTTGTGCAGAACTACACTTATATTTGGCAATTTGGTTCTGGTGTGTTTCAAAAATAATCATATGTATATTCATATCTCTCAGACAGAGGTGAAGAAAAGTCAGTTTGTTTAATCAGTAACTTTTGCTCTGGGCTCAGAGGCCTAGAGAAAAGATTGTGTGTGTGTGTGTGTCTGTCTCTGTGTGTCTCTGTGTGTAGAACAACAAAATGAAACAAGAAGAAAATTTTCAGTTGTTTAGTTGCTTGTCTGTAGCGTGAATAGTTTACCTTTTTGGATAGACTTCTTGTTGAGATTAGGTCGATTCCAACACATGGCAACCTCGTGTGTGCAGAGTAGAACTGTGCTCTGTTGGGTTTTCAAGGCTGTGACCTTTTGGAAGTAGATCAGCAGGCCTGTCTTCCGAGGTGCCTCTGGGTGGGTTCTAACCGCCAACCTTTTGGCTAGGAGTCAAACCCAAGGACTCCGTGATGGCTAGGGGCATCTAAGCCAGTCACACACCATCCAGTGACTTCTTCCTCGGTAAAAGGGGCATCGTAATGCTGACCCCCTCAGCCATGCCACTGTGTGACACCTAACTCCCCGATAACCCAAGCTCAGTGCCTGGAGTTTCATAGAAAACTTAAGTTTTCTAATGTGCTTCTGCCTGTAGTGGCTAATGGAAAGACAGGTCTCCATGGAGAAGACAGGCAGCACTTTGCCATCCTACCAAGCACCAACAGGAAACGTTAGCCTTTGGAGTTGACTCAGTACACAGCAGACACTGAATAAGCATTTGTGGATGAAGAAATCAACACAACCCTACACATTCTGCTTTTATTTCCCTTCCTTGAGAGGCAGAGCACAAGGCTGGAACAGTTCCCAGGCAACAAGTCTGGGCCCACAGGTTCAGAGAGCTATTATGCTAAGAACAATTGTGTGTTTTCTGCATCAGACGATTATCATCGGTGCCAGAGTATGACAGAGAAACCAAACAAGTGTGTTTTCAGATACTTTGATCTAAACAAAAACTGCATCCTCAAAATAGTTCAGTTCCTGTAGACAGTCATGAGTTTGCTAATCGGTCATGGAATAACACGGATTGCTGGAGCAGCACCAAGAAACAAGCTGGTCTTGAGTGTTCAAGAGTCAAGTATGAGACGTGGTGTTTTATCTGCAATGCACTAGACAAAGTCCACAGGTTTAGTTTTTCTTCTACCCATTCTCTCCTTTAGCCTTCTGTTTGAAAGAGTCTTATAAAAACACAGCAGAAAAACACCAGCCTATGCCAAGACTCAGAGAGAAATGATCACATATTATTTATGCACAGCCTCCTGGCCTGTGTGAGTTTTGCAAAACAAGATTTTTTCTACTCCCCATCTTCTGCTTTCTCTATTTAAGTTTTTTAAGGTTATCAGGGAGTCCCTGGGCAATGCAAACACACTTGGCTGCTAACTGAAAGAAAGGCTGGAGTTTTGAGTCCACCCAGAGGTGCCTTGGAAGAAAGTCCTGGCAATCTACTTCTGAAAAATCAGCCATTGAGCACCCTGTGGAGCACAGTTCTATTTGGACACACATGGGGTCTCCATGAGTCAGGGTCGACTAGACAGCAACTGGAAAGGTTTTGAGGGTAGTCCTTTTGTTTCTTTGGAAAAGTTGGTTTGTAGCTCTAATAGTTTGTGACTGTGGAAGAAAATGAATGCCAATTGGGATTCTCCAGCTCATGTTTTCTTCTTTCTTGGAAAACATGTTTGGCCAGTGACCCAACGGTGTCCCACCTGAGCAAGAATGGAAACCACTCTTCTGGAATACGCTAACTACAGATTTTGTTCCCAAGTCAGCACATGTTGGGTCCCTATCATTATGTTTTCAAAGTGTAGGCACTGATACCGTGTAAAATATAGGTTCTGTGTCAACAGAATAGGGGTCACCTGTCATTTCTACTTCTGGGCACTAGTCTTTTTTTTTCTCTAGTGATGTCCTTGAGGAATTTGCTCACTTTCTACCCTAAAGCTATGAAAGAAAATTGGAGGTTGAATGAAAGGATAGAAGGAAAGAGAAAGAAAAGGGGAGAAAAGCAAAGAAACCTAAACTGGACTCGTAGACAGTAAAACCTGCGAAAGGTGGAACCTATGTAAACCTGTCAGAGGAGGAAAACGCAAACACTTTTCGCTAAAACGAGCAGAAGAAAAGCTGTGAGACTGCACTCTGTCAAAGGCAGAAAACTTGAGAGACACAGAAAACGAAAGCAGTCCCGTCAAGTTCCGGCTTTCGCAGGTTTCACTGCATTTTTGCAGTGGTGTAGAGGGGTGGGGTGGGGGCAAGACCTGCTGAGGAAGGGACATAGTACAGCGGACACTCTGGGGAAATCAAAGCACCCTGGGAATTCGCTTTGGTCTGCTGGGTAGCCCAAGCCTAGCCCTATCCCAAGGTAAACTTGGAAAACCGAATCAGATCATCTTCATACAGTGCACGACTCATGGCCTGCCTATAATGGAAGGCATGACATTATCTGGTCCTAACTGACTTCCAGCTTGCCACTCTCAGCTCTTTTCTGGATGGAACCAGTGCTCCCTTTAGATCTGAGATGCTCTCAGTAAGCACACCAGCCCCTGCCTTGAGAAGTGACCTAATAAGGAAGCTGGGTTGCATAACAAAACATCTTTTCTACTCATCCACCTCCACCCTTGTGCAACAGGCCTGAGAGATAGTATGGAACCCACACCAACATGGTCAGGGAAGGGCTTTCTTCAGGGATCACTCTGCATCTGTGAAATCAGACACTGTCACCAGGGATGGGCTGCGCCAGCTGTGGGCCAAAACTTCAGAGTCTGGGAAAGCTGAGGCCCAACAAGGTTTCCAATTAAACCACTCCTGAGGGAAGTTCCCATTGTATCTATTACAATGGTGAGATAATTCTTTGCCTTTTAATTTATTAAGTGAAAAACACGGTGAAGTCCCTCAGCCCAATCTTCATCTCTGATTTATTTGCACCTGGGTAGTGCAGACGATTAATGCATTCAGCTGCTAACCAAAAGGTTGGACATTTGAGTCCACCCAGAGGCATGTCAGAAGAAAGGCCTGGTGATCTACTTTCAAAAATTCAGCCATTGAAAACTCTATGGAGCACAGTTCTAGTCTGATACACATGGGGTCTCCATGAGTCAGAATCAACTTGATGGCAACGGGTTTTTTTTATACATACAAATTTATACACATAACATATATAAATTTATACACTGAACATAAAAAAAGATTGAAGTTGTCAAGAATTTCATTCCACTTGGATCTATAAACAGTGCTCATGGAAGCAGCAGTCAAGAAGTCAAACAACATATTGCAACGGGCAAATCTCCTGCAAAAGATCTCTTTAAGGCGTTAAAAAACAAATATGTCACTTTGAGGACTAAGGTGTACCTGACCCAAGCCATGGTATTTTCAATCATATATACGTGAAAGCTGGACAATGAATAAGGAAGACTGAAGAAGAATTGATGCCTTTGAATTATGGTGTTGGCAAAGAATACTGAATATACCATGAACTTCCAGAAAAAGGAATAAATCTGTCTTGGAAGAAGTACAGCCAGAATGCTCCTTAGAAGCAATGATGGTGAGACTTTGTCTCATGTACTTTGGACATGTTATCAGGAGGGACCAGTCCGTGGAGAAGGACGTCATGCTTGGCAAAGTAGAGGGTCAGCAAAAAAAAGGAAGACCCTCAATGAGATGGATTGACAAAGTGGCTGCAAGGATGGTGTCATGGATTGAATTGTGTCCCCAAAAATATGTCAACTTGGCTAGGCCATGATTCCTAGTATTGTGTGATCGTCCACTACTTTGTCATCTGATGTGATTTTCCTATGTGTTGTAAATCCTGTTTCTATGATGTTAATGGCATGGGATTAGAGGCAGTTATGTTAATGAGACAGGGCTCAATCTACAAGATTAGGCTGTGTTTTAAGCTAATCTCTTTTGAGATATAAAACAGAGAAGCGAGCAGAGAGACAGAGGGACCTTATACCACCAAGAAAGTAGAGCCAGGAGTGTCTGTCCTTTGGACCCGGGGACCCTGGGCTGAGAAGCTCCTAGAGCAGAGGAAGATTAATGACGAGGACCTTCCCCTAGAGCCGACAGAGAGAGAAAGCCTTCCTCTGGAGCAGGTACCCTGTATTCAGACTTCAAGCCTCCTAGACTGTGAGAAAATATATTTCTCTTTGTTAAAGCCATCCACTTGTGGTATTTCTGTTATGGTAGCACTAGATAACTAAGACAGATGGGCTCAAGCATAGCAACAATTGTGAGGATGATGCAGGACCCAGCAGTGTTTCGTTTGTTATACATAGGGTAGCTATGAGTCAGAACTAACTCGACGGCACCTAACAACAACATAAATTTATTTTATATGTTATATATGACTAATAGATATGAAGAACTGTGTGTGTTAGTTTAAATACCAACAACCAGAGCACAGCACACAGACTTGATGTGTGTATCAATCCAGATTCAGTTTAGAACACCAAAAAACATTCTAGATCCTTGGTCAGGAAAAGGTTTAACATTTGGGATTAAGCATTTAAAAAATGATATGAGGGGTTAAAGGAACATATTTTAGCCTGGGTGTCTTGGGATGGCTCACAGAACAATAGGAACAGGCCCAGTAGGGGAATCATGGCCTCTGAGGTCACCCCTGGAACCAGGCCAAAGTAAACTCAAGAGCTGTGGGGGCTGGTGCCCTAACACACCCAGAAGTTACTTTTCTTGATACTCAGGAAGTTAGAATGAAGACTAGAGAAACTCCTGTAGAACACCGTGACTCTACTTAACATGTAAGTAAAAACAGAAGCCCCAGAAAAAAAATGGCCTCAGCCTCAATCCTACCTTCCCAATCCTACTCTAGGTCAGGGGTCAGAAAATTTTTCTTAAAGGGTCAGATAACAAACATGTGTGGCTTTGAGGACCATATAGTCTCCGTCCCAACTACTCAACTCTTCCATTGTAGTACCAAAGCAGCCCTAGATGGTACATAAACAAGTGAGTAGGTTGTATTCCTGTTTACAAAAACAGATGGCTGGCCAGATTTGGCCCATGGGCCATAGTTTGCCAATCCTTGTTCTAGCGTATCTAATACATACCTAATTTACCTCCAAAATCCTAGCTGCAAGGGATTCTGGAAAATGTAGTTTTTAGTTTTCCAGTTAATGACCCTGAGACAGTAAAGGAGTAGTGGCTTCTGGCATTCTATTTATTTGAATACAGGCAGTCTCCAGGTTACAAACAAGATCCGTTCCTAAGTGGGTCTTTAAGAATTTGTAGGTAAGTCAGACCGGGTGCATTCAGTTCTTATTTAGCCTTACTTTAGTGCAAGAAAAGGCTCGAAGACTTTTCAATGATTTAAAAGCTGCACATGCAGCAAGTGAAGGTAATTGTGATGAAGAATTTGTTGCGAGTAGGGGCTGGTTCAATCATTTCAAAGTTAGGGCAAATTTACATAACATTAAAAGGGAAGTACAAGTTGTCCAAGTTGTCCCTAAGTAGAATGTTTGTAATCCAGGGACTACCTGTAAATAAAAGGCATTAGCCAGAATGAACACTGCATACCAGGTGACAAGGGCTGTGTTGATTTGCTTTAGGAAAGAGACCACATCTTGAAGATTAGCTACAGCTGTAGTCACACATGATTATATTTATGATAATTTATTGTCATTCTCCAAGAACTATGTGTGTTCTGCATGGGTCAATACAAATGGAGAGATTATGGGAATCACCACCTCCTTTGACAGTGATTCTAATCTTTGAAGTTAACCCAGATTTGCTGTATTGATATTGGTTTACAGTGAGGGCTAATCCAGGGATTTCCATTTGACCATCACTCCATCAGTCAGGGAATCAGTATGGATAGCCAGTTATTGAGTATTGCTAGCCCAACTATGCATTCAGGAACTAGGAAAATAACCACAAGATGGGTTTCCAGAGCCACATGGGCCTCCTATGAAATAGACTTGGACCAAAATTCCATTTATCTGGAGTCTCCCACTATCCTTATAAATCCCCATTCTGGACTGGATGCATATCAAGTCAGAACATGTGTCTGTTAATCCTGAAAGATATGGGTATCTCCCTTTTCACCGATGCACAACCACCCAGCTTAGTGGCTTCAGGTCACTTTAGGGAAGGTAGACAGGAAGATTTATGGTCCATTATTCTGGCAGTTTCTCCAGGTTCAATCTCAAAGGAACCAACCACCTCTTCACTCCAAGACCTTCATAATGTTTACTCAAGACTCCATAAGGTTGACCCAAGTATGTTCACTTTTATAGATCCAGTAGGCTGTCCATCTCTTTCACGGACCCTATGGTGAGTGAATTCCGCCCAGGAGACCTGTGGACCCAACCATTTTGACCCCAACTCTGGCTCTACTGCCTGTCACAGCTGTCACTCTCATCTTGTCACTGGCAGTACAGGGACTCCATTCCCCGAGTCTCTGCCAGACTGGGCTAGGCTTTCAATAATGTTGGGAAGATATGGCCTAGTGGCATTTCTAACCAGACCACTCTTAGATCAATTCACCACTCAACTGATTATGATAGGAAAGGAAAGCTAGTTTCACCTTCTTGATTTGTTCAATAAAAGAGCTGTGATGTATGTAACATACTTCATGCTTGATTTTTCCCCCATCTACATGATTGATATCTATGAAAAATTGTGTTTTGTTGCGCTTAAGTGATGAGGACAAACTCAAAATGTGGAATTAATTTGAGCTAGCACCATTTAGGATTTGGCCTCTGGGCTGAGATCAAGTCACCTGCAAATAAGCCTTACAGAGGCATTCTCTTTTAACAACCAGAACTCTAGTAGCTGGGGGAAAATTACCTCTTATGAATCAGAAATCCATTTAGCTGAAGTTGTATATTTTACACCATAACCAGAGTTCCTGGGTATGCTAACCAAAAGATTAGAGGTTCAAGTCCACCCAGAAGCATGTCAGAAGAAAGCCCTCATCATCTACTTCTAAAAAATCAACCACTGAAAACCTTATGAAGCACAGTTCTACCCTCATACACATAGGATTGCTCATAGCGACTCTCAAAACACTGCCCCGTCCTGCACCATCCTCACAATCGTTGCTATTGTTGCAACCACTATGTCAATCCATCTCATTGAGGGTCTTCCTCCTTTTCGCTGACCCTCTATTTTACCAAGCATGATGTCCTTCCTTCTCCAGGGACTGGTCTCTCCTGATCACACATCCAAGTACATGAGACTAAGTCTCTCCATCCTCACTACTAAGGAGCATTCTGGCTGTACTTCTTCCAAGACATATTTGATCCTTCTTCTGGCAGTCCACGGTATACTCAAGATTCTTCACCAACACCATAATTTCAAATACATCAATTCTTCACGCTTCCTTATTCATTGTCCAGCTTTCACATGCATATTGAAAACACCATGCCTTGGACCAGGCTCACCTTAGTCTTCAAGGTGACATCTTTGCTTTTTAAGACTTTACAGAGATCTTTTTTAACAGATTTGCCCAATGCAATGCGTCATTTGATTTCTTGACTACTGCTTCCATGGTCGTTGATTGTGGATCCAAGTAAAATGAAATCCTTGACAATTTCAATATTTTCTCTGTTTATCATGATGTTGCTTATTGGTCCATTTGTGAGGATTTTTGTTTTCTTTATGTTGAGGTGTAATCCATACTGTAGTCTTTGATCTTCATCAGTAAATGCTTCAAGTCCTCTTCACTTTCAGCAAGCAAAGTTATATCATCTGCACATCGCAGGTTGTTAATGAGTCTTCCTCCAATCCTGATGCCCCGTTCTTCTTCATATCCAGCTTCTTGGATTGTTAGCTCAGCATACAGCCTGTATAAGTATGGTGAAAGGATACAACCCTGAAGCACACTTCTGATTTTAATTCACAGAGTATCCCTTTGTTCTATTCGAAGACTGCCTCTTGACCTATGTACAGCTTCCTCGTGAGCACAATTATGTGTTCTGGAATTTCCATTCTTTGAAATGTTATCCGTGATTTGTTACGATCCACACAGTCGAATGCCTTTGCAAAGTCAATAAAACACACGTAAACATCTTTTTGGTATTTTCTGCTTTCAGCCAAGATCTATCTGACATCTGCAATGACATCCTTTGTTTTATGTCCTCTTCTGAATCCAGCTTAAATTTCTGGCAGTTTCCTGTTGATGTACTGCTGCAATCGTTTTTGAGTTATCTTCAGCAAAATTTTACTTGCGTATGATATTAATGATACTGTTGAAAATTTCTGCATTCTGTTGAATTATCTTTCTTTGGAATGGGAACGTATATGAATCTCTTCCAGATGGTTGGCCAGGTAGCTGTCTTTCAAATTTCTTGGCCTAGACAAGTGAAAGCTTCCAACCTTGCATTGGTTTGTTGAAACATCCTAATTTTTGAAACGGCAACTGGCAGAGATGGATTACCCAATAGGCAAGGTAAGTACGTGCTTAGGACATTAACAAAACAGGGGCATCAATTGTCCAAAGCAAAGACCCATAGATGCCAAGCAGACAGGACACAAGGAAAAACAAGCGCCTTGGTGGAAGGGAACTGGCAGGGCGCTAAATGAAACTGATACCAGCTCTAGTCCATGAGAATGTGCCAGCCAGAAATAAAGTCCAGACAGAGACAGGAGGGCACCCATGCGCAAGTTGTTTAAGCTATGAGGCCCCTACCATTTCAACACCTTCATTGACGCCTGTCTCCTATGACCCCCTCCTGTATAATTGAAACTCCTTATCTCAGTGAGTCTCTTGGGAGTATACAATTTCTTTCTAATAAACAAGAGGCAGGGGTGGGTTGTCAAGTCTAAACTCTTGCCACAGTCCTCCAACATGCAACTGGATCTAGCATGAGTGGTTACTGGGCAAGGACAGATTATATTAATAGATAACAGTTCTCTGATCCATTTTGAGAGAATGATCTTGAATATCCACATCTGCTGACCCTGCAACTCCAGCCAGGGGGGCCAGCAATCTTCTTTGCCATGATACAAACACAAGTGTCTGCTATTGCTCACGTTCTGGTAAACAACCAATGGGAACTCTATTCCCAGATGACACACAAGAGCAAGAGAACTCGAATAAGTCAACCAATGTGGATATACCTGATGAAGAATCCATGAAGGCATCCAAGAAATTAATGCAGGCTTATCCCAATGACTTAAATACAAACCTCTATGGAGAAGTGTGACAATTTCATTCTTACATGACAACTAAGTTTACAGATTCAGGAAAGAAAAATGTTACTCATGTAGGCATGTATGATTCCATAATAGCAGATAAAATACAATGTATATTTCCCAATGTTGAAATTGCTTTATACATATTCCTAACTTTAATGATTACATACTGCACAACAGAATGCTCATTTTCATCCCTAAAGAGACTCAAAAACCCTCAGCATACAACGTTTCAAGAAAGACTCGATTCATAATCCTTATTATTTATGGAAGGAGATATTGTTTGGCAGCTTAATTGTGACGACAATTAACTGAAGAATTTGTAAGAGCAAAGAACAGAAAGACTTTTTTTAAATTATAACATGTTAGAGATGAAAGATCTATCTAAAAATAAAATATAGTCGTTTGTTGTAATATTTGTTTTCTGATCATTGAATTTTCTTTTACAGCATGTTTTTATTTGTTCATTTATAATTATAGCATTTATTACAAAACAAGGGTCAAAATTGAATATGAACCGTTTAAAGCAAAATTGGTGAAAGTCCATTTTTGTTGTGAGAGATCAACAGAATTTTACATTGATTGTTGAAACAACTATGTTCACTGACTCATTTCTTAGTTGTAGAATATGTCAATATTCTTTTCATGGAAAATATGGTATATAGTAAAAATCTTAGTACCCTGTATCCACTAAAAATTTTATAACCCATTTCATCTCATTCCACTAAAATGGTATATGCCACTTTGGCATTTAATCACTAATACTGTAGTCACATTTTAAAAAGAAGTTACGTCATAGATAGCTAAAACACACACACACACGTGCATATATATACACACATATCTATGTATTTATATATATTTATATTTATACACACACACACACACACACACACACACGTGCATATATATACACACATATCTATATATTTATATATATTTATATTTATACACACACACACACACACACACACACACACACGCATATATATACACACATATCTATATATTTATATATATTTATATTTATACACACACACACACACACACACACACGTGCATATATATACACACATATCTATATATTTATATATATTTATATTTATACACACACACACACACACACACACACACGCATATATATACACACATATCTATATATTTATATATATTTATATTTATACACACACACACACACACACACACACACACGTGCATATATATACACACATATCTATATATTTATATATATTTATATTTATACACACACACACACACACACACACACACGTGCATATATATACACACATATCTATATATTTATATATATTTATATTTATACACACACACACACACACACACACGTGCATATATATACACACATATCTATATATTTATATATATTTATATTTATACACACACACACACACACACACACACGTGCATATATATACACACATATCTATATATTTATATTTATACACACACACACACACACACACACACACACACACACACACACACGTGTATATATATAACAGAGCCCTGGTGGCGCAGTGGTTAAGAGCTTGCCTACTAACCAAAAGGTCAGCAGTTTGAATCCACCACCCACTCCCTGGAAACTCTATGGGGCAGTTCTACTCTGTCTTGTAGGGTCGCCATAAGTTGGAATTGGCTCAATGGCGACGGGTTTGGTTTACATATATACATATATAGCTGACATATCTTGTTTGAATGCATGAGTAAGCAGAGGAGGGGTCCCACAGATGATTTGTGTTTAGGGCCCTAATATGCCTTAATCTAGCCCTGGCAACTGGTAACTGGTAAACCCCATCACCATTGTGATTTCAAACTGAAAAACTCTGGGGTGACTTGTCTGTAGCTCCCAGATCCCATGAGGCCCAACTCAGAAGCAAAGTGGGGCAGGCAAGGGAAGACCAGGGACCAGAGAACCGTTCCAGAGGGGGATCCCAGTTCCAGGCGCATAAACCTGGCCACACTCACGTCCCAAGTTCTCTGCACAGTGGGGCAGCCCTGTCAGTGAAGGGTGAACTTCATTCCCCCAACGAAGGGATGCCCTCAACTGGATACTTGATACTTGGCCCAGATGAGTTCAGCAAAAAAGCTCAGACTCTGGAACCGAACTACCTCAGTCTGAAACCCATCTCCACCACTTCCTTGGGCAGCCAAACCAAATAATACCAAACCAGTTGCCATTGAGTCAACTTCATCTCATGGTGACCCCATGTACCTCAGAGTAGAACTGCTCCATAAGGTTTTTGAGGCTGTAATCTTTGTGGAAGCAGATCACCAGGCCTTTCTTCTGTGGCACTGGGTGGGTTCAAAACGCTCACCTTTTAGTTAGTAGCCAACAGCAAACCATCTGCACCACACAGGGACCTTGGCTTGGGCAAAAAACCTTCTATGTAATCAAATCTGTCACTATTTGCCTTTATGCCCTTTAAGAGTTTTTCTTTTGTTTTTGTTTTGTTTTTTGCCTGAGAAGGCCTTCATCATCTTCAGGTTTGTCATCTTCGAAGTGTTCTAATATTTTTATGGGTTTTGTTTTACATTTACATAGTTAAACAGTCTGGAATTTATTCATATGGAACCAGGCAGGAGTCTATGTTTTCTTCCAAGGGAGTGACTGTTATTTGCCCAACCATAATCCATTTCCACTTCCTCCTTAGCAACGTAGTTCCAAGCTCATCCAGGATCCACCATCCTTCTACTTTGTTTCTTAAGGCACGTTGACTCAATTCTAGGTCCAGGAGTCACACTAACTTCTCTAATTCCGTAGATCTTCCCAGACATTGGTTCAAAGGTGGGAATGTGACCCAATTCTGTCAAAAGGATGTGAGGAGAGTAGTGCTGGGAGATTCTGGGAAAGTTCTCCCTTGCTCTTCTGGGTGAACAGCTAGAAATTGCTGACTCTCTTCTTCCTCTGGAAGTGGTCCTGGGCGGGTAAGAGGCCCGAGGGTGCTACAGCTGCAGCATCTGACCACCTGTTGATGAGCCAACTGAACACAGAGAAGGGCAGAGCCAAGAGAACACGGAGAAATGGAGTCAAGACCACTAGAAGCAGCCAGTTCTGAAGGCTACACATCTCTACAATTCCAGTCTCATTTTGCACTCTTCTATAAAATTCTGTAATATTCTTCCTTTATGTTCTAAACATGTCTTGTTAAATTTATTTCCATTTATTATATAGTTTTAATTATTGTTATTATAAATGGAGTAACTTTCCATTTAGTTTTTGCTTCTTGAGATTATTGTTAAAGTTATTGATTTTTATATATTTATTTTGTGCACAAGATTATCTTTTTAATTTGGCATGTCATATCTTCCAAGCCTGCAATCACATCATCTGAAAATAAAGATAATTTTGTTCCTTCTATTGTAACATTGGTGTGACTTATTTCCTTTTACTTATTTTATTGCATTAGCTAGACTCTCCAAAACAATGGTGTCTAATAGTGGTGATATAAGGCACTGTAGTCTTGTCCCATATTTCACGATCTAATGTATAGGTTTTTGGCAAATTATCTTTATCATGTTCAATAGTTTTTTCCTAGTCTTATTTTATTTAGAGTTTATGTTATAAATAGCTAAAAATTACTCCAATCTTATTTTAAATCTGTTGATATAATTTTATGGTTCTTTAATGTGTTGATATAATGAGTTTATGACACGTTAAATCATCTTTCTATTTCTGGAATAAATCCTACTTGGTCAAGAGGACTCGTTCTCTAATTCACTGCTGCTAAGATATTTGTTTTTGTGTCTATATTCAAATGGAATCGGTCCGTTGTTTTCCCACCTATTTTGTTCTTTTTTAAAGTCATATTTTGGGCATTGAAATGATAATAAATAAAATATAAAATAAATGAGACATTTTCTTCTTTTTCTATGATCTGCCACAGTTTGAATAGCACAAAGATTACATTTTATTAATTGAGAAATGTTCTCCAGGGCAACACTCTCTATCAAGTAAATGACATACTTCCTAGAATATGTAGTACCATTAAAGTGCTTTCTTGCCTGAATAAACAGCTTTTTAAAGGCAGAAAAACAACATAGGTCCATAAATATTAACTTAGGGAAAATATAAATTTAAGGAAAGCATTCCAATTCTCCTAAAATTCAAACAATATTAAATGCCCAAATATTTAGAATCAATATTATTCTTAATCAAAAATGTATTATTAAATGGTTTCTTTAAAGCGAACAAAAACATACATCTCAGCCAATTGAAATTGTGCTCATAAGGGATTCATACAGTCCGTCACGATGACAAGAATCACATTAAAACTAAAATTGTATAACTGAAATGTACAAGAATAGCCCAATTCACTGAGCCTAAGGAAGTGGCCATTAGACACAAACAATTATTACTCATCTTCTTACTGATTTGCAAGGACACAGTGAAGATAAAAAAGATTTCCACAAGAATGCTTCAGGTTATTTCAAAGGATACTGCATCCTTTGTATGATCACTATTACTCTTGAGACTGACAATTTAAAAATGATCTATATCTGGGGTGACTGAAGGATATGGCCATTTGTGGTGTTGTTTGCAAAGACTTCAACTATAAGAAATGATTATTATTCTTAGCTCTGCTATAAAATAAAATTAGTCAATAGGTAGCATGTGCCAGAAAAGCAGTAGGCTTTTCCAGAGAGCTCTGAAGCTAAAATTAGATGAGAGTTGTTCAATCTTAGATGAGTTATTAAACAATAGATAATTATTACTAAGTTATTCCAGTTGAGCAAAATTCATATGATTTTAGGAATAGGACTTGAAGTCTCACAGAGAATCATGTGGTCTGTATTTATTATTGTATAGAATATAAACTATTTCTCAAGGTGAAGCACTTTTTTCAAGGTCTCATTTACTCCTCCATATAGTCTACAAGTATACCAGAAATAGTACAAAGTGTTGAGGAAACAGCGGTGAGCAAATGGAAATGGTCCTGGCTCTCAAAATGTTTACAGCCTAAGGGAAGAACGTGAATATTAAACCAGATAACTATGAGATAAGTGATATTGTAATAGACCACGTTTCCAAAAGTAGTCATGGCAATATCTCCTATGCCATATTTTCTTTTATAATGTGGACTTGCCATTTTCCTATTAAAATGTGGCAGCTTCTTCCATTTGTCTGTGGCCTGTTTTGATCAATATGATGCAGGAGAAATGAGATTGGGTAATTTACTAGGCTGGGCCTTAAGAGATATGCAGACCCTGCCCTCATTTCATGTAACAGTCCTTGAAGCCCAGCTGCCATATTGTGAGGAAGCCCAAGAAACCAAATGAAGAGGCCCACATGATAAATTACTGAGTCTCCCGCCCCCAGTCAACAGCCTTAGCTGAGCTCCCAGCCAACAGCCAGCACCAACTTGCAGGCATATAACTGAGCCCACTTTGGGTCTTCCAGTTATCTCAAAACCAAAAACCTATTGCTGTTGAGTCGATTTTGACTCCTAGTGACCCTAGTGGCCCGTTTATCACCACTTAAGGCAGAAGAACCACCTGGCTCACCAGTGAAGAATCATGAGAAGTGATAACTAGTGGTTATTTTAAGTCACTAAGTTTTGACATGGTTATTATGTATTAATAGATAACTGAAACAGGTATGAAGGCTATGAAATAGCAGAGGAGGGAAACGGATTAGAATAGGGATTGGAGTGGGGTCAGGGAACTCTGAACAGCTGTTAACCTGAAAAAGACTGTCACAGGAGCATTTCCGTCAGAAGCCACACCACCTATGGGGCCCTGAAGTAGAAAAGAGATGGTTTGTCCAAGGAATCTACATGAAGTAGTATGGCTGGAAAGTTTTGATTCCAGGGGAAAGCGGCCAGAGATGAACCTGGAGAGGTGGACAGGGCCTTGTAGGACATTACCTGAAGGCAATGGGAAGCCACACAGCTTCTTGTAGGCAGAGATCTGATTAGAACACAGAACCACTGATTCCCATTACAGTGTTCCTTCGTTTGAGTGACACCACTCCCAACTGATACTTTTGGGAACAACAAAACAACACAAATAAATAGCTGTGGAGACAGGGCTACTGTGACCCTTATGGGCCACCATGAGTAATGCTGGGGTTCAAGCATATGCAGCCATGGACTGGGCAGTTTCCTTTGACCTTCCTCTATACCTTTGCTTCCATGCTGCCCCTCCCAGCACTCACAGGCCAGCCATCAGGATTCCAGGCCTTCAGCCTCTTCTCCCCTGGAGCTTCTGCCCTAGGCAAAAGATTGGAGCAGAGTAATACCTGGTCATGCAAGCATTCCCTGAGATCCTGGATGGGGGTCAATGACAGCCTGTCTCCTTTAGGATGATAAAAGAAGGCTGGGAAAACACTTCTAATGTAGCAAAGTCCTGATACATGCTCCAACATGGATGACAATGTACCGAAGTCCTGATGCATGCTCCAACATGGATGATAATGTAACAAAGTCCTGATACATGCTCCAACATGGATGACAATGTACCGAAGTCCTGATGCATGCTACGGCATGGATGACAATGTAGCAAAGTCCTGATACATGCTCCAACATGGATGACAATGTACCGAAGTCCTGATGCATGCTCCAACACGGATGATAATGTAACAAAGTCCTGATACATGCTCCAACATGGATGACAATGTACCGAAGTCCTGATGCATGCTACGGCATGGATGACAATGTAGCAAAGTCCTGATACATGCTCCAACATGGATGACAATGTACCGAAGTCCTGATGCATGCTACGGCATGGATGACAATGTAACAAAGTCCTGATACATGCTCCAACATGGATGACAATGTACCGAAGTCCTGATGCATGCTACGGCATGGATGACAATGTAACAAAGTCCTGATACATGCTCCAACACGGATGATAATGTAACAACGTCCTGATACATGCTCCAACATGGATGACAATGTAACAAAGTCCTGATGCATGCTCCAACACGGATGATAATGTAACAAAGTCCTGATGGATGCTACGGCATGTATGACAATGTAACAGTCCTGATACATGCTCCAACACAGATGATAATGTAACAAAGTCCTGATACATGCTCCAACATGGATGACAATGTACCAAAGTCCTGATGCATGCTACGGCATGGATGAACCTTGAAAACACTATGCTGAGTGAAGTAAGTCGATCACAAATGTCAAATATTTTATATTACTTACATGAAATACATAGAATAGGCAAATGTATAGAAACTAAAGTTTATTAGTGGTTACCAGGGGTGGGAGGGAAGGAGGAATAATTAGGAAGCATTGAGTATCTGTTTATAGTGATGAAAAACTTGGCAATGGATGTTGGTGAAGGTTGTACAACATGATTAATATGATTGTTATCACAGAATTGAACATGTAAAAAATGTTGAATTGATATATGTTATGTTCTATATATTTTTTACAATAATTTCTAAAAAAATGAAGCCATTGCCTTCCATTTCCCTCACCTGTGACTTGTACAGTGACCTCAACAATCATGCTAGGGTGAGAAAGCAGGTCTAGACACTGGCAGCCAACAAAATACACCCTTTGTATTTAGGGACACAGTTTCTATAACTTCATTGCTATCTTAAGGTTCCCACAGAAGCAGGCAATAATAACACCGCCCCCACACATTGAGTAACCACCAGGAGGCCAATGATACACATTATCATGTAATATATTGTGTAGGTAGTTGTGGATTGAATTGTGTCCCCCAAAAATATGCATCCTAAATCTTAACATCTATACCTGTGGTGGAGCCCCAGTCGTGCAGTGGTTAAGAGCTCAGCTGCTAACCAAAAGGTCTGCAGTTCAAATCCACCAGCCACTCCTTGGAAACCCTATGGGGCAGTTCTACTCCGTCCTATAGGGTCACTATGAGTTGGAATCGACTCAAAGGCAACCGGTTTTGGTTTTATGCCTGTGGTTGAGTCAGAATTGACTTGACAGCAAGGGGTTTGGTTTGGTTTTGATGCCTGCAATTATAATCCCATTTGGGAATGGGTTGTTTTTGTTATGTTAATGAGTTAGGATTAGTATAGAGTGTGTCTTGAGTTAATCTCTTTTGACATTTAAAAATTCAAACAAGCATGAGAAAAGCAGAGATGAGGCAAGAGAGACTCCAAGCCACATGAAGATCACCCAGGAACAGAAGCTCAAAGAGACAAGAACCTTCCTCCAGAGCTGAGAGAGAGAAAGCCTTCCCCTAGAGTGGGCGCCCTGAATTCAGACTTCTAACCTCCTAAACTGTAAGAAAATAAATTTCTGTTTGCTAAAGCCATCCACTTGTGGTATTTCTGTTATAGAAGCACTAGATAACTAAGATACCATTTCCCCCACAAACCGGCTAAGATGGGGCTATTCCATCTCATCTGATACATGAGGAACCAGGCAAGTGACATCTCCAGACCCCACAGGGGAGCTGGGAGCCCAAGGGCAAACCAGGGACTGGCTGCCCCACCACCATCCTTCCCTGCTGCCGAGCACATGAAGCGCAGCTTGCACGGGAGGGTCTAGTCTTCATGTTTCAGACACAGGAAATAAGGTCTTCTCCAGAAAGCGGAGGAATGGCTGCTTCATAATTATCAGGAGAGAGGAAGTAATTCTCTGCCAAAAGCTTGGAAACCCGTCTGTGATATTCCCCACTATTGCTGTTGTTTTAGTGCCTTCCTACCTGGTCAGCTCACCACCTTTCAGATTTGGTGCTCACTTTCCTATCAAGCTTGTATCTGGTGAACTCAACACACATGTCTAAAGATCATGCCTCAAACCCCTCATACTGGCCTCTGGTTAGCAGTCACTGGCCAGGCACCAGAAATGAGGGGCACAGCACCAGACTCAGGCTCCAAGGAATGGGATTAAAAACTAGATCTGCCTCTTACCATCTGGTGGTGTAGTGGTTAAGAGCTATGGTTGCTTACCAAAAGGTCTGCAGTTCAAATCCACCAGGTGCTCCTTGGAAGCTCTATGGGGCAGTTTTACTCTGTCCTATAGGGTCGCTATGAGTTGGAATCAACTCAAAGGCCACGGGTTTGGTTTTTTTGTTTGTTTGTTTGTTTGTTTGTTTGTTTAACTTACTATCTGGGTATCTTTCAGGCAGGTCCCTTCAGTATGGCCTCCACCTTTTCCTCTGTAACCCGTCAACCAAACCCGTTGCCGTCGAGTCAATTCTGACTCATATAGGGATAATATCAGTTTTCTTCACCCACCTCCGAAGAGTATGAGGCACAAATGGAAGAATGGTTAAATGCTCTTGTGAACTGTAAAGCACCCAACAGATGTGCCTCATGTATCTGATGGAATCATATGAAATTTCCCGGAGTCCAACTATTTTTGACCTGCACTTGCCATTTTGGACAATTGATTTTTTTTTTTTTTTTTTTTAGTTTAAAAATGGTTGACTCATCAATTTCTTATAGTTCAAGCTAAGTTTTAGTCTATTATGTAGCAACTACCTCTTGTATAAAAAAGTAAAACAAGATCAACCACATACTAATTTAGTTTTATAAATTCCCAGGTCACATTACACCTATAACTAGCCAAAGCCTATCACTGAGACCTTAAATATTCTAATTCATATATCTTACAGAGCTCAGCAGCATACTAAGATGTCAAAATATTAACAGAGCACTGTAAAATGCAGAGGTTAAGAGCACAGATGCTGTAACCCCATTGCCAGGTTTCTAATCCAGGATTTCCTATTCTTGGGCAAGTTCCTTACCCTCTCTGTGCCTCGGTTCTCTCATCTGTAAAATGGGCTTAGTAACAATAACAACATCATCAGGCTGTTGTAAGGAGGACATTAGTCAGTGAGTGTGAACTGTGTAGAAAAGTTCTGGGCATTTGGTAAATCCTATCTAAGCATTTGTTTATTATTGTTGTTGTTATGATTATTGACTTTTACACTTTGCTCAGGGAAATTTTGGATTTAACTCCACAAAACAATATTTTAGAGCTGGGAAGTACCTTTTAAATATTTTGTTGGTTTGTGTATGCCTGTAAATTTACATGGTTTACAAACCAAAAAACCAAACCTATTGCTGTCAAGTTGATTCTGACTCACAGTGACCCTATAAGATGGAGTAGAACTGCCCCATAAGGTTTCCAAGGCTGTAATCTTTACGGAAGCAGACTGCTGCATTTTCCTCCCATAGAGTGACTGCTGGGTTTGAACCGCCAACCTTCTGGTTAGCAGCAAATAGACTGGAAAATTAATTTTACAGAGGTTTGCAAATCATTTTCCCCTGAAAACTCCAAAAGACATGGTCCCTAGATAGACCCATAAGATTGGAATTCCAAGTCCTTTTCTCTTTTTCTACAGGGAGCCTTGGCGTTTCAAGCCTGTTAGCCATGAAATCTAACTTTTGGACCAATGTTTAATAAGATAAAATATAGGCTCTTATATGTAATATCCTTAGGTTTAAAAGAACTATGGACTGCAAATTTTGATAGCATGTTAAGAAGAAAATTTTAGCATTTTCCCTAATGCAAAAAGCCTACATTTGGTTCTTAAATTGTGTATATATATATATATATATATATATTTTAATTTAATTGGGGAAAAAATTTCTATGGGAATACCCAATGCTGACAGTTGTGCCATGAAGTGGACACTTTATATATTTCTTAAGTCATATCTGTGTTTCTCAAAGTATATTCTGAGGAACAATTGCATCAGAATCACCTGGAATATCTACAAAAACAAAGACTATTGGATCCCACAGATTTTGAAATTAACAGAAATTGAATCTAAAATAACCTTACTATTAAGTAACACGAAAGAAGCCTGAAAATATGAACAGGGAACAAGACACTAAATAATGTCTATACGTATTTGAAAAAGAATGCAAAATAATTTCTAGAAATAAAAAAAAGTTAACTAAAATTAAAATGCAGTAGATAGATAACTATCAGATTAGAGTCATTTGAAGAGAAAATTAATGAACTAGAAGATAGAAATGAAGAAATCATCCAAAATATAACCCAGAAAAACAAAGAAACAGGAAAAATGAAAGATAAGAGATGTGGATGTCCAAGTGAGAAGGTCTAATATATGTCTAATTGGAGTTTGGAAGGAAATAATCAAGGATGAAGAAGAGTAAATATTTTAAGAAACAGTGGCTGACATTTTTCCAGAATTGATTAAAGAAACCAATGTTCATAACCAGAAAGCTCAATAAATCGCAAAAAAGCCCAAACAAAACCAAAACCAAAAAAAAAAAAAAAAGGAGCTCTGGTGGTATGGTGGTTAAGTACTCGGCTGTAAACCAAAAGGTGGGTAGTTTGAACCCACTAGCCACTCCATGAGAGAAAGATGTGGCAGTCTGCTTTTGTAAAGATTACAGCCTTAGAAACCCCACGGGCAGTTCCACTCTGTTCTATAGGATCACTATGAGTTGAAATCAACTTGAAGGGAACAGGTCCCAATCACTACAAAATAAAAAGCACCCATACATACACACTTAGACATGTCATAGTGGCAATATAGAACACCAGAGGAAAAAAGAAGGTTTTTAAAAGCAGCCAGAGGAATAGAACAGGTCATCTAAAAAAAGAACAGCCAAGAAACTGACTTTTCAATAGTAACGATGGGATCCAGAAGCCAGTGGAGAGGAAATAAATAGGTTGGGCATATTGCCAATAGAAGTTGTTGAGATACAATTTCACACCTACTAGACTGGCCAAAATTATAAGGCTGATAATAAAAAGTACCAGAGGGAATGGGAATCAATGGAAACTCTCATCACTGCCGGTAGGGGTGTAAATTTGTTCAACCAGTTACTAAAAAGTTTAGTGTTACCCAGTAAAGTTGAGTATGGGCACACCCTGTGACCCATCTAGGGAAGCACTTGTATGCATGTGCCTGAAAACATATACAAGAATGTTCACAGAAGTACTGTTGATAATAACAAAAAATATGAAAATTACCAAAACTCCATCAATAATATGGTCAAAAAATAAGTTATGATGTCATGATACAATGGAAATCTACAATTGTGAAAATAAATTATTCACAGAACTTGTATTAACATGAATGAATTTCAAAAAAAAAAATCATGCGAAGCAAAAGAAGTCACATAAGAATATATGTGATAGGATTGTATTAATATGCAGTTCCAAAATAGGTAAAAGCTTAGGGATAATAATGTGCATGTTATAATTATGTGTGTTTGTATGTATGTGCATGTGAGTGTGTGTGTATAGTAAATGTATAAAAGTATGGATATACACCAAGATCAGATTAATGATTACTTTTTAGGGAAGAGAAGACAATCAGGGAGGGGTAAAAAGAGGGCTTCAACTGCAGCTTATGAATACAATCTAAACAAATCTAAATGAATAAAATCTAAATGAAATACAAGAATATGTTGCCATATATTAAATATGAGTGACAGGCTGATAGGATTTTTTATATTATTATCTGTAATTTTCTGTATGTTTTAAATATTACTTAATTTTAGAAATAAAGCAGACTAGTATGAAGTGGCTTCAACAATGGGCTCAAGCATAACAATGATCATGAGGATGGTGCAGGACCGGGCAGTGTTTTGTACTGTTGTACACAGGGTTGCTATGAGTCAGAACCAACTCCATGACACCTAACAACAACAACAGTATTCAGAATGTATCAAGAACTCACAAAAATATCAATAAGAAAGCAAATACCAGTAACTTCTCACATCCCCTCACTCCCCCCCAAAAAAAACAGATAAAATATTTGAACAGATACTTCACTAAAGAAGATGTTACATGTATGACAAAAAGCACACGAAAAGCTCAACATCCATAATTATTAGGGAAATGAAAAGTGAAACTACAATGAGTTATGGCTGCACACCCATTAGAATGGCTAACATTGAAAAGATCATATCAAGTATCGGCAAGGATATGGAGCCACTGGAACTCTCTTACGTTGCTGGCAGAAGTGTACAATGCTGCAACGTTTTTGGATATCACTTTGACAGTTTCTTAGAAATTAACATACAGATACCATATAACCCAGCCATCCCACTCCTAGGTATTTACCCAAGCCAAATGAAAGCATATGTCTTTACAAAGACTTATGCACAAATATTCACAGCAGCTTTATTTGTAATAGTCAAAAACTGGAAACAACCGAAATATCTATCAATAGGTAAGTGGGTAAACAAACTGTGATATATCCATGCAATATTCTGTTGTACTTCATGAGGTTTTCATTGGCTAATTCTCAGAAGTAGATCACCAATCCTCTTCCTAGTCTGTCTTAGTCTGGTAGCTCAGCTACAACTTGCCCACAGTGAGTGACCCTGCTGGTATTTGAAATACCGATGTCATAGTTTCCAGCATCACAGAAACACACAAGCCACCACAGTATGACAAAGTGACAGATGGGTAGTGATATGTTTTACACACAGACACACACATTTTCAATGCTTCCAGACCCCAGCAGCCATCTGTTGCCCTAACTGGGAGTAAACTTCCCACCAGTGGTCACTTGCCCCTTCCCCTCTCCAGAGGAACACTTTCTGCAAGGGCTTCTGTCTTTATTGTAGATCCACAGGGGGGATTTGCAAATTAACAAAATAGACATTGGCAATCATTTTTTATTGGTGAGATCAGACATGTGGATTAGTGTTTATGATCTTCAGATTGACTGGAAATGTTATGAAAGTATTATCTATCACATATGCATGCATAAGGTATAAAAATGCAGTGAGTTCAGTGGTCTGAACCCCTAAGAATGTTGTCTTGGGTGTGACTCCTGGAGGGTTCAGAGTCTAGCCCTGATCTGGGGCATTCTTGGTTGTCTGAACCCATTGGATGACTCACAAGTGCTGCCAGGAGATTTGGGCCATGGTGCTCAGATGAACTCTCCATGTCCAGTAGATGGAGGACCTAGAAGGACAGAGACCCAGGACACTTCATTCACAGAACAGGCGTATGACTGCTTTGTGTTTAGGTGACAATCAAGGTCTGCTTTTGTAACAGAATCTGGTCTGAAACTTGCTTCATGCCAGGCAGTGAGGGTATGGGAGAGGAAGTATAACCCTCCCCTAACCACACGTATGACAGGGTGTCGATGTTCACAAAAACAACCAAATAATGTCAAAATGCCAACTTGGCTTTGATCAGTTTTTAACTCAGAATCAAGTTATTTTGTTTTGGTATTAAAGGAAAGAGCAAGCCCCGGTGGATAAAAACCTTGAGGACTTTCCAGTTACAGACATAAATGAAAGGCTGTTGTCATTGGAGCCCTGGTGGCACAGTGGTTAAAAGCTCAGCTACTAACCAAAAGGTCGGTAGTTCGAATCCACCAGCTGCTCCTTGGAAACCCTATGGGGCAGTTCTACTCTATTCTATAGGGTTGCTATGAGTTGGAATTGACAGCAACAGGTTTTTGTTTTTGTTTTTTATTGTTAGCTGCATCAAGCTGACCCCGACTCATGGCACTGAACCCAGATCTCCTGCATGGAAGGTGAGAATTCTACCACTGAGCCACTAACGCCCCCAAATGAAAAGACATGTATGTGTGAATGGTTGTATGTTGGAAAAATGTACAGAGACATGTATACCATTAGCTAGATACTACCTATACACTGCATCTCCAGACAGAACTAGCATTAATTACTTTTAGGGCTATAGACATAACAGCTCAAGTCCTTACTTTTCTTTGCTTCTGTGATTTCTCTTTGGCACATCATCCTAGGAGTACAGTTGATGATGGACAAGATGATGATAAAGACAATAGTTTTTTCAAGGTTCTCCCAAGTTATCACATTCCTTTACCAGGTATTCCTTAGCTTGGTTTTCCAACTACTCCTAATTTGCCTGAGTGCCTGAAGTATCCTGCCAACCCATGGCCCCACACCAACCCTAATCCTGCAGGCCCAGCAGCTCACCTTGGCACGGCTCGGTAGATGCCAATGCTCCCTCTGTACTGCGGGAACCATGTTCATGCTTGTGCTTGGCAGGCCACCTTTGTGTGTGTGCAGGGGTCATGTGCTGTGACGGTGGTCACCACCCCAGGCCCCACACTCAGTACTTTCATACGTGACCTACTGTAATCTTTACAGCAACCCTTTGGGGTGCATTTTATTTTCTCCATTTTATGGATGAGAAACTAAGAAATCAGAAAAGTTAAGTAACTCAGGTTCATACAAGTTCTTTCCTTTCCCTCTCTATTTGCTCTGTGGCCAAGATCACCAAACCTGCCACTCCCTGCCCTGCCCACCCCACCCCACCCCACCCCACCCCACCCCACCCCAGCTTCTGGTCTGAGGATTGTCAGCAGTGTTAGCCCAATTACCAAGCACCTTGTAATAGCTTTCACTAAGCTGTAAGCCTCAGTCTTAACCACAGCCAGAGAAGGCTTGTGCCTAGGACCACACGCAGCCTTCCCCTTTAGAGAATCATCAGGTACCAATGAACTGGCGAGATTGTACAGGTGGAACCAATGAACAGGTGAGATTGTACAGGTGGAACCAATGAACAGGTGATGTTGCATGGGTGCAACCAATGAACAGGTGAGATTGCATGGGCGGAGCCAATGAACAGGTGAGATTGCATGGGCGGAGCCAATGAACAGGTGAGATTGTGCAGGTGGAGCCAATGAACAGGTGAGATTGTACAGATGGAACCAATGAACAGGTGAGGTTGCATGGGTGGAGCCCATGAACAGGTGTGATTGCATGGGTGGAGCCAATGAACAGGTGAGATGGTACAGGTGGAGCCAATGAACAGGTGAGATTGTACAGGTGGAGCCAATGAATGGGTGAGATTGCATGGGCAGCGACTATAGCAAATGCTTTGAAGTCTTTGTCACTGACAGCTTTAACCCAGTCCTCAATTACATTGTTAGAGGCACTTAAAATATGTCAGCAGATTGGGAGGAAAGGAAAAATACGTTATTTTACTGGAGAGAAGTAGAGCCTGGCACAGGTGATAATCACAATGTTACATTGGCAGCTGGATAATTAGCTTCTGATTTCTCCTGGAGAAGTTTCAGGTTTGACAATGTGCTGAAGTCTGGGGTTTCACCAGGATCTAACTCTTCCCTGGAGTCACATAGCTGATATAAACGCAATTGGAATCCCTGTCTGCATAGTGGCTTCCGGCCCACTCACCCCACCTTGTACTTGGGGCTGTTATCACTGGCATCCTAGTGTTGTCGGCTGCCTTTTCCCAAGACAGTTTTAGTTTCTTGTGGGCAGAGGCTTTGATTCTTCTGTATGCCAACCTTCAAACACCCAGGCCAGGTACAACATGTAGCAGGTACTCAATACAACATATAAACTCCTGAGTCTCCAAAGGGTGGAAAAGGGAATCACATGCTATGCTCCCTAAGAACTTACATTCTAATTATTCTTTGTATAATCCCTTCACAGCTTGTCATAACAGACTCCACCTTCACTCCTTTTTCCCCAAACACACATGTATTTGTGACATAAATGAACTGAAGTACGAAGATAAAAGAAAAACGACTTTTTTAACCAGTCTTAACTTACTTTCAGTTATAAAAGTAATGCTTACTTTGGAAGTTGAGTTATAAAAGTAAACAGAAGAAGAGCCCCTGTCCCAGTGGAATGTACTTGGGTGACAATGACAGGGTGTCTGCATACCATCTCACTCGTGGAGTGCAGCACAATCCAGGGGCTCAACCACAGGGACCAAAATGTAACTGGGAGCCCCTGAAGCTGTGCATCCCAGTGGTGTGGATGTCATGACGCCTGCAAGAAGCTGCAGGGAAAAGAAAAATGAGCAGTGGCTCTGATGTTGACACAGGTGAATAGAGTTAAACAAATCTCACCACACGAGGAAGAAGGTTCCCAGGCTGGCATGACATAACCATTAACTCCATTAAAGGTCTAACACAAGAGTCAGTAAACTACAGCCCACAGACTAAATCTAGTCCATGGCCTGGCTTTGTATGGCCAGGGGACTAAGAACAGTTTTTACATGTTTAAAGGGTTATAATTAAAAAGCAAAGATGTCACTGTAAGGACTAAGGCAAGCCTGACCCAAGCCATGGCATTTTCAATCACCTCATAGGTATGTGAAAGCTGGACAATGAATAAGGAAGACTGAAGAAGACTCGATGCCTTTCATTTATGGTGTGGGCAGAGAATATGGAATATAATATGGATTGTCAGAAGAATGAACAAATCTGTCTTGGAAGAAGTACAGCCACAATGCTCATTAGAAGCAAGGAAGGAGAGACTTCATCTTACATACTTTGGACATGTCATCAAGAGCGACCAATCCCTGGAGAAGGACATCATACTTGGTAAAGTAGAGGGTCAGTGAAAAAGAGGAAGACCCTCAGTGAGATAGATTGACACAGTGGCTGCAACAATGGGCTCAAATATAGCAACAATTGTGAAGATGGCACAGGACTGGGCAGTGTTGCATTCTGTTGTACATAGGGTCACTATAAGTCAGAATCAACTGGATGGCACCTAACAATAACAACTATATATGCATATATATATATATACATATACATATATATATATTTATGGCTAACACACTTGGCTACTAACCAAAAGATTAGCAAGTCCACCCAAAGGTGCCTCAGAAGAAAGGCTGATAATCTACTTCCCCGAAAATCAACCTTTGAAAACCCTATGGAGCACAATTCTACTCTGACACACACAGAATTACTATAAGTCAGAATTGACTCAACAGTAACTGGTTGGTTATATGTGTGATAGAGACTGTACAGCTCACAAAGTGTAAAATTTTTACTATCAGGCCCTTTATTGAAAAAGTTTGTCCACTCCTTAGAATGAATATATCCCTCAGAAGGAAGATGACCCACCCTGGCAACATCTACAGACGAGACTCACAGACGCTGTGCCCTGCTCAGTCCCACCCAATCTATGGATTGTCTGTTACAAGCTTGGCATCACCAATACCCTTCCAAGGTCTCCTCTGTTTCAAGAAGCCAGGAACTACATCTTCCAGATCCTCTTCCTTATTAATTCCAAAATTAGAGCCTGCCAATTAGAGGCACTGGTCCAAAATTTAGCAGGTGGAAAGGAAAGGCCATTGTTATCTGGAGGCAGCTTGCAGACAGATGGGGGCAGATGGATGTGCCCTTCAGAGGAGGCTGCACGGAGCTCCTACATCATCCATATGCAGGCTGGGAGTTTGTGGAAGCCTTCCAGAGGTTCTTGAGATTTGTAGAGATTTTGGAGTGCACCCTTGAGAACTACCTTTATTGTTACACACCAAGACCACTGGTGGGAGCTTCCTGGGAGAGCGTTTAAGGAACACCTGCTCTGGAGCCGTAGGCTGAGGCTATTATACCACTTTCCTGACCTTCACTACCCAGACTCCAATGGTCAAAAAGACACAGAGTGACTTGGGCTATGTACAGCAGCTTCTAGTTTCCTGACAGGCCTAGGTGGGCAGGGCCATCACCTGGCTTGCAGCATTACCCCCCAGATATATCGGCCTCCAGGGCCCAAGGTCCCAGAGTATTTGGTCACATGCTGGCTCCCCATTCCTTCTTCCATGCTCAGGAAGGACCTTCTGTGTATGAGATGCACCCTGAATTGCATGCTTGTGATGATTTAGGGAAGCAGACAGGGGAGTGGATAACGTGCAGGCTTTGGAACCCAAAGTTAGAGTCTGAATCCACTCCTAGCTGGTGTGGCCTTGGGCAAGTGACATGACCCCTCACTTTCTCACTCCCCACCTCTGTGAAAAGCTGATGATGACACATTCTCACAATTTAATAGTAAAATGCAGGGTCAACCCTACCCTTTGCTGAGCCATCAGCTGTTCTTCTCTCTCCCTCTCCATCCTCTCCCTCCCTCCTTTCTAAGGAGCAGAGGCCCAGTGACAGGCTCCCACTCAATCCTCAGTCTCTGGCCTCTCACTTCCTGTGGCTGTTTCCTTCTCTCTTCAAAATTGTTGACCTGACTATAGCAATCATCCATTTAAACAACAACACCCCCCTCCCAAGAATTGTCAACAAGGGCAGTGGTGTTAGCTGAACACCTGGAAGCCACAGGATGTTACATAGCATCTCACGTGTCACAGTGGAGCCACTCCAGCCAGCAGAGCCCTGTCAGGACTGACTAGTCTCATTTCTACATCTGTCTCCCCTCCCCCTTCCAGCACTCCTCTTCCCTCCCCCAGGGCTCACAAAGGACATTCCACCTTCTGCTCAACTCCACAAGTAGAGGAAATTAGCTCCTGGTCTCTCTCTCTTATTTTTTTTTTTTTTTTTTTTAACCTTCAAGACCACCTTCCTTCAACCAAAATGACTCATTAGGTTATTTTGCTGAAGGAATATTTTCTTCCATCTGCCAACTTTAAAAAATAATTACTTTTTCTTGTCTGGCATATAATCGAAACCTCCCTCACCCCCTGCCCCAAATGCACAAGAAAAGGCTGGAGAGCTCTAACCATAAGCAGTGGACAAGGGCTATCTTTGGCCCGTAGGACTGGAGCTGCTCCAAAGCCGCTCCAGGCTCCCAGGCATTGCCAGGACCTTCGCGGACCTCAGGGGAGGCACAGCCATGGGCCAGTCAGTCTCTGGCCCCGGAGCCTGTAGGATGGGAACTCTCACACAGCCTCACAGCAGACAGACTCGGGTCCCCCTGCAGATGACAAGAGACTGCTGAGTCAAGCCACAATGCTACCATATTCATTTATGACAGATGGTGCCACCCCAGCAATAGGTTCTTCCAGTCTTGACCAAGGAAGGAGAAAAATGCACACAGAAAAGAGAGAACACATTCTTTTTCTCTTTTTAATTGAAAACACATTCCTTGGGGGGGTTCCCCTGCTACTGTTGCTCCCTGCCTCCCCCTCCTCCCCACCATCTTTCCTAGCAGATCTGACTGCTGCCCCCCCATTGCCCTGGATCCTGGGCTGGCTGGGGGAGTGGGCTGGGGGCTGCCTTCTCTGTGCGCTGTGCCATTTAGAGGAGCTCATGGGAGGTGGTGGGGTGGGTGCTGAGCAAGGTTGTTGGAGCAGTGCCTGAGGTGGACAGGTCATGAGCAGCTCTGGGCTTCTCAGAGCTTTCTGGAACAAATGAAACCTGGGCTTCTCATTAGCCATCACAACCTGACCTGAACCTGTGTTTCCAGTAGATGGCCTGCTACTCTTCCTCCTGCCATCCATGCTTCAGCCACGCTGGTCAGCTGTCTCTTCCCCAAAGACACCTGTAAGACTCAGGGTTCTATGGGATGGCAATTCCTGTGCCAACTCTTCCTGTGTCATTGCCCTGCAAGATGGCCAGGCTCAGCTCTGCACCCTGATCCTGTGGGCACCATGCCCAGCATCTCCCTGGACCACAGCTGCCCACCCCTGGGGGTACTGCGTGGCCTGCCCTTTGACCCAGGGATGATCTTCACTCACACCACCCCCAAAAGTGCTGTAATGGCCCTCTGAGTAAAAGTGACTTAAAATGTAGCCTATTCTTTGACTATTTTGAGATTACATCACCACGTGGGTGGAGGATGAGTTTGTAGAGGGAGAGGCATCATCAGGAAGAACCAATCACTAGAAAAGGACATCCTGTTTGGTAAAGCAGAGGGTCAGCAAAAACAAGGGAAACCCTCAATGAAATAGACTGGCACAATAGCCATAAAAATGGGCTCACACATACCAACGATCATGAAGATGGCAGAGGACAAGGTAATGTTTCATTCTCTTGTATATAAAGGCATCATGAGTCGGCGTTGGCTTGATGACAATGAACAACAAGCAGCAGGGTCACCACAGAAGGTACCCTAGCCACAGTAGCGAGTGGGCACTAAAATCCAGCTCTGCTCCGCTCACCAGGCGCAAGGTCATGTCTACCCGAAGGGAGAGAGTCCACCAAGAAGGGGGCCTTTTCTAATTCACTCCAAGGTGTGCTATGGACCAGGAGGTGGCCCTGGGTTCCAGCAAAGGGTAGCCATTGTCCCGACAAGACCCTGTGAGCTCAGCTGCCTGGAAGGTGGTAGCATTCACCATGATGAAACCCACCCTGCCCTACCAGGACAAGAGAACCTCAGTGAGGACCCTGGCCAGCCTGGGGGACACACACACCCTACACGGACAGTATTCGTCCCAGAGAGGCAACACATGACACTTGCATTGCACCGGTGAGGCATGGCTTCCTCTTATCTCTCTTCCCACAACATCCTCCTCCAAGATGCATCTTTTACAACTTCCTCCCTGACAGAGCCCCCTCTCCTTGCAGCAGCGGCTTTGTGTGACGTCCCTTCACTCCTGTCTACGGCAAAAAGACACTTGGTGGCAGTCATTCAACGCTGAACAAACTCCCTCTGCTTCAGCTCCCACTGAACCTGAAGAGTGAATCCTTTCTTTGGTGGTTCCAGGACAATCTGTAAGTAATCCTGAGGATAATCTGCAAACAAGATCGTTAGGTTATGTCCCTTGCATACCCACGTGTTTCTGAACAAAAGCTACTGTTCTCAGTACATCCAGGATGCACGCTCACTCTGGCAGAAAGAGGGAACGTTGGCAGCCCTCGCGTTGCAAGACTAATAAATCACAGCCATTCCTCTGCTCATGTAGTCTGAACACAGAACAAATTCAGAGACAGCGTTGTTTAAAGTTGGTTTAGGGAAAGACACACACATGCAACTTTATTTCATTGCCATTCTTCCTCTCATTTTCTTAAGAACCCCTGATATGTTTCCCGGAACGCTTCATCTCTTGGCGAAGGAGACGTGTATGGCTTATATGTTCTAAAACGATGGGAACCGCAAACCAATGAAAAAGAAGAGCATTGACTGAAAGCACAACAATGCATATTCACTGAGACGTCCCCGTGAGAGTTGGGGATTCTTTGCCATTCTCATCCTTAACGCGCTCATCCCAGCATTTTAATGAACTAGAAATAATAGTCCACAGCAGTAATGTGATTACCTTAGGACTGAAACATTAATCAACAGAGACCATTTGCTTACAAAACAGCAAGTTAAAGGCAAGGCGGGGCGGGCTAATAAATGAACCCGAGTTAAAAGGAAGCTGGGTGATGTAAGAATTGCAATGACTCACATGTACCAGCAGCAGAGCCAGAGCTTTCAAAAACAAGGGGCGGTAGACAAAGTCGGTAGGACAGCTATTAAAGTCCACTTCGCCCAGCGAGTGAGTGCAGGGATGGGGCTTCTTGGAAACTCCCAGCAGAGGGGGATTGCAATAGAGCCCAGAGCAGGGCGGAGCATGCCAGGGACTCGATCCCTGAGCTTTCACGTGTTTGGGGCCACCACCCCACATGAAGGTGATCCATGAATTCTAATAATGGATTATGCAACAGCACTGGTTCCAAGCTGAGGTCCCTCCTTCAGGTGGGCAAAGCAGCTTGGTGAAAGAGAAACGGGAGTCCTACCCGAGCTTGCCGTAGATTTCTGCCTGGTCATGATGAAAATGGTTTTCAGATCCATGCCCAAATGAAAGCCCAGAGAGAAAGTGTGAGTGTGTGTGTGTACTGTGAGTGCGTGTGTGTGTGCGCGCATGTGTGAGTGTATGTGTTATGAGTATGTGAGTGTGGGTGCATGAGCGCATGTGTGTGACTGCATGTGTGAGTGCATGAGTGTGTGTGTGTGTGTATACACAAGCACACGTGCATACACTATAACCATGAACATACACACATCCACGGGTTCCAAAGGTTTACCAACAGTTTTCTTTAACTGAGGAATTTCAGCGTGGTTTTCGGGTTCCTTTAGGGGAAATGCGGAAAGCACGTGATGGCAAGGGGAGTGTGTGTGTGTGTGTGTGTGTGCGTGTGCGTGTGCGCGCATGAGCGTGCACACGTGTGAACATACAGAGGGACAAAAACCAATAAACAATACACCCCTTGCCATCAAGTCAGTTACATTCCTATGTGTTACAGAGTAGCACTGCTCTATAGGGTTTTCTTGGCTGTAATCTTTACGGAAGCAGATTGCCAGGCCTTTCTTCCATTGCACTGCCAGGTAGGTTCAAACTACCAATCATTAGGTTAGTAGTCAACCACAAACTGCACCACCCAGGGACCAAGACAAACATACACTGATCTAAGGCCTACAGAATAGATTCCTTAGCTGAAGAAGCTCACATGCTGTCATGTTTCATTTAAATGGAGATGCTGAAAACCAGGTCCATGTCTCCAAGCGTGTAGACAGACTGTTCGAAGAAAGGCATCAACCTTGGGAACATGGTGGACCAGAGAACAGCCTTGGATACAGAAGCAGGAAAGTCCTTAGGGATCAGAACTCTGTCTTCTTTGCTTGTCTACCATCTGCCCAGGAACTGCGGCCCCTCCTCAGTTAGCAGGATCTGTCCCCGCTCCTCCTTGGGACCATATCTGGCCCTCCATCTCTGGATATGTGTGCCAGGGATGCCTTCATGGCATGGTGGTATCGAGAACACCAGGACTCAAGCTTTCCTAGGCTAGAATAGTTAACACTTCAGCTCCCCTGGGCTCCCTGGAGGGATGGGTTGAGCCTGAGGGTCAGAGACCAGTCATAATCATTTTTAAAACAGAGTCTTTGTGGGGCAGGGGGGATCAGCACTTCTACACAGCCATGTCACGGGGCACAACACAGGACAACAATCTGCTTGTAAAGCTGGACCTGACTCACCATGGAGTGGCCACTGTTTGCACACACACACACTCACACACATACATATATAAGACATCATACACACAAATACATAAATATACACTCACATACACATACATATAATATATGCATACACACATATTCACATACATACATATATAATACATGCATACACACAGATATATAAATATACACATACACATATATAATACATGCATACACACAGATATATAAATATACACATACACACATATATAGTACATGCATACACACAAATATATAAATATACACTCACATACACACACATATAATATATGCATACACACGTATTCACATACACACATATATAACACATGCATACACACAAATATATATACACTCACATAAACAGTCTCACACATTCATATAAGCAAACACACTCATACACGCAAACACACACATGCACTCACACATAAACACACATACACACACATGCATACATACACACTCACACATATACACTCACATACATATACATACATACACTCACACAAGCACACACATTCACACATACACACACATACATATACATACATGCACACATACACACTCACAAACATACATATACATACACATGCACATATGCACACACTCACAAACATACATATACATACACACACTCACACACTCTTCCTAGTTCATCTGAGTCTGGAAGCGCCCCCGAAACCTGCTCAGCACCATATCAACACCCAAGCCCTCACTGACTGATGGGTGGTGGCAGCTCTTGAGGTGTATTGCTTGGGAACTGAATCCGGGTCTCCCACATGGAAGGAGAGAATTCTATACAGACCTTCCTTATTCAAATTTCCGTAGCTTTTCCACTGTTGTTGCTGTTGTTAGCCACCATCGAGTCGATTCCATGAGTCTTTCCTGGTCTTTTGTGACCTTGACCCTTTGGGAGAGTAGACCCAAAAAAAAAAAAAACAGTTGCCATCAAGTTGACTCTGACTCACGGTGACCCCAAGTGTGCAGAGTAGAACGGCTCCATAGGGTTTTCAAGGCCGTAACCTTTCAGAAGCAGATCATGAGATCTTATTTGAGGAGTCTCTGAGTGGGTTTAAACCATCAGCCTTTCAGTTAACAGTCCAGCACTTAACTTTTTGTGCCACTAATGTTGACTTTTGGTTGTTGTTTCAGAATATAATCCAAGATCTCACCTTGCATTTAGCTGCCCCATCTGTCTTTTTAGTCTCCTCCAACTGGGACAACACCTGAGTCTTTCCTGGTCTTTTGTGACCTTGACCCTTTGGGAAAGTAGACCAAAAAAAAAAAAAAAAACCAGTTGCCATCAAGTTGACTCTGACTCACGGTGACCCCAAGTGTTCAGAGTAGAACTGCTCCATAGGGTTTTCAAGGCTGTAACCTTTCAGAAGCATATCATGAGATCTCATTTCTGAGGAGTCTCAGCCTTTCAGTTAATGGTCCAGCACTTAACCTTTTGTGCCACTAATGTCGGGTTTTTGTTGTTGTTTCAGAATATAATCCAAGTCTCACCTTGCATTTAGTTGCCCCATCTGTCTTTTTAGTCTCCTCCAACTGGGACAACGCCTGAATCATTCCCTGTCTTTTGTGACCTTGACCCTTTGGGAGAGTAGACCAAAAAAAAAAAAAAAAAAACCAGTTGCCATCAAGTTGACTCTAACCATAACAACCTCATACGTGTCAGAGTAGAGCTGTGCTCCACAAGGTTTCCAATAGCTGATCTTTCAAAAGTAGACAGCCAGGACTTACTCCCAGGGCACCTCTAAACCACCAACCTTTCACCAACTAACCAGCACTTACCTATTTATGCCACCCAGGGACTCCTGGTCAGGTGTTCTATAGAATGGCTCTGAATTTGGGTTTTCCTGATGTTTCTCCAGATTACATTAGACTGTGTGACAGTGACAGGATCAGCATTACTGAGTTTTTCTTTTGCTTCAGGCTCCAATACCGCTCGGCATGGAGGTATCACTGATCATATCCTTATTGAACAATCATGAATTGTTGGCATTAATTTTGATTTTTTTTAAATATCAAGTTAAAATATTGCTTACCTGGATTACTTTTTTTGGCGTGCCCCTTAAGCTTTGCACCCAAGGCTAGTGCCTCACTCTCCTCAACCTAGTCCTGGCCCGTCTCCTGGTTAAGGAGAGTTGTCTGGCCAGCCTGGTTCAAGGGGAGAAGAAATGGGACCCACTTCCTGAGGGCAGAAGCAGCCTGTGCTCCAGGGATAGGGAAATTGCTGAAGGCCATCTTTGGAGACAGTGTCCCACTGTCCCTCCCAGCTCCCTTTCTGGCCACTTCCAGTGCTGCTGGAGCTCTCCCTGTGATCCTAGACTACTTCTTTCCATCCTTCTTCAAATGCAGAATTGCCACCTGAGAAAAAGAAATGAAGTCATTCAAGGGCAGCAAAGAGGAATCTTTTCGCATTGAAGCACCAACTGGCCCTGAGTTGGCCTCTTCTTGTGCCAGTACAAGCTTTGGGGACCCCAGGATAAGAGCTGGGTAAATACTCAAGGATCAAGTAAACACTGGAGAAGTGAAGGGGGTGGGCCAAGCCAGGAACAGAACCAAGAGTTGCTAGGACACTGTGTTCCTCCAATGTTCCCACAAGAACGTTCTGTTTTGCATTCTTCCCCACAGAGGCACCACAGTGATGGGAACAATAAAAGAGAAATTCAAATCTGGAAACAAACCGTGTCTGCCTACAAAAGGGGCCCTGCATGGAACAGAGAGGGTGTACGGCCACACCATCCCCTCGGCACCCCCTAGACACCAGCTTCCACACGGGGTCACATGCAGACAAATGCACAGCCATTTGCAAATGCCTCAAAAAAGCATGTGGGATAAAATGATACTCGTGAAGAGTCTGCTTCTTAGCTCAAGTAGATACATGAGACTAAATGGGCAGCTCCTGTCCAGAGGTGAGATGAGAAGGCAGAGAGGGACAGGAGCTGGATGAATGGACACAGGAAATCCAGGGTGGAAAGGAGGAGTGTGCTGTCACAGTACAGGGAGAGCAATTAGGGTCACATAACAATATATGTATAAATTTTTGTATGAGAGACTAGCTTGAATTGTAAACTTTCACTTAAAGCACAATAAACAAACAAAAAATATTGTGTTAAAAAAAAAAAAAGCATGTGGGGTTTGCCAGAGCCACTCAGAAGGGGACAAATAGGTAGGGACACAGCCTAACACATAGCTTTATTCTTACACACCCACACTACTCCCCGTTGCCACAGGACACTTGCAGCAAGTGCTCAGAATCCCCTCCTCCTTCCTGCCCTTGTCGCATTCAATCACCCTTTCCCCCTCTCAACTTCTGCCCACCTTGCAGATGTTTGTCTTTCTTCCACTCAGGAATAGCCCCTGGTTGTTTCTGAAGTAAATCACTTGGTTGTTGTTGTTGCTGAGTTGGCTTTGACTCGTGGAGACCTTATGTATAACAGAAGGCAACATTGTCCAGTCCTGTGGCATCTTCATGATCATTGGCACTTTTGAGTTCATTGTTGTGTCTGTCCCTCTAAAGGAAAGAAACCCTTCAATGAGATGGATGATTAAGATCACTTTAGTTCCTTGCGTTCCACCATTCCTCATATACACGGGCAGCAGAACTGTGGAGGATCTGGGACCTGACCTGGCAAACCCAGAATCTTCCTTAGAAGGCAAGAGATGTGGGGAAAGCTGGGAATTGCAATGACTAACACTCAAGTGGCACATACGAAGTGCCAGGTGACAGCTCTCAGTCCCGTGCGTGTATTAACTTGTCTTATCTGCACCACCAGCCTCCAAGGAAAGCCTTATTATTAGTACCCCCTTTTACAGGGGAGGAGACTGAGGCACAAATGCAGAAGCTTGCTAGCAGCACCAGAATGGCTCTAGGGCTGTGCTCTGAACCACAGTGTGTTCGCCTTCTCTGCCACTTGGGCAACAGCAGCCAAGCTTCGGACGCCCAAAGTCCACACTGGAAGTGCCTACCCTGAGCGTCGAGCTGAATGGTGACATTACTCGGAAGTGGGGCTGGGGAGCTGGGCGGAGCCACTGGGCCAGCGGTTAAGATGGCGGCCAGCCGAGAAGATGGTGGCTATCGTGTTGCAGCAATGGTGCAATTCCGGAAGCCCAGGCTTTGCTTTCTACAAATGTGCAGTCCTCAGCCTGCTACTTTAAGTTCCTCAACGAGGACGAAGCCTTTCCCGTCACAGTGACCAGTAAGATTACAACGTAAACCCCTCTTCAAAGCAATCCCTGAATTTTTCCTATGCCAGGGAGTCCTCTCCCCTTGAGTGCCAGTATCTCTCCACTGCAGAGCTTCCTATCTGAATTTTTTGAACAAATCGTTGGTAATGTTTGGCACATACATACACTAAAAAATTATTTGCTGTTTAACTGACATTTATTTATTGATTTCTGTTAATTTTTAAGTTTTTTATTGTACTTTAGATGAAGGTTTACAGAAAAAATAGTTTCTCATTAAACAGTTAGTACATATATTGTTTTTTGACAATGGTTAACCCCACGACATGTCAACACTGTCTGGTCTCAACCTTGGGTTCCTTATTACAGCTTTTCTGTCCCCTCCTGCCTTTTAGTCCTTGTCCCTGTGTTTAACTGACATTTAAATGTAACTGTTGTTGTTAGCTGCCGTCGAGTCAGCTTCAGCTCACGGTGGCCCCATGTACAACAGAACAAAACACTGCCCGGTCCTATACCGTCTTCAGTCCTTTGTTGCAGCCACTGTGTATTTTGAGTGACTTCCAATTTAGGAGTTCATCTTCTAGCACTATATTGGACAATATTCCGTTGTGATCCATAAGGTTTTCATTGGCTGATTTTCAGAAGTAGGTCACCAGACCTTTCTTCCTAGTCTGTCTTAGTCCGGAAGCTCTGCTAAAACCTGTCCACCATGGGTGACCCTGCTGGTATTTGAAATACCAGTGGCATAGCTTCCAGCATCATAGAAACATGGAAGCCACCCAGTAGAGTCACTAGGGTAGGTGTCACCCAGTGTGGTAACCCATGGTGTCACACCCTTCCCCCCCAAGTTGGGTTGGGCCTGCTTTGAACCACCCTGGTGGGCACAGTGGTCAGCCCCACCCCACCCTGGGGCAAGGCTAGCACCCCTCGGTATGGCCCCACCCCTCAGTTCCACCCACCCCCCAGCTCCCCATAGCTCCTCCCCTCTTCCACTGACCAAGGCTGAGACCCTCCTCTCCACCCAGTGGTGAGGTCACAGTCAGGCCTCCCAAATCCTGAATGACAGGTGATGGTGGAGAGGGGGTGGGTGGTGGTGACGACTTACTGCATGAGGTGATGGGTGACACCAACCCTACTGACATCACTGCCTTAGTGGCCCCTTCCCCAGCAGCACCAGTCTGTCACTATGGACACTGGTGGCATTTTGGTGTACCCCCTTTGACAGTGTCAAGGGGGTGAGGTCCACACCCCCTGCACACCTCTAGTGATGCCACTGAAGCCACCACAACGTGACAAACTGACAGATGGTGGTGAAAACTTTACTGGGAGTCTGTACTTTTATCTGTTAAACCCTTGCTTGCTGAAAGTGAAGAGGACTTGTAGCACTTACTGATGAAGATCAAAGACCACAGCCTTCAGTATGGATTACACCTCAACACAAAGAAAACAAAAAGCCTCACAACTGGACCAATAAGCAACATCACGATAAACGGAGAAAAGATGGAAGTTGTCAAGGATTTCATTTTACTTGGATCCACAATCAACACCCGTGGAAACAGCAGTCAAGAAATCAAATGACACGTTGCATTGGGCCAATCTGGTGTTAAGAGGCAAAGATGTCGCTTTAAGGACTAAGGTGCCCCTGACCCAAGCCATGGTGTTTTCAGTTGTCTCATATGCATGCGAAAGCTGGAGGTTGAATAAGGAAGACCGAGGAAGAATTGGGGCCTTTGAATTATGGTGTTGACGAAGAATATTGAATATACCATGGACTGCCAAAGAACCAACAGATCTGCTTGGAAGAAGTACAGCCAGAATTCTCTTTAGAAGCAAGGATGGGAAGACTTCATCTCACGTACTTTGGACATGTCATCAAGAGGGACCAGCCCCTAGAGAAGGACATCATGCTTGGTAAAGTAGAGGGTCAGTGAAAAAGAGGAAGACCCTCAATGAGATGGATTGACACAGTGGCTACAACAATGGGCTCAAGCATAACAACAATTGTAAGAATGGTGCAGGCCTGGGCAGTGTTTCGTTCTGTTGTACATAGGGTCGCTATGAGTTGGGACCAACTCGACAGCGCCTAACAACATCAGCGACAACAAATCTGGCAACCCTGATTGTAGCTATGTCTTTACATGTGTGTCCCTCACTAGATTATCAGCCCATTTTGGTTTCTACCTTTTATTGCTAAAATTATCGTGCAATAAATTTGTAACAGCACAATGAACCCCTATGTACTCTTCCAGGTCCCACAGCTGTTAGTGCTTTGCCACTCTCTCTCTCTCTCTCTGTCTCTCTCTCTCAGTACAGACTCTTCACACCTAACTCCTTCAGCACATCTCCCAAGGACAAGAACACATACTTGGTGGAGAAATCCAGCAGACATCACCTTAACCAAGTGATCAAAGGTGACATAATCAGTAATAGGACACACAGACGCCATGTGCCAAATGATGTGACACATGTAGATAATGTTCCTGCCAGAAATGCCTCACCTGAATCTAGTTTTCAGGAAATGTTAGACCCAAGCCCAAGGTCATCCTACAAAATTACAGTCTTGCATTCTTCCAAACCCTAGATACTGTGAAAGATGAAGAAAAGCTGAGAAAGTGTTCCAGACGAAAGGGACCCAAAGAGACATGACAGTGAAATGCACAACCCTAGGTTGCATGTTTGACCGGAGGGACAAAGGTTATGAGGACGTTATGGGGACAACTGGTGAAATTTGAACTTGGACTGTGGATTAGATAATAGTATTGCATCGGTGTTAAATTGCCTGCATTTGAACATGGTATTGTGGTTATGGAGTCCCTGAGTGATGCAATGGTTGACATGTTCAGCTGCTAACTGAAAGGTCAGAGGTGCCTCAGAAGAAAGGCCTAGCGATCCACTTCTGAAAAATCGGCCATTGAAAACCGTAAAGAGCACGGTTCTACTCTCACACACGTGGGATCACTGTGGGTCGGCATCGACCCCATGGCAACTGGGTTTCTTTTTATTGTGGTTATGTCAGAGAATGTCTTTTTTCTCAATCAATGATTTTGAAATGAAGAGGCCCTGTTTTATTCACTTCTTTATCCCCACACAGAGCTGCACCTGGGACTTACTAGGGACACAACAAATATGTGTTTAAGGAATAAATACATGAAAGCAAAAATAACCTATATGGAGCTGCCCGTTTGTGCCCGACAGATGCCTCCTTCCCACTTGTTCCGACCTCTGCTCCTCACAATAACCCCAGGAGGCAGGCATTGCTATCCTCAAGTTTACACATGCCAAACAAACTCCAAGGTCAATGACTCTTGCTCCCTGATCACTATCAGAGCTAGGATTTGAACACCACTCTGTCTGAATCCAATGTTCTTGAGCATTCCACTACACAAACCTTAGAGTAGCCTTTTAAATCTTGCCAGGAATTAACTCGTTTATATCATACTCTTTACCAGATGGAGATTTCCAGGGAGCTGGAGACAGCATGTGGCCAGATCAAATAGACCATGTGTCATGGATTGAGTTGTGTCCCCCAAAAATATCTGTCAGCTTGGCCTGGTCATGATCCGCAGTATTGTATGATTGTGTACCATTTTGTCATCTGATGTGATTTCCTTATGTGTTGTAAACTTTATCACTATGATGTAATAAAATGGATTAGCAGCAGTTATACTGATGAGGTCTACAAGGTTAAATAGCGTCTTAAGCCAATCTCTGTTGAAATAGAAAAGAGAGAAGTGAGCAGAGACACATCAGAACCTCATACAACCAAGAAAGCAGTTCCAGGAGCAGAGCGCATCCTTTGGACCTGAGGTTCTTGTGCAGAGAAGCCCTCAGACCAAGGGAAGACTGATGCATCACAAGGACCTTCCTCCAGAGCCAACAGAAAGAGAAAGCCTTCCCTTGGAGCTGAGGCCCTGAATTTGGACTTGTAGCCTACTGGACTATGAGAGAATAAATTTCTCTTTGTTAAAGCCACCCATTTGTGGTATTTTCTGTCATGGCAGCACTAGATGACTAAAACACCATGTGAAGCTGGAGATGTGGTTACAACCCACTGCCTACCCACAGGGTTCTCCAGGCTGGAGCCCCCTCCTCCAAGTGCCGGACCTCAAACCAGCAGCATCAACATCCCCGGGACCTTGCTAGAAACGCAGACTCTCAGACCCCACCCCAGACCTAAAAACCAAAAACCAAACCCATTGTCTCGAGTTGATTCTGATTCCTAGTGACCCTATAGGACAGAGTGGAACTGCCCCATAGGGTTTCCAAGGAGCGCCTGGTGGATTTGCACTGCCAACCTGTTGGTTAGCAGCTGTAGCACTTAACCACTACGCCACCAGGCTGCAGGGGCTGAATAAATGACCAGACGTGGAGGGGGATGGGTGAGAGCCCTGCCACACCCTCTGCACCCCGGGGGAATCTCTGGAACATCCCCCACTCTGCCCAGGCTCACTGGGGGCTAGGTCCCAGGGGTCCCCTTCGCCTCCTCCATTAGTCTGTTCACTGATGGCTATTTACCTTGACCAGCGCTCCTATGATGACAAGGTCCCTGAGGAAAGCAAAAATGACCAGCAGCAACCGGAGAGACGCTCGTTGGTGAGCTGGAGAGATGGTGAAAAGTCAGGATTAGCACAGACTGCCACCCAGATGTAACAAGAGTTGTGGAGACCACCTGGAAGAACAGGTAACCCTTTTTAGTGAGTAGCACGGTCTTTTAAGTTTGAAGGCTGGAAACATGGGATTATCCCAGTATCTTGTTCCATCAAATTATGGCGCCTCTTTAAAAAGATGGAGCCCTGGTGGCACAGTGGTTAAGAGCTCAGGCTGCTAACCTAAAAGTCAGCAGTTCGAATCCACCAGCCGATCCTTGGAAACCCTATGGGGCAGTTCTACTCTAACCTATAGGGTCGCTATGAGTCGGAATCAACTCAACGGCAACGGGTTTAAAAAGACAATATTGAAAAATATCTCACCCACTCATAGTAGGAATGATAATAAAATTGGAGCTCAAATCAGCCAGTGTCCTCTAGCTAAGGATGAAATTATAATAACACACACTTTTGAAGTGCTATTCTGTAACAGGCACTGTCTAAGCACTTTACATATTTTTTACTCTTCTAACTCTTAAAGTAACCCTAGGTCCCTGGGTGATGTCAATGGTTAATGGGCTCAGCTGCTAACCAAAAGGTTGGAGATTTGTGTCTACCCAGAGGCGGCTTGGAAGAAAGACCTGGTGATCTACTTACATAAAATCAGCCACTGAAAACCCTGTGGAGCCCAGTTCTACTCTGAACACATGGAACTCTGACCCATGTCAACCTGACAGCAATTGGTTGGTTGGCTGGTACAGATGAGGAAACTAAAACATAAGAAATTTTAAGTAATTTGCCCAGTCACTCAGCTGTGAGTGGCAGAGATTTAAGTCCAGATTGAAAAACCCGGAGTTTTGCTTTAAACCACTGTACCATTTACTCTGCTGTTAGAGCCAAGCCTTTCACTTTCTGCATGATGAAGATGGCATATGGATAAGAGCAACTTCAGAAGAAATAAACCAAATCGGTTTCCTTTATTTTAAAGTTCAAATCTAATTCATCAAAGGAAGGAAATAACACGCTAGTGTTAGTTCTTTTTTTAAGCTACTGGCATCCTTCAATTTCAGTTTTGAGTCTCTTCAAAAACTTCACGAAACCCCCGCTTGCTTTATTAGTAATTTTTAACTGTCTTATCGAGTGGAATGAGTTGCCAAAGAGCATCAACGAGTTGTCACAAATCCAACTCACATTTTCAGAAACCGAGTGTGGTTCTACACTTAAGTCATCAGAAAGACAGAGGACGGGGGTAGCTTTCTCTCAGCATCTGAGGTCTGCCTTGCAGCAGCAGAAAGTTTGTTGTTTCTCTCTCTCTCTCTTTTTTGGCGGGGGGAGGTTTTTTCCCAGTTTCAGTAGTAAAAGAAACGTGTGAGTTGCTCTGTTGGCATTTCCACTCTGTCACCGTGTGAAAGGTGATACAAAGGAGTTTCTAATGGAAATGCCACATATTTCTTCTGGGCTCTGAAGTTTCTTGTTAGCGGTCATGCCTTCCCTACATTGGGGGCATGTCAAGGAGCAGAAAAATGGCTTCAGGTTCATGTAAATCTAAGTTGATACTGTGACGCCCCTTCCTGGTGCATTTGTAGGCAATTTATTTAACCTCTCCAAACCTCTGGTTCCCCGCTGTGTGTTCAGGGCAGTATACCAATTTCAGAAGGTCAAGGGCATAAGTCTTGACCTGTTGTTTCTCAGCAAGGCCCTCACTTGGGGAGCCAGTGGAACAGTCAGTTGGATTAGAGGAGAGAATAAACAAAATGTGGTCAATTATACAGAGAAATAAGCTCCTGTGGAAGGAACTAAGGCCAGCAAGCAGTGTGATGGTATTAAGAGGGTGATGAGTATGAAGGAACTTTTTAGGAAGTTGAGTGGACTGAAAATGGAGTGGAGTTTCACAAAGGTAATAGGTGTCCTCTCCCAGGAAGTATTAAATTCCAGGTCAGATGAGCGCTTGCTGGGGTATGTGTAGAGAGAATCCGCAGATCAGATAAAGGGTTGAACTAAATGACCTTCTCTGAATGGCATCTAAAGTAATATAATCCCCTTACATGGAGAGAATCTCTATCACATGATTGTGATTATTTTTTTCATAGCATCTTATCAGATCTGTAGTTATCTTGCTTATTTATTTGTTGACTTCTTTACTGCAGTGTGCCATCTGACGTCAATTCTGTGAAGGCAGGGATCTTCTCCCTGATGTGATTCAGCACCTCCTACATGTGTAGCACATAGTAAGAACTGGGTAAATAGTTGCTGATTAAGTGAATGAATGGATGAATGATTTACAAACCTCCTTTCAATTCCAAGTCATTGAGGCATCAAGCTACCATTGGTTTACCTCTAGTATGCTTTCTTAAAAAGGCAAAATATGTTCTTGTGGGACACTTGGGCAAGAAAAAAATAAAAGGAAAAGGGAAATAAATTTATTCACAGATGACATGACCTTGTATATAGAAAATTCTAAGCAACACACACACACAATCTATTCAAGTTAATAAGTGTGTTCAGCCAGATTGCAGGATACAAGGTCAACTGTATTTTTATACACTAACAATGAACAATCCACAGTGAAATTAAGAAAACAATTCTGTTTAAAATATCACCAAAAAGAATAAAATACTTAGGAATAAACTTTTAAAAACAAGTAAAAGGTTTTCCACTTTCAACCTCAAAACATTGTTGAAATAAACATCAAAAGACCATAATTAAGGAAAAATATCCCATGTTTATAGCTTGAAAACTTAATATTGTTAAGATGACAACACTCTCCAAACTGATAGCTTCAGTGCAATCACTACCAAAATCGCAGCTGGATTTTTTTGTAGAAAGTGACAAGCTGATTCTAAAGGTCATAGGGAAATGCCAAGGATCAAAATGGCTCTAAATGTGATAGCTAAAACTATAAAACTCTTAGAAGAAAACATAAGAGTAACTCTTTGTGGGAGTCCTTAGGTGGCACAGATGGTTAAGTGCTCAACTATTAGCTGTAAGGTTGGCAGTTCACATCCACAAGAGGTGCCTCATTAGACAGGTCCGGGGATCTGCTTACAAAAGGTCACGGCCTTAAAAACCCTATGAAGTAGTTCTACTCTGCACACATTGGGTCACCATGAGTCAGAATTGACTCAATGACAACTAACAATAACAACAATTCCTCATGGCCTTGGATTAGGCAATGGTTTCTTAGATACAATGCCAAAAGCGTAAGCCAATAAAGAAAAAATAAATGAATTGGACTTCATTAAAATTAAAAACTTTTGCACCCTAAAGAACATTATCAAGAAAGTAAACTGACAACTCACAGAATGGGAGAAAATATTTGCAAATCATGTATCTTGTAAGGGACTCGTATGCAGAATACAAATCAACAGTAAAAGGACAAATAACCCATTTTTAAAAGGGGCAAAGGATTTGAATAGTTACTTCTCCAAAGAAGATATACAAATGGCCAATAAGCACATGAAAACATGCTCAACATCATTACTCCTTAGGGAAATGAAAATCAAAACATAATGAGATGTCACTTCGCACCCACTAAGATGGCTAAAATCAAAAAGAGAGACAATAACAAGTGTTGGCAAGGATGTGGAGAAATTGGCATCCTCATGCATTGCTTGTGACAATGTAAAATGGTGCAGCCACTGTGGAAAACAGTTTGGCAGTTCCTCAAAATGGTAGACATAGAATTACCATATGACCAAGCATTTCCACTCCTAGGTATCCACCCAAGAGAACTGACAGCATATGTCCACACAAAAACTTGTAAGTGAATGTGCATATCAGCATTATTCATAGTCGCCAAAAAGTGAAAACAACCCAATGTCCATCAGCTGATGAATGAATAAACAAAATGTGGTACATTCATACAATGGAATATTATTCAGCCATGAAAAGAAATGAAGTACTGATATATGCTATAACATGGATGAACCTTGAAAACCTTCTGCTAAATGAAACAAGCGAGACACAAAAACCACATATTGTCTGATTCCACATATATGAAAGGTCCAGAATAGGGAAATCAATACAGATAGAAAGTAGATTAGTAATTGTAATGGGCTTGGGGGAGTAGAGGAGAAAGAGAAATGACTGCTAATGGATAAGAGATTTCTTTTTGAGATGATGAAAATGTTCTAAAATCAGACAGTGGTGCACAATTCTGTGAATATACTAAAAATCACTGAATTGTACACTATAAAAGTACATTTTATCATATGTTAATTATATCTCATTAAAGCTATATTTTCTAAATGTCAAACTACTAAAACAAATAAATTAAGACAAAAAGGAAATATTTAAGTTATGGGAATTGAAGTTTTGAAAAAAGTGTTTATGGTCTCACATTTTGCTTTAAGATATTAAAAGGGGATAACAAAGATTTTTATTTTTATTGATGATTTTATCTCATACTATATTTGAAAATGACTGACACTCTAAGAAATAACAGAAGGGTAAAAATCAAAGGTAAAAGTTTCCTATATTCTTGCATCATAAAAAAGATATTCTTTTTGTCAATTATTATTTTTGAAATATTTCAAGCATACAAAAAATAATATAACAAAATACATGGATCCACCCCCAACTTCATGAGATCTCACTATTTTGTCATATTTGCTTCAGATAGATCTTTTACTCCATAAGAAATAAAATTTTGCCTTATAGTTGAAGACCCCTGTATACCCCTCCCCAACAACATCCCCCTCCCTCCCCAGAGTAACTGCTATCCTGATTACAGAGCTCATAATTCCCTCGTATAATTTTATATATTTACTCTCTGTTATGTATCCATGAATAATATATAGTATTTTTTTTACCTTTTAACATTGTTTATAAATGTCTATCATATTGTAAATATTCTTCTGTAAATCATTTGTCTTAGTCAACATTATGTTTTTAAAATTTATCAATGTTCATTCATTTTACTGAATAATCAAACATATAGTTCCCATTATACAGACTTTACCACCATTTGTTGATCCATTCTCCTGTATACATATTTATATCATTGTGTGTTACCTGCTATTATAATCCATGCTGCTGTGAACGTTCTGGTGCATGACCCTTTGGGCATCTGTGTGAGTTTCTCTGGGGAAATACCTAACAGTGGAAAGGCAGGGTCATGAGGCACGCATGTCTTCAGCTTGAGTGTTGTTGCTGTTGTTAGCTGTGCTAACAGCGACTGACTTGTGGCAACCTCATTGTCATAGATTGAATTGTATCCCCAAAAAATATCTGTCAGCTTGGCCTGGTCATGATTCCCAGTATTGTATGATTCTGTACCATTTTGTAATCTGATGTGATTTCCTTATGTGTTGTAAACTCTATCACTATAATGTAATAAGATGGATTAGCAGCAGTTATTCTGATGATGTCTACAAGATTAGATAGTGTCTTAGCCAGTCTCTTTTGAGATATAAAAGAGACAAGCGAGCAGAGACACACGGGAACCTCATACCATCAAGAAAGCAGTGCCGGGAGCAGAAGGTGTCCTTTGGACCTGAGGTTCCTGCACTGAGATGCTCCCAGACCAAGGGAAGGCTGATGCATCACAAGGACTTTCCTCCAGAACCGACAAAGAGAGAAAGCCTTCTCCTGGAGCTGATGCCCTGAATTTGGACTTGTAGCCTACAAGATTGTGACAAAATAAATTTCTCTTGTTAAAGGCATCCACTTGTGGTATTTCTGTTATAGCAGCACTAGATGACTAAGACACTCATGTACATCAGAATGAAACATTGCCCGGTCCTACGTCACCTTCACAATCACCTGCACATTTTGAGTCCACGATTGCAGCTGTTGTGCCAATCCATCTCACTGAGGGTCTCCCACTCCCTCACTGGCCCTCTGCTTCACCAAACACCTTGTCCTACTCCAGCAATTGAGCTCTCCTGATGATGGGTCCAAAGCATTATTCTATTGGGCTCTTTGCTTTTTCTTGGAAATTGAAAGTGTTCTTTATATACTCTGGTGCTAATCCTTGGTCAGTTATATGTTTGCAAATATTATCTCCTAGTCTGTGGCTTGTCTTTTCACTTTCCCATATTGTCTTTTATGCTTGTTTTTATTTTTTTTAATTTTAATTTTAATATAGCCAAATGAAGGAGCCCTGGTGGTGCAATGGTTAAGCACTATGCCTCTAACTGAAAGGTTGGTGGTTCAAACCCACCAGTTGCTCTGCAGGAGAAGGATGTGGCAGTCTGCTTCCGTAAAGATTTACAGCCTTGGAAACCCTATGGGGCAGTTCTACTCTGTCCTACAGGGTCGCCAAGAGTCAGAATCAATAGCAATGGGTTTGGTTTTTGCATAGCCAAATGAATCAGGTTTTTGTTTCATATTTTCACGTTTTAAAAATCCTTGCCAATTCTAAGATCATAAATATCGTCTCCTATATATCCTCCCAAGTTTTAAAAAATTTTTACTTGTCACGTTTAGGTCTTCAATCCACCTGCAGTTACGTCTGGCTATGGTGTAAGATAGAGACCTAATGTCATTTTTTCCAACATTTGTCCCACCAGTGCTGATTGAACTGTTCATCATGTTCTCATGGGATGTATAAGACAACCTCTGTCATATATCAATTTTCCACACATGCACAGGTCTAAGTTCTCTATTTTGTTTCTTTGACCTATGTATTTATTATTTTAGCTTTATAAAAAGTTCTAATGCCTGGTAAAGCAAATCCTCTCACCTTGATCAACTATATTAATTACTCTTTGCCCTTTTCTTCTTCCAGGTGAATTGTGGATCATCTTGTTAAATTTTCTGGAAATTGTTTGTTGGAAATTATTTGAAATTCAACAAATTCTTGGATTAATTTGAGGAAAATTGACATCTTTATGCTGTTGAGTCTCCCCATCCATACACATGTTCCATTGCTCCATCTATGGAAGTCTTCTTTTATGTACTTCAATAATACTTTGAAATTTTCTTTGTAAAAATCTTTTACAGATTTTGTTAGATTTATTCATAGTTACCATATATTTTTGTTGCCACTATAAATGGCGGGTTTTTTAAATTGCATTTTATACTGTCTGTTGCTAGGCATAACACTTTGATTTTAGTATACTGATCTTATATCCAGCAACATAGCTAAATACTCTATTGATTCTAATCATTTGTGTGTAGATTTCCTTGGATTTTCCATGTACACAGTCTTATCATCTATAGATAATTTCTTTTTTACTTCCCTCTTGGAAAGTCTAAGACCTCTTTTTCCCTTTTAGTATCTGATGATAGTGAGTAGCTGAAGTGAAATATTGAATAAAGAGAATGATTGCAGACATTCTCGTCTTTTCTTGAGTTGAAAGAGACTTTTTCTAATGTTTCACCATTAACTCTGCTGCTTGCTATAGGTTTTTCGTAGATGCTTTCTGTCAGGTTAAGGGACCTTACTTCTATTCCCAATCTCCTGTGAGTTTGTATTGAATGTATTTAGTGAAAATAGAATGTTAATCTGTTAATGTGGTGAGTTACATTAATAGATCTTCAAAGTCAATTATATAATCCTTAAATAGTCCAGATCTATCGTGGTATGTTTATTTTTACATATTACTGGGCTCTGTTTGCTAATGTCTGTTAAGGATTTTCACATCTGCATTTGTAGGGGAGGCAGGCATTTTCCTTCCTCATGCTGTCCTTGTCTGCTTTGGTTATAAAAGAAATAAATGAGCCTCATAAAGCGAGTTAGAGAGCGGTCTCTCCCTTCTGTTCCCTAAAACACTTTGTATAAGTTTAGGAAGACACTTCCTTGAATGTTTGGTTGAATTCTCTTTTAAAACCATCAAGTGGTGAATTTTTTGTATGGTGTTAAACAGACTAGATTTTTAAACTACTGATTCCATTTCTTTAATGGTTAAAGATCTATTCAGATTTTTTTTATTTTTGAGTGAGTTTTGCCATTACATTTTTAAAGGTAACTATCCATTTCTCTCTGTTTTTACTTATTTGTTGTTTTTAGTATTCTCTTATTTTAATTTCTACTCTACTTATACTTACGTGTCTTTTTTCATTCTAGTGGTATCTGTGCCTCTTGCTCTTTTCTTTCAATTTATTGTGACAAAACTATTCTATTTGATTTGTAATTTCCTAGAACCAGCTGTTAGTTTTATTGATCCTATTTTATATTTGTTTTTTATTTCATATATTTTTTGGTCTTTTAACCTCCATCTTTATAAATTCTTTAGCTTTACTCAGTTTTTCGTTTCCTCGATTCCTGAGTTGGCTGCTTTGCTCATTAAGTTTGAGCATTTTTTTCTTTTCTAATATAAATATTTAATTTCCCCACAAATATTGGCTTAGCTGCATCCCAAAAGTTTCAATATATCATTCTAGCTAGCTAGCTAGCTAGTGATTTTCAGCTTAACTTCATTATAATCAGAAAATCATGTCTGTATAATTACTAACTCTTTGGGTAATAAATACTTGCTATTCAGTATTTAATGCAAATATTCCATGTATGCTAGAAAAATAATGTGTGTGTTCTTTTAGTTGGCCTTTAGATCAAGCTGTGTCTATTCTGTAGTTTCATCCACTGAGTTGCTCTATTTTAATTTACTTCTATCTCAGAGTTTTGTTTCTGAGGTTCTTCGGTGTGTCTGCTGAATCTCCATCATGGAAGTTTCTCCAAACTTCATAGTCTATCAATTTGCAGAAAATGATGCTTCTGAAGCCTTCCTTTAGTAACTTGATAGTTTCTTCTCCGAGCTGTGCTTCTAGAAAGTCCAGACATGCAGTTCCAAGACCAGCCTTACAGAGAGGCAGATGTGAGGGCTCCTGGCATGCTCTGAATTTTGAAAGCAAGGGAACACAAAGGATTGCCGGCAGACACTTTCTGTGGAGAGAGGCTGAGTCCCCGATTTGGACTTCTAGCCTCCAGAACTGTAAGATAATAAATTCTCGTTTTTAAAATCCACCTGTCTGTGTTGTTTTTGGTCATGAAAAACTGAACACTAGGAAACTAAGTCATCCAGCAAATGCTGGATTCTAGATTGTGATGGTGGAGCTACTTCAGCCTCGGTCTCTGAGTAACTGTATGAAATGGAACTTTCTGCCATCTTTTGTTGGACGTATAAGTGAACAAGAAATATACTTTTGCTAAGTCACTGAAATTTTAAGGTTGTTTGTTATAAGCGTAAGCCTAGATGATCCTGACAGCTACGTAAAGATTTACGCCAAATGAGATTCACCACAGCATTGTTTATAATAGTATAATATTAGCAACAGCAGAAATGTCAAACAGTATGACATAGCCAGATAAATTATGGCCAGTGGTATAATATTACGATAAATGCTTTACACAAATAAAACTGATTTGTTGAAGGTCTTTAGCAGCAGTGAGGAAGTTCTCACAATGAAATATTGAGGGAGAAATGTAGAATGAATATTAAACTATTCATACAGTATGATTAAATTTTTGTTTTCAAAAAATGATATAAATACCACAACAGCACCAAGTGGGAGTAAGTCTGGCTATGGGAAGATTTTTATTGAGCAAGCAGACTTATTACTTGTGAAATCATTTTATTGGGCAAAGTACCAATCTTTTTCTTTATTTCCACTGAGAATTACCCTAATCTCAGTTTACAGGCTGGTTGGTCATAGTTGAAGGAGAGGAATAGAGGTGAGGTGACTATTTAAACATGCAAATGGGTGTCAAAAAGTATTCCCAGGGCTTGCTAAGCCAGTTACTGTGAAGTCAACTCTGACTTAGGGTGACCCCATGTATGTCAGAGTAGAACTGTGCTCCAGAGGGTTTTCAATGGCTGATCTTTCAGAAGTAGGTCTTCAGACCTTTCTTCTAAGGCACCTCTGGGTGGGCTTGAATCCCCAACCTTTTGGTTAGCAGCCAAGCATGTTAACTGCTTGTACCACTCAGGGACTCTATAACTTGCTAAATTTACAAAAAATCCCTGAAGTGTGGATCACTAGATCAGGCTGTATAACACATGGATGACTTGGACTCAACATCTCCAAGTTTGAAAAATGCATCAAAGCTTTGGCTGTCCAGAAAGATCATGTGTTATCTTGAAGAAAAATAGGAGATTTCTGAAATGACCAGGACCCATTTCATGGAAAGACAGGGAAGTGTGGCTGAGTCTGATTATTGTTTCCTTAGCAATGACTGATCAAAGAACTTTCTTTTGTCTCAGCAACAGTTTGAGAGTTCCAGGTCTTCCAACTTCTCCCCTTTCTGGGGAATTCTCTAAGGCTGAGGAGCTTCTCTCTCATCTTATGGGTTTTTCTAGAGGTGACCACAGTGGAGGTCCATTTCTCAGCACAGTTCAAGATGGATTGACTCCCATGTAGATGCTGATAATCCTTTTTTGGAGCTAATAAATGCTGTTGTGTGAGTTCTTGAATGGCACCAGCTGGGAAGTCACTGCTGTTCTCACCCACTAGCAGGAGTGGCAATTAATATAGTCACTGTGAGTGCAAAGTAATTTTGATAACTTTCAAGACAATAATGACAGTATATTATTTGATAATTCCTTGAGAGTGCTTGAGAGAGGAGCGAACAAAGGGAATTCAGGAGTGTGTCTTTATTACTTAGTGCTACCATAACACAAATACCACAAGAAGGTGGCTAGCTCTAGAAACTAGAAGTCCAAATTTCTGCCATGGCTCTACAGAAAGCCCTTCGTCTATTTCAGTTTGTTCTTGTGAGGTGCCATCAAGTTGGTTCTGATTCATTGCAACCCTATGTAAAACAGAACGGAAACACTGCCTGGTCCTGCGCCATCCTCACAATCATTGCTATGCTTGAGCCCATCATTGCAGCCATTGTGTCAATCCATCTCATTGAAGGTCTTCTCTCTTTCGCCGGTCCTCTACCAGGAATGATGATGTCCTTCTCCAGGGACAGTCACTCCTGATAACGTGTCCAAACTATGTGAGACGAAGTCTCGCCATCCTCGCTTCTAAGGAGCATTCTGGCTATACTTCTTCCAAGAAACATATGTTTGTTCTCCTGGCAGTCCATAGGAGAGTCAATATTCTTTGCCAACACCGTAATTCAAAGGCATCAATTCTTCTTTATTCATTGTTCAGCTTTCACATGCATATGAGGTGATTGAAAATACCATGGCTTGGGTCAGGCATACCTTAGTCCTCAAAGTCACATCTTTGCTTTTTGACACTTTGAAAAGGCCATTTGCAGCAGATTTGCCCAATGCAATGCACCATTTGATTTCTTGACTGCTGCTTCCATGAATGTTGACTGTGGATTCAAGCAAAATGAAATCCATGATGACTTCAATCTTTTCTCCATTTATCATGATGTTGCTTACTGGTCCAGTTGTAAGGATTTTTATATTCTTTATGTTGAGACGTAATCAATACTGAAGGCTGTAGTCTTTTATCTTCATCAGTAAGTGCTTCAAGTCCTCTTCACTTTCAGCAAGCAAGGTTGTGTCATCTGCATATTGCAGATTGTTAATGAGTTTTCCTCTAATCCTGATGCCCCATTCTTCGTCTTGGATTATTTGCTCAGCATACAGATTGAATAAGCATGGTGAAAGGATACAACCTATGCAAAACTTTCCTGATTTTAAACCATGAAGTAGCCCCTTGTTCTGTTCAAATGACTGCCTCTTGGTCTATGTACAGGTTCCTCGTGAGCACAAATAAGTGTTTTGGAATTCTAATTCTTCACAATGTTATCCATAATTTGTTATGATCCACACAGTTGAATGCCTTTGCATAGTCAATAAAACACAGGTAAACATCTTTCTGGTATTCTCTGTTTTCAGCCAAGATCCATCTGACATCAGCAATGGTATCGCTCATTCCAGGTCCTCTTCTGAATCTGTCTTGAATTTCTGGCAGTTCCCTGTCGATGTACTGCTGCAGCCACTTTTGAATGATCTTCAGCAAAATTTTACTTGTGTGTGATATTGATAGTGTTTGATAATTTCTGAATTCTGTTAGATGAACTTTGTTTGGAATGAGCACAAAAAAATCTCTTTCTGAAGGTTGGTCAGGTAGTTGTCTTCCAAATTTCTTCGCATGGACGACTGGGCACCTCCAGTGCTCCATCCATTTATTGAAACATCTTAATTGTTATTCCATCAATTCCTGGAGCCTTGTTTTTCAACAATGACTTTAGTGCTGCGTGGACTTCTTCCTTCAATACCATCAGCTCTTGATCATATGCTACCTCCTGAAATAATTGAATGTCGACCAATTCTTTTTGGTACAGTGACTCTGTGTATTCCTTCCATCTTCTTTTGATACTACTTCTGTCGTTCAATATTTTGCCCATAGAATCCTTCAGTATTGCAACTCGAGGCTTGAATTTTTCCTTCAGTTCTTTTAGTTTGAGAAATGCCAAGCATGTCCTTCCCTTTTCGTTCTCTAACTCCAGGTCTTTGCACCTCTCATTATACTTTATCTTCTTGAGCCAGCCTTTGAAATCTTCTATTCAGCTCTTTTACTTCATCATTTCTTCCTTTCATTTTAGCTACTCTACATTCAAGAGCAAATTTCAGAGTCTCTTCTGACATCCATTTTTGGCCTTTTCTTTCTTTCCTGTCTTTTTAACGACCTCTTGCTGTCTTCACATACGATATCTTTGATGTCATCCCACAGTTCAACTGGTCTTCGGTCATTAGTGTTCAATGCATCAAATCTATTCTTGAGATGGTCTCTAAATTCAGACAGGATGTACTCAAAGTCATACTTTGGCCCTCATGAACTTGTTTTAATTTTCTTCAGCTTCAACTTGAACTTGCATATGAGCAATTGATGGCCTGTGCTGCAGTAGGCCCTGGCCTTGTTCTAATTGATGATATTGAGCTTCTCCATCAACTCTTTCCACAGATGTAGTCGATTTGATTCCTGTGTATTCCCTCCAGCGAGATCCATGTGCATAGTCACTGTTTATGTTGTTGAAAAAAAGGTATTTCCAATCAGTAAGTTGTTGGTCTTGCAAAATTCTATCATGCAACTTCCCACATCATTTCTATCACAAAGGCCATATTTTCCAACTACTGATCCTCCTTCTTTGTCTCCAATTTTTCAATCCCAATCACCAATAATTATCAGTGCATTTTGATTGCATGTTTGATCAATTTCAGACTGCAGAAGTTGATAAAAAAATCTTCAGATTTTTCATCTTTGACATTAGTGGCTGGTGCATAAATTTGAATAATAGTCGTATTAACTGGTCTTCCTTGTAGGTCATTCTCGGCATAGTAGACCATATGATTTTCCAATTCAAAATGGCCAATAAAAGTCCATTTCAGCTCACTAATTCCAAGAATATCAATCTTTATGCATTCCATTTCATTTTTGATGAATTTTCCTATATTCTTACTTTGTACATTCCACTTCCAATTATTAATGAGTGTTTGCAGCAGTTTCTTCTCATTCTGAGCCATGCCACCTTAACAAATGAAGGTCCCAAAAGCTTTGCTCTGTCCACGTCATTAAGATCTACTCTACTCTGAGGAGGCAGTTCTTCCTCCATTGTATTTTGAGTGCCTTCCAACCTGAAGGGTTCATCTTCCGGCACTATATCAAACAATGTTCCACTGCTATTCATAAAGTTTTCAGCTTCTAGTAGCCAGCAATCCTTGGAGTTCCTGGGCTTGTAGAGTCATCTGCCTCCATTGTCGTCAGATAGCATCCATTTCCTCCTTATGCGCTCACATGTCTCTGTGTCTATGCTGCTCCTTATAACTCAGAAGTGATTAGGTATAGGACCCACCCTACCCTGGTATGACCTCAACTGATTGATTATTATATTGTATCATGGAAGGTGACTATATTAGATTACATTTACAGGAACAGAAGTTAGGATTCCAACACATATTGGACAGTGGGGGGAATGGTAACAATTCATTCCATAACAAAGTGTAAGGATCAAGGAATCTGAATTGGGTTATTAGACTCAGGATGTAGCAAATAATCATTTGGAGCATCTGTCATTTATTATTTATTTAGTAAATTTTCATTTAGCACTTACTATGTGCCAGTTATTGCTCTGGCCACCAGGGGCAATATGGATCCTACAATCATAAAGTTTACCATCCAATGGGGGATAAAGAAATTTACAAACAAATAAATATAAAAATATTGATAAAAGAAGAAGGCCTCCTTTTCAGGAAGGCAACATTTGAGCTGAGACCTCCAGAATGAGCAACAGCAAACAGAAATTCTTGGAGAAGTGCAACCAAGGACATGGACTTTAACAAAATCAGCCCCTAGCTTCAGAGACCCTGGGTGGTGCAAACGGTTAATGCACCCAGATGCTAACTGAAAGGCTGGTGGTTCACGTCCACCCAGAGGCACCTCAGAAGAAAGGCCTAGTGACCTACTTCCAAAAAATCAGCCACTGAAAACCTTAAGAAGCACAGTTCTCGTCTAATGCACGTGGGGTCACCAAGAGTCAAAACTAACTTGACAGTAACTTGTTGGTTATCCCTCGCTGTTGGAAGTAGTCCATCAGTGGTGAGCTTGTTCCTGATAAAGGGGAGGTAAATGTTGAAGCATCCCTGGGATGGGGAACACTTCAACGTCTCATCACAGAATCACAATTTTTTTTTTAACCACGTGTCTCTTGGAGGGAGCCTGCTCAGTCCCGTGCTTTTTCAGATAGTTCTTCAAAAAGAGAAATTTAGTGGCTGATCCAACTAAGTGTATCAGTTGGGTCCTTGGGAAGCAGACACCAAGACAAAACTAGAAGTACCAAAGATTTATTGGGAGTAAAACCTGTGAGAGATAAAGGGGAGAGTAAGCAGGAGTAATAGGGGAAGAAAACCCTCACACTGTGATGCAGCTCTGACACCTCTGAGAGAAGAGGAAGAAAAATGGACAACTGGGAAGGGAGAGCCTCAAATTGCAATGCAGCTCTGAGAAAGTCTTAGCTAGTCCAATGGGCAGCCCTAGAAAAAGAGTTGCTTCTACAGAAGTTACATACTGGGCAGAAATGACCAGGTGCTATACATTCTATCATCTTCAGTCATCGGTTGGGGGGCTGCCTGACAAGAACATGCCCTCATCTCAAAGGTTCTGTGTATCTTGAAGGCACTGCAGCTGGAGACTGTCAGCTTGCTATGCTCCTTAATGCTGAACAGCAAAGTCTCTCTGGAAGGGAGAACCAGACAGCCATCTCCAAGGCTGCCACACAAGGCCACATGGCCTATTAACAGTAGAGGTAAGAATAGTCCATCACTTGCAGAATTTTGGGGGAGGAATTAATTCAGAAAAAAATTTAATTAAATAAAATTTTGGTCTATGGTCCTTTAAGGAGCCCTGGTGATGCAGTGGTTAAAGCACTCAGCTGCTAAACAAAAGGTTGGTGGTTCAAATCCATCTGCAAGGGAAAGATCTGACAGTCTGCTTCCATACAGATTTACAGCCTTAAAAACTCTATGGGGCAGTTCTATTTTGTCCTACAGGGTTTCTATGAGTCGGAATTGAATGGCAGGGGCATTGGTTTTTTGGTTTTATGGTCCTTTGGGAGGCATTTCTCTATGGATCTTTGGCAATTCTGTGTGTATCAAGACTGAGGTGTCAACTCCCCTTTGTTCCAGACCATCATTGCAAGGATGTTTGTTCAGTGAAATCTCTTCCCTTGGGAGATAGCAATAGTGTCTTCCTCTGGGACAAAGGAAAGGAAGCCTTAGTGTTTCGTATACTGAAGATAATACCTCCCACCAGAGCAAAACCGAAAAAACAAAACCTGTTGCTGTCAAGTTGATTTCAACTCATAGCTACCCTATAGGACAAAGTAGAACTACCCCCTAGGGTTTCCAAAGAGCTCCTGGTGAATTCGAATTGCCGACCTTTTGGTTAGCAGCCAAGCTCTTAACCACTGTGCCACCAGGACTCCTCGCTAGAGTAAAAGGTAGGCATATTTACTTTCCATTATAGAAGATTCAGGTTCCCTAAACTCAGGGCTTATCTCCTGTAATGCAGCCCATTGCACATGCCGGTACTGTCTGGCCCTTTTCACATTGCCTTGTGGGAACTAGGGCTCTGGGAACCAGCAGAAAAATGCTGATACTCCGGCTACTGCTATTGCTGTGAGTAATAAACTGTCCTTTGTCTCTGACTCAAGAGTCTCATGTCTTCTGCCAGCATCTAGAAAACTGTTGCAGGCTAAGTTGATAGCTTGCAAGTAGGGTAACATCTCAGACCCTTCACAGTTGTTGACAAGGTCAAGAACAATAAGGTAGAAAAGGATCAATAGGCTTTCCAGTGAAATAACCAGAGTATAAATGGTGTGGGGAAAATTGCTGCACCAAGGTTGCCAGCTTCTAAAGAGATGCAGCCTTGTGAGGGACCTCTCTCTGCTGCCCAGATTATTTTAGAGGCTTCATTTCTCAGGTTAGATTGAGGGAAATAATAGGATTTGGAAACCAGAGGCCGTCTTGATGACCCTGCTATAAATAACCAGTATTTGTTTTAAATAATAATAGTGAAAGGCCGTCACAGGGCCTCATTTCTGGGGTTATTTACAGGCATCATATGACAACCTAAGGAAATGGATCACATTTTAATGCTACAACACTTTTGGTCATAAGTTAGTGTATCATGAAGGTCAACATTTCCCTGGAGGAAATAAGTCACCTCGGGAACCAACGGAGCACATGTGGTACTTAATAAGCACTTCTGGGTAATTTAGCAGAACCCAATTCCCAAACATCAGAGGGGAATGGACCAAAGAACACGGCTCCCTGCCAGCCCTTAGCCAGCTCACTCCTTCCCTCCTGGCCCTGGCCCAGGATTTCATAACAGTTTGTTTCTCGTCTTAAGTTTTAGTAGTCTCACGTGTCAATTATTTTTGCTGATGCAGAACGGTGTGGGCCTGACACTTCACCCCACAGATGCTCCAAAGTATCACTTCTGGTTGGGTCTGGAGTAAACTTTCATGTTTAGCTTTTAAGCATTATTGTGCCAAGGATTTTGTCATGAAGTTAAACTTGGGAGATTCTGAAGTCCAGTCTCCTGTCTCTCAGACACACACCGCTCCTTTCAGCTCCCCCTTCTCCCTGCTCCCTTCTGAATGCTCAACTGCTTGAGACACATTGCCCTCAGTCTAATTTTACCCAACTGACTTTTCTGTTCCCTAAAATGAGGTAGGAGAAGGTGTTAGGAGGGAGTCTGGGTTTGAAAGGCCTCTTTTGGTAGGTATGTAGAGGGAAGGATGACCTTCAGAGGGAAAGAGGACTAAATTACTAGAAGATGGGAATATTAGTAATAAATGCTTGGCCACCAAGCTCAAAAAAGCGTGTAAAAACATAAAAACAGTTCTTACTCAACTCTTAACAGTTCATAGTGTTTTTCATAGACTTTTTTTTTAATTGTTGCTGTTTTGTTGTTGTTCGGTGCCTTTGAGTTGGTTCCAACTCATAGTGACCTTATGTACAACAGAACAAAACACTGTCTGATCCTGTGCCATCCTCAAATCAGTTACTCTTGAGCCCATTGTTGTAGCAACTCTGTCAATCCATCTCATTGAAGGTCTTCCTCTTTTTCACTGACCTTCTACTTTATCAAGCATGATGTCCTTCTCCAGGGACTGATCCCTCTCAATAACACGTCCAAAGTATGTGAGACATAGTCTCACCATCCTTGCTTCTAAGGAGCATTCTGGCTGTACTTCTCTCAAGACAAATTTGTTTGTTCTTCTGGCAGCCCATGGTATATTCAATGTTCTTCACCAATATCACGATTCAAAGGCCTCAATTCTTCTTCGGTCTTCCTTATTCATTGTCCAGCTTTTGCATGTATATGATGCGATTGAAAATACCATGACTTGAGTCAGGCACACCTTAGTCTTCAAGGTGACATCTTTGCTTTTCAACACTTTAAAGAGGTCTTTTGCAGCAGATTGGCTCAATGCAATGCATCTTTTGATTTCTTGACTACTGCTTCCATGGGTGTTGATTGTGGATCCAAGTAAAATGAAATCCTTGACAACTTCAATCTTTTCTCCATTTATCATGACGTTGCTTATTGGTCCTGTTGTGAGGTTTTTTGTTTTTTTTTTTTTTTAATGTTGAGGTGTAATCCATACTGAAGGCTGCAGTCTTTGATCTTCATCAGTAAGTGCTTCAAGTCCTCTTCACTTTCAGCAAGCAAGGCTGTGTCATCTGCATATCACAGGTTATTAACGAGTCTTCCTCCAATCCTGTAGCCTGTTCTTCTTCATATAGTCCAGTTTCTCAGATTATTTTTTCAGCATACAGACTGAATACATATGGTGAAAGCCTACAACCCTGACACACACCTTTCCTGACTTTAAACCACACAGTATCCCCTTGTTCTGTTCGAACTACTGCCTCTTGATCTATGTACAGGTTCCTCATGGGCACAATTAAGTCTTCTGGAATTCCCATTCTTTGCAGTGTTATCCATAATTTGTTATGATCCACACAGTCGAATGCCTTTGCATAGTCAATAAACCACAATTACTAGCATATATTTTATGGAATTTATTATTATTTTTTTATTTTTAAATAATTGTAGATTCACGTGCAGTTGTAAGAAATAAGATAGAGAGACCCCATGCACCCTTTACTAGTTTTCCCAATGGTAACCTCTTGCAAAACGTAGCACAATATCACAACCAGACTATTGGCATTGATACAATCCACCGATCGTATTCAAATTTCCCTAGTTTTACAGGTACTCATCTGTGTACGTATGTGTGTGTGAGTGTATATGTATTTAGTTCTACAAAATTTTGTCAGCTGTGTATGTATGTGTATCCACCACCACAGTCAAGATACAGAACAGTTCCATCACCACAAAGATCCCTCCTTTTGCCCTTTTATAACCACACCCACCACTCTTCCTCCCCATTTCACATTTTAAACATTTCATTTTTAAAATAAAATATATTGGTGGGAATGTAAAATGGTAAGGGCCTCTGAAAAACCATTTGTTTCTTATAAAACTGAATATGCAACTCCCATACAACCTAGCAACTGTGCACGTGGGCATTTACCTCAGAGAAATGGACACTTGTACAAGAATGTTCATAGCAGCTTTATTTGTAATGACTAAAAACTAGAAACAACTCCAGATGTCCTTCAAGTAAATAGTTAAATAAACTGTGATATAACAAAGCCATGGAATATTAGTCAGCAATTTTAAAAAAATGAATTATTGATGCATGCAACAACCTGGATGAATCTCCAGAGAATTATGCTGAGTGAAAAAAGCCAATCCCAAAAAGTTACATACATACTGTATAATTCCATTTATATAACATTCTTGAAATAACAGTCTTTTAGGAATGGACACAGACTTTTTTTTAACTGCCCCTCATCCCAGTTTTGGGAGAATGGTTATGCATTTACAGTGACAGTATTCAATAGTTGGTCCCATAATGAAAACAAGTGTCTACAAAATCATTTCATTTGCACCCTTAGCCCTATTTCCTTCCTCTTAGTTAAAGAACATTTAGTTCCTACCTAGAATGAGAAAGATACAAAGAAATATAAGATACAACTTGTGCCAGCTTGATTGAGTAAGTTGGAATTACCTTTCCCAGAATCCCCTCCCCGTGTAAAAGAGTTGGCCAAAAGAGAGATGTTGTATGAGATTTGAAAAGGGGCAGTGAAATAGTAGCTATCACTCTCTAAAGGTCATTTTGGCTTTGTGTGGTAACAGATAAACACAGAGGAGCCCTACCTCACTTCACATCCAGCTCTTCTTCCAGGCTCAGGCTCTGATGACCAACAGGTGCCCCAAGTCCACCACCACACACTTGGCTGTGGACTTCACTCTAGAGATGGCAGCATTCCTTTGACTCTTCCACCAGGTCCCCCTTGTGGTCCCTACCCCGCACCCTTGGCTTCCCAGATTCCCCTGCACCTCCTACTTGTCCAGCCAGGCCAGTGCTTCAGGAGGGCTGGCTAATGAATTTTCTAGGATCCTCCAACATCTCCTCCATCCTTACTACACTAGCTGCTCTTCAATCTTGTGTGGTCTAATCCCTACAATGAGTCCCTTATTCCACATCTCTCATCTAGTGGAGCCCTGGTGGCATAGTGGTTAAGAGCTCGGCTGCTAACCAAAAGGTCGGCAGTTCAAATCCACCAGCTGCTCCTTGGAAACCCTATGGGGCAGTTCTACTCTGTCCTATAGGGTCGCTCGCTATGAGTCAACGATAAGTCGGAACCGACTCGACAACACCTAACAACAACATCATAGTTCTGCTGTCCCAGTCAGACCCTGACTGATATGCTGCCCTGTGAAATTCTCACAGAAGGGCAACTCCCATTGATGGCCAACAGGTCAGCAAGAACAGGTTGTGGCTGTCACGTGTCCAATGACAGGGAAACTTCAGGGGTGAGGAGGAATGAATTCCAGCAATCATAGAGGTAGACATTCCAGAGGAGAGGGGATGAGCCTGTGTGCCAACAGAAATGAGGAGGGAGTTCTTGTGTTAGTAGCAAAGGCGTAACACACAGGGTTTTAGCCTTGATTGTCTTATTCACTCAGCAGGTGTTGGTAGCCAATCAGTTGAAAGGGAGTTTCCTTGGGCATGTAGCCTGCATCCAAATATAAACAGACATTCTGGCTTTTTGCTCGCTCTGGATCCTACAACTGGCTCCTGTTTGTCTGACTTCTGGTTCTTGTGACTTGAGCTAGCAGCTTACCTGCCAAACTTGGGATTCGTTTATCTCCACAGCCTGTGAGCAAGAGCCCTACTCTCCAACCTGCTGATCTTGGGTTTGCCAGCCCCTGCAGCTACGTGAATCAGAACAAACCTCTATCCTGATCCATAGACTTAGGATGTCTGCGTGAGCCGATTCCTTGAATATAAATCTCTCTCTATATATATATATATATATATATGTATGTGTGTATATATATATGTATATATATATGTATGTGTATATATATATATATACACCCTGTACTAGTTTTGCTTCTCTAGAGAACCCAGCCTAAGACAATCCCTTAAACAATAATTCAATAATTCCCCATTCCTCACTCCCCAAGCCCCTGGTTACCACTAATACACTTCTATGTCTTTGCTTATTCTAGATATTTCATACCAGTGAGATCATACAATTTTCATTCTTTTGTGTCTGATTTATTTCACTCAGCATAATATTTTCAAGGTTCAGCTGTGTTGTAACCTATATCAGTTAATCTGTATTTTAATCATATTTTAATATAATTAATTTCCTTGGTCATCCTATGTTCTGGTTATCTATTGCTGAGTAACAACACCTGCTGCCCAAAAGAATGAGTGGCTTAAGACAACCATTTATTTTGCTTGTGATTTTGTAGGTCCGGGGATTAGAGGGACTTGGCTGGCAGTTCAAATCTGAACCACATGGCATCAGCTGGGTCTGTCAGGATTTTAGAGTCCCTTTCCAAGATGGCCTCTTCACTCAGTCTGGGCCTCCTAGGTATGCCTTGACTTTTCTCTGAACATGGCATCTCATCCCTCAGGGCCTCTCCATACCATGTGGGCTCCTCATAGCATAGTGGTCTCAGGTGAACACACTTTCTATGTAAGCTACCTTCCCAGGAGAGGGAAGCAGGAGCAGCCAGAACAGCTCAGGGCTAGGGCCAGAGCTGGCACAGCACCACATCCACCATATTCTGTTGGTCCAAGTAGTCTCATGGCCACCTAGATTCACGGGGGCAGAGAAATGGACTCCACCGCTGGATGGGGAGTGACAGGGCCACACTGAGGAAAAGTATGTGACCAAGGGAGACATCACTGCCCCATCTCTGGACACTCCCATCAGCCCATCCTGTGGATGTGTTAAAACATTATGTATCAAAAACATTCTTCTGACCAGGCATCCATATGCTCTACCAGATGCCAAAGACACCCATGACACAAACAAGGCTAAGAGCCCAACACCAAGCAGCGAGTTTATTCGGTTAGAGGGTTAAAGAGAATCAGTTAAACTGTTCGTGTGGCTAAACTAAACACTTTTTTGAACCATGCACTGGCAGATCTATAGACACACTTGTTCTCCTAATGTCATCACGAGGATTTTAATAGCAGTCACTTTAACAATTGCAGTCAATGCTAAGATGCAAATAAAATCCAGTTGCCATTGACACGACTTCAACTCATGGTGACCCTATGTATGTCAGAGTAGAATTGTGTTCCATAGGGTTTTCAGTGGCTGATCTTTTGGGAAGTAGATCACCAGGCCTTTTTCCCAAAGTGCCTCTCGGTGGACTTGAACCACCAAACTTTCGGTTAGCAGCTGAGTGCATTGACCCCTTGCTTGCACTACCAGGGACTCTGAGCTGCAGATAGGGCTGGTCTATTCATTCTGCATCACATTTTATCCTAACCTCTCCCCTATTTCAGAGTTGCCACACCTGTCCTGTATCTAGGGCCTGTGGCCTCCCTAAGGGAATGTAAGTGATGACGCCTCCTTGGCAGAGAGGCAGAAACCCAGGGGAGTCACTCTTCTGCACCCAACCTCATGGAGGAATCACCACCCCCTTGGTTTCTCAGAGAAAGTTGTAGGTTGTAAGTATTGCCAACCAGGAACCTCCATGACCCTGGCGGGCACACTTAGGGAAAGCTCAGGCTCTGGGATGTGACCTCGCCTTTCCTGAGGATGCTGTCTAGAGGCACGTACGTGTGCTCAGAACTTCCATCCGTTCACACACCAACTGCCAGATCTCCCCAAACCTTGGCAGAGAGGAACACAACCGAGAACACAGAGGAGCAAGGAGGGCACCTGCTTGGCCCACTCTCCCTGGAAGAGTCACTACCCAGATTTCCATCATATTCCAAACTTTCAGAATCTTCACTTGCTTTCTGGGCTCTGTTTTTATTTTTATTTTTTGATGGTTGATCCAGAAAGGAAATGAATCGCTCAATCTCTCACCTTGCATGTTGGCCTGTGTAAACAAAGGGAAAATGGCTAGGTGGGGTTGGATCCAGCCTCCTGGAGGAGGAGCGTGAGTCATCAGCTGCTGGGGTCAATCAACGGGATAGAAAATTAGTCAGGAGACCCGGATGAAAACAAAGAAGTTTGGTTGCTTCTTGTGACTGATGGTGCCACTGCAAAGTCAGTGAACACATCCATGAACACAAATGAAAACAGACATCGATCCCCTTGCTTCACAAGGGGAGACCACAAAGTCACAGAAATTGAGTTATTCACTCTCACAAGGTCAAAATCTCAACTTTCTGAGAAGAGGAGAGAGGCAGATGGAGAGAGAAGGAAATAGAGATGTGAGGAAGGAAAGGCAAGGGATTACGACAGCAATCCAACGTGCCTGACTGTTCAGATTTACTAGGGAAAATCCACCCAGGAGCCCTTGCCCCAGAGAGCCATACATGATCAAAACCGAGACTTCAACCGCTCTTCCGCATGCCCCTGGCCAAGCACCAAGGAAATAATAATTAACTCATGCCAGTTCACTTTTAATTTACCTGGAGGAAAAAGATGTCAGAGGACAAATGGCTTTTCTCTTCTTTTCTAATCATTCCTATTCAACTTTATTTAACAGTGGTTAATGATTGTTGGGAGGACATTGGTGGTTCTGTGGTAGAATTCTCACCTTCAATGCAGGAGACCCCGGTTCAATCCCCAGTCAATGCATCTCATGCAAAGCCACCACCTGTCTTTCAGTGGAAGCTTTTGTGTTGCTATGATACTGAACAGGTTTCAGCAAAACTTCCAGACTAAGATGGACTCAGAAGAAAGGCCTGACAATCTACTTCCAAAAATCAATGAAAACCGTATGAATCCCAATGGTCCAATCCACAACCAATCATGGGGACGGCACAGGACTGGACAGCATTTTGTTCTTCTGTGCATGGGGTCACCACAAGTTGGAATTGACTTGACAGCAGCTATCTACCTATCATCTATCTATGTAATGATTCTTTTAATCTGGTCAAGCAATACAGCTAGTGTATATATAATAAAATGTATGCAGTTATTATTTTTTAGTAAAGGTGCGCTCAGTTTCAGTTCTTTTTTTTTTTTTTTTTTTTTTGCAATCACCACCACTATCTATTTCCAAAGATTTTCATCACTCCAGAAAGAAACTCTGTATAGGACAAACGACTTTTGACCCACTGCTGACGGGAGAATTAAAGACGAAATAGGGCGGCAGAGATGGTAACTAAAGTCCCAGCAAATTAGATTTCCTCTTAACACGCAAAACTGGAGAGGGACTGGAGTTCTGCTGAGTAGCAGGAGTATTTTTATCCTTTGCACATAATCTGATTTTTCAGTTGGTATGTTTTCAGACACAATTTTCCCATTAAAACATGCTAAAATTATGACTGAAAAAAAGAAGCAGCTTATTACAAAAGGGCCTTTGACAGCTAATCTCATGTGACTCCACAGCACACTTTGGGCTTGTTTAGTTTTTTTAGGACGGACTTGATCACAAAAATCTGGCCCTTCTCCCCTTTCCCTCCTCCCATGTGAAATTTAGCCTCCAGGCTGGATATGTATGGCCATCCCACCCCAGGCCTGAGAAGTTTCTGCTGAGAAAGAAATGTGGCAGAAAGAGGGCATCCTTCCTCTCCCTTTTCCTTCTCTGGATGAACCCAGAGCAATCGAATATGGGAACTCATGGAAGCAGCAGTCAAGAAATCAAACAACGAATTGCAGTGGGCAAATCTGTTGCAAAAGACCTCCTTAAAGTTTAAAAAGCAAAGGTGTCACTCTGATAACTAAGGTGCACCTGACGCATGCCATGGTCTTTCCAAATGCCTCACATGCTTATGAAAACGAGACAATGAAAAAAGAAGACAGAAGAATTGATGCACTCCAACTGTGGTGTTGGTGAAGAATATTGAATATACACGGACTGCCAGAAGAACGAACAAATCTGTCTTGGAAGAAATACAACCAGAATACTCCTTGGAAGCGAAGATGGTAGGACTTCGGCTGGCTCACTTTGGGTACATCATTAGGAAAGACCAATCGCTAGTAAAGGACATTATGTTTGGTAATATAGAGGGTCAGCAAAAATGAGAGAATCCTTCAACAAAATGAGATGTTACAATATCTGCAACAATGGACTCAAGAATACCAATGATCATGAAGTTGGTGCAGCACCAGACAACGTTTCTTTCTGTTATGCACAAGGTCGCCATGAGCAGTAGCACACTAGACAGCAGTTAACAACAACAACAACGTTCCCCAAGGCCCTGAAAACACGAGACTCCAATCAAATACTTTGAAAGAAGTTTTTTAAAAAATGGCATTTGGACAAGGCCCAACTGGGAAAGCAATTCTTGTTTTGTAACTTGGAGACTAAGCTTCCTGCTAAAACAGAGGGAAGATTAACATAGTAATGAAGCAAAGCAAGGAAGTGAGATGAATTACAAAAGCTATACTTAAAAAGAGGCTGAGACACCATGAGAAGAGGAGATGAGGAAGGCTTCTCCCCCTGCCCCATCCAGGAAGGTGGTCCTGTAAGGGCCCAGAAGCTGGGATGGGCAGAATAATGGCCCCCAAAGATGCCTTAACACTAGTACCTGGAATCTCTGATTACCTGGCAAAAAGGGCCTTGCATACGTGATTAAGGCCGAGGACTTGGAGATGGGGAGGTGATCCTGGATGGTCAGGTGAGCCAATCTCATCACCAAATCAAAAACCAAACCAGTTGCCATCAAGTCAATTCCAACTTATGGCGACTCCACGTGTTTCCGAGTAGAACTGTGTGTTCCATAGGGTTTCCAAGACTGTGACTTTTGGAAGCAGATCACTAGGCCTTTCTTCCAAGACACCTCTGGGTAGGTTCAAACCACCAACTTTTTAGCTGGTAGTCAAGTGCTTAACTGTTTGTGACACCCAGGAACTCCATCTCATCACATGAGTCCTTAAAAGTGGAAGAGGGAGGCAGAACAGAGAGCAAGTCACAGAGGTACAACAATGGAGGAAGAAGAAGGACAGCTTCAGAGCAAGAGAGGGTTCTGACCAACGCTTGCTAGCTTTAAAGATGGAGGAAGGGTGGTATGAGTTAAGGAATGCAGGTGGTCCTGAGAAGTTGGGAATGACCCTCGGCTGACAGCTAGCAAGGAAATGAGGACCTCATTCCTCCAGCCGTGAGGAACTGAATTCTGCAACAATCTGAGTGGGAAAGGAAGTGGCTGCTCTCCAGGGCTTTCAGAAAGCTCCACAGCCTTGCTGGCGCCTTGATTTCAGCCCACTGAAATCTGACCTACAGATCTGTAAGATAATAAATTTGTGTTGCTTAAGCCACTTTGGGGGAAAAAAATGAGAGGTCATAGAAGCCAACTCTTCTGACCCAGAGGAAAGCTTACGTCCAGCCCCAGTGGCACGGAGCCAGAGCCAGGCTCTTAGGTAGAAAGAACCTGATAGGGGCTCGATTTTCGTAGCCCCTGTACCATGTTACTCTGCTCAATCTCTATTTTTAGAGCTCAGTGTTGAAAAGGTCAAGTGCCTTCTGAAGTGTTTGTTTTTCTCCCAGCATTTGCACCCTGATTGGAGCAGGATCCTTGCCTCACTCTCTCCACCCAGGCTGAGCCAGCTCTCCTGGCGTAGCTCCGTCTTTACCTGGATTACCAACGAAGCTCGAAATTAGCAGCGTGTGGGGTTTTGCTTTTTTCTTCAGCCGGCTCCCACCCTGACTCAACAGTTCAGTCTACCAATATGAGGAGAGAGAAGTGTGCAAAAAGAAGAGGAAAAGGAAGCACAGCCAGAACCAGAACACAGAGTTCTTCGGTTCTCACCATGGTGTCCATGTGAAAAATAAAAATAAATTAGAAGTGTAGTACATTCTCTTCTTGAAGAACAGCGACTCCCTCTTTTTTTTTTTTTTTTTCCTTATCTTGGCCTTCTTTACACATTCTCTTTTTGCCTTCTCCAAGCAGCACCCTCTCAGCAGCTCCTAGCAGCTCAGCCCTGCCTTCCTCTCTGCTGTTGCCAAAGCTGGGTGCCATTTGCTCCACCATTTGGGCTCTGCTCAGCCTGGCCTTGCACTTCCTGCCTCCTGGACCCTCTGACCCCATTCCCAGAGCCCAACATCCTAAGGTGATAGGGCAGTGCTTGCTTTGGCGGCACAAATACCAAGGTGATAGGACAGGTGGAGTCTGACAGGTAAGTGTAGGTGTCTACTTAAACCACAATATTGAAAATGGGCATTCAACCATGCCCAGCAAACTATTCTTTTGTCCTCCTGTGTTTACTCTCCCGCTCTCCAAAGCCACCATTTCACAGAGCCTCCTCTCTCCTCAGACTTCTTATACACATGCTCACACACATACACACTCCCTCATACACAGACACTTGTATGCACTCACACTGTCACAGTCACACACACTCACATTCATTCACACTCACACTTACCCCCACACACACCTCACACATAGCCCCTCCATCCTTGCTGGCAAGCTCTTGTTTACTGAGAAAATAAAAACCAGTTGTCAGTAACTCTCCCCCACAACCTCTGACCTGTTTGCTCTGGACCTCCTGCCCTGTGGTGCGTCCTGACACCATGGGTGGACTGCCTGCTCCTATGTAAGCGTCAACCTTTCCCTTGCATGCTGGACCCCAGCCCACCACCTTCTTCCTTTTCCTGTACCATGACTTCTCCCTCACCACTGAATCATCCCAACAAGAAAACGTGCTCTAGTAGGTCAGTCTTAAAAAGTAAACCATTTTTTTCTTGACCCTCACATCCTCCTCCATCAATCGCCCCTTCTTTTTCCCTTCACATGCCATATAAGTGCTGCCTAGAGATGTGATCTTCATTTCCTCTGCCTTCACCCACTCTTGTCATGATTCTGCCCCCTCCACTCCCTGAAGTGGCTGGTCCAGGTCACCAAGGACCTCCAGTGATCTCTGCATTGACATATACAAGGGCTGTGCTCTGAATCAATTCATCTCCCAGAAGCATTGGAGCCCAAACTTCTCTTGACTTCCAAGAAAGCAAGCGCTGGGTCTCAGGTCTTGGACTTTCCAAGGAATCATATCCAGTTCCTTGTCAGTATGTCAAACGCCATCAACTCCAGATTTGTATCTCCCTGCCAATCTTTCCAGTGAGCACCAGGCACATAACCAACTGCCTTGTTGACACTCTACTTAGGTAGAGCAGGATCTCATCCCTAACGTGACCCAAAGGAGTCTTAACTTCCCCTGAGCTTCCATAATCTTTCCCAATTTTTCCCATGTCAGTAATGGTTCAAGCCTAACACCCAGCAGTGGTCCCTGATCCAGATCTTTTCCTCACTCTCCACATAAAATGAGCCCTCATGTTACCCTGTTGGCTCTACCTTCTAATTTCAAAATATATCTTGTCTCCATCCACCATCTCCCTTGTATCCACACTGACCACCACCTCCATCATCTCCTGCCTGAGTACCTGCGGTGGCCTCCCCCTTTCCTATCTCCAATCCATTCTCCACGCAGCAGCCAGGGTGATACACACTCCTTCTCCAGACCCAGCAGGAGTTGGGAGAAATGGTGTGTTGCTTACCCTCAGCTACAGAGGAACATAAAGTCACAACTATATCTATCGCTTGCCCCTCATCAACCCTCTTCCCACGATTTCTCTAGCAGTGTCCCACAAAAGACTGTGGAAAAATGGGAGGAAGCTGAACAACTGGCTTGCAAAAATCATTTGAAAAAAACACACTTTTTAAAATTCTATACAAGAGTGCTATGCATGTAAATAAATATGTCTTGCTATTTGTTCTGAACAGGAAATTTTCTGGGTATGCAATGCATGTGGAATAAGGGGGTGGTGGCTGTAAAAATGTGGTTCTGAATATTGGTTTATTAATTGTAACGAATGTACCAACTAATACATGATGTAATAATAGTGGAACAGTGTGGGGGGGGGGCAGGGAGAAGAGTGTATGGAACTCTATGTACTGTCTACTCAATTATTCTGTAAGTCTAAAACTACTAAAAAAATTAACTGTCAAAATCTGCTTATGGAAAAATGTGAATAAAATACACCTGTACACCCAGAGCCCATTTGCACAGAATATTTCTGGAAAAATTCCTCATGGTTGGAGCAGCAGTAGAAAGGAGATTTAATTATCTACCTTTTCTTTTAAATTTTGTACCACGTGCATGTCCTATCTACACATCTGAATGAAGAAATAGGCAGGTGAACCACATACCCAACCTTCAGATATGTTTTGTTTGTTTGTATCTGTTTTTATTTTCACCCAAATAGTTCTTCAGATATTGGTAAATTTCAGATGGAAGTCTAAATTTCCAACTTCTCCTGAGCACAAATAGAACTTCTGAAAGTTCTAGGTCGTATAGGAACAACCGGCTAGAGCTCAGGAGTGGCTGCCCCTTTAGACACGGCACATGGTCTCCGGTTTGCCACAAGCCTCACCACTCCCTATTGTCTTACACCTAGCCTCTTCTCTCATTACAGAGCCTGATGGGCTGGTATGAACATGTATATATTCAGCCCCCGATGGTGACTGGTTCTTTTGGTCAGCCTACTCTTCCCCTTTCACGGGAAAGTGCCCATTCTCTTTACGGAGGACATCAAGCCATGATCAGACTCTCAAAGTAATTCATCATGAGAGATACCAAACAAAGACAAAAAGGTCACACTGCTCCTCATGGCTTCCCCCAGTCCACGGATTTCAAAATAAACCAAGAAGACAAAACAAAAAAAGCCATTAACGATGTCATGCAGATTAACAGGCCAGGGTTATAGGGTCAGAGTGAGAAGAGTTGAGGACTTGTTATTGGGTTGTGGTTGTTATTGTCTTCTGTTTTATTAAAGGAAAAATATCTTAAGATTCTGTGCAAGGTAGTGTTACTTTATGGCCACAAAGGCCGAACTGCTACTCCGTATTTTTTTAAATGTTATAAAACACATCACTTTGTGGATTCATTCACTGTTTCTTCTTCTCATCAGATTGAAATGCAATAATGATTCTAACAAAGATTCTCACAATATTCTGAACTCCTGGCAAGGAGTTACACGACCGACAAGAACAACTAATGTTCTCTCCTCAAAGCCTCCTTGAAATGTCAAGTGCTCTTGTTGGCTTTGTGGAAGTGGTATACATAAGTAACTTTTCACTTTGCAGTGGCTGAGGCCCTTTGAAGACATACTTCAGTCCCAGGAAAAGAGACGCTACTGTGTGAAAACACTCTCCTGGAGTGTCCTCCAGCTCCGTGTCCTGGCTCTGAGTGTCACTGTGGGCCTCCTTCTTGGGGTGCCTCCTTCTGCTTCTCTCTGTCTAGCAAAAGGAATCTATTCACTCAGCTCCCAATTTCATAAGTGAAATTGAATTCAGAAATTCAGCAGCCATATCCAGAGATGCTAAAGCTATTCACCGTGTACAGCAGACCGTTTCTGTGGTCCCACCTGGATTTGGGGTGCAGAGTAGGGACTACAAGTGCAGCGAGTCTGAAATGTCCCACATGTCAACAGGCTAACTTCCTAGGAGAGTGGTTCTCAACATTTGATGTGCATGAGAATCATCTGGGATGTGTGTTACACTGTGGGGTCCCCTCCTAGATCTGCTGAATCAGATGCTCTGCGGTTGGGAACCAGGAATGTGCATTTCAACAAGCAAGCCTGTTGATTGCACTCGGGTGGGCCCCTGACAGCAGTCAGAGAAAGAAAAGCCCTACAGACGGCAGGACCTTTTCTTCTCCACAAACAGTATCAAAAACTGGGTGGGTAATCTGAGTTAAGCATTGCCAAACCATTCAAGGGTCTCAGCATTTCTGCTTCCAGAAGGCTCCTGAATCTATCTGGTCCTCCATAGCAGTCTGACACAATCTCAGACATCATTACCATAGATCCCACCAATAGATGGCAAGGTAGAGTACAAAGTAATGCCAGTTGAACTTTGCTGGGTTCCCAATAGAACTGCACAAGTTTTAAAACAGGTGAAGAATTTAGAGAGAGTCGAAGATCAATGAAAGTTTCAAAAGAGTCAGAATATAAGGCCTTATAGGAATACTTGAAATCAGATTAGAGATAAGAAAAGGATGGGAAGAGTCATGGTGTCCTTCATCCTCACTGGTGAGTGAACTTGTGGAGGTTACGTATTAGAACACTCCCCAGTTTTAACAGAAGCTCTCACTGGAGCTAGCTGTAACTGACACTGTACATATCCTGCCCCATATGCCCTTGGCCTACTTCTGAGTTCATCCGCGACAGACACAGGCAGTTCTCTTCCATGATGATGACGTCTCACTTCAATCATTGGTATCACTCTGGCTTTCTGCCAGTTGCTTCCTCCCTGTTAAAGATTGAATGGTGTCTCCCCAAAACATGTGTTGAAGTCCTAACCCATATACCTGTAAATCTGGCCCCATTTGGAAATAGGAGTTTTCTTTTGTTATGCTAATGAGATCATGTCAGGGTAGGGTTGGTCATAAACCTAATCCATTCTGAGTGATGTCTTATAAAAAGAACAGACACAGAGACACACACAGGGCAAGACAGACAACATGTAAGGATGGTCTACAAGCAAAGGAACACCATGGATTTCCAACAGACACTAGAAACTAGGAAAGAGGCCATGGAAGGAATCAACACGGCTGAGACCCAGATTTGGACTTTTAGCCTCTAGAACTGTGAAAATAGTCAATTTCTGTTCTTTAAAGCCACCAACTTGTGGTACTTCTGCTACAGCAGCACTCGAAAACTAAGACTCTCCATATAGAAGCTTGTTCAGTCCACATACCAGTTGTCTTAGGCTGGGTTCTCTAGAGAAATAAAACCAGTGAAGCATATGTATATGTATATATATATTAGAGGGAGAGAGAGATTTATCTCAAGGAAACGGCTCATGCGATTGTAGAGGCTGGCAAGTCTCAAGTCTGTGGGTCAGGTGTCATGTGTCAGGCTGGAGGCTTCTTCTGACTCAAGTAGCTGCAGGGGCTGACAAACTCAAGATCCACAGGCTGCTGGCTCATGGCTATGAAGGCTGATGAATCCAAGATCAGCAGATAAGCTGGCAGGCTCCTGGCCCAAGTCCCAAGAACTGGAGGTTAGTTGCTGACAAGCCGAATGCAGGATCCAGAGCAGAGCAAAAGAGAGCAAGCTTTGCCAGAAGGTCCACCTATATTGGATGCAGGCCACACCCCCAAGAAACTCCCTTTCAACTGATTGGTTACTCAAAGCAAATCCCATTGTAGAGGTGATCACATTATATCAAATCTCATTATGGAAGTGATTACATCATTATTTGACTGTAAAACTACATCATAACTTCCAAACCACTGAAAATCATGGCTTAGCCAAGTTGACACACAACTTTAACCATCACGCCAAGGATGATCTAGGAGCAACCCTCAACCACTTTGTGTTGGAAGAATACCCCAGCTTCCATGTGCCACACTGGGTGATCCTAAACACGCTCAGCAGGGTCATCAGAGGGGTCCCAGTGAGACTGAGCCCTGGTCACCTACGGCCATCACCTGATCATTAATCCACCCTTCCCCCCCTGACTTTTCCCCCTCTCTGTCTCATTTGTACCACCCTCTGCTTGTGCTTTCTGGGATCCCCTCACAAATAAACAACTTATACCAGGTTCTTATATCACTTTCTACATACAGGGGAAACCAAACCAAGGTACCAATTTAGAACAAACAAGCAAACAAAAGTAGTCATACTAGAATGGGCTAAATCCATATGAACTGATTGGTTTTAAATTATTCAAAATATGGACTAGCAGAAAAACGTACCAAGAGTAAGACATCAAATTCAGAGGGGGGCAATTGGAAGATGTTCCTGGAACTGACACTATTGGTTTAACCCACCCATGACAGTGAAACAAAAAGTCAAAATTCCAGTTGCACCAAGATACTTGGTTCTGCAAAAGTGACAAACCTGGCAGCAATTCAGAGCAAAGAGATTACCTCTGAAATAAAAGAAGCAAAGAGACCTATATTTAATGCCAGTGCAGATGATAAGAGGCAACCAATCTAATGTTACTACATTGTTATTAGGAATTAGATGTTATACGTAAAATATTATAGAGTGTAAGTTGAACTGGTAAAACTTGTGTGATGGATATATTTACAATTCTAGAAAAAAAAAAAAAAACCAAGAAAAAAGAATAGCCTCTAAGTCTGCTTATGTACAACTAAAAACCTCAGGAGATTTGGTTCTTTAGTTTGGAGGTTTAGGGTCATGGTTTCGTGAGACATCCCAGTTAATTGGCATAAGAACATGTGTAGTGCTTCTGTTCTACCTCCTAGCTGGTTGTACAGTGCCTGGGGTCTTAAAAGCTTGCAGGTGGTTATCCAGAGCACGACAATTGGTCTCTATTTGCCTGGAGCAACAGAGGAAGGAGAACCAGGAATAGGAAGAGGATATGGAATGTGTGGCTAATTGCCTCCATGAACAACTGGTTCCTTTGCCATGAGACCAGAAGAACTGGATGGTGCCATTACTCAACATTTTGATCAAAGATTCTACAGAAGAGTCCTGATTAAAAGGGAGAAAATGCAGAACAGAATTTCAAATTCTCCTGACTCCAGACTTTCTGGAGCCAAGGGGGCTGGATGCAGGGCTTCGATCCAGTTCTGTCAGGATCAGTCATTACCAATGACGTGTTGCTGGAACACACTCAAATTTTTAAAGTTACGGTGAACCAGAAAGATAGCCAGCATGGGAAAAATTATGGGTTGAAGCTCTGCTAGAAACTTAATCTGCTTCTTAAAGAACAAGGACAGTGTACACATTACTAGCAACCAAGTCTCTTGCCCTCAGATTTTGAGCACAGTCCGAAGCAGCACTGCCCTGCCCAAAGATGGCGGCACCTCACTCAAAGATGGCGGCCCACTGAACCACTTTGAATGTGTGTTGCTCTCCTACAGTCCTGCCAATAATCCAATCTCATGCATTAGGCTCCTGAAAGAGCTCACTATGCCTCTTCTGAGTCTCCTATTCCAGGGCTTCGACCTGTAATTTTTCCCATTCTGAGTACTGTGCCAAATCTGCCAAATTGTAAAACTTTGAGTCTATTCCAGTTTCGCTTCATAGGCCCTGACTGAACTGGTTCGAACTAATTTGAAACCCTGGCTGGATGAACCCCTGAAAATATTGCCCTGAGATAATCTTTAAAACTTAAATGAAAAATATTCCCTGAAGTCTTCTTAAAACCAAACAATATTTTAGCTTAACTAGTAAAAAGGGTATGCCTTGAGAATTATGCTGTTTTAAGAGCTGTCTATATGAGATGAAATTGATAATAACAACCCAGAAGATTAGATAAGAACTTTGGGGGACAGTGAGTTTATGTTAATGAGGAAGGAACAGCTCAGAAAAGGAGACTGAGAATGGTTACACAACTCATAGAATGTAATCAATGTCACTGAACTGTACATGTAAAAACAGTGGAACTGGTGTATGTGTTGCTGTGTATATTCTCAACAACCAAATAAAATTTAAAAAAATATAGTCTCAAATTGAAATTTATGCATTACCTAAATATTACTTCTTATACAGATCTAATTGAAGATGGATTATGGGCTCAAATCTAAAATGTAGAACTATGAAATTTTTCTAGAAAAATCATAAGAGAAAATCTTTGGGATCTAGGGCTAGCAAATAATTAGCTCTTAGGTGTGACACCAAAACTTCAATCCATAAAAGGGAAGTTTTATATAAACTGAACTTCATGACAATTAAAAACTTTTGCTTTAAAAAAGACTCTGTGAAGAAGATGAAAAGACAAGTTACAGATAGGGAGAACAACAACACATCTGTAGTACAAAGGACTTGTATCTAGAATATATATATATATAAAAAAAATACTTTCAAAACACAACAATAAAAAAAATCCAACTAGAAAATTAGCAAAAGATACGAACAGACATTTCACCAAAGAGGCTATATATGTGGCAAATAAGCAAACAAAAAGATGTTCAACATCATTAGTCATCAGGAAAATGGTGGAAATTTCTACTGGAAAATCACAATGAGATGTCCCTACACACATAGCAGAATGGCTAAAATAAAAAATAGTGATAACACCAAGTTCAGGTGAGAATGTGGAGAAACCGGATCACTCACGCATTGCTGGTGGGAATATAAAATGGTACAGCTACACTGGGAATCAGTTTGGTAGCTTCTTTTAAAGAAAACTAAACATGTAACTATCATACAACCAAGCATTTGCAGTCTTGGGCATTTATTCCATAGAAATGAAAACTCATGTTCACAAAAAACCTGTATGTCAATGTTCATAGCACATTCTTTTAGCAAACCACTGGAAACAACGCAGATGCCCTTCAAAAGGGGAATGGTTATTAAACTGATGCATCCACAGCAAGGTGTATTGTTGTTGTTAGGTGCCCTCAAGTGGGCTCCACTCATAGTGGCCCCATGTACAACGGAAGGAAACACTGCCCGGTCCTGCGCCATCTTCACCATCTATCTTTGTTATACTTGAGCCCATTGTTGCAGCCACTGTGTCAATCCATCTCGTTGAGGGTATAGTACTCAGCAAACTAAAAGTCACGAGCTGTTGATACATGTGACAACTTAGATGAATCCGGTGGCATCACGAGGGAGGTGTGGGGGTGTCAACTGCACCCCCTGACACTGTCAGAGGGGTTGACACCAAAATAACCCCAGGGTGCACGGCAGGGGAGGGAGGGTGGGTGTTGCCAAGGCAGTGGTGTCACTACGGTTGGTGTCACCTGTCACCCAGCACAGTAACTCATCACCCACCCTCCCAACACCCGCCAGTCAGGGTGTGGGCAGCTGGGCTTTGGTGTCCGCCATTGGGCAGATAGGAGGGTCTCCGCCTTGGCCAATGAGAGAGAGGAGGAGCTGTGGGGAGCCCTGGGGATGGTGTTGGAGGGGCGGGCTGGCAGCAGAGTTCGCCAGCGGGCACCATGGGGAGTGGAAGGTGGGGAATACCAAGAGTTACCACACTGGATGACATCAACCCTTGTGACGCCACTGGATGACTCTCCAGGGAATTATGCTGATGAAAAAAAGTCCCAAAAGACTTCATACTGTCTGATTCCATTTACTTAACATTCTTGAAATTGTAAAATTTTAAAAAGGAGAACAAATTAGAGGTTGCCAAGGCTTAAGGAGGGGATGGACGTGAGAGGGGAGTAGGGTGTGGCTGTAACAGGATGACAAGAGAGGTCCTTGTGGTGCTGGAAATGTTCTGTATTTGGCTGTATCGCTGCCAATTTCCTGGCTGTGAGAATGTACTGTAGTTTTTCAAGACGTTACCACTGGGGGACGCTAAACAAGGAATACAGAGGATCTCTCTGTATGATTTCTTACAACTGCAAGTGAATCTACAATTATCTCAAAATGAAAGTCTTCATTTAAAAAAATGGAACGCTCTGTACAGAAAAATAATAAATTTGAAGGAATTCCAACATCACATTCATAGCTAAAGTAAAGGCAGATATTGTACTAAATGTTAATATACCTCAAGTAACGGGAGAAAAATAGGGTAAACAATTGCAAGAGCCAGGGTTTCAGTGAATAAAAGCCATTTAATAGTGGCAAACATTGTTCAAGTGACGTAAAGATTTTAATCTTCACCCTCTAAAGTGAAATTTCATCTTCAGAAACTGGAACCGTTGCTACTACTGCATTCTAGAGATCTCTTACTCGTCAGCCTTCACTGTATGAGAAACTGAGTCAAAACCATCTCAACCAATAAATTGTTCTCAGGTTGCAAAGAGCAATACCATCAAGAAGTGTTAACCAGTTGCCGTGAAGTCAACTCCAACTCATGGCGACCCCATGCTTGTCAGAGCAGAACTGTCCTCCATAGGATTTTCAATGCTTGATTTTTTTAGTAGTAGATTGCAAGGTCTTTCTTTTGAATCACCTCTGGGTGGACTTGACCCTCCAACCTTTTGATTAGCATCTTAGTACATTAACCATTTGCACCACCCAGACACTCCAAAGGAGCAATAGTAACTCCACATTATTTTAGCCATTTCGCCGTCACCTCTTGTTTTATAGCATTCCATAAAGCTTTGACCCATTCACACACTTGCGGACTATGAGCCTTTTGTGAGCTTCCCTTTGGCATCACCTCTAACCTGAAGTCTGTATCCTCCTGATCAACTCTTCCCTCATGCACCCTTTAAACAATTTTTTGATTGTGACACCCCAAAAAAGTGGCTGGCTGGTTAGGTCTCCTGGAATTACAGCCACATCTTCAGTTGTCAATTGGTTCAACCAATGCTTTTTCCAGACTAACATGGAAAGGTACTTCAGTAGTCAACCAGGGCACCACTGGACCACAGTTTGGTTGTCCAAAATTTGAATCCTTCCTTGTTTATTCAGCCTTCTGCACGGACCTAAAAATAAATGCTGGTGGCTCCTTCACACTTCACAATTAAACCCATTATTTCTCTAGTAATCCCTGGGTAGTGCAAACAGTTAATGAAATGGGCTACTAACCAAAAGGTTGCAGATTCAAATCCACCCAGATGCACCTCGGAAGAAAGCCTGGCAATCTATTTCTGAAAAATCAGCCATTGAAAACGCTATGTACTACAGTTTTACTCTGACACACATGGGGTCGTCATAAGTTTGGAATCCACTCCCCCCCCCCCAACCGGTTACGGGATTGGTTATTTCTCTGTTAGTGTATCAACAAGAATTAACAACTCTGCTCTCCCAGTAAGGTATTTATTGCCCATCCCTCTCCCACCCATGTTAATGTACAAGTTTCCAGATGCATCCCACCTCCTGATGGTTACCTGGAATATTTCTCCTTCCCCTCTCTGTATATCTCAAGTCTCTTTCGCACCTCCACCCACACAAACATACAGCCCTAACTACTAGGTTTTGTTGAAATATTGAATATTTTAAATATTTAAGTTGTAGACTACTTTCAAGGAGCGCTGGTGGCTCCGTGATTAAGCGCTTGGCTGTTAACCTGAAGATCAGCCGTTCAAACCCACTAGCCACCCCACAGGAGAAAGATGAGTCAGTCTGCTTCCATAAAGATTACAGCCTTGGAAAGCGTATGGGGCATTTCTACTATGTCTTACAGGGTTGCTATGAGTCAGAATTGACTCAACAGCATACAACAACAGACTACTACCATGCTTTCTCTTCTGGAATGTGTATTCTGTTTCAAGAATCACTCCTTAGCACCTATATGTTTATATTGTAGTCATTAATGGAATCCATTTAGATGTCACATCTGTAGTGTAAGATTTGCTGTTCACAGTGGGTCCTGGACTCTTCACGTTCTCTAACTTGATTGAAGTACTTTCTTCATATTGTCCTCAGAGAGTGTACATGATCTGAGGATCTATTTGATCAAAATGCCTGCATTTCATCCTGGAACATAAATTCCTTTTCGTTTAAATAGAATTTACATGGGTAACGTTCTTTGTTTCCTTCATTATTATCTTCTATCTTCCTATGTTATGGACAAGATGCCTAATGCCAAACTCATTCTTTTTCTCTTGTATATAAGATGCTTTTTAAAAATTTGTCTGAATGTTCATAGAATTAATTTATTATCTTTTATCTGGAAATTCACTAGAATATGTCTAAAGATGTGTCTTTTTTGTTCATCATGCTTGGAATTCAGTGAGACCATTCAATATGAAGAGTGAAGCTTTTCTTCAGCATGGGGTGGTCTCCTTGTACTGGTTGCTTAGTCATTGCTTGTCCATCTGTTCTCTCTCTTTGCCCCAGACTCCTAATCTTCATGTTAGACTTCCGGGTTCTGAGGTCTCTCATCTTGTCAGTCATGATTCCTTACCTGCTGTCTTGGCTCTGTTTTGTAAAAGGTTTGTTTTACCTTGGAAACCCTGGTGATACAGTGGTTAAGAGCTACATCTGCTAACCAAAAGGTTGGCAATTTGAATCCACCAGGTGCTCCTTGGAAACTGTATGGAGCAGTTCTACTCTGTCCTGTAGGGTCACCATAAGTTGGAATTGACTAGACAGCAATGGGTTTTTGGTTTTTTGTTTCACTTGATCTTTCAAACCACAGATTTGGGTCTTAGTCAAGGTGATTCTCTTTTTTTAATCTATGATCTGAATTCTTAAAAAATCAAAATTCATGCTTTTTATTTTCCTTAAGTCTTTTGACCTAATCTCATCTCCTTGAAAGTTCTCCTTACTACTTTTATTAAAGTTCTCAAGTTCTTCCATTAGTCTTGCCTCAATAGAAACAACCTGTCTTCATTGCTCACCCTTATCTCCCTCCCTTGAGTCACTGAATCTCGCTAAATAGATTATCATTTCCCCTTGTCAACTCATAGTGGTAACATGCCTACAGGTTACACTGCTGGAGGACCCAGAGCAGCAGCCAACCAGGAGATGAATGAGGGAGGATTCCACACCTGTTGTATGGAACTGGCCAACTGGGAGCCAAGAGGAGCCTTTTCAAGGACAGGGCGGTGCCCAGGGAGTCCTCCCTGGCAGTACACTTCGGCTCCCAATGAAATCCCCTCGCCAAAATTCAGGGTCAGAGTATGGCCTGTCCTTTTGAAGGACCTCATGCAGTGCAACTCCTCTCCAAGAGCATCCCCTGGTGTCTACCAGGACCCTTCAGACAACAATGGAATTTGCTGTTTCGGGCCAGGTTTGGGGAGAGACAAGACTTCTAATCTTTAAGGTGCCAGTATATGGAGGGAATTCAATAAATTTAGTCTCTGGTATAAATTTTTTCCCTATCATCAGCATATTACTGCTTCAGAGAACAAAGGGCCTTCACAGCCCCCAGCTCCAAGCATTAGTGCCATTGGGTATCATTCTCTCTAATTTGGATTAGGCTCCTGCAGGGTTCTGAATATACAGGCAGAAAATTGTCACTGGGGATGATGGCCCTTCTGGAAAACCAAGGCCAACGGGAAAAGGTGGGAGCCCTGTTTCCAGCACGCTGCAGTCAACAGAGATCCTTAGAAGCATCCCTGGAGTGGTCTTAAAAGCCTGTGAGCAGCCATCTAAGATTCTCCACTGGTTTCACCTCTTAGGGAGCAAGGGAGAATGAAGAAAACAAGGTACAAGGGAAAGATTAGTCCAAAGGATTAATGGACCACAACTACCACTGCCTCTACGAGACTGAGTCCAGTACAACTAGATGGTGCTCAGCTACCAACACAGACTGCTCTGACAGGTATCACAACAGAAGGTCCGGGACAGAGCTGGAGAAAAATGTAGAACAAAATTCTAACTCACAGAAAAAGACCAGACTTACTGGTCTGACAGAGACTGGAGAAACCCCAAGAGTACGGCCCCCAGACACCCTTTTTAGCTCAGTAATGAAGTCACTCCCAAGGTTCACCCTTTAGCCAAAGATTAGACAGCACCATAAAACAAAATGAGACTAATGGTGCACAGCAGCCCAGGGACAAGGACTAGAAGGCAGGAGGGGACAACAAAGCTGGTAATAGGGAATCCAAGGTCAAGAAGGGAGAGTGTTGACATGTCGTGGGGTTGTTAACCAGTGTTATAAAACAATATGCGTACTGTTTAATGAGAAACTATTTGTTCTGTAAACCTTCATCTAGAGAACAATAAAAAAGGTTTCAGTGTGGGATAAAGCTGCCTTCACCAAGAGACCTGGCACTTAAATCATCAGCAAGCATGTGAAATGTAAGTGAGACAGACTCCACGGGGTGGACAATAGTGATACAATTATCCCATTTCTGATGTTTCCTAAACAACTGAAGTGAAGGTAATTATAGAGCTTAACCAGAAGAAGATATTGACTATCTTCATCCAGTTGGTCCAATGACATAAATGGCAATTCTGTGAAATGGGTTTGCTAGCAATTGGATGACATTAGAATCAACAGCCACTCCAACCTCTTGCTTTCAAACCAACTAACAGTTGGAGAATGTTTACTTCCCAAAGGAGGGAATGCTTCAGGCCTGATGCCTCAGCTGATATCACGCAAGTTACTCCAGTATGTGGAGAAGTGAGACGAACAGATCCAGGGTTTCCACAAAGCACAGAACATCTTCTGTGCCTCAAAAGATGTTCTGTTCCCTTTGGAGACTGACGAATTCTTGTTTCATCTCTTGTAAACACAGACGTCATTTGGTTTAAAACACACAATCAACCGAAAAGGAAAGTTTTTTCTAGAATCCCAGTCACCACTTTGGACTGCAGCAGCACAGATGTCTTAGTCGTCTAGTGCTGCTATAACAGAAATACCACAAGTGGATGGCTTCAACAAAGAGAAATTGATTCTCTCACGGTCTAGTAGGCTACAAGTCCAAATTTAAGGCATCAACTCCAGGGGAAAGCTTTCTCTGTCGGCTCTGGAGGAAGGTCCTTTTCATCAGTCTTCCCTTGGTCTAGGAGCATCTGAGCACAGGAACCTCAGGTCCAAAGAACACGCTCTGCTTCTGGCACTGCTTGCTTGGTGATATGAGGTCCCCAACTCTCTGCTCACTTCCCTTTCCTTGTATCTCTTGTAAGTTAAAAGGTGATGCAGGCCACACCCCAGGGAAACTCCTTTTACGTTAGATCAGGGATGTGACCTGAGCAAGGGCATTATATCCTACCCTAATCCTCTTTAACATAAAATTACAATCACAAAATGGAGGACAACCACACAATACTGGGAATCATGGCCCAACCAAATTGATGCACACGTTTTTGGGTGGACACAGTTCAGTCCATGACAACAGGGGTTAACAAACCCCCGTCAGACACTCAGAAACAACCTGAGCCTTGTAACAGTCAAGCCCAGGCTTCCTTCCCGCTCTAAGAAGTCTGCTGCACCCAGCCTCTACTGTTATTTCTCTCCTCATAGCCTAAATTCCTCTACTCTCACCTCAATTAGCGTTCTAGTGTTCACCTAGAGTGTCTTTGTCATAGTAAGAACCACAAGATTAACAATGGTTTGGGGCTAATTTATTAATGAACTGGTGTTGCAAATGTAGGAAGTTGGTAAGAAATGAGTAAACAAATAAAACCAGCTTCCATTGAGTTAATCCTGACTTACAGAGACCCCATGTGTGTCCGAGTAGAACTGTGCCCCATAGGATTTTTAATGGCTGTGTTTTGGAAGTAGATCACCAGACCTTCTTCTGAGGTGCCTCTAAGTGGACTTGAACCTCCATCCTAGCATGTTAACCATTTGCACCACCTGAGGACTCTAACGAAAACAAATACTTTGAGATTACAAAGTTTATTTATTTGAGTGGAAATGGGTCAATATCTTCCTCGTTCAAAGGCACTGGCTCCTTTGACAGCAGCACACATTACACAGAAGCGCAGTTTACACCTCAGAGGCCAGGTCAGCTCAGTGTGGAGACCACGAGACTTCAGGCCAGCCTTGGAGAGGACAGGAGGGTGGTTCTCATCCTCTGTTCCCCACCCCTTGACCACCCTTCCAATCTGCATTCACCTAAGTGTTCCTTGGAAACCCTGGTTGCACAAAGGTTAAGAGCTATGACTGCTAACCAAAAGGTCAGCAGTTCTAATCCACCAGGCACTCCTTGGAAACCCTATGGGGCAGTTCTACTCTGTCCTCATAGGGTCACTATGAGTCAGAATCGACTCAACGGCAATGGGTTTGGGTTGGTTTTAAGTGTTCCTTTGGAGCCCTGGTGGCACAGTGGTTAAGAGCTTGGCTGCTAACCAAAAGGTCGGCAGTTCCAATCCACCAGCCACTCCTTGGAAACTTTATGGGGCAGTTCTACTCTGTCCTATAGGGTTGTTATGAGTCGGAATCAACTCAACAGCAGTGGGTTGGGTTTGGTTTTGGTAAGTACCCCTTTGGTCTCTGCCAAAATGTTATATGTTTATTCCAGGCACTTGATCATTTCCATTTAGGGACTCTTATTCTCTGGTCTGTTTCAGGATGTTTTAAGGTCCTGTTATCCTTTGCTAACTGCCAAATCATTCAGTCTTTCCCATGAAGAGCCCTGCACCTTCCTGGGATCACTACAATATAAGGATTGTCTCATGCTCAAATCTATTTCTACTATATTGTCCTTGTTGTTAGATCCTGTGGAATAGGTTCATAGCTACCCTGTGTACAACAGAACCAAACATCGCCCAGTCCTGTGCCATGCTCACAATCATTATACTGTTTGAGCCCATTGTTGCAGCCACTGTATCAATCCATCTTATCGAGGGTCTTCCTCTTTTTCCCTGACCATCTATTTTACCAAGCATGATGTCCTTCTCCAAGGACTGATCCCTCCTGATAACATGTCCAAAGTATGTGAGACGCAGTCTCTCCATCCTTGCTTCTAAGGAGCAATCTGGCTGTATTTCTTCCATGACAGATTTGTTCCTTCTTTTGGTAGTCCATGATATATTCAATATTCTTTGCCAACACAACAATCCAAAGGAGTCAATTCTTCTTTGGTCTTCCTTATTTATTGTCCAGCTTTGGCATGCATATGAGGTAATTGAGAACACCATAGCTTGGGTCAGGCACACTTTAGTCTTCAAGGTGACATCTTTGTTTTTCAATACTTTAAAGAGGTTTTTTGCAGCAGATTTGCCCAAGCAATGCATCGTTTGATTTCTTGACTGCTGCTTCCATGAATGTTGACTGTGGATCCAAGTAAAATGAAATCCTTGACAACTTCAATCTTTTCTCCGTTTATCATGATGTTGCTTATTGGTCCAGTTGTGAGGATTTTTGTTTTCATTATGTTGAGGTGTAATCCATGCTGAGGGCTATGGTCTTTGATCTTCATCAGTAAGTGGATCAAGTCCTCTTCACTTTCAGCAAGCAAGGTTGTGTCATCTGCATAACGCAGGTTGTTAACGAGTCTTCCTCCAATCTTCATGCGGTGTTCTTCTTCATATAGTCCAGCTTCTCGGATTGCTTGCTCAGCATACAGATTGAATAAGTATGTGAAAGCATACAACCCTGATGCACACCTTTCTTGATTTTAAACCACACAGTATCCTCTTGTTCTGTTCCAATGACTGCCTCTTGGTCTATGTGCAAATTCTGCATGAGCACAATTAAGTGTTCTGGAATTCCCATTCTTCACAATGTTATCCATAATTTGTTATGATCTACACAGTCGAATGCCTTTGCATAGTCAATAAAACACAGGTAAACATCTTTTTGGTATTCTCTGCTTTCAGCCAAGTTGCATCTGATATCAGCAGTGATAACCCTCATTCTGAGTCCTCTTCTGAATCTGGCTTTAATTTCTGGCAGTTCCACGTCTATGTACTGCTGCAACCGTTTTTGAGTTATCTTCAGCAAAATTTTATTTTGTGTGTGACATTAATGGTATTGTTTGATAGTTTCCGCCTTCTGTTGGATCACCTGTCTTTGGAATGCACACAAATATGGAACTTTTCCAGTTGGTTGGCCAGGTAGCTATCTTCCAAATTTCTTGGCATAGACGGGTGAGCACTTCTAGCACTTTGTTGAAACACCTCTGTTGGTATTCCATCAATTCCTGAAGTCTTGTTTTTTGCCAATGCCTTCAGTGCAGCTTGAACTTCATCTTTTAATACCATTGGTTCTTGATCATATGCCACCTCCTGAAATGGTTGAACATCAACCAATTCTGTTTGGTACAGTGACTCTGTGTATTCCTTCCATCTTCTTTTGATGCTTCCCGGGCCATTCAATACTCTACTATATTGGAGACCTACAAGTCAGTGGTCCTCACATGATTCTAGTGTTAGCAACACCCAAACACAAGGCTCTAGGGGCAAACCTACGGACTAAAAAAAACATTTTAAGACTGATAAACCACTGCTCTGTATCAGCACAAGGCCTCAGCCTGGATTTCACCGCTTTGTGCACCCCCATCACTAAGCTGCTTTCATGGCTGACAAACAGCCACTATTGATGGGGTCCTTACCAAGCAGACTAAATTACTGCTGCTTTTGCTTAGGTGTAGTAGATCAATTTTGGAGGAGTCTACGAATGTTTATTAGAGACTTTTAGTTATTTAGAGTCAGTATTGGCTAGTGGCCAGAAGCACAAATTCTGGACTTTGCCAAGGTTTGAATCCTGCCTCTCCCCATTACTAGTTGTGTGACCTTGGGTACATTACTTGACCTCTCTGTGCCTCAGTTTACTCTTCTGTAAAGTAGGATTAATAATAGTACTTACCTTCCAAGGCAACTGGGAGGATTAAGTGAAATTATGTACACAAAGCATTTAGGAGTGCACTGGGAATACAGTACATGTGATTGTTAATTTTATGGGTCACTTTGGCTAGATTATGATTCCCAGCAATTTTGGCACACACTAGACTAGTTGCTGTTCCATAGTGTACTCTAACGCAATATAATGTAATCACTTCTCATAATGTAATTTAATCTGATGTAATCAATAAGTCTGTTGAAAGAGACTTTCCTTTTCTGCCTCTAGACTATAATTTTGGCAGAACTCACTCTCTCTCACTCAACTCTGCACTCTTTCCATCACCTGACCTATGCATCTTGGGACACAAGCCTGCAGAAATCTCCAGCCTGCCACCTAACCTATGGATTTTGGACTTGTCAACCCCCACAACTGCATGAGCCAATCCCTTGAAGTAAATAAATCTCTCTGTCTCTCTCTATATATATAGAGAGAGAGATGTGTGTGTGTGTGTCACTGGTTCTGTTTCTCTAGAGAACCCTGACTAAGAGAGTAAGCATTCTGTAAGTATTTTCCAGAATTATTATTAGGATGCCCTGGTGGCACAATGGTTAAGAGCTACGACTGCAGACCAAAAGGTCAGCAGTTCAAATCCACCAGCTGCTCCTTGGAAACCTGATGGGGCAATTCTACTCTGTCCTATGGGGTCACTATGAGTCAGAATCGACTAGATGGCAATGGGTTCAGGTTCTTACAATTACTTAATAAACACTATGGGGAGTTATCGCCTGCCTCTGAAAGATGCTCAGTCTTGTGGTGCATATTGGTCAATGGAAGTCAAAGCACTTCATCCAGCCGTTGTGATCTTAGCTGACCCAGACCCAGTGAATCGATACCACAGCACTAATACTGGAGCCATTAACACCGTACAGTTCGCTCTTCTAAATCTAAAGTGGCCTTCCTCCTCCTCCTCACTCCCTGCTGTGTGTTTTGCTCAGAACAGTCTCATAAATACAGATGACTCTATACATACAGTGACAGATGGACAAGAGTCTTCACACTGTTAGAAGCCATAAAGGTGACCCAGCCATGACACAGAGGTGCAGGCAGCACACATATCAGGAGCAGCACCTTCAGGGAGCATGGGAGGCTTCTCCAACCTTCTCAGGCAGGTCACAGTCATGCTTTCATCCCACTGGTGACTTGGCCAATAATTCTGACTTTCAAATGTGATTGAAAAGTGAGGCATAGACAAGTTGCAGAAATAGTATTTTAAGTGTAACTGAACTGTTAGCTTGTGAAATAGAATGTTGTATTAATATATAACCACACATGCCCCACCTAGACGGTCTGGAGACATATCTGTAATATTTTTCAAGCTTCCTGGAAGCTGGTTTTAATAGTCAGTGTGTGAGTTTATGTTAATTTCATTCTAGGCATTTCATTACAACAGCTTATTATCCCCTTTTAAAGGAAAATTTCTACTGGGATATTAAGACATCATATATCCATTAAGAAGCCTTCCGGTACCACACCATAATAAAGTATTCTTATACACCTCCTTTAGTGCATGCTTTTGATTATGGCAGACAGAAAGAGGAAGAAAATTTTAAATGCACTGGCAGTCCACATACTTCCCTGAAATTAATAATTCTAACTTCCTCCTCCAGCAAACTTGCCGACTAGTAACCAAGTCAACAGATGTAAGCCTTATTTCCTCCTGCCTCAGGTGGAAGAGGATTTAAGCAAGCAGGATTAAAATCCTGGGAGGAGGGTTTTGTTTTGTTAACTTTTAGGGAATACAATTCATTTTAGATACATTCTGCAAGTAATATACAAAGTCAACTATTTCGTCAACAGAACAAAATAAATTTTTCAGAGAATGCTATACTATACGAATTCTACACTACTGATTTTTTTTTTTTTTTTTACTCTATGAAGTACTTTTACCATCTATGAACTTATTTTTTTCTCACATTCCTGGAGGCCAGAAATACAGAAAAAGCCAACTTCTTTTTTCAGATGAGAAAACCTTAGGCTCATTAAGAATACAACTTGCCAAACAAAGGATGACTAAGCAAGAAAGAGGACTCCAGTGAACTGGATTAGATTAGAGGAAAGCCCAGCTGACCCAAAGGATAAGTAAAGGCTCCAGGTGGCCCAGCTGCTGGGAAGGGCAAGAACCAGCCAGGTGGCACTGACCTGGAAGGCCACATGCATTTCAGCAAGTGTTCCTGGGTGGTGTAAGTGGTTTGCGCTCAACTACTAAAGATTGGCAGTTGGAACTGACCCAGTGGCACTGAGGAGGAAAGGTCTGGCAATCTGCTTGAGGGGGAAAACAGGCTTTGCAAGACTGAACATGGCTGAGCTCATATTTTCCATTAGTTCACTGCTGTTTCTGTTAGTTTACTGGTGTTTTCCTCGCCCCTGTTGTATGGCCTTGCTGAGGTGTCTTATGTAACTCTCTGGCATGGAGCCACCTTTGTCCTTGACCACTATAAAACCTCCACCCCCCTAGTACTGGGTGCAGAGATCTGCTTTGGTCCTCCTGCTGCCAGGGACCACTCCTTAGTATGTAAATCTCCCTAATAAAGTCTCTTTTGCCGCCACAGTGGAGTTGCCTGCTTCTTTCTTTGGTCTCTCAATACCCTCCATTTTCAGAGGCAAATTTCAAGTTACTGGTCCATGCCTGGACATTTGGTGAGCCAGCCAGGAGACTGAGGAAATGGCAAGTGGGAGTGAGGCATCTGTGGGGGAAATCCTAGGTTGCCCAGCAACCTTCACGTGGGGAAGTCTGGCTGGTATGCTTGGGGTGTGCAACCCACTGAGTACAGGGATGCCCCAAAAATGCCAAGAGGCATAGCACAGTTATGGGAAGACACACACCTTCATAAGTGTGGAAAGGAAGCTAAGACAGTAGCAGCGGCTGTGGAATGGCCACTGCTCTGGGCTGTTCAGTTGACCACGGAGGCCCAAATAACTGCTGAAGGGCATGTAAGAGCCCTGCAGGAAGAGCTGCATTTAGAAAGAGATTTCCACCAGCCCTGCACAGCAATGACTGTCTTATTAAGTAGCCATGTCTGAGAGCAGGAAGAGCTATTAGAGATGTCCGCCTGCAGGTTTGTAAAGCTGGGGAGGAAAGAAAGTGCCAAAGACAAGGATTAGGGCAGAGTTAATAAAAGACGACTGGGATGTGAAAACAAGGAATCTGTGAAGAGCCGGTCGAGTAGTGAATCGGATGTAGAAGTGATACTGGAGGGGAATCTGACAGTGTAGAGTGGCTCCCCCTGGGCATGGGTGTTCATTATTCATATGACGAAAGTTAACCGGGGACCCGATGACCCCAGACACAAAATCCCACCAGCTAGTTTCATGACAATGTGGGAGTACATCCCTACTGAGCTGATTGAGTTGTGTGGGAAATTCCAGTAGAAAGAGAAGGAAACTATTGCAGCTTGGTTACTACAGGTGTGGGATGGGGGGGAGATGGTGTCTCTTTAAATGGAGCCAAGGCTGAGAAAACGAGCAGTATAACCACCAGTTTACATGCAGCTCAGAACACAAAGGGCATACACACCCTCACAGACTGGATTATCTCGTGTTGCAGAAGAGCTTGGCCGAATGAGGGGTATCTTCCTGGCACTGTCGGGAAGTGGTCTTCCTCAGAGGAGTTACAGCAATTACTTCAGGAATTAAGTATGCACCACACCATTTATGCTAAGCACTTCCAGGGCCAGACAATGAACTTTTTACTTCAGGAATGAAAGCAATAATCCTGCAGGCAGCTTCTCCATCCTGGTATGGCATGCTGGTGGCTATTGTTAGCCCTTTATTGGGCCAGGTGGGACAAGCTGTAGCTGATTTGGGTGAAATCGAAAAGGATAGAAGAGGGTGCAAGCTGTGGTAAAAGAGAAAAGAAAGTCTGAGAGACCTGTGAGATGACCATCCAAGGGCCCCGTGAAAATGACCCGAAGGCAGAAGTGGGTGGATTTACTGGCCACCAGAATGGCAGTGCACACAACTGATAAGCAACCAAATGTGGTTTTGGTTAGTCTTTGGAAGGATCTCAAGCTGGAGCAATAGTAGCACCCTCTGGGTCCTACTGTGCCTCATGATGAAGTGCCCCTTACCACTGGGTGGAACCCCCACCCCTAGGGACTAAGGGTGAGGCTGAGGTCGCCTGCAGGTCAGAGCCCTGCAAGCGGCCTGGAGGCCCTATGAGGAGGTCAAAATACATTGGTCAAGAACAAAATAACAGCAGGTGATGGCTCTAGTTGATGCTGGGGCTGAGTGAACCCTTATCTTTGGAGACCCCAAGCAGTTTCAAGGACCCCCTTTGGCAACTGATGGGTAGGTCAGACAGTCCATCCACACACACCAGGTACTTCTGGCCCTGCAAGTAGGACATGCTTCCCCGAAACTGTATCAAGTTTATATTTCCCCAATATCAGAATACATTCTAGGGGTAGATGTCCTCATGGGACTGACTCTGATCATGTCTGTGGGAGAATCCCTATTGTGAGTGAAGGTGGTAAAGGCAGTCCTGAGAGGGAATGTGGCATGGAAACCAGTGAGCCTGCCCCCACCATGAAGAGTGGTGGACATCAAGCACATAAGTTGTCTGGAGGACATAAGAAAATTAGTGAAACTATTTTGGAATTAAAAAGAGTAGGTATCCTCTGGGAAGCCCACAGTGCTTTTAATAGCCCTGTGTGGCCTGTGAAGAAACCAGATGTGTCCTGGCATATGACCGTGGACTATAGGGAACTCAACATAGTGATCCATCCTATAAATGCTGTACTCCTGACCATAACTTCTTTGTTAAAAACTCTTAGTAGAGACCTGAGCATGTATCAGGCTGTGTGAGATCTCGTCAATGCATTCTTTAGCATTCCTCTAGCCCTGTCCACCCAAAACTAGTTTGCCTTCACCTGAGAGGGGCAACAATGGACATTTCAAGTGTTCCCCCAAGGATATTTGCATAGTCCCACTCTTTGCCATGGTATGGTGACCAGAGATCTGACTCTTTTCCCCTTCCCAGCTGCTGTCCATGGGTTTCATTACATTGATGACATCATGTTAACTGCTGAAGATGTTTCTCTGTTACAGAAGTGTCTAGACACCCTAATCACCCACCTACAGGGGAGAGTATGGCCATGAATCCCCACAAGGTGCAGGGGCCAGGAAGGTTGATAAAAATCCTAGGGGTCATCTGGTTGGGTAAGACCCATGTCTTGCCTGAAGCCATAGTTGATAAGATATAAGCTTACCCTAACCCTAGGACTTCAAAGTAAGTGCAGGCCTTCATGTGTCCTTTGGGGTATTGGAGAATATTTATTTCCCATATGGCCCAGTGCTTGAGACCACTCTATCAACTGTAAAAAAGGGTGCCTTGTGGGATTAGAGTAATGAACAACAGCAAATTTTTGAGAAAGCAAAGGTGTTGGTTGAACAAGTAAAAGAGCTGGGCACAATATGGGAAGGGTCACCCTTCTGGTTAGATGTGAGCAGCACCAAGGACTACTTTGGATGGGCCTTGTGGCAAGACCAGGATGTAACTAAAGTCCTTTTAGGTTTTTTGTCCCAACTGTGGAGAGGGGCTGTCTTAGTCATCTAGTGCTGCTACAACAGAAATACCACAAGTGGATGGTTTTAATGAAGAGAAGTTTATTTCCTCATAGTCAAAGTAGGTTAAAAGTCCAAATTCAAGGTGTCAACTCCAGGGGAAGGCTTTCTCTCACTCAGCCTTCTCATCAGTGTTCCCCCAGACTAGGCGCTTCTCGGCGCAGGGACCCCGGTCCAAAGGACGTGCTCTGCTCCCCCCGGCACTGCTTTCTTGATGGTATGAGGTCCCCCTGTCTCACTGCTCATTTCTGTCTTTTATATCTCAAGAGATTGCCTCAGGACACAATCCAGTCTTGTAGATCCAGTCCTGCCTTAGTAACACAATTGCCTCCCATCCTCTCTCATTAACATCATAGAGGCAGGTTTACAACATACAGGAAAATCACACAGTACCAGGAATCATGGCCTAGCCAAATTGATACACACATTTTTTGGGGGACATAATTCAAACCATGACAGGGGCAGAAAACTGATACAATTCCATGGAGAAGCAATTGTTAGCAGCCTATGAAACTCTCCACCAAGTACAGCCATTAACAGCTGTCACCGTTCACACAGCTTTGCCCATAAATGGGTGGGTAAGGGGCTACTTCCCAAGCTGTTGTTAGCCATCTCCCAGACAGCAACCTGATCAAATGGCATGCATACCTGCAACAACAAAGTGCCCTGTCTGCCAGTCTGTTGTCCCAAGATTTATAGGCTGTACTTGGTCCAGTAACATATCAAGATGACCCACCCACCCAGCACAGGCTAACATGCCACTGGAGCTGCCCCCCCCCTCTTCCAACACAGGGGAAGGCTCATGCCATCAGATGTCTGGTCCACAGACGGCTCTAGCCGAGGTATGCCACCACTGTGGACGGTGGTGGCTGTGCAAGCCTCTACTGGTACTATTTGGTTTGAAACCAGCTCAGGTCATAGCAGTCAATGGGCTGAATTAAGGGCCATGTGGATGGTCATCACCCACAAAAACTGGCACTTACCCCTGTGTATGGACAGTTGGGTGGTGGCCTGCAGGCTACATGGATAGGCCAATGGCACAAGGAGAAATGGACAATAATGGGTAAAGTCTTGTAGGGGAAAGCCTTGTGACAGGACTTCTGAGATCATCTTCAAACCCCAGATGCTGACATAACTGTTTTTCACGTAGCAACCCATTCACCCTTTTCCCCGCTGGGAAACCAAGGAACAGAAGCTATAGCACAAGTCAGAACGGTGCATCCTGAGGGGGAAGCTGCCCATTGGATTCACCAGAAAAGCAGACACTGAAGTGCCTGGGCTGGTTGGAAAATAGGCAAAGAGGCAGGCATAGCAGTAAAGTATGGTGATCTGGTGGGTGCTGTACAAAATTGTCCCTTGTGCTCTCACCAACGTCCAAGGCATCTGCCACACAATCCTGGGCAGATACATAAGGGAACACAGCCAGTGATGGACTGGCAGGTAGATTTTATAAGGCCTCTATCCCCAGCCCAAGTGAAGGAGTCAAGGACTCTCTCGTTTGTGTGGACACTGTCATTGCCTTGACACAGGTGTTCCTGTGCAAATGAGCAAACCAGGCTGCTATAATAAAGGGATTATAAAAATTGAGTGTTATGTATGGGATATCCTGAAGGGTTGATAGTGACCAGGGAACATACTTTACAGGTCATGATGTGCCCAAATGGGTGTCTGAGAATGAGGTACAGTGGCGTTACCACCTGCCCTACAACCCCCAGCCCAAAGTCCTGGTAGAAAGGAAGAACTGTGTCCTAAAACAACAAATATGAACCGTACAGGCAAGGCTTCCCTGGCAGGGTGTACCAAGTTGCTGCCTGAGGCTTTGACGTTGATAAATCCAGCTCCCCCTGGGGCTTTAGCTCCATATGCCAGACTAGGAGCCCCGAGTGACCCTCCAGCAAAAATCCAAGTAATGTCACAAACTCCGGCAGCATATCCACTAAGGTTGTTTTCAGAACAAAACAACATGGTCCTCCAGACACCCTAGGACATGGTGTTGGAAAGTGGAACCATCTAATGACATCTGTCCAAGGTCACCCCACCAGGGTAGATTGGTTACTTCATCCCTCTGTAGATGGAGGAATTAATCGGCCTAATGTGGGAGCCCACCATCCTACTGCAGAGAGGGCCTCAGCAGTCATGCTTCACGTGAAAGGGAACAACTTCTATACCACGAGGGATGGAGGTGGGTCTCCTTTTCTAGCATACAACAAAATGGGTGACTTTACTCACAACCCCTCAGGTGACCTCTCTGGGCAGCACATATGGGAAAATGCCTAAAGCAGCTGCTGTTCTCACTACCCAAAGGGAAGCCACTAGTGTGATCATAATAGAAGGGGAAGATTTACCCATCCTGGTACCCCCTAGGAAACCCTGGTGGTGTAGTGGTTAAGAGCTACAGCTGCTAACCAAAATGTTGGCAGTTTGAATCCACCAGGTACTCCTTGGAAACCAAATGGGGCAGTTCTACTCCGTCCTATAGGGTCGTTATGAGTCAGAATGGACTCGACAGCAATGGGTTGTTTTTTGTTTTTTTGGTACCCACTAAACACCTGTCTTTCCAACTGTAGGTATGGCCTACTCTGCTTTCTTCCCTTCAGGGCTGCCAATCTCTTCCTTGAGTAGGGTCACAGTTTCACAGTAGTCCACAACAAAACCAGCTACTGTGTGTGTGGACATCTCCCTTTCTTGAGTGCTGAAGGCATGCCTTGGAGTGTAGAGTCCCTGACCATAACCAACTGGGCAGCTCTCTGGTTGGCATGGTATTTTGATGGGTCTTGGCCTTTTCCTGGGTATAGGAATTGCCTGCTGTGTTTGTCTATACTGCTGGTGTGGTGTGTCCCTCCAACTACAGTGTTGCTGTCTGAACCTACAGTGACACATCTTTGCGGGGCCCTTAGGGACTTTGCAGAAGAGAGGGAACACATCAGATTGTAGGAGCTGGCCTCAAGGGGTGGACTGCAGAGGAACATGGCTGCCCTTATGCTTTCTGTTAGTTCACTGCTATTTCTGTTAGTTCACTGCTGTTTTCCAAGCCTCTGTTATGTGGTCTTGCTGAGGCACTCTTATGTAACTCTCTGGCATGGAGCCACTTTTGTCCTCGACCACTATAAAACCTCCACCCACCCCATCCCTTACTGCTGGATGTGGTGATATGCTTTGGTCCTCCTGCCTCTTGTGACCACTGCCTTAGTATGTAAATCTCCCTAATAAAGACTCCTTTGCCACCCACTGGAGATGCCTGCCACTTTCCTCAATCTTTTGGCACTCTTCATTTTCAGAGGCAAGTTTCAAGTTACTGGTGCATGCCTGGACACTACTGCTTTAGTAAAGATTATAGCCAAGAAAACCCTATGGAGCAGTTCTACTCTGTAACACATGGGGTCGCCATGAGTCAAAGTAGACTTCACGGCAATGAGTTTGGTTTGGTTTTCCCAAGTCCTTACACCTCTCAGCTTCACCCACAACGTTCAGAAAATGAAGCTCATAAACCACTCGATTGGTCTATGAAGAGAAATAATGCCAACTAGGGCAAGTAAACAGGAGCAATCAGGCACCCACACACACCCATGATTGATGCACAGGACACAGATGGTTTTTCTAAAGAGCCAGAATGATGAAAGGAAATCTCACGATTCAGAGGAAATCTGAAGCAGGAGAAAATCTGAGAGAGCATTCTCTAATCATCTAAGAAATGGGCAAGGAGATCTCCCAAAAAATGCATTCTGCTCCTTCACAGCATACGGCTGTTCTCTCCATAAGTAGAAATAAAAGCTCTTTGCAAAGGCAATGATTTGCTTAGAAAACATTCATTTAAAATGTCTTGTATTTATTGACACTATCATTGCATCTTGGCAGTAGCAGGATATTGTTGCCTCCCATGTGTATTGCCCATGAGCAGGGTTTCATTGTTTAAGAGGGAAAATAAAACAAAAGACTAAGGAGAGTGTGCTTGAAATGCAGGCTTGGCAATATGAAGTTGATTGCCCCAGGAATAATAAGAAAGACTGTATCTGTATTATGAGCTACATCAGGAGCTTGAATTATCTCTCTCTCTCTCTCTCTCTCGATAATACAGTTCAGCTCAGCTGGACAGCCATCCAAATGATTCATATTAAATTCTAGCTATATTCAGCACAAAAGTCATCTAGCATCAGAAGATCAAAGTTACATCAACTAATAAGCACTGGGGAATTGATAAGCGGCTAAAATTAGGTCATCTCCTAGCAGCTGCTTTTGATAGATGAAGTGAAATATAGCCACAGGTTTGCTATTTAAAGAACTGTTACAGCATCTTTTCCTGTAGCCACAATGAACACACAACAAAGTATCATGCCTCTGATTAAATGTTTAATCATGGCTGTTTGCCCCACTGACTGTGGCAAAGATTTATAGCATTTCCATAAAGTGCATTCAGTTCTCAAGCCTGGCCCACTAAATGCATTTTAATTCCCACACCCAGAGTCTAATACAGGCTAGTTCTCCCCCCTCCAGGAGAATTCTGTCAAGTTATTTTAATCACTTCTAAAAGCATTCTGTCAAACAGTTCAGCCTCCAAATCCTGACCCAGCTCAGCGTTTCTAAATTCTTCATCCACTTAAAACAAACACAGCTCTGGCCGGCCAAATGGATTTGTCAACTGTCCTAATTGCCTTGGTTCTTTCTTTTTGTTTTGCCTTTTGCATTCAATTTTAGAATCACATACCCCCAAAATAATTCCCTTCTCTCTCTTTTTCTATTTGTTATTGTTTCTGGATGCTTTGGTTGAGGGATTTGTTTAGTTTGGTTTAGGTTGGTCACGGCTTTGAGAGAGGCCACTAGGTCTGGATATATAGGTCCTGGTGCCTGGATTGGCACATGAATCCTTCTAGGCTAGAGCCAGGGCCCCAGGCTTTCCTCCCCACCAACACACACACACACACACAGTCACGCCACCAGGCACACCCTTGCCATCAACCTTGCTTGGTGGGCTGATCCATCTCCTGGGCTGTACTGGACCTGAGAGCCCAACATGTGATGGAAAAGACCCAAAGGTAAAATGCAGAGGAGGAAAAATAGGAGACCAGAAAAGAAGGAAATAAAACAAACAAACAAATCTATAATCCAAACAAAGTTTAAAACAGTAGTAAACACAGTTGGAAAAGATCCTTGGGTGGAGCAAACAGTTTGCACCGGACCACTACCCAAAAGTTTGGTGGTTCGGCACCAGGGAAGAGAGGCTTGGCAACTTGCTCCCATAAAGATTACGGCCTGATTACAACTAAGAAAACCCTATGGAACAGTTTAACAACAAAAAGACAAATAATCCAATCATAAAATGGGCAAAGGACTTAATAGACATTTCACTGAAGGGGACATTTAAATGGCCACCAAGTAGATGAAAAGATACTCAGTGTCATTAGCCGTCAGAGATATGCAAATCAAAAGCACAACGAGATACTATTTCACTCCCACTAGCATAGCTAAGAAAAAAAAAAAATACAAGTATTGGTGAGGATATAGGGAAACTGTAGTGTGTGTTGTCCTTCCCTTCACCTAAGATAATTCCTGTCTACTATCTAGTTAGTGAATATCCCTCTCCCTCCCTCCCCACCCTTGCAACCATCAAAGAATGTTTTCTTCTGTGTTTAAACCTTTTCTTGGGTTCTTATAATAGTGGTCTGATAAAATATTTGTCTTTTTGTAACTGACTAAATTCACTCAGCATAATGCCTTCCAGATTTCTCCATGTTGTTTGACGGATTCATCATTGTTATTTATCATTGTGTAGTCTTCCATTGTGTGAATATACCATAATTTGTTTATCCATTCATCCACTGATGGGCACCTAGGTTGTTACTATCTTTTTGCTATTGTGAACAGTGCTGCAATGAACATGGGTGTGCATATATCTATTTGTGTGACGGCTCTTATTTCTCTAGGATATATTCCAAGGAGCAGGATTGCTGGATCGTATGGTACTTCTATTTCTAGCTTTTGAAGAAGAGCCAAATCAATTTCCAAAGTTGCTGTTCCATTTTACATTCCCACCTACAGTGTATAAGTGTTCCAGTCTCTCCACAACCTCTCCAACATTAGAAATGAAGTCTTGATACATGCTACAATATGGATGGAGCTGGGAGACATTAAGCAGAGTGCAATAAGTCAATCACAAAAGGACAAATATTGTATGACCTCATTTATATAAAGAGACAGGGAAAGGCATTGTATAGAGAACAAAGTTCATTAGTGGTTACAAGGGGTGAGAGGGAGGGAGAATGGGTGGGGTTAATGGTGATGGAAATATGGCACTGATTAAGGGTAGAGTTGCACAGCCGATTATTGTAATTGCTGTCAATTGCTGTACACCTGTAAAAAGTTGAACTGGCAAAAGTTATGTGATAGATATATTTACAACAATGACACACACACACACACACAAAAAAAAAAAAAGAGTAGCTGCTGACGCTGCTTATGTACAATCAAACACCTCATGGGATTTGGATCCTTGGTTTGGAGGTTTAGGGTCATGGTTTTATGGGACATCCCAGTTAATTGGCTTAATAACATATTTAGTGCTTCTGTTCTACTTTCTAGTTCCTTTCATAGTGCCTGGGGTCTTAAAAGCTTACAAGCAGTCATACAGAGTACAACAGTTGGTCTCTATTTGCCTGGAGCAACAGAGGAAGACAGAGAGTCATGAATAAGAGGAGGATATGGAATGTGTTGCTAATTGCCCCCATGAACAACTGCTTCCTTTGCCATGAGACCAGAAGAACTAGATGGTGCCTGGCTACCATTACTGAACACTTTGATCAAAGATTCCATAGAAGAATCCTGATCAAAGGGGAGAAAATGCAGAACAGAATTTCAAATTCTCATAGACTCCAGACTTCCTGGAGCCATTAAGGTTGGATGAACCCCTGAAGTTATTGCCCTGAGATAATCTTTAAACCTTAAACCAAAAAAATCCCCTGAAGTCTTCTTAAAAACAAACAATAGTTGGTGAAGGGTAAGACTGTACACAGTACCAGGGAAGCCAGCACAACTTGTACAAAGAAAGGTCATGGAAGCTCCATAGACACATCCAAACTCCCTGAGGGACTGAATCGCTGAGCAGAGGACTGTGGGGACCATGGTCTCGGGGAACTTCTAGCTCAATTGGCATAACAGTTCATAAAGACAATGTTGTACATTCTACCTTGGTGAGTAGCGTCTGGGGTCTTAAAAGCCTGTGAGCAGCCATCTAAGATACTCCGCTGGTCTCACCCCTTCGGCAGCAAGGGAGAATGAAGAGAACAGGATACAAGGAAAAGATTAGTCCAAAGGACTAATGGACCACAGCTACCACAGCCCCCACCAGACTGAGTCCAGTAGAGCTAGATGGTGCCCAGCTACCACCACTGACTGCTCTGACCAAGATCACGACGGAGGGTCCTGGACAGATCTGGAGAAGGTTGTAGAACAAAATTCTAACTCACAAAAAAAGACCAGATTTACTGGGCTGACAGACTGGAGAAGCCCCAAGAGTATGGCCCCCGGACACTTTTTTAGCTCAGTGGTGAAGTCGCTCCTGAGGTTCACTGTTCAGCCAGGGATTGGACAGCCCCATAAGACAAAACAGGACTAATGAGGCACAGCGGTCCAGGGACTAGGACTAGAAGACAGGAGAGGACAAGAAAGATGGTGATAGGGAACCCAGGGTTGAGAAGGGACAGTGTTGGCATGTCGTGTGATTGTTAACCATTGTCACAGGGCAACATGTGTACTAACTGTTTAATGAGAAACTATTGGTTCTGTAAACCTTCATCTAAGATATGAAAAAAAAAAAAGAATTATCTATGTGAGATCAGATTGACAACAGAAACTCAAAAGGTTTGATGGGAAGCCTGGGGGCAGCAAGTTGAAGATAATGGTGATGGAATAGTTTGGAAACAGACAGTGAGAATAGCAGCACAACTAGAAGAATGTAATCGATGTCACTGAATTGTACATGTAGAAACTTTTGAAATGGTTAACTTTGGCTATGTATATTTTCACCAAAAAAAAAAAAAAAAAAGGTCCTCCAAGGTCAAGAAGGGAGAGTGTTGACATATCGTGGGGTTGTTAACCAATGTCATAAAACAATACGTGTATTGACTGTTTAATGAGAAACTATTTGTTCTGTAAACAAATCTAAAGTACAATAAAAAAATTTTTTTAAAAAGTTCAGCTTAACTGATAAAAAAAATCTGCCTTGAGCATTGTGCTCTTTAAGAACTACCTATATGGTATCAAATTGACAACAACAAGTCTAAAGATTAGATAGGAACCTTAGTGGGTAGTGAATTTATGTTAATGTGGAAGAAACAACTAAGTAAAGGAGGGTGAGAATGGTTACACAACTCGAAGAATGTAATCAATGTCACTAAATGGTACATTTAGAAATGGTTGAATTGCTATATGTTTTGCTGTGTATATTCTCAACAATAACAAAATAAACAAAATTTGTAAAAATCATTTTAAAAAAGCTCTATGGAGCTCAATTCTACTCTGTAACATACGCAGTCCCCATGAGTCACAATCGACTGGAAGGCAACAGGTTTGGTTTTTGGTTTTTTGGAAAAGGAGACTTCCATGGACAAAGGGCAAAGAAGAGTTTGGTGAACCCTGAGGACCAGGCCACCTGGGCATGGGAGAGAGCTGCGCTTGGCGAAGGAGACTTCTCTCCTGGGCTCCAGGCATAATCTGGCAGACTCCGAGAGGGAGCAGACACCACCGATATGCCGGACTCTGCGGCCTGGACATCCTGAATCCATGCATACTTCCCGGCAGACAGTGGAGGAAGCACTTGGACGGCCCCTCAGGGCAGCAGTGCCCTGGAGAACCGTGGGCTTGAGGACAGAAGAGAAGCCGGCAGGGTTGAGCGCCTTTGAAGCACAGTCACCTCCTCCCAGGACTGACACTCTGGTTCCTGGGCTTTCGCCTGGCCCCACTGCGCAATCACCTAATGAAATGATTATACCATTCTTACAGTGGCTACACTCGAGGGATGACTTTTCATATGGAAATTTAAATCATTTGCTTTCTATGCCAGCCAAACAACTGTGCTGGGCTTTGTTGGGAAGATCTTCTCTAATCACGCAGCGCCCAGCTCCCATTGCAGTAACCAGGTGTTCTAATAGCTGCTTTGTCATTCTCCCCAAGCTCAGTGCAGAGAACGGATGCATCCAGAGGGCTGCAGGAGGTGAAGGTGTGAGTCCCAGTGCTGGCAGTTTCTTCCGAAGTGGTGAGGGTGGATGGAGCTGCAGGGCTGAGAGGGAGGCGTGGGAGCTCATTAAGGCCTGCTCAGCTGGTGCACTGAGGCTTGGCATTTGTTCATGGTCAGAGAAGAGAGACAACATAAAAGACCTGATTTTAAACATGAAAGTGGCTGAGGTCCTTGTTCTTGGCTGTGTTTCTACCCAGAGCTGCTTCCTAACGTATCTGTCATAGTTTGGGTTCCTCCAGAAGCTGACCCTGAGATAAGCATTCAAGTACAACTGGTGTACTTGGGAGGTGATCCCAGGGAGCCCTTGAGGGGGTGCAGGAGGTGACAGGGGATTAGAAGAGGGACAAGACAGAGAAAACAACAGTAAAGCTAGTTACCATAGTGGGCAGCTGGAGCTTAATCCCACTGTGGGACCTCTGGGCACTAGTGTGGATCAAGTACATCAGAGTCACCTATCCAAGGGGTTCAGGGAGCTGAGGCATGTATTAACACTGGTTGAGGGTTGCTGGGTGGGGACGTGGGCAGTACTTCTCCAGCATTTGTGCCTGCTAAGTAGTCAGAACAAGCAGTCAGATGGCCAGGAAGAAGCCAACCAGAAGATGCAGGTGCTGGAGATTAGAAGTTAATGGGCAGGAACTTACATGATAGGAGTGAGGACAAGGAGTATGAGTGAGAGGCATGCTGACAGCGTTTGCTACAACAGCCAAGACTTTATTTTCAGGAGGTACTTTTTAAAAGCTTAGATGTTAGGCCTATGGTGGGAGAGATGAAAGCAAAAACCTGGTTAGAGTCAGAAGTTATTTTCAAGGGTTAATTAAGAAGGACACTGCTATACATTCACATTCAACATTCCATCCAAAAACCTCTCCTTTACACACAATAGGTTCTAAGCTTATCCAGCTGGGTGACGAGACATGCCATGGATGTTTACAGGCCCTTCAACCAGAGGACCTATTCCTTGAGGCCAGTAAGTTAGCACACTATAAATTACACCAGTATGATGCTGTGTAGTTTTTAATCACCTTCATGTACATCATTTACATACTTTGGGAGGTTGTAATTTCCAAAGATAGCCACCCCAATATATAACCCATCCCACAAATTCTTCTTCCAATGTAATGTTGATACTCTTCTCAAAAGGTGGGGTCTATGAGACTAATGGGGCACAACAGCCCAGGGACAAGGACTAGAAGGCAAGAGGGGACAGGAAAGCTGGTAATAGGGAACCCAAGGTGGAGAAGGGACAGTGTTGACATGTCATGGGGTTGTTAACCAATGTCATAAAACAATATATGTACTAACTGTTTAATGAGAAACTGTTTGTTCTGTAAACCATCTAAAGTACAATAAAAAAAAAAAAAAAAAGGTGGGGTCTATATGTCCTCCCCCTGAACCTGGGCTGACCTTTGTAATTGCCTTATCCAATAGAATACCAGGAAGGTACCACTGTATGACTTCCAAGGCTAGCTCAAAAAAAGCAACTGGCTTCCACCGAGCTTTCGATCTCTCTTGAGATGCTTGCCCACAGAACTTAGCCACCATATTGTGAGAAAGCCCCAACTAGACCACATGGAGAAGAACTGAGGCCCCCAGCCTACAGCCCACATCAATCACCAGACATGCGAGTGGGTCTTCAGATATGCCCACCCCTCGGTCTTACCATGGAGCAGAAACAAGCTGTCTCCTCTGTGTGTTGTCTGAATCCATGAGTGTACTGAACGGTTGTTTCATACCACTAAATTTCTGGTTCATCTGTGATACACTTGTGGTAACTAGAATAGTCTTGAACAGGAAATAATGCTAGCTCCAATTTGCCAATGAGAAACTGAAATGCCAAGAAATTCGGTGACTTTCCAAGGCCACACAGCTAGAAAGTGGCAAATCAACTTGGACAAGTAATCCCATTGTAATGAATAGTTATCAAATACTCATTACAAGAAAGGAAACGTGCTAAGCCATTGGGGATAGAAAAATGGCCTTGGAATGGCCCATCTGCATACGCACCTAGGCACCTGCCCACATGCCGTGAGCATTTTTTCCCCAAGGTCTGGGTAAGCCAATATGTTGGATAAATTCTACGAAGTACAGATTTATTTAAAACATCCCCCCTCCCAATAAATGGCAACACCTTACACTTTACTAACATCATCTGTGAGTGTTTGTTCCCTACAGTCTTGGCAACATTATAGCACATGAGTCTTTCCTTTCTGGTAATTTGGAAAGCTTATATTCCGCTTTTAGTTCTTCCACAATTACAGTATCTTTCAAACCTTATACAACACTCTTAACTCAATACATGTTGAATTGTAACCTTGAAGCCCAATCTATTGACTTCACATTATGAAAGGTAAAGAAAGCAGCATAGTTACACAAGTTTCCAACTTTTTTCTCACTTTATCTCCAAATCTGTGCTAATTGTATAATCATTTCTAAATTGTCATGATATAGCATTGTGTTCTGTCCCATACCTGGAGTTGCCATACACATTCAGCCTTCATGCTATATTTAAGAGAATTCAATACACACCACCAGTTCTGTGAGCCCAGCCTCCCAACTCACCCCTTTGTTGACTACATATCCGTCTCCAGGTGTTTTCTCAGAAAGCCTCCTGGGTGTGACATTGCCTGAGTTCTTACTTGTTTGCTATTTTCTTACTCTTGAATAGTTGATACTTTTCATACCATCACACTTTGCCTTTGGGTCTTTTCTTTGAGAGCATGTTCCACAATAGCCATGTATTTCTTAATCCTTGAATTTCATGAAGAAACATGCATTGATATTTTTTTCACTTTTAGCACTATTGTGTGTATGTGTGTTCTTCCCTTGTCTTTTATTTGCTACTTTCCTTTTCACTCTTGCCAAGATCCTTTGCTGGTTCTGTTTTGATGATTGGTAGTCTTTATTTGGGGTGTCATTCATGGTAGACTAATTGTAGCTGAGGAAGGATGTTGGGGAGAGGACAGAGGAGTCAACTAGGACTTCATGAAACTCAGATTTGGACCTTTTTGATGCCAAGCCCTGTGACCTGAGGGTTGTTCCTACACAGGTGGAGCTGAGGTGTGCCAGTTCACGGCCAAGCCCTGAGGTCTCTACCCTGACATGGCCATTGAGCATTTCTGCTCTTCAGCAGCAACAGAGCTTGGCGTACACCGTCATCCTTATCCAGTCCCCACACAACAGCCAGTTCCCCCAGAGATGATGACCTGCACTCGGCCATGGCCAGTCCTGGCTCCTCAATGCCCCCAGAGCCTACTCATGCCCCCATTACCTTGTCTGCTGTGGCCACCAAGAGTGTGCCAGTCTGTTTGGAAACTCCCGTCATGCAGTTGGAGACTGTAAGAGGCTCCTGACCAGCTCCTGGGTTCCCTGCCTCAGACAGCTCTTCTCTTAGACAAGGATTTGAAGAAGTGGCTGTATCCTAGTGTCTGGGAGATGGAGTTTTCATCTCTATTTTATTTTTCTCATGGTTGTTTGTGGTTAGTTTCACCTTACTCTACAACTCTTAATCAAAAACCCAGGAGCCACCCTTCTTTATTTCTAAGACACTGAATTTTCAATGTCAACAATTATTTTTTTAAACTTTTTTTAATTGAAGTGTAATATCCATATAGGAAAGTACACATATCATAAGTGTACAGCTTGATGAATTTTTACAAACAGACCATGCTCATGCAACCAGCACCTTGAACAAGAAGAACAGGTCATCACCAGCATCCCAAGAGACCCCTGTCATGGACTGAATTATGTCCCCTAAAAAATGTATGTATCAGTTTGGCTGGGTCATGATTCCTAGTATTGTATGATTGTGTACCATTTTGTAATCTGATGTGATTTCCTTATATGTTGTAAACTCTGTCACTATGATGTAATAAGATGGATTTGCGGCAGTTATACTGATGAGGTCTACAAGATTAGATAGTGTCTTAAGCCAATCTCTTTTGAGATATCAAAGAGAGAAGCCAGCAGAGACATGTGGGAACCTCATACCACCAAGAAAGCAGTGCCAAGAGTAGAGCACGTCCTTTGGACATGAGGTTCCTGTGCAGAGAAGCTCCCAGACCAAGGGAAGACTGATGACATGGACCTTCCTCCAGAGCTGACAGAGAAAGCGTTCCCCTGGAGCTGACACCCTGAATTTGGACTTGTAGCCTACTAGACTGTGAGAGAATAAACTTCTCTTTGTTAAAGCCATCTACTTGTGGTATTTCTGTTACAGCAGTACTAGATGACTGAGACAACCCCCTTCTTGCCCCTCCCATCAGGGCCCCTTTAGAACACAAAATTGTCAGTAGATACCCCCCAGATGACAATACATGTGCTTCTATCATTACAAATTTAGAAAACACATTGTTGATGTTAGTGGCCATCCAGTCAATTCTAACCCATGTCATGCATACAGAGTAAAACTGCTCCATGGGGTTTTCAAGGCTGTGACCTTTCAGAAGCAGATCACCAGGTCTTGTCTCCCAAGGCACCTCTGGGTATGTTTGAACCACCAACCTTTTGGTTAGTAGCCAAGGGCTTACTGTATTTTTATGCAAATAACACTCAAGTTCTACATTTATTTGTCAACCTTGCCCTCCCCACCCCCCAGGTATCCTCATAAGTGTGCTACGCTAATTTTCTTTTTTTTATAGCGACATGTAAAACAAAATTGGGATAGCTTACTTGGAGGGGGGGTTTGTTTGTGTAAAAATACAGTAACCATTGCACCACCCAAGGACTCCTGAAAAAAAGATAACAAACTCAGTTAACAGTTATATTTTATGCTTACCGAACCCAGAAAGGTGAGTCCTTTTCCGGTGCACTCAGACTTACCAATTATCTGAGCACTGGTCTCTGAGACAGAAAAAGTAACTTGACCGCAACGTGCAGAGCAAGGAGCCCACAGAAGTTTCCTCACATCAGCTCACCAAGCTCTGGGAAGCAGGGCTTATATGTGATTTGGGTAGCAAGATGGCGGCCGCGCAGGTGTTCTGGGGAGGGAAAACTCTAGAAGATGGACAGGAAACAGGAGGTGACGTGGTTCTTGTCGGAACTCTCACTTTGAAATAGGATCCGGGTGATGATTTTCCTTCTGATTCGTTTCGTTCCTCCTGTTGCTAGGACTTCTGTTGAGGTCAATTAGCGGTCACAGCTGACCCTTCTATGCATATGGGGTGGGCCAAATCTGATTTGGGCTAGTTTAAGGACTAATGGAAATGTACTGGCATCAGTAAGGTCAGGTTACAATATCATAACAGCAAGTTCATACACAGAGCAGTTCATCTTTGTATGACAAATACTTATGAGGCCCACAAACAATGTGTGATGCCCAGATACAGGGTCGGATTACCCAATGAGTAAGGTACACACAGGCTTACTTGTGCTGACTTATTAACCCGAAGAACAATTTCACAGAGAGAAAGGAGGGCAGATGGGCTCCCAGGTTTCTGCTTTGGGCAACTGGGTAGATGTGCAGGAGGTAAGCAGTGGGAGATGGGGTGGTCTGCTTTAGAATTGCTAAGACGGAGGTACCACTGGGATGGAATGTGAGTGGTTGGATGCATGGGGTTGGAGCCCCAGGAAAAGATCAGTGCTGAAGACCCATGAGTGGACATCACCAGCTACCTGATGGTACCTGAAGCCTCAGGTGTGGTATCACGGCGGCAATACCAGGAAGAGGGTTGAAGGTGAGAGAAGAGAACTCGGGGGAGAGCCCTGGAGAATTCCAGCACCCCAGGAGTGGAAGAAAAGTAGAAGCTTGTGAAAGGTGGAAAGAGAGGCAGTGGTAGAGAGGGAGGAAGAGAAAGAGAGAGTGTGAGTATGTGGAAGGGAGGAGGGGGGCTTTTCTTGTCCTGCCTTCTCCTACACTTCCCTGACGTGACACACAACACATGTACCCTCCATCCCTTTTCTCTGCCTCCCTCTACCTGGCGTCTTGGAGATTTAGACCAGACCAGTGGGGCCCAGCACATGACTCTCCCGCTTCAGCCTCAGTCTCCTGGACAGTTCTTGGGAGGAAAGTTGCATTTACACCTCCATCCTTGATTTTAATCTTAACGTCCTGGGACCCAGGAATTAGTACTAGATCTTCTCTGTGATTTCTCCAGTGGACAGTCCTTTATATACGTATATATTTTTAATTTTATTGTTGTACTTTAAGTGAAAGTTTACAATTCAAGTTAGTCTCTCATACAAAAATTTATACATACATTCTTATGTGACACTCATTGCTCTCCCTATACTGTGACAGCACACTCCTCCTTTCCACCCCTGATTTCCCATGTTCATTCAACCAGCTCCTAACCCCCTCTGCCTTCTCATCTCACCTCTGGACAGAAGCTGCCCATTTAGTCTCATGTATCTGCTTGAGCTAAGAAGAACTCGCTTCACGAGTATCATTTTATGTCCCATAGTCCAGTCCAATCTTTGTCTGAAGAGTTGGCCTCGGGAATGGTTTTAGTTCTGGGTTGACAGAGAGTCTGGGGGCCATGCCTTCTGGGGTTCCTCCAGTCTCAGTCAGACCATTAAGTCTGGTCTTTTTACTAGAATTTGAGTTCTGCACCCCACATTTCTCCTGCTCCATCAGGGACTCTCTGTTGTGTTCCCTGTCAGGGCGGTCATTGGTGCTAGCCAGGCACCACCTAGTTCTTCTGGTCTCAGGCTGATGAAGTCTCTGGTTTATGTGGCCCTTTCTGTCTCTTGGGCTAATACCTTCCTTGTGTCTTTGGTGTTCTTCATTCTCCTTTACTCCAGGTGGGTGGGACCAATTGATGCATCTTAGATGGCCACTCGCTAGCTTTTAAGACCCCAGACGCAATGGACAGTCCTTAAGTCACTCTGCAAAGGGGGCCTCTGATGAATGTAGAAATGTATATACACAAATGTATGCTTGTAAATGTATGGACAATTCTGGAAGATAGCACAAAAAGGGATAACAATGGTAATATTTATAGAAGGGGCCCCAAGGGATCTGAAGTAGGGAAGGGGGTTATATTTATTGTAAACCCTGTCTTACTGTTAAAAAACCAGTTGCCATCAAGTCAGCTTCAACTCATGGTGACCCCATATGTGTCAGAGAAGAACTGCTCCAAGGGTTTTCAGTGGCCTTTCTTTTGAGGCACCTCTGGTAGCCTCTACCCTCTCATCTTTTGGTTAGCAGCTAAGCACTTTCATTAACTATTTTTATCACCCAGGGACTCCTGTCTTGCTGGTTGAGCATTTTATTTCCGTGTTTATACATTATTTCCTACAAAAAAAAAAAAAAAACACCAGTTCATGTGAGTCCTCCTAGTCAAAACATCTGAAAATCACTTCTGCACACCATCAAATTTTTTTGCACAAAAAAGGGTTCATGCTTCCTTCACCCAGGCCTTGAGTTTAAGTAACCTGTGAAAACACAGAGCTGCTCCTGAAAGCAGTTGAGATCTTGACTAAGGTCTAAGGATGCTAGTGAATATCCCCATTCACGACACCTCACAACAACAATTCTTGAAATAAATACAACCTCATGCGTCCTGTAACTCATTACCACCACCTTTCTGCTAAAGCCTCTCTCCTCCCCCAAAACCCTCAACCCCTCAAAACCCTCCCCAGACCAACTCCATGTCTTCCTCTCCAGTTGAGCAGTCTGTTCTACAGGTAACACTCTCTCTCCGTCCAATTTTCCTAGAAAACAAACAGCTGATCAACGACTGAATGAAGATCCTTCCTCATCCAGAGGGAGGTGATGGAAACAGACTGCAAACTCCAGCAAGTTAGTATCTTAGTTTTCACATGTGTCACAAATTAATTCCATTTTTGTGTCAGGAGTTCAGTTCCCTTCTCCCGTAGCTAGAAGGGCTTTGCCGAATATTCTCCTGGGGAAAATCATTTAATTGTTTCAATTGAGTCAATTATCTATTTTAAGAGTCAATGTTTGTTTCTCAGAATTTAGCAGCTTATCTAATACAAGGAGCCCTGGTGAGGCAGTGGTTAAGAGCTATGACTACTAACCAAAAGGTCAGCAGTTCGAATCCACCAGCTGCTCCTTGGAACTTTATAGGGTAGTTCTACTCAGCCCTATAGGGTCACTATGAGTTGGAATTGACATGCTGGCAATGGGATTTTTTTTTTTTTTTAATCTAATAAAAGAGGTTAACCTTGATGACATGTCTTGGGGTTGTTAACCAATGTCATAAAACAATGTGTACTGACTGTTTAATGAGAAACTGTTCTGTAAACCTTCATCTAAAGTACAAAAAAAAAAAAAAAAAGGTTAACCTTGGTGTAGAAAACTCACCTAACTTTTATGCAAGTTACAGGAAACGGGGGCTTGCCCACAGGGATAGTGATGGCCTCGGAGGCTCCTGGTCTGTAAAAGGTTGGCGAGGCCTACCGTAGGCAACCTCTGGAGCAATCCCCCCATTGGGAAGCACGCTTGCTGATGTCTAGGGTGAAGTCCTTGGGTGGTGCAGTTTATGCGCTCAGCTGCTAACCAGAAGGTTGCAGGTTGGAGTCCACCCAGAGGTGCCTCAGAAGAGAGACCCATTGATCGACTTCCGAAAGAAGATTGAAAACCCCGTCGAGCAGGGTTCTACTCTCACACACATGGGGTCACTATGAGTGGGAGTCTACTCCAGGCAACTGGTTCCCATCTGACGGTGGGGCCCAGGCACTCCTTAGTATGACTGAAGCTACTGTTCTAAATCAGCCTGCCTTCCTCTCCTTTGAGTACCCGTTAGCCAATTGGGGGGTCTCTAGACCCCCGACTTCTTCTTTTTGCACTACTTGCTCCTTCTTCCTCACATACGGATACCAATGCCACGAACTCCTGTGGGTGCCAGCGGCTTGTCTCAACCCGCTTGTATTTCGGAAACCCTGGTGGCATAGCGGTTAAGAGCTAGGGCTGCTAACCAAAAGGTCAGCGGTTCGAATCCACCAGGTGCTCCTTGAAAACCCTATGGGGCAGTTCTCCTCTGTTCTGTAGGGTCCTTATGAGTCGGAATTGACTGGATGTCAAAGAGTTTGGTTTTTTTTTTGGTTTGCGGGGATCCTTTGTTACCTACTTTGTTGTCGGTATTGTGTGTGAATTTTTGGTTTTGCTATCTAGTTGCTCTGTCAGTTCCTAAAGGAGTGGGGGTGGGGAGGCTAGGATGGGGCACAGACCCAGCATTTAAGAATGACGGTCTTTAATGAATTACCTTTATGAGTTCCCCATGGCCCACCCTGACCTCTAGGAATTCACCTCTCCTGGGAAATGATGCTAAGCCATTAAGAAAACGTCAAGCTTTTCCAGGTTACTCTTTTTGGTAAAGGAAGGAAAATATAATATGGCTTATAAATATTTCTTCCCCAAATGCTTAATTTTTAAGTGAAGGAAGGAGCTCTGGTGGTGCAGTAGTTAAGAGCTCGGCTGCTAACTGTAAGCTCAGCAGTTCCAACCCACCAGCTACTCCATGGGAGAAAAATGTGGCAGTCTGCTTCCATAAAGATTACAGCCTTGGAAACCCTATGGAGCAGTTCTACTCTGTCCTGTAGGGTCACTATGAGTCGGAATCAACTCAATGGCAATGGATTTTTGGGTTTGGAACTTAAGTATACATGGAACTATTCAGCCCCCAACTATTCTGAATAATGTAGATAGATAAGTATGAGTGTGTGTGTGTGCATTGTTGTTGCTATTGTTGTTGATGTTAGTTGTTGTCAATTGGCTCCAACTCATGGTGACCCCGTGTACAACAGAACAAAATGTTACCAGTTCTGTGCCACCTTCACAACTGTTGGTGTACTCAAGTTCATTGTTCCAGCCACTGTCTGTTTTGAGTGCTTTCCAACCTAAGGGGCTCATTTTCCAGCACTATATCAAACAATATTCTGTTGTGATCCATAGGATTTTCACTGGCTAATTTTCAAAAGTGGATCACCAGGCCTTTTTCTTAGTCTGTCTTAGTCTGGAAGCTCCACTGAAACCTGTCCACTGTGGGTGACCCTGCAGGTATTTGAAAAACCAGTGGCACAGTTTCCAGCATCACAGCAACCCTCAAGCCACCACAGTATGACAAACTGATAGACAGGTGGTAGATGTGTGTGTGTAGCTTTTGATAATTCAAAAGCTGTGTTTGAGTGTTGTTTTTTAAGCATATTATTTATCAAATATTCAAACCTGGTGTAAGTTCTTTCTTCCCTTCAATGTCAGACCAGAGCCAGGTTTCAGTTTCACGTGGTAGCAGCCAGATCAGTTACCATGTCGGTGGAGGGATGCTGGTGTCTGTGCCCAAAGGCAACACGTGCTCTGCTGTAGCTCAAGGGCTGAAGACGAGAAAGCACCCAAAGCAGGACTCATTGTAATGAGAGCCTGGCCTGCTTTCCCTCTCTGCTAACAGGCTGTCATCTCCAAGAAAATGCAAAAACTAACACACGTTTTGTTTTTTGTTTTATTTTTTGTGATTGCTGTTGTTTTAAGAGTTTCTTGCTTCTCTTCTTTAGTGAGCGTTCTCCCCCAAACCTTTCTGTTAATAAGCTCTGGTAGTTCAATTAAATGACACCACATTCCCACAAGAGATTTCTGAGTGCAAATAGATTGGCTCCGAGCTTCGGATTGGCAAGCCTCACAGTGCCCTCAAATTATAAGGTGACCTACATTCTTCCTGCATTGCTGAAAAGTCAGCAGGCAAAATAGCTCTACAGGTCCAGGATGATGAGGGAGCTGGCACAGCCCTTTGCCAATGTGACAGCTCTCAAATCGCACCCAAGAACTGATCAAGGGTATATGCACTGTGTTCAGCCACAAAAAAGACCCAGGGACATTGCATCTCAGAGAAGTCTCATCTAAGAAAAGGACACTAGAGGATGGGAGGAACATTCTCAAAAGCAATGAGATTCTTACAGTACATGTACTGTGCTCTTTATATTTGTGCTTCTTTTTATATTTACGTGGCTATAAGAGTTGGAACTATTTATGTTAAGTGACTGTAAAAACAAACCTGCATCAGAGATCAATGAGAATAGGTCAGAGAGGCAGATAAACAAGTCACTCCCCACTACAATGCAACAAAATAGACAGAGACAGGGGTGAGCCTGTGAGCCCGGCATTATGTCTTCTTATGATTTCACAAACATTTGCTGCCTGTCCACATTTTGCTGCTTCAGAGAAAATCAGAGGCCTGAACAGGAAGTGTTTAGGAATGGAATATACTGAAGTCTACATTAAGATGGATGGATGGAGAGATGGGTGGATGGAGGGATGGATGGAGGGAGGGAGGGAGGAGGGGATGGATGGATGATGGATGGATGGATGGTTGGATGGACAGATGGATGGATGGATGGATGGGTGGGAGGGTGAGTGGGGAGAAGATAGATGGGTGGATGGAGAGATGCATGATAGATAGATAGGTAGATGTGTGATAAACCAGATATATCAAAATGTTAATTGCAGAATCTGGGTGATAAATATACAGGTAATCTCCCTACAATTCTTTCAACTTTTTTGTATGTTTGAATATTTTTGTAATAATATGTCAGGGGAAAAATCTGTGACAGAGTGTCCCTCATGGCATGGTTCTAACAGACCCAAGAGACTTGTTAAAAAGGCAGACTCCTGAGCCCCACCTAGACATATATCAGAGTCTCTGAGAGTGAATCCTGGGAAATTGTATTTTAAAAGCTCTCCAGAAATACCTATATTAAAAAAGAAGATCTCAAATAAATAGTCTAACTCATACAGCTTGAGGAACTAGAAAAAGAAGAGCAAACTAAACCTAAAGTTACTAAAAGAAAAGAAATAATAAAGATCAGAGCAGAAATAAATGAAATAGAGAACAGGAAAACAGTAGAAAGAATCAACAAATCCAGAAGTTCGTTCTCTGAAAATATCAATAAAATTGACAAAACATTTGCTAGGCTTACAAAGAAACAAAGAGAGAAGACTCAAAGAACCAAAATAAGAAATGACAACTGACCCAACTGAAGTAAGAAGGATCATAACAGAATATTATAAACAACTGTACTCCAATAAAATTGATAACTTTGATGAAATAGACAAATTTCTAGAGACACATAACCTACCTAAACTGACTCAAAAGGAAGTAAAAAAAAAACCTCAACAGACCCATAACGAGCAAGGAGACTTAATCAGTAATAAAAAGCTTCCCAACAGAGAAAAGTCCGGCACCAGTCAGCTTCACTGGGGAATTTTATCAAACATTTAGAGAAGAGCTAACACCAATCCTGTTCAAACTCTTCCAAAAAATAGAGGAAGAAGGAATACTCCCTAACTCTTTCTATGAAGCCAGCAAATGATACCAAAACCAGAAAAACACACCACAAGAAAACTACAGACCAATGTCCCTTATAAATATAGATGCTATCTTAGTCATCTAGTGCTGCTATAACAGAAATACCACAAGTGGATGGCTTTAACAAAGAGAAGTTTATTCTCTCACAGTCCAGTAGGCTACAAGTCCAAATTCAGGGCATCAGCTCCAGGCGAAGGCTTTCTCTGTTGACTCTGGAGGAAGGTCTGTGTCTTCAATCTTCCCTTGGTCTGGGAGTTTCTCTGCCCAGGAACCTCAGGTCCAAAGGATGTGCTCTGCTCCTGGCACTGCTTTCTTGGTAGTATGAGGTTCCCATGTCCCAAAGGGCAAGGAGGGGGAAGGGGGAAGATATTTACTGACATAGACCATAACACATGTTTTGCAAAGATAGGTGTAATGCTTAATTTTATGTGTTGACTTAAAATTAGGCTATGATTCCCAGTGTTTTGTTCAAATACTAGTCTACTTGCTGTCATGTGAACAACGTGGGTAGAGCAGATTGCCTTCTATAATGTAACGTAATTACTTTCCATAATGTAACATAATCAATCAGCCAAAGGCCTTAAGAGCAAAAAGGCAGTTTCCTCGGGGTGTGTTCTGCCTCCAGACTATAATTTTTTTTTCAGGGTGTTAAATGTGTTCGTTACCTTTATTGTGGTAATGTTTTCATTAAATCATGTGTCAAAACTGATCAGATTGTACCTTTTAAATATATGCTGTTTATTGTATGTAATTTTACCTCAATAAGCTATATTAAAAATCATGAGTGAACTGAAAAAAAATTTTTTGTAGATGTCAGCAGTTTTTCTTTTCCTTTGTTAAAATGTTGAAATCAAGTATACTTAAATTTAATACATATTTTAAAAGCATATGTAATATTACTCATTTTTTATATTTTTTTAATCATACTTTAGATGAAAGTTTACAGAACAAATAGTTTCTCTTTGAACAGTTAGTACACATATTGCCCTATGACAATGGTTAACAACAACACGACTTGTCATCACTGTCCCTTCTCAACCTTGGCTTCCCTATCACCAGCTTTCCTATCCCCTCCTGCCTTATAGTCCTTGTCCCTGGGCTGTTGTGCCCCAATAGTCTCATTTTGTTTTATGCAGCTGTCTAATCTTCGGCTGAACAGTGAACCTCGGGAGTGACTTCATTACTGGGCTAAAAGGGTGTCTGGGGTCCATGCTCTCGGGGTTTCTCCAGTCTCTGTCAGGCCAGTAAATCTGATCTTTTTTTGTGAGTTAGAATTTTGTTCTGCATTTTTCTCCAGCTCTGCCCTGGACCTTCTGTTGTGATCCCTGTCAGAGCAGTCAGCAGCAGGCACCATCTAGTTGTACTGGACTCAGTCTGGTGGAGGCCATGGTAGTTGTGGTCCATTAGTCCTTTGGACAGACTGTAAATATTTTTGCAGAATTCTTACCTCACTCTTCCTAGTACCTTATCTTGGAGCTTGGGATGCAAGCCTGTAGAATTTTGAACTTTCCAGCCCCCACCCCCACGATTGTATGAGCCAGCAGGAGTCTCCAGCCTGTCACCTGACCTATGGACTTTGGACTTGCCAGCCCCCCACTATCACAGGAGCTAATTCCTGGAAGTGAATCAATATCTCTCTCTCAACCTCTCTCTCTGTCTATCTATATGCACACACATATATACATATATATACACATATACATAAAATACAGTGATATATATAATATAAGATAGATGAATAGATAGGTAGATTGATAGATGATAGATAAGTAGATAGGTAGGTAGGTAGGTAGAAGATAGATATGAGAGAGAGAGAGAGATAGACTGACAGATGATAGAGAGATAGATGATAGAGATAGACTGACAGATAGATGATAGATGATAGATAGATAGATAGATGATAGATGATAGATAGATAGATAGATGATAGAATCACTGGTTCTCTTTCTCTGGAAAACCCTGACTAAGACAACAGGCAATCAATGTGCACTTCAGTTAAGCACATGCCATGTGTCTGTGTATCCATTCCTCTGGGATGTGTTGACTAGGAGAAATGGCCACCACTGGGAAAGGATGGGGGTTGTGAGGGAAAATGCACAGGTCATGCTGTGCCTCCTAGATGCCATCTCAGCAGAGGAGGCAGTCCTGTGGATAATGGCCAGCTTATAAATAGGGACTCCTTCCCCTTTGTGGAAATGTGAGGAGAGGAAGGCTCTGCTGGCCAGGTGGTCATCTGCTGTGCAAAACACATCAGTCCCTCCCCTTGTAAAAGGGGAGAAGCCCTATAGTCCAACCCTCCATTTCATCCTACTGTGTTTTTCATCCCTTCTCAGTAGGTTTCTAACACTCTAGCCCTGCGTGGTCCAATAGAAGCTGCTAGCCATATGTGACTCTTGAGCACTTGAAATGTGGCTAGTCAGAATTACAATGTGCTCAAAGTATTAAATGCATTCCAGATTTGGAAGACTTGGTGCAAAAATAGAATGTAAAAATCTCTTTAATAATTTTATATTGTTTACATGTTGGAATAACAATATTTGGGATATATTGGGTTAAATAAAGTTTGTTATTAAAATTAACTTCACCTATTTCTTTTTATTATTTTCATGTACCGGTTGCCGTCGAGTTGATTCTGACTCATAGTGACCCTATAGGACAGAGTAGAACTGCCCCATAGAGCTTCCAAGGAGCGCCTGGTGGATTCGAACTGCTGACCTTTTGGTTAGCAGCCATAACACTTAACCACTACACCACTACTGAAAATTGTCAGTCATATAGGTGGCTCACATTATATTTCTGTCAGATAGCACTGCTCTCGTCAGTAGATGCCTCCAAACACCCACGATCTTTCCCATCCTTGTGTCTTCACTCATGCTATGTCCCTTGCCCTGGTGGCATAGTGGTTAAGAGCTCAGTTGATAACCAAAAGATTGGCAGTTCAAATCCACCAGCCGCTCCTTGGAAACCCTATGGGCCAGTTCTACTCCATCCTGTAGGGTAGTTATGAATCGGAAGCAACTTGACGACACCTAACAACAACAACATGTCCCTTGCCTGGCTTATTTTCTCCACCTCTCCCTGTCATCGCAAATACATCAGTCTTTCCCAAGTTTAGCCCAGCCTTCTCGCCTGGGCCAAAAACAAGTCCTGCCAAACTGTGTTCTTTGATTTATTCACTTGAGTTTGAGGACAGTGGTGTCTCCCTAGATTGTGACCCCTGCCTTCGGTCTTATAAGAACATTGTCTAGTCAGCTAAAATAAAGAACGCCAGCTTCCACTGACCCTTGCTCCACAGAAGAACCCAGACTCCAAGGGCAATGATTAACATGGTAGCTGGTTCTTACACGGGCTCCAGCAAAGCTTCCTGTGTTGGTAAAAATTTGTAACTTAGGCTCTGGGCAGTGTTAAGGCAGTGTTGCACACTTAAACACCAGGCATTTCCCTTGAACAAGGAAATGTGAACATCTCTGAGAGAGTCTCATCCGATCCCTGCTCAACAAGAGGAAGACGTTTTTGGTCATCAATGTTCTACTCATCTCCCAGATTAACATTTTCGCTTGTATCTCTCCTGCTATCTCTCAGACTTATTTTTGGGAAACTCAGAAAGATGTCCATTCGGGCATTTTTTTTCCCAGTAATAAATGAAATCAAACATGTTATGGATTGAATTGTGTCTCACAAAAATATGTGTTGAAGCCCTGGCCCAGATGGCTTCATTGGAGAATTCTACAAAACATTTACAGAAGAGCTTGTACCAGTACTACTCAGGCTATTTCAGAGCATAGAAGAGGAAGCAACACTTCCAAATTCATTCTATGAAGCCAGCATAAAGCTGATACCAAAACCAGGCAAAGATGTCACAAAAAAAGAAAATTACAGACCAATATCTCTCATGAATATAGATGCAAAAATTCTGAACAAAATTCTAGCCAATAGAATTCAGCAGCATATCAAAAAAATAATACACCATGACCAAGTAGGATTCATACCAGGTATGCAAGGAAAGTTGAACATTAGAAAATTAATCAATGTAACCCACCACATAAATAAAAGGAAAGAAAAGAAACACATTATGATCTCAATTGACACAGAAAAGGCATCTGACAAAGTCCAACACCCATTCCTGATAAAAACTCTCAATAAAATAGGTATAGAAGGGAAATTTCTCAACATAATAAGGGGCATCTATGCAAAACCGATGGCCAACATCATTCTCAATGGAGAGAGGCTGAAAACATTCTCCTTGAAAACAGGAACAAGACAAGGATGCCCTTTATCACCACTCCTATTTAACATTGTGCTGGAAGTTCTAGCTAGAGCAATAAGGCAAGAAAAAGAAATAAAGGGCATCCAAATTGGTAATGAAGAAGTTAAACTGTCCCTGTTTGCGGATGATATGATACTATACATAGAAAACCCTAAAGACTCCATGAGAAATCTACTGGAACTAATAGAAAGATTCAGCAGAGTAGCAGGATACAAGATAAACATACAAAAATCAGTTAGATTCCTATACACCAATAAGGAGAACGACGAAAAGGAAATCAGGAAAACAGTACCATTTATAATAGCCCCTAAAAAGATAAAGTACTTAGGAATAAATCTAACCAGGGATGTAAATGACCTATACAAAGAAAACTACAAAACACTACTGCAAGAAACCCAAAGAGATCTGCATAAATGGAAAAACATACCGTGCTCATGGATAGGTAGACTCAACATTGTGAAAATGACAATTCTACGCAAAGCAATTTACAAATACAATGCAATCCCGATCCGAATACCAACAACATTCTTCAAAGAGATGGAAAAACTAATCATTAACTTTATATGGAAAAGGAAGAAGCCCCGAATAAGTAAAACACTACTGAAGAAGAATAAAGTTGGAGGACTCACACTACCTGACTTCAGAACCTACTATACAGCTACAGTAGTCAAAATAGCCTGGTACTGGTACAAAGACAAATACATTGACCTATGGAACAGAATTGAGAACCCAGATGTCAACCTATCCACCTACTGTCACCTGATCTTCGACAAGGGCCTAAAGTCCATCAAATGGGGAAAAGACAGTCTTTTTAACAAACAGTGCTGGCAAAACTGGATACCCATCTGCAAAAAAATGAAACAGGAAAAAAAGAAAAAAACAAAAAAAGCTGAGAATTCAGAAGGTTAAAATGTTGTGGGGTTGTTAACCAAAGTCATAAAACAGCATGTGTACTACTGTTACATGAGAAACTGTTCTGTAAGCCTTCACCTGAAGTACAATAACATATTAAAAAAAAAAAAATGAAACAGGACCCATACCTCACGACATCTACAAAAACTACTTCAAAATGGATCAAAGACCTGAATACAAAGCCTAAAACTGTAAAGTTCATGGAAGAAAAAATAGGACCAACACTACAGGCCTTAATACAAGGCATTAACAGGATACAAACCATAACCATCAATGCACAAACCTCAAAAGATAAGCTAGATAACTGGGATCTTCTAAAAATCAAACACCTATGCTCTTCAAAAGACTTCACCAAAAGAGTAAAAAGAGAACCTACAGACTGGGAAAAAAGTTTTGGACAGTACAAGTCAGACAAAGGTCTAATCTCCATAATCTACAAGAAAATCCAACACCTCTACAACAAAAAGACAAATAATCCGATTAAAAAATGGGCAAAGGAAATGAACAGACACTTCACCAAAGAAGACATTCAAATGGCCAACAGACACATGAGGAAATGCTTGCAATCACTAGCCATTACAGAAATGCAAATTAAAACCACAATGAAATACCATCTCACCCCAGCATTACTGGCATGAATCAAAAACACTGGAAATAACAAATGTTGGAGGGCTGCGGGGAGATTGGAACTCTTGTGCACTGCTGGCGGGAATGCAAAATGATACAACCATTTTGGAAAATGATATGGCGCTTCCTCAGAAAGCTAGAAATAGACATACCATTCAATCTAGCAATCCCACTCCTAGGAATATATCCTAGAGAAATAAGAGTCATCACTTGAATAGACATATATATGCACACCTATGTTCATGGCAGCATTGTTCACAATAGCAAAACGATGGAAACTACCTAGATGCCCATCAGCAGATGAATGGATAAACAAACTATGGTACATACACACAATGGAGTACTATGCAATGAGAAAGAACAATGATGAATCTGTGAAGCATCTCATAACATGGATGAAACTGGAGGACATCATGCTGAGTGAAATACGTCAATCACAAAAGGACAAATATTGTATGAGACCTCTATTGTAAAAACCCATGAAAAAGTTCACACACAAAATGTAACAATCTTTGTTGGTTACCAGGGATGGGAGGGGTGGGGGGGAAATACTAAATAGGCACAGATAAGTGGTATCTTGGGTGAAGGGTGAGACAGTGCACACAATACAGGGGAAACCAGCACAACTTCTACAAGGAAAGGTCTTGGAAGCTCCGTAGACACATCCAAACTCCCTGAGGGACTGAATTGCTGGGTGGAGGGCTGTGGGGACCATGGTCTCAGGGAACATCTAGCTCAATTGGCATAACACAGTTTATAAAGACAGTGTTCTGCATTCTACCTTGGTGAGTAGTGTCTGGGGTCTTAAAAGCCTGTGAGCAGCCATCTAAGATACTCCACTGGTCTCATCCCTTCGGGAGCAAGGGAGAATGAAGAGAACAAGATACAAGGAAAAGATTAGTCAGAAGGACTAACAGACCGCAGCTACCAAGGCCTCCACCAGACTGAGTCCAGTACAGCTAGATGGTGCCCGGCTACCACCACTGACTGCTCTGACTGGGATCACAGCAGAGGGTTCTGGACAGAGCTGGAGAAGGACATAGAACAAAATTCTAACTCACAAAAAAAAGAACAGATTTACTGGCCTAATGGATACTGGAGAAACCCTGAGAGTATGGCCCCCAGACACCCTTTTAGCTCAGTGGTGAAGTCATTTCCAAGGTTCACCGTTCAGCCGGGGAGTGGACAGCCCCATAAAACCAAATGGGACTAATGAGGCACAGCAGTCCAGGAACAAGGGCCAGAAGGCAGAAGGGGACAGGAAAGCTGGTGATAGGGAACCCAAGGTTGAGTAAGGACAGTGTTGATGTGTTGTGAGGTTGTTAACCATTGTCGTAGGGCCACATGTGTACTAACTGTTAAATGAGAAACTATTTCATTCTGTAAGTCTTCATCTAAATTGAGAATAGCAGCACAGTTGGAAGAGCGCAGTCGATGTCACTGAACTATGCATGTAGACATTTTTGAAATGGTGTATCTTTGGCTATGTATATTTTCACCAAAAGAAAAAACGTCTAGAAGGGAGAGGGTTGACATGTTGTGGGGTTGTTAACCAATGTCCTAAAACAATATGTGTACTACTGTTTCCTGAGAAACTATTTGTTCTGTAAGCCTTCACCTGAAGTACAATAAAAAAAAATAAAATAAAAATGTGTTGAAGTCTTGGTCCCCATACCTGTAGGTGTGATCCTGTTTGGAAATAAGGGTTTTCTTTTCTTATGCTAATGAAGACAAACCAGTGTAGGGTGGATCCTAAACCTAATCACTTCTTAGTTATAAAAAGACCAGAATAGACACAGAGACACACACAAGGGGAAGACAGACACCATGTAGTGATCGTCTATAAGTCAAGGAACAAAGGAGTGCCAGGACTACCTACAAGGAAGGAACCAACTTGGCTGAGAGCCTGAAGTAGGACTTCCAGCCTTCAGAACTGTGAGAAAATAAAATTCTGTTCTTTAAAGCCAACCACTTGTGGTATTTGTATTATAGCAGCGCTAGATAACTAAGACAGAGGAGAAGAACGGAAGGCCTTTGGCTCACTCAAGAGCATTAAGAATTTAAGTGTTCTTACCAGGCAAGGAGAAATACTCACTGGTAAGGACCATGGTGAGCAAGAAAAGATCTAAATACACAAAACATGTGTACAGAGGGCTGAGAAGTTTGCATAACACATACATACAGATATAAACTTAAGGATACATAGATAATGCTGTTTAAATATATCTACCAGTGAAGATATCTGGAATTATGGCCACCTCTATTCAAAACTCAAAATAGGACTGAGGCAGGTCCTTCCCAGCCAACAGAAGATTCAGGTAGAGAGAAGCAAACCAAGGAGGACTATTAATGATGACTTGGATGGTGCTGATGATATTTATTAAGAATACACCAAGCTCTTAGCTAAGTATTTAATTAGCATTATCTAATTTAATCCCCGGAGCTGTGGTGGCACAGTGGTTAAGAGCTCGGCTGCTAACCAAAAGGCCATCAGTTCGAATCCACCAACTGCTCTTTGGAAACTCTATGAGGCAGCTCTACTCTGTCCTATAGGGTTGCTATAGGGTCACTGTGAGTCGGAATCGACTCAACAACAACAGGTTTGGTTTTTTCATTGTTGTTAATTTAATTTCCACCATTCTCATGAGGTGAGTATTATTACAGTTAAATAAATGAAAGGGCAATAATTTGCCCGAGGTCAGTGGTGGAGCCAGGATTTAAATGCAGCTTTATCCAGTCCTAGGTTTGCAAACTGTTAACATGCATGGCTGCTAACTGAAAGGTAGGCAGTTTAAGCCCACCCAGAAGGGGCCTGGGACAAAAGTCCTGGCAATCTACTTCTGAAAAATCACCCAATGAAAACCTTATGGAGCACAATTCGACTCTGACACACATGGGATTGCCATGAGTCAGAATTGACTGGACAGCAAATGGCTGGTTATCCAGCTCCAAACACATGCTCGAACCACTGAGTATATCTCCTCTCAAGGAAAAACAATTGTTCTTTTCTCTATTCTAGAAGGAAACTATTCATTTATTTATTCATTCATTTGTTTCTGTCACAAATATTTACTGAACATACCCCAGAGGAAAATACTCATTGGTCTCTGATAAAAATATTAACTCTGTGGAGCCATTTTTGGAGCTTCTTTGGAAGGCAAAGTGAGTGAATAAAAATTCCTGTCTCTCACTAGCCTCCTCGCTCCACTGGAGAAACTCAGAACTCTCTGGTCTTTTTTTTTTCCTTACCCCTGTCTCTAGAACTGAAGAGCAGCCAGCTCCCAGGGAAAGATTATTTACTGTCTGAACAGCAACAGGGCATTAAGGTAACCAAGACAGGTTTTTATAAAGCACAAGGTCAACTTTTCCTCTGAAATGAATAACACAAAAGCTCCAAACCACTGATTATGAAAGTTAATACCAATGGTAAAAACCGTAATAATAAGAACTGACATTTGTTGAAGATTTACTGAGCACATTTAATTTTCAAACTCTGTGCAATAGGGACTATCATTATTCTCTGTTTCCCTGCTGAGGAAATTAAGGCTTAGAGAAGTTAGCCTGCCCGGGTCACAAAAATGCCAGTGTCTGAAAGTAAGTCTGATTCCAGTCCGTTCTCAGCCTCAATGCTGCCCACACCTACCCAAAGACCGAAGTGCCCACATAAAAAGTTTGAAGTGATGATCACATCCCCCAATTACTCCTAAACCACAGGCAATGTTATCTCAATGCATGTTAAATACCTGAAATTTTCAGCACAATCCAACAAGTGCTAAACCTTAAGCCTATTAAGATTTATCTAAACAACATGAATCCTAGATTCCTACAATCAAAACTCATTTATATTGTCTCCATAGTAAATATTATGCATTTCTTTTCTTTCTTTTTTTCCCCCAGCCACTGCTTTCAAAGAAAGTAAGCTATAGAAAGGAATCTGCCAGGGAGAGCAAATGGGTTGACACGTTTGGGACCATTTCATCTGCTTCCAAAAGGTGAAATCCACTGAAGCCCATGAGTTGGAATTGACTCAAGAGCAACTGGTTTTTGGTTTTGGTTTTGTCTTGTTTTTTTGGAATAGTGCTTTGAAGAAAGACACTGACATGAAGTAAATGCTCAGTAAATGTTGTTGCCGTTGTTGTTAGCTGCCATCAAGTGGGCCACCAACTCATGGTGACCTCATGCAGAACAGACCAATGTGATCCATTTTCATTGACTGATTTTCAGAAGTAGGTCACCACGACTTTCTTCCTAGTCCATCTTAGTCTGATGGATAGAGGTAGATAGCTGCCATTGAGTCAACTTCAACTCATGGTGACCCCATGGACAACAAAATGAAACGTTGCCCTGTCCTACATCATCCTTGGCATGTTCAAGTCCATCATTGAGGCTATTGTGTCAATCCGTCTCACTGACGGTCTCCCTTATCCTCACTGTCCCTCTACTTCACCAAACATGATGTCCTCCTCCAGCAATTGATCCCTCCTGATGATGTGTCCAAACTGAGTGAGTCGTACAATACTCTGTTGTGATCTATACGGTTTTCCATTGGTTAGTTTTCAGAAGTAGATCTCTAGGCCTTTCTTCCTAGTCTGTCTTAGTCTGGAAGCTCCACTGAAACCTGTCCACCATGGGTGACGCTGTTGGTATTTGAAATTTCTGTAGCATAGTTCCCAGCATCATAGCAACACACAAGCCACCACAGTTAGACAAACTGACAGATGGGTGAAGACCTTTAGAAAACAAGGGATGGAAGGAGTAGAAGAAACACCTATGGCCCAGGACTGTCTCCTTCACCAGTAGGGAGAGAAATAACTAAAGGTAAAACCACAAAAGAGAATCAAAATCTGTTTTTTCTAGTAAGTGCATTCCCTACATCCTGTTTTCTCATTACCTGCTTCACACTGGTTAGGGATTTATTCACATAAAACGGGAGGAAGTAGAGGAGAGAGGTGAAACCCAAATCAGACTATTTTCACTGTGAGTTGGCCAGCCCTTCCTGAAGTGCATAAAAGAAGCTAAAGCAACATGGCACCCTTGACAGAGATATCGTGCCATCCCTCTGCAGTAAAGACCTGAAAAACTAAGTAAAAAAGATACTAATATCAATCCTGGAACCCTAAGCACATCAAATGAAGGGATAAAGAACAAGATCAAAACCGAATGGAAGAAGAAACTGAAAGAAAACAGAGAACAAGGAGAAATATGGAATAGAGGTCCCCTGTCAACTAACACAGCACAGCATAGCCCTCTTGGAGCACAGCAGCAACGACCCTGGACAGGGAGTACAGGAATGCAATTCACTGCATGGAGCTCCCAATAGGAGACAGAGCATCCAGTAACCAGAGAAACACACATTCCCACCCCTCATCCTTCTGCCCAGTACATCACCTCTACACCTTCCCCATGGGCCACGCTGAGCTAGTTTGCCTAGAGAGCTACCAGGCTGCCACCAGCCCAGATCTGCCCCACCCCACCCACTGGCTCCTGCTATGCCTTTTTTTTTTACTTTCCTCCTTTTCTTTCTCCCTCCCACCTAGCCCCATACACCATCTCTACCCCTTCCCACCAGGCCACACCGCTCTGCCTTGGCTAGAGAGCAGACCCACCACCACCCTGAGTCCTCCTTGCCCCCAAGCACCGGCCACCACTGTGTCATTATTATTTTCTTTCTTTTTCCCCTTTCTTCCTTTTCTTTCTCCCTCTCATCTAGCTCCATATGCCACCTCTACCCCATCCCACCAGGCCACACAGCACCACTGTCAGTAGAATGCCATAAGCCCACTGCCATCCTGAGTCCCACCCACCCATATCTGCTGGCTATGGCGGTGCCATTTCTTTTTCCCTTTCTTCCTTTTCTTTCTCCCTCCCATCTAGCCCCATATGTCACCTCTACCCCTTCCCTCTGGGCCACACTGCACTGCTGTGGCTGGAGAAACATCAGCTGCCACCACCCCAGGTCCATTCCACCCCCACCCACCAGCTCTCTCCATGCACCATCTCCCCCCCTTCCCACTGTGCCATGCCTCACCATGGCAGCTAGAGAGCCACTAGCCAGCCACATTCTACCTCACACCTAGCCCTGTATGCTGTCTTTGCCCCTTCCCACCAGCCCCCAGGTCCACCCCACCACCACCTGCCAGTTACTCTGGTTTTTCTTTTTTTTTTCCTTTAAGGAAACATCAACATCATTCTCAACAGAGAGAGGCTGAAAGCATTCCATCTGAGAACGGAAACAAGACAAGGATGTTCTTTATCATCACTCCTATTTAACTTTGTGCTGTAATACCTAGGTAGGGCAAAAAGGCAGGAAAAAGAAATAATGGGCATCCAAATTAGAAAAGAAGTAAAACTATCCCTATTTACAGATGATATGATCCTATATGTAGAGAATTCCAAAGATTCCAGAAGAAAACTTCTGGAACTAATAGAAAGATTAAGCAGACTAGCAGGATACAATATCAACATTCAAAAATCAGTTGAATTCCTCTACACCAACAAACAGATCTTTGAAAAGGAAATCAGGAAAACAATATCATTCACAACAGCCCCCCAAAAGATAAAATACTTAGGAATAAATCTAACCAGGGGTGTAAAATACCTGTACAGGAAAACTACAAAACACTACTGCAAGAAACAAAAAGAGACCTACATAAACAGAAAAATATACTACGCTCATGGGTAGGAAGGCTCAACAATGTGAAAATGTCGATCCTACCCAAAGCAATCTACAAATATAATGCAATCCCATTCAAAATACCAATGGCATTCTTTAACAAGATGGAAAAACTAACCACCAATTTTATATGGAAAGGAAAGAGGCCCCGGATAAGCAAAGCATTACTGAAGAAAATGAACAAAGTAGGAGTCCTTACACTATCTGATCTGAGAAACCTCGATACAGCAATGGTAGTCAAAACAGCCTGATACCGGAAGAGTGACAAACACATAGATCAATGGAACAGAATTGAGAACCCAGATGTACATCCATGCACCTATGGTCAGCTGATCTTTGACAAAGGCCCAAAGTCCATTAAATGGGGAAAGGACAATCTTTTTAGCAAATCGTGCTGGCAAAACTGGATATCTATCTGAAAAAAAAAAAAAAAAAAGGAACAGGACCTATCTCACACCATAAACAAAAACTAACTCAAAATGGATCAATGACCCAAAACGATAAAGTTCATAGAAGAAAAAACAGGGACAAGTGTAGGGGCCCTAATACATGACATAAAGAGAATACAAACCATAACTAACAATGCACAAACACCAGAAGATAAACTAGATAACTGGGAGCTTCTAAAAAATCAAACAAGTATGCTCATCAAAAGACTTCGCCTAAAAGAGAACCGACCGACTGGGAAAAAATTTTTGGCTCCACGACGTATCTGACAAGGGTCTAGTCTCTAAAATATATAGACTACATCAACAGCTGAACAATAAAAAGACAAATAACCCAATTAAAAAATGGGCAAAGGATATGAACAGACATTTTACCAAAGAGGACATTTAGGTGGCTAACAGACACATGAGGAAATGCTCATAATCATTAGCCATTAAAAAAATTCACTGTCAAGCCGATTCCGACTCATAGTGACCCTATAGGACAGAGCAGAACTCCCCCATAGTGTTTCCAAGTAGTGGCTGGTGGATCTGAACTGCTGATTTTTGGTTAGCAGCCTGAGCTCTTAACCATTGCACTACCAGGGCTCTGTTAGCCATTATAAAACAAGAAAACAAGCCCGTTCCCGTTGACTGTATAGAATAGAGTAGCACTGTCCCATAGGGTTTCCAAGGAGAGGCTGGTGGATTTGAACTGCCAGCTTCTTGGTTAGCAGCCAAGCTCTTAACCACTACGCCACCAGGGCTCTGGAGAAATACAGATGAAAACTACAATGAGATACCATCTCACCCCAACATTACTGGCACTAATCAGAAAGACAGAAAATATCAAATGTTAGAGAAGTTATGGGGAGATTGGAACTCTTATGCACTGCTGGTGGGAATGTAAATGGTACAACCACTATGGAAAATGATATACTGCCTCCTTAAAATGCTAGAAATAGAAACACCATGCAATCCAGCAATCCCACTGCTAGGAATATATTCTAGACAAATAAGAGCTGTCATATGAATAGACATATGCACATCCATGTTCATTGTATTATTCACAATAGCAAAAAGATGGAAACAACAGAAATGCCCAACAGATTAATGAATAAACAAGTTATGATACATACACACATGAAATACTATGCAATAATAAAGAACAATAATGAATCCATGAAACATCTCACAACATGGATAAATCTGGGTAGCATTATGCTGAGTGAAATAAGTGTTTCACAGAAGGACAGATATTGTATGAGACCACTATTATAAAAACACAAGAAAAGGTTTACACAAAGAAAAAACCAATATTTGATAGTTACGAGGAAAGGGAGGGATGGAGAGGGGAAATCACTAACTATATAGTAGGCAAGTAGTAACTTTGGTGAAGGGAAAGACAACACACAATATAAGGGAAGTCAAGCACAACTTGACCAAGACAAAGTCATAGAAGCTTCCTAGACACATCCAGTCACCTTGAGGAACCAAGTTACTGGGGCTGAGGGCTGGGGACCATGGTCTCAGGGGACATCTAGGTGAACTGGCAAAACATAGTTCCTAAAGAAAATGTTCTACATCCCACTTTGGTAAGCAGCATCTGGAATCTTAAAACTTGCAAGTGGCCATCTAAGATACATCTATTGGTTCCATCCTGTTCAGAGCAAGGAAGCATGAAGAAAACCCAAGACATAAGTAAAATATTAGTCCAAACGACTAATGGACCACTTGAACCACAGCCTTCACCAACCTGAACCCAGAAGCACTAGATGGTGCCAGGCTACCACCACCAATTGCTCTGATGGGAATCACAATACAGGGTCCCAGACAAGCAGGAGAAAAATGTAGAACAAAATTCAAATTCACACACACACACACACACACACACAAAAGCCAGACTTATTAGTCTGACAGAGACTGGAGGAACCCCCAAGACTATGGCCCCCAGACATCCTGCTAACTTAGTACGGAAACCACTCCAGAAGTCCACCTTTCAGTCAAAGATTAGACAGGCCTATCAAACAAACAACAACACACGTGAGGAACATGCTTCTTAGCTCAATCAAGTGTAGGAGACCAAATGGGCAACATCTGCCCAAAAGCAAAGACAAGAAGGCCGGAACAGACAAGAAAACTGGACGAATGGACGCGGAGAACCCAGGGTGGAAAGGGAAAGGGGGAGTGTGCTGACACATTGTGGGGATCGCAACTAATGTCACGAAACAATTTGTGTATAAAATTTTTCAATGAATAACTAATTTGTGCTATAAACTTTCACCTAAAACACAGTAAAATTTAAAAAAAAGAAGAAGCTAAAGCTACTATTCATACCAAGTATTTGAGATTAAGGGAGGGTCATTTATTCTTATTCTTTTGCTAAAAGGCGGACAGCAGCAGGCAGGGTACTGAGCGCTTGGCTTCTACAGTAAGAAGTGGTTTCTGCCTCCCTGTGGGAAGGGGAGGTGTGCTTGGCCCAGGACACAGGTTCCAACTCATGGGAACCCCATGTGCTTCAGAGTAGAACTGTGCTCCATAGGGTTTTATGACGCAGTTCACCAGGCCTTTCTTCTTAGGCACCTTTGGGTGGGTTAGAACCACCACCCTTTCAGTTAGCAGTTGATCTCTTAACCATTCGCACTACCCAGGGACACAGGTAGAGGGCAAAGCAAAATGCAGAATACTACAGGTGCACTGCTGGAAATAACGACTCCAGAGAAGGGGCCACACGCTCCTGGGGATGCCCCTCCCCATCGCCCATCACTAAGTCTCCACTTTTCCCGAGGAAGGCAGCCCATTGTCTGCCCTGAGCTTTGCCAGGTGCTACGACCTTGACCTCGAGTGGAAATGGAATTGCAGTCCCCTCCCAGCAGGAAAGGCAGCTTTCTTCCACGATGGAGCCCAGCTAGCATCCGTCCAATGGGCTCTGTTCTCAATCACCCCGAACCTATGACAGGAAGGCAAAGAGTCAACCTTTGCACCCAAATCCCTTTCCTGTTCCTGCGTCCATCTTTACCCTACTTGGTGGCCAGGTGAAGGTAGTTTAGCCTTTGTACAGTGAATCTCAGAGGGACCCAAGTGTTTTGTCTCTGTACTAAAAAGGCCTATGAATGTGCCCCGACCTCAGGTAGTTGACTCAGGCTTCTCTTTAAATCAGACTGCTCTGAGTAGCTGAGAGTATAAACAGCTCCAGCGTGGCAAAACCTTGGGGAGAAACAGGCGTGGGGCACAGGGGGGTGCACAAGGCAGTATCTGCCCCCTAAACTGGCAGCCCGTCGCCAGGGCTGTTGCTTCTAATTTAAATTCTCATTTCTTATTCTATTTTGAGATCCTCTCTGGGATTTTAGGAATGTTGAGACGTGCCAGTTGCAGGGCCCGAGTACAAAATGGTCACGGATAGCTGCAGGGAGGCACGCTGTAATGGAAACAAATCACTTGTAAGGACCCAGCCTGCAAGCTTGTGAACAAAAGCTTAGAAGGGTCAGGGGAAAGACATGCTTGTTGACTTAAAACGGCTGGATGCAAGCCATTGAAATGTATAGGCTTCCAGGCTCCCAAGTAACTTTATAATGCAAAGTCAAGTCAGCCTTTTAAATGAGGTTAAGTACTCGGAGAGTGATGGTAAATAGAACAGGCAGCTCTTTAAGTGGAAATAAAGTGTATGAGATTGCCACAAGGCTGCAAAATGCAGTTAGCTAGGAGGAGTGGATTCCTTTTGGGAGAGAAAGGAAATTAGAATGCAGGCTCAAGAGAGGCTGAAGAGGGCCCTTCAACTAGGAAAAGAAAGGGAGAGGGAATAAGAGAGATTGATTAAGGCCAGTTGTGGAAAGCAAAATTGCAAATTGAGATATCACAGCGTCCTAATATTTGCATTCAATTTACCTCCCCAGGACTTAGCCGCAACTGGATCCCCTGCAGCACTGCATACTCAACTACGAAAACAGTCTGCATTAGTGCATGTTTGCTTCTAAGGATTTTTCACACATTTAAAGATGTTTTCCACATTTTTCCTAAAATCCCCCATGAGGCTCTGTAGAATGATCCCACATTCTTTTTAATTTCTTAGCTAGTGGAAAGAGAATTTCTAAATCTAGATCTCATGTAACCCTACCAGTCTTTTCTGAGTTGGATTTTTTTCTTTTTAATTTTTCCTTTTGGAAATCAGCAAATTAAAACTCAGTTTTGCCACAATGAAAATGCCCTTCTGTTTTTTCCTTGGGTCGAAGACCAAAAATGAAGTCTGGCTTGATACATTGACAAAGTTCCAGGTTGACTTAGTCGGAAACCAAGATCAAAAAATGTAGGTTGTTTTTCAGCGGCAGAGAGGTGACACATGTTAACAGTTTGTCTTCTGTGTCTGTCTCATCCTGCTGTTCGCGTCCAGCTTCTGACAGGTCTCAAATGAGAGAACTTCCACATCCAAAATGCCTACCAGAACTTCCAGCAAGAGCTTACGTGTTGATGAGAATGAGTTAGAGGGGGATGGAATTTAACTCCCTTGAAAACTGCTAGAAATTTTCAAATTTGAGTCTGGTAGCCTTTATATATAAAAAGACATTGACTTGTGTCTACACAGAGCTATGCCATTTTCAGGTTACTAGATTTTCTCTAAATGGAAAGTGCTAAATATTTAAAGGTTTAAAATGGCCAGCTAGGAAATTCCTAAATGTGCATTCAAAAATAATTTTATTCCATTCTAAAATTAGAAGTGGGAAAAGTCAAAAGTATCAAAACAAGTTGTTAAAATGAGTATTCATGTTAGCTCACTAACAGTGTTGCTATGAGTCCAGATCTACTCGAGGGCAACGGGCTGGATTTTTTTTGTTTATAAGAGGCCTCTTAGCCTCTTTCCCATTGAAATACAAACTGTCATTCTGGGAATGCAAATTGTGTGTTTAATAATTTCATGTTTTTGCTCTTGTAAGAAGCATTCAGAAACGTGCCTCAGGCACATTGATTTGTTGAAAAACTAAGACTGTCACAAAAATACAGTTGGGCCAACTACTTAGCATTGGTAACTTGATATAGCTTTGTTATTCTTCTATGGAGCCAGAATGCTAAATTTGACAGTTGAATGTTGCACATTCTTGGACACGTTTCAGAAAGAGACATCTATATTCTACACTAAACAGCTCTCCGAAAGAACAACAAAAACAATATTTTTTCATTTGCTAAGAGACAGAATTTTGGTTAGGGTACTTGAAAAAAAAATCTATTAATAGATTCTCAGGTTCAGGTAATAACACTAGTGCTATTTTTATATCCATAGAGAGGACCATATGGTTTTTCACCTTTGTCTACTAAGATGGAAAATTTTATTAATAGATTTTCTGAGGTTGAACCATCCTTATATTCTAGGGATAAACTCTAATTGCTTGTGATATTTTACTTCTTTAATACATAATTAGAATCAGTGAGCTAGTATTTTTTTTTTTTAGAATTTTCACATCTAGATTCATAAGGCAAATGAGTCTGAGTTTTGGGTTTTTTTTTTTTTTTTTTTCCCATGTACTGTCCCTATCCAGTTTGAGATAAAGATTATATTGGCTTCCTAAAATGAGTTGGGACATGTTTCTCATTCTTCATTTATAGAAAAGCGCATAAAGTGGGGACTATGTATTCCTTCAAAGTTTGGTAAAACCTTCATGTACCAACTGGGTCTGGAGCTTTATTCTGCGGAAGGAGGAGGCTTTTGAAGGGAGGATTCACACAATAAGCTGGATACTCTAGTGTACTGGTGGCGAACTGGTTAAGAGCTTGACTGCTAACCAAAAGATTGTCAGTTCAAATCCACCAGTGGCTCTTTGGAAACCCTGTGGGGAAGTTCTACTCTGTCCTTTAGGGAAGGTCACTATGAGTTGGAATTGACTTGACAGCAATGGGTTTCTAGTAGGCTGGCAAGTGCCTTTTTTTTTTAAACATAATTCTACCCTTCTGCTTCCATGATTCAAGGTGAATACTTACCAGAAGTCAGTTGTGCTTGTTCCCAAACCTGTTTATGACAAATGTACCTGGTAAAAGTATTTAATTTAATATTAATGGGAATTCCAGAACACTTAATTGTGCTCGTAAGAAACCTGTACTTAGACCAAGAGGCAGTCGTTCAAACGGAACAAGGGGACTGCAGTTTAAAATCAGGAAAGGTGTGTGTCAGGGTTGTATTCTTTCACCACACTTACTCAATCTGTATGCTGAGCAAATAATCCAACGAACTGGACTATGTGAAGAAGAATGGGGCATCAGGATTGGAGGAAGACTCATTAATGATCTGTGATATGCAGATGACACAACTTTGCTTCCTGAAAGTGAAGAGGATTTGAAGCACTTACTGATGAAGGTCAAAGACTACAGCTTTCAGTATGGATTACCCCTCAACATAAAGAAAACAAAAATCCTCACAACTGGACCAATAAGCAACATCATGATAAATGGAGAAAATATTGAAGTTGTCAAGAAATTCATTTTACTTGGATTCACAATCAACACCAACTGAAGCAGCACTCGAAATCAAATGACGCATTGCATTGGGCCAATCTGCTGCAAAAGATATCTTTAAAGTGTTAAAAAGCAAACATATCACTTTAAGGGCTAAGTTGCATCTGACCCAAGCCATGGTGTTTTCAATCACCTCATATGCATGTGAAAGCTGGACAATGATTAAGGAAGACCAAAGAAGAATTGATGCCTTTGACTTATGGTGTTGGTGAAGAATATTGAATATAGCATGGACTACCAGAAGAACGAACAAATCTGTCTTGTAAGAAGTACAGCCAGTATGCTCCTTAGAAGCAAGGATGGTGAGACTACATCTCACATACTTTGGACATCGTATCAGGAAGGATCAGTCCCTGGAGAAGGACTTCATGCTTGGTGAAGTAGAGGGTCAGTGAAAAGGAGGAAGACCCTCAATGAGATGGATTGACACACTGGCTGCAACAATGGGCTCAAGCATAACAACGATTGTGACGATGGTACAGGATCAGTGTTTCGTTCTGTTTTACACAGGGTTGCCGTGAGTTGGAACTGACAACAACAGTACATGGTGTCAGGGCACAGAGCCAAGCTCTCATCCCTACCGCCCAACCTACATCTCACAGAGTTTTCTCGGTTCATAAAAATCACTAAAAATCTTTGTCAAATACAGCTATACTGATATTCATTCACACAGTGTCCAAAGGGATGTTCTGACTTCTGTAGGGTTTGCATTAACATAAATACCACATTAGTGGGACTGTTTGAAACTGCTTATCTCTCAGAAGGCTCTGCAACACAATTCTTGAAACACTTATGTCAGACAAATGTGTATCACATTTAAATAAAATATGGAGACAGGTCAGCTAAGTGACTGACAGACAAGGGGAGGGGGGCACAGATTCTAATTTTTTCTTAAAGATGAAAGTTTATTTCTGAACTATTTATGGATCGATTTCCTAAATTGCTTTAAAATCTATAGATGAAATTGTCTTGAAACAGCTTCATAATATTAATGTTCTTTTAAAGCCATAATCAACTTTTTTTCCATCTACTTCATCAATTTTCCAGGTTGGCATGAGTTATAGGCTTTCCCGTAAGCTCTTCTCTCCCCAAAAATTATTATAAAATTCACTTATGACCTAATATTCAGTACTTTCTGTAATTGGGGAAGCTCCTGTAGAAAGACAGAAATTTGAGGATTACATTTATTGTCTATTTAGTGACAGGCTTCCTCAGCAAAGCAAGAATATTTTAATTGTAAGGTCAACCTGGATCGTCATACAAAACAGGCAGTTCTACACAGAATGGCCACCACCCATCTGTCAGTTTGCTGTACTGTGGTGGTTTTCGTGTTCCTATGTTGCTGGAAGCTATGCCACTGGTATTTCAAACACCAGCAGGGTTACTCATGGTGCATAGCGTCTCAGTTGAGCCTCAAGACTAAGACAGACTATGAAGAAAAGCATAGTGATCTACTTCTGAAAAGTAACCAGTGAAAACCCTATGGATCACAACAGAATATTGTCTGAGACTTCAACTCACTTACGTTGGCTACGTCATCAGGAAGGACAAACCAGGCAGCATTTCATTCCATTGTGCCTAGGGTCGCCATGAGTCGGGGGCTTCGACAGCAGCTAACAACAAAATTCCCTATATAAGAGAAACGCATTGTGATGGCTAATGTTATGTGTCAACTTAGCTAGGCTATGATTCTCAGTAGTCTGGCAGACAGTATGTAATCACCTTCCCTTTTGTGATCTGATGTGAGCAGCCAATCAGTTGGAAGAGGAGTTTCCTTGAGGCTGTGGCCTGTATCCATAATATAAACAGATGTTCCAGCACAGTGCTCTCTCTCTCTCTCTTTATCTCTCTCTCTCTCTCTTTCTCTTGATCCTAAATTTTCCTTGTTGTTGTCTGACCTCCAATTCTTGGGATGTGAGAGGCCTTCAGCCTGCCACCTGACCTGCAGATTTTGGGTTCCTCAGCCCCTGCAACCACTAGAGTCAAAAGAAGCCTCCAGCCTGCCTCCTGATTCATGAATTTGGGACTTGCCAGCCTCCATAATTGCATGAGCCATTTCCTTGAGAAAAATCTTTCTCTATATTTCTATATATGCTTCACTGGTTTTACTCCTTTAAAGAACCCAGCCTAAGACACTCATTAATTTAACTGCTCTGTAACTGATTTTCTGTAATACTTTTGGGTGCGATAGCCAAACCAATCTTGAAGGACTCACATTTCCCTGCTTCAAAACTTACTATAAAGCTGCAGTAATCAAGACAGTGTGGTACTGACATATGGATAAATGTATAGTTTAATGGAATAGAATTGAGAATCTAAAAATAAACTCTTATACTGATTGTCATTTGGTTTTCAACAGTGATACCAAGATAATTGAATAGGGGAAGAATGATCTTTTCAACAAATGGTGTTAGTACAACCAGATAAGCACATGCAAAAGAATGAAATTGGACCCCTACCTCACACCATATATACGAATTAACTCAGAGTGAGCCAATGACCTAAATGTGAGTCCTAAACCATGAAAATCTTTGAAGAAAATATAACAGTAAGTCTTCATGGCCTTGGATTAAGCAATGGTTTCTTTGATATGACACTAAAAACACAAGCAACAAAAGAAAAAGTAAATTGGACTTTATCCAATTAAAAACTGTTGCTGCAAAGAATATCATCAAGAATACCATCAAGGTAACTGTCATGGATTGAATTGTGTCCCCCCAAAATATCTGTCAACTTGGCTGGGTCATGATTCCCAGTATTGTATGATTGTGTAAGTGATTTCCTTATGTGTTGTAAACTCTATCACTATGATGAGGTTATATGTGATTTCCTTATGTGGTGTAAATTCTATTACTGTGATGAGGTTTACAAGATTGGATAGTGTCTTAATCCAATCTCTTTTGAGATATAAAAGAGAGAAGCAAGCAGAAACACATGGGAACCTCATACCACCAAGAAAGCAGTGCCAGGAGCAGAGCATGTCCTTTGGACATCAGGTTCCTGTGCAAAGAAGCTCCCAGACCAAGGAAAGACTAATGCATCACAAGGACCTTTCTCCAGAGCCAACAGAGATAGAAAGCCTCCTGGAGCTGATGCCCTGAATTTAGACTTGTAGCCTACTGGACTGCGAGAGAATAAACTTCTCTTTGTTAAAGCCATCCACTTGTGGTATTCCTGTTAGAGCAGCATGAGATGACTAAGACAGTAACATACTGAGCCTCTCACCGGATGTGTATTGTAGATGTCTTGAAAAGTGTTGAGAAAACTCTCTCAGATTGGAAACTGCCTTTTTTTTTTTTTTCCTGTAATACCCTAAATACCAAGATGAGCTAACAACCATGGCTTTCATTCCTAATATCACACCGGGCCAGTTTCTTATCTGCTGACTCTGACTCCTTTTTCATCCTTTTGTTCTCTCCTCTGTATCTAAAAGGGCTAGAAGTCTGCAAACTACATTCCCCAGACACCCTGTCAGCTTCCTGATGAGACATTAGTGGGATATTAGAAGGAAAAAGCTCTTTTATTCTGCTCCTGGCAACACCTCTTACAGCAGCAGCTGCATTTTCACAACCAAGGCTCCTAATGCAACGAACTGTAGGTGATATAACTCATCAGTATACTGGCAGATTTTCAGCAGCATCAGCTGGAGTGTGGACTCGTGGGTTCCTGATCAGTGGCAGCAGCCTCAGCAGCTCAGAAGGGCCACGGGCCAATCAGCAACCCATCCAAGTCTGCAGACTTCATCCCAGTCAATAGTAGCTTCCTGATCTTGAGAATGTCCCCTTCTTACAGATGGAATCTGAAGGTTGAAGAGTTGAGCAGTTCACCAAGAGCCCCACTGTTAGAAAGGGCGATGCAAAGTCCATGCTCTGTGTTATGGATTGAACTGTGTCCCCAAAAAATATGTATTATAAATCCTAACCTGTATACCTGTGATTGTAATCCAATTTAGGAATGGGTTGTCTTTGCTATGTTAATGAGACTGGGTTAGTGGGGTGTATCTTGAGTCAATCTCTTTTGAGATATAAAAGAGATTAAAAGCAAGCTAGTAAGCAGAGATGGGGGAAGGGAGATGTCAAGCCATATGAAGATCGCCCAGGAGCAGAAGCTCAGAAGAGACGAGGACCTTCCCCAGAGCCAACAGACAGAGAAAGCCTTCCCCTAGAGCTGGCACCCAAAATTTAGACTTCTAGCCTCCTAAACTGTGAGAAAATAAATTTCTGTTTGTTAAAGCCACCCAGTGTGGTATTTCTGTAATAGTAGCACTAGATAACTAAGATACTGTCTACCTAACCACACACCCTCTTAGAGCATTTGAATATAAATGTTTCACTCACATTATAGACTGCAGTGGTGCACATTTAAAGGGCTTTAGATGTTTTCATTTAAAATCATGTCTCAGAAAGCCCCAGTATAGCTAAGAGGTTAGTTACACATCTGTTATCATGCAGTCATTCAACAATTTATGGAGCACCTATTAAGTGACAGACATTTTACTAGACGTTGGGTCACACAGATAAGTTGCTTTTTAGTTTCCGCTTTTGAGATGTTCATTCACTAACAACTATGTTATTACAAGTATTATGTTAATCCCTGGGATTAAAAACAAACAAACTAAAAACAAGTAGCTAGAGATTAATGCTTTTCACCAAATACTCTCCACTATCTATCTTGGAGCACATGTCAGGATTGCACTTCCTAACCCCTCATGATTGGTTTGGTAGGGCCATGTGACTGGCTCTGGCCAATCGGCTGAGAGCAAAAGTAATGTGTGTCACTTCCAGGCCAGAGTATACCATTGCCAGCGTGAGATTCTCCCCACTCACTTGCCCTCTACTTGGCGATGGCAACATTTGAAATGCTAACTGTTCCATCAGCCTAGGTTTTCGAGTAACTACAGTGAACACAGTCCTTCTGTTAACCTATGATGGGCATATAGCATGGGCAAGAAATAAGCCTCTATTACTTGAAGCAGTTAAGAATTTGGAGTTGCTTGGTATCTTAGTACAATCAGCATCCCTTGACTAATCCAACAAGACCTGGTATATGTGCTTTTTAGATGCTTACCACTCTGTAAAGGAAATTTGCATGTAAATAAAAGGGGTTAATGCACATTGCAGATACTAGGACAGAAGCATGCATAGAGGAGAATTGGGATGAAGTGGCAGGATGAAACGAGACTTCCTGGAGAAAGTTTCCAATAAGCAGAGTCCCTAGTCAAGCAACCAACTAGAATTTAGGGTGATGGAGGCCAGATAGACATTGCCAAAGTGTTGTAGTACCATTTGCGAAGTCTGAGACTGTCTGGAGGGGTTAGGAAAAATCCCTGGGAACCAACATTTCACCTGGGTCTCAACAGGTAAGTCAAGAGGTCGACATGAAGGGGAAACGACATTCCACTCTATCTTTAATTTTTTTATCTCCACTGTCTAGCCTAGCACCAATAATGCAGAAAGTACCCACCAAAGGTTTGATGGATGAATGGATGGGACTGATAAGCAAATTCCAGAGAGAGGGAAGAACATATGGGAAGGGCTGGGACCAAGAAACAGTGTAGCTGTTCAGGAAAATAATGAGCTTCTCCTGCAGACCTGTCAAGTCAAGGCTATTCTTTCTCACGTTCGGCACCCCACCAAGAGTTAGGAAGGGAGTCCTTCTTGATCTTCACTTCCTCTTCCAAACCATTTCTCCTCTTCTCCCCTAAAACTCCCAGCTCCTTTGAAGTCATGCCATCCTGTCTGAACTACCCCTGTCCTGTCCTCGGTGCTGCCCCAAGTGACTAACCCACTCACTCATTCATGGAAAAATTTCAGCTCCTGGGTCCTACCTTTCTTTCTATCCCTATTCCTGTCATTGTCCTTAGGCAGATGGGTCAAAATGGTTCCAGATGAGTCATCCCGGATTAATACTTGTCTAGTCTTTAGTTGCCTGTCTCATAGCTCCATCGACTGTAGCTAGATTGATTGTGGAATCAATCTTACTTTCTTAATCTTGGGCTCCCAACTGGATGCTTATCACCAAATATTTATCAGTGTACACTTACTTACTAAGCCTCAAGTGGTTGTCTAAGATACCCTAGGATCTATGACTTGATCATCCTCATAACTCTAACTTTTCACATCTTAGAAGAAAGGATTCTGAACCCAAAGCAACAATACACACAGTCCCAAATACAGTGGCTTCATCCTTGAGTCGCATAAGCCCCAGTGGGGGAGCTCTTGGGATATGCATGCGCTCATGACATTATGAATTGGTATCCAAGCAAAATAATCATCTTTGGGAATCTTAGTTTGTGAACTTGTCCTGGAATAAGACTCACCAGTCATGTTTTAACCCTGAATCTGCCAAAGGGTAACTGTTTCTGGCAAGGAATTCTGAGTTAATTTTTAGGCCCTCGGGTTTGGAGGGCAGTGACACAAGTCAGTAGGTAAGACAGTCTCTCATTTTATAGGAACCAAACTACCAGCATGCGTATACACAGCTGTATATCTATGTATCTATGTCCATCCATCTCTCTCTCTTTTTTCTCTATCTCTATCTCTCTATCTCTAAATAGAACATTTTCTTCTGCTCTAGTGTTGTCCAACTTGCTTGCCAATAAAAATAAGACCTTAGTATTCTACTTTGTTGACATACCAAGTAAAAATTGCCTAGAACTGGGTTTTACTCATCAAAGCTGATAAAACCCCACAACAGCAACAAGCCCTGAGGCAAAGCTACCCTCAAACACAAAGTGGTTAGAGGTATCTGACAGTCTTCATTCTCCCTGGCCCAAACTTGTTCTGTCCCAACCCAAAAGAGGGCCAGGGCTCTGAAAAGCTTCCAGAAGACATCAGTTGCTCATCTCACCCAACTTCAGAAGTTTTGGCAGTGCCTAGGGGACTCACAGCCCACTCTACTTTTCATAATATCCAGGAATGCATATTTTTGAGTGATATATTTCCCCAGACCACAGCAAAGTGCAAAGGAGTGATTTACACATGCAGCACTTACTAGACACCAAGCATGTATTAGACATTAGTACACAAGATTTTCCCTCCAACAGTGTCCAATCTATAAAACTAAATGCCTAATACATTCTGATAAAGGGGCATCTGTCGCTCAGTGGTATAATTCTCACTTTCCACGCAGAAGACCTGGGTTCAATTCCCGGCCAATGCACCTCAAGTGCGACCACCACCCATCTGTCAGTGGAGACTTGTGTGTTGCTATGATGCTAAACAGGTTTCAGCAGAGCTTTCAGATTAAGACAGACTAGGATGAAAAGCAATCTACTTCCTACTACTTTCATTTAAAAAAAGACCAAACCCATTGCCATTGAGTCAATTCCTACTCATAGCAACCCAAGGAAAACCAAATGGATCATAACGGGATATTGTTTGATATAGTGATGGAAGATGAGTCCCCTAGGTAAGAAGGTATTCAAAATACAGAGTGGCCACAACAATGGACTCAAACCTACCAACGATCATAAAGATGGTGCAATACTGGGCAATGTTTCTATTGTACATAAGGTCGCCATGAATCAGAGCTGACTTGATGGCAATGAACAACAACAACAATCTAGAAGCAAGATTTTGTTCTATCACACTGACTTTTTAAAGAGTCTTGGTCAGTTGCCTAGAAGAATGTTCCATATTCTGGATGTTTGATTATTTTCTTGAGGTGCCATTTGATTTGTTTCTTTCTTCCCTGTATTCTTTTTTTTTTTTTTTAATTAATTTTTATTGTGGTGAAAATATACTCATCAAAACATTCACCAATTCAATAATTTCTACATGTAAAGTTCAGTGTTTCCTATATTTCTTGTAAACTGACAGTTAATCTGGAGTCTCAAGTAGACTTAGATTGAACAGTTTTATGAAGACATCTTCACAGATGATGTATCCTTTCTATGCACCACTTCAGGGGGCATAGAATGCCAAGCTGTCCCCCTCATTAGTGATGCTAAGTTTGATCATTGAACAAGGTGGTACCCCAAGATCTCTCCACCATATAGGAGCCTCCCCTTTGCAAATTACAAACAACTGTGAGTGTGATTTTTTGGCACCGAGAATCCATATGATTCCCTCACATTCACCAGATAGTTCTAGCAACCACAGATGACCCTAATCAGATTTACACTTAGAAAGAGCATTCTGTAGTGTGGAGAGGGCACCGAGACTGGAAACAGGGGGTGAGCGTGGCAGCCACCGCTGTCTTCTCCATGAGACAAGAAATTGACCCAAGCTGGGGTGGGGCTGGAGTGGGGCGGTGGGGGGAAGAAGGTGGATATCAAAGAGGTAGAAATGACATCTGGTGAGTGGTTGGATGTGGAGGATTCAGTGGAGATAGAGGAGTCTAGATTTGGGCATTGGTAACTTGATGGTGCCAAGTTGGAGAACACAGGGGGAGAAACAAGATGGCAAGATAGACATGGGAACTCAGGCTCAGGCATGAGGTGTTTGAGTCCTCTGTGGGGCACCCAAGAGTCCCTGGGTGGTAAAAATGGTTAACGTGCTCAGCTGCTAACAAAAAGGTTGGAAGTTCGAGTCCACCCAGAGGTACCTTGGAAGAATGCCCTGGTGATCTACTTCCCAAAAATTAGCCATTGAAAACCCTAAGGAGCACAGTTCTACTCTGACACACATGGGGTTGCCATGAGTCAGAATCGACTCACCAGCACCTTTTTTTTTTTTAATCTGCACATTGAAAAATACCACTACAATACGAACCCATCCATATCCCCAAATCTGCTTTCCATCTAAATCTTTCATGTGAGAACTTTCTTCATGTGCAGATAAATCAACAGAAACAGAGCTGGCCGGGTCAGAATGGGGCAAGAGAGGAAGAAAAGGGTAGGAAGTGTGTCACCATGAGGGTCCACCATGGGGGTGGAAGCAGCAACATGGGAACAGCAACCCAAGTCTGTCTCTCTAAGTCTAGATGTAATGGATTGAATTGTGTCCCCCCAGAAGATATGTTGAAGTCCTAACCTGTTCCTATGAATGTGACTTTGGAAATGGGGTCTTTATTTGAAGATGTTATTAGTTAGGTTCACATGAGGTCATATTGGTGTAGGGTGAGCCCTAATCTCATCTGAGTGATGTTTTATATAGAGGAGAATGGTTACAGAGAAACACAGTACAAAGCGAGAAGACACCATGTAAAGACACCAAGAAACACCAACGGTTGCTCGGAGCCACCAGGAGCTAGAAGAGAGGCATGGAACAATTGCTTTCCCAGAGCCCTTGGAAGAAATCAACATGGCTGAGACCCTGATTTGGACTTCTCCCCTCCAGAACTATAAGACAATAAATTTCTATTCTTATAAGCCACCCATTTTGTAGTATTTCATTATGGCAGCCCTAGGAGACTACAACCAGGTGACCACTGAAACAACCAGGCTGCCTATTTCACACTCACGGGTATCTGTAAAGTGTGCCTGAGCTCTCCACGGGGATAGCACTTCCCTGCCACTAGGTCATATCAGCTGCATCCCCAGTCCCTCCCACCCTGAGAGCCTGTCCTAACCCCAAATCCTCTCCCTTCTGCAGGTTGGTGGCCTCTTGCCCAGGCACCAGCTCAGAGCACAGAGAGGATGGCAGTTTTGGTCAAACCTCATTATAGCAAAAACAAATGCAAAGTAAGAGAACACGGTTGCTCCCTAACCAACCCCAGGCTAAAGGGCCTTCCGGTCAGCCACGATGTAGCTACAAGGAATGTAACTGCTCTGGTCAGTACAGAGAAGATCTGTGTTTCCGGATTTTTTTCAAAAAGCTCAACACTGATCAATAAGATCGTACTGGTGAAGTAAAGAATAACATGTCAACTTTGATGTTGGCTTGATCTGTAAGGGACTATGTGCATTATACACACACATATATATACCCTGATGGAAATGAGAACCAACAATATGGGAATCTACTTCAGAAACCTTTCTAGCGGGTACATAATTTCTCATCAGGTAAGAGATGAGTCGTTAAGGATCAGAAACAATCACTTGAAATTTTCATCTATACTTTCTCGGGTTCTGCAGTGGTAACTGTGTTCTCACAGTTTACACGAGAATGTGTTCACGGAGCATCCAGGAGACGTGCTGTAAAACACGAAGGATCTGCTTGCTTTCTTTTCTTTTCCTTTTTTTTCCTTTGTGTTTGGGTTCATTCAAGAAGGAGTAATTAATTCAACTAAGGGGCATTAGGGAGGGCTTCCTGGGGGAGGCATGTAAGTTGGAATGTGAAGATGCATCTTCAGATGAGGGAAGTGTTTGAGGCTTCAAGTAAATATGAGAAGGTCGGAAGGTTCTGGGCACCTTTGGGGACATTGAAGAGTGCAGAAGGTGGCAGAGTAGGATCCCAAGCAGTGTGTACTGGGAAGGGGGAAGCCCGGGTAAAATGGAATACTGAGGAACTGGAGCACCAGTCTGAGATGATGCCTCAGTGTGTGGGCAGAAAGGAGCAATCAGGGGGCTTTCCAAATGGGAGTCATGATCCAGTATGGTAGAAGACAGTTCACCGGTCCACTAAGGTACAAGGACTGCTGGCGGTGGTACAGAGGAGGCTTGTAGAACAATCTAGACCAGAGAGAAAGGTCCCCCCTCACCCCAGGGATTAGAGCTCCCACTATGGCCCCTGATGGCCACTACTGCTCACCCCGGCAGGAAGGTGCCTGCCTGAGCCTGGAGAATGCTCAGCCCTATAAAAGCTACCCCTCATGGACTCCACACCTTATCAATACAATAGCACAGGGCACCTGGTTAACAGACAGGTGGATCAGGAAAAAGCAGAACACCCAACACAACGAACATGATGTCAGCATGGCCAGATGGCCACTACATCTGAGAGTAGCAGTCACATGGTATTCCTATTTCCTGTATCCAAATACAAAAACCATCAAGGAAAGGAAGCAGTGGAGAAGACAGGCATTCTCACCAGCAGATCCTGTGAACAGAGATCATTTTCTCCATCTTGAGAGAGTAGCACTTAAGAGAAAATAATGAAGCCTTTGTATTTTGATTCTAGTAACTCATAGTAAATTAAATCTATTGCATACCTGTAAAATTTCCTTTTCAAAGTATGCTGTTCGTTGGTTTACCAAAGTGTAACTTGACATCTCCCTCTCCCTCTCTGGGAGCAGGTCTCCAAAGATGGCTCCAATGAGCCTGCCTCATTGTAACTGTCCTTGTGCTGCCCCCCAAATTGTGTTTAGGCAGAGCCTGTGACCTGCCTGCTTTAACCAATAGATGTAGTAAGGCAACACTGTCCCCATTCTGGACCTAACCCTTAAGAAAGTCTGGAAGTTTCTGCTTTAGGGCTTTTGGATATCCTGAGTGATCATGTAAGACAGGGATTGGCAAACCACGGCCCTCAAGCCTAATCTGGCCCACTGCCTGTTTTTGTAAATAAAGTTTTATTGGAACATGGCCACACCCATTTATTTACACATTTCCTGTGGCTGTTTTTACACTACAGCAGCAGAGTTGGGTAGTTTTGAAAACTACCATGTGGTCCACAAAGCCTAAAATATTTACTACCTAGCCCTTTACAGAAAAGTTTGCTGACCCTGGTCTAAGGGGACTATCTCCCCTCTGGAGAGACACTGCAGAAGTCCTGAGACCGCAAGGAGAAAGAGAGAAGCCTGCTGTCTCGGTTACTGTCATGGCCCAGCTTGCCATCTAAGTGCCAACACATGAGCAATCCCAAGGAAGACAAGCAGAAGAACCGTCCAGCTGATCCCAGGCAACTCACTGAACCAGGGTAATAAAATGGATGCTGTAAGTCACCAAGTTTTGGGTGATTTATTACACACCACTAAAAAACTGGGATCTAACACTTACTCCCACCAAAAAAGAGAAGATTCTTGAACTGTGACTGTGAAGATGGGACAAGAAGACACAAAACCATGGCTGAATTAGTTCTTGAAGCTGTCCAATAGCAAAATATAACTGATCGCAGTTTTTCTGGAGAAATACCATAAGTCATCACAGAACCAGCGATTAAACCACAAGGCTTCTGTTTCCTACCCCTTGTACATCACCCCTACTCTCTGCAAACAGTTTGACCACATTTTAGTTGGTGGGTTTTTACCTTTTAGATGAACCTTATCATTATGCATACAATGAGTACCAAAGGTTTCCACAGGACAGGAGCTTCTCATCCTTCTTAACACAAAATGTCTACCTGCAGGTCTTTTACATGCAGTGTCTTCTTGCACTGAATTCTAGAAAGTCTTTTTTTTTTTTTTTTTTGAAAAAACAAGTCTGTCATTTCAAAATAGCTCAAGCTTTAAAGACACAAGGAGAGCTATGAATCCAGCCCATGGAATTAACAGTTTGCTCATCGTAAATCCATCAGTTATATTTGTTTTCTAGTGAAAGTGAAAATCAGAACACATTCTATTTATCGCTTTTTCTCCACCACATCTGGAGAGAAGGCTCTTCTCCTTGCAGTCAATATTCCTGCTTACAGAAGACAAATGGCAAAATCGTGGTGGATGGTGCAGGAACCTCTCTTGCAGATGTCAGAGTTGTTTGGAGGTGCCTGCCAATCAAGCGGGGGACATTGGTAGTTCAGTGGTAGAATTCTCACCTTCTATGTAGGAGACCCAGGTTTGATTCCAGCCAATGCACCTCATGTGCAGCCACCACTCACCTGTCAGTGGAGGTTTGTATGTTGCTATGATGCTGAACAGGTTTCAGTGGAGCTTCCATACTAAGACAGACCAGGAAGAAAGGTCTCATAATCACTTCTGAAAATCAACCAGTGAAAACCTATGGATTACAGTGGTCTGATCCTCCAACAGATCATGGGATGGCACATGTCCATTGTGCATGGGGTCACCATGAGTTGGGGGCCAACTCAGTGGCAACTAACAACAACAACAACCGATCAAGTAGGTCCCTTTCCCCAGACTGAGTGTGATGGGCAGAATGGCTCCCAAACATGTCCATGTCCCTGTCCTGGAACCTGTGAATATGTTATGTTACATGGCAGAGGGACTTTGTAGACATAATTAAATTTACAGACTTTAAAATAGAAAGATTATCCTGGATTATTGAATTTTTTTATTGGAGTGGGCCCAATCTAATCATATGAGCCCTTAAAAGCATCGCATTCTCCAGCCATTGCACCTTGTTGGTTTGAAGATGGAGCCAACATGATGAACTTGTGGATGGCCCTAAAGAAATGAAAGAGGCTCCTGGCCAACAGCAGCAATAGAAGCCCCAATGGCAAGGGTTTGGGCTCAGAGGACTTCAGGAGCATTTCCCAGCTGTGGTGACCAGAAGCACAAGGTTTGTTCAGCTCTTCAGCTGAGAAGTAAAGCCTCTCCACCCATCTGTCTACCCATAGTCTGGCTGAAGAAAAGTTGCACTGTTTTTCTTAGTTACCCAGTGTTGCTGTAACACAAGTACCACAGATGGATAGTTTTAAAGAACAGAAATCTATTTTCTTATGGTTTTGGAGGCTAAAAGTCCAAATCAGGACCTTGGTTATGTCAATTCCTTCCTTGTCAGTAGCTCTAGGCATTCCTTGGTTCTTTGGCCTATAGATGATCCTCACATTACATCTGTCTACACCCATGTGTGCCTGTCTCTGTGCCTAATCTGCTGTTTTTATAACTCAGAAGTGATTAGATTTAGAACCCACTGTACTCAGATATGACCTAATTAACATAACAAAGAAAACCCTATTTCCAAACAGGATCACATCCACAGGTACAGGGGTTAGGATTATAACATATATTTTGGGAGAAGGGAGACACTCAATTTAATACATAAAACATTTGTTCATAAACATTTTCCTGTCCTTCCAAGTCAATGCAACCTACTGTGATTCTGAAAGCACCATTGTTTCTAGTTTTCACACATCTGTCTCTAAGGAATAAATTGGTTCTTTAAGGAAAAAAAAAATCATGCTGGCCCTCCCTTTCCCTACACACCCACCCATAAGTCAAGCACAGGAGTGGAGCCCTGCCCAGGTTCACCTCCACCAGGGTTTCCCCATTCTAAGAACTTTTCATCCTATACTGAGTGTAAAACTCAGGAGGTTCAGTGCTCAGTCAGTGGGGTGGGGGCTGCACCATCATCAGAGGAAATCTGCCTATTTGTATGGACCAGGTAGAAAGTGCCGACCCATGTGGTCCAGGGTGCTGTTGCCTGGCAACCAACAGTGACTTCAAAATAACTCAGGTTTTGTCTGCTGTTCTCCAACCACACAAACGGGCATCAAGTGCTCAGCACACCTCTCCACTTGATGTTTTTCATCTTCCACTTACTGCATCCCCACACACCACCAATGTCCCTCATTGACCACTTCCAGCCCTCCACCACACTCCTAGCCTTGGCAGCACTCCTGGTGTGTGTCCTCCATCTCTGTCTCTGTCTCTCTCTTCTACCCCATGGAGTCCCAAGAGCCCTGGCACCAGTTAGACCAGGCAGTGCCTCTGCAGAGGACAAACCAAAAGAAGACAAGGCATGAAACAAGCAAAGAGCCCAGGAAGGTAAAAGGCTGGGGAAACACACTGCTGAATAATGCAAACCCATCTCAGGCTAGAAATCTCTTCTCTTGATGGTGAGTTTTCTGTTCCTCTAACTTCCATGCTCACCACCCATCTGTTAGTTTGTTGTACTGTGGTGACTTGTGTGCTGCTGTGATGCTGGAAGCTATGCCACCAGTATTTTAAACACCAGCAAGGTCACTCATGATGGACAGGTTTCAGCAGAGCTTCCAGACTAAGACAGAGTAGGAAGAAGGCCTGGCGATCTACTTCCAAAAATCAGCCAAAGAAAATCCTATGGATCACATAGAGTATTGTCCAGTATAGTGCTGGAAGATGAGCCAGCAGGGTTGGCAGGCACTCAAAATGCACAGTGGCCGCAACAATGGGCTCAAGCATATCAGCAATCATGAAAATGGCACGGGGCCAGGCAACACTTCATTCTACTGTACATGAGATCACCAGGAGTTGGAACCAACTACATGGCAACTAACAACCACAACAAACTTGTATGCACAAAGAACTTCCCTTGGCAGTTCTGTTCCCTGCCTTACATCTATGAATGTTCACCTACAGCCACTCCCATGCTTGCAACTGAGCTTTGTGCTTCATGTACATTGTTTCTAATACTTACAATGGCCCAGCAAGACGTTCCTCACTCTATCTGCTTTTCAGAGGAGGAAACTGAGGTCGGAGGGTTGGGGGTATCATGTCAGTTATTTCCCGGAGGGCATAGAGCTGATAGGTGCAGTTAATGATGGGTTTTATTGATTTTAAAATCTATTATTTAATAGTAACCAACCCAACCAACCAGTTGCCATCAAGTCTATTCCAACTCATGGTGATCCCATGTGTGTCAAAGTAGAACTGTGCTCTATAGTGTTTTCAATGGCTCGTTTTTTGGAAGTAGATCACAGGCCTTTCTTCTAAGGTGCCACTGGGTGAACTTGAACCTCCAAACTTTTGGTTAGCAGCTGAGCACATTAACTGTTTACACCACCCAGAGTCTCCTTATTTAAAGTAGCTGCTGAGGCTGCTTATGTACAACAAAAAACCTCATGGGACTTGGTTTCTTGGTTTGGAGGTTTAGGGTCATGGTTTCATGGGACATCCCAGTTAATTGGCCTAATAATGCATTTAGTGATTCTGTTCTACCTCCTAGTTCATTGCAGAGTGCCTGGGGTCTTAAAAGCTTGCAAGCAGCCATCCTAGGCATGACAATTTTGGTCTCAATTCACCTGGAGCAACAGTGGAAGAAGGAGAGTCAGGAATAGGAGGAGGATATGAAATATGTGGCTAATTGCTTCCATGAACAACTGCCTCCTTTGCCATGAGACCAGAAGAACCAGATGGGGCCTGACTTTACTGAACATTTTGATCAAAGATTCTGTAGAAGAATCTTGATCAAAATGGAGAAAATACAGAACAGAATTTCAAATTCTCAAGGACTCCAGACTTTCTGGAGCCGTGGAGGCTGGATGAACCCCTGAAACTATTGCCCTGAGATAATCTTTCAACCTTAAACCAAAAATATCCCCTAAAGTCTTCTTAAAACCAAACAACAGTCTAGCTTAACTAGTAAAAAAATGTCTGCCTTGAGCATTATGCTCTTTTAAGAACTATATGGGATCAAAGTGACAACAGCAACTCGAAAGATTACATAGGAAACTTAGGGGGCAGTGAGTTAATGTTAATAGTGGAGGAACAACTTAGAAAAGGAGGGTGAGAATAGTTACACAACTTGAAGAATGTAATCAGTGTCACTGAATTGTACATGGAGAAATGGTTGCGTTGGTGTATGTTCTACGTATATTCTCAACAACAACAGATAAATTTAAAAAATCAATCCATGCAATAAAGTAGAAAGAAGAAAGAAAATAAATCACCTATAATTGTAGTACCTCAAAAGACATCCAGTCCTTGCTTAAAACTGTCTTGGCTGGCTCAAGTTAGTTGGACCGTTGTTTATGTCTGTAATATTTACCTAAAATACTTAGGTCAACACTCCACTGCAGTGCTCTGCTAATATGTGTATTTTGCCCGCACTCTGTGGGTCATCAGACATCTTTAGCCAAAGAGAGCTTGAGGAGAGAGCGGGGTAGGGGTTCACCTACCAAGAGGCTCTCGCCCATGATTTGCTCCTGAGCTGAGGGTGTCCACAATGGGTGTTGTTCACCCCCAATGTCCTTTCCTTCATGTACTTTGAGCTCTGGAGAACAGTTCCAACTGTCTGCTGGCAGATGCCCTGCAGAGTTTCTCACCAGGCAGTGCTCTCTCCAGTGCCCTGAAGCTGGGCGCCAGTGCAGACCCAGCTCCAATTCTCCAGCCGCCATGCATACACTGTGAGTAGATGGCTGCACTTGGCCAGCCACAAAGGACCCCAGGAAAGATGCCAGGCAGATGGCCTAGGATAACTGAACAGCAACTGGAGGAAATGGCTGGGAGGGGACACCCAGCAGGTGTTAGTCGATCTAGGAAGGTTTGATACCGTGAAGGACCTCAGACCCAGGGCTTCAAACCAGTTCTTTCTGATAAGAACCCCTGCTGAGAATTTGCATTTCCACCCCAGCTATACTGAATGAGAATCTACATTTTAAGAACATCCCCAGGTGATTCTTACGTATAATAAATTTTGAGAATCATTGCTCTACTAGTGGTTCTCAGGAATGGTCCCTAACCAGCAGCATTAGCATTGCCTGGGAACTTATTAGAAATGTAAATTCTCAGCAGGGGCTCCAATTGGAAAGAACTGGTTCAAAGCCCTGCTCAGACTCTCCCTGATGGACAACAAAGGGCTGTATGAATGGGAGCTGGGAGAAAATGGTGCCGGGGTCTCCTGGTCTCCTGGGCTGGTCAGCTACTGCTGCCCTGTGTGCCAGAAATGCAATACCACAGGGCTTCTGCCAGATGCCTAGAACGGCCCTGGTTACATCAGGGTGTCAATTCCCAGAACTGCACGCACCTCCCCATCATGCCAAGCAAGGTGTATCAGTCAGGGTAGACCAGGATCTGCCGAGGGAATAAGCAGCCCCAATCTCAGTGGCCAGGCACTTGCTGCAGGTCAGCAGCCAGCCCAGCAAGGCCCTGCTCCCTGTTGTCACTCAAGAGCTGAGGCTGACTGAGGTTTCCGCTGTCCTGCAGCAGTGGACAGGGATGGGAAACCACACACTGACTCTTGAAGTTTTGCCTGGAAGTGACACATGACTTCTGCTCCATGTCGTTGGCTTGGGGGATCACCTCCCAGGTTGGGTGTTCACCAGGTGAGTGGGGTCACATGCAGCTCCACAAGCCACAGGCACTTTGTATCCTGAGCTATCCCCCCAACACCCATCACAGCCACCACTATCCTGCCTCACCTCCCCCAGGCTGGGAGGCCAAGTTCCAGAGTGGTGGTGGTATTGTCAGCTGCCATCAAGTTGGCCCTCAACTCATGGTGACCCCATGCACAATATAAGCAGACTATGGTGATCCACAGGATTTTCACTGGCTTACTTTCAGAAGTAGACCGCCAAGTTTTTCTTCCTATCCATCTTAGTCTGGAAGATCCCCTGAAAATTGTTCAGCATCCTAGCAACACACATACCTCCACTGACAGACAGGTGGTGGCTGTGCATGAGGTACATTGGTTGGGAATCGAACCCAGGTCTCCCGCATGGAAGGTGAGAATTCTACCAACGAATCACCGGTGTCCCCAAGTCCCAGAGAAGAGATTGCTAACTCAAGGCCCCATATGTGTTCTGCTAGACCTGCACAGAGTTTTAAAAGAAGTTGAAATAGCATTTAAAAATCAGATGATTTCATATAAAACTATGAATTTCTGGGTCCTCTTGAAAATCAGGTGATCGGCAATTCTGAGCACGCATTGGGGCAGAACAGCATTCCACTGGCTGTCTTCTGTGATGGGGTGTGTGCTCTTTGGTGTCACCATCCCCACCACTAGCTCTGCACCACCTAGGCCCAGCCCTGTCCCTGCTCAGCCCCTTGGCATCTAAGTGGGCCACATTTCCACACCCTCTCTATGAATGCTCTGGCAGCAAAGAGGGCCCATCCACAGCCCCAGGCCAGCATCTTGAACCAGTGAATCACTGGAAACACTCTTTAAGTGTATCTGCATCTTGCAGAGGTCAGAGTTGCAGGAGGTCCCTGAGCTGGTCCAGAGCGTACAGAGTTTAACAGGTAGGCTTTGCAGTTTGTGATTGGCAGTGTAGCCATGGAAGGTGATGTCATTTCTCAATTTATTTTTTTTTTTTTGAAGGGATGCCAACCAAACCCAAACCCAAACCCAAACCCGTTGCCGTCGAGTCAATTCTGACTCACAGCAACCCTAAAGAACAGAGTAGGACTGCCCTATAGGGTTTCCAAGAGTGCCTGGTGGATTTGAACTGCTGATCTTTGGGTTAACAGCTGTAGCTCTTAACCACTGCACTACCAGGGTTTCCTGAGGGAACACAGTGGGGCCAAAAGTGCCTCTGCCTGCCAACTTTGATCTGAAGACTCCAGGAACAAGCATGGAACATGTCTGTCTGACTCCTACCCCAGCCTGTCTCCAATCTCCATGACGGAAGCTGCTCACAGGGACATGCATTCTGAGAGTGATCTAACCAGAGGACAGCACCAATACCATCCACTGCCCCACCAGCTCCTTCCACAAACTAGGCACTCCACTTCCTTCTCCACTCTGCACATCTAGTTATTGTCACTCCTTCTCCCTCATCCCAGAACCTTGCGGCAATGAACTTCCTCCTCTTATCTAATTGCTCCATGTTTGCCAAGGACCCTCTAACTACCAGGTCCTAAATGTTGGGGAGATTCAGGTGAGCAGAGAAAGAGGGGGTGTTGGCCTGTGTTTTCTTACATCTAGTGAGGGGGATGAGCCTGCAGCAAAGAAGGAAGATGATCAGAGGGAACAAGAAGAGGTTCGTGCTGCAGAAGCCAAAGAGATGGCCTGCCAAATGGGCAAGGACTGTCAACAGTGCCACCCAGCATGGCGAAGGCATCTAATGGGGTGAAACAGCAGAACGCTTCTTAGCAACCAGGAGTCCCTGGGGCTCAGAGAGGCTGTGATGCACGGTGGGGCAGGAGCCTTAATGGGAGCAGGCTAAGGTGTGAGCAGGAAGTAAGAGGGGAAGGAGGGACAGTGAGAATGAGCATTTCCTTTGAAAGGTTGGCTGTGAAGAGGAGGAGAGAGAAAGGGGTAGTGGCTGGAAAGGAGTGGGAGATTTGTTTGGGGGAGTTGATAATGCAAAGGAGTTTTGAACATGTTTAAATGATAAGATCCACCACCTGTCTGTCTGTTTGTCATACTGTGGTAGCTTGCATGCTGCTATTATGCGGGAAGCTATACCACCGGTATTTCAAATACCAGCAGGGTCACCCGTGGTGGACAGGTTTCAGCAGAGGTTCCAGACTAAGACAGACTAGGAAGAAAGGGCTTGTCATCTGCTTCTGAAAATTAGTCAGTGAAAACCTTACGGATCACAACAGAACATTGTTTCACGCACCTGCTTTAGATACATCATACGGAGGGATCAGTCACCGGAGGAGAACGTCCTGTTTGGTGAAGTAGAAAGTCAGCAAGGGCAAGGGAGACCCTCAGTGAGATGGGTTGGTACAATAGCTGCAACCATGGACTAGAACCTGCTGGCAATTGTGAGGATGACACAGGACTGGGTAACGTTTTGTTCTGTTGTACATAAGGTCACCGATGACTCAATGACAGCTATCTCTCTGTCTATCTTCTATCACCTACCTGTCTACCCACCTATCTACCTACCTACCTACCTATGTACCTGCCTACCTGCCTACCTATCTACCTATCCATCCATCTATCCATCCATCCATCCATCCATCCATCTATCTGTTCATCCGTCCATCCATCCACCCATCTACCCAACTATTTATCTACCTATCTACCTGCCTACCTGCCTATCTATCTACCTATGTATCCATCTACCCATCTATCCATCCACCTACCCACCTATCTGCCTACCTACCTATTTATCTATCTACTTATCTACCTACCTGCCTACCTATCTATCTATCAAAATGCTGACATGAGAGTTCCCACTGACTACAGGAGGGAGCGGGGATGGTGGGGAGGCATCTGAGCCCAGTGGAGGGACGTGCTAGGGAGGAGGGACAGATACCAGGTGTCTACACAGAGGTGGGCAGATGCGTGTGTTTGGTGGCAGGACAAGGAGGGAGTTCTGAGGGTTTCTAAATTTTCTTTCAGAGGGAAAGTCATTTGCTGAGAATACGGGAGGGAATATTTGAGGGGTGCAAGCAGGCTTTGAAATAATTACTGAGGAGAGTATGGGGTGAGCTCATCAGAAACACACAGGGCTGTCAGGCGGAGCTGGGCCCTTCTGCATATGGGGATCAGGAACGGAGCGTGGGCCAGCCCACCCTGTGGGGGCAACTTTCCAGCAGCCCTGGTTCCACAGTGGGTGTGACAGCCCCCTCTCCTTATCCGCCTGCCCACGTGCATTCTTTGGGGCAGCTGACAGTAGGAATGCAGTTGCTGGCATTGACCACAGCCCCACCTGCACTGTGCCTGGCTCAGCTGCTGGCATTGACCACGGCCCCACCTGCGCTGTGCCTGGCTCAGCTGCTGGCATTGACCACGGCCCCACCTGAGCTGTGCCTGGCTCAGCTGCTGGCATTGACCACGGCCCCACCTGAGCTGTGCCTGGCTCAGCTGCTGGCATTGACCACGGCCCCACCTGCGCTGTGCCTGGCTCAGCTGCTGGCATTGACCACGGCCCCACCTGCGCTGTGCCTGGCTCAGCTGCTGGCATTGACCACGGCCCCACCTGCGCTGTGCCTGGCTCAGCTGCTGGCATTGACCACGGCCCCACCTGCGCTGTGCCTGGCTCAGCTGCTGGCATTGACCACGGCCCCACCTGCGCTGTGCCTGGCCCAGCTGTCTCTCCTCCTTCCCCAAAAAATGCTCACCTGTGGTAGTCCATGCCCTCTTCCATCTGGCTAATGCCTTGCTCTGTGAAACTCTGATGCCAGAGCAGACAAGATGCATGGGAGCAAAACTCACAATGCTTCTGACTGTGGTCAAACAAAGGTGAGTGTAGGTGGATTAAAAGAAGAAGCCGATGAATAGCATGTGGTGTGGAACCAGACTGCCTTCATTTGGATCCTGGTTGCACCACCTTGGGCAAGTTCCTTAACCTCTCTGTGCTTCAGTTTCTTCATCTGTAAAATGGAGATAATAATGGTGCCCTCATGTTCCATTTACATTTAAAAAAAAAAAAAACAGTTGCCATCCAGTTGATTCCGACTCATGGTGACCTCGTGTGTGTCAGAGTAGAACTGTGCTCCATAAGGTGTTCAGTGGTGATTATTTTGGAAGTAAATCACCAGGCCTTTCTTCCAAGGCACCTCTGGGTGAACTTGAACTTCTAACCTGTCAGTTAGTAGTCAAGCACATTAATCATTTGCACCACCCAGGGACTCCCCAGTTAAATTACTGCATAATAAATCACCTCCAAACTTCTTATCTCTCACGGCTTCAGTGAGTCACAGACTTAAGAAGGGCTTGGTCTGGTGGTTCTGGTTCAGGGTCTCCATGCCGTGTCTGGAGCTGGAACACCAGGGGGTAGAAGCAGCCGGTGTCTGGCCAGGCACCTCTCCCTTCATGTCATCTCTGTGCTTCTCCACGTGTGGGCTAGTTTGGCTTCCTTGAAGTATGGTGCCCTCCTGCCCACCACTTACAAAGATGCACAATGGTATTCAGAGATCCAGGAGGAAGTTGCCTCCCCTATTACAACCTAGCCCTGAAAGTTACCTGGTATCACTTCACTGTGCTCGTTTGGTCAACCGGTCGCTAAAATGGGCCCAGAATCAAGGCGACAGACATCGATTCCACCTCTCTGTAGGCAGAGTTGTGAAGCCACCACTCTTCCTCGTGGGATTGTTGTGAGGATTTTATGAGTTAATATCTGTAAAGCACAACAGCGCCTCGTTAATAGTAAACTACATTTAAAAACTCACACACACACAAAATAAAAATCCCAAACCCATTGCCATCGAGTCAGTTCCAACTCATGGGACCCCACGTGTTTCAGAGTAGAATGACTCCATCAGATGTTCAATGGCTGTGATCTTACGGGAATAGATTGCCAGGCCTTTCTTCCATGGCGCCCTTGGGCAGATTCAAGCCACTAACCTTTTGGTGAGTAGCCAAGCGCAGACTGTTTGCACCACCCAGGGGCCTAAACTACTTAAGTATTTGTTAAATAAAGTATGTTCCTTGTGGATTTGAAAAAGCATGTTCCAATAAACCAAAAAAAAAAAAAAAAACTTAAACTCATGGCTGTTGAGTTGATTCCAACTCATGGCAAAACCATGTGTCACAGAGTAGAATTGCTTTATAAGGTTTTCTTGGCTAAAATCTTTATGGAAGCCGATCACCAGGCATTTCTTCCACAGCACTGCTGGGTAGATTCAAACTTCCAACCTTTAGGTTAGTGGCCAAGCACACTGTTGGTTCCACCCAGGGACCATTCCAATAAACTGACTTCCTGTTTAATCTCCAGAACATTCCCTGCGTCTTTCTGAGGGGGGAAGAACCTCATCCTATTGCTCATTAACTGCCATATATGTTCCTGGTTGCAGGAGTCAGAGTCAGAGCCTCGTCACACCCCTCCTGGGGCTCCATAGGAAGCGCAGAGACTCCAGAGAGAACCAGATATCACGCTCTCCTAGGCAGGACAAACAAACAGTGCATTCCTTTAAGCAGCGTGACGCCAGAGCAAATTCCTTGAAATGACTCCACCTGGGTCATACAACCCAGGACTTCTGATTGTGAAACTGAGCGCAAAAGGGGGTCCGTACAGAGTGTGGCTGTCTCCCTGAACACACATGCCAATCCCCTGACGGGCCCTCACGATTCTCCAGCCCAGTGACCTCACAATTCTGGAGGGGGACGCTGGGCAAGAGAATTTTCAAAACCTCCCCAGGTGACAAAGGTGTATCTAAGGTACCGCAGGAACGGCAAGCGCGCTGGGCACCGCTTGAGGCGTGCGTGTGGGGGCGAGGGGCTGCACGTGCCAATGAGCTGTTTCTATTGGCCATTTCCGTTTGCGTCGCCAGCTGTGAGAGATCTTTCAGCAATTTAAAACGAATTGCCCTAGGCGCTGTTTTCGTAGTTATGTTGGACTGTTCAAGATGCACCAGACTTAACAACAAATGAAGAGTGGTGGGTTTCACACTTGAATGGATATATGCACCACCTAGGGATCTTGTTCACTTGTACATTCTGAGTCAGCAGATCTGGGATAGGGCCTGAGATTCTGCATTTCTAACAAGCTCCCACGTGATACTACCGGTGCTGGTCCACGGACCACACTCTGAGTAGCAGGAAAACAGAGTGACAATTCACAGTCCTTTTTTTTTTTTTTTTAAATGGTATGCCTCCGACTGAGAGAATGATCGTCTGTCTTTCTGTAACGTTATTTGAAAACGTCACAGTAAAATATTATGACTAAAAATTAGCGGAAGTACAACAGGAAGAAGATCTGCTTTGTCTTCACACCGTACTTCTGTGTCCCCTGCCCCTAACCCGGCTCCTCAGGGGTGATCCCACCCATACCCACCATCTGGGAAAACAGCCTGGCGCTGTAAAAAACCACCAGCCAGGGAGTCCAGAGACCAGCCTTCTCTGGTCAGAGCTGTCACCACCCAGCTGCTTGGACCCACACAGCCCAGGCCGCCTCTTTGGGCCTCTGGTCCATCATCATAACAAGTGTGCAGCGGCTGATCTCAAAAGGTCTTTCCAGTGTGACTGGGACTTTTGATCTTTGGCCTCCTCTGTGCCTTCCAGGAAAGAGGCATGCCTCCAAAGGTACTTTGGTCTCTGGGCATCCATCCCGGCTCAGGGACCAAAGCACAGACAGGCAGCAGGGTCATGGTGGTGCAAGCCGTGCAGTATGGAGGGACCTGCAAACACCAGATGGTCAGCACTTTAGACTTTGTGGGCCACCTCCTCTGTCACAACAACTCAACTCCACCACTGTAGCGTGAAAAGAGCAATGGACAATATGTCGACAAACAGGCATGGCTGTGTTCCAATAAAATTTTATTCACAAAAACAGGTGGCAGGCTAGATTTGGCCCAGATGTTGTAGTTTGCCAACTCCCAGCCTAGAGCAGCACTTCTTGAATTTTATGAGCGCACAGATCACCCAGGGGTCTTGCTAAAATGCAGATTCTCATTCAGTCAGTCTAGGGGCAGCACCGTTCCATAGAAATATAATGTGGGTCACCTATTTATTTTAAAAATTTTCTGGTAGCTACATTTAAAAAAATTAAAAGAAACAGGTGAAATTAAAATTCATAGGCTATTTTATTTAACATAATAGACCCAGAAAATTGTCATTTCATTCTGTGGCACTAGCCACATGCCAAGTGCTCAATTGTCCCACGTGGCTGGTGGCTGACGTCACGTAGAGCCAGGTTCAGCGTAAGGCAGATATTCTGCAATTCTGATGCGCTCCCAGATATAATGCCGGATGCTGCTGGTTCAAGGACCACACTGTGTAGCAAAGGCCTAGAAAATACTATCTTCTACCTAGGCAGATGGAGGCGTTGGTGGTTTACTGGTAGAATTTTTGCCTTCTATGCAGGAGACCCAGGTTTGATTCCTAGCTAATGAATCTTATGCACAGCCACAGCCGTTCTATCAGTGGAAGCTTGCATGCTGCTATGATGCTGAATAACCTTGAATATATCCTGTCTGAATTTAGAGACAATCTCAAGAATAGGTTGGACACACTTAAACACTAATGACCGAAGACCAGAAGAGTTGTGGAATGACATCAAGGACATCATACATGAAAAAAAGCAAAAGGTCATTAAAAAGACAGGAAAGAAAGAAAAGACCAAAATGGATGTCAGAAGAGACCCTGAAACTTGCTCTTCAATGTAGAGTGGCTAAAGCAAACAGAAGAAAAGAGGTAAACAGATGACTTTAAAGGGTGGTTCAAGAAGACAAAGTAAAGTATTATGACATGTGCAAAGACCTGGAATTAGAAAACCAAAAGGGAAGAACACGCTCAGCCTTTCTCAAGCTGAAAGAACTCAAGGAAAAAATTCAAACCTCAAGTTGCAATATTGAAGGATCCTATGGACAAAAAGTTGAATGACTCAAAAGCATCAAAAGAAGATGGAAGGAATACCCAGAATCACTATACCGAAAAGACTTGGTCAGTGTTCAACCATTTCAGGAGGTAGCATATGATCAAGAACCAATGGTACTGAAGGGAGAAGTCCAAGCTGCACTGAAGGCACTGGCAAAAAACAAGCCTTCAGGAATTAATGGAATACCAGTTGAGCTGCTGCCACAAATGGATGCCATGCTGGAAGTGCTCACTCATCTATGTTAAGAAATTGGAAGACAGCTACCTGGCCAGAGATCCATATTTGGAAGAGATCCGTATTCATACCCATTCCAAAGAAAGGTGATCTAATGGAATGCAGAAATTATTGAACAATATCATTAATATCACATGCAAGCAAAACGTTTGCTGAAGATCGTTCAAAAATGGTGACAACCATACCTCAACAGAGAATTGCCAGAAATGTAAACTGGATTCAAAAGAAGATGTGGAGCAAGGGATATCATTGCTGATGTCTGATGGATTCTGGCTGAAAGCAGAGAATATCAGAAAGATTTTTACCTGAGTTTTACTGACTATTCAAAGGCATTCAACTGTGTGGATCATAACAAATTATGGATAAATTTCAAAGAATGGAAATTCCAGAACACTTAATTGTGCTCATGTGGAACCTGTACATAGACCAAGAGGCAGTCATTCGATCAGAACAAGGGGATATTGTATGGTTTTAAATTGGAAAGCTACGTATCAGGGTTGTATCCTTTTACCATACTTATTTAATCTGTATGCTGAGCAAATAATAAGAGAAACTGGACTATGTGAAGAACTCGGCATCAGGATTGGAGGAAGAATCATAACAACCTGTGATATTCAGATGACACAACCTTGCTTGCTGAAAGTGAAGAGGACTTGAAGCATTTACTGATGAAGATCAAGGATCACAGCCTTCTGTATGGATTACACCTCAACAAAAAGAGAACAAAAATCCTCACAACTGGACCAATAAGCAACATTATGATAAACAGAGAAAATATTGAAGTAAAGGATTTCATTTTACTTGGATCCACAACCAACGCCCATGGAAGCAGCAGTTAAGAAATCAAATGCCTTAGGCAAATCTGCTGCAAAAGACCTCTTTACAGTGTTGAAAAGCAAAGATGTCTCTTTGATGACTAATGTGCGTCTGACCCAAGCAATGTTGTAGCCTCATATGAGTGCAAAAGCTGGGCGATGAAAATGGAAGACCAAAGAATTGATGCCTTTGAAGTACGGTGTTGGCAAAGTATTGAAAATACCATGGTCTACCAGAAGATGAACAAATCTGTCTTGGAGGAAGTACAGCCAGAATGCTCCTTAGAAGCAAGGATGGTGAGACCATGTCTCACGTACTTTGGACATGTTATCAAGAGGGATCAGTCCCCGGAGAAGGACATCATGTTTGGTAAAGTAGAGAATCGGCGAAAAAGAGGAAGACCCTCAACAAGATGGTTTGACACAGTAGCTGCAACAACGGGCAAAAACACAGCAACAATTGTGAGGATAACCTACCTGGCCACATTTTATTCTGTTAAACACGGGGTCACTGTGAGTGGAACTGACTCGACAGCACCAAACAACAACGCCAGTGATGCTGAACAGATTTCAGCAGAGCTTCCAGACTAAGGAAGAAAGAAATGGTGATTTACTTCCGAAAAATCAGCCGATGAAAAACCTGTGGGTCACAACGGTCCAATCCCCAACATATCATGGTTCTGTTGAACATGGGGTCCGCACGAGTCAGGGGTAACTAGGAGGCAGCTAACAGCAGCAATAACAATATATCCAACATGACGAACTAGTGATATTTCACAGATCAAATTGCTTAGGATAAGCTGAGATTTAAGAGTTGGTTTAAAAGCTATTTTTAAAGAGAACAGGAAATAATATAACCCTGTGGCAAAATTTGTAAGAATGAGAATACTGAGAAATATTCACTAAAAGAAACTGATCCTCCCCAAACAACTGAGACTCTCATGTCCCTTGTTCATAATATCATTATGGCAATCATCTCTCTCCCAGTCCTCTTTTGTTTTGAGCTCCAGATTCACACAGCCAATTGCCTACTTGATATTTTCTGCAGTTTTCACTTAGGCATCCCAAATTTGACCCATCCCAAGGTAAACGCTAGGAGCTCCTGAGTCCCTACCTGCTCATCCTCCTCCTATTCTCCTGGTTTCAACGAATAGCCCCACCACCTGTCTTGGTTCTCAGACCAGAAATCTGGTGGTCATCCTCCACCTTGGCCCTCCTTCCTCCACGTCCACCCCCAAGTCTGTTCTTTGTGCTTCCAAAAGGTAGCTCAAATCAAGGCATCCCTCCTCCTCATCCCTCCCACTCTGTGGCCTGGGCCACCCTCGTCACTCCCTAGGTAACAACAGAAGCCTCCTACTTGGGGTCTCTGCTTCCACTCTGGTTCCCAATCAACCTATTTTCTCAGCCGGAGCCAGGGACAGTTTCTTACACCTATAGTTTCAACCATGTTGCTCCCACATACAAGGTTCAGTAGAATTCTCCGTCAGTGGAGGATTGTGTATTATAATGTTGCTGAACAGGCTACAGCGGAGCTTCCAGACTAAGATCTACTTTGGAAAATCAGCCAACAGACACCCTAAGGATTACAATGGTCTGATCCGAAATACATCCATTGTGCATGGGGTCAACATGATTTGGGGCCAACTCAACGGCAGCTAACAACAACAGCGACATCTCCCGTCATTGGTTGCCTATCTATTGAGTTTAGAATACGATGCACATTTCTTGCCTCCTGCCTCTCTCTCTGATGTCATCTAGCCATGCTCTCAGCCCCGAGTCTCTGTACTCCCTGTCACTTTCCTGGATTTGGCTCTTGCACAACCAGTCTATTAGATGGGCTAACTTCTACTCTGTGTTTTGGTCTCAGCTTACATTTCACTCCCTCAGAGAGGCTGTCCCTCTACTCGCAGTCCAATTAGATGTTCCACCCCCTCCATTCTCATTCATTGCCTTTTGTTCCTTCCTTTTATTATACGTCCAACAATTTGCAATTACATATTTACTTACCTACGTCACTTCTTTGTGTCTCCAACCAGGATGCTGGTTTCATGGGTGCATGGGCTGTCTTGGGAGTGCAGCACCTTCCCAGGGCCGGAAGTGTGTAAGCCTCAACAACGATCAGTGCAGGAGTGAATGAATGAATCAAAGGCCCCAAACAGAAAGCAACAGTCCAGGATGGATCCAATCTCCATCCCAACCAATCCCTCGAAGACAAGGATTTATCCTGCTTTCAGAATTTAGCCAAGTGTTTGGCAAGATTTTAATCAGACTGTTTCTGACATAAAGAAAAGAAATCCGACGGTCTCAGAGCAGCAGCCAGAGTTCTTGCTTGGAGCAAGGGGCGGGGGAAATGCTTGTGGTTGGCCCTGGGTGTTCCCATCCTGCTTGCCCAGGGCACTCTCCCATACCCCCATCTGAGTTTGTCCAGGACCAAGGCATCCTCCTTCTCTTGTTGACCCTCTCACTGTACCCCCACCCAAACTCAGTCCATGCCCCCAACTGCATCTGCAGGATACCCAGGCACATTGCCACCTCAGTGCCTTTCTGCATCCTTCCTTCTCCCTTAACACACCCTTCCCTGTGCTGTCTGCCCAGCCAAAGCCACCTTCCAGGTTCTGCTCAGGTTTCCCTTCGTCTGGCGTAAGGGCTGTGTTAGGTTAGGTTTACCAGAAGCAGATCCGGAGATGAAGATTGATTAAGGAAGGGCTCCCAGGAGAAATCTTCACGGTAGTAGGCAAAGCAGGACAGAGCAGAGGCAGAACCAAACAAGGACACAGTGTGGGCAAATTCCCATGGGGTGGCCTTCAGCCTGATCCCTCAGGGGAACAGAGGATGAAAGTTACACCTTAGGGTTCCTCTGTACTAGGGCTTTCCTTGAGGGCCTTGATGGTTCGGTGATAGAATCTTCACCTTCTATATGGGAGACCCAGGTTTGATTTCTGGTCAATGCACTTCATCTGTCAAGGTAGCTCCACCATGTCTGTCAGTGCAGGCTTGTGTATTGTTATGATGCTGAGGTTTCACCTGAGCTTCCAGACTAAGATGGACTAGGAAGAAAGGCCTGGTGCTCAACTTCTGAAAAATCAGCCATTAAAAACCCTACAGACTACCCACGGCCTCCACCAGACTGAGTCCAGTACAACTAGATGGTGCCCGGCTACCACCACTGACTGCTCTGACAGGGATCACAACAGAGGGTCCCAGATGGAGCTGGAGAAAAACAAAATTCTAGCTCACAAAAAAAGACCAGACTTACTGGCCTGACAGAGACTGGAGAAACCCCAAGAGTATGGCCCCCGGACACCCTTTTAGCTCAGTAATGAAGTCACTCCCGAGGTTCACCGTTCAGCCAAAGATTAGACAGCCCCATAAAACAAAACGAGACTAATGGGGCACAACAGCCCAAGGACAAGGACTAGAAGGCAGGAGGGGACAGGAAAGCTGGTAACAGGGAACCCAAGGTTGAGAAGGGACAGTGTTGACATGTTGTGGGGTTGTTAACCAACGTCATAAAACAATATGTGTACTATTCAATGAGAAACTATTTGTTCTGTAAACTTTCATCTAAAGTACAATAAAAATAAATAAATAAAAAGGAAATAAATAAATAAAAACCCTACGGAGCACAGTTCTACTCTGACACATGTGGGGTCACTGTGAGTCAGTCATCTCAACAAAGTTTGGTTCAGTTTTGGTCCTGCAGACCCTCAGCGCAGTGCCCTGTATGTAGCAGTTTCTCGGTAGTCTGGGATCAACTGATTGAGAATCAGACAGAATACACATATACTTCATAATGTCAGTCACCTGCACTTTAAACACCAGCATCCGACCTCCTGCCCATCGCTGTCAGATCACATCAAGCACCCCCCAACTCCAAGAACACTAGCATCAAAGCCAGACCATGCCCCTAATGCCCTCATCCCTCCGGGTGGCACGCACAGAATCACCTCAGCTTTTTATCTTCAAACCCCTCTTGATCTCAGTGGAGGGATCAAAAGCTGTCTTCTTGGCAATGCAGTCCACGAGAAAATGTCAGAGCCATTCTGTGGATGTCACACGGTTGGGGAAAAAACGTGAAGATGTGAGACGTGCTGGCAGAGTGGCAGCTCCTTGCATGGCCTTCCTGCTGAGAGAGGTCCTTCCCCTTCCCCAGGGCTTGGAGGGTAACCTACCCTGTGGTCACTTGTCTGCCTCCGGAAGCCTCAGTTGGAGTTCATTTATCTGATTTTTCTGCACTTAGGGTCTCCTTCTCCTCTATCTGTAGCTGAGCCATGGGTCTCAGATGGCCTGGGAAACTGCCTGTGAACTGGGCATAACAAGAACAATGGGGAGGGGCTTCCAGGCAGATGTAAGGGGTTCTAGGCAGGTATGAAACCCATTCCTACCATCTCAGGGTATGTGACCCCCACCCCGCCCAAGTGCCTCTTTCCTTACTCAAAATTGGCCCCAATAGGAGTCACTGTGGATTCCTTGTGTCCACCCCAGTCTGACTCACTATGTTGTGGGAGGCACTCCTGCCAACCTACAGTCATTCCAGGAGCCCCTCAGGGATCCACCATTCAGGGAGGGGTCCTGAGCCCCTCAGCAGCACAGGCGGGATCTCCAAGTCCTCACAGACCTTCTCCTGCCAGGTGCCCCATGTGGCCGTGCCTTGCTCATTCCAAAGGCCTCAGGGGCAGCCAGGTGACACTAGCAAACATGCCAGGCCTCCCAAAATGGTGATGCATCTGGACAGTCAGCTCTTTGGACACCATAGCCACAGATGTCCAGTGAGCAGAACATCCTCTGCTCCACACCTGGCCCCAATGCCCTGCTGGATAAAACTTGCTTGGCCCCCAGTGTATCGATCTGTGGTAAGTCCATGCTCTTGCTCCCCTAGCTCGGACTCTACTCCTCACTTCTGAGGTTCCTTCTAGGGAGGAGATCCTCAGCCAAGAGGAAGGGATCCTGAGCCTATTAAAGGTTTGGGTCACCGCCATCAAGCAAAGAACCACGACCAGCTGAGGTGCTTGCTGAGGGCAAAGGGAATATGGAATGAGTGATAGAAGAAAGTAGTTCTAAATACCAGTTATGGCCATGTGAACAGTTGCAGAAATGAGGATGTAATTTTTATGAGTATTGCTTCCTTGTTTTGTCATACATACATACATAATCAATAGTATCTGTTTTCTTCCCTCTCTTATCCCATTACTTATTAAAAAATACAAGGCATAAACGAAGATAGTGGATTTTCAGTTGTATGCATGTTAGTTGTATCATGTTAGGTGCAAGCATGAATTTATAAATGTCTTTTTTAGAGATTATGTATGGTTAAAGGAGGTGTATATAGATGTCAAGGTGAAAAGGGGTGGACTGTGATATTTAATGTTATGTGTCAACTTGGCTAGGCTACGATTCTCAGTGATATAGCAGACAGTATGTAATCACCTTCCATTTTGTGATCTGATGTAAGCAGCCAATCCATTGGAAGGGGAGTTTCCTTGGGGGTGTGGCCTGCCTCCAGGATATAAATGGATGTTCTAGCAAAGCTCACTTTTTTTGTTAACCTTGAACTCTTCTCGTCACCTCCAATTCTTGGGATGTAAGCCTGCTGAAGTCTCTGGCCTGCCACCTGACCTTTAGATTTTGGATTCATCAACCCCCACAACCTGTGAGCCAGCAGAGGCCTCTAGCCTGCCACCTGTCTGCAGATTTTGGGTTATTCAGTCCTAACAACCAGGTGAACCAGCAGAGGTTTTCAGCCTGTCACCTGACCCACAGATTTGGGACTTGCCAGCCCCAACAATTGTGTGAGCTATTTTTCACAACTGCATGAGCCATTTCCTTGAAGTAAATTTCTCTACATATATACTTATCTAAGTTTCAGAGATTTTGCTCCTCTAGAGAACACTGTGGCACTCCTGGAGTCACGCTTCATGATAAATCTCAATCTGATCTATGGCATCCCTTAACCCCAGCATTCTATGAAAGCTTGTGATACCCCATTTACTTCTTTTTGTGCTGCAAAAAGTTAGGCAGGAGCAAAAGCTCGTTGAAGGGAGCACCCTTGCTCCTCAGGATACAGGGAGGTAGCCAGAGCCAGAAGCCCTGTGGTGGACAGGAGGGCCAGACAAAAAGGAAGGGCTGCAGAGAACTCCTCCAACCTGCCCCTCTTCCTCCTTCTGCCCTGCTCCTCCTCCTGCCCCTGCTCCTCCTCTTCCTGCTGCTCCTTCTCCTGCTCCTCCTCCTGCTCCTTCTCCTCTCCTGCTCCTGTTCCTGCCTCTCAGGCCAGCATCTCAATCTGCTTGAAGTTTGTGAGACTAGGGGTTTTTCAGGAGCCATGATCATTTGGTATTGTTTGAAAGCCACGTGCTACATTAGCTGTGATCTCAGCCACATCAGGATGGCATTGCAGCCCTGCACCAGGTTTTGTGTACAAAGGGCCTACGGGTCTACGAAGCTGCCCCTTCACTCCCTGCTGCTTCCTACTGCACCGATTCCCAGAGGGTGGATGTGGCAGAGACTCAGTAAACACTGTGGATGGATCAGGTGAACACACGTGTTTATACATGAGAACAGGGGAAGAGAAGGTGACAAAGGGAGAGTCCCTTCTTTAATGTGACTCTGCCAGGGTCCGTAGGGCAGATGGGTGGCCACAACCGCAACACTCAATCAGTGACAGGGCATGATTCCTGCCTGAGAGTGGGTGAGGTGGTCCCAAGAGGGAGTGGGAAATCACCTTAGTTATCTAGTGCTGCTATAACAGAAATACCACAAGTGGGTGGGTTCAATGAACAGAAATTTATTTTCTCACAGTTTAGGAGGACAAAAGTCTGAACTCAGGTGCCAGCTCTAGGGAAAGCTTCCTCTGCCCATGGGATCTGAGGGAAGGTCCTCGTCTCTTTCCAGTTTTTGTTCTTTGGTGATCATGGTGATCTTCATGTGGCATGGCATCTCTCTTCCCCCATCTCAGCTTGCTTCTTTCCTTGTTTAATCTGCTGTTTTATATCTTTAAAAAGATTGACTTAAGACACATCCTACATTAATATTGCCTCAATAATATAACACAGAAAACTTATTCCCGAATGGGATTATAACCATAGGTATAGGGGTTAGGATTTACAACACATATTTCTGGGGGGACACAATCCAACCCATAACACCACCAAAAAACCACCTTTTTAATATTGATTTTATTTTGGGTGAAAATGTTCAGAGCAACACATGTACCTATTCTACAACTCCTACAGGTATTGTTCAGTGACGTTAGTTACATTCTTCACTTACGTCAACGATCTTGCTATTTCTACTCAAATTGTTTGACCACCTTTTACCTAGACTCAGTGCTCCCTTAGTCTTTTCATCTCTACTACAGATTTCCTGTCTTCAGTGTGGTCTCATATAAGTAGTCTTTCAAGAGAGCACAGCTCAAGGTATATGTTTCTTACCAATTGAGCTAAACTGTTGTTTAGTCTAAAGATGACTTCAGGGGATAGCTTTGGTTAAAGGTTTAAGGAATATCTCATAGCAATAATCTCATGGGTTTGCTCCAGTCTCAATGGGTCCAGTAAGTTTGGAATCTTTAAGAATTTGAAGTTCCAGTCCACATTTTTATCCCTTTTGATCAGGATATATCTCTCATGGCTGCGATCAAAATGTTCAGTAATGGTAGCCAGGCACCAGTCAGTGCTTCTGGTCTCATGACGGAGAAGGCAGTAGTTCATGCATGCAATTAGTTCTGTAGTCCATCTCCTTCTCTGATTCCTGGGTCTCCTTCTTCTTCTGTTGCTTCCAACAAATAGAGACCAATTGTTGTATCTTAGACAGTCACTTGCAAGCTTATAAGACCCCAGGCACTACTCACTGAATTAGAAGGTAGACCAGAACTCTTAAAACAGTATTATGCCAGTTGATTGGATTGTCCCTCGAAACCATGGCTTTATACGTTTGAACCAGGAAAACTAATCCCGTGGGGTGTTTGGTTGTATCTACGTGGCTGTAGCCTTTTTTTTTTTTTCTTTTGATGCAGTTGTTATTGTAAGATTATAAATAACATTTTCCAATTCACTGTTTTTCAGCTTAGAGATATCATTTACATTAGTCTAGTTATATAACCTTTATCCGTATTCGATATCACTTTTTCCATCACCATAAACAAAGTCACTATTACCTAGAAAATATACACAGAAAAACATAAACTAATTGGAAGTATACACAGCAAAACATACACCAGTTCAGCAATTTCTACATTGTACAATTCAGTGACATTGATTACATTCTTTAAGTCGTGCAACCATTCTCACCCTCCTTTTCCTAATTGTTCTTTATCATGAACTCACTGCCCCCAAGCTTCCTATCTGACCTTTTGAGTTGCTATTCTTAATTTTGATCTCATAAAAGTATTTTTTCAAAAGAGTATGATGTTCAAGGCAAACATTCTTAACTAAATAAGCTAACTTGTTTGGTTTAAATAAGACTTCAGGGGATATTTTTGATTTAAGGCTTAAAGTTTAAAGATTATCTCAGGGCAGCAGTTTCAGTATTTCATCCAGCCTCAGTGGCTCCAGAAAGTCTGAATTTCATGAGAATTTGGAGTTCAGTTCCAAATTTTGCCCTCTTTTGATCAAGATTCATCTATATTATCTTTGATCAAAATGTTCAGTAGTGGTAGCTGGGCACCATCCAGTTCTTCTGGTCGCATGGTAAAGGAGGTATTTGTTCATGGAAACAATGGGTCACACATTCCATTTCCTCTTCCTATCCCTGACTCTCCCTCTTCCTCTGCTGCTCCAGGCAAACAGAGACCAATTGTTGTACCTTGGAAAAAACCACATTTTTAGTTGGGTTTATTGACAGTTCTTAACTACTGATAAATGGCTTTCTGCAAAAAGAAAAAAAAAGCTCTGATTTGTAATGTTTGCTGGTTTCCTGGGGGTAAATATCCCACTCTGGCTTATCTCAAGCTACCTAGCTAGCAAAATTCCCAAATATCTACCTATCGGCTCTCAGGAGTGCAAAGACAACAGTTCTGTGCCTGAGGAAAGAGCTGTGTGGTCTGCCTTACTGCCTTACATCCCATCTCACTCATGAAAATTCATACTTTACAGAAATTTACTGGGTGTTAAAGAAGTCTTTGGGTTTGTTTTTCTCAAATACAGGAAATTGAGTTTCTCAAAAGTGAACTTCACTTACAAATACACTTGATGAAATCATCTTGGTGACTAAGAAAGTAATGGCCAGCCAGCAGCCCACACTGCCTGTGACTCACTCCTCTTAGGCGAAGACGGGGGTTCTCTCTCTCTCCCCTTTCTTCTTTCTCTTTTCTTTCTTCTCTCTCTCACTCTCTTTTCTCTTTTTCATCTCTTTCATACTCTCTCTCTTACTGTTGTTGTTAGTTGCCATCAAGTCAGCTGTGACTCACAGCAACCTCATGTATAAGAGAACAAAACAATGCCCAGTCCTGCCCCATCTTCATGATCGTTGGCGTGCTTAAGTCCATTGTTACAGCCACTGTGTATTTTAAGTGTCTTCCAACCTAGGGGGGTTCATTTTCCAGCACTATATTGAACAATATTTTATTGTGATCCATACAGCTTTCATTCGCTGCTTTTCAGAAGTAGATCACAAGTCCTTTCTTCCTAGTCTGTCTTAGTCTGAAAGCTCCACTGAATCCTGTCCACCGTAGGTGACCTTGCTTGTATTTGAAATACTGGTAGCATAGCTTCTAGCATCATAGTCACATACAAGCCACCACAGTACAACCAATTGACAAATGGGCAGTGGTCTCTTTTATTAATTTGCCATAAAACGTTCATTTGACATCCTTGGCCACAGAGGATTCAGACAAAAAAAAAAGATGTTTCAGAACGTGTCATTCTGGAAGGAATCCCTACGGCTGCAAAGCTTCTGAAAACGCAGGCGTCGTGTCCATGGAACTTGAAGACCAGAGAGCAGAGATGGGGTTGGACACACGGCTGTGCATGTTACTCCCCTCTCTGCCCCTCAACGTCCTTCTGTAAGACAACACTCATGCTATCTCCACCTCTGGAGTTCTTGTTATGAGTAAATAAGCTAACACAAGAAAAAGCCACATCAGGCTTAACAATAAAGCACTACACAAGTGTTAAACTCTTATTTTTCTATGTCAGGTAGAAATAGAGGTAGATTCAGAACTACTTGTTAATGCTGTTATAAAAAGTAGAGAATAAAAAATACTGTTATTGGTTGAATATTTACCATATGCCAGGCCCTGTAATATGGGTTTTATAGATAACCTTACATTTAACTCTCATAAAACGCTACTCTGTGGGGTTGCCATGAGTCAGAGTCAACTCATGGCAACTGGTGGTGGATAAATAACCAGAGCAAAGGACATTGGCTTTCAAATCAGAAGAATGCCCTCTCTGAACCCTCAAAGGGCGATGTCAGAGTCCCCGTTTTACATATGAAACAACAGGGGCTCTAAGAGATTAAATACCTTCGACAAGGAAATTGATTGAGTTTTAGACCAAAGATGCCTGCTACCTCCTAGCTCTTCCCCACCACCCATGAGGCTCCAAGTCTCTCACTGGCAGAGGAGAGGGTTCAGAGAGGGCATTCCTCTGACTTGAAGGCCAGTGTCTTCTGCCCCGGTTATCCACCACCAGTTGCCACTGAGTTGACTCTGACTCATGGCAACCCCACAGAGTAGAGCAGTGCCCCATACGTTTTTCAGTGGTTGATTTCTCAGAAGTAGATAAGCAAACCTTTCTTCTGAGGTGCCTCTGGGTGGATTCAGTTACTAGCTGAGCATTTAACTCTTTGTGCCATGTAGGGACTGTTTATCTATAACCCCTTTCCCCATATGCACACAAAAAGAAAAATCACTTTTACTTCAAGATTCCTGGAATTTAGCTCCTGAGGTGGCGCAGGCTCACGAGAGGACAATGAGTTAGTTGCTGCTGTTTCTTCATTACTTCCTCCCCTCCTTCCTTTTTATTGTGTAAGGAGAAACAAACATGCAATTTAATTTCTTCCCCTTTCCATCATTTGCCCGTCTTGCCCTTCTGCCTGGGCCTGTGTCTCTCTTTACCTTTTGTGAAAGAGAGGATGGCAGAAACCTGGAGCACAGGCTCTTACCCCCAGAGACTGGGGCCTGGAGCCTGTTTCTGGAAGCTGTGGGAATAGAGGAAGGGAGTCAGACCTTTCCCTTCTGATGTAAGTACCTCCAAGTACTTCCTCTGGAGTCCCTTGGTGGTGCAGTTAACTCGCTTAGCTGCTAACTGAAGGGTTAGTGGTTTGAGTCCACCCAGAGGTGCCTGGTGATCTACTTTCAAAAAACCAGTCACTGAAAACCCTATGGAGCACAGTTCTACTCTGACACACGTGGGGTTACCATGAGTCAGAATCTACTCCCTCGAAACTGGTTAAGTCCTTCCTCACCTCATAGATACCTGACAGTGTAGGTGTATCGTAGTTGACCCCATAAACCCTGTCAAACTGTCAAGGGGAAGAGACTCAAAAAACAGCTGTATGCAGGGGTGGACGGTGGACACCAGACCTCCTGCAGCTCCTCCTCCACATGCCCAAGTCCTGGGTTGCGCTCAGAAACCTGGCTGACCAAGGTCTGTTTAGCTGCAGTGGGTGCCATGAGATGCCCGTGTTACAAGAGAACCAAGGCTGAGTTCCACATAGCCTCCCATAATGTACCGCGACCACAGAAGATAGGACAGGACACAGAATGTAAGCATTCAGAAGGGAGGGCAAAACCCACACTCTAAAACCACAAGCCCTGTTCTAGGAGCAGGGAGATAAATTTAGTAAAGCAGGATGTTTGTGGGTGAATCAACATTTTGCCGTAAAGTACAATTCTGCAAACTAGGGAGTTTGAACTGAGGATTGCAGAAACATATTTCGCCTGCATGCTAGCAAGAGAACTATATGCCTAAAACAGGTTCACTGTGACCCTTGCATCAAGGATGCCCTTGATGCTGAGGCCTTGGGTGCTTTTCTGGCAAGGGGTGTTGTCAGGAGCTTGAGCTGGAGTCTGAGGACTGAGAGAATCATCTGCCTGGGTAGACCAGAAAGCAGAAGATTCTCCTCCACATATCAGTATGACATGATGCATGCCCCGTTGGCCCACCTGGACCCTGGCATCCTAGCTAATGTTTTTCGGACAGGCCCTCTTTCCAAACAGTTCCATTAATAACAACAATTGTTGTTTCTGTTGTTAGTTGCCATTGAGTAGGTGCAGACCCATGACAATAGAACAAAATGTTGCCTAAGTCCTGCACCATCTTCATGATCATTGGCGTGTTTGAGTCCCTTGTTGTGGCTATTATGGATGTTGGCTGTTGTTCCTTCTCATTTCGAATCGTGCCACATCAGCAAATGAATATCCCAAAGGCTTTACTCCACCCACACCATATTATCAACTCTACTTTGAGAAGGCAGTTCTTACCCAGTGGTATCTTGAGTGCCTCCTAATGTACGAGGCTTATCTTCCAGCACTACATCAGACAACATTCTGTTGTGATCCATATGGTTTCCACCGGATAATTATTGGAAGTAGATCGGTAGGCCTTTCTTCTTGGTCTGTCTTAGTCTGCTAGTTCTGTGGAAACCTGTTGACCACGGGTGACCCTGCTGGTATTTGAAATATCAGTGGCATAGCTTCCAGCATTACAACAACACATAAGCCACCACACTATGACAAACCGACAGATGGGTGCTGGAATAAGGGCTAACACTTTCTTTCATTCAAGAGCTCATAAAGACAGCTGAGCACATACTCTAGGACTGACCTGGAATGATCAACTTCAAGCCTATTTACGCACACAACAAACATCATACAAAGGGTGCTTCTGGACATTTCCAATATTGCCTCTCTCCTGCACTTTCACTGAATTGTGTTTTGACTCGTTCAATCAGTCAGCAAATGTCTGTGAACAGGAGCTAGGCAAGGTGTTGGGTCATGGGAAAGGTGCAGGATTGGAGACAGCCCTGTGGGAAGGATGGTACTGTCTACCGGAGGGAACCCCGGTGGAGAGGCTACCATGATGGGGAGGACATGTTGCTTTGTGTAACAGGAAAGAAGGCCACATATTCTTTGCTGCTCCTCACACTGAGAAATGGGATCTAAGTCACTTCCCCTTGAATCTGGGCTGGCTTTAGTGACTTGTTTGAGCAATAGAAACACAGCATACCTGACTTCTGGGAGTCCTGAGACTAAGTTATAAAAAGCTTTGAAGCTTCTGCCTATGGCTCTTGGAACACTTGGTCTCAAGACCATGTTGTGAGGAAGCCCCAGCCATTGAGAGAGGCCACATGTAGGCACTATAGCCAACCTGAGTTCCCAGCCAACAGCCAGCACCAACTGTCAGCCTTGTGAGTGCGCCATCTTGGATGTCCAGCCCAGTCGACCCTTCAGATGACTCCAGCTCCAGTTAACATCTCACTGTATCTACATAGGAGATCCTTGAACTTGAGCAACGGTTTAGAAAATTGAGACATTGCCCACAGTTAAAAAAATAATAAAATAATCACATTCATTAGTCCAGGCAAGAGCAATAAAATTGGAAACAAATAAAATGGTTTATTATGGAGGTTGACCTGTTGTATTACTATAGCTGTGTATTAATTTTCTATTGCTGCATAATAACTACAAACTTAGTGGCTTAAGACAGTACCCATTTATTAGCTCAGTTCTGTAGGTCAGAAGCCCAGGTGGGATCAGCTGGTTCCTCTGTTCTGGACCTCACAAGGTCAAAGTCAAGGTGTTTGCTGGACTGGGCTCTTACCTGGAGACTCTGGGGAGTAATCCATTTCCAAGCTCATTCTTGTTATTGGCTAAATTGAGTTCCTTGTAGCTTTAGGACTGAAGTCCCATTTCTTGCCAGCTGTCAGCTGGAGATCCCTCTCAGCTCCCAAAGACCTCTCTCAGATCCTTGTCCTGTACATCCCTCCATCTCAGAGCCAGAAACAGAGAGCTTTCCTGTATGTAGAGTATGATGTTATTATTTGTTGGAAAGAGTATGTATTTCTTCTGTTTCCAGCCCTGGGAAACTCTCTGCTTTTAAAGGATTCGTGGGATTAGGTTAGGCCCCCTAGATAATCTCCATCTCTTAAATTCAACTGATTAGTAGCCTTAGTTACACTTGCAAAATCCTTTTCGTCATGTAAGGTGTCTTAGTTATCTAGTGCTGCTGTAACAGAAATACCACAAGTGGGTGGTTTTAAAGAACAGAAATTTGTTTTCTCACAGTTTACGAGGCAAGAAGTCTGAATTTAGGGCACCGGTTCTTGGGGAAATCTCTTTCTCTGTGCACTGTAGGGAAATCCTTGTCACAGGTTTTCCAGCCTCGGCATTCCTCGGTTATCTCCACGTGACATCTATTTCTCTCTGTTTATGATTGCTGGTCTCCGTGTCTATGCTGTTCCTTATCACGCAGAAGTGATTAGGTTTAGGACACACCCTACACTGATATGGCCTCATTAACATAACAAAGAAAACCCTATTCCCAAATGGGATTACATCCACAGGCATAAAAATGTTAGGATTCCAATACATTCTTGGGGAATACAATTCAGTCCATAACATAAGATAACATAGTAACAGGAGTAACACCTAGGAGCTAAGATCATGGGAGCATCTTAGAATTCTGCCTACCACACGCCGGAAATGAATACCTTAGGCAAAAAGTGTCCAACATGAGTGAAAAACAATTAGGTAGGCAATATTTAATCACATAAGCAGAAAAGAACTGCTGACCCAACAGGATTTATGGAGAGAAACCATCAAAAGTCTGGCTCTTAATTTATCAAACTGAACTCAAAACCCAAGATTAACTTGTATTATGCCTAAAAAGTACTGGGCCATGCAAAAAAATTCTAGAAACATTTGTTTCCTGTTTCCTGAAAACACTTAGCAGCAACGTCAAAAAATTATTCAGAAGCATTTTACACCTCTGAAGTAAAATCTAGTAAACCCACAGGTGGCATTTGCTAGAAAATGAAATGCTCGTAGTTAGCATTATTTCGTTTCTTTGCACAATTGTCCTAGAGGACAAAGATTGCCTGCAAAGCTAGAGGCGACTTAATTCCCTGAGACAGCAATTAAAATTTTAAAAAGATGTTTCATGCCCTTCCTTATTTATTGGTTGTGCCATTTTGAGCAAATCCAACATATAAAACCCTAATTCAAAAGAAAATAAGTTTCCTCTTTACTGAAAGAAGAAATGTCCTTGCCCAAGACATTTCGAAATTATCCTCAACCTAAAACACCAGCTTGTGTCTCATTTCTGACAACTACCTAAACCCAAAACCAAACCGAACCCACCGCTGTCTAAGCAATTCCAACTCATAGTGACCTCGTAGTGTTTCCTAGGCTGTCAATCTCTACAGCAGCAGACTGCCACATCTTTCTCTTGCGGAACTGGTGGTTTTGGACAGCCAATCTTTTGATTAGCCGTTGATCAGTTTAACCACTGTGCCACCAGGGCTTCTCATTGACAACTACCTAAAACCCAAAACCTCATTGCCATTGAGTTGATTCCGACTCATAGTGACCCTATAGGATAGGGTAGAACTGTCCCATAGGGTTTCCAAGGAGCAGCTGGTGGATTCGAATTGCTGACCTTTTGGTTAGCAGCAGTAGCTCTTAACCACTGTGCCACCAGGGCTCCAACAACTACCTAGGACTTTTTAATCTTTTCTAAAGAGGCACGAAATGTATTTATATGCATATATAGTTATGTCATACTCATATTCGTCTCTCTCTCGCTAATCTCCAGGGTACAGGTCAGTGAATTTGCACATATGTATATGCCCATGTGGTCTGATTGCATTTCCCAGACAACCAGTGAGATGCTAACCATATCTTCATGTTTATTGACCATTCATATTTCTTCTTTGGTGAAGTATCTGTTCAGATTTTTTGCCCATTTATAAATTGTGCTGCTTGTCTTTTTAGTGCATTTAGTACCACATTCTGTCTTAGTTACCTAGAGCTGCTATAGCAGAAATACCACAAGTGGATGGCTTTAACAAACAGAAATTCATTCTCTCACAGTCTAGAAGGCTAGAAGCCAGCATTCAGGGTGTCAGCTCCAGGGGATGGCTTTTTCTCTCTGTTGATTCTGAGGAAGGTCATTGTCTTCAATCTTCCTCTGGTCTAGGAGCTTCTCAGCAAAGGGGCCCCGGGTCCAAAGGATGCACTCCTCTCCTGGCACTACTTTCTTGGTGGTATGAGGAGTTCTTTATATTTTATAAATACAAGTAATTTTTCATATATATATATATTGCTAATATTTTCTCCCATTAAGTGACACACCTTTTCGATTTCTTCATAGTGTCTTTCAAAGGGCAAGTTTTCAAATTTTGCTGAAGTTCAGTTTATCAATTTTTGTATGGCCTGTGCTTCATGTATCCTAAGTAAAATATATTTGCCCATCTCAAGGTCACAAAGATTTTCTCCTATATTGTATTTGAGGAGTTTTAGCACTTACATTTATACCTATGACTCAAGTTAATTTTGTGTATTGAGCAAGGTGAGGTTTGATGTTCATTTCTTCCCATGCAGATATCCAGTAGCCGAAAACGCTTTCCTTTCTCTATTGAATTGACTTGGCATCTCTGTTGACAAATCAACTGGCCATCTATGTATGGGTCTCTATTCTGTTCCGTCGATATATATGTTGATCCTTTCAACAGTACTTCTTTGTATTGATCACTGTAGCTTTATATTAAGTCTTGAAATCAGAAAGTGTTAGTCTTCTGAGTTGATTCTACTTTTTAAAATGGCTTTGACTATTCCAGGTCCTTTTCATTTTCATGTTAATTTAAGAATCAGATCCTGTATTTCTATGCAAAATCCTGCTGAAATTTTTGTTGGAATTGCATTGAATCTATACATCAATTTGAGGAGAACTAATATTTTAACAATATTGAGCTTTCCAATCCAGGAACGTGATTCATCTTTGTATTTATTTAGGTCATTTAAATATCTCTCCCAGCAATGTTCTGTAGTTTCCAGTGAAGAAAACTTGTATGTCTTTTGTTAAATATATTTCTAAGTATTTAAAAAAATTCCATTTTCCAATTGCTTGCTCATCCTACTTAAATATACAATTGATTTTTTGTATATTAACCTTATATCTTGCAACTTATAAGAGTAACTATTTTGTAGATTCCTTGGGATTTTCTATGTAGACAATCATACCATGTTCAAACAGAGAGAGTTTTGCTTCTTCCTTGCCAGTATTTATGCCTTTTATATCTTTTTCTTGCTTTACTGCCATGGGTAGGTTCTCAGTACAGTGTTGACTAGAAGTGGTGAGAGAAAGAATAATCCTTATCTTGTTCCTGATCTTAGAAAGAAAGTATTCAGTACTTCAATGTTTAGTCTTGTGTTAGTTCTAGATTTCTCTTGGGTGCCCTTTATCAGGCAGAAGAAGTCTGTTTCTCTGCTTAGTTTGCTGGAGAAAGAAATAATTCTGGAATCACAGCAAGAGATTTTAACACTATTCTCTCAGCAATTTATTGGTCAATTAGAAAAATATCAGAAGACATGTAGAGAATCTGAATACCATCAATTTACCTTAACCTAATTGCTATTTATATAACATTACACATTCTTTTCAAGTATACATAGAAAATTCGCCGAGACAAACTATACGCTGGGCCGTAATACAAATGTTGAAAAATTTAAAAGATCTGAAATCACACAGAGTAGTTTCTTTGGCCACAACAGAATTAAATTAGAAATCAATAAGATTATTATCTAGGAAAACCCCGAATATCCGTGAATTTACTACACACTCCGAAATAATCTATGTTTCCATAAAGAAATCACAAACAAGTTAGAAAATATTTTAAACTGAATAATACTAAAAATTCAACATATCAAAATGTACAGCTTTAAATGCTTACACTACGAAAGAGAAAATGTCTAAGATCAATGAACTAACATTCCACCTCAAGAAGCTAAAAAAAAGAAGAGCAAAGTAAACCCAAAGTAAGCAGAAGGGGGGAAAAAAAATGAAGAGCAGAAATCAACAAAATAGAAAACTCACATTAGAAAAAAATTACAAAGCTAAACCCTAGTACTTTAAAAAGAACAAAAATAGATAAAACCATAGCAAGACTAATCAAGAAAAAAATTAACAACAGAAAACAAATTACCAATATTAGGAACAAACGATTGTTTATCACCTCAACTATTACAGATATTAAAGGAAAGATAAAACAGTTTTATGAGCAACATTATGCCAATCAATTTGGCAACTTAATGAAATGGGCAAATTCTTTGAAAAATGCAGCTTACCATAATTTACACAAAATCAAGCAAAAATCTGGATAGCTCCGTAGTCATTAAAGAAATTGAATCGGTTGTCAGAAACCTTCCCTCTAAGAAAATTCCAGGCCCAGTTTCACAAGTGAATTCCATAAAAAATTCAAAGAAGTGATAATACCAATTGTACAGAAACTCATCCAGGAAATAGAGGAGGAGGGAACGGAAACCAACATGTTTTATAAGACCAGCATAACCTCAACACCAAAACGTAACAAAAACATAACAAAAAAAAACACTGTCTTTGAAAGCACTGAAGGGGACAAGTTAACTCTCTCAGGAGCATCTCTAAATTGAGGTCAGCTCTCTTGTAATAGAAATGACTAGTTTAAACCAATGAGAACTAACATCAACTCCTACTTAATAATATTAGACTTCATTCCATGATAGGTTTTAAAAGCTTGCTATACTTGATGGTAAATATTTTTTTTTTTAAGAAAAAAATTAAAAAGCTAACTCTGAATAAAGAAACACAGAAAACCAATTTATTGGCTTAGCAGAAATCCAAATATAGTCACTAAACCAAAAAAAGAAAAACAAACCTATTGCAGTTGAGTCGATTCCGAGTCATAGTGACCTTATAGGACAGAGTAGAACTGCCCCATGGGGTTTCCAAGGAGTGGCTGGTGGATTCAAACTGCCGACCTTTGGGTTAGCAGCCGAGCTCTTAACCACTGTGCTACCAGGACTCCCAGGACCCTAGAAAAATTATGACTGCTGGGAAAGGTTTTATAGAAAAATGCTATAGAAAAATCCAAGGAGGAAAATGGACACATGCTCATTGCAAATGACATGTAGTGCAGCATTTTATAAATATGTATATGTGAATTATTTGAAGAAGGATATGATAGATTGCTTTTATATGGCCTTTCTTACCATGGTCTTGTAAATTCTACCAAATGACTGGGCGAGACTATTCAAATGAGGTGCTCGTGGCCCACCAAAGGGATTGGATAACTTGCTAATAATGCAAATAAGATGCACAGCAGCCCTGTGGGGGTGGGACCATGTAAATAAGGTATATGGAACACTAACGAGGGGATTGGTTAGTTTTGCCATCCCAGTAGACTTAAAATGAGCCATCCCTGAGGCAGACAAGAGGGGATACAACTACCACCAAGAGGAGGAGCTAGGAGTAGACCCGGGATCCATGCGCTGAGAACCTCATAGATGTGGAAGACGAGAAAGAGAGCAGTAACAGAGAGAGCGAGAGGAGACGAGAAGCAGCTGCAGAGAAATGGTGGCAGCAGAGGCAGCAGAACCAGGATACTGGCAGGAGATGGTGCAGTGGGCTTCCTGGCCCATGGAGCAAGGTGGTTACAGTGGGCGTGCTGATCTACGCATGGAGTGAGAGAGCAGAGCACCTTTGGGTCGAGGCTTACTGGTGGAGTGGGGGTGCCTCCAGGCACTTATTGGCAGAGCTACAAGAGCCTTGTAACACTTGCCCAAGTGGGGCAGAGGCCAGGCCAGCCCGAGGGGCTGAGGGATCAGGGACCAGAGAGAGGCTCGATTGCGGGCATGGTTGAGAAGAAGTGTTCCAACTGAAGAACTGTATCCTGAGTCATTTCTGATCCTGAATGGTAACCTGTTACCTCCCTAATAAACCTGATAATTGAGAGTATTGTCTGTGAGTTCTATGTGACTATTGCAATGAATTATTTAACCCAGCAGAGAAGTGCCGTGGGAGGGATGGCTAGTGTCAGAACTGGTAAAAAGGTTGGACGGAGGAGGTATGTCTGACCACCACTTCATAGGAATCAACCTTGGGCAGCTGATCTTGATTCTCCTTCCCCTTTGTGAAGTTAAACGAGGATGTCTGATGCTGCCCCCACACCATTCTTACAACAGGATTGCACTTTCTATTTTGGCAGACTTTTTTGTTGTGGTTTTCACAGAGTAGCTGGGTGACCTTCCTGCTCAGAATATCTGTGATAGGGAAATATGAGAACATCTTTAAGCAGTTACGAAGAATCATACAGCTGGTCACCTGGACTTCAACCATCAAGTGGTATCCTGGGCCAGTGGCCATGGTGACACCCAAGAGTGGCCACCACAGTCTCGCAGTAGAATGATTCACATTAGGCATTCTTAGGATATAGACACCAGTAGCTGTGGCGTCAACTCTAAGTCATGGTGACTGCATGTGTGTCAGAGTAGAACTGTGCTTCATAAGGTTTTCAATGGCTAATTTTTTGAAAGTAGACTACCAGTCTCGTCTTCTGAGGCTCCTCTAGGTAGACTCAAATCTCCCACCTTTCAGTTAGCAACTGAGCACATTTGCACCACCCAGTTTTTTACACTGAGAATAGAGGACTTCATTTCAGCTGAAATCTTATTTTAGTGCTTTCATTTTTTTTTTTCGGAGTCAGCTGCAAGCTTTACTTAAATGTGGTTACCTACAGACTCAAAGTGGAAATGATGTGGCTCTTTTCTTCTTTTGCAAGCTCCGCCATGAGTTTGTGTAAACGTCAGAGTGTTCTGGGCATCACACCCTCGTTGTGATCTGTTTAATTCTTTCTCTCCCAGAAGGTCTTAGTTAACAGACAGCAACCTGCTTACAATGCTCTTCAACCCACCAACCCCACTTCCCCTCATATTTTCAAGGACAATCAAAAACCCAATTAACTTCAGTGTAACATTTGATTTTCTGTAATATTCAGTGTAATATTTGATTTTCTGACCAAAAAAATTACAGTCAGTCAAGTCTAGCTCTGGAATGGTGTGTTTCCCAGGAAACAAGTCCTATCTTATTTCCCTGGTTTGCTGGGGCAAAATTTCCAAGCTGGATGGGCTTGGGAAAGGGGAAATTATAGCTGAATGAGGCAATACAGCTGAACGTGGAAGGGTATGGAGGAGGAGTCCTGGGCCATGCACAGCTTCTGGGCTCAGAGAGATCAAGTGCTAGGATGGGAGACTCAATAGTCGGCAAAGTGTGGGCAGCCACTGGATTTGAATGGAAGATTCTGGATACTGCCCAGCTCTGCTGTGTGGCTCTGCCCACAGCACCTTCATCCCCTTCAGCTCTGAGCTAAAAACACCCCAAAGGTGGGGAGTCTGGGCTGTCTGGAACTTTGGGAGAGTCTGACCTTCAGTGAGCGAGGTGGACAAAGGAACCCCTGGGACCAGCCTACAGATGCTCGTGTATGGGGAACCCATTGCCCCACCTAAAGATCTGCCTTTTACCCCTCCCTCACCTTTAACGGGCCTCTCACACTTATTAGTTGTTCTCCAGTCAGTCAAATTACTGCTGCTCCCCAGGGACAGGGCAGGATGGTTCAGTCCATAGAATGACCTCGTTTGGGACAAAGCAGAGGTTGTTTGGGCACAGTTTTCCCAGAGCAATATGGGCTTGTACCAGAAGAGGACGTGGAACCAGGGATATCATTGTTGGTGTCAGATAGATCCTGACTGAAAACAGAGAATGCCAGAATGATGTTTACCTGTGTTTTATTGACTATGCAAAAGCATTTGACTGTGGATCATAACAAATTATGGATAACATTTCGAAGAACGGGAATTCCAGAACACTTAATTGTGCTCATGAGGAACCTGTACACAGATCAAGGGGCAGTCGTTCAAACAGAACAAGGGGATAGTGCGTGGTTTACAGTCAGGAAAGGTGTGCATCAGGGTTGCATCCTTTCACCATACCTATTCAATCTGTATGCTGAACAAATAATCCAAGAAGCTGGATTCTGTGAAGAAGAATGGGGCATTAGGACTGGAGGAAGACTCATTAACAACCTGCGATATGCAGATGACACAACCTTGCTCGCTGAAAGTGAAGAGAACTTGAAGCACTTACTTCAGCATGGATTACACCTCAACATAAAGAAAACAAAAATCCTCACAACCGGACCAATAAGCAACATCATGATAAACGGAGAAAAGACTGAAGTAGTCAAGGATTTCATTTTACTTGGATCCACAATCTACACCCACGGAAGCAGCAGTCAAGAAATCAAAAGATGCACTGCAATGGGCAAATCTGCTGCAAAAAAACTCTTTAAAGTGTTGAAATGCAAAGATGTCACCCTCAAGACTAAGATGCACCTGACCCAAGCCAGGGTATTTTTAATTGCCTCATATGCATGGGAAAGCTGGATGATGAATAAGGAAGACCAAAGAAGAACTGATGCCTTTGAATTGCAGTGTTGGTGGAGAATATTGAATGTCCCACGGACTGCCAGAAGAACAAACAAATCTGTCTTGGAAGAAGTACAACCAGAATGCTTAGAAGCAGGGATGGTGAGACTTTGTCTCACATACTTTGGACACATTATCAGGAAGGATCAGTTCCTGGAGAAGGACATCATGCTTGGTCAGCGAAAAAGAAGAAGACCCTCGATCAGATGGATTGACAGTGGCTGAAACAATGGCCTCAAGCATAACAACGATCATGAGGCTGGCGCAGGACCAGGCAGTGTTTCGTTCTGTTGTACTTAGGGTCACTATGAATCAGAACCAACTCGACGGCACCTAACACCACCACCAGAGTTGCCCTGAAAATAACATTAATGATGTAAAGTTACCCAGATGTGTCAAGCATAAACAAGTGGAAAATGAGCCACTGAGTGGAAGATGAGAAGTCACTCAGCGCATCTCTGGGCCATCTGAGACCTCCCTGATACCCTTGGAAAATAATTGCCCTATGTATCTACCCGTAACTAGGAGAGACCCTGTCCCTCATCCTGACACATAAGCAGCTTGCACATTCAACCATCTTGAGGTGGTGCAAGCCTTCAGTGGAGGGGGTTGCAGGGCCAGGGGAAAGTGGTGAGGTGGACAAAGAGATGAGTTGGTTTGGATGTGGGCCTCAAGGAGCTTAGAAGTGGAAATAAACCATTATAGGTCATCATCAAACGACGTGAGTAGTAAGAAGTGTCAAAACAGAGGACCAGAGGACACAAGCTGTGCTCCTTTAGCTGGCTATGGAGTTAGCATGGACGAGGTTCCAACCAATCCAGGGTTGTTGTTGTTAGTTGCCATCCAATCAGCTCGGACTCATGGTGACCCCACATACGTCAGAACAAAATGTTACCTGGTCCCTCTCCATCTTTGTGACTGTTAGTATGCTCAAGTCCATTGTGGTGGTCACTGTGCATTTTGAGTTCCTTCCAACCTACGGGACACTTCTCCCAGCACTCTATCAGATAATAATCTGTTGTGATACATAGGGTTTTCATTGACTGATTTTTGGTAGTAGTCTACCTGGCCTTTCTTCCTAGTCTGTCTGAGTCTGGAAGCTCCACAAAAACCTGTCCGCCATGGGTGATCTGGTTGGTATTTGAAATACTGGTGACACAGCTTCCAGCATCATAGCAATACAAAAGCCACCACAGTATGACAAACTGACAGACGGGCAGTGGGATCAAGGGTTAGGCTGGGCATTGTTCTTCCAATGTCAGCTCCATGAGGTCTCTTTTTTCCATTCACTCTGCCACTGCCTGAGCTCATGCTCACTCCCCCTAGGTGTCCCCTACTTGTGCCCTCTGTGCCTTGACTCCCCACAGCACCCCAGCCAGGCTGTGGGTCATCAAAACCTTCAGCCACTGTCCCTCCCTCCACAGTCAGGTGGGACTTCTCACCGCAAAATTCAAGGTCACATTCCCACCCTCTCCCAGTGCTGCCTGTCCTGTGTCCCATACTCCTGCCAGGAGGACCCACATTATCTGAAGAGAGTGCCAGACCAGACAGCAATGCTCTGGCACAGCCATCCTCTCTGGGACTAACCAGTTGAGACATGTGAGGGGTCAGGAGTTTGGCTCATGGCCTGTATGTTGCTCTCTCTTTAGCTGGATCCCTGTCTTAGGGCTCTCTAGAGAAACAAAACTCGTGTGTGTGCGTGTGTGTGTGCGTGTGTGTGTGTGTGGAGAGAAAGAGAGATTTACTTCAAGGAATGGGCTCACATGATGGGGAGGCAGTGGGGGCTGGCAAGTTCCAAATCTGTAGGTAAGGGGACAGGCTGGAGACTCCTGCAGGTTTTTGTATCGAAATCTGTGGCCCAAGTGATGGGAAGAGGACAGCATAAAGTTCTGCTAAAATATCTATTTATAGTCTGGAGGTAGAACACACCTTAGGGACATCCCCTATTCAACTGATTGATTGATTACATTACATTGCATTATGGAAAATGATTACATTAAAATTGACATTGTTGTTGTTGTTAGCTGCTGTTGAATTGGCCCCTGACTCATGGCGACCCCATGCACAACAGAGCAAAATGCTACTGGTCCTGTACCATCCTCATGATCGATTACAGATTGAACTGTTGTGATCCATAGGGTTTTCATTGGCTAATTCAGGAAGTAGATTGCCAGGCCTTTCTTCCTAGTCTGTCTTAGTCTGAAAGCCTGCTGAAACCTGCTCAGCCTCATAGCGACACGGAAACCTTCACAGACAGATGGGTGGTGGCTGTGCATAAGGTGTATTGGATGGGAATTGAACTTGGGTCTCCTACATGGAGGGCAAGAACTCTACCACTGAGCCACCACTGCCCCACAATTTACATTAGATTACATTATGGAAGGTAATTACATTACAATTTACACTAGATTACATTATGAAACAGCAACTAGACTAGTGTTTGGCCAAACCACTGAGAACCACAGCCTAGCCAAGTTGATACATAAAATTAACCATCACAGACTTCCTTCCACCACCCACGATCAGAGAAACAGTATGTGTTCTTCTGAGCATTTCTTACCTGTAGTCGGCTGAATAGGGAACCCCAGAGATATCCACATCCTAATTCCCAAAACCTCTAAATGTTACCTTTTGTGGCAAAAGGGACTTCCACGTTGTGATTAAATTAACTATTTTGAGATTGGTAGGTGATCTTGGATTGTCTGGTGGGCTCAATGTAATCACAAGTGTCCTTATAAGAGGGGCGTAAAGGGGAGGTTTGAGTCCGGAGGAGGAAGAGGCCTTGCGACGATGCAGTGGTGTCCTTGACAATGGAGGAGGAGACCATGAACGAGGAACACACGCGGCCACTGGCAGCTGGAAAAGGCAAGGAGGAGATTCTCCCCTTTAAAACTTCCAGAAGAAGCCAGCCCTAATGGTCCACAACTTTAGCCCAGTGAAATGGATTTCAGACCTCCATTCTGAATTCTGACCTCCAGACTATAAGAGAAAAAATGTGGGTATTTTAAGCCACCAAGTTTGTGGTAATTCGTTACAGCAGCCCAAAGAAGTTAATACACCGCCCATCACTACCCCCTTCTCTGGACAGAAATTCGACGTCTGTCCCCGGGGACCACCTTGTACCTGTGTTGGCCACATTCCTGAAGTCCCCTGGTCCCTGCTCAATGAGAAAAAGACTGGGTCTCATGTCCCTCTCACGTGTTGATGGCCCGTCACCCACCGCAGCCTACACATGGGGTTGAACTGATCTGCACATGGTGGACGCCTCTGATTGTGTGTGTTTTCAGGGAAAAGCCACTGAGGATTTTGGGGATTGCTTCCCTTCCCCTAACTGTACTGTTCAGGGAGTGCTGATGTGTGTTACATGGTTCCCCAGATGACGGGTCCAGGTTCAAGCCCCTGAGCCGGGCTGGCCCAGTGAAAACCCTTCCCCCTCTTGCCTTGGCCATACTGATTGGTTCAGAGATAAGTGTCTCCACCAAGGCAGACCAGTCAGAGGCCTTTCCTGGTGTATTTCAAATAGGAAGGGAAGAAGGGAAAGAACAGGCCATTCTCTGTCTGTGTTGGAAGTTGGTAGGTGTAACCCAGAAGAAGCAGACACAGGAGACCGGAGCACAGCGAGCCCTGGTGCAGGCCTGGGGGCTAGCTGTAATCAGTCCTGATTCTCAGCTGCCTCCTGCTTTTCCTTCTTCCAGGTCTCAAGGCTCAGTGGAAGGAGCGTTAAAATGGAGCTTCTCATGATGCCTCAGAGCTTCCCTGGGAGGCCGGCAGGCAGGAAGCTGAGGCTGAGGTTGATTTTGCCACCAACTTCCTGTGCATCCTTGGGTTGGGCGGGCTCCCTTTGAGCTGGATAATGAAGAGCTAGGGGGCCTGAAGGTGCCATCTGCCTGTCTTTTCCTGTATCCGTAGGTGGATTGGGTGGGACGGACTCCCGTGTCCTCCTGGCCGTGTCAGCCTGCCAACCTTATGTGGCCTCTGGCACAGTCAGCAGGCTGGGGAGATGAAAGTGTCCATGGCTCCACAGCCAAGCCACCACCTGCCCTTGACCCTGATCTCACCCCCTCATAGACTTGAGTTAGGATAAATGCACATATGCTTGTGATTGTTGTTAATTGTTGTTGAGTCCGCTCTGCCTCATTGTCATTTATGAACAACAAAATGCAACATTGCCCCGTCTTGTGCCATCTTCATGATCCTTGGTATGTTGGAGTTCATTGTTGACACTGTTGTGTCCATCCCTCTCGTCGAGGGTTTCCCTCGTTTTCACTGATCTCCACTTTACCAAACATGATGTCCATTTCTAGTTATTGGTCTTTGCTGATGACGTGTCTAAAGTAAGCCAGCCAAAATTTCATCATCCTTGGTTCTAAGGAACATTCCGGTTGTGTATCTTCTAAGACTGACTTGTTTGTTTTTCTGCCAACACCACAGTTCAAATGCATCAATTCTTATTCCATCTTCCTTTTTTATTGTCCAGCTGGCACGTGCATATGAAGCCATCGAAAAGGCCATTGCTTCGGTCAGGTGCACCTTAGTCATCAAAGTGACATCTTTGATTTTTAAAACTTTAAAGAGGCCTTTTGCACCAGGTTTGCCCGTATAATTTGCGCAAATTCTATGAGGGCAGGGATTTTTTGAACATTTTATTTACTGATTTAACCCAAAAGCCTAAAACATTCTGAACCTCACACAGATCAGATAGGTGTTCAGTGAATATTTTTTTAATCAATGATTTAATTATTTGGTTTGAGGGATGAGCACGTCAAAAATAATACAATTCGAAACTATATTAAAGTTTCAAATTTACAACTTTGATTTACCTCTTTTGGCAAACCACGGTTTGGGTTTTGGACTATCGAGTAAGTTGTGGACTGTCTGTACACTGTCATTTTTGTTTGAAAAAAAATGGTTCCACTCCAAAACAAACTGTAAAGGCTAAAAAACATACTGGCATTGTTAACAGCGCTCGTACACTGTGGAAGGCCCGTGAGAAGCCTGTCCATACGCAGTCCTTACAGAATGCAAGCTGCAACACCGAGGGGGCGTTTCTCAATGCCCAGATTGGCAGAGTCCCGCGGCTGCATCTTTCCCTGATCATGATGGCAGAAGGGCCCTCACGCACTGTCAGTGAAATGCATTCGGCGCGAAATACAGAGAGCAATTTGGCAGCATCTGTGGAATGAAAGGAAACCCTGGTGGCGTAGTGGTTAAGTGCTATGGCTGCTAACCAAAGGGTCAGCAGTTCGAATCCGCCAGGTGCTCCTTGGAAACTGTATGGGGCTGTTCTACTCTGTCTTAAAGGGCTGCTATTGACTCGATGGCAACGGGTTTGGTTTCTTTGGTTTTTTGTGGAATTAAAACTGGGTGACACTGAGTAAGCGCTACAGTAGCCTGCGGGTGACAGCAAAGCCTTAGAAGAACCCAAATATCCATCGAGAAAAGAACAGCTGGTAAGAACAGTAATCCGGTGGGAAGGCGGATATTTACTGACTTGGAAAAATGTTCTGCTTCCGCCTTCACATGGTGGTCTCTTCTTTTATAAAACACCGCTCACATTGGATTAGGGACCACCTACTCCTGCATGACCTCCTGTTAAATCTAATCACATATGCAAAGACTCTGTTTCCAAACAAGGTCACATTTGTAGGTACGGGGGTTAGGAACTGAACGTCTTTTTGGAGGATACAATTCAACCGGTAACATGTTCATTACATATTGTCAATTGAAAAAAAAAAAAGCAAGTTACCAACCTGTATATAGAGTATGATGTTATTGTTTGCTGGGAAAAAAAGTATGTGTGTGTGCACGTGTTTGTAGGCATGTGTATGAATGTGCATATGTGCACATGTGCAAATGTGCATGCATGGACACATTTTTCGAAGTGTGTGCCCATGTATGTCTGTGTGTGTGTGCATATGTGTGTATGTATCTGCCTTTATGAGCATAGGAGGAAGTAGGAATGATCACTTCACGGTAATAGTTGACAATACGGGTTCTGCTCTCGCCAGACGCTGTCCTAAACACGGTACATACTTCGGCTCATTTAATCCTCACAACAGCCCAGTGAAGTGAGCAACTACTATTACCTCCATTTCACAGATCAGAGAATTGAGGCAGAAAGAGGTGAAGTGGCCCCCCCAAGTCCCCACGTGTAGCAGACAGCAAAGCTGACTTCTGTACCCAGATAACCTGGTTTCCAGAATTCATGATCATAACCACTCTGGTCTTCTGCCTTGCTCAAAATGTAAAAAATGGGAGGTTATTGTTATACATTTTAAACGGCGGGACCATGGTGGGGTTTTTTTTGTTTTAACCTTCTTTTTTTGTATTTTTAAAGTTATTACTTTGAAAAAAATGAAAGAAACTGCAGTTTTCCTTTAAGGGAAAGACAGCTCTGTGAGATTTCTCCTCCTCCGTACGAAATGACATAAACGACCTCGCTGGAGAAGCGCTGTGTAACGATGCGGAATTATGCAATTGTTGGTGTATGTTTCACATAAATTACCAGGCACCTGGAGACACTGATGAACTCTCAGGCGCCTAGAGCTGTCAAACACGGCTTGAAAAATAAAAGGAATACACCCAGCCCACACCCTGATTTTACAGCCTATAATTAATTAGGGGAAAGAAAGAGAGATCTGTCTGGTTTCACGATTTTCAACTTTCCATCTGGAATATAAAATTCTAAGTATGCCATTTAGCGTCTTCTCTCCCCTCCCTTCCCATTTCTCTAACTTTCAGGCTTTTTTTGATTTCTATTTTCAGTTTTGCTGCTAGAATGGGAACGCAAACATCCTTTGTAAAATTCGCCTGCAGCTCTCTGAATGTGGAAATACGCACACACAGGGTGCATGGAGCACAGGACGCCCGCTCCCTGCCCCAACACCATCTTGGAATGTCTGAAGTTACATTGGCGACATCCTCCTGCCCAGCCTTCAATCTGGAGTTGTACGTTTATTTCATTAATTGAAGAATTCTCAGGTGTGTATCTACTGTCTTGAATAAATGTGGGTATTTTTCCTAGGGAGCCTGGCTTCTTTCTTAGAGAAAGACACCCGAGTCTCAGGCTCCTGCAGGCTGGCCCTGTATCCTGGACACCTTCTCATTCTGGGCAAAAAGCACTTTTCTTGCCTATAGTCATGTTTTTAAAAAGTATTTGTTGATTAAAATTCAAACACACTTACATTCACCAAATCAATGATTCCTATTTCTGGCTGCACTATTACAATAACTTGGGGAGTTTTGTTTTGTTTTGTTTTGTTTTTAAATACCATTGCCTCGGCCCCCACCCCAAAACAAACCAAAAAAACCAAACTCATTGCCATCGAGTTGATTCCAACTCACGGCAAGCCCATGTGTTACAGAGTAGAACTGCTTGCTCCATAGGGTTTTCTTGGCTGTAAATTTTATAGAAGGAGATCACCCGGCCTTTCTTCCCTGGAACAGCTAGGTGGGTTCAAACCACCAACCACCAACCCACTCCAGAGATTCTGGACAGGCCCCCACTCCAGAGATTCTGATGTAAATGGTCTGAGTGGGGTTTGGGCAAGACTATTTTAAAAAACCCTCCCCAAGTGACCCAATTGCAGTCAGGGTTGAGACCTTTTGCCCGAGGAGCTCATCAAGGCCATTCTCCTGGAATAAACTACTGGTCTCTGGGTTGCGCCCTTCACACAGGCTGGCTCAAGGCTCCAACGGCCCTTCCTGCCCTTCTCCTACTTCCTCTGGACAGCCTCCCACCTCCCTTGCCTGGGCAGACTTGCCCTCTGGACGCCCGCCCACCATACTTGGTTCCAGGTTGAACAATGGATTTTGTTACCAGCAGGCTCCAGAGATGCCAAGAGGGAAGAGCGAGCTGCCTTGATTCAAGGTGGTCCCTGGAGAGGTGACAGAAATGGAGGTGGAGTCCCTGGGAAGTGGGGGAGTGGGGACCAGGGGGTGGGGTGGTGGGTTCCAACTTAATAAAAGAGAAAGAGAGACTATTTTTCCCAGAAGATGAGAGGACTTTGGAGAGGGGCTAAGGGAACGGAGGGGCGAGGGAAGGGGGTATGAGGCTCCGGTCCCACATGCGGGAAGGAGTCACTGAAGAAGTCCTGGTGGCAGCACGGCCCAAGGACCCTTAATAACCAGGGCAGCTGAAGGTCCACGTGGACATAAGCCCGCCGCCCTTCTGTCAGTTTGCCCTACTGTGATGGCTTTTGCGTTGCTATGACGCTAGAAGCTACACTGTCAGTATTTCAAATGCCAGCAGAGTCATCCATGGTGGACAAGTTTCAGTGGAGTTTCCAGACTGAGAAAGGCCTGGGGATCTACTTCTGAAATTACCAATGAAAACCCCGAGGATCACAACAGAATATTGTCACGTAGTGCTGGATGATAAGCCCCCCTCCACAATGACCACAACAGAAGACTCAAACATACTGACAGTTGTAAGGATGGCAGGACTGGACATCATTTTGTTCTGTTGTACATGAGGTCACCAGGACTCAGCACCGACTAGACAGCAGAGAACAACATTTTACAAGCGCAGCTTCAGCCAGTAAGGGCACCATTGCACAACTCTGGGGACCTTGCATTCTCTGTGAGGGACACCCCCAACTCCAGGATGGGTCAGAGAACACCATGGGGATGGTAGCCCCTGCTGCGAGCAGTGAGGCGGCGCTGCTTTAGCTTCGGGGCAAAAAAGAACACAATTGCCTGAACACACCTGCCTTGGGAGAGGGGGTGTGTTGCGGGGAACGCCAGAACCTGGCTGAGTGTCCCATTGGACTGTTGGTACAGACTGGGGGAAATGCAGAGGAATCTTGACCCTGAACCACACAGGGTCAAGAGATCACCAACCATTTGGGGGATGTGCAGAACTCTAGGGCAGGAGCTGGCCGCCTTCAGAGTCTGGGTGGTGGGGCTGGAGGCCATGGCTTCTAGATTTCCAGTGGCCAAGAGGTGTGCTGACATCTGACCAAGGCTTCCTGGCCACACGCACACACTGCCTTGCCTCCGCCCTTCTCAGCAGCCCCAGCGGGCAAGCTCCAGACAGATGGACTCCTGCTCCCCAGGACAGAGCTGACTCAAGGTGAGGGCACCATGAATATTAGTGAGTGAATGAACAGGGTTAGAGCAGTGAAACACCTACAGTGTATAGAATATTTACAAAGTACCAAGCCTCCTACATACATTATCTCGTTGAATCCTTCCTCCACCTGATATTATATATAAAAACTGAGGCTCAGGTTCTTAGTCAGGCCAGAGCGCTTATAAGTGACAGAGCTTGGACTCCAATCCACATCTAATTGGCTCCACCATCTTTGCCCTTACTCACTTGTCGTGGATTCAATATGCCCATACATTCTTTGCCATTCTTCCATCAAGAGGTGGAGTCTCTCTTCCTTTCCCCCCTTGAAACTGGACAGGTCTTGGGACTTGCTTTGACCAACTGAACATAGGAGAAGTGATCCTCTGGGATTTTTAAGCTCAGTCCTTAAGAGGCTTTGAGCTTCTACTTTCTCTCCATGAGAGCCTAGCCACCATGCAGTAGGAAGGTCTAGGCTAGATACCCGAACAATTAGGATTAGAGGCCATGTGAAGAGAGGTCCTAGGGGATGGAGTTCCTGGGAGGTTGAATTGTGTCCCCCCGAAATAAGCATTGAATTCTTTGCCCCAGTACTTGTGGCTGTGATTCTGTTTTGAAACGGGTTTTTCTTTTGTAATGTTAATGAGGTCAGGACAGAGTAGGGTGGGTCCTACACCTAATCACTTCTGAGTTATAAAAAGAGCAGAATTGAGTCACAGACACACACTGGGGAAGAAGACAGACAATGGAGACAGACGCATCTATAAGGATTGCCGACAGATACTAGAAGCTGGAATAGTAATGGAAGGACCTCTCCCTAGAGCCAAGCCCTGAATTCAGACTTCTAGCCTCCTGAACTGTGGGAAAATAAATACTTGTGGTATCTGTGTTACAGCAGCACTAAGAAGCTAAGACAGAGGCCACCTTGGACACCCCAGAGCCAGTCAAGCTCCCAGCTGAATGCAGCCATATGAGTGACTCTGGCAGATAGAGCAAAAGAATCACCTGGCTGAGCCCTGTCCAAATTGCTAATCTAAAAAATTCCAAGAAATAAAACAAAATGGTGATGCTTTAAGGACCAAATTTTGCAATGGGTTGTTACATAGAACTACTGAAGCACCACTCATGCTTCTCTGTCTCAATAGAAGTTCGGCTGAGCCCCCCAAATCCAAAGAAACTACACACCCATCCTTCAACAGAGTCTGAAAGAGCAACTCCCACCTCCAAGAAGGTGTTCCCAGTGATGTCCTGGGACCCTAGCAGGCCATCACTAAGAAGGCAGTGCAGGGATGGCTTCCAGTGGAAACACCCACCTCGCCTTCAAGAAGATTAAATCGTAGGAAACAAATGTTGACTTTTAATATGACTGGTGGAAGCTCTAGAAAAATCCTGCTAAACTGCTGAAACTCTGGGGTGGGAAGAAAAAAAGCCAGAGTGATTTATTTTAGCTATGCCATTAAAAAAAAAAAAAAATCCCATAACAAAAAGGAAACCCCCCAAAAAGTGATTTACAAAGTCATTTTATAAATGGACAGAATTATCTGCTCTCTTAAATGTTTTATACAACAGTCTTGGTTGGATGAAATCCACCTGTTCTACTGACAGATGACTGGCCCCATGGGCAAAAAATACTGCTTGTCAATACTCAGAGTGCCACACTGTCCTCTCTACCCTCCAAGCATCGTAAGCACTTTTGCTGTTATTGTTAGTTGCTGTTGAATTCACCCTGACTTGTGGTGACCCCACGCACAACAAAACAGCATTGCCCAGTTCTGCTCCATCATCATGATTATTGGTATGCTTGAGCCCATTGTGTATTCTGAATGCCTTCTAACCAACAGGGCTCATTTTCCAGTACTATTGTGAACAGTATTCTGCTGTGATCCATAGGGTTTTCACTGGCTAATTTTTGGAAGTACATGACCAGACCTTTCTTTCCAGTTTCTCTTACTCTGGAAGCTCTGCTGAAACCTGTCCACCGTGGGTGACCCTGCTGGTATTTGAAATACTGGTAGCATAGCTTCCAGTATCATAGCAACACGCAAGCCACCACAGTATGACAAACTGCCAGATGGGTGGTAGGTAAGCCCTCTCTAGAAGTTGTTTTTCATCAGGGTCACCACAGGCTGAAGGTTTTGGCCACCATGCTGCAGGTCGCCTTCTACCAAGAATGAACGGTGGCCCTAGAGAAGAAGCCCCCTCCGGCCTGCATTACAAGGTGGGCTTCTCCAAGAAATGACCATGCACTCTGCAAAGCTGAAGGAGAAGACTCTCTGCCCCTTCACTCAACACCCTCGTCTGCTCCAGCAATTTTGTGTTTAGTTATCTAATATCTGCAAAGCCCTGCGTGTCACCAAAGAAAACCATTTCTTCCCTTCAGAGACAGGGCTTTCTCTTAGTAAGAGTTTGAAATGAATTTCAGAGCAGTCTTGCATCCCACCCACAGAGAAACCAAACTTCAAAGAATAGAGCTCTGCTGATGAAGTGAAAAATGAGCAAACACAGTTTCAGGCCCCCAAGATGGCCTGAGGCACTGGTCAATGTCCTGGACAGATAGAAGCTCGAAGACACATAAAATGAGCTCTGATGGAAGCCTGGCCGTAGGTGGCACATCCATTTCAAGGCAGCAGCCTCCCTCCCCAGGGCCGTCCCCAGGCACCTTGGGAAGATATGGACAAGGGGAGAGAAATCACATTATCAACACTTCACACTGGGTGTGCCGGCTGTTCTGATTGTCTCTGACCCAGATACACTTTCTGTTCTGCTTTGTGTCCAGAGCTGTCCTGTGGACTGCATCACCTGGGCTCCTGTGCCTCTGGCTTCCAGGTGTGTCCAGGGAGCTGCAGGCATCAGCGGGAGGTTGGCAGGGCCACCATCCCGGGCAGGGACGGATCACCCAATAAGCAAGGTATGCTCAGGCTTACTTGTGCTTACTTACTAATCTGCAGTGCACAATTTCACCTGTTTTCACCCATGTGAAATTGTGCACTACAGATTAGTAAATAATTGTAACTAGGCCCATGCGTACCTTGCTTACTGTTTAACCCACCCCCACTCCCAGAAGTGGAGCCCTGGTGCTGCAGTGGTTAAGAGCTCAGCTGTTAACCAAAAGGTCGGCAGTTCAAATCCACCAGCCGCTCCTTGGAAACCCCAAGGGGCAGTTCTACTCTGTCCTATAGGGTGTCTGTGAGTCGGAATTGACTCCATGGCAACGGGTTTGGATTTGTGTTTTGGCTCCCTGAAGCGGCCACTTGCTGTGGTGTCCTCTACAGTCAGAACTCCTGGTGGATTTATTTGTTTGTTTGTTTATGCCACTGCTCCAGCTCTCACTGGAGTTGGGTGACCAATTCCTTCTGTGCCTCTTCAGACCTGATTGTCAGCGACACTGTGGTGTGTCTCCCAGATTCCCCCTTCAGGACGGGAGGACTTATTCCCCTAGCTGCTGAGAAGGTTGTTCGCCCTCTACACTCAGGTGTTAGCCCTTTCCGGGAATCGCCTCCACCGCAGGAGGGACACCTCACCCATGGCCACTTCCCCTTCACGGGGCAGCTTACATCCAGTGACTGGTTAGCACAGGGTGTAAAGACCCAAACCCAAACCCAGAATGCCTGCGCAGTGCCATTCCAGCCCCTGAGCGCCCTGTGGGGTCTGCTGAGGCCGTTGTCATGACTGTAGCTCAGCTTATCCCTCTGCCCCCTGCGACTCTTGTCCCCCAAACCCACCCACATGAAGCGCAGTTCCATACATGGCTTTATGTTGTTCTTGCAGTCATGAGGTCATGTTGTTATCACCTCTATCTTTAAAATAAACAGATGGAGGCTCAGAGAGGCAAGATGCTGAGTCACGCAATCTGTGACTGATAGAGCCAGGTTTGAATTCCCATCTGCTGATCCCAAAAACCACGTTGTCAGCATTTATTTGATTGAAAGAAAAATGTGCTCTCAGTAACCTGTCATCCGGGGAATGGAGTTGTAAATATTTGAGGTAAACTTCATTTCTAAAAGTAGAGTAATAGAAAAATAACTTTCTAATCTTCCTTTCAATGTATTCTTCCCTCACATGAGTGAAGGAAATGGGAGGAAATGAAAAGTAAATGGAGGTCTACACAGAGGGTAGGGAAGATTGACTTACTGGGAAGGTACAGGAAAGGGGAACTAAAAAGTCCTGGGGAAATTCTCCAGCACTGAGCTCACCGTTTATGCCTCCCAGATAGGGATTTCCCCCAATATTAACCTCTGCTCTTGGAAATGTAAGCATGAGCCTTGCTTTCAAATTAAATTAGCCCTCCAGGAAATATGGAAGTTTACAAAACCTTCTTCTCCCAAACCTTACCGTATAAACTTCCACAAAAAAGCAGCAACAGAAAAGTAAGAGACCAACCATACTCAAACTAAGAACAGGGGTCAACTGCACACTGTAAGCTTAGAGACAGCCGTCCAGAAGATTCCAGGAATCAGGGCACAGCAACTCCTACCCACGTCCCACACCCCCAGCCCGACTCCTTTCAGAGCTCTGTAGTGGGGAGAAGGGAGGTGGATCTTTTCTGACTTCCAGGAACAGGAAGACTACCTTGGGGAAGAGACTCAGACCAAGTTAGAGAAGCAGCCCTCTCTCACAAGGGCAGACTAGCCTGCAGGATGCACCATTTGGTATTCTTTTGTGAGGAAGATAAGCACCAGAGTTCGTTATGTCCAGCCATAGCAGGGATTTGCCAGAGGAAAAGAAGATAACACCAGCAGCCCCTGGATGGTCCAGGAGTAATGACGCACTAAGCACTATGTTTTAAAGGCTGCTTCTATCACAGACGATACGACGATAGATAGATAGATACACAGATGGACGGATGGATGGACGGATGGACGGGTGATAGATGGATAGATGATAGGTAGGTAGGTAGGTAGATAGCAGCCATTGAGTCGACTCCAACTCAAGATGACCTTACGTACAGAACGAAATGTCACTCAATCTAGCGTCAACTTCATGATCACCGGCATGTTTGAGTCCACTCTTGCAGTTATTCTGTCAACCCCTCTCAGCAAGGGTCTCCCTCACCCTTGCTGGCCCTCTATTTCACCAAACAGGATGTCTTCCTTTAGTGATTGATCCTTCCTGATGACGGATCCAAAGCAAGCAAGTGGGACAATAGTCTGTTATGATCCATAAGGTTTTCACTGGCTGATTTTCAGAAGTAAATCACCAGGCTTTTCTTCCTAGTCTTTCTTAGTTTGGAAGCTCTGCTGAAACCTGTAGGCCATGGATGACCCTGCTGCTCTTTGAAATACCAGTGGCATGGTTTCCAGCATAACAGCGACAAGCAAGCCGTCACAGTATGACAAAGTGATAGGTGGTGGAAATCCAAGTGTAGACAAATTAGAATGTGTGCATTTGTGGGTGTGTGTAATACATGAAGATAGAATTATATTGTTCCTACAGTATTACAATATGCTTTTTCAACATGATAACACACAGCAAATATTTTTCCATGACAATTATATATAGACTGCTAATCATGATTTTCTATTGCTGCATAAAGTACATGTACTTTAACTTACTTATCCCAATCTTCCCTATTGTTGAAGGATTTCTTTTCAGGGAATAACATTCTGTGTGCACACACCCTTGATTAGTTTCTTAATACAAATTCCTGAAATGTAATTGCTTTGTCAAAGAATAGGAACTTTTTTTTTAATCTATAACTTTTTATATATAACATCAAGTACCCTTCCAGCAATGTAAGAGAGGGCCCACTGCCGTGCAGCCTCACTGACAAGAATCATGACCATCTTCACTGCTTTTGTATGGCTCTCCATGTGAGAGTTTCTTCTGAGGTGAGTTCTTTCCCATGCCTCTCTACATTGCCAGACATGTTCCCTTGAGGATCACATTACTGGATGAAGGTGACAGTTCCCATCCCCTGGGCTCAGTTGGATGAGCCAGGAAGTAGAGTTTCCTAGATCCCAGGAAGTAGCCCAAGGATAAGCTCAGGCCTGCCTGGGCTATGACAGTCATTCTTTAAAGACCATCAAGCTTCATTGGTCTGTTCTGAAAGGTGGAAAATAAAAAAGGAAGACAGAAGAAGAATTGATGCATTCAAACTGTGATGTTGGTGAAGAATATTGAATATACTATGGACTGCCAGAAGAACGAACCATCAGTCTTAGAAATGTCTTAGTGTAAACACTAGACCAATGCTCTGATAGAAATGCAAACAAAAATTTTATTGAAGCAATAACTTCATTCCCCGGAAAGGAGAAACACGCGGCATACAAACAGGCTGCAGTGCGTGTTCTGCCTTGCAGGGATTGCAGTGAGGTATTTAACAGGCAGAGTAAAGAAATGAGAATGGTTTCACAACAAAGCAGTACAGAGGAAGGAAGGAGAAATTTACAAGGGGTTGTCAAATTACAAACTTCTTTAACATCAATTCCTAGCATAACGTATTTCTCCTATTTCTGATACAATTTGACTAAAGCAATATTGCTAAAGTGAGACGTATAAACATTCTTGATGTGCGGGTTTAGTGATGGACTGTATGCTGAGTCAAACTTAGTTGGAGTCCTTGAAATGTAAAATCAACCATTAGTTAGGAAAGAGTGAAGATTAAATCAGCTCTAAATCTGAAGTCTTTTGAAATGTAGACATTGCCCATCCAGCTAAGGAGGAGAAAATTAGGGCCCAGCAGTTAAAATAGCAGTTAAGACAGCAAGTTAATTTACATATGTTAAAGCCCAAATCTCTGCACTCTTTGTGTTACAGACAGGATGTTTACAGCTGTGATTTGCTTCATCATTTTAACAAATTTAGTCTCTACCTAGTTACTAATTTACAAAGAACTAGCAGAAATACAGTGGGAAAATCAGAATGTGTAAAAATTAATTTGGGAGTCAGGACGTGGAATTGCGGCTTTATATATCCCTATCTTGGTGATAAAGTTATTTATAGGTTCTAACTTCATTTAACATTATCAGCCCTATTCTCTAATCTCTTGTTGTTCAAGGGGCCTTCACTGGGGCCGGCTGCATAAACATTCTTAACAGGCACCAGGCAAATCTTTATGTAGGTTAGAAATTCTGGTTCCTGCTTTTTCAGTTTTTCAAGCAGTAAAACTTTGACAAAAGGCTGAATGGTTTCTTTAGAAGAGTAGAAATGAAAAATCTTAGCATAATAGAGTTTTTAATTTAGGTCTGAAGTCACCTAATGCAGATATTCTAGCACCTCAGATTCTAAAATTCACTTACACGGAAGAAATACAGCCAGAATGTTCCTTGAAAGTGAGTATGGTGAGACTAACTCACTTACTTTGGACATGTCGTTGGCTAATATCAATCTCTAGAAAAGGACATTGTGCTTGGTAAAATGGAGGGTCAGCAAAAACACTGGAAATCCTTGATGAGATGAATTAACACAGTAGCCAGAACAATGAACTCAGACATACCAAGGATGATGAAGATGGAGCAGGACCAGGCAACATTTTGTTCTGTTATGCACAAGGTTGCCATGAGTCAGAGCTGACTCCAATGGCAACTAACACCACCACCAATGTCCTTTTTATTCCTCTTGTAAATTTCATTTCCTTTAAAGATGATGCATTTTGGGACCTAGATTTGACTATAGAATCCTTTTAAATAACTTTGAAATATTTTAAAAACCTTTGGTTCTTTGATGTGTGTTTGGCCTGAAGAAAGGGCTGTAAGAATTATCAAGCTGGGTCAGAAATACATCCTGAAGCTCATGGTTATCTTCCATAGTGCCAGCCACTAAAAGCTGGGAGGGCAGAAAACATACCTTAGTTTCCCTGGGAACCTGGAGCCCCTTTGTTGGAAATATCTAGTGATACCTACTGTCGTGAATTGAAATGTGACCCCAAAACATATCTGTCAACTTGGCTAGGTCATGATTCCCAGTATTGTATGACTGTCTACCATTTTGTCATCTGATGTGATTTCCCTGTGTGTTGTAAATTGTATCACTATGATGTAATGAGATGGATTAGTGGCAGTTATATTGATGAGGTCTACAAGATTAGATAATGTCTTAAGCCAATCTCTTTTGAGATATAAAAGAGAGAAGCGAGCAGAGAGATAGGGAGACCTCATACCACAAAAAAAGCAGTGCCAGGAGCAGAGCACATCCTTTGGACCTGAGGTTCCTGTGCTGAGACGCTCTCAGACCAAGGGAAGACTGATGACAAGGACCTTCTGCCAGAGATGACAAGGAGAAAACCTTCCCCTGGAGCCAACTCCCTGAATTCAGACTTCTAGCCTACTGGACTGTGAGAGAATAAACTTCTCTCTGTTAAAGCCATCCACTTGTGCTATTTCTGTTCTAGCAGCACTAGATGACTAAGACTCCTACCTTCCAAAAAGATTGTGCATAGGTGTGGAGTTGAGGGGCAGGCATGCAGGCTTCAATCCCAACTCATCTCTTGGGAAAAGTCCTTCTAGTGGTGTGCACATGCTTCCCCCCACGGCACCTTTTACAAACAGGTTAAGTTACTTCATTGGCTAACATGAGACTTTCATGAGATGGCTAGGCAGTTTTCCATGTGATTGAGAATATCAGGAGCCTCCAACACTTTCTATCTGGGCTGACAGTCACCTGGATAGACTCTGCTGTGGGGTTCATGTGCATTCACCTCTGCCTTGGGCCCTCTTTGATGGCTTGCAAGAGGGTAGGGTGGTCCTCCTGAGGACAACAGACCCAGGATCAGCCTGGCTCTCCTGAGGCCCTCCTAGCCCCTCGGCAATTCTGTTGTCTTCCTTTCTGTCCTCAGATATGTCACCATCCCCAAACCAGAAGAAATCAGGCTTCTCCTCAGTACACTGTGTGTGTGTCTGTGTGTGTGTCTGTCTGTCTGTCTGTCTTGGTGGGCGAGGTGGGAGCTCGGAGCTGCTTTCCATTATTTTGAGAAAACATAGGAGGGTTAAAATACAGTGAAGGCTGATGAAGAAAGTTTCTAAGCAGCAGAATTCCAAATCCTTATTGGTAAGGGACTGTATGAATTTCCTAGGGCTGCCATGACAAAGGACCACAAAGTGAGTGGCTTAAAATGACAGACATTTCTTATCTCACAATTCTGGAAGGTAGAAGTTATAATTCAGGTATCAGCAGATCCATGCTCTCTCCAAAGTCTCTATGGGAAGATTCTTTCTTGTCTCTTTCAGCTTCTGGTAGCCCCAGGCATTTCTTGGCTTGCAGATGCAATCTCTGCCTCCTTAGTCTCACATTGTTATCTTCCCTCTGTGTGTTTCTGTCTTTCTGTCTCTTCTGTCTTATAAGGACATCAGTCATATAGGATTAGGGTCCACCCTCTTCTTGTAGGACCTCATGTTAACTGACAACATCTTCAAAGATCCTATTTCCAAACAAGGTCACGTTCACAGGTACTGAGGGCTAGGACTTCAACATTATCTATTTGGAAGACACAATTTAATCCGTAACAGGGACCTCTTTTTGGGGGGGTAAATATGTCTTAAACGTTTCTAAGACACATTTACTTCCCAAAAAAAGAGGTCCCTCTTATGGATTGAACCCTAATGATCGAAGACCAGATGATTTGTGGGATAACATCAAGGACATCATATATGAAGAAAACAAAAAGTCATTAAAAAGACAGGAAAAGAGAGAAAAGACCAAAATGGATGTCAGAAGAGACTCTGAAACTTGCTCTTGAATGTACAGTAGCTAAAGCGAATGGAAGAAATGATGAAATAAAAGAGCTAAACAGGGGATTTCAAAGAATGGTTCAGAAAACAATATAAAGTATTATAATCAAATGTGCCAAGACCTGGAGTTAGAAAATCAAAAGGGAAGGACACGCTTGGCATTTCTCAAACTGAAAGAACTGAAGAAAAAAAAAATTCAAGCCTCAGTTGCAATACTGAAGAATTCTATGGGTGAAGTATTGAACAACACACAAAGCATCAAAAGAAGATGGCAGGAATACCCAGAGTCACTCTACCAAAAATAATTGGTTGATGTTCAACCATTTCAGGAAGTAGCATATGATCAAGAACCGATGGTACTGAAGAAAGAAATCCAAGGTGCATGAAGGCAAAAAACAAGGCTCCAAGAATTGACGGAATACCAACTGAGATGTTTCAACAAACTAATGCAATGCTGGAAGCATTCACTCACCTATGCCACGAAATTTGGAAGACAGCTACCTGGCCAACCTACTGGAAGAGATCCATTTTTGTGCAATTCCCAAAAAAAGGTTATCATAGGTTATGCATAGTATGCATAAATTATCAAACAATATCATTAATATCACACACACGTAGAATTTTGCTGAAGATCATTCAAAAACAGTTGCAGCAGTACATCGACAGGGAACTGCCAGACATTCCAACTAGATTCAGAACAGGAGGTGGAACGAGGGATATCATTGCTGAGGTCAGATGGATCTTGGCTGAAAGCAGAGAAACCGGAAAGATGTTTACCTGTGTTTATTGACTATGCAAAGGCATTCGACTGTGTGGATCATAACAAATCACGGATAACACCGCGAAGAATAGGAATTCCAGAACACTTAATTGTGCCCGTGCAGAGTCTGTACATAGAGCAAGAAGCAGTTCTTTGAACAGAACTGCGTGGTTTAAAATCAGGAAATGTGTGTGTCAGGGTTGCATCCTTTCACATACTTATTCAATCTGTAGCGTACAAATAATCTGAGAAACCAGACTACATGAAGAAGAATATGGCATTGGGATTGGAGGAAGACTCATTATTAACCTGTGATGTACAGGTGACACAACCTTCCTTGCTGAAAGTGAAGAGGACTTGAAGCACTTACTGATGAAGACCACGGCCTTCAGTATGGATTACATCTCCACATAAAGACAACAAAAATCTTCACAACTGGAGGAGTAAGCAACATCATGATAAACAGAGAAAATATTGACGTTGTCAAGGATTCATTTTACTTAGATCCACAATCTACGCCCACAGAAGAAGCAGTCAAGAAATCAGACTACTCATTCATTTGTTAAATATGCTGCAAAAGACCTCTTTAAAGTGTTAAAAAGCAAAGATGTCACTTTGAGGACTAAGGTGTGCCTGACCCAAGCCATGGTTATTTTCATTTGCCTCATATGCATGGGAAAGCTGGACAATAAATAAAGAAGACCGAAGAAGAATCGTTGCCTTTGAATTACGGTGTTGGTGAAGAATATTGAGTATATGAATGCCAGAGAATGAACAAATCTGTCTTGGAAGAAGTACAGCCAGAACACTCCTTAGAAGCAAGGATGGTGAGACTTCATCTCACGTTGGACATGTTATCAGGAGGGAACAGTTCCTGGAGAAGGACATCATGCTTGGTAAAGCAGAGGGTCAGCAAAACAGAGGAAGGCTCTCAAGGAGATGGATTGGCACAGGGGCTGCAATAACGGGATCAAACATAGCCAACGATTGTGAAGATGGTGCAGGACCAGGCAGTGTTTCGTTCTGTCGGACACAGGGTCACTATGAGTTGGAGCCGACTTGATGGCACCTAACAACAACATGTTTTTAAAAGCTGCCTGAGTCTGGGGAGTGCAAGCTTAAGTAAATCTAAGGGGTCAAATGAATTGCTTTGTAAGGAGGGTAGGTCTGCTGGACTTGGCTTTGCTGACTTTAGTGCAATCAATTCACTTTCTGCTCAGATTGGCCAGAGCCAGTTTCCCTTGCTTGAATGCAAAGACTCTTGCTGTGAACCAAGTGGAGCTCTCTGGATCAACGCAGCAGCCCCAGCCTGAGCCTGGGCTGGAACCTTCTACTGGTAGCACAGGACCATGTCTGGAAGCGCTCAGCACACAGGTCTCAATCCCAAGAGGCACCGTGTCCATCGATCGACGCAGCAGCCCCAGCCTAAGCCTGGGCTGGAATCTTCTACTGGTTTCATGGGACCATGTCTGGAAGCGCTCAGCACACACGTCTCCATCCTGAGAGGCACCATGTCCATCTTTATTCAGCTTCCCATGGTCAAGCGAGCCCCTCTCCATCATGAAACAGTGGCTCAATTCCCTTTCTGTTTTCTCTCTAGGTTCATACCACCTTGCTAGCATGTGAGTGTTTAGAAGGAGTCCTTTCCGTCATTGCTCTCCCATCTGTTTCCTGCCATAAGGACTGCATCACGCACCCTGTCATGTTGTAAAGGCAAGGCCAGCACTTTATGGATTTCCTCAAAACCCCAGCACTCTTGGCTATTCCCCGCAAAATCGACAGCAAGTGTTGAGGTTTACCTGAGGCTGCTCCTAGCCTGGTTGGGGTTCCCTAACAGAACCTCAAGGCCACACCAATCTCCCAGCCCAGTCTCCACAACAGAGAACAACTGTTTAGACGTATCTCTCAATCCCTCCCTGCAAAAGGCCCCATCAGGGACTGGAGCGACAGGCTGCTAGAGTCTGGGGTCCCTGATCCCATGGTCAGAGTGCACCCAGGGGTACCTGTTCCCTCTCCATGCTCCAGGTCACCAAGTTTTCAAGCCTGATTTTCAAGAGGGACAACCACTGCTCCTCACCTGAAGCAGTGAGTGGGCAGGTCTCATCAATTTCAGAGTCTCTGGAACAACAGATGGTAATTTGCTGACACTTAACGCTTCGAGAGGACTCAATTACAGTCCTACTGAAAAAGGTTTTCCTAACATAAGAAATCTTACAGATTCCTCAACTCGCAGAAACTGCTGACAGCTTTGTTTTCAACCCAGCAGGAGTAAAAAGAAGCTGACAACTTATTTTTGCAGGTTATGTTCATTCAAGTCTATTTTTAGATTTTTTTTTTCTTAAATAAGTACACCATAATAGCATTCCTTTTGAAAATCCCCATCTGTTCCTAGCAATGGACTCAGTCTCGCGGGGTTTGGGGTGGCCATACCCAGAAGGTCATAAGGTGACATTCCCCACGAACAAGAACAAAAGGGGCATTTTTGTGTCTCCGTAAGTGGTGTTCATGAAATGCACTAAAACAGTCTCAGGCCGCTGGCATTTCAATGCCCATTAAACTACTATTAATATATTCTATTTATATATGGAGAACCCCCGAAAATAATGTCCTTGGCAGTTGAAAACGAACTTCAAATAATCCCTTGTATTTAAATAGATTTCTTATAAAAAGGCAGCCCAACCTTATCTCGGTCGTTAAGGTAAAAATTAACCGGTGGAAAAAAAAGAAAGCCAACTCAGAACGCTATAAAAAGCCCCCTTCTCCCACCTCTTTTTCCGGTTTGCGACAGACTCTCCTTCTATAGCCCTGTTCTTTCTCAAAGCCCCTAGAGGCCCCACAACAGTGACTCATGCTTTTCTATGGAAATGCAGTTGGTGCATGAAATACAACATGAACATGGGAATGTGGCATATGAGTCATCCAGCCGACAGGCACATCTTGGAAATGGTATTCTCATAGTGGTGAGGGACGAACGGTGCGCTGCACGTTCTAGGTCTGCGGGCTGGTGGGGGGGCGGGGAGGGACAGCAGGGGGGAGGGGGAGAAGGAGGGGAGGGGAGGGGAGGGGTGAGGAAGGGGAGGCGAGGAGGACGGGAGAAGAGACAGGGGAGGGAAGGGGAGGGGGAGGCGAGGGGGGAAAGGAGGGGAGGAGGGGGGAAGGGGCGATGGGGGAGGGGCGATGGGGGAGCGGCGATGGGGAGGGGAGGACGGGAGAGGAGGAGATGGGGGAGGGAAGGTGTGGGGGAGAGGAGGGGAGGGGAGATGGGGGAGGGGGAGGGAAGGCTGTCCACGTCGCCTGGCCCCACCGGTGAGACGGCTGTGGCTATTCTTAGCCTCCACTAAACTTAGCTCCCTCCAGCGTCTTGAATAACCCAGATCTTCAATGCCGTTTCTCTCCTACAGGTTAGAGAGTTTTTGCAAGGAAGGCTGTAGGTTGCTCCGTGACAGGCACTGAAAGGTTTCCATCCAAGACAATAAACGCATTCCGGCGAACGCAGGCAAGGGCCCGGGCCCCACCGCGTCTCTCCTTGACCCGTGCGTCAACGTCAACGTCGTGGCCGCTGCCGTCCTCAGCCGCGCACGGCCCTGGGGGCGGTGGAGCCCACGCGGGGAGCTGGAGAGCGCGCACCGCCACCCACTCTGCACCGCCGGCCTGCGGCATGGGCGCTGGGGTGTTCTGCAGCTCGTGACCTCTGTGGACGTTTCCAAATTAATTACCGGGAGGAAATCTGTCTCACACACACACATACACATACAGACACACACACACCACACAGACACCATGCACACACACCACCCACACACACCGCACACACCCCCGAACACACACCACACACACTACACACACACCACACACACACACCACCCACACAGACACACCGCACACACACCCCACACACACCGCACACACACATACACACACCTCCCACACACACCCCACACATACGCACACCACACACACACCACACATCACACATACCACACACTTCCCCCACATACCCCACCCCCCCACCCCCCCCACACACCGTACCACACACATACCACACCCATACCACCCACACCACATACCCTCCACACCGCACACACACCACACACACCTCTCACACCACATACAACCCCCATACACACCTCTCACACCACATACAACCCCCATACACACCACACCACACCACACACATACCCCATATATCACACACACCACACACACACACACCACACATGCCCTCCCCACCACACATACATCCCCCTCCACAAGTCTTTCTTGGAGGAACGAGTACTAAAAAAAAGGAAGGAAGGAAGAAACCCTAAGTGAAATTACGACTGGGTTTTGTAACCTGCACTGTAGTTCATCTGAAATTTGAGCACAAGTGGCTTCTTATCTGAGTCCTGTTCCAGGAAGCACCTTCTGGCGTTTCGTCAGAGCCTTTTTAGAAAAAGTTGCCCGGCACGTAGGCTGGGACGGCTTCTTTGGCCTTTGCTGGGCGGGTGGAGCTGGACTGGGGGACAAAGAATCAATGCGTAACTGCTTTATTGACTTTTGGGAAAGCCAGAATGTGAAAAGGGAACAGGATAGGAGAGCCCTCCCGACCCCATTCCCAAAGGACGTTGATCCTTAGCAGCTAAGCTTAGAACAGCTTACAGCTCTCTGGATGAAGCAGAAATTCACACCATAATGAGGGCTCTGACCTGAATTTCACACCACACCAAGACTTCTTCTCCATCCACAACTCCCCCTTGCAACCGCTGTCAACATGAGGCAATCAAAAATATCTAGAAAAGGTGATTTTAAGGTCAATTCTTAAGAGCAAAAGAATTTGAATCAAAGATTTCAGTAGAAAGTATGTAGGAAAGGGATGTTGGGGTAACATCCCGTCTCTCTCCCCCTCTTTTCCTTCATCATTTCTCTCACAAAAACGTGGCCACATTACACATGAGCTTCCCTTACATAACTGCAAAATGTCTCATGGAGCATATAAGCATGGTGCCATGTTAATTGTCCAGTGAAAGGAAAACAAGTGTTCTGTTCTTCAGACGTTTTATTTAGGAAACAGGATGTTTTATTTAGGAAAGTTTCACTGGTGTTGCCTGGCCATCTTGCAGCAGAAAATTGGGCAACTGTACAACAGCTACACATATAATATAAAAACAGGGCTTCCTATTTTTCTGAGTGTGGAGAACGCTTTTTAACATCAAAATATTTTGAGGAGAATGGAGCCCTGGTGGCGGAGTAGTGGTTAAGAGCTGGCTGCTAACCAAAAGGTCAGCAGTTGGAATCCACCAGCCGCTCCTTGGAAACCCTGTGGGGCAGTTCTACTCTGCCCTGTAGGGTCACTATGAGTTGGAATCGACTTGATGACCACGGGTTTGGTTGTTCGTTTTTTTTAAATGTGAGAATAAATGGACATTGGTCATCCTTTGAGAAACAAATTCAGTTGTGATTTGAAGGGCATGGGCACTTTATTCAACACAACTGCTTTTATAGCATTTGGATAATATTGGCATCTCTGTGCAAGGTGGATGGGAACATGGATTCGAAGAACTGAGTGGTTTCCTGGGTGTCTATGAGCCATATGTTGGGTGTCCTAACCACACTGCAAGTACAAAGATGAACAAAGAAATACATCAATAATTTAGAGACCTAGAAGCATGGACACGCCCAATAATATTCCATGTGGCCATCTACTGGAATTAAAACACCAAGTGCAGCGGATGTCTCTTGCTTTCTCTACACCCACTCAAAGCATGAAGCCCTGGTGAGGGCTGCCGATTACAGCGCCTCACCCTGGCCACAGGGCCCACGCTTCTCCAACACATCTTCAGGCTGTATGGAGGTAAGACCGCCCCCTCCTTTCTTGTGGGGAGGCTGGGAAGAGGCAAACCTGGGGACCATCAGGGGTCATGCTGGGAGGCATGAGAGGAAGAGGTGGGAGAAGAGAATCCCAGAAGCATCTGGACCACAGGTGATTCCCTTTTTGTCTAGTTGGGTTTTTGTCATTTGCCACCGGAAGAGTTCTGATACAGGTATCGGTGCCTCCCCAATGCCTCTATCCTGACCCCACCCCATCCCTTTTTTGGCCCACTTCCCTGATGGTGGACTGAGCTCCTTACCCAATCTGACTAAATGAGGTCTGGCTAAATTAGGCCACATTCTGGAGCAAATTAGCAAACCCTTCACTCTGTTCTGGAGTCCTCTGGTAAAGATGCTCAGTCTGCTGTTGGGAAGTGGGCCAGCAGATGGATGTCTGAGAGCTGCTGGCCCTTTCACCTCCTGCCAGTTATATGGAATAGTGTATGGCCTAGAGATTTCAGAGAGCTTCTTCCCCACTATCGATAGGAGCTTCTGAAGTGGTCACCCCGTTTTCCTCCCTCACTGGATACAGAGTGCGAGGTGACCGAACAGCATCTACGCCCCAACCCAACCAACCAAACCCATGGCCGCTGAGTTGATTCTGGCTCATAGCGACCCTATAGGACAGAGTAGAACTGCCCCACAGGGTGTCCAAGAAACGGTTGCACCACCAGGGCTCCTTATTTAGACCTCAGGCCACATCCTTCTGAGGAGCCACACCTAGCCTGAGAGGTGTGGATGTCACCCAGAGGTCTGGACTTGGAGCTGGGGACACTCACTGGGCATATCTCTGGGCTGTCTCTTACTAGGGGGCAAAGGGGCTATCTGTCTTTGTGGATGGATGTAGAGGAAATGTTTTAAGACCAGTGGGGGTTAGCTTGGGGATCAAGGTTAGCCCTCAGGTGGTTGCTGTGATGTTGTCAGCCCAAAACAGCACCCCCTTCTCTTGGAGATGTCCCCCTCCTCCAACCGTAGCCCCTCAGCTTTCTGGTCACAGGGAGGTCATGCGATCTAAGCTAGACCTATCAGAGGTCTCCCCTGGGACTTTCAGAATGAACTAAGTGGAGAGAGTCCCCCTTCCTTTCTGGTGGCAAGGCATGCGTCTGGGGGCTGCCATTGGGTGAAGCCAGTCCACAGGCCCAGGACCAGAGGTTGAAGCTGTACACGGAGAATATGGGACAAGAAATGAAGAGTGTCCCTGCAGCATTGAGACTCTGGCTCCACTCCTGAGGACACTGCTCTAGAGTCTGGTGCTGAGAATCCGTGAAGTTTCCTTTGCTACCTTCATTTAGTTTCTGCCACTGAAAACAAGAGTCTTTGTATACCAAGTGTCTAAGGTATAACACTTCAGGCTGCACTCAACTGACAAGATTCTAAATCTTTATTATAATGCAGCGTTTTAGTTTACCTTTTTAGTTAGATGCAATCTGTGAGAACCCTCACCGTAACTTTTCCATCATAAATGGGATTCTGAGTCCCTGGGTAGTGCATTAAGAGCTGAGCTGCTAACCAGAAAGTTGGCAGATCGAGTCCACCCAGAGGTGCTTTGGAACAAAGGCCTGGCGATCTACTTCAAAAAAATCAGCCATTGAAAACCCCCTGGGAGCACAGTTTAACTCTGACTCACATGGGTTTGCTATGAGTTGGAATTGAGTCCATGGCAACTGGTTTTTTTTGGGGGGTGGGTGGGTGGGTATGAGAATGTCCTATTTTTGTGGCCCCAAAATGGTATATTCAATATTTAGTTCACAAGATGGAGCATTATAAAATAGATCTGACATATTTCACAGCAAATTGGAATATACAGGTTAACGGTAAAACTAAAATACAGTAGAAAAGAGTGTTAACACACAAACCCAACTCATGTGAAAATCCCACTTCTAAAAAAAAAAACAAAAAACTCCAGATTGGTTTCCCTATTTTACTCAGTGGCTTTAAACCCGTTGTTAATCATGTACACATTAAGAAGCCAAAACACGCTTAGTTATTTCTAAAGCAGATGAGGTTGAACCTCCGTTTGATTTTTCAACATTTGTACGAGGAGAGTTATGTCACAAAGTTAATCATTCCCAGGATGCTTGGTGAGGAGAAACTTCTTGTGCAAGAAGCCGTTTATCAGCCTGCACTGCATTGCATAATGTGTCCTAAGCTTGTGTTGTGGGCTCAGGGTACAAGGCTGCATCTGTCAGCCAGAGTATGCACTGCCTGTTGACCTTTCTGAAGCAGAACTGGAACCATGTGATGTGTGTTGCTTGCCAACACTCACTTATTGCCAATAATTAAGTTGGATGATATGGAGAAATAGAAATTTCACTTCCCTCAGAGTTCGAAAAAGAAGATGCTTTGAAGCCCCTGGCTCCAGCACAGCGTTGGGCTGGTTTGGATCTATTACTCTTGATCATTGTACAAACTGTCCATTCAAACAGAAATCAAATATTTCAGTCAAGTGGTTCCTGGCATTTGTGGTAGAAACAATAGACATGGCCCCTCAATAAGATAATTTTATACATAAGAAAAGGAAAGGCAAAGTTCAAAGACATTAGAAGCCAAAGATGTATGCGTAATACATCAAATCTCAATTCATCATATTTGCTATTCTTGAGCAATAATGTTAGCAAGAAGCCATAATTTAATCTTGCAGTATCATCGGAAGAGAACACTTGCGAAACCTTTAAGACAAATATGCTGTAATTATTACATGAATAAAAAGCTTGCGTAACATAAAATGTTTTCGTAACTCAATACAAACTCTAGTGGAGCCAACTGGTAATTAGCCACAGTAGCAACAATGGATGCTATGTTGGAGAAGCTCCTGCCCACAGCTCCTGGGCTGGCAGTGCCGTATATGTGATGACCAACCGCCATTTTCTGACTCGTGGGCCCCCAAACTGGCCTCGCTGTGGAGGGGCTGCTTTCAATGGCTCGTCTTCAATCACACCTTATCCTAACACTTCTTTTGTGTCTTCATGAAGGGCCAGTTACACGTTCAAATAATCAACTAGAATATATTTGGTTCCCTAACATATTTTGTAAATAACAAATCATCAATTTTTTAAATAATTTATTTTATTTTGTTATTGTTGAGAATATACCCAGCAGAACATGCACCAATTCAACCATTTCTATATGTACAATTTAGTGACACTGATTACATTCTTTGAGTTATGCAACCATTCTTACCCTCCTTTTCTGAGTTGCTCCTCTGCCATTAACATAAACTCACTGCCTCCTAAGTTTCCTGTGTAACCTTTTGAGTTGCTGTTGTCAATTTGATCGCATATAGACAGATCTTAAGAGAGCACAATGCCCAAGACAGACATTCTTTACTAGTTAAGCTAAACTATTGTTTGGCTTTAAGGAGATTTCAGGGGATATTTTTGGTTTAAGGTTAAAGATTATTTTAAGACAATAGTTTCAGGGTTTTATCCAGCCTCCATAGCTCCAGAAAGTCTGAATTCCATGAGCATTTGAAATTCTGTTCTGCATTTCCTCCCTTTTGATCAAGATACTTCTATAGAATCTCTGATTGAAACGCTTAGTAATGGTAGCTGGGCACCATACGGTTCTTCTGGTCTCATGGCAAAGGAGGCGATTAGCCACATATTCCATTTCTTTCTCCTATTCCTGACTCTTCTTCTTCCTTTGTTGCTCCAGGCGAATAGAGACTGATTATTGCAAAAGCTTTCAAGACCCTAGCTACTATGCAATGGACTAGAAGGGAGAACAGAGCACTAAACGTGATATTAAGCCGATTAGTTTGAATGTCGCATGAAACCAAGATCCTAAACTTTTAAACCAAGGATTTGTATCTTTGTTGCTTTGATTGATTGATATAGAAAAAGGACTCTTGGATTCCATCGCTATTAAACTCCTACTATACTTGAAATCCTGCCCAAGGTCTGACAACATCACATTAATAAACAGTTTTGTCATGATAGTCAAAGTGTCTAACAGTCGAAATGAAATAAACAGAGTGGAAGAAAAGTTTATACTTTTCCTAAAACACAAAAGACTTACAAATGCTAGGATTTTGATAATTCTTTATTTTCACTACTTGAGTGCTGTGTTTATGGATTGATTTGCTTTGGTTTATGGCTATTAGTTTAGCCTCTAAGAGTTTAATGAGCACAAATCCCTCATAAATCAACGTAACCTCATGACGAGACAGAGGAAGCCTCAGCTGGAGCAGCACATTTCTGTTTCCTGGGCCTGTCATCATGGGTCCTCGGGTGGTGTAAACAGTTAAGCGCTCAGCTACTAACCAAAAGGTTGGCAGTTTAACTCCACCCATAGTCACCTCAGAAGAAAGGCCTGGCAATCTACTTCTGAAAGATCACAGCCATTGAAAAACCTATGGACTGAAGTTCTACTCAGACACACATGGGGTCGCTATGAGTCAGAATCGACTCGACGACTACTGGTTTGTTTTTTGTTGGGCCTATCCTCAGTGCACAAATTTTAAAGACCACACAGCAGCAAACACTAGTCTTCTCTAATTGCAACTAACCTTGACCTTGCTGCAAAAGACCTCCTAAAAGTGTTAAAAAGCAAAGATATCACTGTGAGGACTAAAGTGCACCTGACCCAAGCCATGATATTTTCAATTTGCCTCATATGCATGTGAAAGCTGGACAATGAATAAGGAAGACTGAAGAAGAATTGACACCTTGAAATTGTGGTGTTGGCTAAGAATACTGAATATACCGTGGACTGCCAGAAGAATGAACAAATCTGTCCTGGAATAAGTACAACCAGATAAGCTCCTTATAAGCACAGTTGATGAGACTTTGTCTCACATACTTTGGACATGTTGTCAGGAAGAACTAAATCCGTGGAGAAGGACATCATACTTGGTAACGCAGAGGGTCAGCAAAAAAGAGGAAGACCCCCAATGAGATGGATTGATACAGTGGCTGCAACAATGGGCTCAAACACAGCAAACATTGTGAGGATGGCACAGGACTGGAACAGGCCTGGTGGCACAGTGGTTAAGCACTTGGCTGCTAACTGAAAGATCGGTTGTTTGAACCCACCAGCTGCTCCATGCAAGTAAGATGAGGCACAGTATTGTCACTACAGTTGATGTCACCCAGTGCAGTAACTCATGGTGTCACCCCACACTGACAGACCTCCTCCCATACCAGATACAGAATCCTCAGTAATGTTTTTTGTACTAATGCTACTCATAAACAGTAATTCCTGTATATCACTCCTTTTCCTTTATTTCCTCTGTATGTGAGTTCTTGTTTTTCACAAGCTGCTCTCAGGATTCTTTGTCTTTGGTTTTGGCGAGTGTGATTATGATATGCCTTGGTCATTTTCTTTTGGGATCTATCCTATCTGGGGTTCGTTGAGCTTCTTGGATGGCCAGTTTTTCATCTTTCATGATATCGGGGAAGTTTTCTGTCAGCAGTTCTTCAATGATCCTCTCTGTGTTTTCTGTTTTCTCCCCTTGTTCTGGATCTCCGATCACTCGAAAATTTTTGCTTTTGATTGTATCCCACATAATTCTCAGGGTCTCTTCATTTTTCTTCATTCTTTTTTCTGATTTTTCCTCAGAGTTGTGTCCAAGTGTTTGACTTCAATTCCGCTGATCCTGTCTTCCACCATTTCAAATCTGCTCCTCAGCCCTTCTATGACACTCTCCATTTCTGAAATCTTGTTGTTTATCTTTTGGATTTCTAACTGTTGTTTTTGTATAATTTCTAGTTGTGAATTTCTTTTGGCATTTTGTTCCTGCATTATTTTCCTGAATTCTTCCCTTTTTTTGTCTGTATTTTCCATGAATTTGTCTATTTTTTCCTCATTTTTGTCTGCTTTTTGCTTCATCTCTTGGATAATTCTGAGTAATAGAGATTTGAATTCCCTATCAGGTAGTTCTAGTGTCACTGGAAAGGCATCTGGTGTTTTATTTTGGATGCCTACTGGAGCCATCCTATCCTGTTTCTGTAAATGTTTTGATATTGTCTGCTGTCTTCGGGGCATTCAGTAGTTAATTTTCTCGTTTATTGATTGTAGATATGTTTCGTCCTTTTTTTTTTTTTTTGATTTGGCTATGTCTGGGCAGGTGGACTGTGTTCTTTGTTGTTTGCTCATCTTTGGGCATGGTACTTTTCACCTCCTTCTCCAATTGGCAGGGTCAGTTGCTCAGATATGGTACAGCAGGGCAGGTCTAGCTGAATAGGAGTTGCTGGGATGGGTTGTTTGTGGCACTTACTACAGCCACCAGGGAGGGTCAGTAATCAGTGCAGGGCAGTACCGGTAGGCCGTGCTTGTGGCTGCTTGGTGGTTTGATGCTAAGCACATGGTGCAGGTAGGCAAGATGGAGGGGGGAGATTGTGATGTGTGGAGCTAAGATGGGTATGGGAGAGAGGAGAGAGGAACAGGAGCCAAAAACATACAAACAAGAAAGAGTGCTAGGGGAGCTTGCTATTGGAGTGGAGAGATGAGAGACTATGAAATGGAGAAAAACAAAAAGGGGAAGAAGAAGAAGAAAAAAGAAAACAATGAATAAATAAAAATTAGAAAGAAAAAAGCTCCCAGGGATCCCACTGTGCAGCTATGAGGTCTGGGGAAGTTGTTCCCAGGTGTTGATGTATAACCTGGCTAGAAGGTGTAGAGGTGTCACTCAGTGCCGTGTATTCAGGGGACAGGAAGAGAAAGAAGGTATAGAGAGATGGGAAACTGAGTAATGAAGAAAGACAAAAAGGGAAAAAGAGGGAAAAGAAAACAAATCAAATTTTAAAAAAGAACAAGAAAAAACCCTCCAAAAAAGAAAACAAAAACTTACGAGAAAAGAAATGTTCTCAGGGATCCCTCTGCGCATCTGCACAAGCTGAGGGGGTAGGTCCCAAGCCACACAGCACTGTCCGGCCAGAACAGGCTCCCAACTTGAGAAAAGAAAAAGAAAACAAACAATTGAAAACAAACAAACAAACAAAAAGCCCCGGGATCCCACCAGCGTGGCAGCACGGACCAGGAAGAGTTCCACACTCGAACGGAGCTCCACAGCTCCTCAGGAAGAAGCAAAGATGGTACACGGAGCCAGGTATTTGAGCGAAAGGAGGGGGAGGTGGTGAGAGGTAAGGAAGAAATCAAAAGAAGTGTAAAAAAGCAACCCCAGCAGCCAACAAATGGCACTCAGGGAGTTGGCCAGTGTGGGCAGGTGGAATCCAAGCAGCTGGTGCTTTCCAACCAAGAGACTGTGGCCATGGGAAGCAGAGGAGGCCGAGTTGGGGTGAAGGGTGGGAGGTGGGAAAGCGTATATCGCTGGTTACCGGTTATTCTGTCTCCTGCTGGAAGCTCCGTGAAGATGCTTTCTCATACCCCCATTCACTGGTCTCTGATAGGAGTCCAAGATGGCAGATCTGTGCTGTGTTGGCTGATAGAGGACCTCTGCATGTATGTCTCCTCGCTCTCTGTTCTCTGTCAGTTTCTTATTCCATTTGGTGCTTGGCTGAGTTCTTTATCTCTTCATTCGATGGTTAGGGTTTCAGGATCGCTGTTTTCTCTGTTTGGCTTAGTTTTTCAGATCTTTGCTGTGGAGGGATGGCATGGTGCTTCTGCCTAGAGTGCCATGTTCCCGGAAGTCTCTCCTTCTTTTCTTTTAATTACTACTTCATTCTCAAAAAAGTTATTGATATAGGTTCACAAATACTAATTACCATAACATTCTAGCCAAAACACCAGAAAATTTGACAAAATCAGTGCGTCTAAAAACACCAGCAGCATGCTTCTAGTGCGCAGACAAAACCACGTGATTTGAAGCATCATTGTAATTGGGTAATAATGACAGCTCTGGGTATGAACCTAGAAATGGTCATACGGTATGTAAAATGGTGTAGCTACTTTGAAAACCAGTTTGGCAGTTCCTCAAGTTAAGCACTAAGTTACCATATGATCCACCAATTCCACATCTAGGTACATACCCAGAACTAATAACATGTGTCCACACAGAAACGTGTAAATACATGTTCACAGAAGCATTATTTATAACAGCCAAAAAGTGGAAACTAAAGGAGATTAGTTGTTGGGGTGCAGTGAGGAGCTGGGGTGAGGGGGGGAATCGGGAGTGACTGCTGATGAGTATGGGGCTTCTTTTGGGGGGAATAAAATGTTCTGGAATTAGATAGTAAGGATGGTTGTACAACTTGGTGAATATACTAAAAACCTGAACTGTACACTTTCAAAGGGTGGCTTTTATGGTATATGAATAATATCTCAAAAAAAAAAAATCCCTCTAATGGCTTTTTCCTTAATCCTGATTCCAGGGTTCCAATTCCAGAATCTTCCAGGGTTCCAATTCCAGAATCTTCCAGGGTTCCAATTCCAGAGTCTTCTAGGGTTCCAGATCCAGAATCTTCCAGGGTTCCAGATCCAGAATCTTCCAGGGTTCCAATTCCAGAATCTTCCAGGGTTCCAATTCCAGAGTCTTCATCTAGAGGTACAGAATGGGATCCATGAACGTTTCCTGGGGCCACCTCTTCCAGGTGCCGGCATCCATGGGCACCCCTGCTAGCAGATTTGATGAATAGACCAGATTAGTTCTCTTTGACAGTCTGGTCTCCATTTTGCATCTACTCAAGGTCACAGAGCAAGATAGGTAGGGCCTGGGCCAGGACTTGGCTCTTTTTTCTGGTACACTTAACCACTCCGCTACTCATCACGTCTAATTTCCAAAGCTAGCTTATCACTGGGGGCAACAGGATACAATTAAAAATGTCAGATCTGCCCAGTTTTTCAGGATACTCAACATACATTTCCATACCTTCACATCCAAATGTTTTTAAACATACACGTAGAGTTTGTGGGAATATAGAAGCTGCAAGTCATGGTAACTCAAGAGGGCACACGTTGCTTGGGGTTTTGAGGTGACCGGCTCTAAGCAGGGAGAAGCAGAGGCACTGAGGAACCACATCACATCAACATGAGCACAGGAGGGCCAGGACCGTGGAAGGGCAGGGCGAACACCTTCTTTGCTAGTCTGTCTTTTTTAGAAGAGTGGTTTAGCAATCACAAGTCACATTGTACATTGCCACAAATATCAGAGGAAAAGAAAGTAACTTTTCAGTTATAGGTAGACCCATATTGGTATTAAGCAAGTGTATAACAGAACCACTGATAGGTATTAAGAATAAATATACAAATCACACCTCTTCAATAATTAGATTTTCTTTCCACCAAGTCCGATGTGGGCTGCTGTCTCTCATAATACCCCATTGCTGTTGAGTCCATTCTGACTCGCAGCGACCCTACAGGAGAGTAGAACTGCCCCATAGGGTTTCAAGGAGCAGCTGGTGGATTCGAACTGCTGACCTTTTGGTTAGCAGCCCTAACGCTTAACCACTGTACCACCACGGATCCAATCTCTCATAGCATCTATCTCTCATAGCATCTACATATTTTTTGTATCTTTAAAGCATTCAAATTATGGCCACTGTTAAGTATGTTTTAGGCTGCAAAAAAAAAGTGTATTTCAGAAAACTGTTGACAGACAACTCAAAGGAAATGTTACTCAACGCAGAAGAGGCTAGGAGGAATTTGAACTTCTCTCACTTGCCAAACTGTTCTTCACTTTCTGTAAACTGCACAAAGGAGTTGCTCAGCACAGTTCAGAGGCTGAAGGTAAAAGTGGATTAATGCTATTTTTGAAAAGGCCAAGAGAGCGCACTTGCCAGCTTTCAAATTCCTCTGAAACCTTTTCTTGTGAACATCACAGCGAGAGGCAAATAATCCCTGAGGGGCAAGCTGATGACAACTGTCATTTTAATATTTCTCTCCGAAGTGTTCAGTTACCTGATCTGTGAAATGGGTTCATGAGAAAGGGTGTTTACACAGCATTTTACAAATCAGTCTTTTTAAAAGCATTAGGAAAATGAACTATTTAAAGGAACCGTGGCTGAGAGACGTTGCTGATGAGCTGAAGTCTGGGCAGGAAGCCTGCCATATCCTTGGTGTGGCTGTGGCTGGCCGTAGAGGGGCCGGGACTCCCCCGCGGCCATAGGGGGCCCGGGCTTCACCGTGGCCGAAGGGGACCCGGGCTCCGCCACGGCCTCCCTGACACGGGAAGACATCTGGCATCACATGAAACCCAACGGGGTGATGAGAGAATGGGGTGCTTTTCTCAGGGCAGTTCTCCCAACCCAGCCCCCACAACTGGTACTGTAAGCATGGCATTCAGGCATGATACAGATTTTTCTTAAGAACTAAGATTGTTTAAGCTCTGGCTTATCCAAACGGCCGAGGTAGATAACCAGATAAACCTTTGGCAGGGACCTGTTTTCTCTGCCTCTTAAGACCAACTCAGCATTGACAGGCATTTGTAATGAGACCCTGTATTTCACATTTAAAGGGGTGTGATTTGATATCACATCACAGAGGAAGAACCTCCAAGTTAGAACAGCTGCGCCCTCATCCCTCAAATTCCCAGCCTAACAGCCCTGCCCCAGGACTGCCCGGTTTGTCTGTAACGCTTTCATGGCAGGAAGAACTTCTGGAGCGGAAAGACTCTGAACAGCTCCCATGCTCTCGACTTCAGCCCTATCGTGTCGCTGACACTTCACCACCCGAGTTCTTCAGGGGAGGACAGGGGTGAGGAGGTTTGACAAGCACAGAGGTGCAAGCAGAGTGGCCCTCCTGGCAGCTTCTGTGGCCCCTTTGAAGGTTCCAGTTCCAAAGGGCCGTTCTAGTGAAGACAGCTACCACACTTCCTTAGACTTCTTGTTTCCAGGCAGCTCAGCCCAGGCTCTTGTGCAAGCTCCTGATCTGGATGTGGTGGCGAGACCTGCTTCCACACCCCAGCTTGTCTCTGGAAGTATGACATAAATAAAACACTCCCTCACATCTCTATCAGACCCTGCAAATTATAGAGCTATTATATATACGGATACATCCCATCCAATCTGATTGGATCTTTGCAGTGATCATGAACTGTTGGATTCCCTTACAAATGAAGACAGACTCAGAGTGATGAACACACTTCCCAAGGCCTCAGTGCATTTTGGAAGAGCTGAAACTTGACTGAAAGCTGTGAGCTTTCCCGAGAACCACAGAGTCCATCTATGACCACGTACAATTGTGACATTGACACCAAGAAGACTCCAGGCGAGTCTAATCCACGCAGAAGAGAGCAAGACACTTGTACATCCCCAGAAGCAGCCTGGAATCACACTGTATTTCTGGAAGTTCCCTTGTGCTCTCAACTTCCACGGAGCTTACACTCGCCGTCCCTTTTACAGGTCTTGCCATCAAAGTGCAAGGCCTCATATTTGCCCTCAGGAGCTGGCTTCTGGGGAACTAAGACAAAAGGTCAGACGCTGATCACTGTGACCATCCTAACAGGTTTGATGCAGCCTTCACACTTGCCAGGACTACCTCTATATACACTATGGGGTAGTCATTAAAAAATAGGGGTCCTGAATATAGGATAACCCATACCCCACTGCTGTCAAGTCGATTCTGACTCATAGCGACCCTATAGGACAGACTAGAACTGCCCCATAGGGTTTCCAAGGAGTGGCTGATAGATTCCAACTGCTGACCTTTTGGTTAGCACCTGAGCTCTTAACCACTGTGCCACCAGGGCTCCATGCCTGGCATAAATCCAGCTCTCTACCTCCGTTCCTTAAACTATACATTGACAACCTCATTTCATAAGGTTTCTGTGAGTCTCAGATGTGAACACACAGGCAGTGCCTGGTACAGAGCCTCAGTGGGTGTTAGCTGTCATCATTACACTGCCCGGGTCTGGGTCATCGAGTCCTTTGATAAGCATACTTTCAATATATTTCCAAGTCATGACAACATGGTTGAAGAAACCAGGGCAAAGGACACTCCTCACTCTAGGTTGACAACACACAAGCCAGTAGCCTGTGGTTATGTCGTTCAGCCATTTTTAAGCTGAACAGCAATCAAAAGGTCAGTAGACCAGGGTTCAAATCCCAACTTCACCACACCAGCTGTGGGGCTTTGGGCAGTGAGTCCCTGCTTCAGTCTCTATCTCTGTACAACAGGAGTAACAACAGTACTTATTCTCCCAGGGATGTGGTGATGATTAAATAATGCATGCAGAGCCCCTAGCAGGTATTAAAGGCTTCATCTACATTAGTGTTATTATCTTAACACCCAGTCCTTACTCTTTCATCTTATTCACAAGGGTATCTTCAGTGACCTTGTCAAAATGTGCCTTAAATCAAAACATACTACATGTCTTAGTTATCTACTCCTGCTGTAACAGAAACACAAGAAGGTGGCTTTAACAAATAGAAAATTATTTTCTCACAGTTGAGGCTAGGTGTCTGAATTCAGGGTGCTGGCTCTAGGAAAAGGCTTTCTCTCTGCAGGCTCTGCAGGCAGGTCCTTATCTCTCTTTTAAGCTTCTGCTCCTCTGCAATCTTCATGTGGCTTGTATCTATCTTCCCCCATCTCTGCTTGCTTAATGCTTGCTTAATCTGCTCTTTTATATCTCAAGAGATTGATTTAAAACATATCCTACACTAAGACAGCCTCATTAACATAACAAGTAAAACCCATTCCCAAATAGGATTATAACCACAAGCATTAAAAAAAAAAAAACAAATCCGTTGCCGTTGAGTCCACTCCAACTCATAGTGACCCTTTAGGACAGAGTAGAACTGACCCATAGGGTTTCCAAGGAGAGGCTGGTGGATTCAAACTCCAGCCTTTTAGTTAGCAGCCGTAGCGCTTAACCATGACACCACCAGGTTTTCCAACCACAGGTATAGGGGTTAGGATTTACAACACATATTTTGGGGAGACACAATTCAATCCATAATACTGCATAATAACATGTTTCTATATCGAGACACACTTGTTCTTATGAACTCACTTAGCTTCCCGCCAGGAACTGCCACTGCCTGAACCAGCATTACAGGGCTGATCCTGAACCATGGAGAGGTGTGGGTCTTGTTTGTCCTCGGCACCCAGTTCTCTCATGCGCTCCTAAGAATTATTCTGAAAAACAAATACTGCACATCATGTTGTTCGAGGATTATGTACTCTCCCTCTAAAGGGTACTTGAATTTTTGGAGGTCACCAAAGAGAAGAACTATGAAAATACAAAGAAAGACAAAGAAAACGGTAGATCTTTAGATTTCAGACACATAGATTATTTTGAGCAGCGGGTTTGATACTTTTCCCTAAAATACCTCAAATCATAATCTGTAATCTAATATGTAATCTATACAGAAAAATGATCCTTATATTATTTCCTTTTAACAAAATGTTAACAACCAAGTAAATAACTTTAAGATGCTTATGTATTTTTCTTTTATGACACTATTATTCAAATTTACCCACCAACCACTAAGCCAAAGATGAAGAAATTTAAGATTTTGACCAAATTCTGCAATCTGAAATTGAACAAACATGTAGTCAAGATGCATTGATAATCACTGGTGATTGGAATGCAAAAGCTGGAAACAAAGAAGGATCAGGTAGTTGGAAAATATGGCCGTGATGATAGAAATGACGCTGGAGATCACACGATAGAATTTTGCCATTCCAACAACTCAGTTATTGCAAATACCTTTTTCAACAACATAAACAGCAACTATACACATGGACCTTGCCAGATGGAATACACAGGAATCAAATAGACTACATCTGTGCAGAGAGATAATGGAGAAGCTCAATATTAAATCAGTCAGAACAAGGCCAGGGACCAACTGCGGGACAGACTATCAACTGCTCGTGTGTAAGTTCAAGTTGAAGCTGAAGAAAATTAAAACGAGTCCATGAGAACCAAAGTACAAACTTGAGTATATCCCACCTGAATTTACAGACCATCTCAAGAACAGATTTGATGTACTAAACACTAATGACCAGATGAGCTGTGGGATGACATCAAGGACATCATACATGAAGAAAACAAAAGGTCATTAAAGAGACAGGAAAGAAAGAAAAGACCAAAATGGATGTCAGAAGAGACTCTTAAACTTGCTCTTGAAGGTAGAGTAGCTAAAGCTAATAGAAGAAATGATGAAGTAAAAGAGCTGAACAGAAGATTTCAAAGGGCGGCTCGAGAAGATGAAGTATTATAATGAAATGTGCGAAGACCTGGAGTTAGAAAACCAAAAGGGAAGAATACACTTGGTACTTCTCAAGTTTAAAGAACTGAAGAAAAAATTCAAGCCTTGAGTTGCACTGTTGAAGGATTTTGTGGGCAAAATACTGAATAACTCAGGAAGCATCAAAAGAAGATGGAAGGAATACCCAGAGTCACTGTACCAAGAAGAACTGGCTGATGTTCAACCATTTCAGGAGGCAGCATATGATCAAGAATCGATGGTACTGAAGGAAGAAGTCCAAGCTGCCCTGAAGGCATTGGCAAAAAACAAGGCTCCAGGAATTGACGGAATACCAACTGAAATGTTTCAACAAACTGATGCAATGCTGGAAGCACACATTCGTCTATGCCAAGAAATTTGCAAGACAGCTACCTGGCTAACTGTCTGGAAAAGACCCATATTTGTGCCCATTCTAACAGAATGTGGAACTTATTGAACAATATCATTAACATCACATGCAAGTAAAATTTTGCTGAAGATCACTAAAAAACGGTTACGGCAGTGCATGGACAGGGAATTGCCTGAAATTCAAGCCAGATTCAGAATAAGACGTGGAACAAGGGATATCATTGCTGATGTCAGATGGATCCTGGCTGAAAGCAGAGAATACCAGGAAGATGTTTACCTGTGTTTTATTGACTATGCAAAGGCATTCGACTGTGCGGATCATAACAAATTATGGATAACATTGCAAAGAATGGGAAGTCCAGAACACTTAACTGTGGTCATGCAGAACCTGTACGTAGAATAAGAAGCAGTCATTGAAACAGAACAAGGGGATACTGCGTGGTTTAAATCAGGAAAGTTGTGGGTCAGGGTTGTATCCTTTCACCACAGATATTCAATTTGTATGCTGAGCAAATAATCCGAGAAGCTGGACTATATGAAGAATGCAGCATCAGGACTGGAGGAAGACTCATTAACAACCTGCAATATGCAGATGACACAACCTTGCTTGCTGAAAGCGAAGAGGACTTGAAGCACTTACTGATGAAGATCAAAGACCGCAGCCTCTAGTATGGATTACACCCCCAAATAAAACAAAAATTCTCACAACTGGACCAATAAACAACATCATGATAAATGGAGAAAATACAGAAGTTGTCAGGGATTTCACTTTACTTGGATCCACAGTCATCGCCCATGGAAGCAGCAGTTAAGTAATCAAGTGACATATTGCTTTGGGCAAATCTGCTGCAAAGGGCCTCTTTGAAGTGTTGAAAAGCGAAGATGTCACTTTGAGGACTAAGGTGTGCCTGAGCTATGCCATGGTTATTTTAATCGCCTCATATGCATTCAAAAGCTGGAGAATGAATGAGGAAGACCAAAGAATTATGGTGTTGGCGAAGAATACTGAATATACCATGGACTGCCAAAAGAAACAACAAATCTGTCTTAGAAGATGTACAGCCAGAATGCTCCTTAGAAGCAAGGATGGCGAGACTTCGTCTTACATACTATGGACACGTTATCAAGAGGGACCAGTCTCTGGAGAAGGACATCATGTTGGTAAAGTAGAGGGTCAGCCAAAAAGAAGATCTTCAATGAGATGGATTGACACAGTGGCTGCAACAATAAGCTCAAGCATAACAACGATCGTGAGCATGGCGCAGGACCAGGCAATGTTTCGTTCTCTTTTACAAAGAGTCATTATGAGTCAGAGCCGACTTGAGGGCACCTGATAACAAGTGTACAGTTGGTCTTTAAGATACTATGGGCAAGAATTATCCGTGCTATTTTGATAAAGGCCAGTCAATACTGACATACATATTAGCTAATGTTTAACTAGGTTGGTAGACGACAATAACAGTTTGATTAAATACTTAAAAAAAAGAAGTCTGCCTGCCAGGGTTTTTTGACCCCCAATAAGAGGAAATGTAGGTCATTCACCAGAAGTGGAAGCAGAGGTCAGGTGAGGGAAAGGGTAAACGGCCAACTTGTCACAAACCCACATAAAAAATACACATTTTTCTAAGTATCACATCTGTGAATTGACACTTCCCGACCTCAGCCCCATGGACAAAGCCTCTTCTAAGTGCTTTTAGAAAAATAACACTTGGTGACAAGCCAATTTTGTGCTAGCTAGGAGAAACAGCAAGAAGGGCTTGATTCTCTGGAAAACTAGGCCCATTTCTCGTTGAAAACAAACACACACTAAGTCACAGAACCTGCATCACAGAAAATCTAAATCTTATTTTGGCTGTTAGACATTTTCTCCTCTCGGAACCTCAGCAACTCGGAAATCTTTCCCTTTCGAAGCTGTTGTTAGGTGCCGTCGAGTCAATTCCGACTCATAGTGACCCTATAGGACAGAGTAGAACTGCCCCATAGGGTTTCCAAGGAGAAGCTGGTGGATTTGAACTGCCGACCTTTTGGGTTAGCAGCGAGCTCTTAACCACTGGGCCACCAGAGTTCCGATTCCCTTTTGTAGAGAAGTTATAAACTGACCAGCACTAAATTATTTCAGAAGGAGCCCTGGTGGCGCAATGGTTAAGTGCTCTGCAGCTAAGTGAAAGGATGGTGGTCTGAACCCACCAGCTGCTTCACAGGAGAAAGACGTGGCAGTCTGCTTCTATAAAGCTTACAGCCTTGGAAACTCTACGCGCCAGTTCTGCTGTCCTATAGGGTTGCTGTGAGTCGGAATTCGACTTGACGGCAATGGGCTTGGGGTTGAGATTACTTCAAGACCAGTAGGTCTCATGCTCTGATAAAGCCAACTATTTTTCCTCTTTATTTAGCTTTCATCATCTAAATTAAATGGCGCTCAGTCAGCAATAGTGGCCTAGATGGTGAGTCCAAGTTATAAGGATAAGCCATTCAGCACTCTTAATATTTCCCCCATTAACATAATTATTTCCCACTCAGTTAAAACAGAAATGACGCAGACCAGACAAAATGGCCCTGAAACCTTTAAAAGATTATCAAAACAAGTGCCGGTATTTTACCGGCAAACTATCAGGCATGAAATGAAGAGCTCAGCAAGGTTATCAGTTAACAAAGTGTGGGTGCCACCAGACAGAATCACCAGCGAGCCGAGTATGAATTTTAATAAGCCCCTTTGATAATATGCTGATCAGCTGAGCAATCATCATAAATCTGCATCACCTCAGCGACTGAGGTGATAAAGAAAATGGCACTCTATTTTTTCCATACAAAAATTTATACATACATGGTTGTGTGACCCTAATGGCTCTCCCCATACTGTGACAGCACACTCCTCCTTTCCACCTTGTTCCCCGTGTCCATTCAACCAGCTCCTAACCCTCTCTGCCTTCCCATCTCACCTCCAGACAGAAGCTGCCCGTTTAGTCTCGTATCTACTTGAGCTAAAGGCACACTCCTCACGACTATCACTTTATGTCCGACAGTCCAGTCCCATCCCTGTCTGAAGAGTTGGCCTCGGGAATGGCTTTAGTTCTGGGCTGGTAGAGAATTCAGGGGTTGTGCTTTCCAGAGTTCTTCCAGTCTCAGTCAGACCATTAAGTCTGGTCTACTTACTAGAATTTGAGTTCTGCACCTCATCCTTCTGCTGCTCCATCAGGACTCTCTGTTCTGTTCCCTGTCAGGGTGGTTATTGGTGGTAGCTGGGCACCATCTAGTGAAAATGGCATTCTTCACTGAGTGCTGTATGCATGCGTTAGTGAAGGCCACGGTGCCACTTTTGTTAGGGTAAACTCACGTTTGTTGTCATGGGATTTTTAGACTCGAGATTGAGAGCTTTATTTTTCCAGTGATTTTAAAAACTGAAAAGTCCATACACTTTCAAACGGCAATGAAACCATCGTGATGAGAAAACTGCACAGTAAAACAGGTAGTCGTTTGGTGTTATGGATGGAATTGTGTCCCCCCAAAACGTGTATCAACCTGGCTAGGCCATGACTCCCAGTATTGTGTGGTTGTCCACCATTTTGTCATCTGATGTGATTATCCTATGTATTGTAAATCCTAATCTCTATGATGTCAATGAGGTAGGATTAGAAGAAGTTATGTTAATGAGGCAGGACTCAATCTATAGATTAGGTTGTATATTGAGTCAATCCCTTTTGAGATATAAAAGAGAGAAGCGAGCAGAGAGGAGAGGGGTCTTATTACCACCCATCAGGAAGCACCAGGGGTGGAGTGAATCCTTTGGACTCGGGGTCCTTGAGCTGAGAAGCTCCTAGACCAGGGGAAGATTGATGCCAAGGACCTTCCCCAAGAACCGACAAAGAGAAAGCACCTGAATTCAGACTTCTAGCCTCCTAGATTGTGAGAGAATAAATTTGTTTACCAAAACCATCCACTTGTGGTATTTGTCACAACAGCACTAGATGACTTAAGACATTCGGTATGCCAACATCTGAGGGGAGAAGAATTTATTGGTGTGCGTGGACATCACAGGGATGACGCCCAGCTGCAGTGTCCAGGGTGACCGTGGGACACTGAGGGCTAACACATCGGCCAAGTGCAGTTCTGCAATGAGCTGGGCTGCTCTAGGGCTGCCTGACTCATGACTGGACAGAAGCCCCGGAAGACGGTGTGGTTTGAGAAGATGAGTAGAAACATGGGTATCGAACAGTATTTGAGGGAGCTGTACTCTCTTCCTTTTCACGCTGAGTTCTACCCTTCACTGTCTCCCACACACTTCACCTCTGCCCCTGCCCTCCATCCACCCAGAGCTGTTCCGCCCGGTCAGTGGCCGAAAGGAATGATATTCCTGTTAGAAGAGGAAGCAAGCGTTGTAAGCTCCACCTCTCTTACTGAATCAGACGCAAAAGGCTGGGGGTGAAGAAGCAGTTAACGGGCTCTGCTTTACTTTCATCCATGGCCCCAGGCCAATTCTCAGGTCCAATCTTGGCTGCAAGGGGCCCTTGCAGTACAGTGGTTAAGCCCTTGGCTGCTAACTGAAAGGCTGGTGGTTCGAATCCACCAGCCGCTCCACTGGAAAAAGATGTGGCAGTCTGCTTCCGTGAAGATTACAGCCTTGGAAACCCTACGGGGCAGTTCTACTCTGTCCTGTAGGCTCGTTATGATTCAGAATCAACTCGATAGCAATGGGGGGCAACAGGCTGGATGAGAATAACAGGCAAGTCCAGGTGACTTGCCAGGAGGAGGTCTAGAAGTACAGCAGTTCTGGGCCTTTGCATGGCTTCACAAGCCTGCTGGCACCAGTCTCTGACTGGCTTACGCCCCCTCCCCGGCTATCCTGTACTCTAGGACTGACTAAGGAAGTTATCTGACAGAGAATAGGCACGAGAAGGTTGTTTCTACTAAAATCCAACATGCAATCATTCACTCAATTCAAAACGAAGGGGAGAAAAGAAGTTTTCAAGTTAGTTTTCTTTTCACTAATTTTATTTATATTTGGCAATTTTCATTTAGAATCAGGCTGAGATGTAGATATGTAAATGTGTGCATGTGTGCATGGATAATCCTTTAGAAACTTTACTTGGTATAACTTCACATTTTTGGTATACAGAAATCATTTTTATTTTCCTAACGCAGCACAGGAGACATACAATCAATATTATTTCCTAGAATGTGCAATATATAAATTATTCACATTAAAAAATTAAAAACGGAAAGCCTCATACGCAGGAAATTTTTAAAAACATGGAACTAATTCTGAATGTGTGTTTCTGACAACATCCACTAGTAGCTGTACACACCTGCAGGAAATGGCATGACATGCTTTTGAACAAGGTACAGACAACAGGGGTCCATTCCAGATGCTAATACACTATGGGAATAATTCGCCTTTCACTTTGGTTGGTGAAATTCCATGTGCTGAGGCATACACTGCATCTGAAAGATACTTCCAGAAGTACATTTATCACATTGGCGTTTTAAAGATTTCTGTTTCTTCTATTCTCCTTTATAACGAGGGGGTCTTTTCTCTTTAAAAGCAAGAAGACCTTCGAGTCTGTCTTTTGTTGGAATGGTCTAAGAAAAAGAAAACATTATCTATATCAAAAATTAAAACAACTGTAATAGTTTAACAAGCTTTATCTGAGAAAACAAATTAGGAGTACCTTCTAAAATTTTGAAATCTGCTAAAGGTTGGTGGTTCGAAACCACCAGCAGCTCTGAGAGAGAAACGTGGCAGTCTATCCCGTAAAGATTACAGCTTAGGAAACCCTATGTGGGCAGTTCTACTCTGTCCTGTAGGGTCGCTATAAGTTGGGATGGACTTGATGGCACACAACAATAACTAGTTATCTGAACAATCCTCCTCATTATGTTACCAAATTTGTCACTCTAACTCCAAACATCCGTCTCAAATTTCTCTTCAGACTCTGAGGCTGTCCATTTTTAAGATGCCTGTAACTGACTTCATTCATAGCACGTGTGCATTAATGACGGGGTGATTTACTGCACACAGGGCTCATGATTCAGGACTCCGCCAGGCTTCAACGGGAACACAGGCAATGTCCAGTTCTCAGGGTATGTCAAACAAAACCCTTTTGCTACTTTGGATGCCCTAAAGCAAAGTTACATCTTTCAGAAAAATAAATAAAAACATTGTGTTCTTCCACAGAAAACCTGAATGCCTAAAAAAGAAAGCCGAGCACTTTAACTGGTGAGCTCCCAGCGGGTGGGAGGTACAGCTCGGACCTCAGGGACAGTCCACGAACCTCACACAGGGAGCATGCGCATGGCAGCCACGCCGCTCACACACGGAGCGCGCACGAGGCAGCCAGCCGCTCACACACGGAGCGCGCACGAGGCAGCCACGCGCTCACTCACGGAGCGCGCACGAGGCAGCCACGCGCTCACACACGGAGCGCGCACGAGGCAGCCACGCCGCTCACGCACGGAGCGCGCACGAGGCAGCCACGCGCTCACACACGGAGCGCGCACGAGGCAGCCAGCCGCTCACACACGGAGCGCGCACGAGGCAGCCACGCGCTCACTCACGGAGCGCGCACGAGGCAGCCACGCGCTCACACACGGAGCGCGCACGAGGCAGCCACGCGCTCACTCACGGAGCGCGCACGAGGCAGCCACGCGCTCACACACGGAGCGCGCACGAGGCAGCCACGCCGCTCACGCACGGAGCGCGCACGAGGCAGCCACGCCGCTAACACACGGAGCGCGCAGGAGGCAGCCACGCCGCTCACGGCCTCCTCCCACTATGGCTCTAACATGTGGAGTTAGGACTCAAGCCGACATGCACAAAATACAAGGGCTGCAGCGAACGGCACTAACATAATCGTTCTCAGAGTGCTCTGAATTATGTAAACAAGAGTCATTGGTCCAGTCTGTAGAACAGAATCTGCCATCAGCACTGGTAATTGTCAAACAGCAGAAACAACTATTTCAACCCATTTGCACGACTTTTGAATAAGCATGAGGGTAAGCTGGCTCAGGATACAGAATTCACTTGCATTACACAGAAAGTAAACATTATAATCTGTAAGAGTGCATCCTCATTGAATTTGTGATTGTTTTACATACCTGGGCATAACAAGCTTCTTCTATGGCTAATCCTGTTACTAAATCAACCTGAGGATAAAAAAAAAAAGAACAAAAAACATTTCAGCAGGAGTTATGTCTAAAAATGTGGTATGTACAATATGGAAACCCTGGTGGCGCAGTGGTTTAGAGTTAGGCTGCTAACTGAAAGGTCAGCAGTCTGAATCCACCAGGCGCTCCTTGGAAACCCTATGGGGCAGTTCTGCTCTGTCCTATAGGGTCGCTATGAGTTGGAATTGACTTGATGGCAATGGGTTTTATATACGATATTAATTCAAATTTAATAACCCTCTTCCAAAAGAAGGGACCCGTTTCATGTAGTATGGCAGATCAGAATTATGACGAGTACCAGAGACTGGAGCCAGTCTGCCTTAGTTCAAATCCCAACTCCACCACCTAGAGGCTGTAGAACTTTAGGTAAGTTATTCAGCCTCTCTGTGCCTTGGAGAGGCATGTCTGAATACCTGGCTAGTGGTAATACCTACCAAACAGGGGTGCTGTGAAGATTAAATGAGATAACCCAAGTACAGCCTTTGAAAAGCATTTAAGATATAAATAAAATATAAATATAAACCTGGCACATATCAAGGGCTATAAAAGGTGTTTGCTGTTATAACTGTTACTTTTATGTAAGAATTAAAAAAGAATCAATTATTCTGCAAAGTTATAAAACTACGTTTACTGCTAACAAATCCAATCTCTTTTTATTGCTACGGAGGCCAGAAAGATACAGTACCTCTCAGATCTCAAAGAAAAAAAACCCTTTCTTCAAAATTCCCATAGCCCTGGTGGCACAATGGTTAAGGAGCTGCGGCAATTCGAATCCACCAACCGCTCCTTGGAAACCCTATGGGACAGTTCTACCCTGTCCTATAGGGTCGCTATGAGTCGGAATCACCTTGACGGCAGTGGGTTTGCTGGTTTTGGCCAGTGGGTGCCTGAACCTCTCCCTTTCTCCGGCTGCCTCTGCCCTGGCCTGGGCTCCCCTCCTTTGGAGTCATCGCCTTGGGAAACCCTCAGACACCCTGCAGATTTGCCTTGTCTATGTGGGTCTCCCACAGAAAGCACACTGAGATGTGAAAGGGAAGAGAGCTAGACTCAACTTTGAGCTAGGACGTTTTCCTTTTGGATTCCTATGAACTACTAACTAATGAATCTATTAACTCAATGGCAAAAATAACACGCATGTTATAAACTAGGTTATCGGTGAAATTATTGAGCTCTATAATTATAATACTGAATCAAGAACACCAAAAGCAGAATGAAATCAGCGTTGCAGCTAAAAAGAACCTCAGTGGCAAACAGCTGTATCTTAAAACATTAAAAAATAATGTAGACATTTAAACAGGGTGCACTGAAATTAAATCTCCACTCTCCATTCCAACAGTAAAAAACAAGTGAGAAGGTAACTTACCTCCATCCCTTGATTAATGGCTAACTTTGCCACCCTCATTGCAACCGGTCCCTAAAATTCAGATGAAAGAAACACAGATTTTCCTTACTACTTATGCAAATTATGTTGTCTATCCCAGTCTCATTCAGAAATTCCCACTGCTGGACTCACGGCACAGAACCAGCAATGGCTGTGAGGCAGCCGGTGAAGCGTAACTCAGCAGCGTCGGTGACAATGGTATTGCACGGAAAGTTATTTAGATCCCATGAGCCTTCTGTCGCGCAGAGAGCTCCAGGTTCTCAAAGGTCAGCAGTGGTGTGTGTCCACTAGAGGACTTAAACCATTCTCGAATGGACAACTCCCCGTAGAAGTTAGGAACGGCACAGAAAAGAGCAGAATGTTTCATTAGTACCAGCCCATCAGTGGTCCCGACAGAAGCCTGGGCTGGAGATGAGGCTGGCGCTGTTGATTAGTACAAGGTTCACAAATCATCTACTTCAGACACCAGCTCTGAATCTTTCCTCCGTTAGCAGCGATCCTCAACTGAGATGATGGTGTATTATTAAGGACATGTCCTATAGGCAAGTGCCTCACGTTACAAAAAGAACCCTAAAGTCTAAGGAAGTATCTGAGGATATCTAAGAGCCGACAGAGGAAAGACATGGGATGCCCTCTGTGAGAAGAAAAACATCACTCTGGTCTTGGGGAAGCTGCACTCTTACCAAACTGTCCTGCAGAGAACCACAACCTCCCAGACAGAATCATTTAGTTTTTAAATTCCTAAAAGTTGTTTATGGCTAATAAACTTGAATTCAATGGCATATTTTAAAGAGTCTTTTGAATTAAAATGCCAAGTAGGCTCTAAATAACAGACCCAACAAAGGACTCTAATAGCTACTTGGGAATGGATGAATAAATGAATGCATGAAAAATGCCATTTTTTCCTATCTAGGGATTTCTGTTCTCACATCGGACCTATCTAAACTCTCTTCTTAGCCACATACTCAAACATCCTTTCATAGGTCACAGTTTTCCAAGGCTATGTTACTTTGACAAGAATCCCAGTCACAATCTTTTACGCGTGGTTGTATTTCCTTGAGGACTATCAAGCCATTTTTTAAACTCCTCTTAACGAGGACTCTTCCACTTGCCAATGATCCAGACAAAGAGCCCACCAACTCTCCTATGCACCGAATCCTGGGCCCTTGTTAAAATGCAGACCCTGATTTAGAGGGCTGGGGTGGGGCCTGGGACTCTGCATGTCTAACAAGTTCCCAGGGGATGCCTGTGCTACTGCTCCCCTGTCGGTAGTAAGGTTTAGAAAACCTTGAAAAACCAGAAAAATAAGAAACACTACAATAGTGGTAACACTTGATTTCATTAGCTTCCCTTTCAAAACGTAAAACTAATTAATGCTTTTTCTTCACAACCTTTTCTTAGAAAGGTAAGTGGAAGTAACATAACACAGAAATCATCTAGAAATACTAATTTTACAGAAGCTTTCTGATTATTTGGAATAGTAACCTCTCGGTGACAAAATAATAATTATAAAAATAAAGATGATTCCATCTCAACTCTCATTTTGTAACTTCTACACATAGTTTCTCAGTTACACATTTTCTTAAATCATTGAACATCTCCTTATAAGCTTATCTGGCCTGGAGGAAACGGAATATTAACAATTAGAGTTCTCAGAGCAATATGTTTGAGACTCGAGATGATGAACACATGAACCAGGATGTGATGTGAGCACGCCTTCTCACACGGCGGAGGGTAGCTTGACGTCAGCTTCCAAGTGGGAGAGAGGGAGGCGGAGAAGATGCCACCGGTTCTCAGGCAGGCGATGGGGGAACAGCCACGTCATTAACTGCCCTGAGGACCAAGGAGGAAGAGCGAGTTCATAGAAGTAAAGATAAATCTGAACTCCAGACATGCCATGGGGCTAGTGAGCTGTCTATGTGCAGCTACAAATGTGGGAGCCGACAGCTCAGGCAGAAAGATCAGGCGGGGCCATGGGTAATCAGAATTGGATTACGCCACAACCCTTCTTCAACACACCTCTTTATTTCAATTGAGATATGGTTTGGTCATACAAGTTTTAAACCAAGGGAAGTCACTAAACAAATATTTAGTTAAGCTATTAATTCTCCTGATTTAATCTCTATTTAGGTAGACATTCTGCTAGTATTTTAGGAACCTTTAATCTCTTTTTAGGTATACATTTTGCTAATATCTTGAGGAAAATACTAATATTAAAGCTATAATGAGTCTTTTTTTTAACCTATAAAAATCTGTATTTGCTCTCTCTACATTCATTCAACAAATTTTTACTGAACCTCTCTACTACTGAATGTAAGGCTCTATAGCTTATATGGGGAATAAATGATATAAGGTCCTGGCCTAAAAAGCTACAGCTTATCAGTTAATTAAGAAGGGCCAAAGCAGTAGCACTACCAGGCAACGTGGTTTTAGAAAACAAACTCGACAGTGAGCTCCCAGTCTGAGAGTTATCAGGGATCAGCTATGTCATGGAAGAACGGGGTCTTGTCTGATTCTAAAAGGTGGCAGTGGGTATGGGACGCAAATATTAAGTCAGCGGCCATCATGGGTAAAGCCCGAGTCAGGACGCCATTAACAGTGCAGTGGGCTAGACTTTCCAACCACGGTCTACGAAGCACTATCCACCACCCCATGGCAACACTCCAAGAGACCTGCAAAACCCTTGTTAGGAACTTAACTCTTCACAATCTAATATAAAACCATGCAAAACACTGTTGTAGCATGGATGTACAACTGTGTTCTACAGCATCACTGAGCAGGTAGGCTTCCATAATGTACTGAGTCAAGTTACCTGACTGATGGGCTTTATAATGGGTAAATGGCATACATTTATACTTAAATATTAACAAAATAGCTTTATCTGCTTTATGTATTGGGGTTCCGCATACAGTATCATTAGTAAAAAAAAAAAAGGGAGACCCTCTAGTTACTATTGGTTTAATGGTATACCAATCACTTTGTATGCCTCTGGACCTCATAGGTAGTACGTTACTCTGGTTCCAATGCACTGAGTCCAGGTGGGGCCCTTTTGAAATGTGTGAAGCTCAGCAGACCAGAGTTAGAGCCTTACTGTTGTGTGGGTTGAGCATTCTATTAGGTGATGCTTCCTGGATGTGTTAGTTTTGTCAACTTTTTCCTTTATTTCTGTGAGATAAGGCTTACAAGCATCATCATGGCTTTCCTGTGTGATATTTAGTGAGCCACGATGGGTTTGTTTTGGTTTTTCTGTGTCATATTTGGAAAATCAGAGGTTCCTCATATAACCTAATAGAAAGGTGCCCACAATAAATTCTGTTTAGTTCTTACCAGTATATTGTCATACCACAGATCGATGGCACCAGAGTGCCACTTGTCTTACTGGTGGCTTGTATTACAAGGTCGTATTTCTCAAAATCCATATTACCAACTATGATGGTTAAGGTTGTGTGTTAACTTGGCTGGGCTATGATTCTCAGAGGTTTGGCAGTCATGTAATGATGTAATCTGGCAGTTAAGTAATGTTGTAATCAACTCCATGATGAGATCTGCTATGAGCAGCCAGTCAGTTAGAAGGGAGCTTCCCTGGGGGTGTGGCCTGCCTCCAGTATGTAAATGGATGTTTCAGCAAGGCTCTCGCTCTGGATCCTGCATCCGGCTCGTCATTATCTGACCTCCCATTCTCAGGACTTCAGCCAGCAGTTTACCTGCCGATCTTGGGATTCCTCAGCCTCTGCAGCCTGTGAACCAGTGGTCTGCCATCTGACCTGCTGATAGTTGGGTTCCTCAGACCCTGCGGCTGTGTGAGTCTGGAGAAGCCTCCAGCCTGATTCCTGACCCACAGACCTGGGACTTGCCAGATTCTACAACCGTGTGAGCCATTTCCTTTATATACATATATATATATATACATTTCACTGATTTTGATTCTGTAGAGAACCTATTTGGTACCAAGAGTGGTTCTAGAGAAAGAAAATTGTAGATGAGTTTTCTAAATTGGTTCTCAAGTCTGGCTAGTTTTAAAGATGTTGACGACTCTGCTTCCAGTAGTAAAGAGGGCGCTGCTAATGCATGACATGAAGTGGCAATGGAATTACACAAAATATCATCACCAACAGATCGAGTATTGATGAGAAGAGAGGCTCTGGGTGATCATGTTTGAAACTTTTCTACAATCCTGTTGCAATAAGAAGTAAGCAGGTTGGTTGGTCCTACTTTTCCTAGACAAAGTGGTGAAAGAAAGAGATGAGCTCAGGGCGTCAGAGTCACAGCTAAAGCACCGCACAAACAACCTCAGAGTTGCCACTTGTGCCTTGAAAGAAAATTTTATTTCTTGTAGTAACAGAGCTGATACTGTTGAAAGCCAAACCCAGAGTCTTAATGTGAGAGTGGCTGAATTAAAACGCCAACTGAATTCCCAATCTCAAATTGTGTCTGAAGTTAAAGTGAGCACATTTATTAGGAAGAAATGGGATCCTGAATCCTGAGATGGAGACACTGAGTCGCAAAATTCTGTTGAATGACGCCTGCCAACAGAACCAGCTCTCTCACTCCCATCTGAAGAGATTACTCCATCTTTGTCTGCTAAGTCACCCTTCCCAGTAAAACCATTAGTCTCCCTGCCCCCGTCTGATGAAATTAACCCAGCTGTGTCTGAAGAGCCTTTGTGTGAATGATCCCCTGTGGAGGCTTCTGAGTCACAGCCTGGGGCATCGCCTGAAGCACAGCCTGAGGCAAAAGTCTTACAAGACATTGCTGAATGGTTCTCAGAACACATCACCACCACCCATTTTTGCTTCTAGACTTAGGTCCCAATGAGCCCAAAAAGGTGAAGTACGAAGTGTGACCAGCAAGAGGTACACTACACTCCAAAAGAACTGCTTGACTTTTCTAATACGTACAAACAGAAACCTGGGGAATATGTATGGGAATAGCTATTAAGGATACAGGATAATGTTGCAACGAACATTAAGTTGGATCAATCTGTTTATTGATAGACGCCTGCTAAGCACAGATCCTTCATTTGGTGTTACAGCTCAAGAGGTTAGAAAAGGATCTAACAGTTTATTTGTTTGAGCCGCTGAAGCATGGATTACGTGGCAGCCTACAGTAAAGAAAGAAAGCTGAAGTGCCATACCTGCATTGATATACTGTAGAAGAAGGTATCCAAAGGCTTGTGGAAATTGGCACGTTAGAGCGGATTTATCAGGTTAGACCCACAGACCCACACACAGAGTGCCCAGAGGACACACCTTTTATCACAACAACAAGGAACAAATTTGCAAAAGGAGCCTCAGCATCCTCAAAGACTGCTGTGATTGCTATTTCATGTAAGTCAGATTTGACGGTGGGAACTGCCCTGACTGAATTAAGACACCTAACTACAGTGGGGCTGACTGTGATAGGGGACAAGTAGCAGCACTCAGCTGACAAAGACATAGTGGGCGTGGTGACCATAATGGATAGCAGAATCAAAGCAGTAATCAAAATAGTCTGACTCATGCACTTATGGCATTGGCTACTTAGTCATGGTGTCCCTAGGGGTGAAATAGATGAGAAATCTACTAAACATTTATTTGATCTGTACAAGCAGATGAATTCTAGGTTAAGTGAACGGTACTCTAACTTGAAGAGCCAGAATAGGCAGTCATGGCCCCTAAATCAATTCCCAGACTTGAGACAGTTTACAGACCCACAACCCCTTGAATGAAAGGGAGGCCGGGTCCCCTTGAGGAAGTACCCCACTGTACTGCCAAAAATTTATACTCTTAATCTTTCTCCCAGTCTTTTTCAAAGGGATCTACAGTCTTTCATTGGGGAAAATGAAATTATTAGACTTTTTGGGGATTACTGGACACTCGCTGTCTTAGTTATCTAGTACTGCTCTAACAGAAATACCACAAGTGGATGGCTTTAACAAACAAATTTTTTTTCTCACAGTCTAGTAAGGTAGAAGTCTGAATTCAGGGCGTCAGCTCCAGGGGAAGGCTGTGGGCTCTGGAGGAAGGTCCTTGTCATTAATCTTCCCTTGGTCTAGGAGCTTCTCCTGGCAGGAACAACGGATCCAAAGGATGAGCTCTGCTCCCCACGCTGCTTCCTTGGTGGTGAGGTCTCCATGTATCTCTGCTTGCTTCTCTCTCTCTCTCTCTTTTTTTTTTTATATGTGAGAGCTTTTATTTTTATTGTACTTCAGGTGAAGGCTTACAGAACAAATAGTTTCTCAGGAAACAGTAGTACACATATTGTTTTATGACATTGGTTAACAACCCCACAACATGTCAACCCTCTCCCTTCTAGACCTTTTTTCTTTTGGTGAAAATATACATAGCCAAAGATACACCATTTCAAAAATTTCTACATGCACAGTTCAGTGACATTGATTATGCTCTTCCAATTGTGCTGTTATTCTCACATAAGATGAAGGCTTACACAACAAAATAGTTTCTCATTTAACAGTTACTACAAATGTTGCCCTATGACAATGGTTAACAATCTCACAACACATCAACAATATCCTTACTCAACCTTGGGTTCCCTATCACCAGCTTCCTTGTCCCTTCTGCTTTCTGGCCCTTGTCACTGGACTCGTGTACCTCATTAGTCTCATTTGGTTTTACGGGGCTGTCCACTCCCAGGCTGAACAGTGAACGTTGGAGGTAACTTCACCACTGAGCTAAAAGGGTGTCTGGGAGCCATACTCTCGGGGTTTCTCCAGTCTCCTTTAGGCTGGAAAATCTGGTCTTTTTTTTTGTGAGTTAGAATTATGCTCTACATCCTTCTCCAGCTCTGTCCAGGAACCCTCTGCGGTGATCCTGGTCAGAGCAGTCAGTGGTGGTAGCTGGGCACCATCTAGCTGTACTGGACTCAGTCCGGTGGAGGCCTTAGTAGCTGTGGACAATTAGTCCTTCGGACTAATCTTTTCCCCGTATCCTATTCTCTTCATTCTCCCTTGCTCCCAAACGGATGAGACCAATGGAGTATCTTAGATAGCCGCTCAAAGGCTTTTAAGACCCCAGACACTACTCACCAAGGTAGACTGTAGAGCATTGTCTTTATAAGCCGTGTCATGTCAATTAAGCTAGATGTTCCCTGAGACCATGGTCCCCAGAGCCCTCCGCCCAGCAATTCAGTCCCTCAGGGAGTTTGGATGTGTCTATCGGGCTTCCATGACCTTTCCTTGTACAAGTTGTGCTAGATTCTCCTGTATTGTATACTTTTCTCACACCTCACCCAAGATACCACTTATCTATTGCCTATTTAGTATTTCCCTCCCACACCTCCAATCCCTGGTAACCAACAAAGATTGTTACATTTTCTGTGTGAACTTTTTCATGGCTTTTTACAATAGAGGTCTCATATAATATTTGTCTTTTTGTGATTGACTTATTTCACTCAGCAAAATGTCCTTCAGCTTCATCCATGTTATGAGATGGTTCACAGATTCACTGTTGTTCTTTCTCGTTGCACAGTACTCCATTGTGTGTATGTACCATAGTTTGTTTATCCATTCATCTGTTGATGGGCATCTAGGTTGTTTCCATCGTTTTGCTATTGTGAACAATGCTGCCATGAACAGAGGTGTGCATATGTCTATTCGAGTGACGACTATTATTTCTCTAGGATATATTCCTAGGAGTGGGATTGCTGGATCGAATGGTATGTCTATTTCTAGCTTTCTGAGGAAGTGCCATATCATTTTCCAAAATAGTTGTATCATTTTGCATTCCCACCAGCAGTGCATAAGTGTTCCGATCTCCCCGCAGCCGCTCCAACATTTGTCATTTCCAGTGTTTTTGATTCGTGCCAGTAATGCCGGGGTGAGATGGTATCTCATTATACTTTTAATCTGTGTTTCTCTAATGGCTAGTGATTGCGAGCATTTCCTCATGTGTCTGTTGGCCGTTTGAATGTCTTCTTTGGTGAAGTGTCTGTTCATTTCCTTTGCCCATTTTTTAATAGGATTATTTGTCTTTTTCTTGTAGAGGTGTTGGATTTTCTTGTAGATTATGGAGATTAGACATTTGTCTGACCTGTACTGTCCAAAACTTTTTTCCCAGTCTGTAGGTTCTCTTTTTACTCTTTTGGTGAAGTCTTTTAAAGAGCATAGGTGTTTGATTTTTAGAAGATCCCAGTTACCTGGCTTATCTATTGGGGTTTGTGCATTGATGGTTATGGTTTATATTCTGTTAATGCCATGTATTAAGGCCTGAACTGTTGGTCCTATTCTTTCTTCTATGAACTTTATAGTTTTAGGCTTTATATTCAGGTCTTTGATCCATTCTGAAGTAGTTTTTGTATATGGTGTGAAGTATGAGTCCTGTTTCATTTTTTTGCAGATGGATATCCAGTTTTCCAGCACCATTTGTAAAAAGACTGTCTTTTTCCCATTTGATGGACTTTGGGCCCTTGTCGAAGATCAGGTTACCGTAGGTGGATGCATTTCCATCTGAGTTCTCAATTCTGTTCCATTGGTCAATGTATCTGTCATTGTACCAGTACCAGGCTGTTTTGACTACTGTAGCTGTATAGTAGGTTCTGAAGTCAGGTACTGTGAGTCCTCCAACTTTATTCTTCTTCTTCAGTAGTGCTTTACTCATTCGGAGCTTCTTCCCTTTCCATATAAAGTGAATGATTAGTTTTTCCATCTCTTTGAAGAATGTTGTTGGTATTTGTATCGGGATTGCATTGTATTTGTAAATTGCTTTCGGTAGAATTGCCATTTTCACAATGTTGAGTCTGCCTGTCCATGAGCATGGTATGTTTTCCCATTTATGAAGATCCCTTTGGGTTTCATGCAGTAGTGCTTTGTAGTTTTCTTTGCATAGGTCTTTTACATCCCTGGTCAGATTTATTCCTAAGTATTTTATCTTTTTAGGGGCTACTGAAAATGGTATTGTTCTCCTGATTTCCTTTTCATCGTTCTCCTTATTGGTGTATAGGAATCCAACTGAATTTTGAATGTTTATCTTGTATCCTGCTACTCTGCTGAATCTTTCTATTAGTTCCAGTAAATTTCTTGTGGAGTCTTTAGGGTTTTCTGTGTATAGTATCATATCACCTGCAAACAGGGACGGTTTAACTTCTTCATTACCAATTTGATGCCCTTTATTTCTTTTTCTTGCCTTACTGCTCTAGCTAGAACTTCCAGCACAATGTTAAATAGGAGTGGTGATAAAGGACCTCCTTGTCTTGTTCCTGTTCACAAGGGGAATGTTTTCAGCCTCTCTCCATTAAGAATGATGTTGGCCGTTGGTTTTGCATAGATGCCCTTTATTACGTTGAGAAATTTCCCTTCTATACCTATTTTCTTGAGAGTTTTTATCAGGAATGGGTGTTGGACTTTGTCAAATGCCTTTTCTGCGTCAATTGAGATGATCATGTGATTCTTTTCTTTCCTTTTATTTATGTGGTGGATTACGTTGGGTGATTTTCTAATGTTGAACCATCCTTGCATACCTGATATGAATCCTACTTGGTCATGGTGTATTATTATTTTGATATGACGCTGAATTCTATTGGCTAAAATTTTGTTGAGAATTTTTGCATCTATATTCATGAGAGATATTGGTCTGTAATTTTCTTTTTTTGTGACATCTTTTCCTGGTTCTGGTATCAGCGTTATGCTGGCTTCATAGAATGAATTTGGAAGTGTTGCTTCCTCTTCTATGCTCTGAAATAGCCTGAGTAGTACTGGTACAAGCTCTTCTGTAAATGTTTTGTACAATTCTCCAGTGAAGCCATCTGGGCCGGGGCTTTTTTTGGTTGGGAGTTTTTTTTATTACAGTTTCAATCTCTTCTCTTGTTATGGGTCTGTTCAGATTTTCAACATCACTTTGTTGTAGTTTGGGTAGGCTGTGTGTTTCTAGAAATTTATCCATTTCCTCTAGGTTTTCAAATTTGTTGAAGTATAGTTTTTCATAATATTCTCTTACAATCTTTTTTATTTTGGTTGGGTCTGTTGTAATGTCCCCCATTTCATTTCTTATTTGGGTAATTTGTGTCGTCTCCTGTTTTTTTGTCAGTCTGGCCAGTGGTTTGTCGATTTTGTTGATTCTTTCAAAGAACCAACTTTTGGTTTTGTTGATTCTTTCTATTGTTTTTCTGTTCTCTATTTCATTTATTTCTTCTCTGATCTTTACTATTTCCTTTCTTCCTTTGGTTGTGGCCTTTTTTTGCTGTTCTCTTTCTATTTGTTTGAATTCTGTAGTTAATGTTTTGATTTTGTCCCTTTCTTCTTTTTTGATATGTGCATCTATTGCTATAAATTGTCCTCTGAGGACTGCCTTTGCTGTGTCCCAAAGGTTTTGGTATGATATGTTTTCATTCTCATTTGATTCTAGGAATTTTTTGATTCCATCTCTGATTTCTTCTATTACCCAGTGATGTGTAAGCAGGGTATTATTCAGTTTCCATGGAGTTGATTTTTTTTCCTTGCTCTTTCTATTGTTAATTTCTACCTTGATGGCATTGTGGTCAGAGAAGATACTTTGAATTATCTCCATGTTTTGGATCTTGTTGAGGATTGCTCTGTGGCCTAAGATGTGGTTTATTCTGGAGAATGTTCCATGTGCATTGGAAAAGAATGTGTACTTTGCAGAGGTTGGATGGAGTGTTCTATATATGTCTATGAGGTCAGGTTGGCTGATTGTGCCCTTTAGGTCTTCTGTATCTTTGCTGAGTTTCTTCTTAGTTGTTCTGTCCTTTACTGAGAGTGGTGTGTTGAAGTCTCCTACTATTATTGTGGAACTGTCAATTTCTCTTTTCCGTGTTGTTAGAGTTTATGTATTTTGGAGCCTTCTCATTGGGTGCGCAGATGTTTATTATGGTTATGTCTTCATGATGGATCATCTCCTTAATCATTTTATAGTGTCCTTCTTTGTCTTTTATGGTGGATTTTGTTTTAAAGTCTATTTTATCTGAGATTAGAATTGCCACTCCTGCTCTTTTTTGGTAGTTGTTACCTTGATATATTTTTTTCCAACCTTTGATTTTTAATAAATTCACATCTTTGTTTCTAAGGTGTGTCTCTTGTAGACAGCATATTGATGGATCCTGTTTTCTTATCCATTCTGTCACTCTCCGTCTCTTTATGGATGCATTGAGTCCATCTGTATAATTATTGATAGATGGGGGTTTGTTGCTGTCATTTTGTAGTGCTTTTTTTGTGGTGCTGACGTTTTCTTTGTTCTTCTTACTCTCTTGTGCTGAGTTACTTTTGTTTGTGGATTTTTTTTTCATTTGTTTTTGTAGGTTTTGTTTTTGCTGATACTTTATGTTTTTCCTCGTTTGTTTTTTTTTATATGTATGTATGTTAACTGTCTTTGTGGTTACCATAAATTTTACCTTATCTTTCTATGTCTGAAGCAGTCCACCATTACTTGGTATCACCTTGCCTTCCTCTCCATTAGAAGATTCTATACCTATGCCGTTTATTCCCTCTTTTATTGTTTTGATGTTGTTGTCATTTATTGATTAACTGCTCTGATTCCCTGTTGTATTTCTTTTGGTTTTGGATAGTCCTCGAGATTTCATTTCCTAGATTGGTATCTGGCTGGTACGATCCTGCGTCCTAGGTTCTGCCTGTGAGCTGAAGCTGTTTGTCCTCAGATCGAAGAACTCCCTTTAATTATTCTTGTAAGTTTGGTTTGACTTTTACATATTCCGTTAATTTCTGTTTATCTGGAAATGACCTAATTTCACCATCAAATTTGAATAAGAGTTTTGCAGGATATATTATTCTTGGCTGGCAATTTTTTTCTTTCAAGATTTATATATATCATCCCATTGCCTTCTTGCCTGTATGGTTTCTGCCGAATAATCTGAGCTTAGTCTTATTGTTTCTTCTCTGTATGTGACTTCTTGTTTTTCACGAGCTGCTCTCAGGAGTCTTTGTTTGTCTTTGGTTTTGGCGAGTGTGCCTTGGTGATTTTCTTTTGGGGTCTCTTTTATATGGGGTTCGTTGAGCTTCTTGGATGGCCAGCTTTTCATCTTTCATTATATTGGGGAAGTTTTCTGTCAGCAGTTCCTCAATGATCGTCTCTGTGTTTTCTGTTTTCTCCCCGTTCTGGAATTCTAATCACTCGTAAATTTTTGCTTTTGACTGTGCCCCACATAACTCTCAGGGTCTCTTCATTTTTCTTTGTTCTTTTTTCTGGGTTTTTCTCAGAGTTGTATCCAAGTGTTTGTCTTTAATTCCACTGATCCTGTCTTCCACCATTTCAAATCTCCTTCTCAGCCCTTCTATGACATCGTCCATTTCTGAAATCTTGTTGTTTATCTTTTGGATTTCTAACTGTTGTCTTTGTATAATTTCTAGTTGTGAATTTATTCTGGCATTTTGTTCCTGCATTATTTTCCTGAATTCTTCCAATTTTTTGTCTGTATTTTCCATGAAATTGTCTATTTTTTCCTCATGTATGTCAGCTTTTTGCCTCAGCTCTTGGAGAATTCTGAGTAGTTCTAGTGCATTTTCTTCCAGAGAAGAGTCATTTGGTGTTTTATTTTGGAAGCCTACTGGAACCATCCTGTCCTGTTTTTGTAAATGTTTTGTTATTGTCTGCTGTTTTCGGAGCATTCACTAGTTATTTTTCTCATTTATTGACTGTAGATTTGTTTTTTTCATCCTTTTAAAAAAAAATTTGACTATGTCTGAGCAGGCAGACTGTGTGTTCTTTGTTGTTTGCTCGTCTGTGGGCACAATACTTTTCGCCTCCGTCTTCAACTGGCAGGGTCAGTCACTCAGATATGGTAAGGCAGGGCAGGTCTAGCTGAAGAGGAGTTACTGGGACGAGTTGTTTGTGGCACTTACTACAGCCACCAGAGCAGGTCAGTTATCAGTGCAGGGCAGGTTCCAGTAGGCCGTGCCTGTGCTGCTTGGTGGTGTGATGTCAAGCGCACGGTGCAGGTAGGCAGGATGCAGCGGGGAGATTGTCATGTGTGGAGCTAGGATAGATATGGGAGAGAGGAGGGAGGAATAGGAGCCAAAAACATACAAACAAACAACAACAAAAAAAAGAATGCTAGGGGAGCTTGCCGTTGGAGTGGAGAGATGAGAGACTATGAAATGGAGAAAAACAGACAGGGGAGGAGGAATAAAAGAAAATGAATAAATAAGAATCAGAAAGGTTAAAGAACCGCAAAGTTCCCAGGGATCCCACCGGTGCAGCTATGAGGTCTGGGGAACTCGCTATCAGGTGTTGCAGTACAGCCTGGCTAGAAGGCGTAGAGGTATGCAACACCAGGTATTCAGGAAACAGAAAGAGAAGGAAGATATAGAGAGACGAAAAACTGAGCAATGAAGAAAGATGAAAAGGGAAAACGAGGAAAAAGAAAACAAAACAAATTAAATAAAAAAAGAAAAACAAGAAAGGCCCCCAAAGAAACAAAAAGAAAAAAACCAACATAAAAAGAAAGGCCCTCAGGGATCCCTCTGCACTTCGTGGAAGCCGAAGGGGAGTCTCCCTGCCACGCAGCTCAGCCTGGCCAGAAAGGGCTCCCAACTCAAGAAAAGGAAAAGAAAACAAACAAACAATTCAAAAGAAACAAATGAAGAAAAGCCCCAGGATCCCAGCAGTGCGGCAGCCCAAACTGGGAAGCAGCTCCACACTCAAACGGAGCTCCGCAGCCCCTCAGGAAGAAGCAAAGATGGCGTACAGAGCCAGGTACTTGAGTGAAGGGCGGGGAGGTGGCGAGAGACAAGTAAGAAATCAAAAGAAGCAGGGAAAAAAAAAAAAAAAGCAGCACCAGCAGCCAACAAATGGCACTCAGAGAGCCAGCCAGTGTGGGCTGGTGTTTCTGGACAAGAGACTGTGTCCATGGGAAGCAGAGGGGGCCGAGTGTGGGTGAAGAAGGGTAGAGAGTGGGAAAGCATATATCACAAATTACCGGAGCTCTGCAGCCCCTCGGGAAGAAGCAAAGATGGCGCACGGAGTGAGGTACTCAAGCAAAAGGAGGGGGAGGTGGGGAGAGGCAAGGAAGAAATAAAAAGAAGCGAAAAAAAAGCAACACCAGCAGCCAACAAATGGCACTCAGAGAACCCCCCATTCAGGTGTGTGGAATCCAAGCAGCCGCTGTTTCCTGGTCAAGAGACTGTGGCCGCGGGAAGCAGAGGAGGCCGAGTCAGGGTGAAGAAGGGTGGGGGGTGGGAAAGCATATATCGCCAATTACCGGTTGTTTTGTCTCCCGCTGGAAGCTCCATGAGGCTGCTTTCTCGTACCCCATTTGCTGGTCTCTGATAGGAGTCCAAGATGGCGGATCAACGCTGCGTTAGCTGGTAGGGGACCTCTGCATGAATCTCTCCTTGCTCTCCGTTCTCTGTCAGTTTTCTCACTCCATTTGGTGCTTGGTTGAGTTCTTTATCTCTTCATTTGATGTTTTAGGGTTTCAGGATTATTGTATTGTCTATTCGGCTTAGTTTTTCAGATCTTTGCTGTGGAGGGACGGCGTGGTGCTTCTGCCTAGAGCGCCATTTTGCCCGAACTCTCTCGCTTCTCTCTTTTATACCTCAAAAGAGACTGGCTCAAGACACAATCCAGTCTTGTAGATTTGAGTCCTGCCTCATTAACATAACTGCCACTAATTCAATCTCATCAATTACATAGGGATAGGATTTAAAACACACAGGAAAATCGTATCAGACGACAAAATGGTGGACAATCATACAATACTATTGGGAATCATGGCCTAGCCAAATTGATACACGTTTTTGGTGGACACAATTCAATCCGTAACACTGGCTCTGAACTTACAATATCCCAGGAGACCCAGGGTCACTGTGGCTCACCAGTCAGAGTGGGGGCAGATGGAAATCAGGTTATTAATGGAGTCTTAGCTCATGTCCATATCACAGTGGGTACAGTGGGTCTCCAAACTCATCCTGCAGATTTCCCCAGCTGCAGAATGCATAACTGGAATAGATATACTCAGCAACTGGCAGACACCCCACGCTGGACTTCTGACATGTGGAGTAAGGGCTATTATGGTAGGAAAGGACAAGAGGAAGCCATTAGAACTGCCCCCACCTAGGAAAATAGTAAACCAAAAGGAATACCACATTCCTGGAGGGATTCCAGAGATTACTGCCACCATCAAGGAGTTGAGGGATGCAGGGGTGGTAATTCCCACCACCTCTCAATTCAACCCACCTATTTGTCCTGTGCAAAAAACAGACGGATCTTGGAGAATGACAGTGGATTATCAAAAACTTAACCAGGTGGTGACTGCAACTGCAGCTGATGTTCCAGATGTGGTTTCACTGCATAAACAAATTAATACATCTCCTGGTACCTGGTGCTGATTTGGCTAATGCTTTTTTCTCCATATCTGTTTTGAAGGACCACCAGAAGCAATTTGCCTTTAGCTGGCAAGGCCAGCAATACACTGTCACTGTAATACCTGAGGGCTATCTCAACTATCCAGCACTGTGTCATAATTTAGTCTGCAGAGACCTTGATTGCCTTGTCCTTCCACAAGACATCACAGTGGTCCATTACATTGATGATATTTTGCTGACTGGACTTAGTAAGGAAGAATATCAATGACTCTAGGCTTATTGGTGAGACATTTGTGTGCTAGAGGGTGGGAAATTAAACCAAGAAAAATTCAGGCGCCTTCCACCTCACTGAAATTTCTAGGGGCCCAGTGGTGTGGGTTATGTCGAGACAGTCCTTCTAAAGTGAAGGATAAGTTGTTGCATCTGGCCCCTCCTCCAACTAAAAAGAAGGCACAATTCTTGGTGCCCCCTTTGGATTTGGAAGCAGCATATCCCTCATTTGGGTGTGCTACGCTGGCGTATTTATCAACTGACTTGAAAAGCTACTAGTTTTTAGTGGGGTCCAGAACAAGAGAAGGCTCCGCAAAAGGTTCAGGCTGTTGTGTAAGTCACTCTGCCACTTCGGTGATATGAACCAGCTGATCCAATGGTGCTTATAGTGTCAATGTCAGAGATGCTGTTTGGAGTCTTTGGCAGGTTCCTATTGGTGAATCACAGTGCAGACCCTTAGGATTCTGGAGCAAAGCCTTGCCATCCTCTGCAGATAACTACTCTCCTTTTGAGAAACAGCTTTCGGCTTGTTACTGGGCCTTAGTAGAGACTGAACACTTAACCACGGGCCAGCAAGTCACCATCAGGCCTGAGCTGCCCACCATGAACTGGGTTTTGTCTGACCCACAGAGCCATAAAGTTGGATGTGCACAACAGCACTCCATCATTAAATGGAGGTGGTATATATGAGATCAGGCCTGAGTAGGACCTGAAGGCAAAAGTAAATTGTATGAGAAAGTGGCCCAAATTCCCATGGTCTCCACTCCTGTCACATTAGTGCTCCTCTCCCAGTCTGTACCTACAGCCTCATGGGGACTTCCTTATGATCAGTTGACTGAGGAAGAGAATATTCATGCTTAGTTTACAGATGGTTCTGCGTGATATGCAGGCACCACTCAAACATGGACAGCAGCAGCACTACAGTCCATTTCTGGGACCTCTCCTGCAGGGTGATGAGTCAATTTTGTGTGGCCTCTCTTGCCATGGGCTTGTAATACCCACCCAAGTGACTGGGTGGGACTTTGTTAATAAGGCAATTGTGGCCCACCAAAAGATTGGTCAGTTGTGCTACTCTGCTAGGCTTAAAACGAGCCATCCCAGAGGTGGGAGGAGAGGATCTCACCAACACCAAGGAAGAAGAGCCAAAAGCAGAGCATGTCCTTTAGACTCGCGATCCCTGTGCAGAGAAGCTTCTGGAACCAGGAGGCTCAGACAGAGAGAGTGAGAGAGAGACAGAGAGAAAGAGAGAGAGCTGTAACACTGAAGATGGCAAGAAGCAGTGGCAGAGAAATGGTGACAGTAGAGACTGGCAGGAGATGGTGTAGTGGGCTTCCAGGCCTGTGGAGTGAGAAAGCTGAGTGCCTTTGGGCAGGAGGCTTGCTGGTGGAGTAGTGTGCCTCCAGGCACTGGGTGGAGCTAGGTTTGCTGACCTATGGAGCTAGAGCTGAGCACCTTTGGGCTGAAGCTCACTGCAGAGTGGGATGCCTCTGGTGACTTATCAGCAGAGCTAAAAGAGCTTTAAAATACTTGCCCAAGCAGAGCAGAGGGCTGAGGGCCAGAGAGAAGTGTGCCTGCAGGCAAGGCTGAGAAGCAGCTGTCCTGATGGAAGAACTGTATCCTGAGAGCTCCTGAACCTGAAATGTAACCAGTCACTTTCCTAATAAACCCCATAACTGTTGAGTATAGTCTGTGAGTTCTGTGTGGCCACTGCAGTGAATTATCAAACTCAGCAGAGAAGTCGAGAGTGTTGTGGGAGGGACAGCTGGTGTCAGAATTGGTAAAGATGGTGGAGACAGGAGGCATGTCTGACCTCCACCTCATAGGAATCACCTTGGACTGTTATCTTGATTTTCCTTGCCCCTTGTGAAGATAGAGGTGGTCAGAAGCTGCCCTCAGGCCATTTTTACATCCTTGAAGGACAGTGGTGAAGGGAAATCCTCCCAATGGGCAGAATTTTGAGCACTGCACCTGGGTTGTTCACTTTGCTTGGAAGGAGAAATAGCCAGATGTGCAACTGTATAATCATTCATGGGCTTTGGCCAATGGTATGACAGGATGGTCAGCGTCCTGGAAGAAACATAATTGGTAAACTGGAGAAAAGGAGGTATGGGGAAGAGTATGTGGTTACACCTCTCTGAATGGTCCAAAGAAGTGAAGGTATTTGTGTCTTATGGGAATGCTCACCACAACATGACCTCGACAGAGGAGGATTTTAGCAATCAGGTGGAAAGTCATCCTCTTTCCCCAGCCATTCCTGTCATTGCCTGATGGGCTCATGAACAAAGTGGCTGTGGTGGCAGGGATGGAGGTTATGCATGTGCTCAGTTATGCATGTACTCAGCAACATGGACTTCTGCTCACCAAGGCTGACTTGGCTACAGCCATTATTAAGTGCCCAATCAGTCAGCAGAAGACACCAACACTGAGTCCCCGATAAGGCATCATTCCTCCAGGCTATCAGCCAGCAACCTGGTGGCAAGTTGATTACATTGGACCACTCCCATCATGGGAAGGGCAGCGTTTTGTCCTTACTAGAACAGGATACGGATTTGCCTTCCCTGCACCCAATGCTTCTGCCAAAACTACCATCCATGGACTTACAGAATGCCTTAGCCACTGTCATGGTATCCCACACAGCACTTCCCCAGATCAAGGGACTCACTTCACAGCAAATGAAGTGTGGCAGAGGGCCCATGCTCATGGAATTCACTGGTCTCACCATGTTACCCATCATCCTGAAGCAGCTGGACTGACAGAATGATGGAACAGCCTTCTAAAGACATAATTACAGTGCCAACTAGATGGCAATACCTTGTAGGGTTGGGGCAATGTTTTCCAGCAGGCTGTATATGCTCTAAATCAGTGTCCAATATATGCTGCTGTTTCTCCCACAGCCAGGATTCACAGGTACAGGAATCAAGGGGTGGAAATGGGAATGGCATCACTCACTATTACCCCTACAGATCCACTCGAAAAATATTTCCTTCCTGTCCCTAAAACACTATGCTCTGCGGGTCTAGATGTCTTAGTTCCAAAGGGAGAAATACTTTTGGAGACACATCCCTGATTCCAGTGAACTGGAAGTTAAGAATGTCCTCGTACCTCTGGATCAACAGGCAAAGAGAGTTACCACATGGGCTGGTGTGACTGATCCTGATGACCAAGAGGAAATCAGATTCATATTACATAATGGAGGTAGAGAAGAGTGTCTGGAATACAGGCGATTCCTTAGGGCATCTCTTAGTACTACCATGCCCTGTGATTAAAGTCAATGGAAAACTACAACCCAACTCAGATAGAACTACTAATGGCTCAGACCCTTCAGGAATGAAGGTTTGGGTCACCTCACCAGGCAAAGAACCAGGACCAGTTGAGGTGCTTGCTGAGGGTAAAGGGAATATGGAATGGGTGGTAGAAGAAGGTAGTTCTAAATACCAGCTCGGACCATGTGACCAATTGCAGATATGAGGACTGTAATTGTTGTTAAATATTTCTTCCTTCTATGTATGCATCAAATATTTTTGTTTTCTTCACTTACAAAATGTAAGATGTAAATAGGGCTATTGCGTTTTCAGTTGTAGGCATGTTAGCTGTATCATGTTACGTACAGGTTATGACTTTATAACTGTCTTTATTTACAGATTACGTATGGTTTAAGGAGATACATTCAGGTGCCAAGTTGACAAGGGGTGGTCTGTGATGGTTAAGGTTGTGTGTCAACTTGGCTGTGTCAACATGATTCTCAGTGGTTTGGCAGTTATGATGTAGTTTGGCAATTATGTAATGATGTAATCTGGCAGTTATGTAATGTTGTAATAAACTCCATGATGACATCTCGTATAAGAAGCCAATCAGTTAGAAGGGAGTTTCCTTGGGGGTGTGGCCTGCCTCTGGTATGTAAATGGATATTCCAACAAGGCTCTCGCTCTGGATCCTGCATCTGGCTCGTCATTACTTGACTTCTGGTTCTTGGGACTTGAACTAGCAGTTTACTTGCCAATCTTGGGTTCATCAGCTCCTGCATCTACGTGAGTCAGAAGAAGCCTCCAGCCTGACACCTGACCCACAGACTTGGGACTACCAACAACTACAACTGCGTGAGCCATGAGCCACTTCCTTGAGATAAATCTCTCTCTCTCTCTCTGTTGTTGTTGTTGTGTGCTGTTGAGTCGATTCTGACTTACATCGATCCTACAGGAGAGAATAGAGCTTCCCCATAGGGTTTCCAAGGAGCAGCTGGTGGATTCAAACTGCTGATCTTTTGGTTAGCAGCCTGAGCTCTTAACCACTTTGCCACCAGGGCTCCATTTCTCTCTCTCTCTATATATATACACACACACTTCTTTGATTTTGCTTCTCTAGCGAACCCTGCCTACGACACCAACCAAAAATTTAAACACACTCAAATGGTAAGCACACATTCCACACTGAAAACCCATGCCATGAAAACAATAATAAAAATTTGGTAACTAGAGGGTTAAAAAAACTGAAGCCCTAGGACAGAGTCCAGGCTGTGGAGTAGCCTGGGACAGAGCTATGCGGGTGGCTGAGGTGAGACTGCAGGGCTCTTTGAACGCCAGGTCAGAGCCCAACACTGATCTTGCAATAAGTGAGAAACAAGCATAGATTTTTTAAATGGAAATTTAAGTGCACAATTTGATGAGTTCTGACAGATGTATATACTGCACAGCCATTCCCCCAATCAAACATTTCTATCACTCCAGCATGTTCCTTTACACCTGTTTCCAACAAATCCTCCTCGCCCCTACAAGTAACCGTGTCCTAGTTTCCATCACCATTGATAACGTGGGCTTATTACAGGTTCTACAGAATGGAAGTGGTGTAATTTGCAGCAGTCTTGCAAGAAGAGTAATGTGACAGGAACATGCAGGAAAGACCTGAATCAGAGAGAACATGCAACAAAGACTTGAGTCAAAAAGAGCAAAGGTAAGTTGGCAGGCAGCCGGCACGGTCAGGCAGGCAGCACATTCCTCCACAGTGCCAGGCGTACTGTGGTCAGTCAGAAAACAGTGCTGCCACTGTTGAATACACAAGGCAGCAAGGTCTTCCTATCATCCCCATTTCTGGAGCCTGGTCTCCATCTCTCTAATGATGTACCTGTGCCACTGCACAAAGATACCAGGGATGGTTTGGCAGTTTTGTGTGCACTCAAGCATGTGAGGTCAACAGGATGAAAGGGCATATATGTGGGACTCCACCAGCCCAGAGCTGTGGTCTGCACTGTGCTTTTTTCTGAGTACCTCCAGATGCCTGTCAAGGTTCTCTTGTTGATGTGCAAGAGAACCTTCAGAAAATGGAGCAACACTCTGAACAAATGTGGGTGAGTGTATGAATTTTTCGGGGAAAAGATTTCATTAGATTCTCAAAGGGCTCCACGGCCTAAAAACAAGATTATGAATCCTGTTTGAGTTAAGTGACCCTGAGTTAGAGAGGAAGTTATTCTGAGTCCAGAAATCGTTGGGACGTTTCTAAAACTTCAAACTCCATCAGGGGTGAAGAGAAAGTACTAATTTCATAGCAAAAGAAGACTCCTCCTCTCAACTTAAAGTCCTTTAATCCGTGATTTCAGACCAGAGGAGTATCTGAAAATACACCTGAAAGCAGAACGGAACAAAGGAACCCTTAGAACAGGACCACCAACGCACTGTGGCTAACGTCACTCACTAGCGCAGTCAGGCTGGATTCTGACGCTGTGAACATAAGGAAGGACGTCACGCACCACGGAGCAACCCAATGCCGACACCCCCATAAAAACACACACAGTCACACAAACAACTCCTGCTTTTCAAGCCACTGTAATGAAAGCTCACCTTGACCTAACAGACTAGGGTCTCCCTACTGTCAGAAAATGGTGTATTTCAATGTGTTTCAGCTCGGGGATGGCCAAGCACAAGGACCCGTCCATCAGTCTCTCTCCACAGGCCTGACTCCAATTGGAGGTTTCAGTTGATGAGCCATTTAAAAGAAGTTTCTAGGAAGTTTTGCCATGTGTGATAAATGCTGTTCACATGATATACTGTCAGAGCATGTCTACAGGAGCCCTCAGAATATCTTCAAATCTTAACTTTAATTCTGGAGTGTCTTAATGTCAACCTACTATGTTTCTAGTTTTACAGCTGCCATATATTCCTTTGCCTGTAACGCAAGTCAAGGAGATCTCAGATATGTGGGATGGTTTTATTTTTTTTTCTCAATTTGTTAGGGACAACAGGAAAAGAGGGGGGAAAAAAGGCAATCTGATTATAAATACCTGAGGTAAAAATTCTCTGGCTAGGTCCAAGGCCTTTCTGTAGGCAGCATCCCCCTCTTTGTTCTGTTCTAGAACGTGGCTGATCAAGCCTATTGCTTTAGCTTCCTGGCCATCCAGCACACGTGCAGAAAAGATGAGCTCCTTTGCCAGGGACATTCCAATTGCGCGTGGCAATCTCTGTGTCCCCCCTGCAGAATGGAAAAAAGAGAAAATTTATGCAATGATTTCATACCCAACTAGTTTTAACACTTCAGTGTTTCATTATTTTATTTACAAAAATAAAACAGGGCCAAAAGTTTACATGTCAAAATCAGTAACTGGAAAACTACTTTGAAATAGAATCTAACTTTGTAATGAAAGTTAATAAAATTAAAAATACCAAAAAGGCACTTGAGAATCTTACATCATTACTAAATGATTCTGACACTCAGTATTTCCTGCAAAGGCACCGGTATATTCCTGAATTCAAGCCACAGTTACTACCACATCAGTAACCAGAAGATGAAGAGCAGCTGAGAAGCAATACTGTCCATTAAGATCACTTACCAGAGGGAAGCAGAGTCCTCCCACTCCAACTCGCACTGTCTTTCAGTTTAGATAAAACTTACCAAGTCCTGAGAAATTTAACTTAAGTACTTTTATTTTTTTTTAAATTGTGCTTTGGGTGAAAGTTTATAGCTCAAATTAGTCTCTCATACAAAAATTTACACATACATTGTTATATGACCCTAATTGCTCTCCCTATACTGGGACAGCACACTCCTCCTTTCCACCCCAGATTGCCGATATCCATTCAACCAGTTCCTGACCCTCCCTGCCTTCTCATCTCACCTCCAGACAGGAGCTGCCCCTTTAGTCTCATGTATCTACTTGAGATAAGAAGCACACTCTTCACGAGTATCATTTTATGTCCCACAGTCCAGTCTAATTTTTGTCTGAAGAGTTGGCCTTGGGAATTGTTTTAGTTCTGGGTTAACAGAGATTCCGGGGGTCATATCTTCTGGGGTTCCTCCAGTCTCAGTCAAAGCATGAAGTCTGGTCTTTTTACATGAAAACTTAAATACTTTGTTTTTTTGAGTTTTTTTTTCTTCTTTTATTGTGCTTCAGGTGAAGGCTTACAGAACAAATAGTTTCTCAGGAAACAGTAGTACACATACTGTTTTACGACACTGGTTAACAACCCCATGACATGTCAACCCTCTAACTTCTCAACCTTCTTTTTTGGTGAAAATATATAGCCAAAGATACACCATTTCATAAATGCCTACATGCACAGTCCAGTGACACTGACTATGCTCTTCCAATTGTGCTGTTATTCTCGCTTAAGATGAAGGCTTACAGAACAAAATAGTTTCTCATTTACACATGTTGCCGTATGACAATGGTTAACGATCTCACAACACATCAACAATATCCTTACTCAACCCTGGGTTCCCTATCACCAGCTTCCTTGTCCCCTTCTGCCTTCTGGCCCTTGTCACTGGACTACTGTACCTCATTGGTCGCATTTGGTTTTACGGGCTGTCCACTCCCAGGCTGAACGGCGAACCTCGGAGATAACTTCACCACTGAGCTAAAAGGGTGTCTGGGGACCATACTTTCGGGGTTTCTCCAGTCTCCTTTAGGCCAGTAAATCTGGTCTTTTTTTTTCTGTGAGTTAGAATTATGCTCTACATCCTTCTCCAGCTCTGTCCAGAACCCTCTGTTGTGATCCCAGTCAGAGCAGTCAGTGGTGATAGCCGGGCACCATCTAGCTGTACTGGACTCAGTCCGGTGGAGGCCTTGGTAGCTGTGGTCCATTAGTCCTTCTGACTAATCTTTTCCTTGTATCCGGTTCTCTTCATTCTCCCTTGCTCCTGAAGGGATGAGACCAGTGGAGTATCTTAGATGGCTGCTCACAGGCTTTTAAGACCCCAGACACTACTCACCAAGATAGAATGCAGAACATTGTCTTTATAAACTGTGTTATGCCAATTGAGCTAGATGTTCCCTGAGACCATGGTCCCCACAGCCCTCCACCCAGCAATTCAGTCCCTCAGGGAGTTTGGATGTGTCTATGGAGCTTCCAAGACCTTTCCTTGTACAAGTTGTGCTGGTTTCCCCTGTATTGTGTACTGTCTCACCCTTCACCCAAGATACCACTTATCTATTACCTATTTACTATTTCCGCTCCAACCCCTCCCATCCCTGGTAACCAACAAAGATTGTTACATTTTGTGTGTGAACTTTTTCATGGCTTTTTACAATAGAGGTCTCATACAATATTTGTCCTTTTGTGATTGACTTATTTCACTCAGCATAATGTCCTCCAGTTTCATCCACATTATGAGATGCTTCACAGATTCATTGTTGTTCTTTCTCGTTGCATAGTACTCCATCGTGTGTAGGTACCATAGTTTGTTTATCCATTCATCTGTTGATGGGCATCTAGGTTGTTTCCATCGTTTTGCTATTGTGAACAATGCTGCCATGAACAGAGGTGTGCATATGTCTATTCGAGTGACAACTCTTATTTCTCTAGGATATATTCCTAGGAGTGAGATTGCTGGATCAAATGGTATGTCTATTTCTAGCTTTCTGAGGAAGCACCATATAATTTTCCAAAATAGTTGTATCATTTTGCATTCCCACCAGCAGTGCATAAGTGTTCCGATCTCCCCGCAGCCCCTCCAACATTTGTTATTTCCAGTGTTTTTGATTCGTGCCAGTAATGCTGGGGTGAGATGGTATCTCATTGTGGTTTTAATTTGCATTTCTCTAATGGCTAGTGATCCCGAGCATCTCCTCATGTGTCTGTCAGCCATTTGAATGTCTTCTTTGGTGAAGTGTCTGTTCATTTCCTTTGCCCATTTTTTAATAGGATTATTTGTCTTTTTGTTGTAGAGGTGTTGGATTTTCTTGTAGATTATGGAGATTAGACCTTTGTCTGACTTGTACTGTCCAAAACTTTTTTCCCAGTCTGTAGGTTCTCTTCTTACTCTTTTGGTGAAGTCTTTTGAAGAGCATAGGTATTCGATTTTTAGAAGATCCCAGTTACCTAGCTTATCTTTTGGGGTTTGTGTGTTGATGGTTATGGTTTGCATCCCGTTAATGCCATGTATTAAGGCCTGTAGTGTTGGTCCTATTTTTTCTTCTATGAACTTTACAGTTTTAGGCTTTATATTCAGGTCTTTGACCCATTTTGAAGTAGTTTTTGTATACGGTGTGAGGTATGGGTCCTGTTTCATTTTTTTTGCAGATGGATATCCAGTTTTGCCAGCACCATTTGTTAAAAAGACTGTCTTTTCCCCATCTGATGGACTTTGGGCCCTTGTCGAAGATCAGGTGACTGTAGGTGGATGGATTTACATCTGGGTTCTCAATTCTGTTCCATTGGTCAATGTATCTGTCGTTGTGCCAGTACCAGGCTGTTTTGACTAATGTAGCTGTATAGTAGGTTCTGAAGTCAGGTAGTGTGAGTCCTCCAACTTTATTCTTCTTCTTCAGTAGTGCTTTACTTATTCGGGACTTCTTCCCTTTCCATATAAAGTTAATGATTATGCAGTAATGGAAAACTTAAATACTTCTGAAGAATAGTTTATGGTGAATGGATTTTAATAAAAATAAAAGCGGGTAATTAAAACAGCATGAAGACAGACTTTGTCTAGGTAGTGTTTATGTTCTGGAGATGCTCTCATTCACAGATGTACCCTACTTCCAGTCACAGGGAAAAATCCACGGAGTGAGGAGTCAGCAGCCAGAAATGTGGCTTTGACTTTTTCACTTACATTTCTGGCACTTTGAAAATTGGTTAACTCTTACATATCAGTATTCTTATTTGTTGGGTAGGGTAACAATTACTTTTAAAGGGAAGTAGTAAGGATCAAATGAGGAAATGCATATACACTTGGAAGGTACTACATAAATAAATGAAAGGTTGCAATTAGTAAAAGTCCAATATCTCTCAGGGGCCCAGATCTACTCCGTTGATGCTGGGCCTGAGTTCTTCCATGTGTGCCTAAAACCACAAGGGAATACAGTGGTCTATTAGCATGGTTTAGGGCAAAGCTAGGTCAGCAGAGTTCTGTACCATAACACATGTGTCCTGTTGAAGACTGCCTGATTAATCAGGTCCATCTATCTATGTACGCACTGGAGTCCCTGGGTGGAGCAAATAATTAATGGGCTCAGCTGCTAAATGAAAGGCTGGCGGTTTGAGCCAACCAGAGGTGCCTTGGAAGAAACGCCTGGTGGTCTGCTTGCAAAAAAAATCAGACCACAGTTCTACTCACACATGGGGTCACCATGAGTCAGAATCAACTCAAAGGCAACTGTTTTTTTTTTTTTTTAATTTATTCACTACAATTTCTTCTAGTGATGAAGCCAGGATCTCATTAAACAGAAAGTTGGGCAAAAACAGGTAATACAGATATAGTCTCAGCTTCTACCAGTAAGAATATAGAAACAGCTACAACATTAGGATTAGTCTAAAGGTTACCCTTAGAATGGCTGCTGAGCTGCCTGGGGTGTTTGCGGGGGGCAGGAGACAGAGGAGAGGCTGACTGCCAAGCTTCAGAGGAGAAAAGCAAACCAGTGGCCCACAGTCCACACAGTCCACTGTGATTCACTGGGCTCACAAAGTCTAAACTGTTTGTTTTTCCTGTATTAGTTGCCAGCATTTAAAAACCGGGTGATTTCATCTAGAAACCAATTTCTGCCTGGAAGTGGACTGTAGCTGTGCCTTTTCAATGCAGTGTTCTCTGTCTCGACTGCCAGGGTCTTCACCACTCTCTATGATTCCCAGCACTGCAGACTGAGCGGTTTCACTTTCCTTTAAGCAGCCTTTAGAGGAAAGTGAAATTTTTTCAATTCACATCTCTATCAAAAGTGGGAACATGAAAAGTAAAGACGAGTTTCAAGAAAGCACATTTCTCTGCAGTGGTGATGCATATTCCTACATGTTTAACAAACAAAACGTGCTTGCATTGGAAGACCACAGCTTAGGATGCTACTATTAACCACACTATATTAATAACCATGCCCAATATTTAGAAAACATGGAAGATAAAAAATACAAAAACAAAAAATGAAACTTCAGTGAATTAGAAAAGGAGGGATATTTTAAATGGAGAGCATTTTCAAACATAAATAAAACAAGCGCTTTTGTGAAATGTAGTTATTATTAAGTGTTCAAACTGCCCAAGCAGTTAGAGATGGTGAGTTTGTAAGTGTTTACTCAGTATGGCAGAAAATGTGTTTAAAAAGAAAGCAGCATTGACAAATTTGTATCTAACTGCAAACACTGATGTTGCTCAGTGTAGTAAAGGTGTGTCTGAGAACTTAAGTTGCATGAAAAAGATAAGTTATTTGTGATGTTTCCAATGGCAGCTGACTAAAACACATATCAATAATGCAACCCAGCTAGCTATATTTATTCATGGGGCTGAGCATTTTGATGGGATTGAAAAATTTACAGATATAGCACAATATTAGGAAATGATTCATATCTTGTGTGCCGTGAAAAGTTTAATGGGAAAAGTAGGCTGGGCAAAATCAATCCATGTGAACTTCAACGGTCACACTTAATGTCACACTTCTCATTCAGCAGAAACACAACATTTTGCAACTCCGTGAAGCTGAGGCCCATTCATCCTATCATTCAGTTTATACTATCATTCTCCAGGAATGAGGATTTTGCAAAAAGGTAACAAAGGGAAGGATCATGCAGACAGCGATGAACACTATGAAACAGATCTGCTCCCCTGAGCTGACAGCACTGTGGTAATTACTGTTATATGTCAACCTGGCTAGGCCATGATGCTCAGCATTAAGTAATTATCCTCCATTTTGTGATCTGGTGTAATTATCTTCCATGCTGTGATAGAACGTAATCACCTCCATGATGTGATCTGATGGGATCAGCCAATCAGTTGTAGGGGGAATTTCCCCAGGGGTGTGGCCTGCATTCAATATATATATGGATGTTCTGGAAAACCTCGCTTGATTGCTCTGGATCCTGTTTCCGGCTCATCATCATCTGACCTCCATTTTTTGTGACTTGAGCTAGCATTTCATTGTCTGAGCTGCTGAGTTCAGGATTCACCAGCTCCACAGCCCTGAGACACAGCAGCCTGTCACTTGATCTGTCATCTCTGGGACTCAGGAGCTTCCACAGCCCTCTGAACTAGCAACCTGCCATCTGACCTGCAGACTCTGGGTTTGTCAGCCCCTGAAACCACATGAGTCAGGAGAAGACCCCAGCTGACACGTGACCCACAGACTTTGGGACTTGCCAGCTTCCACAACCTCTCTTTTTCTCTCCCTCTCTCTCTATATATATTTATGCTTCACTAGCTTTGCTTCTCTAGAGAACCCAGCCTGAGACAAGCACACAGTTCAATGCTCTGCCAGATGAACTGGATACATACCACGAGAGTCGAGAGATGGCTAGACAACACGATGGGGAGGTCAGAGGTTCAGAGGTGTGGTGCCCTGGCAAGCTTTTTGACATAGAGTCTGAGGAAAATCCTCAACGTGGTTCACCAGCTAACACTTGATGATATCATAAGTCATCGTATTGTTTTGAACATTTCTCTGCAAGGGCATTCTTAAATACTTACACAAATACGTAACTGGATTCACTCATTCGTACTGAAATTACATATTTAGGAAACCTGTTGGGTAAGAAATTCTCTGGCCCACTTTCCTATGTGCAAATCAGTATGCAGAAATCAAAGACTGATGACTTGAATGATATTTCTACATCTGTGGAACTGAAGGTAACCACCACCCGTCCCACCTCCAGACACATAAAATATGTGATCTCAAACTTCATAAAAAGGATCTGTTTAGTTTGCTTTTCTCAATTAATATTGATAGTGTAAGCAAAGAACCACAAAATGGAAATTACTGAGCGGTAGTGTAATATGACAACAAACACAACATGAGTGATGTGGCGTCGCAGATTTCTACAAACATCTCAGGAATAGTTACCCCCAACACACAAATTTATTACACCAACATTCTACTCCAGTTTGGAAGCACTTATGCTTATGAACAGCTATTTTCTTTTATGAAACTGAATTAAAATATTACTGCCTGTTCAAGGGAGTCAGGGTTCAATTCAGCATTGCATACTAGAACCTGAAATACAAGATGTGACACTGAAATCTTGTGTAAAAGAACAAAATGTCAGTTTTTAAGTTTCAAATGAAAGGAGCAGTAGTATAGAAAATTTATTTCAACTGATGTTTTAGTAATTCTGAGTATTTAAATTAAAATACAATATTAAAGTTAGGTAAAAAAATGAAGATAGTTGTCTCAGTCATCTAGTGCTGCTACAACAGAAATACCACAAGTGGATGGCTTTAACAAAGAGAAATTTCTTCTCTCATACGCCAGCAGGCTAGAAGTCCGAATTCAGGGTGCTGGCTCCAGGGGAAGGCTTTCTCTCTCTGTCAGCTCTGGAGAAAGGTCCTTGTCATCAATCTTCCCCTGGTCTAGGAGTTTCTCAGGCACAGGGACCCCAGTGCTGCTTTCTTGGTGGTATGAGGTCCCCCCCACCTCTGCTCGCCCCTCAAGAGATTGGCTGAAGACACAATCTAATCTTGTAAATCTCATCAACATAACTGCCGCTAATCCCATCTCATTAACATCATAGTGATAGGATTTACAACACATAGGAAAATCATATCAGATGACAAAATGGTAGACAATCACACAATACTGGGAATCATGGCCTAACCAAGTTGATACGCATATTTGAGGGCCACAATTCAATCTATGACAACAGTGTATTGTATTTCTGTCAGCAGATCATCTTATACCAAGCTTTCTTTACTACTTCACATCGTCTGCCTTGTTCCCTCAGGCATGTGAGTTTGGGATCCCTAACGCTGCCATCTCTAGACAGAGTCTTGGAAACTGATAAAACTGAACAGTAGAATTAAAACTAGGGTTGTCCCAGGACACTGGAATTGGTTCATTTGACAACAGCCCCATTCAAGATCATGGAGCTCTACAACACTATTCAAATACTCACACTATTATCTATCCCATTAGCTTCCAACACTGAGCCTCAGCGCCTGCTTGGGTGCTGCTCTGTGAAATTACATTCCAGCCATGGAAAGGTGTAGAACCCCATTTTACAGATAAGAAAACTGAGGCACAGAATTTTAACAACTTGCCCAAAGTGACACTGTCGAGGGCAGAAATCTGAGTCACCTTATTTACTATGTGGTAAGAAAATAAAAACAGCGACTTACAAAATGAATGCACGGCTTGAGTCTTTTTTGTCTTTTTTTAAAAAAGGTGTATGTGTGGTGTGTGTAAGTAGGTACTTAAGTAGGTACAAACATATGCCAAATGTATCCAGAAAGTTAATGCTCACTACTTTTTTTTTTTTTGAGTTTGCAGTATTTCTAAAAATTTTTGCAATGTATAGGTAATGTTACATTGTAATAAGAATAAAAGTGTGTTAATTCATTCATTTTACTGAGTAGTAAAACATATATTTTTGTTGTTAGTTGCTGCTGAGTTGATACCAAATCATGGCGACCCCATGTGTGCAGAGTAGAACTGTTCCGTAGATTTTTCAAAGCTGTGAACTTCTGGAAGTGGATCACACCAGGCCTGTCTTTCAAGGCATCTCTGGGTGGGTTCGAACCACCACCCTTTCAGCTAGTAGTCAAGCACTTAACCATCTGTACCACCCAGGGACTCCTTAAAGTGTTAAAAAGCAAAGATGTCACTTTGATGACTAAGGTGCGCCTGACCCAAGCCATGGTATTTTCAATTGCCTCATATGCATGCAAAAGTTGGACAATGAAAAAGGAAGACTGAGTGAGAACTGACGCATTTGCATTGTGGTGTTGATGAAGAATACTGAATATATCATGGACTGCCAGAAGAATGAACAGATCTGTCTTGGAGGAACTACAGCCAGAATGCAACTCAGAAGCAAGGATGGTGAGACACTGACTCTCTTATTTTGGATACGTCATCAGGGAGGACCAACTGCTAGAGAAAGACATCATACCTGGTAAAGTAGAGGGTCAGCAAAAAAGCGGGAGACCCTTAATGAGACTGACATAGTAGTTGTAATAATGGGCTCAAATATAGCAACGGTTGTGAGGATGGTGCAGGACTGGGCAACATTTTGTTTGTTATACCTAAGGCTGTTGAGTTGGAGCTGACTCAACGGTATCGAACAACAAGAATAAGAATAAAAGTACTAAAACATCTGAAGACCAGATTACAGGCAGTCAAAGAGCCAAGACACCAAGGTGAAAGCACTCCAAGGTAAGTTCCTGCCTCGGTTCCCAGAAGCTTCCTAGGCGTTGGGAAGCCTCCACTCTCCTGGACTGTAGCCGTCTTACTCAATGATAGTGACATCAGTGAGTAGTGCATTCAGTGAGCACTTCAGCAGGGACTCTATAGTACTAGTGAGTAACAAGAGGACTGCATGTGTGACCAGGACTCCAGGGTGTGACAACCACCCAGCGCACAAGGCTTCTGCTAAAAGATAAGTACCTCAAGCTTTCCTGGGATCAGTAAATCTACAGCATGCTTTTCTTCCACAAAAAGCAACTATTTCTGAGTCACTTTGTCACCCAGAAGAAAAAGGCACTGTGTGTGTTACAAGACTCTGCCGCAGGGCACGCCTGAGTAGCAAGCATAAACGGAGTTCCAAAGCCGTATCCCTATACCATGAAGAAACGGAGCATCACAGCCACTGACCCTTTCCTTTATGACATGGCAATGTCCACAGTATGCCAGACCACTTCCCAGACCCTGCTGTCTCTCTCTCACACAGTCTCTCACTTTCTCTTACTCTCTCACACAGTCTCTCACTCTCTCACACTCTCTCACTTTCTCTCTCTCACACTGTCTCTCTCTCACACAGTCTCTCACTCTCTCACACTGTCTCTCTCTCTGTCTCTCACTTTCTCTCACACTCTCTCTCACACAGTCTCACTTTCTCTCACTCTGTCTCTCTCACACAGTCTCTCACTCTCTCACACTGTCTCTCTCTCACAGTCTCTCACTTTCTCACACTGTCTCTCACTTTCTCTCACTCTCTCACACAGTCTCTCACTTTCTCACAGTCTCTCACTCTCACACTGTCTCTCTCTCAGTCTCTCACTTTCTCTCACACTCTCACACAGTCTCACTTTCTCTCACTCTGTCTCTCTCACACAGTCTCTCACTCTCTCACACTGTCTCTCTCTCACACAGTCTCTCACTTTCTCACACTGTCTCTCACTTTCTCTCACTCTCTCACAGTCTCTCACTCTCTCACACTGTCTCTCTCTCACACTGTCTCTCTCTCACAGTCTCTCACTTTCTCTCACTCTCTCACAGTCTCTCACTCTCTCACACAGTCTCTCACTTTCTCTCACTCTCTCACACAGTCTCTCACTCTCTCACTGTCTCTCTCTCACAGTCTCTCACTCTCTCACAGTCTCTCACTCTCTCACACTGTCTCTCTCAGTCTCTCACACTGTCTCTCTCTCACAGTCTCTCACTCTCTCACACAGTCTCTCACTCTCTCACACTGTCTCTCTCTCAGTCTCTCACTCTCTCACACTGTCTCCCTCTCAGTCTCTCACTCTCACACTGTCTCTCTCTCACAGTCTCTCACTCTCTCACACTGTCTCCCTCTCACAGTCTCTCACTCTCTCACACTGTCTCTCTCTCACAGTCTCTCACTCTCACACTGTCTCTCTCTCACAGTCTCTCACTTTCTCTCACAGTCTCTCACTCTCTCACACTGTCTCTCACTTTCACTCTCCCTCACAGTCTCTCACTTTCACTCTCTCACACTGTCTCTCTCTCAGTCTCTCACACACTGTCTCTCACTTTCACTCACTCTCACTCTCTCCCACACTCTCTCTCACTTTCGCTGTCTCTCACTCTCTCTCTCACTGTCTCTCTCATTAAGAAGCAGGCTCTGATGGAGCAGATCTGAGGTGGGACCTAATTTTGCATCTCTAGCAGGCTGCAACACTCAGCTGAAGAGGCAGTGACATCAGCTGAGCTCCTGCTGTAAAACAGGAGGTGGGAGATGATTCTTCTGAAAATAAATCAACAGAATTGACACAAAAGAGTGAGTATTCGTCACACACAACAGTCACCTCAGAGCTGTATCCTTGGTATTCACCAGCATTTTGGTCTTCTTCTTTGGGAACGAATTTCAAAGACTACAACACATCTGTTCATTCATTTAACAAGTATTTATTGAAAACCCGCCATGGAGGGGCTGTGTTTTTGGTATGCGGATACAGCTGAGAACCAGATAAAGCCCCTGCCTTCCTGGGGTTTATGCTCTTGTGGGGAAGCCCAACAATGAGCAAACAAATAAACCCTGTCAGACAGGAAGAGAGTGGAGGGACTGGAGGTGGGGGCTGGAAGGTCAGAGTTCAGACAGGATGGCCGACCCAGGGTGGAGGGAGGGAAGGAGAGGGGGAGGCGCGCACACAGGGCACACGTCTCAGTCACTAAGGACACGGGAGGCCAGGAGGCTGGAAAGCCGGGAGCAGGAAGGTGAGAGCGGCAGGAGGCATGGTCCCAGAGAGCAAGGCCAGCTCCTGGGGGTCCTGTGAGCCAGGAAGAACCTGGGCTCACTCTGAGGTAACAGGAGACACTGAGCACCCCACAGCATCTCCTACAAAGCACTGGTATGGAGGACTGTCGTTCTCAAATAGAAGACCTGGATGTGATAAGAGTTAAGGTCATCATGAGTCAAGAAGATGGAGGAGGTAGGTAGATGTTCACGTGGTTTCTGGTAGGCCCCCAACAGGCTCAGAGAGAAATTTCAAAACAAGTTCCCTAAATGTTTTTAATTTCTGTCATATTTGGCTGCCTATGACACCCTTCCCCCATTAAAATCATGATTTTACTTTTGGAGAACCCACTACGGCCTGCAGCCTTGGACAGCCAAGGATACCTCTATCTGAAGAGGCTGAGGGGACCAGATCCTCCTTTTCTCTGCCCTGGCATAGCTAGGCAGGCGTATAAGTCAACCGGTCAATACAATGTTATTTCCCGGGACGCGAGTCCTGACTGTTGTTGTATCGGGACCCCTGCCACAGTGTGTATTGTCTAGCTTCCAGGGGTTCTGGGTTCCAGGTTGTACTCTAAGCCTAGGTCTCTAGCCATCTATTGATTCTGGAAACCTCTCAATACATTTTTCATTTAGGGTTGTTGATGTTAGTTGTTGTCCCGTTGGCCCCTCACTCATGGTGAGGATCAGACTGTTGTGATCTATAGGGTTTTCACTGGCTGATTTTTTTCAGAAGCCGATTGCCAGGCCTTTCTTCCTAGTCCATCTTAGTCTGGAAGGTCTGCTGAAACCTGTTCAACATCACAGCAACATGCAAGCCTCCTGGACAGACAGGTGGTGGCTGCTCCTGAGGGGAACTGGCTGGGAACTGAACCCCTGGAAGGCAATCACATTTAGGGTAGCCAGGGTCAATTTCTACTGCTTGCTTCAAAATCATGAATGATACAGTAACATAACTGGCAGTTGTACTGTTGTATCTCAGTCTCTTTTCCTCTCTCTATATGCAATAGTTAGATGAAGCCAATTGGGAGTTTATCTGTTTTACTTTTTGCAAATAGGATTCATTTGTTTAATCAGTAATTGTTGGTTGAGTTACCTAACATTTGCCAAGCGCTGTCCTAGGTGCTGAACATACTGTGGTGATCAAGACAGACCATCCCTGAGATATGATTATCCTAAAGGTAGGGAAGGGAGGAAAAAGGCAACAAACAAGGAGACGGACAAGAGAGTAAAGGGCAAGTGACAAGGGTTATGGGGAGAATTAAGGCAGGGAAGGTTCTGAGATGGTAAACCAGATGGCTAATTTAGACTGGGTGGTAGGGGATGGTCTCTTGGATAAAGGTAAGGCCAATGTCTGAACCCTAACCAACCAGCTATCTGAAGATCAAGAGCAATCCCAGTGATAAAATCAGCTGGTGTACTGGCTGTAAGGGGAAACTGAGCTTGCCATGTTCAGGGAAGAGAAAGGAGGTCACTGTGGCTAAAGGGAAAAGGGTGTGAGGGGAACAGTAGGAAATGAGGGTGAAGAGAAAGGCAGGTTCGGATCCTGAGATGCAGGGAAGAGTTCACCCGTGACTCTACAAGTGATGCCTGGACACCAGATGGAGGCTTTGGAGAGGCAAGTGACACAGTTCAATGTGTATTTTAGGCAGATCCTTTGGAAGCTTGGTAGAGAACAGATTATAGGGGCAAGATCAAAGCAGGTGCTCAGAAGCAGCTACAGCTATCGTCCTAGTGAAATTAGGTGATGGCTTGGACCAAGAAAGTGGCAATGTATGTAGGGAGAAGTGGAGAGATTTTGGGTAAGTGCTGTCTGAAACTGCTGATGAAATGGGTGTGGGGAGAAAGGAAAACCAACGGAACGCCTGGACTTTGGGTTTGAGTGAGCGAGTGAGTCAGTGCTATGTACTGACGTTGGAAAAACAGGAGGAGGAACATGTAAGCTTTGGTCATGTTTGGGATGAGATGTCTTTTATGTATGTATGTGGAGCCATCAAGCATGTACTTGGATGTACAGTCCAAGGTTTACTAATGACATCACACAGACAGCAATCACAGCCAGAGTCCTGGAGGAGATCACCTAGGGATCGTATCTGCTTAGACAGAAAGCAGCCCAGGTTGGAGTTCCAGGGCTTTTAAAAAATTAGAGGCTGAGCAGAGGGGAGTCAGCAAGACCCTGAGATGTGGCCACTGAGGTAGGAAAAACAGAGGAAGAAGGTGACACGCAGAAATTACAGCCAACCATCTCTGTACGTCTACTCAACCAATACCCACCCCACTGCCCCTTAAACAACATTAAGTCTGCAGGGGTCTTCTAGGAAAGACCTTCTTCACTGCAAAAGAGAAACCCAGGAATAAACAGGTCTTCTTCGACATGTTGACATGTCTACCATGTGACACCTGGAGCTAGGGCAACCATCCTGTGACCCTGATGGAAGCCAGCAAGGGTGAAGTCTTCATACTGATAATGGCAGAGCAGAAAGGTGTCACCAGCCGAATTTACCAATCCTGAGGCTGCCTTACTTCGTGACTTCTTGTGATGAAGTATTTTCTTATTGTTTAAGCCAGTTGAAATCATTTGTTATTTGTAGCCAAAAACATTTGGAAGCGTCGATGGATTTAGGAAGCAGATCTGAGACACACATTTTGGAGACAGGAAAAGTAAAAACACCAGGGAAGCACAGTAGTATGCTGGGCAAAACTGCTTACACATTTGAGATACGTGGTCATGAGATGAGTTAGCACAGTTACATATTTTTTTCCAGCAATGTCTAGCAGTTTGAGGGCAGGCAGAAGAGGCAGATAAGCCAGGTTTAACCAAAACAGGACTCTGTAGACAAGGACAAGAGAGGGGATGCTAACTAATAGGAACAGTTGGTGTTTCTTGAGCAGATACGACATAACAAACTGTCCTATGCACTTCATATGCATTAACTCATGTAAGTCTGACCATTTCCCTATGCAGTTGGAGCAGAGGTAGTTGCGATCTTCTGTAAAGAGGTGATCATCACAAATCACCATGAAATCAAAGCTGGGTGAGGAGGGAGGAGAAGTGAGGGGAGAAATGACTGAGAGGCAAAGTGTCTGTGGGCTTGATGAGGTCTACGGAGAACTAGAAGGTTAGGGTGCTGCAGAGTGAGGCGCAGGAGGAGGCAGGTCCTAAAGACAGAGAAGTCCCGGGTGTAACCACGTGGGTACTGGGTTACAACGGGAAGGAACAAAAGGCCCTGGAGGTGCAATCCCAGAGAGCTAAAACGAGTTTTGTGGACAGTATGAAATAATGTACGTAAGTGCTCAGCGCAATTCCTGGCATAGATTTTCTGTGTTCTAAAACTTGTTGAATAGTAAATATCTGCATAGTGAGAACCTATCATTCTAAATGGGAAAAATAACAAGGCATTCTCAGCACATCTAAAAGCTCTAAGCAATTTTCCCAAATATGAATAAGTTATGAAAAACACTCTAAAACTATTATATAATAGTTACTATTTTTGTATAATATCTAGAATTTTAAATACTAACTACCAAATTATTTAACACCTAATGAATCCATTAGGGGTATATTTGTGTGAAGAACAGAAACTTATCAGGTATGAATTATATTTCCTTCCACATGGCATCAAATATATAATGTAATGTAAGTAAGCAATAAAATACGCTAATGTAACAACGAATGCCAATAATGCTTAGCAAAAGAAAACAATTGAAAACTATTTACTTATCAAATGGAAAGTTTGGTGGTGACGGGGGAGCTAAAGGCTGAAGTCACTGTTGCCACTGGATGATGTGCTGAGGATGGACGAGAGTGTGCTGGGGAAGAGGTGAGTACAACCTTGTCATGGATTGAATTACGTCCCCCCAAAAATGCGTGTATCAGTTTGGCTGGGCCACAATTCCTGGTATTGTGTGATTTTCCGGTATGTTGTAAATCCTGCCTCTATGATGTTAATGAGGGAGGATGGGCGGCAGCTGTGTTAGTGAGGCAGGACTCAATCTACAAGACTGGATTGTGTCCTGAAGCAATCTCTTGAGATATAAAGGAGAGAGGTGAGCGAAGAGACAGGGGGACCTCATACCACCAAGAAAGCAGTGCCAGGAGCACAGCGCCTCCTTTGGACCCGGGGTCCCCACGTGGAGAAGCTCCTAGTCCGGGGGAACACTGATGAGAAGGCCGACAGAGAGAGAAAGACTTCCCCTGGAGCTGACGCCCTGAATTTGGACTTTCAGCCTACTGTACTGTGAGGAAATAAACTTCTCTTTGTTAAAGCCATCCACCTGTGGGATTTCTGTTGTAGCAGCACTAGATGACAGAGACAACCATAAACATCTAAGCTTCGCTCATACTCACATCTAACTCTCTTCCTGGCACTCCAGATGCTCAATCTCAATGTCTTTGAACTACTGTCTGAAGTCACCGATCAAATAACAAGATAACACACACACACACACAATGGATGTCTTTGTTCCTCTTGCTTGTGATTAAAAAAAAAAAAAAAACAAACCACTGCCGTCGAGTCGATTCCAACTCATAGCGACCCTATAGCTATTGATAATATAAAAATGAACTTAGAGAGGTTAACATATTTTATGCATTACAATCCACTGTAGTTATTATCTTTATTGATGCTCCAATTGTCCCATCTTTGGCCAGTGGGAACTTATTTAGATTGGCTCTAGAATATCCTTCTGACATGACCCTTATGGACTTTTGACAGCTTCCTTGGTGACTGATCTGACACAATGTTCCAAGCTCGTCTTGTACATGTCCTCCCTGACCTTGAACCAGCCATTTCCCAAAGTCTTGGTTCCTTTCAGTGGAGGTGCATTTTTAATGAGGATCTGTTTACTGATAACACCCGTGATTTCACATCCAGGCCCTAACTAGTCTTTTCAGAGACTGGCATTGAGTTTGACAGCTCCTCTTCTCCCAACACGTGATAAGCACCAAGAAGCAAGCTCCTGGCAGTCAGAATTTCACTAGGTGATGCTACCAGATCTTTGTAACGGTCCACATCACTAAACCCAGCCTCTCTAACAAGATCTACAATTTTACTGCTTTGATTTAACCACTTTGTTGAATTCTTGGAAGTCAACAACATTTTGGAACCAGTGTTCTCAAGGCTGCATCACTTTGAGATCACAAGTGAGCTGTCATGGCTGCTCTATGAAGTCAGAACCCAGACGCCTTCCATCTTTCTCCTTTGCTGTCCTCAGCTGGCATCTTCTACCTCCCAGGTTATTTCATGGCCCCAAAAGGCTGCTCAAGTCTTGGCCATCCTGTCTGCAAACTGGGGAGCAGGAAGGAAGAAAAGGGGACAGGCAAGAGGGTGCTGTTTTTGGGATCCACAGATGAATAAGTCCTAGCCCACACTTCTGCTTCCATCTCACTGACGAGGACTCAGCTACCTGCAACTGCAGGGAGGCTGGGAAACGCAGTCTCCTGGCTGAGTGTTTCACTGCGGCCTAAAGAATAAAACCGGGATTTACCGTCATGACGTGAAAATGAAAGGGGGCAGGCAATTAGCAGCCACTGCTACAAGCAGTACAACTGTTTTGACCACGGAACAAGAATGTTTTCACGTTTATGTACTATCTGGATAGAATAAAAAAGATACTTGATGTGTCATATTTCTGTCTGTAATTTTCCCATCATTCAATCCACTCTTGTGAAACAGTATCAAGAAAATCATTTCCTGCAATAACAGTCTTCTGAGATTACACTACTTAAAACAAATTACTTTGAAGTTCCACTTTTTATATCAGCGGAGGCTTAAATACAGCAAGCTTGTTTTCGTCAGAGAAGGCAAGAAATAACATTTTTACAACCCTCTGGGGGCCTCCCTGGAGGAGAGGTGGGTCTTGATGACACTGCCCCCCTGCACCCCCTCCCACTCCTCTGCACGCCCTGCTGCCTCTTGGGCACCCAGGTCTTCTGGGCCACAGGAGGTACTGGGTGCAATGCAGGACTGCCATCTGCCCTTCTCCCAGGCCAAACCCTGAAGTGTGAAGCACCCCAAGTCCAGATACCTCTTTCCTTTTTTAATACTTCTATATATTAAATCAATTTAAAGCAAGCTTTGACATTTCACAATCAACTATAACATAATACTTAAATATCTGAACATAAATTATGACCTTGGATTATAATTTATGCCAAGCTGGGGCTTTTTGTTTTTTTTTTAAACCTTTCTTTTTTTCCCTTCTCTGACGACTTCATGAAGAAAGAAGCCATACTAATAATGGAGTCACTTCCAGCAAATTCTCCAGGCTTAAAGCCATATAGATACTGCATTAAGGGCATTTAGTGATGGGATCAGGAGTGATCTCTGACTTTCAGAAGTAAATATCACTTTTTAATTACTTAGAAACTCCCTCTCAGAAATAGAAAGCCCGCTGAAGGTTACTTTTTCCTTGAACTGTAGAGCAAACATTAAAGCAAGAATGTTACCTCTGGATTATAAGGTCCTTTGCAGCTGAGTGCTGTGGCACTGTCAGAGGGCTGCAGGCAGGGGCCTTCTTGACAGTCCAGGGCTAGATGCTTACAAAACTGACCTCCCCTCACGGTGACAACAAAAGCATTAGGGTCAGTGAGGAGGGAACTATGAGACAAACATGGCAGGTTTACTGGCCTCCTAACAGGCTGTGTCACAATCATATAAAAACCATCAAAGTATTTATCCTTCAATATGTGACCAATGTTTACAGTGCTGCAATACCTTCTACTCCCTGAGGCTTCTGTTTTAAAGCAATGCAAGCGCACACATGGGTGCGCGCACACACACACACACACACACACACATACGCGTGCACACACACACACACACACACACACACACACACAATGAAGGAAACAAGATGGGGGAATACATGAGGGAAAAAATCTAAGTGGCCAAACCCCAAGAGAACCTGCCTGAAATGTCCATTTGAGTTCGACACACCATATGGTCAAGAGGTATTCAGCAAAAACTTAAAGCATTTTTCCCCGGAGAACAAAATAAGCTGCCTGCAACTAATCAAACCCTCCGTGATATAGTTTTCATTAGCATTTATTATAGAAAGCTTTCTCAACTATCATACTATTCACCGTTAGAACAGATATGCCAATGTTTTATTCATTATAAACAAAAATATATTTATTTAAAAAAGGTTTATATACACTTTTTACACCTAATGTGCTGAAGCATTATCTTTTTTAACTTTTGAAAACTAAACTGTTATATACCAGAACAAACAAATGAACCTGTTGCCGTCGAGTCGATTCCAACTCACAGCGACTCTACAGGACAGCGTAGAACTGCCCCACAGGGTTCCAAGGAGCGCCTGGTGGATTCGAACTGCCGACCTTTTGGTTAGCAGCCAAGCTCTTAACTACTGTGCCACCGGGGCTCCACACTGTCACACACTGGATGAAAAATGAAACCTTCCTTTTCAGACTATCTTCAAGGCTGCTGCGGTGTCCATCTGCTCATCTGGGTCCCCTGGAGCCCACCAACAGCACAGCACTCTCCTCTGGCAGCTTGCAGTCACGGGAGGCTGTGAACCCAGGGGCTTGCCTTTCCTTGGGCTGTTCCAAGGGGTTGCCGAGGATGTGTCCTGCCAGATCTCCTTTTCCACCACCCCAGGTCAGCCCAGGGCTTGGCAAATGACATAAGCCAGACCCATAAAACACTTTTCTTGCAACTTGGATCTTGAATGGAGTGATGCAGGAATGACAGAAATTGTTTGGGTTCCTACATTGAAGCAAAGGCTTCCAGGCAAGGCTGTCTAGAGTGGGGTTGACAAACAGAACTTTCCGTGAAGACTGAAAGGTTCTGTATCTGCGCTGTTGAGTACAGGGGACACTAGTCACACATGGCTACTGTGCACTTGAAATGTGACCAGGATGCCGGAGGCGCCCAGTTTTCATTTTATGTAGCTTTGTTCATTACAGTATAAATACAGAAAGTTCCCGGTGCTTGGTGGCTGTGGTACACGGTGACACAGGTCAAGGGTTTCCGGCCAGGGAGAGAACCTCTGGAGTGGCCGCCCGGCTCCCAGGAACTCCCTTTCGGTTGTAACATTTGTTTCTGTTTTCAAACCAAAGGAACTGATACAATGTGCGGGGATTTCAACATTTAAAGTGTCTTAGTCAATGATGTGGACGCCCTGGCAGCACAAATGGTTCCATTAGTGCTTGGCTACTATCCAAAAGGTTGGTGGCTCGAATCTACCCAAAGGCAATTTGAACAAAAGAGCTCGTGATCGACTTCAAAAAATCATAGCCACTGAAAACCCTATGGAGCACAGTTTACTCTGCCACACACGGGTCCCCGTGAGTGGGAAGTGACTGGATGAAGACTGATCTGGGTTTTTGTTTTACTAAATGATGTACCCGAAGTGAAAAGGACTGAATGACGCCCCCCTACCCTCAAGTTCACCTGTCTCAGTAGGTGCTTGCTGCTTGGCACAAAGGGGGGACAGAGAAGAAAAGAGTCAGCAAACGCAGAGTGACAGCGCTGGGTTCTACCGTCCAGGTAACCTTCGTCAGACTAACCTGATCTGGGGAGAAGGGAGACATGCCCGCACCAAAAGACAGATCTGTTCTTCCAACCCTGCTGCCCCAGTGCAGGGTGACGGCTTTCTAACAACTGAACCTATACCAAGTTTGCTTCACGTCAAATACGGTCACTGCCCAGAGAAAACAAAACAGATAAAAGGAAACGGTCTCACAGAGTCTTCTGTATTTTGATCTCTACCTAGCGGCATACACGTATCAGAAAAACTACTACTGCCATGTTAACAGGACTCTCCTACCTATACTGACCACTTTGTGCCACAATGAGCTTTCACAGCTATGTCTGCTCTATATGTTATATTGCTTCTTTTTTCCTCTCCAGTTATTTATATATGTTATATGTATTATACAGGATAAACATATACATGCATATGTGTGTTATATAGATGTAATTGATTTAAAGTCACATCAGTATCTCTAAGTATATCCAGGGATTGAGACTAGGGTGGATATTTCCTTTCTTCTGGGATTATGACATTTTTTGGTATGAACATATGTATGTGATTGTGGTGTGATACATATATATATACGACTGTCTTAAAGAAAACTTGATTAATTTCTTTTAGTACAGTGATATTTACTAGAAATACAACATTGCATGTTTACCTCACTGAATAAATCATACAATTACTAAAATAAGTTGTCAAAACTTCACAGCTTGATATCTATAGATAGCAATATTCTACCCCTTCATGAACTGTTTACTGTTTTATACTTTTCTAAAAAAAATTCTCATAATTTCTTTACTGTCAATTTATGTCCACTAAGTATCATTAAGAAATGTTGAAAGCAAACTAATTACGCAATGATATTTCCTAACCCAAATGGACAGTGAAAACAGGAGCAAACCACACAGCCTGTGCTTTGAGAAGGAACAGTTTTATCATCTCTAATGATTAAATACTAAGGATCATATTAGTTATCTATAGTATGTTACAAATTACCCCAAAATCTAGTGGTTTAAAACAACAAACATTTATTATCTCCCAGTTTCTGGGGGTCAGGATGCAAGAGAGGCTTAGCTGGGTCTTAGGGCTACAGGGCCCTCAGGAGGCTGCAGTCCAGTGTGGGCTGGGGGTGCCCTCTGATGCTGGCCCACCTTCACCTCACCCTGGGAGTGGAGGCCTAGTACTGTAGGAAAAGCCAGAGGCATATAAGACGTGGAACTCATCACAAGGGCACGAACTCTACCCGGAGGGTACCTTGGCCAATCTGGTCATCGTCCTATCCTGGCGCTTTCGGGGTGTCTCCGGAAGAAGATGGGCTCTGTGGGGTACAGCCTGCCTTTTTATCTTTTTAAATTTTAAACAGAAACCAAAAAACAAAGTAAGCAAAAATAAAACAGGCATGGCATTTCACCTGAGTGAGCCCGTAAAAAGGAACGGGAGAAGCACCAAACACTCGGTGAAATGACAGTGTAAGACAATTTTGTTATTTAGGGAACCAGTAAGTACGCACGACTCCTGTTATTTAGGGGACCAGTAAGTACGCACGACTCCTGTTATTTAGGGGACCAGTAAGTACACACGATTTCTGTTATTCAGGGGACAACTAAGTACGCACTATTTCTGTTATTTAGGGGACCAGTAAGTACACACTATTCCATAGTAAGAGTCATTCCTCAGAGTATATCCAAGCAAGATTAAGCAACTCTAACGTCCTGGAAACAAAAAAGTTATTCTTGTTAAATATGTCCAACATCCAGCTAGTTCTTCAAAACTCTAAGCCATGTCACAACACAAACAGAAAACCTTCTCCTGTACACTCAAAACAAAGTAAGAATAACTACATCCACAAAACAACAAAAATCCCTATCCAAAGCAGCAAGAAACACTGCCCACAACATGTTATAACAACATGAATGGATTCACATCTACAGCTTTTTTCATGTTCAGTTGGCTCATTTTATAACAAGCACCTGATAGGTATTATTTAAACCTTCACCGTATATAGTATGTTAATACCATAATTATTAAAGCAACACTGGCCAAAATCATGATACTATAATGCTGGGGAAAAACCCCACAACATTGGCCACATGGAGACTTCCTAGTCACTCCAGTTTGCTCATAAATGAAGAGAAACGTAAGCTGCGGATTTAATCAAACTATTTTACATATTTTTAGAGTTTAGCATTTCAAACTACTTAAAAGACATGGTGGGAAGTGAAATCTATTTAAACTTATTTTGCCTGGATTGCTGATGCTCTTTTTCTTTCTCACTGGTACCTCATAACTAGCTAGCTGTTGCGCATGTGGGTGAATGGGCAGGTGAGGCGGGTCAGCCACTCTCTCCTCTGCTCCTTCACCAGTGTCCCGATGATCACACACACAACAATAGATGGGGGGAGACAAGCCCTGCCCTCTCCTTCTGTTCCAGGAGAACATTTTCAGGGGACTTCCAGGCATGACAGGTATTCAGGGCCCACAGGAATTACTCTAGCGAGAACAACGGAAGTTCTGCCATCATCGTTCTACAACATGTGGCTCTGTCAACAACGGATTTACAGAGGTGTCCCTCTGACAAATTCAGTTGGAGAGATTAAAACTAAGCCATGCTTGTTTTTCTTTTTCTGTTTATTATTGTTGTAGTTTAAATGAAGTTTACATTTCAAGTTAGTCTCCCATACAAAATTTTATACATACATCGTTATGTGACCCTAATTGCTCACCCCATTCTGTGACAGCACACTCCTCCTTTCCACCCCTGATTCCCCATGACCATTCAACGAGCTCCGAACTCTCCCTCCCTTCTCATCTCATCTCCAGACAGAAGCTCCTCCTTTGGTCTCTTGTGTCTATCTGACTAAGAGGCACACTCTTCACGAGTATCATAAGCCATGTTTTTTTAATAAAGCTATATAGTGTGTATTTTAAATGGAAAGCTCTAAACAATGAAAACATAATATGCATTGTGAATTTAAAACGTGTATTCAGATTTTTCTGGGGTAGATGTTTAGCTAGTTCACAGTCAATTCCTAGACTCAATCTTTACACCCAATAAAAGCAATAAAAACTAGTTGAAAGACCAATGGCGGGGAAGGGGGAGGAAGGGGGAATGGAAAGAGGGAAAGAACATTAAAGAGAGGAAGTGGCACAAGTGAGCTTGTGGCATCATCTCAGGGGCGGGGAGCGCCCACAGGGGAGGTCAAGTATGGGCACAGCACAGTGTGCCTCTGAACACAGCCGCCCCCAGGAGCCGTACTGGGGAAAGACGGTAAGTGTCACTGCTACCACAAGTCCCTTCCCCACTCAGGAGAAAGAGGTGTGAAGACAGTCCAGTGAAGAACAGAAAAATAAAACACTTTTTGAGGGACAGAGCCCCTTTCTCACTGGACTGTTCTACAAGATGGGGAGGCAGGCATTTTGGTTTTTATCTGGTAAGAGGATAGCCAAAGAAAGAAGGCAGAAAATGTCATAATCATCTAACCATTAATCACTCCTAACGATCAGCAAGGATTTAGTAAAAAGGCGAGGAGAAAGTGAAAAAAAAAAAATGCAACAAGATTGGCAGGATCAGGACAACTGGGTAGCAAAAGCACAGGAGTGAGTGATCTTTGAAACATTGGTGACTGGAGCTGACATTTGCTGACAAGTAGCAAATTCAGGTGTTCCGCGATTTACAGGTTTTATCTCATTTAATCCTCCCGACCACCTTATGACGCAGGGACTATCACTATCCTCCATACAGATAAGGCAACTGAGGCCCAGAGAGATGAAAAGTCAGGGCTAGTAAGGCATGAAACCAGGACCGCAACCAGGCAGGCTGGCTCCGGAGTCGGCTCTCTTACTCCACATTCCAGAGAGCATCCCAGCCCCCTTCCCAAACACACACGCTTGCACACGTGTGGCTCTCATCCATCCGTTCTATCTGAAGCTGGAAGAGTCAACAGCTGCTAGAGGACAGAGATCTAGTCTCCAAAGACTCCAGGCCCCTGCCACGAACTGGGGAATGGTGTGAAGCAAAGATATGTACCATGGGAAATGGGCATGACCCTGGCTAGGTGGAGGAAGCTCGGAAGAGGACTTTTATAAAGCTGCCTACCGGGCTGCATCCCCAACTGATTCCTGCCTCTCCTCCACCGATTATCTTAGACTAAAAGAAAAAAAAAAAGGAATCCCTAGCCCTCAACCAGAACCTGAGTCATTGTGCAATGGAACAAACAGAATGTCCTGGCAGAGGCTCATGTTCAAAACATGTGGGAGACAAAAAGGCATGGCACAGTAACTCTACAAAATTATGCAAACTTCCTCACTCCTCACACTAAACACAGCACCCATGTCAGAAAGTGAAGGCACGTATCACGTGAAACATACAGCCCGTTACGTAAGGAAGCATAAGGCAGGAACTAAAGACAAGGTCTCACAGAGCTTCTGCTACAATTCAGAGACTACAAGAAGTCAAAGGGTCAATGACAAATCAAGAGACTGAAAAAAGACTGCAGAGCTTAGAAAAACACTGAAGACCAAAACTACATCGTAACAGAGCTAATGAACGAGTTAGAAACAGCACCAGAAAACATGGAAGGCTAAAGAAGGAATCTCGCTACAGGCAAAGTACTTACAAAAAGGAAGCATACACACAGGAGGCAGAAATAAACTAAGTGAACAGATACAGAGGAGGAACAGCTATTCAGTGGAGAACATGGATGTTCCTGAAGCAGAAAACCCAACACATCTTAGGAACATCAGACACCAGTCTAAGGATGAAAAGCCCCACAATGAAGATAGCAAACAGGAGGCGGGAAGAGTCAGGGCACTTCAGTGTCACCCCTCAGCAGCTGAACCAAGGCTAGCGACTGCCTCCCCCAAACGTCCTCCTATGTGAAAACATAACCCTGTTTAAGCCACGGTTGGCGGGCTTCTCGGTTACCTGCAGCCTACTCTGCCTCTTACCCTAATCCTTCAACCAAATCACGCTTTTACTCCCCTTTAGGTTCACCCTCTATAGCCTAGTGCTGCAACACTTTAACTACTTTCTTGCCAAAACCAAACCAAGCCCGTTGCCATCAAGTCAATTCCAACTCATAGAGACCCTACAGGACAGTACAACTACCCCATAGGATGTACAAGGAGTGGCTGGTAGATTTGAACTGCCAACCTTTTGGTTAGCAGCCGAGCTCTTAACCACTGAGCCACCAGAGCTTCACTTTCTCGCCAGTATCCTTAAAATCCCATTTCCTTAATCTTGATTGTAGCCAATCGGCAAGCTCTGCACCTTGCACTTAATGGCCTGTCCACCTTCTCGGATCCTACGTCTGGACAGAACAGCACTGCTGCAGGAAATCTCTGAATCCATCCAGTGACGCCACTCTGAATTGAGCCTCCAGTGCCAGAGAAGCCCTGGTCAGGAGTCACTCTCTCCTCCCATAAAGGCTGTCCAACCCCGCACTGCCTTCCTTACACCCTACATCAGCAGTAGGGACTCCCACGACTCTGTCTCTCCCCGGGCCCCCTTGCTCTCACCCGTGTACCATCTCAATTCCTGGCCTGTCTCCACAGATTACCTCTGGTCCCGCCCCTTTCCTCACCTCCCAGCGCCCTTGGTCTGGGGTGGGGGAGTGTGGGGAGGAAGTGTCCCTTCTCCTCCGGGATCTGAGACCTGGGTTCGCCACACTCTCCCTCTTTCCCCCATATACAGACCCTCCCGCTGGCTGTGCCTTGCTCTCTACGCACGTGCCTCGCGTTTCCACAGCTACTGATTCACTAAAGCATTTCCTCACCTACAGGACACAAAATATAAGCATGCAATCTGGCAATCATTTCGAGAATGATTTCGGGTGGTCTAGCTGGCAGCAATGTGACACATACCCATTTCAGCGAGCTGAACCCATGAAAACTAAATTTACGTTTTCATTGTTTGGAATTTAGTAAATGATTTGTCATAATAAGACATAAAATACTTTCAGTTGAAAATGACTGTTTGGGGAGGAAAGAAAATACGGGGCACGGAATCGTTTTCTCCAGATACATTTGGCAAGTAATTCTGAAAAGGTTTCCCATAAAACAAAAGAAATATAAAACAGCCAATTTTGGACTGAAATCGAGAATGGCATGACAGAGGGATTTTGGGGAAAGATGTGCCTGAGTAGAACAAGGGACTGCAGCTGCCCACCTGGCTGACCGGGGAGCCGGGTGTCCACGAGCCTGCTGCCAGGCCACCACCAGGGCTCTGCGGCCGTCACCATGCTGCCCGACCAGCTGCTGTGGGCGGGGGGGGGGGTTCTAGTCCACACACAACCTCAACCAATGGGTGCTCCACTCTGAGCTACTTGGGAAGAGGGGTCACACATGAGCCCCTTATGATTTTTTTCTATGAGTTCAGGAATAGATACAAATTGTACTTTTAGAAATACCCAAATCTTGGAAATACTTGGATGATATATTAGTTTTATGTAGTCTTAGATTGTAAAGTCTATATTAAAAACAAAGAAGACAAATAAACTGGGAGCATTTAATTCCGTGTACCTGAGGTGCAAGGAAGGAAGCAGAGAGAAAAGGATGCAAAGAACAAAGAGGCACCATGAAACACAAGCAGAAAGGAAGGTGGCATGGGAACACTGGCCAGAGTGGAGGAGACCGCGCTCACAGCCCCCCGTCTTCCTCCCTGGAGCCCAGAGTGGAGGAGACCGCACTCACAGCCCCCCGTCTTCCTCCCTGGGTCCCAGAGTGGAGGAGACCGCGCTCACAGCCCCCCGTCTTCCTCCCTGGGTCCCAGAGTGGAGGTGACTGCACTCACAGCCCCCCGTCTTCCTCCCTGGGTCCCAGAGTGGAGGAGACTGCGCTCACAGCCCCCCGTCTTCCTACCTGGAGCCCCGCATGGAGGTGACCGCACTCACAGCCCCCCGTCTTCCTCCCTCGGTCCCAGAGTGGAGGTGACCGCACTCACAGCCCCCCGTCTTCCTCCCTGGGTCACCTCCCTGGGCCATGTAACTGTGTAGAGCTCTGGGCCCTCTGCAGTGAGCTCCAGTCACGTGACTTTGGTTGGCTAGTGGAGTAATGTGCACGTTTCCAACTTGTACTGATGCACTCTGCTGCTGCCCCTGAGAACAGGCCTGACCCGGCCTGCTGGAGGATGAAGGGCACGTGGCCACCCTAGACCAGGCAACAGTCGGCCGACCAGCGGGCACATGAGCGGGCCCCAGGGCACCAGAGCTGCCCTCCATGCCCAGTGTAATCACACACCTGCAGGCTAGTGAGCCCCCCACACACACCTGCAGGCTAGTGAGCCGCACAAATACTGCCATAAGCACTGAGCTTCAGAGTGGTTTAATTACACAGAGTAACTGAAACACAGACAGGAAAATTCAGGGGGAACAATCACTAGAAATAAAGAGAGGCACTGATGTGTTTCATTTTTTTTGAAACATCTGAACCTGTCTCAACAGATCCTGAAAAAACACAGAGCGCAAACTGCCAGGATTACAAACAGAAACCGATAAATCCACAGTAAGGGAAGTTTGCATACACTTTTAACAGAAATTATTAGATAATGCAGACAAAAAATTGTTACGGATATAGATCAGAAGCTGGCATATTGGGGCTTGCAGATCAAATCTGGCTTTCCATGTCTTTGTAAATAAAGTTTTATGGGGACCTGGCCACACAACGGCCACACCTTCCATTTGTGTACTGTTTAGGGTGGCTTTTACGCTGGAGAAACCAGTAGTTGCAACAGAGACCCTGTGGCTTGCAAAACTTAACAAATTTATCATCTGGCCTTTCAGTGTGTCCACCCTGACAGACTATTAGAAACATACAAATAACAAGCTTGATTGAAAGGACCCCGTATCTCATCTGTTGTTGTTGTCGTTAGGTGCTGTCCAGTCGATTTCAACTCACAGTGACCCCATGTGACAGAGCAGAACTGCCCCATAAGGTTTTCTAGGCTCTAATCTTTACAGGAGCAGGTCGCCAGGACCTTCTCCCAAGGAGCAGCTGGGCGGGTTCAAGCCGCCGACCCTTCAGTTAGCGGACAAGCGCTTAACTGTTGTGCCACCAGGGCTCCTCACTCGATCTGTTACTTCCAGGTATACACGCTGACGCCTGGGAGAGCCAGAACTCGACGGGACTGCCTTGTTTCTCCAGGTCTTGCAAGTTTCCCGCCTTTGACGGGGTGCAATCTTACCACTTTTCTGTCACTCTCTATTAAACCCGACTCATAACGACCCTTTAGGACAGAGCAGAACTGCCCCATAGAATTTCCAAGGAGCGGCTGGTAGATTTGAACCGTCGACCTTCTGGTTAGCGGCCGTAGCTCTTAACCACTATGCCACCAGGGTTTCCCACTCACTATTAGTGGAAAATATTTGAGTTTTCCTTCTCTGACAGGCTTCCAACCTTACACAGGTTCCAGCTTTCGCAGGTTTTACTGTACATGCAACATATATGAAAACTAAGTAGATGGTAAGTCTCAGCGGACATCTTAACAAATACAAAATAACTTGTCTACATACAAATAAACAAAAATCAGATACAAAATAGAAAATCTCCAAAACTATCTGTTTCAAAATTAAAAACATACATCTAAACAACTGACTTATGAGAAAGCAACAAGCATGGTAAATATCTCAGTCTTTCTAAAATCTATCTATAAATTTAACAAAGAACAAACAAGTCTAACAGGTTGGCTACAATTCAGAGGTAGCAGCTAGGTTATTTGGATCAGACAATTCTCCCACTGGAAACAATAAAAATGTTGGATTTAAGAATATAAAAAGAAGTGAACACATTGAAAAAGCACTGGGGGTCCAAAAGGACAGTAAGGAACTCCTGTGTCATTTTAGGGATGGAATCCAGAACTCACAGCTATAGGGTTGCTATGAGTCAGAATCGACTCCATGGCAACGGGTTTGATTTTTTGGTACAGTTGTTTATATCCTGAGGCAATTCACGACTACTACACGTTGGGCTCTCATCCCAAGGTTCCGAGGTCACAGGGAGAGAGAAGAACAGAAGTCAAGGCACAGAGCCAAATCAAGGTGAGGTTATAGGACACCCACCCACTATTAAGTTGGACTTCAAAGGGCTATATATTCTAAGGAGAAACGTAAATCAGATCTCTACCCCCATAACCAGAAAGGGGCACAGAAAAGGTTGCCTTGGTACTGAACATGCAAGAGGAAGGGGAAAAAAGAAAAGAGAGAAAAACTGCCTGAGAAGTTGTGGCCAAAGAACTGCCATATGTAGTTCTGCATTCCAGTTTTGCATAGCATGGGTATTCCAGAGACCCTCAAGAACTGAACTCAATCTGATGGCTTCAAACTGGTACTGTTCTCAGGCAAATGGCATAGATGCAAAAGCTCTCTAGGGGAAGGCACATTCATCCTAGGTCAGGGAACTCCCACGAACAGTTTCCCAAGGGTAATGACTAACAAGCAGTCAAAGATACTGAGACACAAAAAGAGAAAGATAACATAAACAGGAACCAGTAGAAACAACAGAGTAAAAAGACCCAGGCAGACTCCAGAAACTGAATGATCAGATAAAAAGTTTAAAGCAACTAGGTTTACCATATTTAAATAAACGACAGACTTGAAGATTATCTGCAGGGAACAGGAAACTAGAAAAAGTGATGGCAGATTTTAAAACAAATCAAATAGAATTTCTAGAAAGGAAAAATAGAGTAACTAAAATAAAAACTTGACAAATATATCTGACAGCAGACTGAACACACTAAAACAAGGAGTAAGCAAACTGGAAGATGGATCTGAAGAATTATCCAAAATGCAGCATACAGAGAAAAGATGGGCAATACAAAAGAGAGGTTAAGAGACATGGATACAGTGACAAGGTCTAACATACACTTGATCAGAGTCTGAGAAGAAAGGAAAGAAGGAATGGGCTAATGCATTATTTCAAGATGATGGCTAGACATTTCCAAAACATTAAAGGACTCCAATTCACATATTAAGAGTGCCAATGAATTAGAAGGTAAGTAAAATGAAATCCACACCTTACTAAGTTATAACGGAAATTCAGGAAGCCTAGAACAACAACAAAGAAAGGAACAAGAGTTAGAACAGCACTGACTTCTTTGGAGCAATGCTGGAAGACAGAAGAGAGCACAATATCTTCACAGAGCTGAAAGAAAATAAATGCCAATCTAGGAGTCCACACCCAGTGAAAATATCATTCAAGAATGAACGCAAAAAACATGAGAAGAAAGATAAAATAGTTAAATTCAAAACAGACTGAGATTTAAAATATAAAAATGAAGCTATACAAGCATTAAAAAAATGGGCTGAATTTTTAATAACCTGGGTTTATGTCTCAAAATCTAGAGGTAATAAAAAAGATCAATACATTTTTATGTATTAAAAATCTTACAAAGTGAGAGAAAGAGAGAGAAAGGCAAGACAGTAAGCAAAGACAAATGACAAACAGTAAAAAAATATTTGCAACGGAAGAAAAGAATCACAGATAAAGAACTAAACTCATAACGTATAAAAAACTAATAAAAATTGAGACCAATGACCCACGAGAAAAGGAAAGAGGGAAAAATATATGAACAGACAATTAAAAATGCAAATGGCCCTTAACCATGAAAATTATCAATGTTGCTGTAAGAGAAATGCAAGCTAAATAACCCCCAAGACAGCCCTTCTCATCTATCAGACTGGCACTAACAGTTCTCTTATGTGGCTATGGAGAAATATGTATGCTTATACTTTGCTACTGGGAATGCAAAATGTTACAACCACTGAGGAGAAAAGTTTGGCAATACTTCAGGAAATACACACTTTGGCCCAGAAATCTCACTTCCAGGAATCTGATAGAAGATGTTATTTTGTTGTTGTTAGGTGCTCTTGAGTCAGCTCCGACTCATAGCGACCCTGTGCACAACGGAAGGAAACACTGCCCCGTCCTGCACCATCCTCACAACGGTTGTTGCTGTCTGAGCCCACCGTTGCAGCCACTGTGTCAGTCCATCTCCTTGAGGGTCTTCCTCTTTCTCGCTGACCCTCTACTTTATCAAGCATGATGTCCTTCTCCAGGGACTGGTCCCTCCTTGATAACACATCCAAAGGAAGGAAGGCAAAGTCTCACCAATCTTGCTTCTAAGAAGCATTCTGGCTGTAATTCTTCCAGGACAGATGTGTTTGTTCTTCCAGGAGTCCAAGGTACACTCAATATTCTTCACCACCACCATAATTCACAGGCATCAATTCTTCTTTGGTCTTCCTTATTCACTCACTGTCCAGCTTTCACACACATATGAGGCGACTGAAAATATCCTGGCTTGGGTCAGGCGCACCTTAGCCTTCAGAGTGACATCTTTGCTTTTTAACACTTTAAAAGAGAGATTGGTAAAAATGTGAAATAACATATGCACAGGTTTTTCACTGTGACATTATTTGTCATAACAAAAGAATGAAAACAAGCCAAGTATCTATCAATAGGGTACAGGCTGAATGGAGAAAAAAGAAATGAGGAAGAAATTCGTTGTACCATTTTACACTCCTACCAGCAGCCAACGAGAGTTCCAGGTGCTCCACATCATTGTCAAGACTTGGAATTGTCAGTCTTTTTAATTTTAGTTATTCTAATAGGTGTTTGGAGTCCCTGGGTAGTGCAAATGGTTAAATGTCCAGCTGCTAACTCAAAGGCTGGTGGTTCAAGTCTACCCAGAGGCACCTTGGAAGAAAGACCTGGTGATCTACTTCTGAAAAATCAGCCACCGAAAACCATACGGAGCCCAATACCACTCTGACACACATGAGGTTGTCATGAGTTGAAATGACTCAACAGCAATTGGTTTGTCTTTTTTGGTTTTGTAAGTGTTTAGTGGTATCCCTCTGTAGTTTTAATTTGCATTTCCCTAAATGATAAATGTTGCTGAACATCTTTTCATGTGCTTACTTGCCATCAGTGTATCTTCTTTAAGGGGACCTGGTGGAGCAGTGGTTAAGCACTCAGCTGCTAACTGAAAGATCAGAGGTTTGAACTCACCAGTCGCTCTGTGGGAGAAAGATGTGGCAGTCTGCTTCCACAAAGACTACAGCCTTGGAAACTCTATGGGACAGTTCTACTCTGTCCTGTAGGGTTGCTACGAGTCAGAATCGACTTGATGACAACGGGTTTTGGCATCTTCTTTGGTGAAATGTCCGCTCAAATCTTTTGCCCATTTTTTAAATTAGGTTGTTTGTTTTCTTCCTACTGAGTTTTGAGAGTTCTTTATATATTCTGCATACAAGTCCTTTGCCAGATATGTGATTTACAAGTATTTTCCCCCAGCCCATGGCCTGCCTTCCAATCCTCTGCAGTGTCTTCTGAAGAGCTGCTGCTGTTACTTGTCAGCTCTGACTCACGACAATGTCACGTATAACAGAATGAAATCAAGCCCAGTCCTGACCACCGTTGTGGTCCTGCTTACGCCTGAGTCCACTGCTGTGGCTCCTCTGAAGAGAAGACATGCTCAACTTTGGTGAAGTCCACCATTTCACTTTCTTTCTCATATGGATCGTGCTTTTGGTGTCTTACCTAAAGAAATCTTTGCCTAACCTAAGACCACAAAGATTTTTCTCCCCTAGGTTTTGTTGTAGAAATTTTGTTTCAGGTTTTATATTTAGGTTGATGATCTGTTTTGAGCTAATTTTTACATGTGGTGTAAGATATGAATCGAAGTTCCTTTTTTTTGCACATGGATGACCAACAGTGGAAAAGACTATTGCTTCTCTAATGGACTGCCTTGGCACCAGCCTGTATTTTAAATTTGTACTATTTGTTATTATTGTCTTTAAGGGGCCTACTAAGAATCTGTCTCAAGATAAACAGCATATACGCCTTCTGCCTAAAAAATGCCTAGAATTATCAGAAGAAAAAAAAGAGAACAAATTCTTAATGATGGTGGATTTTTGACAGAGGAATCTAGAGCCTAAAAGGTACAATGCAGGAATGCCTTGGAGAGCGGAAGCAGCTACAGAGGCCTTGGATCAGTGGCCCAGGAATTGTCAGGGAAAGGGGCTAAGAAACAGGAATTTCCGTAGCTGTCAGGTAAGCCCTATGCTTTGGCCACCTCGTGTTTATAAAATACTAGGTCTGGCCTTGCTGTTTCACATGAAAAAGGAGTGGCACACACATCTGTTATAATCAGCAGATGAGCATAATGGTGTTTTCTGTCAACAGTTTAACAAAGCCTCTGTGTTTGTAGTGACGGCACCATGTAAATGATGAGCGAGAGAATCTAGAAACAGCTAAAGATGACAACATTTCTAACACTGAGCTCGAGTTCTGTAAGAGTCGGCTTTGGGGACACTACAGCCAGAGTGTTTCTGTGACATAAGTAGGAACAACAGTTCATAAATCATCTTGTCAGGCTCTCTCTGACTATAAACTCACCCCCGCAGCTGTTCTTTCAGCTCATTACACCAAAGTTGTCTGTTCAATAGACTTTTTCTCTAGGAGAAACATAAGATCAGTGTACTTAATGCTAAAATAGCCTTTATACCTTTGTTCATGATCATGAATGTGACAGATAAAAGTTTACTTAAAGATAGTGTTCAAAATGTGTTCATAAACCAAATTGTTTTTCTTAATTTTAAACAAAAAGACTACTTAAATTAAAAAAAAAAAAAATCATTTTTCTCTGAAAGCTGTAGTCTCCACAAACCTCTCCTTTCAGAAAGAAGAAAAAACTAGAGAAATTAAAAAAACAAAAACAACCTGAGTCAGTAGAAATGGAGACCCTAGGCGCATATACTCCCTCACCTCACTGGGCCCAGGGCATCCTGGGAAATACACCCTCCCCACTCGGCCCTGCCTCCCTTTGGGCCTGCCACCCCTCGGCCCTGCCTCCCTTTAGGCCTGTCACCCCTTGGCCCTGCCACCCCTCGGCCCTGCCTCCCTTTGGGCCTGCCACCCCTCGGCCCTGCCTCCCTTTGGGCCTGCCACCCCTCGGCCCTGCCTCGCTTTGGGCCTGCCACCCCTCAGCCCTGCCGCCCCTCGGCCCTGCCACCCCTGGCCCTGCCTCCCTTTGGCCCTGCCGCCCCTCGGCCCTGCCTCCCTTTGGGCCTGCCGCCCCTCAGCCCTGCCGCCCCTTGACCCTGCCACCCCTTGCCCCCACTGCCCCTTGGCCCTGCCGCCCCTCGGCTCTGCCACTCCTTAGAACTCACCGAGCCCAGTGCATCACGCACATCACTGGAGAGTTTTATATTTAAGGTATGTCTGCTTTCTCCCTCCCCTGAACAATGCTTTTAGTATCACAATTGTATGACACCATTCTGCAGAGGGCCACAGAGAACACTATCCCTCAGCAAACATTCATTACGTTTTTAAAGCTCTATTCTCTGCCAGGTCCTGGGCCAGAATCAGGAACAGCAGGAGAACCTTCCCCTCACTGCTGCCACACCCGAGGGCAGCTGAACCTTCCGCACCCCAGAAGAGCTGCAAGGTGCCTGGCTCACTGCGTTAAATTGCACGTTTCACTCATTTTTTATTCTGAATCACTGCAGAATATTTTGACACTGTTCCGTACTTGTGGCAATCTAATCATTCTTCTTATTCTACTGCCAAAGAAAACTAATTAAAAACCTAAAAATTTAAACAGAAGAAGTTTAAAAAAATGCTGGTAAAGGGCACCCATAATTTTGAAATCATTAATTGGAGAAAATTTCAGGTTTCCAATAGATTAGGAACCGCTGATTTTTGCTCCCCGCCTTGATGGCAGATGGGGTCACCCCCAAGATAAACAATTTTATCCCACGATGGACAGCTGAGATGTGTTGATCCACGACCCCAGGGCTCTCTGTTTCCTTCAACTCTGAAAGGGATACAGATTTTTGTTCTGAAGGGCCCCTAATGTTACTCATCAGCACACCCTCTGGATGTCGCGGGGGAAAGAGAAGCCGCCCACTGACAGATCAGCTGTCAACACCTCAGCCCGTCTGGTGCGTGTAGCAGAAGGGGCACTGTCTCAGGAGTCAGCGGGCCCACTGGGAGACTCAGCCCCGCACTTCTGCTGCTGCGCTATCACAGGCACGACACTTCACCGTACGCATCGCGGTTTCTCATCTATCACGTGAGGAAGACGAACTGACCTTCCAGTTATGAATATTCTGTCAGGTCGACAATGTCCACTCCTTGCAGAGTCCTCTCATGTGGCAGCCAACAGTGCCCTGAGTTCCCCCCAAACTGTGAGAGATTAATGGGTTTTCAATCTTTGGGGTGCACTGACATCAGCTGAAGTTCAGGGTTCTCAAGCAAAGCCATCTTCCAATTTTAAACCAATCCATCTCCAGTAAAGAAGTTTCCCTTCCTCTCATAGGCCCTTCTACCATGTAGAGGTAGCCAGGGTGATATTTCTGCCTGTGTGGTGTGCGACTGGGGTGTAAATACCCATAGAAGATTTTACTCATGTTGGGTCTTTACTACTTACAAAGTAGCTGGGTTTCTCAGAGGAGTCACTGAAGAAGGGGAAATACAAGTCAATCACTGGCAGATCGTGTACTCATTAGAAAAGCCAGAAGCTGTGGTTTCCACTGACATAAGCTCCCAATGAGCCTGTAAAAGAAAAAGGAAAAGGGGGCCGAATGTCGACTGTGTGTCAGGACAGAGGAAACTGTCCATTTACTCCTGTTCCTCCTGGACATTCTGCTTCCTTCGCTGTGTGTTCCATTCAGCAAGGCTTCTGATACAAACCTACACTGGTAGAGCAAGGAATAATTCCTTTTGCCCCTGTGCACTGTGATTATATGATGTGGTATGGGATTATACAAATATTTTCTCTACTCCAATTCCTTCAAAGTCCTCTCTACCCTTCAATGGTTCTTTACGTGTGGCTGAGCCAGAAGAGCTGTTGATCTGCCTGGCCACCAGCCAATCTTCCTTCCTTCCTTCCTTTCATTCAGAACAACCAGAAATCATGTAAAACACTTTTACACGCAATCAAGGAAAAGTCACAGAGCAATAAGGGTGCTGGGGAAAAACAAAGCAGCAAGTAGGGGACACCTATCCAGTGTTTATCATGTGCCAGGCCCTGGGGTAAGTAGTCTACAAACTCATTTAGTTCTCCCAACTCTTTGAGGTGGGTACCATAACCCCCATTGTGCAGATGGGGAAACCAAGGCACAGAGAAGTTAAAGACACTTTCCAAGGCCCTAAGGCCCTTTCCAGAGCTAGGTATTCATACACAGCCCATCTGACTCTAAAGTCTCCGCCTGTCCCATTACGCTGCCTCTACTGTCACTCATGACAACAAGGAGTACGTGTGGCAGTACTGCTGAGTCCCAACGCCACCAGGCTGGGGAGTACAAAGGGCAGAGGATACCTGGATTACCAAGGAGGTACTATATTCCAAATAAAAAACAGGTAACCTCAAAAGCAAAGGGATATCTGAAGGAGAACACTACGAAGATTAAGATATCACTGGCTGTGAACAGAATACAAGTTCTGACTAAACTGAAAAAGAAGGGTATCATGAAATCATGGCAGTGACACAAAGTCATTAAAACTGATCTTTTAATATAAAAACATCAAAACAATCTTTGAGTGTTTTACATTTTTTACTATTGAACTATAAATTAATCACATCTGGTAGAGCTATAGAATTAGAATAGGCAAACTTTTTGCTTCTGTGCCAGTTGTTATTACTAGTGTGTTTTTTTTTTTTTAAATTGTGGTAAATATATATATAGCAAAACATTTTTTACATGTACGATTTAGTGACATTAATTACATTCATCATATTCTGAAATCATTACTAGTGTTTTTTATTTTTATTGTTTTACTTTAAATCCATTGTATGATTTATCATTTTAAAAAGTAAACAAGGGTAACTGTTAAATGAAAAACTATTTTGTTCTGTAAGCCTTCATCTTAAGTGAGAATAACAGCACAGTTGGAAGAGCGTAGTCAATGTCACTGAACTGTGAATGTAGAAAATTTTGAAACGGTGTATCTTTGGCCATCTGTAATTTTCATCAAAAAAAAAGGTTGAGAATTTAGAGGCTTAATACGTTGTGGGGTTGTTAACCAATGTCAAAAAAAAAACAACATGTGTACTACTATTTCATGAGAAACTATTTGCTCTGTAAGCTTTCACCTGAAGTACAATAAAATATAAAAAAAAAAAAAAAAAAAGTAAACAAGGGTCCGTTACTCCTTAGAAAATAAATTCATCATGCAATTCCTTAAAAAAGGTCCTCTCATTACTTGAAATGATTTAAGTTTAAAAATATATGACAACAATTGCTCAGAAATACAGAATGAAAAGTAAGCTTGTACTTAATAAGTATTTCAACCTCAGACTATACATGACAAGTGAATTCTTTCACTTACGGAAAAGTTAGGAAATTAATTTGGCAATTATCTATGTTTCTTAGAGGATACAGAGACTGGGGCTTCTACAGGGTATATTTGTGAAGTCAGTAAATGACTAGAACTCTCAGCATTTTGGAGCAAAGGAGAATGAAGAAAACCAAAGACACAAGGAAAATATTAGCCCAAAGGGCTAAAGGACCACATGAACCACAGCCTCCACCAGCCTGAGCCCAGAACTAGATGGTGTCCAGCTACCACTAGTAACCGCTCTGAGAGGGATCACAACAGAGGGTCCCAGACAGAATGGGAGGAAAATGTAGAAGAGAACTCAAATTCAGGAAGAAAGACTGGACTTAACTGGTCTGACAGAGACTGAGGAACCCCCGAGACTATGGCCCTCGGACACTTTGCTAACTCAGAACTGAAACCACTCCCGAAGCCCACTTTGCAGACAGAGATTAGACAGGCCTAGAAACAAATAACCCATGTGAGGAACACGCTTCCTAGTTCAGCTGAGACCAGATGGGCAACTCCTGCCCAAAAGCAAGATGAGAAGGCAGGAAGGGACTGGAACTGGACGAATGGACACAGGGAACCTGGGGTGGAAAGGGGGAGGGTGCTGTCGCATTGTGGGGATTGCAATCAATGCCACAAAACCATATGTGTATAATTTTTTAAGAAGAAATTAACTTGAGCTATAAACGTTCACCTAAAGCACAATAAAATTAAATATATATACATAAATCAATATAAAAAAGAACTCTCAGAATATATCAGATATTCATAAGTAAATCATGACATATCCTAAACACCAACTCTGTAAATAAGATCTTCCTTTGTATTACGTGGAGCCCTGGTGGCACAGTGGTTATGAGCTCAGGCTGCTAACCGAAAGGTCAGCAGTTCAAATCCACCAGCTGCTCCTTGGAAATGCCAAGGGGCAGTCTTCCCGTCCTATCAGGTTGCTAGGAGTTGGAACTGACTCGACGGCAACGGGTTTGGTTTTTTGGTTCGTATTATGTAAGTTCATAAACATACTCCATAGAACTTCTGTGTAAACAGAAAATAAATTACTGGATAGAATCAAAAACTCAAGAAAAGACAGTCTGCAATATTATTTAACCAGCTGAGGCCAAACTGCACGGCTCATCACAGTAGGCAGGCCTGCCGTCCAGAACAAGCATCTCTCTGAAATGAACCAAGTTCTTGTCAAGTTTAGTGGGGACTTGGCTTCAACGGGTCTGTGGCTCTTCTGCAGTCCCAAGTCTTGTTATGTGGAGAGCTGAAGAGGAACAAAGCCAGCAGGAGCTCTGCCAGCTGATCTCACTGGACATAGTTTCCCTGTGTCCACACGTGGCTCCACCCTACCCCAGCACTCTGTGAACCTGCAGAAGCTCTTTTCAGATCCTTTAGTCCGTCAAGGTTATCTAAATATGTCACTGTGTAGTGGAGAAGCTTTATATGCCTTATAATAAAATGTTAAGACAAGTAATTCTGCATATAAATCGTATTTTAATAGTATTAAATATAGCATGATTCCAGGAGACAAAACTATAAATATGTAAGAAGAAATTAACATAAGAAAGTCAAGTAAATAAGCTAAGCAAAGATGAATTGCATTTCTAATTAAAACTAAAGTCATTTTAGGCATACTTAAAGATCCATATATAAACAAATATTTTTAGCCTTAAGAGGCAATAAATAATGTAACAAACTAAATTTGAATTAAGTCTTGGGCACACAGGCTTCTATCAGAAACCAGACACAAGGAAGGCGCAAAAATATGAAGAGGATGATCTTTGGATGGTGTGCACACACTTATTCTGTCACCTTACCTTCTCAGATTTTGTGATTTGGGACTAAAATTAGGTGCTGTAAGAGAGGTCTAGTATAAACAAGGTGCTGTCGGAGAGAGTTACGGGGAGTATTCCCGGAGGAGGCGGCATTTCGGGTAGAACCCGACTGCCGTGCAGAGGTCTGAGAAGCAAAGGAAGGGGCCCTCCACACAGACTTCAGCTCAAGGGCAGAAAGGCGAGATTTAGGCCCTTCCAAGGAGAGCAAGGGCCTTGTATGGCTGAGATAGGACATGGACATGGGGTAGGAAGGACGAAGACGGGAAGCACACTTAAGGAAAGCCTTCAGTGCCAGAACGACTTTACGCTTTCTCTGGTAAGCAACACGAGCCACTGAAGGCCTTGGAGCAGAGTTAATCTGGCACAACGTTAGCCACTGAAGGCCTTGGTAATCTGTTACAACTCGAGCCACTGAAGGCCTTGGAGCAGAGTTAATCTGGCACAACGTTAGCCACTGAAGGCCTTGGTAATCTGTTACAACTCGAGCCACTGAAGGCCTTGGAGCAGAGTTAATCTGGCACAACGTTAGCCACTGAAGGCCTTGGTAATCTGGTACAACTCGAGCCACTGAAGGCCTTGGAGTAGAGTTAATCTGGCACAACGCGAGCCACTGAAGGCCTTGGAGTAGAGTTAATCTGGTACAATGTTAGCCACTGAAGGCCTTGGAGTAGAGTTAATCTGGTACAGTGTGAACCACTGAAGGCCTTGGAGTAAAGTTAATGTGGTACAACGTGAGTCACTGAAGGCCTTGGAGTAGAGTTATTCTGGCAAAATGTGAGCCACTGAAGGCCTTGGAGTAGAGTTAATCCGGTACAGTGTGAGCCACTGAAGGCCTTGGAGTAGAGTTAATCTGGCAATCTTAAGGACAGGAACACTCTGTGGAGAGGGGAGAATCCTAGAGGCTAACGAAAAGGAGCTGTATTACATATTAGTTCAGGCGGCAGGTAAAGGAAGTCTGAATTAACAGGGTCGCAGTAAAAAGAAAATGAATTCTAAACAGAAGAAAGGGCTAATTTAAAACAGCGCATTTCCCAAGTACACAGCTATCTCTTCATTTAAAACATCAAGAACGACCTATACTGGCAACCGTTTATGTGCCTTCAATGTAGTATATTTACGCTGTGAAAACTGTTTTCCTAAAAGCAGAGCACTTCTCTTAGCTAGTAAGAATTCTGAATCATAAAGTAGAGCAATCAACAAACCTAGAATCAAATACACTTATAATCAGCTATGGGGCCCTGAAAAGGCTCTCAGACTCAGTTTCCACACAGATCTCTTCGGCTGGATGGCAAAATAAGAGACGATAAAACATTTCTACCCCAGGACCTGGCGTACACCACAAACGTACAGGTTACTCTGTTGCAGTGACACGCAAGTTCAGGTCTATAACAGAGCTTATACAATTCTGAAGTTGCCATTTGGGTCACAGGTTTAGTATTAGACTTCTGATAGTCTAAACTGACAGGGTGACTAAATTGTACATATTTCTCAGCGTCTGAGCAAACTAACTACACTTTGGCATATTAACCCTCAGAATAGTAACTACAGTCATACTGAAACCCAGCGTAATAAGTTTCATATATTAAAAAAATGAACCCGTTACTGGCGAGTTGATTTCGACTCATGGAGATCCCAACTGTCACCATAAATACAAAATAACACAAGATAATCTACATTACAGATTTTAACTTTTGTTATGATTGAAAAAATTTTAATACCTTTATTTTAAATCGTTTCAAAAGAGTAGTTTTTCTGCTAAGGTATCATGAAATGCAGTGATGTCGTATTCACTGAGTTCTGTAGTTTACCTGCTTTTCATCTGCTGCTCAAATGCACAGTACGTGAGAGATGGCAGTCCTACAAAAGAACGCAGTTTTAAAGGAAAAAGCTTGGAGCAGCTGCTTGTAATACAAGAACCAAACCTTGCAGCAAGGGCTGATTAAGACAAAGATAAATATAGTAGCAGATATGTAAGTCTGAAATAGGTTTGAGAAAAACTGTTACAGAGAACATTTCTACGAGCTGCTGAGGAAACTGACGTGCAGTTTTACCTCTGCACGTATATGTAATTGTTTGTTTTTTTAATGAAAGCTATTTACAATGTCCCCTTACAAACAGAGTCATAAAATTGAACTCTTATTTTATACTACCAAACGTCAACCTGGAACACAGTAAAGTTATTATTTAGAAATGACCTTTATCATTGAGAACCAAAAGTATAATGTGAATTAACCTGGAAATGTCTTTCTTTTTCTTTTTTTTATTTTAAAAAACAAGCTAATTGTTCAAGAATCAGGGCACTATTTGATATGAAGTTCTATTTTAAAAATAGGTAATTAAAAGATAAGTTCTAAGTTCTGGCATTTTGTCTTCTGCTTTACAGGAATTAAATATTAATTAAATATTAAATTTAAAAATTTAAATGATGTCATATAAACATTTTATTTTAGTTTTATCTTAGAAACAACAAAGAACGATCATTGGAAGTATCTGAAAATGCTTTTGGCTAGTCTATTAAATCAGTCAGTGAAGCTTAAACTGTAAAACAGATATACATCTACCAGATTGCAGTAATTAAGCTTATGGTTTATTTACAGGCATAAAATAACACTTAATGAAATCTGTCCTAAAATAGCATTTGAAAATAAAAATATGACAAAGATTATAAAGATTATTTCAAAATTGTGATATTTCTTCTTGTGGGATTTTCATTATTGCCCTCAAACCGGAGACTGGAATCCAAGCTGAGTGCAAAAAATGTTGGATACCTCAAATTCCCAAGAAACCTACGAACCCTTGAAGCCTGTCCTTCCTGCAGGTCTTATGAAGAGATGGCCAAGCTGGTTTTGCGGCTCCCCACCAGCACCCTGGGGGAGAAGGCAGAGGAAGGAAATCACTGTAGTCTTAATAAGGAAGCTCCTGACTCTTCTTGTCCTCCCCATGCTCCTTCCCCGCTCTAGTGGGAGGTGGGGAAGGGCTCCAGGAAGTCTCCCAAAAGAAGCTGCTGAGGGGACTGGGATGCCTGCAAGATGAGCAGACTGACACTCCTGTCCCCCAAGGCTCGTATGTTTGGGCAGTACACTTACTGAGTGGCCCCTCCATCTACCCCAGCATGGGGAGAGAGAAGGGGGGCGGCGAGGAGAGGCAGAGAAGGTGGGAGGTGTACATTGGTCGGGCAACCCACACTCCCACTATCTGGTGTTGTCAGGACACAAGAGTCTCCCAGAAGAGTTACAGGCCATCTTGCTGGTATCCCTACCCAAGGACACACCCTATTGAGCAAAGATGTCTGGTTTATATATATTCAGCTGATGAGAAGAACATTGCCTTAAAGAAGACTGAAGTTGATTTTGTCTTTAAAGAAGTCCAAACTACATCCCAGTTAACCAGCCTAATACTGTGTTTGGTAAGTCTGTTCTACTTCTTAGAACGCTGTGTGGTGCCTGGTGTCTTAAAAGCTTGCGAGTGGCCATCCAAGGTACAACAATGGGTCTCTACTTGCCTTGGGCAACAAGGAGAAAAGAGAGTCAGGGATAGGATGGGGGAATGGAAAGTGTGGCTAACTGTCTCCATGAACAACTCTGTCTCCTTTGTCATGAGATCAGAAGAACTGGATGGTGCTGGGCTACCACACTAGTGAACGTTCTGATCAAAGATTCTATAGAGGAATCATGATCAAAAGAGGGAAAATGTAGAACAGAATTTCATAATTCTCATGGAATCCAGACCTTTTACAGCCACAGAGGCTGGATGAATCTCCATAATGACTGCCTTCATGCCACAAATATCCCCTGAAGTCTTCTTAAAATCAAACAATAGTTTAACTTAGCTAGTAAAGAATGCTGCCTTGAGCATTGTGCTCTTTTAAGATTTCTCTATGTGGGATCAAACTGACAACAGAAACTCAGTTGAGCAGATGGCAAAGTTATGTTAATGGGGGAGGAACAACTCGGAAAAGGGGGGTGAGAAAGGCTGCACAACTCAAAGAATGAAGTCAATGTCACTGAATTGTGCATGTAAAAACTGTCGAATTGGTGCATGTTCTCAACAAAAAAATACAATTATATGAAGAAGAACGCAGTATCAGGACTGGAGGAAGACTCACTAACAACCTGTTATATGCAGATGACACAAACTTGCTTGCTGAAAGTAAAGAGGACTTGAAGCACTTACTGATGAAGATCAAAGACTACAGCCTTCAGTATGGATTACACCTCAACATGAAGAAAATCAAACTCCTCACAACTGGACCAATAAGCAACATCATGATAAACAGAGAAAAGACTGAAGTTGTCAAGGATTCATTTTACTTGGAAAACCAATCAATGCCCAAGGAAACAGAAGACAAGAAATCAAATGACATACTGCATTGGGCACATCTGCTGCCAAAGACCTCTCTTTAAAGTGTTAAAGAGCAAAGATGTCACTTTGAGGACTAAGGTGCACCTGACCCAAGCCATGGTGTTTTCAGTCACCTCATATGCATGCAAAAGCTGGACAATGAGTAAAGAAGACCGAAGAAGAATGGACTCCTTTGAATTATGGTGTTGGCAAAGAATATTGAATATACCATGGACTGCCAGAAGAACAAACATATCTGTCTTGGAAGAAGTACAGCCAGAATGTTCCTCAGAAACAAGAATGGTGAGGCTTCGTCTTATGTACTTTGGACATATTATCAGGAGGGACAAGACCCTGGAGAAGGACGTCACGCTTGGTAAAGCAGAGGGTCAGCGAAAAAGGAAGACCCTCAATGAGATGGACTGACACCATGGCTGCAATAATGGGATCAAACACAGCCAACGATCGTGAGGGTGGTGCAGGACGGGGCAGTGTTTCGTTCTGTTGTACACATGGTCACTATGAGTCAGAACCAACGCAATGGTATCTAACAACAATAACACACAAACACACACATATATATAAAATAAAATCTTCCCATGTACTCCCAAAAAATTAAAACGCAAAACATAAAACGACGGAACAAAACATGTTGCTTTTCTTTTCCTTTGGGGGAAAATATTAGATACCATAATCATTATTATTGTTGTTATGAATGGATCCACAGCAAAACAATAAATACAGAGTGACAATAAAAATAAAGACAAAAAAAAAAAAAAAATCCAAACTAGGTATTTCTGGGTTGTCCAGGGACCCAGGATCCTTCTTTCATGTTTTGCCTCCCCCCTCCCCCACAACACTGCCACCCTCTCAGAGATGAAGGAGTGGGCTAATAAAAACACAAATCACAGCCCCTTCCCTATTTCTGTTCCCTAACCGTACCTGTGTGGGCCCATTTCTGGAATCTCTATTCTGTTCCACTGTTCTGAATGTCTGTTCCTACACCAATATCACACCATCTTGATTTCTGTACCTTTACAGTAAGCCTTGAAATGAGGCAGTGCGATTCAGCCAACTTTGTTTTCTTTTGCATTTCCATAGAAATTTTAGAATCACTTTGCCATCTGACACACACAAAACCTACTAGCATTTTAACTGAGGTTGCATTGGATCTACAGATCAATTCAGGAAGAACTGACGTCTAAATAACACTGCCTTCTGATCCATGAACACGTTATGTCTCTCCATTTACTTAAGCCTTCTTTACTTTGTCTTACCAATGGTTTGTAGTTTTCTGTGCACAGATAAACCAAAAGAAAAGAACAAAACACACTGCCATCGAGTCGATTCTGACTCATAGCGACCCTGTTGGACAGAGCTGAACTGCCCCGTAGGGTTTCCAAGGAGTGACTGATGGATTCGAACTGCCGACTTTTAACTACTGCGCCACCAGGGCTCCCGTGTACAGATTATGTGCATATTTTATTAAATTGTCTCCTAAATATTTTGTTTTTTGTTTATATTGTAAATGGCAGTGATTTTTTTAAATTTCAATTTGCAACTGTTCATTGCTAGTACAGTGAAACCTGTGAGAGCCGGAACTCGACAGGACTGCCTTGCTCTCCCAGGCCTCGCGAGTTTTCCATCTCTGACAGGGTGCAGTTTTACCACTTTTTTATCACTCTCTATTAGTGGAAAATATCTGAGTTTTCCTTCTCTGACAGGTTTCTGCCTTACACAGGTTCTGGCTTTCATGGGTTTTATTGTATACAGAAAAGAAAAAATTTTATCTTTAAATATTGACTTTGTATCCAGGGACCTTGCTCAAGTATGTAGTTCTAATAGCGTTTTTGGTAAACTCCTTAAAATTTTCAGTGGGCATGATCATGGATCTGTGAATAAAGAGTTTAGTTCTTCCTCTGCAATCTGCGTGCCTTTTCTTTTTCCTTGCTATACTGTACTGGCTCGGTCCTCCTGTACAATATGAACAAATGTGGTGAGACTGGACCTCGTCTTCTTCCTGTTCTCACAGGGAAAATGTTTAGTTTTTGTTTGTTTTTAACCATTAAATAAATTAGCTGTAGGTATCTCATAAAGGCTCTTCATCAGGCTGAGGAAGTATCCTTCTACTCCCAGCTTACTGAGAGTTTCTTTTTTTTAAATCATGAGTGGGTACTGAATTCTGTCAAAAGTTTTTCTGCAAAGACTGAGATGTCACACAATTTTCCCTCTTTTGTTTTGTTCAGATGGTAAATTACACTCATCAATATATAAATGAAACAAAGCCCACTTAGTCATGCTATCTTACCATTTATATGAATATTTTATCATTGAATTTTATTTGCTAAAATTTTGTTAAGAAGTTACAGTCTATTTTCATGAGGGACACTAGTCTGTAGATTTCTTTCTGTGTTGGTAATATCTTTGATGGTTTTGGTAGGAAGGTAACGCTGGCCTCAGCAAATGTGCTGGGAAGTGTTCCCTCCTACTCTATTTTCTGAAAGTGCTTCGGCAGGATTAGTGATATTTTCCTCACGTGGCTGACAGAATTCACCAGAAAAATCATCTAGGCATAGACTTTTCTTTATGGGAAAAATTATCATTATAAATTTGATTTCTTAAATATGTATAAAGGTATTATGATTTTCTATTTCTTCACATGTCAGTTTTGGTAATTTTGTGTCTTTCAAGGAACTTGTCTGTTTTAATTAAGTTGATGAATTTGCTAGCATAAAGTTGTCACAATAGTTTCTTCTCATCTTATCACCCTTTAAATGCCTATAGAATTTATAGTGGAATCCCATCTTTCCATTCTAATATCAGTCCCCCACCCCCTCTTGCCTGGATCAAGCTAACTAGCCAGAACTCTTACACACTTGAGGAGAGGGGATTTTCAGAGAATCAGCTTTTGGCTTTACTGATTTTTCTGTATTATCTGTGCTCTTCACTAATTTCTGCTCTTTTTTTAAGATGAAATTTAGATAATTGATTCTAGACCTTTCGTATTTTCCAATATAAGCTTTTAAAGCTATAATTTCCCTCTAAGCTTTGCTTTAGCTACATTCTGTAAATTTTAACACGCTGTTTTCATTTTCATAAGTTCAAAATATTTTCTAATTTCTCTTGAGATTTCTTCTTTCACCTATGGGTTATTTAGAAGTGTATTGTTTTAATTCCCAAGTACCTGGGACTTTTCATATATTTATAATATCGATTTCCATGACCTCTGTCTTTTCTGTTTCTTTTAACTGCCTTTTCTCCTGGGCATGGGACAAACTTTTCGGCTTCATCGTATGTCTACTGATTTCTGACCGGTTGTTAGATGTTATGGATTAGTTCCATGAGGGGATTCTGTAATATTGCTTTAGAGTATTAGACTTTGTACTGGCAGGCAGTTAGGTTATTTTCAAAGCAGGTGGATCTTTCTGAGGCTTATTTCTAGAGAACTCTTTATTTTAAGGCTAGTTTGGCCCTACTGTTTAAACAAATCCTTCCAGGGTTTCTACTTAATTCACTCGGTGTCCTATGAAGTCTCTCTGCTCAGCACTTGAACCTTTTCCAGTCAGTCCTGCGTGAATTCTGAGGATTATTCTGCTTACAGTTCTCTGGCCATTCTCTGCCTGGTCCTGTGGGAGTTCTACCCTACGTAAGCACATCTGAGTATTCAGCAACAGACTCAGTGTCAGCCCTGTGCAAATTTCAGGCACTGTCCCTCTGTGTAGCTACTTCCTCTCCTGTGCTGTATCCCACATATTGAAGCCCTTCAGCCTCCCTAGAGAGATCACCACAAACTGCCTGAGTCCCTCTTTCTTAAACTGTGGGCTGGAAAACGCCTCTAGGTAGAAAGGGCAGTGATTTTAGGACTTCCCTGTTCAATTATTTTCTCTCAGGAGCACATCCCTTATTATCTGTAATCCAATGTCTAAAAATAGTTATTTCATGTATTTGTCCAGTTGTCCATTTCTTCACAGCAGGATAGCAAGTCTGGCCTCTATTACTCCAATATGGCTGGAAACACAACAAGGGTACACTTTTCAAGTGGACAAGAGATCAAAACTTTAAACTGGGCTAAACTGAGGTTTTGTTTATTTTTTTCTGCCCCTTCTCTTAAAAATGCAAAAGTAACTAGAAAGTTATTGATCAGTCAAGAACTCATTCATGGATGGAAAACAGAGATTCTAAAAACCTCAGTGAAAGGCAGTAGCTGGAGAAAAATAAAATCATTTCATGTTTATGCTCCATTACGTTCAAACTGTTCAACAAACTGCTTGTATTCTCTAAATATATTTTTGCAAAATGTCATCAAAATACATTACAGTTATCTGAAATGTCTTTAAAAGATGGTTTGCATAATCATTACGTGCCAACCTTAAATTTACATTAGTGATGTTCCTGTACAACTCAGTGTAACTTGAGACAACTTGAGTTGAATGTATTTTCTTACGGAAGCATTTTAATGTAGTGTTACATTCCTAACCATGAAGAGGTTACCTCAGGATGGTAGGGTCATTTGTAAGAAGCAGCAAGGACCTGGCCCTGCTGCCATGGCCTCCCTTCTTCCCCTCAAACATGCTAATTAGAAGCACTGTTCCCAGTGATCAAGAACTTGGTCCTGACACTCTCACAGGTTGAAGCAGCACAGGAGAGTAAACCTAACAGCTGTTTGGACCCTATTACAATAACAGTTAAAACTTAAAAGGCAGTCGCTATGAGCCAGGCACTCTCCTCAAGCATTTTATATATTTTACCTCATTTAATCCTCATCAAACTCTACCAGTGAGACTTCCGGGCAACATGGCACTAGAGTCAGAAGCACCACGCCGTCCCTCTGCAGCAAAGATCAGAAAAACTAAGTCAAACAGAATCACGTCAATCCTGAAACCCTAACCATCAAATGAAGAGATAAAGAACTCAGCCAAGCACGGAATGGAATAAGAAACTGACCGAGAACAGAGCATGAGGAGAGATACATGCAGAGGTCCCCTATCAGCTACTGCAGCACGGATCCGCCATCTTGGACTCCTACTGGAGATCAGCAAACAAGAGGCACAAGAAAGCAGCTTCATGGAGCTTCCAGCAGGAGACAAACAACCAGTAACCCACGATATAGGCTTTCCCACCCGCTACCCTTCCTTACCTCTGCTTAGCCTCCTCTGCTTCCTGCAACCACAGTCTATTGGCCGGGAAGCACGAGCTTCCCCCCAGTGCTGCTTGGATTCCACCTGCCCGCACTGGCCAGCTCCCTTAGTGCCATTTGTTGGCTGCTGGTGTTGCTTTTCTCTGCTTCTTCAGATTTCCTCCTTACCTCTCACCACCTCCCCCTCCTTTCTCTCAAAGACCTGGCTCTGTGCACCATCTTTGCTTCTTCCTGAAAGGCTGTGAAACACCGCTCAACTGTGAAACGGCTTCCGGGCCTGTGCCGCCACGCTGGTGGGACCCCGGGGCTTTTTTGTTTGTTTGCTCTGATTTGTTCTGTTTTGATTTGTTTGAGTTTGTTTTCTTTTTCTTTTTTTTTGGCTTGGGAGCCCCTTCTACCCGGGCAGTACCACGTGGCTTGAAAGCTTGTCCCTTATTCGGAACAGATGCACAGGGACACCCCTGGGGGCATTTCTTTTGTCTTGTTTGCTTTTTTTTTCATTTCTTTGTTTAGTTTTCTTCTCTCTCTTATTCCCTTTCTGTACTTCTTCATTTCCAGTTTCTCGATTTATTCATTTTTTTCTTTTACCCTTTTTCTTTTTTTTTTTCATTTTTGTTTTTCCCCATTTCTCACTCTCTCATCTCTCCACTCCAAAAGCAGGCTTGCTTAGCACTCTTTTTTGTTTGTTTGTATGTTTTTTGCCCCATTCCTCTCTCCTCTCTCTCTCATCTTTCCCATACCCATTTAGCTCCACACATCACAAACTACCCCCTCCTTCCTGCCTATCTGCACCGTGCACTGAACATCACACTCCCAAGCAGCACAGGCACGGCCTACTTTAACCTGCACTGCACTGATTCCTGGTCCCCACTGTCAGCCCTGGTATGTGTCACAAACAACCTATCCCAGAAACTCCCCTTCAGCTGGACCTGCCCTGCTGTACCATACCTGAGTGACTGACCCTGCCCACCGGAGAAGGAGGTGAAAAGGATCGGGCCCACAGATGAGCAAACAACAAAGAACGCACAGCCCGCCTGCTCAGACATAACCAAATAAAACAAAAAAGCAGGATGAAACAAACAAATCTAAAATCAATAAATGAGGAAAATAAACACTGAATGCCCCAAAGACAGCAGACAATATCAAAACATTTACAAAAACAGGACAGGATGGTTCCAGTAGGCGTCCAAAATAAAACACCAGATGACCTTCCAGTAGGAGAAAAGGCACTAGGCCTAAATGATAGGGAATTCAAATCTCTAATATTCAGAATTATCCAAGAGTTGAAGCAAAAAGCAGACAAAAATGAGGAAAAAATAGACAAATTCATGGAAAAGGCAGACAAATTCATGGAAAATACAGACAAAAAAATGGAAGAATTCAAGAAAATAATACAGGAACAAAACACTAAAATAAATTCACAACTAGAAATCATACAAAAACAACAATTAGAAATCCAAAAGATAAACAACAAGATTTCAGAAATGGACAGTGTCATAGAAGGGCTGAGGAGCCGGTTTGAAACAACAGAAGACAGGATCAGAGAAATTGAAGACAAACACTTGGATACAACTCTGTTTGAGGAAAAATCAGAAAAAAGAATGAAGAAAAATGAAGAGACCCTGAGAATTATATGGGATACAATCAAAAGCTAAAATCTGTGAGTGATCGGAGATCCAGAACAGCGGAAGAAAACAGAAAACACAGAGAGGATCACTGAAGAATTGCTGACAGAAAACTTCCCCAATATCATGAAAGATGAAAAGCTGACCATCCAAGAAGCTCAACAAACCCCATATAGGATAGACCCCAAAAGAAAATCACCAAGGCATATCATAATCACACTCGCTAAAACCAAAGACAAATAAAGAATCCTGAGAGCAGCTGGAGAAAAACAAACCGTCACAAACAGAGAAGAAACAATAAGATTAAGCTCGGATTATTCCGCAGAAACCAGGCAGGCAAGAAGGCAACGGGATGACATATATAAAACCTTGAAAGAAAAAAACTGCCAGCCAAGAATAATATATCTGGGTAAAACTCTCATTCAAATGTGATAGTGAAATTAGGTCATTTCCAGATAAACAGAAATAAAGGGGCTATGTAAAAACCAGACCAAACTTACAAGAGTTATTAAAGGAAGTCCTTCGATCTGAGAACAAACAATATCAAACCACATGCTGATACACACAAGATTGTACTAGCCAGATACCAACCTAGGACATGAACTCTTAAGGACCATGCAAAACCAAAAGAATTACAAAAGGGAACCAGAGAGATTAATCTGTAAATGACAACAGCATCAGAACAATAAAAGAGGGAATACACAGTGTAGGTATAGAACCTTCTAGTGGAGAGGAAGTCAAGTGATACCAAGTAATAATGGACTGGTACAAATCCAGGAAGATAAGGGTAAATTTCAGGGTAACCACAAAAAAAGTGAACAAATCTACTCATCAAAATAAAGAAGAAAAACATAAAGTCTCAGTAAAAACAAAACCTAAGAAACAAATGAAAAAAAAATCCATAAACAAAAGGAACTCAGCACAGGAGAGTAAGAGGAACAAAGAAAACATCAGCACCACAAAAAAAAAAAAAAAAAAAAAACAAAAAAAAAAAAAACAACACTACAAAATGAAATCCCACTCCTAGGAATATATCCTAGAGAAGTAAGAGCTGTCAAGCTAATAGACATATGACACTTATATTCATTGCAGCACTGTTCACAATAGCAAAAAAGATGGAAACAACCTAGATGCCCATCAACAGATGAATGGATAAACAAACTATGGTACATACACACAATGGTGTATTATACAAAGATAAAGAACAATGATGAATCTGTGAAGCATCTCATAATATGGATGAAACTGGAGGACATTATGCTGAGTGAAGTAAGTCAATCACAAAAGGACAAATATTGTATGAGACCTCTACTGTAAAAACGCATGTAAAAGTTTACACACAAAAAGATACAATCTTTGTTGGTTACGAGGGATGGGAGGGATGGGAGGAACGGGAGGGATCGGGGGGACCTAAACAGGTAAGTGGTAACTTTGGTGAAGGGTAAGACAGTACACATTACTGGGGAAGCCAGCACAACTTGTACAAGGAAAGGTCATGGAAGCTCCACAGACACATCCAAACTCCCGGAGGGACTGAACTGCTGGGTGGAGGGCTGTGGGGACCATAGTCCCAGGCAACATCTAGCTCAATTGGCATAACACAGTTTATAAAGACAATATTCTACATTGCACCTTAGTGAGTAGCGTCTGGGGTCTTAAAAGCCTGTGAGCAGCCATCTAAGATACTCCACTGGTCTCATCCCTTCGGGAGCAAGGGAGAATGAAGAGAACAGGATACAAGGAAAAGATTAGTCCAAAGGACTAACGGACCACAGCTACCATGGCCTCCACCAGACTGAGTCCAGTACAGCTAGATGGTGCCTAGCTACCAACACTGACTGCTCTGACTGGGATCACAATAGAGGGTCCTGGGCAGAGCTGGAAAAGGATGTAGAACAGAATTCTAACTCACAAAAAAAAAGACCAGATCTACTGGCCTGACAGACTGGAGAAACCCTGAGGAGTACGGCTCCCGGACACCTTTTTAGCTCAGTGATGAAGCCCCTCCCGAAGTTCACCATTCAGCCGGGGATTGGACAGCCTCATAAAACAAAACAGGACTAATGAGGCACAGCAGTCCAGGGACAAGGATTAGAAGGCAGGAGGGGACAGGAAAGCTGGTGATAGGGAACCCAAGGTTGAGAAGGGACAGTGTTGACATGTCACAGGGCAATATGTGTACTAACTGTTTAATGAGAAAATATTTGTTCTGCAAACCTTCATCTAAGGTACAAAAAAAAAAAAAAAAAAGAATTATCTACGTGAGATCAAATTGACAACAGCAACTCAAAAGGTTTGGTGGGAAGCCTAGGGGACAGTGAGTTAAAGATAATGGTGATGGAATAATTTGGAGAAGGATAGTGAGAATAGCAGCACAGCTGGAAGAATGTAATCGATGTCACTGAATTGTACATGTAGAAACTTTCAAAATGGTGTAACTTTGGCTATGTATATTTTCACCAAAAAAAAAAGGTCCTCAAGGTCAAGAAGGGAGAGTGTTGACATGTCGTGGGGTTCGTAACCAATGTCATAAAACAGTATGTGTACTGACTGTTTAATGAGAAATTATTTGTTCTGTAAACCTTCATCTAAAGTATAATAAAAAAAATTTTAAACAAGACTCTATTGGTTGGTATTTCCATTATCTTCACAGTAAAGATAAGGAAACCGAGTCCCATAATTAGTGAGGGAGCTAAGAGTCATAGCTAGGAGGTTTAGTTCCAGAGTGCCCTACATTATGTCAGCACATGATGATCTGTGGCCAGCCATCTGGTTTTGTAAATAAAATTTTACTTGAACGTAGTCATGCTCATACATTTATGTCTACAGATGCTTTTGATTCCTATTTATCCCTCCTCAAGCCCATCACTGGGGCAACAACAGCAGAGTAGTTGCCACACAGACTACGTGGCCCACAATCTAAAATATTTGCTATCTGGACCTTAAAGAAAACATTTATCAACCCCTGTACTACATCACGTTAGTTGGATTTAAACAACAAGTCAGGGTTAAATGACCTCAAGATTCCATTCAAGTAACCACGTAATTTTTACTAGAGATGGGGGGTATAATGCTTATCAAACTGGAAAGAACTTCTGAGTAATACAGATAAATCTTTATAACTTTTTTATGCAATGGTTTATTTGCTGCTGTTGTCAGCTGCCGTCCAGTTGGCCCCCAACTCATAGTGACCCTATGCACAACAGAAGGAAATGCTGCCTGGTCCTGCGCCATCCTCACGATGGGTTACAGAGCAGACCGTTGTGATCACAGAGTTGTCACTGGTTGACTGTTGGAAGCAGACTGCCAGGTCTTTTTCTAGTCCTAGTCTAGTCTAGAAGCTACACTGAAACCTATTTGGCATCAAAGCAACATGCAAGCCTCCACTGACAGAAGAGCTGGCTACTCATGAGGGGCTTTGGTCAGGAATCAAACCCAGGTTTCCCATAGGGAAGGTGAGATTTCTACCAGTGAACCACCAATGCCAACACTTCGTTTAGATTATTTAGAAATGAAACAGATACATTCTACTTCTAATCTAAATAGTGAAAAAAAAAAGAAAAGAAAGAAAGAAAAAAGCTCTTGACAAGCATAAAAGGTCCAACGGTGACCTTGATAACAGCTGTATCAGAGATACGTAAAACAGGGATCAGCAAACTACAGCCCCTGTGAATAAAGTTTTATTGGAACACACTCACACCCGTTCATTTCTATATTATTTACGGCTGTTTCTGAGCAAAGGCAAAGCCCTTCAGTTGCAAAAGAGAAAGTATAGTCCACGAGCCTAAAATACTAACCGGCACTTTAAGAAAAAGTCTGCTAATCCCTTATGTCAAAACAAAGCCAAGCGAACACATGCAAATGCGCCCTGAAAGCTGAAGTGGGGTAGATATATTTGCACTTAATATAAGAAGAAGATATGCTAAGCATATTTAGACTTTAGGGAGGTGGTTAGAAGGCGACTACCTAAAGCTGAAAGAAGCTGTCTCATCCATGCTGAGGGAGAACAAACCTTTGGAAACTGTCACACAGAAAAACTCATTGCCGTTGAGTTGATTCTGACTCAGAGCCACCCTAAAGGGCAGAGGAGAACTGCCCCACAGGGTTTCCAAGGCTGTAAATCTTTATGGAAGCAGACTGCCACATCTTTCTCCAGCGGAGCTACTGGTGAGTTTGAACTGCTGACCTTCTGGATTGCAGCCGAGTGCTTTAACCACTGTGCTTCCAGGGCTCCTCACAGAGTAGAACCCCCCCCCAAAAAAAACAAACCCATTGCTGTCAAGTTGATTCTAACTCATAGCAACCCTACAGGACAGAGCAGAACTGTCCCATAGGGTTTCTAAGGAGTGGCTGGTGGATTTGAACTGCTGACCTTTTGGTTAGCAGCTGAGCGCTTAACTACTGCGCCACCAGGGCTCCAAAGAGGTGAGTGGCCATGGCAACATGGTTTTCCTAAGTTACTTCACCAGTGTTTTTGTTTTGAGGTACTCTACATGCAATATATGGGTGCTGTTCTTCTAGCTCATTCCACCAGGGTTTATCTTCAGAATGGAAAAAGAATAGTGTCAAGATGGAAAACAGATTTTCACTCTTAAGTTAACTCCAAATGACTATTTAATACTTATTAAATGCATGGAATACTGTGTTGGAAAGGATTCTGAAGATCCATCCTCACTTCAATACCATGGTTGCTGTGCCATCAACGTACTTAGTCTACCAGATCCAAGGCTGAATTTCAAACCTATCAAAATAAAAGTGAGCTGGTTTCACTTATACTCTGTACACACAACTGATGATATAGAAGCACAAATGTTTGAGAAAAAAAATGTTAAGTTTAATAATGGAGAAAAAAAAAAAAGAGTTGCTCATTTCACCTTTTTTGCTGTTGTTCAAAACAATGACTCATTTTAAAAAGCCAAGAGCAGAGGAAAGGTTTACATATTTTATTTCCTAAGGCCACTACACAATGATTCAGACAACTGCTTAAGTTGTCAGGTCTCTTTAGTAAAACCTCATTATATCCACGTAAGAGAAATAGGTCTGGGTTAATGAAATACTAAATTAGAAATATTTTTATATCTTTTGTTTTCTCGAAATACGTGCACACAGAACAAATCTAATACGACAAAAGAATTTATGTTTCCACCCTCCCTCCTCACCCATTCCCAAGAATAAAGTTTTTGACTATCCTTGTTTTTTGTCCTTCTGATGGGTATCTCTATCCCCTAAATAACAAACTTGTATTTGGTTTCTGGATTTAATAACTTTACATAATGTCTACTACTTCTCCCTTATTTAAAGAACAAGAATTTGGCTCACCTGCAGCATCAAGACATGGCACGGCGACTGGAGGAAGACTATTTAACAACCCACAGTATGCAGATGACACAACCTTGCTTGCTGAAAGCAAAGAGGACTTGAAGCACTTACTGATGAAGATCAAAGACCACAGCCTTCAGTATGGATTACACCTCAACATAAAGGAAACAAAACTCCTCACAGCTGTACCAATAGGCAGTGTCACGGTAAACGGAGAAAATATTGACACTGTCACCCATAGCTCCAAGTAGGCACTGGGATTAACTGTAAGCAGGCCTGAGAGAATTCTGGGGGGTGACGGAAGTGTTCTAAAACTGGACTGTGGTAACGGCTGCTCAACTCTGTAAATGCACCAAAACTCATTAAACTGTACACTTAAAACGGGTGAACTTTGGGAGAAAAATTTGGAATAGATTATTAAATTCCCAAAAAACAAAACAAATAAAAAAACCAGATCCACTGGATTGGTTGAGACTGGAGGACTCCCGAGACTATTGCCCTGAGATACACCTCAAACTTTGAACCAGGTCAACCCCTGATGTCGCCTTGTGGCTGAATAACAGATTGGCTCACAAAATAATGAACAGCACCTATAAGTACTGTGCTTCTTTAAAAAATCACCTATGTGAGACCAAGCGGTCAACGATTACCTTCAAACCAAGATGAGAATGTAAGGGGGCAGGGAAACAACATTAATGGAAACAACGAGAATGTTCAGGCATTACGAAGAATGTCAGCAATGTCATTGAACAATCTATGTAGGAACTGTTGAATGGGAACTGTACTGCTGTGTAAACCTTCACTGAAAACACGATAAAATATGTACAAAATACACATCGAAGTTGTCAAGGATTTCATTTTACTTGGATCAATAATCAACGCCCATGGAAGCAGTAGTCAAGAAATCAAACAACATATTGCATTAGGCAAATATGCTGCAAAAGACCTCTTTAAAATCTTAAAAAGTAAAGATGTCACCTTGATGACTAAGGTGCACCTGACCTAAGCCATGGTATTTCCAATTGCCTCATATATGTGTGAAAGCCAGACAATGAAAATGGAAGACTAAAGGCAAACTGATGCATTAAAATAATGGGGTTGATGAAGAATATTGAACATACCATGGACTGCCAGAAAAATGAACACATCTGTCTTGGAAGAAGTACAGCCAGAGTGCTCCTTAGAAGCGAGGATGGTGAGACTTTGTCTCACATATTTGGACATGTATCAGGAGGGACCAATCCCTGGAGAAGGATGTCATGCTTGGTAAAGCAGAGGGTCAGCAAAAAAGAAAAAGACCTTCAACGAGATGGACTGACACAGGTGGCTGCAACAATGGGCTCAATCACACCTACTATTGTGAGGATGACAGGACCAAGCAGTGTTTCGTTCTGTACACACAGGGTCACTAAGAGTCAGAACGGACGCGATGGCCCCTAATAACATCGCCACACAGATCTTCAACTGCCCCTCCCAACTGCAGCCTTTCTACTGTTGTGACTGTAAATACTCTTAATAAAATTAAATTCCCTGTTCCACCAAGTGGACTCTGTATCTCAATTTCTCACATATTGGAAACATAACACACTTTTCCTCTGCCCTTCCACAAGGTGCCTTCCATCAACCACACTTTAACATTATCAAGACTGGAACCATTCATACCTTCTTTGAAGTAAACAGCAACCAAGGCTTTTATATCACGGGCTGGTTGTGAGTAATGAAAATCAACAGCCAGCTTCTATGTTATCATGATACATAGATATTATCTAATGCCGGGCCCAGAGGTGTGCTAAAAATACATTTCATTCCTTACAAACCCAGTGCCATCATCTCTTGACCACTCCAAAGGGGGGAAAAAAAACTAGGTTTAACATTAAATGGATCTGCTTTCTTATTCACTGCTTGAAAGCATGCCTATACTTCAGTGGCCATTTCTCCCGAATTTAGGCCACAACTGCAGTTTTCCCTGGGGTTTCTAACTTCTTTCTTCTTGGGGGTAGTGATGGAGCAGACAGAGGTTATTTCCAAGTTGTCAATCCTTGCTTTCCTTCAGGAGTCTTTTGTACTCTTGCTCCAATTTTGAATGGTTGTTATCTGGATCTATTTTACAGCCATTATTCCTGGATTTGAGTCCAGGTGGTGTATCAGTTGCGAGCTCAGGTGCTAACCAAAAGGTTAGCAGTTCAAATACACCAGGTGCTCCTTGGAAACCCTATGGGGTAGTTAGTTCTACTCCGTCCTATAGGGTCGCTCTGTGTCAGTACTAACTTGGCAGCAATGGGTTGCTGTCTGTTGCTGTATTACTGGATTTGCTTTGACTGCCCAGTTAGGTTGGTTTCTCTGTTTCCAGAGGGCCAAATCTCTCTTTCCTGGTTATTCCCTCATTTTGCTGGAGTACATGCAACTATCTTACCAATAAGGGCCCTTGGGAGGCTAATTTTTCTAGTCCTTGCACATCTGAAAATGTCGTACTCTTCTTTACAACTGAATTGTAACTTGTCAGGTACAGAATTCTAGGCTAAAAATGTGTTGATCTTTGGGTTTTGTAAGCAATACTTACAGCATCCAGTGTTGTTGATAAGACCGTTGACGTTAGTTTGATATTTCTTCATATAAAGACAACTTGTTTTTCTTCCTTTCGGGAAACTTTTACAATCTCCTGGGTGGTGCAAATGGTTAACATACTCATCTGCTCCGCCTCGGAAAAAAAGGCCTGGTGATCTACCTCCAAAAAAATCAGCCACTGAAAACCCTATGGAGCACAGCTCTACTCTGACAGATGAGGTCACCATGAGTCGGAGTCAACTCAACTACAACTGGTTTGGGAGTGCTGAAATTTCACAAACATATGCCCATAGGTGACTCTCTGTCATTAAGTGTGCTGGCTCCTGTGGGACCATTTCATTTAAAGACGTGTGCTTTTTCCATTACCGGGAAATTATCTTCCCTTACTTTTTTGATAATTTCCTCCCTTCTGTTCCTTTTTCTCTAACTTCCCTATGTTGAATGTTGAACTTCATGGATTAATTTCCCAGGTATCATTTCTTGGACTTTTTTCTACATTTTGGAAGATTTCTTCAACTTTATTTTCTAGTATTTCTACTTCAATCTTCATTTCAGCAATCACTTCTCTTAAAACTAACTGACCCCAACGGTCCTTCCTTGTAATATCATTGTTTCTGCATCAGCTGCTTCCTCATGCTCCGTTTTTTGTCTTTCATGTTGCTTATAGCCAGTGACCCCTTGGCTGTCCATTCACTGTCTCCTGGAAATATGAGAGTGGGAACTGCTCTCCACTGCTTTTGTGTGAGCTTGTCTATTTCCTGGGAAGGCCTAGTCCCTAAGAAGGAATTCTGAACTCTACGTCTGATGGTAGGCAGACTTAACCTGATGGGAACAGAAAAGAACGTGACTATTGAGCAGCGGAAACCCTGGTGGCGTAGTGGTTAAGAGCTATGGCTGCTAACCAGAAGGTCGGCAGTTCGAATACACCAGGCACTCCTTGGAAACTATGGGGCAGTTCTACTCTGTCCTCAAGGGTCTCTATGAGTTGGAATCGACTCGACAGCAGTGGGTTTGGTTTGGTTTATTGAGCAGCGGACCCCAGAGAATGAGGAGGGCTTTATTCTGTGGCACCAAATTCCACATCAGAAGCCTTAGTTTTCAGAATTTAGTTCCATTTCTACAGAAAAGTCAGTTTTTGACTGTTTAGCCTGAGAATGAATGTCAGCTGTCCATGTTTTAAGTGCACATGTGCAGACATCGGGGTTTTAATTTGTACTACAATTTTATAAACGGCTCTTCAGTTATACCCTTTTTTTGAAACCTCATCTGTAAGCTGTACCCTGTAAAGCCCAGAGCCCCTCCAAGGTTCCGGGAAGACTGACTCCCAGTCCGCTGGAGGACCCCTGGCAGTACATCCAGGCTAGAGCCTTCCAACCTGCTTCATCTGTCCAATCAACTCTATGTTCCAAAGAAGGGTTACTGGTATCTCCTGTTTGTTGATGTCTTCTCTCCCCATCTTTGCTATTCACTGGTTTACAGTCCATGCTTTTACAGTCCCTGCTTTTATTTTAGCGAGGCCTTAAATGGACAGGAGGCAAACAACAGAGCTCAGTGCCTAGTCCGCTTTCCTGACCCAGGGCCTTGAAACAATTTTTAAGCTTGCAACGGAAAGTTAGAATCACACACAAAAATAAAGAGAACAGCATAAAGAACTAACCTTCAAGAATATTTTAAACAAATAAACTTTGATGAATGGAGGCCTGTACAAATAATACACTGCTGAGCAAAGCCTCTGTGCCTTGCTCATAGGTATGAGAATTACACGATATCTAGAAACCATATTATAAAAATGTGTGCAACATAATCTGATTTTGTAATCAGGTCAAGAGTTCCTTACAATATCTGTTACACAGCATTTCACAGAAAATTGCCCAGAAGGGGACAGCAGGCATCACAGAGTCCAATCCTCTTCTTTAACAGGTAAGAAGGGTCAAAGAGTTGGGTGTGCATACCCTTAGCACATGCAGTGGGGTAGGCTAGGGGGCACGTGAAGCCACAGGCTCAAGGCAATCACACCTTCCCCAGCAACTTACAGAACATGCAGGACCTCCCTCCTATTTTTTCATATCCTAATCATAGTTCTATGCGAGCTTATCATAAGGTACAAAGAGTTGTAAATCAAGGGTAGTTCTATGCGAGCTTATCATACAGTACAAAAAGTTGTAAATCAAGGGACAAACAATATGGAAATGTATGTAGTGGCTTTATAGGACCTTGGCCCGGCAGTGGCCTGCGCAGTAGAGAATTTGGCCTTGCCCTCCCTTGGCTTCCGGGAGGCACTGCATGTCCTAACTGCCAGGAGTGTTTCTGTTCGGGGAGGGCTGGCCGCCCCAGATATGACGGTGGTTCAGCCATACTCAGTAGTCTTACGTGGGGTCTGGCCGTGCCAGGAAAACCAACCACGTAATTTAGGGTGGGGGCTTTGGATCGCACAGTGTCACTCAACCTGGAGATTCAGACCAATCTATCATGCCTATATAATGCAGCCTCGATAAAAACTCTGGATACCAAAGGTTGGGTGGGCTTCCCGGATTGGGAATATGCTCTGACAATATGCTCTGTGGTACTGCCACAAACAGATAACGAGAAGATAACCCGCCCTGACTCTATGGGAGAGGACAAAAAAAGCTTTACATTTGGAACTCTCCCTGACTCTGTCCTAAATGCCTCTTCCGTTGGCTGATTTTAATCCGTATCCTTTCCCTATAATAAACTGTAACCGTGACTGTAAGAGCTTTCAGTGAATTCTGAGTCCTTCTAGAAAATTACTGACCCTGAGAGTAGTTCTGGGAAGCTTCTGAAATTTTAACTGGTACCAGAAGTGGGGCGGCCTTGTGGAGGACTGTGTGCCCTCTAAACTTAATAGCTGGCTCTAAACTTTGCAGTACTGCTAGCTCCTGGCAACACGCCTTTCACCCCTGGCAGTGACTGCAACTGTGGAGACAAGAGCATTCAATCGAGATGCACCATCCTTGCTTTTGGTGATTCAAGCATCCTAGGTCTAGCATCTTGAGGATGAGCTGCTTCTTTTCTGGTACCCTGGGTGCCCTAGGTAGGCAGAGCAGGGAGGTGGCAACAGGAGTTTTTCCTCTACTCTGTGAATGCTTTCCTTCCCTTAAGGCTATTACCACCTTTTCCATACCAGTTCTTGGAAGAAAGATAAAGGGTAGGCCTAACCGGCTCCATTCCCTCCATCCACAGCTATCTCCAGCTCAGAACACCTACTCCCGGAATCATGGATTTTCCCATTAACTGGCTGCAGCTACTTCTGCTTTGGTCCTCAAACCCCAACTCCAGATGACTGTGAGGATGCACTCCATCAAGGCAAAATGAAGAACCAGCCTGAAAAATCCATGGAGCTGGCTTCCTCTCAAGGACCAGTGATCATAACAAACCACATTCCAAACGCAGCTTACTGTTTTACCTTTAAATTTGTATTCACAGAGGCAGCTTCATTTCCTTTTTGAAAGCAAAGCATTTCATCTACATTTTGGATTAAATCAGGCTTTAGCACTATCCTGTGGGCCTCCTCATCCCACCTAACGGTTTCTGTGATAAAAACACACTCTGGGTTAGAGTCAACTCATTCCAACATAACTCACTGCTACGTTGGGAAGGGCACAAAATCTACAGTATTTGCAAACCCAGTGAATGTGAAAAGAACACATACCCATATATGTATACACTGAGAAAAAACATGACTATATGTGTGTGTGCGCGCAAGTATCTATGCATATATACACACACATACACAAGTCCCAATTTACGAGGTATTCGAGTTACGATGAACCGCACTTACAACCACCAGTTTTTTACAACCATCTGTTTTTCTTGGTGTTGTTGTACATCTTATCATTAGCAAAACGTGCCACATACAACGTTGCAGTGCGTAATGTGCTGATGTTATCATTCTCAGATGTTCAATGTTATGATTTACTGTTCAAACACTGCCGTACAGATTTAGTTTTCTAAACTGAATCACGGGTTTCAGATGCTTGAACACATGGACCCAAACGCTGATCGCTTTGCTAAAGTCGACAGGCAGATCAGGAAGCAGTGAGATGTTACCACAAAATATTTGAAGAAAACAATAAAAAGACCATACAGATGACACGCGCTTATTTTCTGACTAGAAACGCCATCCTCATTCCCAAGGATAATCCAGATGATCCAGAACCTTCCACAAGCAGAGTTATTACCACAACTGACAAAATGCCAGCGCTGTCCAACTCTTCTTCATCGTTGGAGTAAATTGTTATGACTTGTGTATTTTTTAATGTATGTATGTTACGTACTAAACTATATCTGTAAGTTTATATGTAATAGTTCCAATCCCCAAAGACAAATATATACATATAAAAGACATAAATATGTATCTCGAACTCATATTGTTTATGTTAATTTACCAGTTGCAACTATTTCTCTGTCTTCTTTTGAGGTAAAAACATAGATATTCAATTGTAATGAGTCTAAAGATACTGAAAGTCACTATGTCTAATACAGTATCTAAGCAAATATTTCATAGAAAAGAATGCAAAACAAGATACTAGTGTGATTACACTTCTACCAGGGGTTACCCTACTGAAACGATAAGATTCGGATGATTAACATTTTTGAAATGTCTGAGAAACGATTCTGCGTGAACTCCCTCGTAAAAGACAGATTAACTTACAGAAATACTTAACTGGCTAGAAGGTCTAATGTGAAAAGATGTGACAGAGTCAGGCAAACGGTGATCTAATACAAAAACTATGTAGCAACAGATCTAAAAATAAATTCTCAAATTTTCCATTTCCTTAGCTCATAATCAGATTGAATGAAAAATATTTAACTCTTTAGTTTCTTTTCAATAAATCATTCTTCCAGAATATTTTCATTTCAATATGAAATGAATGCCTTCAATCGCAGAAGTAGATTTTATTCTGCATGAGTGAATTTTAAAGTACAGTCATCTTTCACTTCTAGACCTAAAACTGTCACTCTGTCACTTTACAATTACGAAAAGGAAAACCAAACCTGACCCATGGCGATCCCATGTGTGTCAGAACAGAACTGTGCCCCATAGGGTTTTCACTGGATGATTTTTCAGAGGTAGATCACCAGGCCTGTCTTTCAAGGCTCCTCTGGGGGGAATCAAACCCCAACCTTCCGTTTAGCAGCTGATCACATAAACGTTTACCCCACCCAGGGACTCCTATTTTAACAGAACTACATTACATAAATCTCCAGTTGAAGAAATGTTTTATTTCAGCTACCCCTTTATGACACATAGCATCCAGTGGCAAACCATGTACTTTAACTGCTAGGTCAGAGTCAGACATTTCCAAAAACATTACACACAACTCAGCAAAACACAAAAACACTGCCAAATCCCTTTATGGAAAGCTACCCAGAGCTGTACAAACCGTTATCTTGAAAACCAAACTACCAAGAGAAACCACACAATAACTATGCTGGGTCTACGGGGTGAGTGTAAGAACTGTCTCCCAGCAACGCAGTTCAAAGCTGGCAATATGAGCCAGCAGGATACATTTACTAAAATTAAAATTTCACTTTAGATGTAAAAAGGATATGCTTCTCTAGCCAATTAATGCTCTCGGGAAGGCTGTACGCAACTAAACTTGACTCTGGTTGGCATAAGGAGAAAGGGGGATTTCTGGAAGGTTCTCAGAGAGAATCAAAAGGAGGCTCTGAAAGATGACGAGCAGCAACCCAAAGACCAGCTGGCGACGTCCAGGGAAAAGGTCAAGCTGTAGGGTCAGCTGAGGCCAGAGCGTCCCCTTGAGATAAGACTGAGATGGCTGCTGCTAACCCTAACCTCCACTGGAGAGCCCTACAGAAGGGCCTCTGATGCGAGGGGGTCCGAGCTTCCAGGGGAAAGGGGTCTAGCTGGAACAGACTCGAGATGTGGCCCCAGAGATATGCCCGCTGGCCAGGACCACACACCCACGGGTAGGGGAGTGTTCTCCTCAGAGACACCAGGGTATTTCCAGGAAGGAGGATGGGTACAGGGCAGCCAAAAAACAACATGTCTCCTGTAGATCCTCAACATTCTGTCGTTAGCTGCCCTCCAGTTGACCCCGACTCACACTGACCCCCTGTGCAGAGCAGAACTGGAAGCAGACAGCCAGGCCTATCTTCCAAGATACCTTTGGGTGGGTTCGAATCTTTCAGCTGGTAGTCGAGCACTTAACCGCTTGCGCCACCCAGGGACCCTTCCTCAAAAGTCTAGCGATACAGAAATCTTCCTCAGTATAAGGGATTAGATGAATTTAAGCCATATTCACACTATTGTGGGTATTGCAGGATTCAAAACATATGCTCCTCATAGGGCAATAAGGGAATAAACACCTTGTGTTGAGGGTCTACATGGACTCTTTGTTCAATTTTCGACGGTGATCAGTATGAATACAGAACCAACATTTAACAAACTCTGCTCCTGCCTGTCCAGTGACAAATATGATATTGGTCAAGTTTCCATAGCTATTCAACCAGGAAAATATATGTGTACACAATCCAAATAAATTAACAAGCTGGTATTCATTACTTTGATACAGAAAATAATAGGTTTGCGTCAATGCTTTTCAAAAGAGCTAAATTTTATAAAGATTAAATATTATTTGTAGAAAATATAAATGGAGGTTACTACCTTCAATTAAAAAGGATGAGCAAAAAAGCAAAAGTTGTTAATACAAACAAACTATGCTATTACAAAAAGAAACTAATGTATAAATTGAAACTCATATATCCAGAAACTGTTAAATATTAATAGTTCAAAAAAAGTAGACAGATAAATCATCAGAGACATGTTTCAAAACACTTCTTTAAAGTAATAGTTTATAAGCTTCCCTCCTCCAAAAAACTGAACATACCACTTATATAGAGGTATTTAGGATTTAGGTAAAAGGATTTTTTGTTTGTTTGCTGAAAATGATACAAAAAATAAATCCGAACTTCCAGCAGTATTCACACAAATGCAATTCTCAAACATTTTACAAAAAATTAAACACAAATGAGGGGCTTCCACATGGTGACTGCAGTATGTGTGTTTGCTGGCAGAGACCATGCACGCAGCTGGTGTCAACCTTCAGTAAGTTTCAATCAAAGCTTGACAGCTACCAGCTATATTTCACACAGGGCAATTATAGCAAATGGCATTTAGGCTTAATGTTCTGCCTTTTTTTTTTTTTTTTTCTTTTTTTCCTGGAATGTAATCAACAAGATATTAAGATTGCTTCTGCTTGGCGTTTTTCAAACCTTCACACTGACAAAAATAAATATTCAGTCATACAGCGTTCAGTGAAAAGTATGGCTGAGGAAAGAGGACCCAGATTCAGTAGAATTTTTCCTGTGACAATTACTTCAACAAATGATACAGTTTTTCTATTTAATGAAATGTTTCATTAGTCCTTTGATAGTGAGATACTAAGTCTTCAGTATGCTTCTAACTGTCTATAATTCTTAGAGTTTTCTTCATCTTCTATTAGCTTATGAGTATCAAGTGCTTTTGTATGTTAAATAAGGGAACACAACCCCAGCTCCCCGGGAGACTGTGTTATTCTAAAACCTTGTGCTCCTACACATTCTTTTGCATGTGGGATGACGGCTAAAATATGTATTAGGATAGCAAGCATATGGTCCAGATTTAATAGACCATGTGCTTAAATTTTTATAGTGTTTAAAAAGTTAACTCTCGTATTTTAATGTCCTTTTTAAACTGCATTCTACAACAATTGCATATTTAACCTCATTACAGCTATCTATACTTGCTGAAGTAAATTCAGGCTGTGCTCGCGCTGACTCCTGCTTGCTGCTTTTGTAAACTGCTGCTTCTCCGTGTCCTCTGTCACTGTGCTGGGCCAAGCGGCCCATCTCAGGAGTTAGAGCGGGGCCAGAAGCTCTGAGGGCTCTGGCTAAGCCTTGGGATCTTCCTGGGCCTCCAAAGCATCCAGCAGGCATACAGCAGGGGGTCCCAGAACTCCCCCAACTCTGTCACCAGAGAATTACCCTTCAGCCCGGATCTAACATGCTTCCGATTTGGCATTCCTCTCCCCTCCTCTGCTGAGTTTTTTCCATTACCACATTCATCACCTCTAACATACAACATTCACCACCTGTTGGTCAGTCTGTCTTACCGCGGTGGCGTGCGTGTTGCTGTGATGTTGGAAGCTGTGCCACCAGTATTTCAAATGCCGGCAGGATCATCCATGGCAGACAGGCTTCAGTGGAGCCTCCAGAATAAGACAGACGAAGAAGAAAGGCCTGGTGACCTACTTCCGAAGATCAGTCAATTAAAACCGTTACGGATCACAGAACACTGTCTGAAACTTCCACTTCCTGACTCTGAACGTGTCACCGGGGGGACCGATCGCCAGAGAAGGACGCGTTTGGTAGAGCGGAGGGCCAGCAAAGGCGAGAGAAGCCCTCGATGAGATGAGCGGATGCCACAGCGCCAACAATGGACTCCAGCACACCAACAATCAGGAAGGTGGTGTAGGACTAGGCAATGCTTCCTTTCATCATATATAAGGTCACCATGAGCCGAAGCCAACTCAACAGCAACCAACAGCAACCACACGCTACATACTTTATGTATTTTTATGTACCTGCTCCCTAGAATGTAAGCTCATGAGGGCCGCGATTTCTGTGTTATTTCCTTTACTACTGCAGTCCTGGCTGCTACAACAGGGTCTGGTGCGTCAAAGGTACTCAGTAAAATACTCGACGAAAAGATGAATAAATCTCACAAATCTCCACAGTTTATGGGAAATCAAAGACTCCTAGGAAATCAGGCAAGAACTATCTAATACAGTCTGAAGAAAATGAGGAGCAAACATTCTGAGTACGGAACACCTGTGCTTTCACATCCAATACTATCCTTCATTGATTTGGATTTAGGAGGGTAGAACACTGGTTGGCTGTTATCAGTCAGGTTTCTTAGCAAAAACCAGCTCTGGCTGATTTACTCAGAAAAGGAATCTACTGCAAGGTTTTTGGGTGACTCCAAGAATCAACAGGTATGCTAAAGAATTATGTTTGAAGAAAAGGCAAGAACCAAGAGACACCATGAACTGGGGTCCCAGCCCAAACCACATGAGAGAGGTCAGCCTCTACTATTGACCCTGATGCTGACAGACTGGAGATACAGGCCCTGGACGGGGACACGCTGGCCACTGCCGCCACCCCATGGTAAGAAGGCACCCTTGACCTTCCCGATCTCCGGGTGCCGTCTGCTTCAAACCCAGAATCTTGGGCGGACGCCTTAGCTAGCAGCCGCTCACCCAAACCAACACAGCAGAGGACTTGGAAAGAAGGGTTCAGACACTGGCAAGGTCAAAAAAACACAACAAAACAAAAAGGTTCAGTATGGCAGCGCTATAAATACCAAAGAGAAAGCTCTCCCGATACCACCCTTTCCTTCTAACGTGGGATTCAGAAAAGGATTCTTCTACAACTGACCAGTAGCAGTTATATGTGAGAATAACTGAAAAACTATTGCTAAATTTCACAACAGCAATTTTGATTTCTGCAATATCAACTGGCATTAGAAATGCTACACTTATTTAGGTTCTGCAAAATAAAGGTGCCAAACTGAAGTATTTACCTCTACAATTTTGTAACCCAACTGAAGTGTGTTTTTGAAGGCATCAAAGATAACGTGTGTGAGTGCACACTCATGAGGCAAACCAGCAAAACGTAAAATTACAAAGTGACCCAATAACAGGAAGGAGGGGAAGGTGCCCGCTCTCATCACAGAGCAATCGCGGATTCGTGAAAATTCATCTGTCTGCATTCAGAGAGGGCACAATTGCTATTACTAACAGCTGGGTTCTTTTCAAAGCTTTAATCCTGCACAGCCACAAAACACAAACAGCTCCTGAATCTTAGCCTGCCTCCCTCCCCTTCTCTCAGGTGTGGACGGCCTGGCTAGGTACACCTGAGCTTAGGAAAGGCAAACCTGTTCCCTTCGTATTCGGTCTAAGGACCCAACGGTGGACACATGAACTTCTCTCAAGGTCTGCCTTACTCAGAGCAGGGAGACAGCTTTATAGGCCCCAGAATCTGAACCATTCACCTCAAAATGCATCGAAACCACGCTGTCTACAAACAGTGGCAACAGAAACAATACAAATGGGTCAAGCACACTTATCATCCGCAGAAGACAATCCAAAGATGTAAACGTAATTTCAGCATGCGGCCTAAAAATCCCAGCCACACAAAACTTAAGAGAAAATCAGTTGATTTCATTCAACAAACATTTACTAAGCACCTATCATTTAACAAACACTAGGCTAGACGCTGGTAGTATAGGAATCAACAGAATGGACTAGTTCCTTCTCACAGCAGCCAGAGGCTAGCGGTAGGTACCTGGACCAAATAACCACACCAGCAAACAGATGGACTTGCAAGCCGAGAGGACACCGGATGCCAGGAGGTGCCATTATTCACGTGAGTTTTTTTTTTTTTTTTCTTATTTCAATACCCAGTGACGGTATTACATTAGGTATTCTCTTAATACACTGAAGTAAAACACCCAAATCCTTTCCGATTTTATACTACTTATTTTTCACCTAATTTCCAATACTTTGTGACATCTGTGAAGCTGAGCAAAGATTTCATAACTGCAAAGTCAAACGCACGAAAATGAAAGATGAGGTCAGTATTTGATTGGCAATTCAATAGAATCCAGTTTTCTGAAAACCGTAAGACTTCATCCACTCTTGAACAAATCCATGCAAGTGAACGATGGGAAGATGAAAGTGGACTCCAGACAGCGCAGGGGAGCAAAACGTCCAGGAGACACACTGATGTGTGAAGCAGAAGCACAGAGAGGGCCCCTGAGCCGTAAACTGCCTTAACAACCATCACCCCTTGATTCTAGAGTTTGGAAACGCTCTTGCTTGGTTGTCATAAACAAGGCTATACAGCCAGTCCTGCCAGAATCGCACTGACTGAGCAGGCCGGAACGAGGGTGTCCAAAACATGACTTCTCAGGGTCGTAAACACAAGCAGTTACCTTGATCACACAGGTTACAGTCTACTAGGCAAGGAAGGGGCAGGAAGGGATAGAAGAGAAAAAAGGGAAATTTATAAAACAGTAAGTGCGTTAAGCAACAAAAACGACGACAGTACCTATTACCACGACCAGGCACTGGGTACTTACTATGTACCAGCACCTGTCAGAAGTGCTGTGCACGTATTTTCTCCTCTAACCCTCACTATCCCGTCATAAAACAGGCATGACTACTATCCCACTTTAGAAACAGGGTTTAAAAGCACAGAGAGGCAAGCCACTTTCCCAAGGTCACAGAGCTAGGAAGTGGCAGAGCTAAGATTAAGACCCAACAAGTTGCCTAGCTCCAAGGAACCCTGGTGGCACAGTGGTTAAGTGCTCAGCTGCTAATCAAAAGGTCGGCGGTTCAAACCCACCAGCCGCTCGGCGGTAGAAAGATGGGGGAGTCTGCTTCTGTAAAGATTACAGTCTTGGAAACCCCATGGGGCAGTTCTACTCTGTCCTATAGGTCCCTATGAGTTGGAACTGACTCAGTAGCAACAGATTTGGTTTTAAGGCTAGCCCAGCTTCAGGGCCTGGACTCTATTCAAATGACCACAGAGAAGCGTGAGAGTTCTATGGTTTTACAACAGTTCATTTTTTTTCCTCAATATTCGGTGTTTTTAAAACACTGAACTTACATATAACTGATTTCAAAGTAGCTCATTTTAAACATTTGGTACTGTCAGACCTATAGATAATTAATTTTAGAGAAGTCTTATGGTTTTTTCCCTATTTTTCAAGGGCTTACTTCTAGATGGTGAAAGGAACAGAGAACTCTCCTAAACATGTTTTAAGTTGGCCACATCCATTGCCATCAAGTCAATTCCAAATGATTGTGACCCTACAGGACAGAGCAGAACTGCCCCATAGGGTTTCTAAGCCAATAATCGGAAAAGCTGGGCTACATGAAGAAGAACGCTGCGTCAGGATTGGAGGAAGACCCATCAACTACCTGCAATAAGCAAGCGACACAACCTTGCCTGCTGAAAACAAAAAGGCAAAACAGAGAAAGCACTTACTGATGAAGGTCAAAGGCCACAGCCTTCAGTACGGACTACACCTCAACACAAAGAAAACAAAAATCCTCACAACTGGACCAATACGCAACATCATGATAAACAGAGAAAATACCGACGTTGTCAAAGATTTCATTCTACTTGGATCCACAATCAACACTCATGGAAGCAGCAGTCAAGAAATCAAACAACATATTGCATCTGGGCAAATCTGCTGCAAAAGACCTCTTTAAAGTGTGGAAAAGCAAAGATGCCACTTTGAGGACTACAGTGCGCCTGACCCAAGCCATGATATTTTCAATCACCTCGTATGCATGCAAAAGCTGGACTATGAATAAGGAAAATTGAAGAAGAATTGATACTTGTGAAATATGGTGTTGGTGAAGAATACTGAACATACCACTGACTTCCAGAAAAGCAAATAAGTCTATCTTGGAAGAAGTACAGCCAGAGTGCTCCTTGGAAGCAAGGATGGCAAGACATCGTCTCAAGAACTTCGGACGTGTTATCAGGAGGGACCAGTCCCTGGAGAGGGGCATCGTGCTTGGTAAGGTAGAAGGCCATTGAAAAAGAGGAAGACCCCCCAACAAGATGAACTGACACAGTGGCTGCAACAATGGGCTCCAGCCAGGCAACAATGATAGTGAGGATGGTGCAGGACAGGGCAGTGTTTTCTTCTGTTGCACGTGGTGTCCCTATGAGTTGGAACCGACCTGACAAAACCTAACAATGCAACAACAGCAACAGCAACACAGTGACCAGAATAAGCCTTTAAAAATCTAAGATCATATCATTCCTCTGCTGATTAACACTGTTTTGAGTCCCTTTTTCACTCAGGTTAAAAGCTAAAATCCTTACAATGGCTACAGTACAGCCATGATCTGAGGACTCTATTGTCTCTATGGCTTCATGTCCCATCACTCCGCTCCTCCTCCTCTCTGCTCCAGTTCCACTGCCACCCTTGAATGCTCCAAGCACGCACCCAACTAAGGGCTTTTTACTGGGTGTTCCCTTTGTCTACTATAATACAAAATCTATTATTTGCTATGTTTATATTTCCCTGAGGTAGAACGTAAACTGCATGAGGGCAGTGATCTTGTTTTGTTCACTATTATGTCCCCAGAGCTTAGATCAGTACACAGCTCAGTAAATATCTGCCGAATTAGTGAATAAATGTGGCTGGGACATAGTGTGTGAGCGAGGGAAGCAGTGCTAGAAAATGAGGTTGGAGAAGTAGCCAGGGACCCACCTTGTAAACTAAGACTTGTTGATTTATCCTTCACGATAGTTGACAGAATCCAAACTGTTGTCTCTGAACAGTAATTCCTGGTCTTAAGTTGTCTTCTTACTGTTCTATTCCAATAACTTGATAATAATAAGGCAGTTATGATACTTGTACATGTTTAATCTCTCCTACATACAAGGTCCCTATGAGTCAGAATCGACTTGACGGCAATGGGTTTGGTTTTGGTTTACCAGATTTAAGATGGTCAATTCCTAGTAAGCATTACTGAGTTCTACATACATTGTTTCTTCCACAACAACTAACAAAATGGCCCGCACACAGCTGGAAGTCAAAAAACATTCCCTGAATGAATGATAACTCCCAATCACCATAATTACTTGTAAAGAAATGGTCACTGAATTATGTATCAATGAATATAGAAATGAGATTCTGCAGTATGTGCGTGCATGTATCTGAGTGTATGTTAATACGTCTTTTAAGCTTCAGAGAACTGAATGAGTGTTAGCCTTTGAGGAAGTCACTTTAGGGAGCACGATACTAAATCCGACAATGCTGCCACTGTTCACATTTGTAAAATGTCTGACCTTATATAAGCCTCTTACGAAAATTAATCTTGCTTTTGTTGTCATACTTTTCTTCTTCCTGAAATAGTATGACCTTATTAATCAGATTTGGCACAGAAAGATCTTTTGCTATTAATGAAGATCAAATTCACCCTCACAGGACAAAGATGAGTCATTGAAGAGGATATTCAAAAGAATAAGCTCAGATTCTGATGTAAATTCTAACAGGATTTCAAAAAAGGTCATGAGCAAAGCTTTCCAAAATGACTACTGTGTTCAGGACAACACCCACTCACAGGACTTAAAGAGAAGTCATTACTTCATAGACACAGCTGGAAATACAATTCCTGAAGAACATGCCAACAAGCCGTTTCACTGCTCAGCACGACCTACAAGGAGATGGGCACCGATGCCAAACTCCCCACCCTGGTGAGGAGAGAAGAGAGAAAATCAGTTCCACGAAACCCGAGTGCTCTGATTACTTTCTTCTTTTCAATTAGGAAATGGTCAAAGTCAATAAAGTAATGACTGAAAGTTCTTTTCCTGAAAAGTTTCTAACCAGAGAACGCTAAAAGCATATCCACCTTAACCAAGTGATCATCGCCAAAGGCTGTCATTTTCACAGAAGCGGGAGCCACTGACAAGTTCCAACCTCTGACTGTCCAGTTGGCAGCCGAGCACTTAACCACTGTGCCAGCAGGCTCCTTATGAAACACATGAGATGTGTCAAAAGAAATATACAGCATCACCCAGTGTTCTCCGCAATGTTTTATAAGCTGAACCCAAACATGAAGAAATCCTCAGTGAAATTTAAGGATGTGTAAGCCTCAGTAAGGGAATTTGCAAGAACTCCTCAAAAATAATTTATAAAAACCAACAGATGGAGGACTCTCCTAGATTATAAAAAACAAAACAGACGTGATCAAATGCAATATGACATTTAACTGCATTGGAAAAGAAAAACAAGTACCAACAACAGTATGAAACAGCCGAGGAAATCTGAATATAGACTGCATATTAGATGATATGGCTAAATTAATGTTAATATTGCTGAGTGTGATAATTTTGTGGTTATATAACAGAACATCCTTATGGCTAGGAAATACTTGCTGAAATATTTAAAGGTGAAGTGTTATGGCAATGTAATCTGTTTTGAAATAATCCAGCAAGGAAAAAAAAAAAAAAAGGTGCACGTATATGAGAGGGGGTTAGGGGAGTGGAATGCGGGAGGGATATAGGTCTTGGCGACGGTATAAAAATGTTCATTTTCCTGTCTGTCAACTTTTCTTAACTTGGGTATTTCCAAACTAAAAAGCTGGAGAGAATGAAAAGAGAATCCAAAGAGCAGTGGAAACAGGAGACACTCTGAGCATGGTGGTGCATACCCAAGCAAGAAGCCTAACATTTATCCTAGCTAGAATAAGGTTCCTTGACACAAACCCCTAATCCTCTGGTGAAGGAGACAAGAACAAAGGCCAAGAACAAAAAATCTGCCACAATTTTCAGTATAAAGTCAAAGCAATTTCCTAAACTGCCAAATACAACGAATCCTACTTCTTTTAACTTGTCTTAATTCTTATAAATGTGAATTTGTCAGACTTATAACACACGTACTTTGTAGACTGGAACATTCTACCTTAAATATTTACTTTATAATATTAAAAACAAAAAAGAGAGAGGCAGAGAAAGCATTTACTTTTTTCTACAATATTCTCCCCATATTTGGATTTTCCCCCAAATATTTTTATCTATCTTCTGGCTGTCCACAGCAGCTCTTGGTTAAAACAGGTGAAAAGCTGAGGCTGCTGACAGTAAGGAACCTTGGTGGAGCAGTGGTTAAGAGCTGAATGTCCATTTGTACGAAACTGAAACAGGAGCCATACCTCCCACCACACACAAAAACTAACTCAGAATGGATCAAAGACCTAAATACAGAACCTAAAATTATAAATATCATAGAAGAAAAAGCAGGGACAATGCTAGGGGCCCTAATATATGGCATAAATCGAACACCAAACATAACTAAAAATGCACAAACAGAAGATGCATTAGATAAATGAGGCCTCAAAAAAAAATTAAACATCTATGCTTATCGAAAGACTTCTCCAAAAGAGTAAAACGAGAACCTACAAACTAGGAAAAAAGTTTTGGTGACGACGTATCTGACAAAGGGTCTAATTTCAAAAATTTACAAAAATCTCCAACACCGCAACAACAAAAAGACAAACAATACAATTAAAAAATGGACAAAGGGTATGAACAGACACTTCACCAAAGAAGACATTCAGACGGCTAACAAACATATGAAGAAATGATCACGATCATAAGCCGCTGAACCCAAAAGACTTGTTGCCATCGAGTCAATTCTGACTCATAGTGACCCATAGGACAGAGGAAAACTGCCCCATAGGGTTTCCAAGGAGCAGCTGTTGGAGTTGAACTGCCAACTTTTTGGTTAGCTGGCGAGCTTTTAATCACTGAGCCACTATTAGATGCAAATCAAAACTACAATGAGATATGATCTCACCCTAACATTACTGGCACTAATCAAAAAATAAAAGAAAATAACAAATGTTGGAGAGTTTGTGGGGAGATTGGAACGAGGTTGTGGGAATGTAAGATGGTACAACCACTATGGAAAACAGTATGGCACCTCCTCAAAAAGCTAGAAATAAAATACCACATGATCCAGCAATCCCACTCCTAGGTATACACCCTAAAGCTGTAAGAGCAGTGACACGAATACACATATGCACACCCATGTTCACTGCAGCATTCATCACAATACCAAAAAGATAGAAACAACCCAAGTGCCCATCAAAGGGTGAATGGATAAACAAACTGTGGTATATACACACAATGGAATACTAGACAATGATAAAGAGTAACGACAAATCTGCAAAACACCTCACAATGGGGATGAATTTGGAGGACATTATGCAGAGTGGAATAAGTCAATCACAAAAGGACTTACACTGTATGAGACCACTATTATAAAAAAACAAGAAACAGTTTACACACAGAAAAATAGAATTCTTTGATGGTTATCAGGGATGAGAGGGAAAATTGTCAAATAGACAGAAGACATGTGATAATAGTGGTGAAGGGAAGGCAATACACAATATGGGAGAAGTCAGCACAACATAACCAAGGCATGGGGAGACCCTGAGGGGAATGCCAAGAACAAACGGTAACAATGGTAATTACTGTATCATAGACAATCCTGCAACAATGGTATTAACAAACATCAATTTATGTACGGATAATATACCAAGAGGTGTGGAAGGGTGGAAGGGAACACACCTGCCTGCAGATATAGGTTTGGTGGTAGATACTTCTACATAGATGACTGCAGGTGCTGCTTAATATTAATACAGACATTAGAGCACACAAGGGCCACAGTCAGGGCAACTTCTTAAACAGAACCAAACACCTCACGGGACCAACTTCCTAGGCTCCAAAGCAAAGTACCATAGACTCAGGGGACACTTATGTCAATTGGCACAACGTAATTCATAAAGACAAAGTTCTGCATCCTACTTTGGTGAATAGCATCTGGGGTCTTAAAAGCTTGCAAGGGGCCATCCAAGATACAACTATTGGCCTTTTACTGTGTGGAGCAAAGGAGAGTGAAAAAAACCAAAGACTCAAGGAAGCAGTTAGTCCACAGGACTAATGACCTCATGAACCACAGCGCACATGACCCGAGACCAGAAGAATGAGATGGTGCCTGGCTACCACTACCGACTGTTCTAACTAGGATGACAACAGAGGGTCCCGGAAAGAGCGGGAGAAAAATTGTAGAATAAAATATCAAACTCACAAAAAAGACCAGACTTAACTGTCTAACAGAGACTAGAGGAACCTACGAGACTATGGCCCTAAGACACCCTTCTGAATTGGAACTGAAGCCATTCATGGAGACCACTTTTCAGCTAAACCACAGATTGGTCCATAAAATAACCAATAACACCTGAGAGGAATGTGCTTCTTAGAACAATCAATTATAAAAGACCAAAAGGGCAACATCTGCCCAAAAGCAAAGATGAGAAGGCAAGAAGTGGTAGAAAATCAGGATGAAAGGAAATGGGGAACCTAAGATGAAAATGGGGAGAGTGCTGACACACTGCGGGGAGCTAAAACCAAAGTCATGGAACACTTTACGTACAAACTATCATCGGAAACTCATTTGCTCTGTAAACTTTCACCTAATGTACAATAAAAAAATTTTAAAAGCCTTATTTAAAACAAACTGTTCTACTGTTTAAAAAAACAAATCAGGCTTCACCTAAAATACTTTAATAACCATAACACTAATATAGAAGTGAAAAATTCTGTGTACATTTCTTTTAATCTAAATGTAAATATGTGGCCTCATATGGAATCAAATTCATTTTCAATTAAAAAGTCCGATGCCACACAGATGAATAAGCTATAAGCTATGAAATTAAAGGAGTAACTAAAATATATTTCTTTGGACTCATTTGAAAAAAAATAAAATAAAAAGGCAGAAAACCATTCTTCTATAAATAGATAACATTGAAGTGCTTAGTTAATAAAATTAGAGAAAACAACTGCATTCATGAGAATACACAGTCAAAATTCAATCAAATTTATAATAAGTGGGATCTAATTAATGAGTCCACTATTGAGGACAACCATAAAGAATTTAAATATATTTGGAAGAAAATTCTAATTTCTAGACATCATGTAACAAATAGGAAAACTGGAAGGAGCTGCAGCTATCACTCACATTTCTACATTAAAATCATCTAATCAAACCCAATAGTACTCTCATACAACTGTTCTACCTTCCAGTGGTTTTAATACTTACAACATTCCATATTCAAGACATGCTAAATATCCACATTCCCAAGTTGATCCTCCTCCCAGCTCCAACTTCTGTCACCTACTAATCCCTTGTTCAAAAATTACTTAAACATCATCAAAGTCCACTCTCTTTTTAGGACTAGTTTATTCCAGCTACATAAAAGTTATATCCTAAGTACCAGTAATTGCTTAACTTCTTACAAGAATCTCAGAAACACGTCATGTCATCCTTTGTCTAAATTTTGTTTTGTTTCACATTAATTATCTCTGAATTTTTTTCAGTTGGATCCATTTCTTACAAATGCTTCTATTAGTCACTATGAAAAAGAGAGGCATGATAGAACAGATAGGTATTAAATGCCTTCGGCCTACCAAAATATCATTTTCATGGATTACTGAGTCCTACACACTGATCTGAGTAATCTTCAATTTCATTATAACTTATATGTCAATTTCCACCTAGATACCCTAACAAGGAGATACCAAGCAGTCCAAACCCACCCAGTGGCTCTGAGTGAAGAAGACCTGGTGATCTATTTCTGTAAATATTACAGCCAAGAAAACTCTATGGGGCAGTTCTACTCTGTCACATGGGGTCACTGTGAGTCTGAATCAACTTGATGGCACCTAACAACAATACCCTAATGAGGATAAATACCCTATAATGACAACGTTAACCACACGATTCTATCCTATTCATATACAAGCTTATCCGGAATATTCTACGTTGTCTTTAATTATGCACATTCTTAAATGAAGTCTACCTGTTAAAAGAATGACTTCAAAAAAGAGTATCTCCAAATCCTCTGAATCAGACAAAATTATGAAAGATTTAGATTTGCTGGGTGAGAAAAATTTCATTATAAGCGTTGAGAAAAGTGCTTTCTTGAACGACTCTTCCAACAGAAGAAGCTCACGTATCTTTTTTGGAGTCACATAAGAAACACCACCTCTTCCACTCCAAATTCAGGCTGCTCACTACCATGACCTTTGTCCTGCGGCAGAGAAATAGGAAAGGCACATCAGGCTTGGAACCTCTGTCCCTTCCACACTCCTCTCTGACTGTGTGCACAGAGCTCTCGGTGAGGGCAAACGCACTTACATACACACACAAAGGATCAAAATATCTATCTGAGGCTTTAAGAAAACAGATCCAGTGACAACAATGTGAATTGTATAATAATTAAAACTTAAGAAAGAACACAGAAAAGCACAGGGAGACAAGAGAAAGAGCCACAAGCAGAGTACCTGCTGTCTTTACCACCTTCCTGAGCTAAAAAAGAACATACGTGAATACGTAAGGACTCTGCTAGGGTACAAATAATACAGCCTTAGTCTCTTTATCCAAAATGTGGTGTTTTGATAACAGCCGTTTCAATTAACACCCTTTAGCCTTATACCCTGCTTTTGAGAATGAATTGAGAGATGGTATTGTTGTTGTTAGGTGCCACTGAGTCGATTTCAACTCATAACGATCCCGTGTTACAGAGAAGAACTGCCTCATGGGGTTTTCTAGGTTGTAACCTTTACGGGAGCGGACTGCCAGGTCTTTCTCCCACGGAGCTGCGGGGTGGATTTGAACTGCCAACCTTCCGGTTCGTGGCTGAGTGCTTAACCATCACACCACCAGGGTTCCCTCTAATAGCAAGACAGGTGTTAACAATTCATACCTGCACCAGGAATAATTGCCAGCTTTGTTTCCACCAGGCCCATTTTTGCACAGGAAGCTAAAGAGAAAGAAAATTAATCAGCATCCGTATCATCAAAATCAAATACAATGGCTTGGGAAAAGTAAGGAAAATAAAATGTATTTGAAATATTATCTACTGATTACACCTGTGTCATAAATTTTTTTTTAAATCACTTCAAAAGGCCTTTAGTTATGCAAATACGTAGTCTGACTAACACAGTAAGAGCCTCACACAATGCCTTCTGTTAAAAACTGCTTGGCAGCGACAGAGCTTTTACGACAGAAAGAGCAGGGCTGTAACTACATTATTAGGCCTGCTACTGCCAAGCTGTGTTTCATGGCTCGGACCCCACTAATGACGCAGGATCAGCAGAGAGGCTGTTTCTGATAAGCACGGCTTCTTCCACCGCCAGAAGAGTCCCTAGATCAAACAGCTTAATCTAGCATATCACACACGGCAACTTTTCAAGACCAGAGCTCAAGTTACTGTTGGACAGACGTTTTTACTGTTCTGACAGCTGGACAGGTTTCCTCTCTCCATGTTTGTTTTCATGGGGGCTATAAAACATCTTAATTGTTTCTTTATCTGCATATCCAAATTCATCTGAACTACTTCCCATAGCCTAAATCCCAGAATCTGCATTCTTTCAGAAATGGATACATGTACTTGACATTTTCAATTTAAAACCCACTGATTTCAGACAATAGGAACCTAAAATAAAGGAGAAAGGGGTAAAAGTATATACGTGGATTACAACTACAAACCTCAAGAAACCGTCACCATAAAATTATTAAAAACATGTAATTATGCCGACTCGGCTTTCAAGAGGCAGCCACATCAGAAGAGATAGTGAGAGCAGGGGAAGGAAGAGTAACAAACATCTGCTGTCTGCTCTGTCCAGTTCTCGGCCCCAGACCCTGTCTTTAGGTCCCACCTAATGACAGAGCTGAGACTACACAGCATAGTGTTGACAGTAAAAACAGCAGCTCCGTCTGCAGCACCCTGGCAAGACATCAGGAGCGAGGGCTGGGATGGCAGAATGCCTGGGTTACAGGCCAGGCTCAGCCACTTACCCTGGGTATGCTACTTAACCCCTCTCTGCACGAAGTTCCCACCTCGCAGGCTACCAGGGAGACCGAGCTAATGCCCCTCAGGTCCTCAGAACAGCGCGGGGCATCCGGTCAACAACACTCTTGCGTAGCACTAAGTGTTTTCATTATCATTTTCATAATCCCCTCACACGAGCCTCAAAAAACCATGCAAGAGAAAGTGAACCGCAAAGAGACTGATCGATTATTACTGTAGCTAACGGGAATTAAGGATTAATTCATTTACTCTTCACAGCAGTGACTGTCATTCTCCCCACTTTAGAGAGGAGGAGATGGACCTAAAATGGGCAGGGCCTAAGAGTCAAACAGTTTCTCTCTCTTGACAAATCCTGGCCTTTCCTACCACTAAGACTGCACAAAGACTGCAAGGATTGCTTTTACTGGGAATTTTAGACACGCCACATTAAGCCCAAAAGGTTTTTATTTTTCCTAAACATTCTACTCAACCAAAGGAAACAGAACAATATTTGGAATTATATGAAGTCAACACAAGCCTTATCTTTAAAAACCCTGGTTTTTATAGGATTACTTCTCACCTGCCACTCTTATGTCACACGCTAGAGCCAGTTCCAGACCACCACCTAACGCCAGTCCATCTATAGCTGCGATGGTCGGCACCGGAAGGTTAGCTGAAACACAGAAAAGAAGGTGATGCTTCTCACTATGTACTTCCTTTCAGTTTTTTTTTTTTTTTTTGGTAAATTCATTTTTAAACAGAACTTCAGATACAGAATTTTTACAAAATAAGCATTTCCTCCATCATTATTTTTCTGAAACATTATTTAACAATCACATAGCGTTCCCTCACAGGAATGTGCAATAATATCTTTAAACCTTCCCTCACTGAATTATTTTGATAATTATTTCCTAAGTACTTTTCACTGAATTAACAGAATCACAGTTCCTATGACTTCTTAGAGTCTAAAGTCTTTTATGAGACTTTTGGTTTGTATAAATTTGAAGTTGAGAAAGAAAAACTGGGTCTAACTGCAAAGCTGATGATCCCTTTAGGGGCTACTTCAGTGCTCAGAAGGACACAGTCTCATTCCAAGAAGTGACATCAACTCGAACGGGAAAGACACAGTCCAAGTAGTTACTCGGTCATCAACCCACGAAAACAACCACCACAAAAAAGCAAACCCGCTGCCTTCAAGTTGATTCCGACGCACAGCGACCCTTATAGGACAGAGTAGAACTGCCCCATAGGGTCTCCAAGGAGCAGCGAGTGGATTCGAACTGCCAATCTTTTGGTTAGCAGCTGAACTCTTAACCACTATGCCACCTTTAGCAAGGTGTACTATAAAGAGTAGGGTAAATTCTTTCTGTTGTAGATAGCGTCGCTATGAGACGGAACCGACTCGACGGCACCTAACAACAACGTAACAACAACCCTAAAGAGACCTAGAAAATGATCAGGCTCTACAAAATACCACAAGTCTGTGAAGAGTTTCTAGACGGAAGAGGCTCTGAGCAAGAGCAGAGAAACATGACTGGGAAGGAAAGGTCAGCTAATCACAGAACTCAAAACTAGTCCGCCTTGAGTACAGAAACAGAATACTATTTTAATGAGACTTCTGTGAATTACAATATTTACCCCTCATCTTTATAACTGGTTCAAGATGTGACTGTTATATTAACTAGTTATTCTATGAAGCAAAATCTTTATTAATTTTATTTTTGACTATGGGAATGTGAAGCTAGGCTGGTCATACTTCAAACATAAACAGAATGTGGATATTAGGAAGGTACCGTACTCCAAAATCTCTCTCTCCACAGGCATTCTGACATGACAAATTCCTCAATCATAGGTTCATTTCTTGATCCCTTTTAAAATATATACATTTGTTAAACTACACTGAGTCTTACTCATTCAGACGTAAATGAATTTAGTCAGATCTGTCTATTCTGAGATTGAGGAGCCGCAAATCCACCGGCTGCTCCGATGGGGCAGTTCTACTCTGTCCCATAGAATCACCATGAGTTGGAATCCACTCAATGGCAGTGGGTTTGGGTTATTCTGAGATGAAGTATGGAGAAACTGGGTGGGGCCTGTGGAAGACGCTGGCCACCTGAGGCAGAGGGAGCACCACAGGAGGAGCGGCGAAAACAGCAGAGACGGACAGAGCTTGCACATGGCATGTAGTTCACTACCTGCACCTTCCTGAACGTTTGGGGAAAGATGGACGCAGAAATTGGGGTAAATTCAATGTGCTTCATGAAATGTACTTTACAGCATGCTTGGTGGAAAAAAACGAACAGTTATGTCATGCTCGTACATCAGGAAACTAGTTTAATGTACACTAATGACTACCTAAACAATCCAGTAAGTAATACAATGGTAATTAATCTCAGTGGTTCCCAAGATCTTCTTAAGCTACTGTAAGTGAAATGAGACAGCTGTTACTAGGTGTCAACCCTTCTTCCTTCTCAAGGACCTTGCTTTATAGATTATTTTATCTCTAGACTCTATCTACTACCTCCCCAGTCTCAAGTCTCTCCCATCAAAAACTTTCCCTAGATCTTGCTATGGCCCTCCAACTAGCCTCCCTGTACAGAAAAGCTTCTGGGGTGAGCAGAGAGAATGCATGGTCACCCACACCCATTCGTCTCCGACCTATGGCCGCATGAACCTCATCCCCTCCAGCCCACTGAGACTGCTCTTGTTCAGGATACCAACAACATCATAATGGGCAATATTCAGTCCCTATGAAACTTGTTGCCTCTGACAATCAGAGACATTAATCCTGGACACTCTCTTCTTCTAGAATTCCCCTCTTCATTTGCCTGCTGGGTCCTCGTCTTTCTTGCCTTACCTTCTACCACTGGTTGTTTCTCGGCCTTATTCCCCTCTCAATCGAAGCTCTGCCCAGGAGGTCTCACTCCCATCCATAACTTGACCACCTGCAATGCCAGTGATTTCCAAATCTCTACCTCCAATTGAAACTTCTCTCTAAACTTTATCTTTATAACTACCTGCCTATTGGACATAGCCACTTAAATGCTTTATCATGTTCAAACAACTTCCTCTCAATCCTTTTTCCAGATTCTATTTCACAGTTAGTAGTACTTCCATTCACCAAGTCATGCAAGTCAGAAATCCAGAAGTCACCCCTGATGTCCTCTTTTCCAATTCCCTTACCTCCAACCATTTTCTAAGTCCTGTCTAACAGTTCACAGATCTGTAAGCTCCCCATCATTCCACTGCCAGAGCTCTGGGTCCCGCCATTTCCCATCAGCAGAAGACCCAAACTGACCTATTTCACTTGCAGTTTGCCCTTTCCAGTCCATCTTCCACTTTCCTGTAGGATAATCTTCCTAAGAAGCAGACCCAGTCATTGCTATCCCCCTATTTAAAACTGCCAGATGATTTTATACTGACTTCAAGATAAAAATGGAGTTTTCAGCACAGCACATAAGACACCTGAAGAACTAAGTTCTGCCCATCCACTCAGCCTCTTCTCCAACCTCAGACACACACCCTATGTTGCATCTCCAAACCACTTAAAGCCCTTCCAGAAGTGATTCCCACTCAAGTCTCCATACCTGTGCAAAGGCTGTTTCCTCTGCCTGGAATGACTAGTTAGTTAGCCCCTACTTCTGTTTCAAATGTCCCTTCCTCTATGCTTCTGTGACACTCTGTAGGCCCTCTCTGATTAGAGCATTCATTACAGTACTGCTCATTCTGCAAGAAAGATTAATGTCATATTGCTGCTGGTTAATAACATCCTTCTTACCACTCTGGGACAAACCACAAGGTTTTTACTTCCTTATCCATCTCTATTACATTTAACGTGGTTTTTTTACCTACTTTTCTTTAAAATATCTTTCTGTTTACATGCAGTCCTATAAAGTTATGAGAAAAAAAAAAGACTGCAAAGAGCTCCTAAGGTGGGAGTGAGCAACAATGAAGAGAGGGTCAGTTCTCTCTCTCTGTTGTGTGAAGATTCTGGTCATTGGAATACCCAAGGCACTCGTTAAATATCTGCTGGAAGCCAACTCTTTAAGAAAAAGAAATAGAAAAAAGTGAGTTAAAAGGGCCTCCAAAATCAAAACCAGATCTCACTTTGGTGAGTGGCGTCTGGGGTCTTAAAAGCTAGCTAGCAGCCATCTAAGATGCATCAGTTGGTCCCAATCCACCTGGAGTAAAGGAGAATACAGAACACCAAAGTCACAAGGAAAATATGAGCCCAAGAAACAAAAAGGCCACATAAGCCAGAGACTCCATCACCCTGAGACCAGAAGAACTGGATGGTGCCCAGCTACCATCAATGACTGCCCTGAGAGGGAACACAACAGAGAGTCTCTGACGGAGCACGGGAAGGGTGGGGTGCAGAACTCAAATTCTAGTAAAAAGACCAGACTTAATGGTTCAATTAAGACTGGAGGGACCCTGGAAGACATAGCCCCCAGGCTCTCTGTTAGCCCAAAACTAAAACCATTCCCGAGGCCAACTCTTCAGACAAAGATTAGACTGGACTATGGGACATAAAGTGATACTCGTGAAGAGTGTGCTTCTTAGCTCACATGAAACTAAATGGGCAGCTTCTGTCTGGAGGCCAGATGAGCAGGCGGAGAGGGTCAGGAGCTGGTTGAATGGATGCAGGAAATCCGGGGTGGAAAGGAAAAGTGTGCTGTCACGGTATAGGGAGAGCAATTAGGGTCACATAACAATGTGTGTATAAATTTTTGTATGAGAGACTCATCTGAATTGTAAACTTTCACTTAAAGCACAATAAAAATAAAAAAATCAAAACCAGGCCTGAAATATCCGTATTATTGCAACTAAAAGTGAGTTTCAGCTTCTGAAAACCCCTAAGAAACACCTAATAAACAAGGTGGTTTCATATTTCTTAGATTTTTCCGTAAACATAGTAACAAACTGCTGCAATATCCACACAGGCATTTTTGGCAATATCAAATTGTGCACTGAAAATACAGACTAGTGCACAGGTCGAAGGACTACACTGACTAAAAATTATAATAATAATATTCCAGGGCTTCATAAGCCCTGAATTACAAGGAACAGAAACAAATAGCAGGATTTTCTTAGAATTTCTGGTAATCTACAATGTTCTTAATATAGCAACACAAGTGAAACCAACCACTGCCTCAAAAAAACAGTTGACAGGCTTTGCTCTATATTTTTATAATTAGTTAATATTGTCAAATATTATACTTAAATACGACAATCAAGAGAAAGTTAAAAAACCATTATTTCTTTAGAAGGATAAGATTCTACTGAAATAAATGAATATACCCCCTCTCATTGTCAGAGGTAGTATAAAAGAGAAACTATTATATTGAGAAAATAAAATGATGCAGGATGCACTCAGTAGGCAGGTTTCAAGTACCACAGGGCCCTGAGTGTGAGGTTTATAGGTTGGAGAAGGAGATGAGGAAAACCACACCAAGTATAGGGGATGACCTGGGAGGTGGCGGGCTAAGACTCTGCAGCAGGACAAAGTGTTACTGCTCATTCTGCCCTGAGTCAGCTCAGGCGCAGATTCTCTTAATTCCAAGTTGGAGAATAGAACATTTTTCCTTTATATGCTTATCCTTCTTAGAACTAATGAATTTTTTGAAATTTGACAGTCAAGAACTAGGAGCCGTGGTAGTGCAGTCAGCACCCGCTCCGTGGGAGAAAGATGTGGCAATCTGCTTCCGTAAGGATTTACAGCCTTGGACACCCTGTGGGGCAGTTCTACTCCGTCTATAGAGTCACTACAAGTCAGAATAGACTTGACAGCAATGTTTTTTTTTTTTTTCCTGTAGTTAAGAACTGAGAAATTGTTTCTAAAGGGGATAAAAAATTTTAATATTACAACGTATATGAAATATAATGTGAAACGATAAAAAAATTTGGGATCTTCATACAGAAAAGAATGAAGAAGATAAGATACTAACATTTTCAAATCACTGAATAGGTTAACTACACTTTCAAATATTAATTAATGTAAATTAGCATTCTAGAAAGCAGTCTGCAATTTTTTTTTTTTACTAAAAAATTATTTAGGACCTAAATGTGAAAAGTAAAACCATAAAATTCTTAAAAGAAAATGTACAGGTGAAGTTGTGGGACCTAGTGTTTAATGACAGATTATCAGATATGACAACAGAAGTTCAAGCAGCAAAAGACAAAACAGATCTACAGGACCTCATAAAAATTAAATACTTTTGTACATCCAAGGACTTTATCAACAAAGTGAAAAGACATCCTAAGTTTGGAAGAAAATTTTCAGCAACCATATATCAGATAAGGACCTAACATCCAAAATACATATAGAACGTCTATAACTTATTAACAAAAAGACAAACAACCCAATCAAAAAATGGGCAAAAGACTCGAATAGAAAATTTACCAGAGAGGATATTCAAATGGCCAACATGAACATGAAAAGATGCTCAGCATCATTAGCCACTGGGGAGATGGAAATCAAAACCACAATGAGATATATCACCTCACCCCCATTAGAATGGCAATGTTCTTAAAAATGAAAAACAAGAGGTGCTGCCAAGATCGTAAAGAAACTGGAACCATCATACATTGCTGGTGAGAATGTAAAATGGTGCAGCCATTGTGGAGAAGGGCTTGGCAGTTCCTCAAAAAGTTCAACACAGAACTACCATATGACCTATTGATCCCTATCCTAGGTATACACTCACAAGAAGTAAGGTGGGAACGCAAACAGAAACCTGTACACCAACGTTCACTGAGGTACTTTTCACAATAGCCAAAAGGTGGAAACAGTCAAAATGTCCATCAACAGATGAATGGATAAACCAATGTGGTATATACATACGACGGAATATCACTCAGCCCTAAAGAGAAATGAAGTCCTGACGTACGCCACAACAGGGATGAAGCCTGGAAACCTGCTGAGTGAAACAAGTCAGTCACAAAAGGACAAATACCGTATGATCTCACAGACAGAAAATAAGCAAATATATAGAACCCAAAAATTATTAATGTTTAGCAGGGGTGAGAAGGAGGGAGAAAATGGGGAGTTTTTGTTGGTGAGGCACTGAGGTTACACCAATGGCGGTGAAATGGTTTGGAAAAGGACAGCGAGAATGGTTGTACAACACAAAAAACGTAATCAACGTCTTTGAATTGTAAAGGTGGAAGCTGTATCGGCAAAACGTTGTAGGATGTACATTTTCACCACAAGAAAAAGAAAAGAATTAAGCAGAATAGCTTTATTAGTACCCAATGAGTAATTAAATATTAACCATTTTATGATGGTATAAATCCTAAAGCTACATTTTACCTTTTCTAATAATACTAATTTTTCCCTAAGATTTTTTTTTAAAATCTTTTTCAGGAAAACATATATATCATCTCAAAACGTATGCCAGCTTCACAGTTACCTAATATGCTTGTTTTTACGCGTAATGTTTCTTTTTCCTGGTAACACTTAATAATCTTAGGAAAAATTCAAAACCAGCTTCATAAAGGGAGATTACCAGTTTAAAAGAACGGAAAGACTATCAAAGTGGCAGCTGTATAGTGCAACTCCATGAAATAATAACTGCAAATCCAGTAAGCGACGTGCATTCCCGACAGCAAAGAAATTAGGACTCAGGTGTTACGCAAGCAACAGCAGGATTAGATGCAATTTAGAGTGCAGTGCCAGGAAACGAGCCAGGTATGACAAATAAAATAATAATCCTTTGAAAGGCTCCTGAAACTATGATTAAAACAAATAATTAAACAGTCTTGCTATTTTAAGACGGAAAAAAAAAGAAGCCTCTAGTATACTTTGAGTAGCCTGTAAGAGAACACTGTCCTGCCTAAGATAACTAGAGTCAGAGAGGGAAAAAAAAAAATCTAAGTAAGTATCTGCCTTCACTTCTCAAATAGATACAACACATAATGTACGCAAATTAATTCGGATGCTTCTAGAAAAATATAAACCATTCAATTATTCAGAGAAAAATGCTAGTGTCAGTCATATGGTTTTCAAATTTGTTTTTTCTTGAATAATGTCCTTATGCAAAACAGAGAGGTCAACTATTTTAACAGAAAAATTCCATACAGTACACTACAAGTCTGACTTTATTAAAAGCATCCAAAAAGATTAAAAATAAAATCAAGGTTAACTGAAAATTTAAAAACAATTCTAAATTATCTCTAATTTCAACTAAAACTTTATTTCAGCTTAATGTATTCTCTCCTATTCTGATCACCAAGTTTGAAAGGATGCACACACACACACACACACACACACACACACACACACACACACACACACACACAAACCACCTGAGCAAACCCTGCAGGCTAGGGTGTTCTCCTCTCTTGCAGAGGCCTTAGCTACAGTCACAGAGAAATGGACCTGCTTGGTGCAACGCACCCATCATCACACAGCAGGGCTGGGGAGACTGCAAGTGGGAGGCACAATTCCCAGGAGTGGGACATCTCAGGCACCACAGACCCTAAGCCAGGGCTTCCAACTGGTTTGAATCGGTTCAGTCATAGCCAATGAAGCAAACCAGAACAGACACAAATTTTTAAAATTTCGGCGATCCAGAACCATAACCAAATCAAAACCAAATCCACTGGCATCAAGTAGATTCCAACTCATAGCGACCCCAACCCCATAGGGCTTCCAAGGCTGTAAATCTCTAGGGAAGCAGACTGCCACATCCTTCTCCCGCAGAGCCACTGGCGGTTTCGAACCGCGGGTCTTCTCACTTAGCAGCGGACCCTTTAACCACTCCGTCACCAGGGGCTCCTAGAACCATAACCAGAACGGGAAAAATTACGGGTCGAAGCCCTGGAAGGGGAGACTCAGAGAAGGTGTAGTGAGCCCTTTCAGGAGCCTGATGGTGGAGACTGGATGACTGCCAGGACCAAGGAGAACGACACACATTCAAAGCGGTGCGGTCGGCAGCCATCTTTAAGCAGAGTTGGCAGCCATCTTTAACCAGGGCACCTCTGTTTCTGACTCTGCGCAAAATCTGCCGGGCAAGAGATCTATCTGGTTGCTATGCAACGCGGATGCTGTCCTTGTTTTCTAAGAAGGCCGTTAAGTTGCTAGCAGGCCTTTGACCCAAGATTTTTCCCGTTCCGGCTACGGTTCTGGTTCACTCAAATTTTAAAATTCGGGTCTGTTCTAGTGTTACTTCCTCAGCCACGACTGAACCCGGAAGAACTGGTTTGAAGCCCTGCATAAAATGGGCAGTGAAGAGGGAGGAAAAGAAGTGTCTGCTCTTAGAACAATAGTTCCACCCTGGGGTATACAATGCAATCTCCTGGGGGCTCAGACTTTTAAAAATACTGATGCCCATCCTCAGGATTCTGATTGAACTGGTCTAGGCTGCCGCCTGGGTGCTAGGGTTTTTAAAAGCTTCAAGGTTACATTAACTCTCAAGCTTCATAACCTTGCTATTCAAAGTGTGATTTGTGGACCAGCAGCAGCATGATCACCTGGGAGCTTGCTGGATATGTAGAATTCCAAGCTCTACCCCAGACCTAATGAACCAGAATCTGCATTTTGCAAGACTCCCAGATGATTTATATGCACAGTAAAGTTTGAGAAGTACTAGATGTCAAAAGAACTGATACTTTCACCATCCCAGAGGATAACATCCTAATCCACTGCATTGATAATGATGCTGACAGGAGGAAGCAGTAAGAACCTTAACACTTTGGGTAAGCCTCATACATGTAAGTAAAGACTTGCACACGAGTGTTTGTAGCAGCTTTATTCATAATAGTAAAACACCAGAAACAACCCAAACATCCATCAACAGGTGAATGGACAGCCATACCATGAAAAAATACTGAGAAATAAAAAGTAATTAATTACTGATACATGCTACAACACTGATGAATCTTAAAAAAAAAATGCTGAATGAAAGAGGCCATATGATAAATAACATATACTACATTCCATTTATATAAAAGTCTGAAAATTGGAACTTAATCCTTAGTGATAGAAGGCAGTTCAGCAGTTGCCTGGGGACAGGTCAGGGAGTAAGGATGGGCAGGAGAGGGATCACCAAAGGACACGTGAAGACTTCCGGGGGTAATGGGTATGTTCACTACGTTAATTGTGGTGATAGTTTCACAAGTCAAAAGTTATTAAATTGTATACTTTAATATGCACAATTTATTATATGTCAATTATACCCCAATAAAGCTCTTTCTAAAAAAAAAAAAAAAAAAAAACCACATAATCTTATTAATATGAAAATGATAAAATCAAAGTACACTAATTTCTCTACCTTATATAAACAGGAGTTAAGTCGAGCGATATAATTTAAAACTGATAAACCAACAGAGGTATAAATTTAACCTTTTGGTGACCCAATTATTTTCTGCTTTGAACTTTTTGTTGATACCATGTGTTTTCATTAATGGAAGCATGCTGAATCACTGAGTGTATCTGAATTTTTGGTAGGTAGTACAGATTTTTTTTCTTGCCCTCTCCCACAAGCTTACCCGTACTATCCCAAGATACATATGTTATACCACTAATTCTACCCCCAGAGTCTCCCCATGATCCACTGGTACATATGTGTACCACATAAAATTTTTCTGAATTTCTATTTTTCTACCAAAAATTCAGACACCTCATACAATATCCTGTAAAAACAGTAATTTGCAGCACATGCCTATTCCTTCCGTTTCAACAGATACACAGGTTCTCGCCTGCCGGCAGCATTTACTGTCAGTGGGGCAGCAGTTTCCCAATGAACCCCAGAGGTACAAAAAGTAAGTGACAGCTATATATACCACCAGTCAAGAAATTATACAATAAAATGTTAAGGAACAATGGTTGGAAAAGAGAAAGGTGGGAGGGAGATTTTAAACTGGAAATATACTAATTCTGTCATTGCTCATAGAAAGGAGTCAACAGAACTTTCTAAAGAAACAGATGACAAAATATACTATACAAAGTTATAAAGATAATCGGGTGGTACAAAAATTCAACCCTTTTATTATTAGAATAAACCTGCCAACAGAACAAACCAGGAAAACATACAGCATAGTTAAGATCATTTTTAAAAATATCAGAAGTACCAAAATCAGAAGTCACAGGAAATCATAATGATAGACCTAACACCAAACATATCAATAAATTTAAATGAACTATATTTATTCATTCAGTAATAAAAAGATTGTTTGGATCACAAAGCAAAACCCAACTACAAGCAGAACATTAAGGCAAACCTAAAATAAAACAGAGCATGAAATTAAAAAATTAAAAGGATGGGTACAGTAGTACCTCTGTCAAATAAAAGAAATTAAAATACATGTAAAAAATCTCATAAACTCAACTAACAAGGGCAACATCAGGAGTTTTCACAAAAGTTGGCAGAAGTCATAATGTGATTAACATCCAGTGAAAGTCAGCAAACATTTTATGTAACTAAAATTCCAAAAAGGAGAGGAGAGGGACCATAAATTATACACTGTGAAGTATAACTCAATGCTGAATTATGATTCAGTAAGAGACGTATGTCAGCAACTCATAAGGGAAAACAACTGACTCTCAGATACTTGTTTTCACTTTTCATCATTCTTGGCAAGAGGATAAAGGAAAATAAAATTAAGGTCTGTAAGTCACTGCTTGGAAAACTATCAGATGGTTAATTAGAGTGTTTCATCAATCAATCTTTCACATGCCATAATTCAGCACTTCTAATTTCTAGTTATGGTATCAAATTAGAAAAATAAACAAGTAAAATACATGCCTAATTGTATCCAACTTAGCAACATTACTTACTTCTTTAAAAAATCTACATGACTCAAACAAAAAGAGGACAGTGAGCATAAATAAACATTTCAGGTCAACTGACAAACAATTCTGCAAACCTTAAAAAATGCTCTTGATTAAGCAATTCTTAACATCTAAAATAAAAGCCAAATAACCATTTAGGCAACAACAAAGGAAATATAACAGGCGCAGATTCTCTAACGTTATATGACAATAATAAACACTGTGAAACTAATTAAACATTCTTAGAATAAGCTATGCTTTATTTCAGATAAACAAGAATGAAGTACCCGAAAAAGCCATAAGACTTGTATAAAGTGGTGGTAAACCATTAAAATCTTTAAAAAAATCATCTCTGGCTTTTTATGAAAAAGTATCACATGCCTTTAAATCAAATGGAAAGCTTAAAAGGGATATACCTTGAATTTATGCATATTCTTTTTTTGTATTCATTACTCCAGACTCTTAATGTCTAATGTGAGGTACTAGAAACTTTTAAATGCAATTATACGTTTATAAGCACATTTCTTAGTTTAACGTTTTATGTAACTGGAAAGAATATAATGACTAAATGTGCTAAGTGACAAATACAACACTTTAAACTTTGATAAAAAATTATTCATGCCTTAATGCATATTCAAAGATACTCAATCTTACACCAGAGACTATTACAAAACCATGATAAAGCAAATATTATGCTTCTTAGAACTGTATGTACATATTTTTGAGGGAACAGAAAATCTAAATACTGTTTCATTTATAGTTTATCTTCAAGAAGCCAAGTCATGGGAGGTATTTATCGATAGCCAGGATAAGTTTCAGAGAAGTAGTTGGTTCTAAATGAACTTACACCAAAAAGGTCAAAAATGAGAATGCGGTAGGACACTGCAAAACAGCCCAAAGAATGGAGTTTTCATCGTTCACCAGCCAAGGAAGCAGCTTTCTATAGCTCCAACTCTCCTCTCCAAAAAGGTACCTGTTAAAGTCATCAATAACGACCATGTTGCAAAATCTAGTAGTCACTTCTCAGTGTTCATCTTATGTGACCTGTCAGAAGCATATGATGATCCCCTCCCCTCCTTGGGAAAACCTGGTGGCGTAGTGGTTAAGAGCTATGGCTGCTAACCAAAAGATCAGAAGTTTGAATTCACCAGGTGCTCCTTGGAAACCCTATGGGGCAGTTCTACTCTGTCCTGTAGGATCGCTATGAGTTGGAATCCACTCGCTGGCAATGGATTTGGTTTTTGTTGGTTTCCCCTCCTTGAAACACGTTCTTCACTTGGCTTTCAGAATACTGTTTTCGTCCTACCTCCTACCATGGCGAATCTGTCTTAGTCTCCCTTCCCTGGTTCTTCTCCTTTACCCCACCCTCTAAATGTTCTGATGCACCAGGGTCCTCAGACATCTCTCTCTCTACAGTAACTCCCTAAGTGTCTCATCCAGTCTCAAGGTTTCATATAGCATCTACATTTTGATGACACCCAAACTGACATCTCAAGCCTGGATTACTTGCCTAAACTCCCAACTCATACCCAGTTATCTACTTGGCATCTCCAATTGATATCTACTAGGCAGTTACCTTCACAGATCAAAGCTGAACTCCTGATCTACACCTCCCACTCTATCTAGCAATGGGACAGCAATCACAATTCATTATCACAACGAACAATCAAACAAGTCTATCCTAGGTTATATCCTAGGAGCAACTTGGGGCTGGAGTGGAAAAGAGAGAATCAGACTTAGAAGTTCAGGCACAATTATTAAAATTTTAGGTACAGGCAGGCAGAAAGCCAGGAGAGGGTCCAATCTGAAGATGAGAGGAAAACATTTGACAGAATTTGGCTTCCACTCAATTCACTCTTTCAACTGGATAGCTGCCATGTGTCAGTTACTACACTAGATACTAGGTATAACCAAACCTTAACCAGGTTCCCTGGAGTCAATTCCAACTCATGGTGACTCCATGTGTGTCAGAGCAGAACTGTGCTCCAAAGGGTTTTCAATGACTGATTTTTCAGAAGTAAACAGCCAAGTCTTTCTTCCAAGATACTAGAAATAGATGGAGAAACTCTTGAGGTTCTTACAATAGGGAGTAGATAATAAAAAGTAGTGTGCAGATCAAGAGAATGAAGACTAGGGAGAAATAGATGGGATGTAGAACAATCACCAGGAGTCCCAGCTGGATCCTAATCCTGGAAGGCATTAGAATACTAGAGGGCAGCAGAGCACAAATGCAATGGCAATACTCAAGGCAGAGGCCTAAACCAAGAAGTCAAGTGGGAGGGAGCAGATGAACAGCAGGCAAAGGCAGTGACAGGACGTAAAACTATAAGCAGGGGCACTTTGTATTTGAATTGGATACAAGAGATCACTGCTTAGTTGGCAGCAAAGAGGCAGAGTACCTGAAAGCCCAGCAGAAATGACTGTACAAGTCTAGGATACAGTGAATATGTGTAATTCTACGACCTAGTGGACAGTGGAGTAAAAGGCGTTTTCTTCCTGCATCATCTACGATATAATCACTTCTTCACTCAGGAAACCATGGAGTGCTCTCTACATGCAGTGTCTTGGAACAGAGCAGTAAACAAGGCATACATAAATCCCATACTTGTAGAGCTCAGAATATCACAAATTGAAATCTGTAAGAAGTATCACTGGTGAACCTGACCGTAAACAACGGGAACAAGGTACAGGCTCCCTCAGGAATGTGCTCATGGTCAGACACCTACCAGACGGCAGAGCAAAGACGAGATCCCACACTTTCTAACTCCATATCAAGTGATTTTCTACCGGTATGCCTGAACAGTTCATACAAGTTCACCACATTTTGATAATGAATAAAATGTAACTTGTCTACATCCAAATAAATATCATTTTATGGCAATAACTTTGAGAAAGAATGCTAAGCTGAGCAGATATTGTGACATCATAAGAGCAACTTTACATGATAAGATATAGTGTAATGAAAAGATTTAAGATAAAGACAACAGAAAGAAAGACTATGCAGTAACCAAAACACTGAAAAATACTCTTGCACAAAGACAGCTAGGCTGGGGCAGGAAAGAGACCGATTCCAACAACAAACTGGAGACGAGCAGTCAAGACAACAGTTGGATATACCTACGTTTCTACTAGACTGTGGCACTTTAATAGATAGACACATATTAGTGACTTATCTGGTGTTGCTTTGAGCCTTTTAATCGCTTCAAGTGTGTCCCAATTCTGATATTCACGGCACACTAACAAACGTAAAATGAGAACCACTGCTTGAGAAGAGGTGTACTCTACACAATTTCACGAAGGACTTTTTTTTTAATACAGTATCTTTTCATTCTCTTGTACAAAAATATTTTCTATGTATTTGACCAGGAGAAACAGCTTTTCGTGATAGAAAAATGCATATGAACACAGATTTCCAATCACATGAATAAAAGCTAATTAGAGCATTTGAAAATTTTCAAAATTCAATTATTTTCTTCTATAAAATTCTATAGTATAACAAAATCCTAAGAAAAAAGATGTTTGTTAAATAGATAAATGTTGTAATCCAGTTCTTCTAACATAATTACCTTGTATTTCAATGCAAATACAGCTTTGCATTTAAAGAGCTGAATTAAAGCTTTGCAATTTTATTTCATCAGAGAAAGGAAACGCAAGCTGGAAATTCCTAGCATTTTAAAGAATTCGTGTGAAAGTCCGTTTACAAAAACATCACCCACGTTATTCTGCAAACTAAAATTCTAGTGACACCCTATTTTAAATATTTCCTTATCATTACATAGCAATTCTTTGATGCCTCAACTGGAGGCAACTGAGCCTGCTCTCTCAGAGTTCCTAGTTAAGATAGAATTCTCAAAAATATTTGCTAGCTCTTCATGAAATATCACCTAATTTAAGTCTCTATAAAGACAAGACTAGCCATCAGTGAGGTAACTAACATCTCCATCCCCATATACCACCACTCCCCTGTCAGCGTGTCATACCATGGTGGCTTGAGTGTTGCTATGATGCTGGAAGCTGTGCCATCAGTATTTCAAATATCAGCAGGGTCACCCATGGTGGACAGGTTTCAGCAGAGCTTCCAGACTAAGACAGACTAGAAAGAAGGAGCTGGTGCTCTCCTTTTGAAAACACTGGCACTGAAAACCTTAAGAACAGCAGTGCAACACTGCCTGATACAGTGTCGGAAGATGAACCCCTCAGGTTGGCAGGCACTCAAGTTGTGATTGGGGGAGAGCTGCCTCTACAAAGCAGACTCAAACTTAATGACCTGGATGGAGTAAAGCTTTCGAGACCTTCCATTTGCTAATGTGGCGTGACTTAAAATGAAAAGAAACAGCTACAAACATCCATTAATCATCAGATGTTTGCAGCTGTTTCTTCTCATTTTGAGTACAAAGGAATGTACAAGGTATGAATTTAGGAAAACTGGAAGTCATCAAAAATGAAATGGAATGCATAAAGATCGCTATCCTAGGAATTAATGAGCTGAAATGGACTGGGTCTGGTATTGGCCATTCTGAATCAGACAATCATATGGTCTACTTTGTTAGGAATGACAAACTGAAGAGGAAGGGTATTGCTTTCTTCATCACAAAGGGCATTTCAAGATCTATCCTGAAGTACAGCGCTGTCGGTGACAGGATAAGATCCATACGCCTACACGGAAGACCAAGTTAATACAACTATGATTCCAATTTACACACTAATCAATAATGCCAAAGATAAAGAACTTGAAGATTTTTACCAACTTCTGCAGTCTGAAATAGATCAAACATGCAACTGAGATACACCGATAATTACTGGTGATTGGAATGAGACAGTTGGAAACAAGAAGGATTGGTAGTTGTAAAATATGCATTGATAATCACTAGTGACTAGAATGAGAAAGTTGGAAACAAGGACTGGTACTTGGAAAACATGGCCTTGGTGATAGAAACTACACTGGAGATCCCATAACAGAAATTTGCAAGGCCAATGACTTAGTCATTGCAAATACCTTTTTCAACAATATAAATGGCGACTACACACATGGATCTTGTCAGATGGAATACAGAGGAATCAAATCGACTACATCTGTGGAACAAGAACAGGGGCCGACTGCAGAATAGACCATCAATTGCTCACATGCATATTCAAGTTGAAGCTGAAGAAACTTAAAACAAGTTTACAAGAGCCCAAGTACAACCTTGAGCATATCTCACCTGAATTTAGAGACCTTGTCAAGAACAGATTTGAGGCAATGAACACTAATTATCGAAGGCCAGACAAGTTGTGGGATGACATCATACATGAAGAAAGCAAAAGGTCACTAAAATGACAGGAAAGAAAGGTCCAGCTGTTGTTGTTAGGTGCCATTAAGTCTGTTTCGACTCACAGCGACCCTATGTACAAGAGAACGGAACACTGCCCAATTCTGCACCATCCTCACAATCACTGTTATGCTTGAGCCCACTGTTGCAGCCCGTGTCAATCCATCTCACTGAGGGTCTTCCTCTTTTACGCTGACCCTCTACTTCACCAAGCATGATGTCCTTCTCCAGGGACTGATCCTTCCTGATAACATGTCCAAAGTATGTGAGACGAAGTCTCGCCATTCCTGCTTCTAATAAAGCATTCTGGCTGTACTTCTTCCGAGACAGATTTGTTCCTTCTTCTGGCAGTCCACGGTAAATTCAATATTCTTCACCAATACCATAATTCAAACTCATTAATTTGTCTTCAGTCTCCCTTATTCATTGTCCAGCTTTTCCATACACAGTAAGCTTTAAAATACCATGGGTTGGGTGAGACACACCCTTAGTCCTCAATGTGACATTCTTGCTTTTTTAACACTTTAAAGAGGTCTTTTGCAGCAGACTTACCCAAACCAATACATTGTTTGATTTCCTGACTGCTGCTTCCATGGGTGTTGATTGTGGATCCAAGTAAAATGAAATCCTTGACAACTTCCATATTATCATGATGTTGCTTATTGGTCCAGTTGTGAGAATTTTTGTTTTATGTTGAAGTGTAATCCATATTGAAGGCTGTAGTCTTTGATCTTCATCTGTAAGTGCTTCAAGTCCTCTTCACTCTCAGCAACGTTCTGTTATCTGCATATCACAGGTTGTTAATGAGTCTTCCACCAATCCTGATGCCACGTTCTTCTCCATATATTCCAGCTTCTTGGATTATTTATGCAGTATATAGATTCAATAAGCATGGTGAAAGGATACAATCCTGACATACAGCTTTTCCGATTTTAAACCATACAATATCCGCTTGTTCTGATCCAATGGCTGCCTCATCATCTATTTACAGGTTCTCCGTGAGCACAATTAAGTGTTCTGGAATTTCCATTCTTCACAATACTATCCATAATTTGTTATGATTCACACAACAGAATGCCTTTGCATAATCAATGAAACACAGGTAAACATCTTTCTGGTAGTCACTGCTTTCAGACAAGATCCATTTGATGTCAGCAATGATATCCCTCATTCCACATCTTCTTCTGAATCTGGTTTAAATTTTTGGTAGTTTTCTGTCAAGGTATGGCTGTTGACATTTTTTAATTATCTTTAGCAAAATTTTATTTGCATATGATATTAATAATATTGTCTGACAATTTCCGCATTCTGTTAAATCACCTCTTTGGAATGGGCACGAACACAGATCTCTCCCATTCAGCTGACCAGGTAGCTGTCTTCCAAATTTCTTAACATAGATAAGTGAGCACTTCCAGCGCTGCAACCATCTGTGGAAGCAGCTCAATTGGTATTCAGTCAATTTCTAGAGACTTGTTTTTCGCCAATGCCTTCAGTAAAGCTTGGACTTCTTCCTTCAGTACCACTGATTTTTGATCATACGCTTCCTCCTGAAATGGATGAACATCGACCAATTCCTTTTGGTACAATGACTGTTTATTCCTTCCATCTTCCTTTGATGCTTCCTACTATTCAACTTTTTGTCCACAGGATCCTTCAATATTGCAACTTGAGGCTTGAATTTTTTTCTGGAGTTCTTTCATGTTGAGAAATGGCAACCATGTTCTTCCCTTTTGGTTTTCTAACTCCAGGTTTTACACATTTCATTGTAACACTTTGTGTTGTTGAGCTGTCCTTTGAAATCTTCTGTTTAGCTCTTTCCTTCCATTTGTTTTAGCTACACTAGTTTAAAAGCAAGTTTCAGAGACTCCTCTGACATCTATTTTGGTCTCTTCTGTCTTTTTAATGACCTTTTGCTTTCTTCATGTATGATGTCATCCTACAACTCTCATGGCCTTTGGTCATTAGTGTTTAATGCATCAAACCTACCTTTCAGGTAGGGTCTAAATTCAGGTGGGATATATGCACTGTTGTACTTTGGCTCTCGTGGACTTGTTTTTATTAGTAATTCTATCAGTTTAATTTACAAAGGCTAAACAAGACAAATCATAAGATCTTCCTGACACATATTTTAAAAAAGCATTTGATAAACTTCAACACTTATTCCTGATTAAAAAATAATAGCAAACTCCTAGCAAGTTGAAAAAGAAAACTCCTCTAAACTTGTTAACTGGCAAAAAATTACAGCCATTCATCAACGTCAAAAGAAAGATAAGGATGAACACTCTCACCTCAACAAACTAATATTGCACTGAGGGCCTTGGCCAATGTGAAAAAATATGAAAAATATTAAGATTAAAATGTTAGGAAGAGAAAAGATAAACACTTCATTACTTATACGTTATGAACTTTTCATCTGGAAAGCAAAAGAAAATTAATTGAGAAAGAAAAATAACACAAGTAATTAGTAAGTCCACTTAATACAAAACAAGCACATAGAATAGTAACTTTCCTACAGACCTACAATAATTAGGCTGAAACAGAAACGGGAAAAAAGATTACATTCAAGGGAACAAACACTACAAAATAGCTAGGAATAAATCTGAAGGGGGAAAAAAATACAAGACCCAGACCAGTGTGAAGAAAACTACAAAACTTTCTTGAAGGACATTAAAAAATGAATGACCACATCCACCCCAAAAATGAGAGCCATGCACACCACAGATAAAAATATATATCATAAATATGTCACTCCAGTCAGAGTCCCAACAGAGTACTTTTTTCCCCTTTGTTTAAAAAAACAAATAAATTTTAAAGTCATTTGGAAGAACTGATGTGTGAGAATTGTCCAAAAAAACCTTCAAGGAAAAAACAGAAAGGAATAATGAAAGGATCCTAGTACTCTCTAGATATTAAAATTTTTAAATTTGCTCTAAAGCTGTAGAATATGAATTAGGGTGGTACATTAAGAGACAGTATCTGCAACATATTTAACAAGCATAGAATTAATACAAAAATGCCTTTTCAATAAATAAAAACCAAAAAAAACCAAACCCGTTGCTTTCGAGTCAATTCTGACTCATAGTGACCCTATGCCTTTTAAATAAGTAGTTATTAAATAATCCTATAGAAAGGAGGATAGGAGATATGAAAAGATGATTTACAGAAGTGAAAAGGCAAGCCTAACTTTGCAAAGATAAAATATTAACAAGCATTTGGGGAAATGCAAATTAAAACGCTGACAAACATGCTTTTTACCCTGGCAAAACTTAGAAACTAACCACATTAAATACTGAGAGGAGTATGAGAAACCAGGGACTTTCATATAGCTGATGGGAATATGAAATATTACAATCCTTTTGAATACAATCTGATAGGAGTTATTAAAATGTGAACCTTAAAACTATAATTCCATGTTTAAGAACCTATCCTATAAACACACATACTTAGACATGAGCATAGTCACTGCTTAATTATAAACAGCAAAAAGAGCAAAAAGAAAAAGAAGCAAACAAACAAAAGCCCAAAAGCTAAATGTCCATCAATAAAAAAATAAAATTTTAGATAAGAGTTTGTTATAGATCACTATGCAGCAGTAAATAAAAAGATTGACATTCACTGACATGTAAAAATTTCCAAAATTTGTAATTCTAAGTATATAGTATGATCCCTTTTATGTAGAAAAAAATCCAAATCTATAAGTATACGTTTGTGTGTACAGGTATTTAAGAGAGACAGATATTTTAAGTAAAAACGTAAGTCAAATTATACCCTATTTTCTAATAAAACACCTCCATATGTCATGTCACAGCACATAGGAGGCATAAACTTAAGCATATTCTGTTCTATTTAAAACAACCAGCTATAAGCCATGATTGCCTAGTTATACAAATATTTTGGTCAAAGTTTACATATCAAGAAGGTGTATAGCTTTTTCAGTGCGACATTTAAGGTCATCTTCAGCATGGTGAAATGAGAATTTAAATTGTACTCACCTATGTCATTAACCACAGCTCTTATTTTGGAGACAAAAGGCCCAACTTCACTGGAATGCATTTTGACTCTTTCCTTAAGGTCAGCACCTGCAAAGGGTTTTATATATAAATATAATCTAGTCATAAACAACAGTTTAAGTCAGATAATAGAAGGTTTACTTGCTTAAGTTTCATATATAACTTGAAGATTAACTGAACTCATCTGTTAAAGGAATTTTATTAAATTTTCCTTTTCAACAATCACCATCAACACAAATACTTGTTTATAAATTTAACATACACTTAAAACAGTCGTTCTCAAACTTTTTGGTCTCCCTTTACACTCTCAGAGCAAGGGATTTAGTTTGTATGAATTATATCTAACAATGGTTACTGTCTTAGAAACTGAAACTAAGAAGTTTTTAAAATATTTATTCACTCAAAAAACAACTAACAAACCCATTAATGTTAACATAAATCGCTACAGATTGGGGCCACTATCTGCAAAGACACCGACAGCTGTACCCAGCACTGCTTTTGCCCAATCATGCAAACGTCACGACGGTGAAAAGGGCAATGTCTTAGAGTCATGAAAATCCTTTTTTTACTTCGTGGATGCCTGCCTTCATGACTGCAGACCACATATGAGAATCACTGGCTTTAAAGCATGTACAAACTGACAGCTTCATACTTACGGCTTCATCACAGAAATTCTGAACAGAGAAAAAAAGTAAACACATGAATTTCCTAAGGGATCGTTTGCTCTTATGGCTCAACAAAGACATTTGTTCTGATAAAAATTAAACCTGAGAAAAGGTAGATCCTTTTTTAAATAAAGTACAGCAAAGTAAAACTATGGTACAGTAATATATACACTATATATATATAAATTTATACTCCACATATAAAAGCTTTACAGCCTTGGGGTACTTCTACTGTGTTCTATAGAGTCACTATGAGTTGGAATTGACTCAAAGTCAATGGGTTGGTTTTTTTTTTGTTTTGTTTTAAGCTTATACTCAGCTATTTATCTCTTATTTAGCCAATAACAAATTGTGACTATACATGTTATCAAGTACTTGCTAGGCTTGGAGCATCAATAATTTCACACAATTCTAGTAGGAGTGAAAATTGAAGTTGAAAAAGCACATATGCTATAATTCATCAATCCTTCAGTACATATACCTTAGAAAATCTCTCAAACAAGGAAATCAGCACAATAACATTCAATGCAGCACGTACAGAATAGCAAAAAATTAGATATAACCTAAATATCCAAAACAGAGAATGGATAAAACTGGGACATATTTATACGACAGATACATAAAAAATATAATAAATACATGTGTGTATATGTAGCATGAAAATAAATTAAGAGTATAAACGTAGATAAATCTAACAAAAATGTTGAAAGGAAAATACAAGCGCAGAAAGCTACACAGGACAACAACACACATTTGAAAACATAAGGACGCTGTTTAGGGTATAAAGCACGCATGGGAACGGCCCATACAAATTCAAGCTGCTGGTTATTTCTGGGGAAAGGGAGAAAGACGTGTGACTGGCAAGAGGTACGCGAAGGACTTCAATTTTATTAATAATATTTTATTGCTTAAGTTAAGTGGGTACTATTATGTTACTCTTTAAAGTTTTTATATGTCTGATATACGTCTTCATGGTTAATTTTTTTTCCACGAAGAATTAAAATTTGGCAAGAAAGAAAAAAGTCAGTAGGGCTCCCAAATTTTGAACCAGTAGGGCATTTAAGAGATGTAAAAAAAGGACTCAAATCACTGCCATTTAGAATTGAGAGTACAATTTTAAATTGAGAATGCAAACTCTTGCTTAGTAAATGTTGATTATTACCTATTGGTTACTAAAAGTAGCTAAACGTAGTGAAATACGGGGGAAAGGGAGAGATGAAGAAAGGAATGAAGAGGAACAAAGCGGGGAAGGAAGCAGGCCAGAAGGACAAGGACGGAGAGGGCCTCTGGAGCAGGGCCGGCAGCAACTCCCTGTCACTGCAGTGGGACATCCAGTCACTCCTGAGGCCTCAGGGTGGGTCACACCCATCATGCTGCCCCTGACTCTGCAGCTATTGTGCCAGTGCCGCTCTTCCACAAGCTTGTTTAACTTTTCGACTTCCCAGCATACTTTGAAAATCACACTCGGGGGTTAAAAAGACTGGACAGCTAGAAGCCATTCTGTGAGCTAAAGACAATCAAGGTTTGCTCTTCACACAGCCCTTCACGGAACACCACTCCCTGCTGGGAGATCTGGAAAATGTGCTCAGTTATTTAGTTCTGCCTTATCCACAGAAGAATGGTGTAAGACATCTTCACGATTCAAGGTTTATTTTAGAAATAATTCGGCTTCTCCACATTAGACACTTGTGACCTTAAGACTACTTTGGAAAATTTTTAATATCCTTTTTCTTATTTTTTAACTTTGGAAAAATACGTTGATAAATCAAACATTCTGAACCTAAAAGTATCATTTCACTTCTATTCTTTCTGAGGCCATAATTTTTTTATTTGACAGTACAAAGTTTTCCTTGAGGCCTAGCGTTTCTCTGTTCTATTCCTTTTTTAAATTGAATCCTATAATTCCATGGCCACTAACCTCAAGTGGGCCCTTGTGCTGCCGGGAAGCCTACTGTATTTCCCTAGTCAACTCATTCTTCCCTCTCCCCTCAAATCCCCAAGCCTTCTACCCACTACTTGACAGCAACTAACAAACGGAAACAGTCCAAGGAGAAATGCCACCAATACTCACCATCAAATCCACCCACCTGCCGGGATTTGAACCCGTGTACTCTGCCCTCCCTCATGTCACTATGGACAAACAGTGTCACTGTCGTGTATCTCCCTTCTCTGTAGTGTCCAACTTCTTACATCCTGGCTGCCTTAGCTGCTCACCATTGTCCTCAAACAGCTATCTTACGTATTCCATCCAGTATTTGGTGGAATAACTGGTCTGATGTAAGCTATTCCATCATAGTTGGCCCCGAAAGTCCACTCAAGTGTTTTAAAGATGGACTGTGTTACAACATCATTATATGCTGATGGGAATGGTTGTGTAAAGAGGGATAATGGCAATGATAGCCAGAAACGGGGTAATTGCTGAAGAGATGTCCTTGAGCAGACAAGAAGGGGTTACTTGTAGTGCACAGGGAACAGGCTGGAAGCAGACAGGCTGAATGCCACCTCTTCTCCCTGCAAAGCACATGCTGAGTCATACACCGTGGGGCTAAGAGGCCTAGAAGAAGACGGCAGCTCAGAGCTCTCAGCAGTCTCATGGGGCTGAGGAGATAAACACTGGAGTTTAGGGCCAGTGAGTCAGCCAGAACCTAAGAAATAATAAGATAACGGAGGAAAAAGAAACCACAGAGCCCCACTTGGAGAATTTCTCTTCAAGGCATACACGAGTTTCTAAACAATCTCACAGAAACAGGAAGAAAAAAAACTGGAATTCAGGGCTGGTCAAGGAGGAAACCTATAAACACCCCAGGCTTTCAGCTTAGACTCCTGAAGGTTAAATATAAAGTGGAATACATGCAAAGAAAACCACACCAAGACCAACTGCCAAAAACCAAAGACAAAAAGAAAACCTTAGAAGCTGCCAAAGAAAAAAGGCACATGAATAACTTAAAAAGAATAATGACTGGCTGCTGACTTCTCAAGAGAAAATGGACACCAACATTAAACTGAAGAAGGAAAGTATCTGCCACTCTACTCGTCTACACCAGGAGAAACCATCCTTCAAATATGGCGGAGAATGAAGACATTCTTACACACACACAGAACTTACCACCAGCAGGCCCACTAAAACAAACACCACAGGGAGTTCTTCAGGTAGATTATGAGAGTAGATATTAAAACACCTAAGTGTACACTGCTAACGGAGAGAGACACTTTAAAATACAGGGGCACAGAATGGCTAAAGTTAAAGGATAAGAACATGCGAACACTAGGCAAAAGAATGGGAGGAAATACATGCAAATCATATCTCTGATAAGGGATTTATATCCAGAATATATACAGAACTCCTACAACACAATAAAAAAAGACAAATACTCAATTAAAAATGGGCCAAGGATTTGAATATACGCTTTTCCAGGGAAGATACACAAATGGCCAACAAGCACATGAAAAGATCCCAGTATCATTAATCATCAGGGAAAAGCAAATCAAAACCACAATAAGATCCTACTTCATACCCTTTGGAAACCCTGGTAGCACTGTGGTTAAGAGCTTATGGCTGGTAATCCAAAAGGTCAGCAGTTCAAATCCACCAGGCACTCCTTTGGAAACCCTATGGGGCAGTTCTACTCTGTCCTGTAGGGTCGCTATGAGTCGGAATCGACTCGATGGCAACAGGGTTTTTTTTTTTTCTTTTTCACACCCTTTATGATGGCTACAATAAAAAATAACGAGCACTGGTGAGGATGTGAGAAACTGAAACCCTCATGCGCTGCTGGTGGAAGTGTGAAGTGATGCAGCCACTTTGGAAAACAGTCTGGCAGTTACTCAAATGATTAAACACTGAATTACCATATGACCCAGGAATTCCACTCCTAAGTATATACCCAAGAAAACTGAAAACTTAGGTCCATACAATACTTTTACATGAATGTCTATGGCAGCATTATTTACAGTAGCCAAAAGATGGAAACAACCCAAATGTCCATCAATACAATGTGGTATATCCATACAATAGAGTATTATTTGGCCATAAAAAGAAATGAAGTACTGATAGATACTACAACATGGATGAACCTTGAACACATTATGCCAAGTGAAAGAAGCTAGCCACAAAAGGCCACATGTGATTCCATTCACAGGGAATGACCAGAAGAGGAAAACCAAGAGAGGTAGAAAGCAGATTACTGGCTGCTTAGGACTGGGGGTAGCGGGGAGCTGGGGGAGGACGTATAGAAGGGAATGATGGCTAAAGGCTACCAGGTTTCTTTTTGAGGTGATGAAAATGTTCTAAAATTGACAGTGGTGAGTTTCACATATATATGAATATCCTAAAAACCACTGATTTGTACAGTTTAAATGGGTGAATTATATGTGTGTGAATTATATCTCAATAAAACTATTTTTTAAAAAACCCACAAATCGGAAACATAAGATAATTTTATAGCCAGAAAAGAGCTGAAGTACTGGTATAGATATAGAGCATTAGGAACTCTGATTTAAATACTTTCAGGATTAGAATTGGTACAAGCACTTTGGAAAGTAATTCCACTCTGAGAATACATACCCAAGGGGGAAAAAAACCATTGCCATCAAGTCAATTCCAACTCACAGCGACCCTATAAGACAGAGTAGAACTGCCCTGTAGGGTTTCCAAGGAGCGGCTGGGTGGTTTCAAGCTGCCAAGTTTTTGGTTAGCAGCCAAAGGCTTAACCACTGTGCCAGCAGGGCTCCCACATACCCAAAAGAAATGCATAACATGTACACCAAAAGACATGCACATATTCATAGGAATGTCATTTCTAATATCCAAAACCTAACAACACCCCAAACACCCATCAACAACAGAATGTTTGTAAAATGATTGTGCTACTCCTACAAGCAAAAGAACTGAATCTTACAAATATTTTAAGCAAAAGAAGCCAAACTTAAAAGAGTACATGCTGTATAATCCCAGTTACATAAAGTTCGAAAACAGGCAAAATTAGTACCTGGTGACAGAAGTTAGAATATTCCCCCGTATCTTTAGGGAAGGCTGTTAATGACTGGGAGGGAGGGATGACTGTGGCATGCTGACTATGGGTAATGGTTACATAGGTGAGTTAACTTTGTAGAAATTTACTGAACTACACACTTGTGTGCAATTTTCTTTCTGTAAGTACATTATATTTCAGTAAAAATTTTCCGTTAAATAAAAAAATCCCTGACTCCATGTCCCCTCCCCACTCTAACTTCAACAAATTTCTCTCCTCCTTTTCAAAGCCAAAATTCCTTAAAAGGGCTGACCTATCCATCTCCCACCCTGTAATCTTACACTCTGCCAGTAAGCAAGGGGACAAAAAGACAGACAATAAGAAATAAACATAATAAATAAATAGCCTACACAGAAGATGATGTCATGGATTGAACTGTGTCCCCCAAAAATATATGTATCGATTTGGCTAGGTCATGATTCCCAGTATTGTGTAACTGTCCGCCATTTTGTCATCTGATGTGATTTTCCTACGTGTTATAAATCCTATCTCTATGATGTTGATGAGATGGGATTAGTGGCAGTTATGTCAATGAGGTAGGACTCACTCTACAAGATTGGACTGTGTCTTAAACCAGTCTCTTCTGAGATATAAAAGAGAGAAGTGAGTAGAGAGACATGGGGACCTCATACCACCAAGAAAGCAGCACCGGGAGCAAAGGGTATCCTTTGGACCTGGGGTTCCTACCCAGAGAAGCTCCTAGTCCAGGGAAAGATTCATGACAAGGACTTTCCTATAGAGTTGACAGAGACAGAAAGCCTTCCCTTGGAGTAGGTGCCCTGAATTCTGACTTTCAGCCTACTAGACTACGAGAGAATAAACTTCTGTTTCATAAGGCCATACACTTGTGGTATTTCTGTTATAGCAGCACTAGATGACTAAGACAGATGGTAAATTTTTTTTTGGGAAAAAGAGAACAGAAAGAGTGAATCTACAGTGCAAGGAGGATGAAGGGCATGGACTATGTTACAAGTAAATATTAAAATACAATATTAAATATTAAATGGGATCACAAAGGCCTTAGTGAGAACTTATAATAAAATTCAGTAAGAGCCCTGTATTTTACATGTTTCTACTAACACAGTATTTGTTTCTAAGTCATTTTAAATGAACTTCAAATCTCCTCTGTTACACATTTGTAATTACATGTATTGTTTTGTCAGTAGCTAACACAGAATTTCATTCTAACTGCATGAAGTTAATACTTAACAATTTTGAGAAACTAAGTATCATCCTCTATAATAGCCCTGCTAAAATTTCTGGGCTTATTATTATTTAATATAAATTCCTTCTTTTAAATGTGTTTTAGAATTATTAATTAAATTTCTACTTATTTATATTTGTATTGGGCTAGTCCAGTGGGACTTTAGAAAAATTATGGGAAACAACGGGACTATTCTGTGTTGTGAATTCCAGGATGTCTAGCGTCTGTGGCTCCTACTAACAAAATGTCAGTAAAGCCTCCCAATCATTGTGACAACCAAAACTGTCTCCCACAATTCCAACATGCTCTCCGTGAGTTTTACCATTCCCCTTGAGAGCTAACGCTTTAAGCCAGTGGTCTTCAACCATTTTTGTCCCTATTACTGCCAAAAAACCAAACTCGTTGCCGTTGAGTCGATTCTGACTCATAGCAACCCTAAAGGACAGAGTAGAACTGCCCCATAGGGTTTCCAAGGAGCGCCTGGTGGATTTGAACTGCCAACCTTTTGGTTAGCAGCTAAGCTCTTAACCACTGCCCCATTACTGCTCAAAGAATTTTTACAAACAATGCTCCCTTGAATATATGATGTTTTTAATGCTAACATCTAACTATTTTTACCATACATTTAAATGGTTCAAGGATATAATTTCTGGTGCACTGTAAACACTGGCATTTTAGAACTCATATATCACTGTTAATGTATCCAGTGGAATCTATAAACACCAGTGATTTCTCAAAATAATCCATTCAAAAACATACAAACTCTTCCCTAAAAATAAGAAATGTCATATCATTTCATTTTGTATTTCCATTCTACTTTCCCATGGTTTTTTCCTGAGATAACAGATGTTTATGCTTAAAAAAATCTTTACTGATCACCCTGTCAAATTTTTGACAAAATATGTATATAAATAATTTTTACTAAATTCCCTGCAACTATCACAAGTACAGTGAAACCTGTGAGAGCCAGAACTCGACAGGACTGCCTTGTTTCTCTGGGTCTTGCGAGTCTTCCACCTTTGACGGGGTGCAATCTTAACCACTTTTCTATCGCTCTCCGTAGGTGGGAAATATTTGCATTTTCCTTCTCTGACAGGTTTCTGCCTTACACAGGTGTTGATTCTCATGGGATTTACTGTACTAAATGTAAGATTTGTCTTCTGGATTGAATTTTTATTACAAGTATTATTAGCACACAACTGATCAAAGCATAAATATATTACAAATCTGGTAACTATTACATATTAAAAGTAAACTTTCATTAGAAATTTGTCTCAATGAGACAGGTGGGACTATTTCCCATTATCTCATATATCTGCATGAAAATCATTTAGTGCTAGAATGAGGCAATGGTTCATCACCAATTTTACTCATGCTGAGACAACTTTTCACATAACAAGGAGGTATTGTTACAGCAATGTCACTCAATTCTCTCAACTTCTTCAGAGCTGTAACTCTGTTGAAAATCATATAATAATCAAGAAATATTTAATAACCTCCAGACGACTCTATTAAGTTGTCTTTAAATTATGTTACAGCAAAGAATTGAAAACTGCCAGAATAAGAAAAGAATCCCAGTGGAAGTTCGCAACATTAACGTTTTAAAATGTCCCTATTTTGGCAGTTCAGAGAGTTTCCCCCTCCCTAGAACAATGAAGCAAAGTAAGATCCAGGACGACTTTCTGTTACAAAAGGCAGGAAGGGCAACCATAAAAGGGAAGGTAGGAAAGAATAACTGTAACCTACAGATCAGCCTGAACGGTTTCAAGAGTACATACTGAAGTTGCAGATCAGGCACCGATTCCTTTGTAACTTTAATGTACTTCCTAGACACCTAGAAATATCCTAACACTAGTCTGTGGACCTCCATTCTTGGTCATTTCCTGCAGAGTTTAATTGCTGGGTCATACGCAATGTAAATGATGACCTGTAAAAGCTAATACCACAATTTTCCAAAGTGGTTCCACTTAAATAACCCACCAGCAGCACTTGAGTGCACTGGTCCACATTATCACCAATACATTCCACTATCACACTTACTAAATATATCCATCTAGTAGATGTGAAATGGAGTTTTCAGCTACGTTTCCCTCTGTAGTAAACGATGAGATGATTCACAAATTTGTAAGGTATTACTGTGCGGTGATCAAACTCATCTTTTTCACTCTTGTTACAGTTTTTGCATACGTGCTGATCCATGCATCCCATGCTTTCTTGCTCTCGGTCCAGTCAGGCTTTTATTCCCTCCATTCAACCCAAACAGCGCATCAAGATACCCAATGACTGCATTTTAACCCGTAAGCTCCAATGGCTGGATTCTCCCTGTGCCCCTGAGACATTTCCAACTATGACCAGGAGACTGGTCTGTTCTCCTTTCTTTTACGGCTCTTATGTGGTTCCATCAAGGTTTCTTCAGTCATAAAAGGAGCTGGGACAGGGTCTCCCCTTTTCTAGTTTCTGGAAGAATTTACATAAAATTTGAATTATCTGCTCCATAAATGGATGCGTAGAGCATTCCACTAAAGTCATCGTAGCCAGGGGCTTTCTGTGCGGAAAGATTCTTAACTAGATTCATTCTCTACAGTGTTGTCAAATTACTCAAGTTTTCTATTTCTTAAGTCAGTTTTGGTTAAATTATATTTTCTATTAATTTATTCATTCCGTCTAAAATCTCAAATTTACTGGCATAAAGTTGTTCTTAATATTACCTCACCAGGTTAGTCTCTGGAATGTACAGACATGGCCCCCTTTTTCATTCTGAATATTGTGTATTTGTTTCCTCGTCCCCGATGATCATGCCAGAAGTGTATTAGGCTTTTCAAAGCAGCAGCTTTGGGCTTTATCACCCTTACTACTGTGTGTTTTTTATGTCATTAGTTTATGCTCATCTTCATTTCCTTCCTTCTATTCTATTTGTCTATTATGTAATTATTTTTCTAGCTTCTTAAGGTTAATGCTTAGTTTATTAATTTTGAGCCTTTCTTTCCCTAATTTAAAGCACCACCTTAGCTGTATCGCACAACATTTAAAGTACAGTATTTCTGTTAGCATTTAGTTCTGAGTATTTTCTAATTTCCATTAAGAGTCCATCATTAGCTGCAAGTTATTCAGAAGTGACTGTAAACTTCCAAATGTAAGGGACATTTCCTAGTTATTTTGTAAATAACTCCTAACTTAACTGCCTCTGGTAAGAGAATGTGCTCTAATGACACCAGTACTTTAAAATCTGTGGAGGTTTTATGTTCTAGCAGATGGACAGTTTTCATAAATATTCCATGTGTGTTTGAAAACACTGCACAGTCGCCAACCACTGAAGGCAACGTTCCATTTAGGTACTGTGATGGTTAAGATCATATGTCAGCTTGGCAAGGCCATGATTCTCAGGGTCCTGGCAGTTGCATAATGTTGTGATCACTTCCCTGCTGAAATGTGGTACGTGACCACCCCCATGATGGAATCTGCTGAGTGGTACCGCTGGGGGGGCGGGGGGGAGCCTGTGGCAGCTCACCACCCCCTCAGCCTTCATCTCTCCACCCTCCGCCGGCTACTTCCTTCCTGCTCGCCTTGCCAAGGTCTTTGGCTTGTTCCAAACCCAGCAGCTGCCTCTTGTCATCTCACCTCCGGTTCTTGGAACCTGAGCTACCGATCTCCGGATTCGTCGACCTTCACAGCCTGCAAGCAGGAGTCCAGCTCCCCAAACTGCTGATCTTGGGTTCACCAGCGTGAATCAGAAGAGACGCTGAGGTCTTGCCTGCCCATCTTGGAATTCATGGACCTTCACAGCCTGTGAGCAGGAGCCCTGCTCTCCGACCTACCGACCTTGAGTTCCCCAGCTTCTGCGGCTGCGTGAATGGGAGAGGCCTCTACCCTGATCCACAGACTTGGGACGTTCTAATCTCTACAATCGCGTGAGCTGTCTCCTTGATATAAATCTCTCTGTATATATATTTATACGCTTTACTGAGTTTGCGTCTCTAGAGAACCCAGCCTAAGACAGGTACATTACATTAACCCTCAGTATACCAGGAAAAGCAGTCAAAATCATTTATCATCTGGATCCAGTGGACCCTTTTTATTTTATATTTAAATCCTTTTACAAATAATTTATAGAAAAAATAAAAGGATAATTTAAAAAACTTTATTAGAAATTTTTTTAAAAATTTAAACATAGCAAATCCATATTTTTATATTTTCCTGGTATGTGCATTTATGTGTATATACTCACCTCTACATATGCGCACGCGTGCACGCACACCTGAAATGGCCTATATGTTTTCAATGCAACTGTTCATCAACTGACATGCACGAACCTAGAACATACAGTCTTATAAATATCAATTCTAGATTTCGAATACATCTCTGATTCTAGCTTAGCATTACTTCTGGTTCTTCTTCAGCACATGCATGGTGAAAAAGCAACACTTTTGAAAACCTCGATGGCTCATCATTTTTTTGAGGAGAGGACAGCCATATTCTTTGCTCCATAACTGCAAAATGTTTTCATTTTTACATTTATGTTAGAATAATCAAGTCAATAATCTGTTTTTATTTCTGCCATCTATCTCCTTCCTAGCACCTTCCTATATACACTGCCTTCAATACTTTCCACTTACAAGTTGTATCAAGTAAACGTTCATGAATAAATATCACATGAGATGCAAAAAATACTGGCACACATCCTTATAGCAAAATGGGATGGTCCAGGTTCTTGTCACAAAATATTACGTGGCGAAGTTCTTCCTGACGAATGACTGACAGGAAGTGAATTCCATTTCTCCTTTTTGTAAACCACAGAAATATGTTGTTCACTCATCGATTCTTGAGTCTGAGAAAATTCATCTCAGACACTGTTAGCTGACAACCCATCATCTGAGATTTTGCATCTATGATTAATCTCACCACCATCATTAGGGCCTAGAGTACTGCAGTCTCGGACACTGTTAGCTGACAACCCATCATCTGAGATTTTGCATCTATGATTAATCTCACCACCATCATTAGGGCCTAGAGTACTGCAGTCTCTTTGTATCCCCCGTCTTCTCTATCTCAGAACTGTGAAATGTCTTCCTCTATCATTCTTCTTGTCTTTGCTATCACAAGTTGAAAATGAAATATTCTGAATTCTCAACTGTGTTCAAAGAAAGACTACAAATACATATCTCCAGACGTCTTTTATACCTTCTTAAAAGAAGACACGATTCTTTGGACAACACAATAAGAAAACTGAAAGGTGATGTGCTAGTAATGATTTGACCATTATATCATCCTTCTAGCCAATTCCATCATTCTTCCGTTGTCTTATTTCAGTTCTTTTTAGCATAGTTGGGGATAACTGAGGAATAATGATAAAAGCACTCACTGGATGATGAAATTACCAATATGTTTTAAGATAGGGATATATGGGATAAGACCCCATAATTTCTCTTAGAGTCATAAAAGGGTCTAATGGATCCATATGGTAACTGCAAGAGAGAATAGATTCTCTTCTATTTTTTTAAATACTAAATTTTCTGTTCTTCAGAAGACCTCTAAAAAAAAAAAAAGTCATGAAATATCAATCTATACAATAGAACTGTTCAAAAAAGAAATACAGAAACTAAAAATGGATCCAGGGGGCTCTGATGGTATAAAGGTTAAGCTTGTTAACTGGCTTATTCAAAATCTTCCACAGCAATGACTTTTTCCTGTTTATTAATTACTGAGAAAGGTGTGATAAAAACTACCATCATGATGGTGGATCTGTCAACTTTTTCTTATAGTGTGATATTTTTACACTATATATTTTGAAGCTGTTTCTAATAGCATAAAATTTGAGAATTAATATACCTGCCTGGGAAACTGAATCCTTTGTCATTATGTAGTGACCCTCTTTATCTCTAATAATTACTACATCTAGTTAAAATTTTTACTTGAATGTCTATTTTACTAGTATCTATTAATTATAATTATTAATCTATTTTATTGATATTAACACTAGTATCAATATAATTACCTTTCCTTTAGTTAGTACCAGACTAGTACCTTTTTCTACCCTTTGACTTTCAACCCACGTCCTTACATTATAGGTGTGTTTGGTATAAGCAACACAGTGATGTTTTTTTTTAACATAGCTGTTATTTCCTTTTAATCACATTAACTGTGAATAGTAACTGATTTAAATTTATTCTACCATTTTATTGTGGCATATTTATCCTGTTGGTTCATTTTCTTCTCTCCCTCACATTGCCTTTATTTTTTTAACCATCTTCTGGATTAACTGTTTTTCTTATTTCATTTATTTGGAAGTTATTTGCTTTTTGTCAATTATTTTAGTAACGGTAATATCCTCACCATTTCAGCACGTGTACTTAACTGAACAAAGTATCAAGTTAATCAGTACTTTTAACCTTCTCCTAAATAATACAAGAATCTCAGAATGCTTTCATTCTGATACTCGCCTACCCGGAAATATGCTTTGGTCATGCAGGATTGTAGTTTTACCTCTTTTTACCCCTAACAAATTAACAGCCAGGCACTATGACCACTGCGTCACCAAGCCTCGCTTCCTAACAAATTAGTATGATTACAGCATCCCGTATTTAACAGTATCTTTGCTTGTCGAATCTGATGAGATTCATTTTTCTTCTGCTCTTTTGTTCTAGAATTTTCTTTACTGAGGTCTATTGAAGGTAAACTTTTCTTTCTTGCGTGAAAGTATTTTTCTTTTGCGGTCTTTACTGAAAGTTTATCTGAGTATAGAATTCTTGGCTGAGAGTTATTTTCTTGCATTACTTTTGAAGATTTATTTCCATAATCTTCAGAATTCCACTGTTACCTCTGAGAAGTCAACCGTCAGACTTACTGCTGCTGCTTTGCAGAAGATCTGTTTTTGTTTTTGTTTTCATTGGGGTGTGGGGAGGCTCCCTGTTCCAAGTGCTCTTCTTCTTGTGCTGTTAGCTGATGTGGAATTTCACCATCAGTGTCTACATGGACTTCCTTTTACTCTACTTATAAATTGGGGTTGGGTGGGGGGGATCCTGTATCTGTGATTTTGCATCTCAAAAATTCTGAAACATTCTCAGCCATTATCTCATTCTCCCTTTCAACTCCTCCCAGAACTATGATTAAAAGTCAGTAAGACCTTCTCAGGGATACTGGTGGCCCGGTGGTAGAATTCTTGCCTTCCATGCAGGAGACCCAGGTTTGATTCCTGGCCAAAGCACCTCGTGAGTAGCCACCACCCATTTGTCAGTGGTGGTTTGTATGTTGCTACTGTGCTAAATAGGCTTCAGTCGAGCTTTCAGACTAGAACTAGGAAAAATGCCTGGCCATCTACTTCTGAAAATCGGCCTATAAAAACCCTATAGACCTCGTAAAAGTTACTTATGTTCATCAAAAGATTTTATCAAAAGAGTAAAGAGACAACCTATAGTCTGGGAAAAAAATTTTTAGGAATGATAACTGATAAGAGTCTAATATCTAAAATATGTAGAAAACTTCTACAGCTTAACAACAAAAAGACAACTCCATCAACAACTGGGCAAAGGAAATGAATAGACACTTCACCAAAAAGAATATTCAAACAGGCAACAGACACATGAAAAGAAGCTCAATGTCATTAGCCATCAGAGAAATGCAAATCAAAACCACAATGAGGTACCATTTAACTCCCACTAGGATGGCCAAGGAAACTCTGGTGGAGCAGTGGTTAAGAGCTATGGCTGCTAACCAAAAGGCTGGCAGTTTGAATCCACCAGGTGCTCCTTAGAAACCATATGGGGTAGTTCCACTTTGTCCTATAGGGTCGTTACAAGTCGGACTCAACTCAACAGCAATGTTTTGGGGTCTTTAGGATGACCAAGATAAAAAAAAAAAAAAAGGAAAATAACAAGTGTTGGAGGGGATGTGGAGAAATTGGAACCCTCATCCATTGCTGGTGAGAATGCAAAATGGTATAGTTGTTGTGGAAAACAGTCTGGCAGTTCCTCAAAAACACTAAAGGTAGAGCTGCCATATGACCCAGCAATTCCACTCCTAGGTATATACCCTAGGGATCTGACAGAAGTGATACAAACAGACATATGCACAGCTATGTTCATTGCAGCACTATTCACAATGGCAAAAAGATGGAAACAACCTCAGTGCCCGTCAAGTAACATGTGGTATACACATACAATGGAATACTACTCAGTGATAAAGAAAAATGAGTTCCTGAAACATCTTGGAACATGGATGAACCTGAAGGATGTTATGATGAGTGAAATAAGTCAATCACAAAAAACAAGTATTGTATGTTCTCACTTTTATGAAATGAGACAGGAACAGGTAAATATACAGAAAATAGAGTTCATTAGTGGTTACCAGGGATGGGAGGGTGTGGTGTATTCACTATCTGTTAATTTTGGTGATGGGAAAGGTAACACTGAATGATGATGAAGTATATACAACTTGACAAAGATAAATGATGTCACTAAAAACACACAAGAAAAAAGCACTTGCTGGTAATTTCTATGGCATATATAATTTTGAAACAATGGCGAAAACAACCAAAAAATATATGTGCGGGTATATACGTATATATGCAGGTATATACACGTATAGGTATGTATATATGTGTGTGCATATACAGGTGTATACATATGCATATGTATATGCATCTATGTGACTGTATGCACACATATTCATATACATGATAAAGCACAGAGGCGGCACAATTTTGAATACTTCTTAGATGTAACGAAACACCTCAAAGGATTGATTTTCTAGGTTTGAAGGATCAGGACCACAGTTTCATGGGACATCTCGGTCAACTGGTATAATACAGTTCATAAAGTTATGTTCTATATCCTAGTTTGGTGAGTAGTGCCTGGGGTCTTAAAAGCTTGCCAGTGGCCATCTAAGATACAACTATTAGTCTCTACTCCTCTGGAGCAAAAGTGAAAGAAGGAAACCAAAGACTCAAAGAAGAAACTAGTCTACAGGACAAACAGTCCACACGAACCACGGCCTCATCTACCCTGACACCTAAAGAATCAGATTGGTGCCTGGCTTCCACTACTGACCCATTCTAATCAGGGCCACAATAGATGGATCCTGATAAAATGGGAGAAAATGTGCAACAGAACCTCAAATTCCTAAAAACAAAAAAATACAAAACTAGACCTACTAAACTGGTTGATACTGGAGGGCTCCCAGAGACGACTGCCCTGAGATACTCTTCAAATCCGGAACCAAAACTAACCCGAGGTCGCCTTGTCAGTAAATAACAAATCGGCTCAAAAAAGGATTACCACCCTAAGTACAGTGCTCCTTTAAAAAATCACCTCTATGAGACCAAATGGTCAACAATTACTTTAAAACAAAGATGAGAATGTAAGGGGGCAGGGAAGAAACTAGAATAGTGGAAACGGAAAAATCAGAATGGAAATAATGATAATGTTCCCACATTGTGAAGAATGTAACCATTGCCACTGAACAATCTGTATAGATATTGTTGAATGGAAACCTAAACTGCTGTGTGAACCTTCACAAAAAATACAACAAAATATTATTTAAAAAAACAAGAAAAAAAACCAAAACAACCCTATGGATCTCAACAATCCAACAGGAAATGGATCACGGGGATGGCACAGGACTGGGCAGCATCTCATTCCATTGTGAATGGGGTCACCATGAGTTGAGGGCAAACTAGACACCACCTAACAGCAACAACGAAGACTTTCTCTCTTTACTCTTGCCTCTTCTTTCTCATACCCAGTCACTCTGGACAACATCTTGAATAATTTATTTGCATTTTTCTTCTAATCTATTAATTTTTTATTCATAACATACTCTCATCATTAATCCACATTTGGCCCACTTTTATTTAGTAAGTCATTTAGTTACTTTTAATAATATAATAAGCACTCATGAACTCACAGCCCCAAACAAATGCTAGGAGTTTGGCAATAACGTCTAACCTCTCCTGTGTCCTCACTTTTCCCCACAAAGGTAACTATCATCCTGAATTCTGTGTTCAAGGCCACTTCTTTTATGCTTCCCTTAAATATAAACACGATCGCTTTCCTTTCCATAAGTTTTCAATTAAATTTGTCATTTCCAGAGTTTTGTGTCTTTGTTTTTCAGGCTTGTCTGATTGCTTGTTCTTTGTTCATATTTCCAAACTTTCCTTTACTTCTTTAAACACATGAAACTGTTTTTTTTTAATATTCTCAGTTCGCAAAATTCACCGTCTGTAATCATTTCATGTCTCATTGTGTTCTCTGTTACCTCTGCTGCTTCTCACTCATGGGACTTTGCTTTTGTTATTTTTTTAGTAATGGCTGCTCATTTTCTTCTGAACTTTATCTCTGGCAAGTTCTTTAAGGCCTGTATTCAAGTTGCATTACTCCAGAAATCTGTGTTTACTTACCCCAATAATCTGGGACCACTAACAACCCTGGGCCACTTTAGATAAAATTCTTTGCTTGAGGTTTTTTTTTGGACCATACAGATTATAAGAATGTGCACTAAAAGCATGTATAAGGACTAGCTTGAGATTATTAATTCTCAGGGGGAATTTTCCTCCCTTCCTTCCATGCATGCTGAAGTAGAGACAGACAAATGCATTTCTTGTCCCTTCTGACTAATATGTTTATTATTCATTTACTGTTACACTAAGGGTGTAGCGCCCTGGTGTCCCAGCTTTATGAGGGGACTCAGGTTAGACTCAGGTCCAACTTCCTTGGACGGACCATAGGTTTTACATCCTGTCCTTCGTGCTCCATAAAACCTTCCAGAGAGACTATCAGAGTCACCGAGTTCAGCAGAAACAGAGAGAAAGCTGGCTTTAGTGCTAGCTCTTCCCCAAGGGTTCTTGTCTGACACTGTTTTGGTCACTATGAACCTCATTCTTTCTTCCCAGCTCGGGAATGCATTGTCAGACTTCAAAATATGTGTTCTGCTCTTTTAGTAGTTTCAATCAGGAAAAGTTGGTCTGTGTATCAAATTGGTCACAGTGGCAGAAACTAAAGACCACTCCCTCCTTCTGGAAATACTTTCTTCGCTTGGCCTCCAGTAAACTAAACTACTGCTTACCCTCTTGCCTTAAACTAGCTTTCTCCTCAATCTCCTTTGCTGTTCCTCTTCATCCCCTGCTGACTAAATGATGGATCGTCCTAGGGCTTAGTCTTCAACTGTCTTCTCTACCTTGACTCATTCCTTGGGTGATCTCATCTAGACTCCACTTTAAATACTACCTGTATACCAATTACAGCCAATTTTTATCTCAAGCCTAGACCTTTACCCTGACCTACAAACTCTGAAATCCAACCACCTACAAGACATAGCCAATTGGACGTCTAATAGGGATCTCAAACTCAAAACCCCACCACCTGCAATTACTAATATTCCTCCTCCAAAACATGTTTCTTCTACAGTCTTCCACGCCTCAGTTAATGTAAAACTCAAGGCTTAGGTCAAAATGGTCACCCTTGATTCCTCCCTCGCATATACCCTTGTCGTCAATAAATTCTGTTGTCTCTATCTTCAAGACATACGTAGAGTACAACACTTTCTCACCACCTCCACTACTACCACACTGGTCCACGTCCCACCTTGACCCAGTGGGAGAGTAGTCCGGAGACAGGTCTGTTCTTAACACACAGCCAGATGCCTTTTAAACGGGTCATCTCAGATCACTACTTTTGCTTGAAATACCCCCAGCAGATTCTCATCTCACTCAGAGTAGAAGCTACAGTCCTGTATGACTCGGACTCCCATTACTTTTGTGAGGACACCTAGCACTCTTCCTTTTGCCCACTCTGCATGAGATGGTTTTGCTCTTTCATGATGTTGCAAAGTATGCTGCTGCGTCTGGGCTATGGTAGATGCTCACCTATCTGCCTGAAATGCTCTCCTCCAGAGAGCCACAGGCTCACTACCTCACTGCTTTCAGGTCTTTACTCATCTATCCCCTTCTTAGAGAGGTCTGACCTCTTCACCATACACAGAACAGGAACCCTCCACAGGTAGCCTTACTCCTCTTTCCCAATCTTAACTGCATTTAGAGCACCTGTCATTTGACACACTTAATATTTACATTATGTGATTTTTTACTGCTCTTCCTCCACCACTGATGAGGCAGGATTAGTGTAGGGTGTATTCTGAGACATAAAAGAGATTAAACAAACAAGCAGAAGACAGACCCCATACCCCATGATGATCACCAAAGAGCCAAGGAATAAGGACCTTCCTCCAGAGCCAACAGAGAGAGCGCCTTCCCCAGAGCTGGCACTCTGAATTCAGATTTCTAGCCTCCTACACTGAGAAAATACATTTCTGTGGTATTTCTGTTAAGCAGCACTAGATAACTAAGACAGAGGATGAAGTTAAAGGGAATAATCTTGTTATGACTACCCTCATAGCTTTTAGAACACTAGATCGATCTCAGTAACACTAATTCTGAAAACACTTTTTACCTTATATCTCCTCATCCAGAATCTGAAGCCATCTTTTCCTCTAATGAAATATAAAATCTCAATCTTTAGAAAATGCTACAGTAAATTTTCCTCAAGGTCATTTATAGTTAACTCCCCACTTGTTGAAAAGACTGTTCTGCCATAGGATTCTATTAGAAATCAAGGCTCCAATACACAAGGCTTCACTATTCCTGAAATAAGAAGTATCCTTTCACCAACCAAATCCAGCCTCCCCACCACTGCATCTCAACTCTTCTGGCCTACTTAAAGCCTTCTCTCCTGAAAGGGACGCAATTTCTCTTTTCCCAACAGAATCTGGATCAGTTCCATCAGCGTGCAAACTTATGGAATAACTTCATCTTAAAAACGTATCATTAACTCCTCATGTATTTCCAGCTACCATTACATTTCTCTGTTCCCCTTTTCAAAAACTGTTCTAAACAAGAATCTATAGCAATGAGTCCCCCTTTCCTTAGGGGATACTGAGCTTCTCTGTTAAAGAGTGATGGAAAAATTTGGAGACAGATAATGGTGATAGTTCAAAAACATAATAACTAATGTCACTGAATTGTACATGTGAAGAATGCTGAAGTGGCAAATGTTTAGCTACATATATATCTTTCATAAAAAAAAGAGAGAGAAAGAAAAAGAATCTATTCTAGAGACTTTATAGTAACCGTCTCCATTTCTTATCCTCTCCTTATCTCCTACGCTCACTCCAGTGTGGATTTTATGCCCGTCATTTCCCTGAAACAGTCCTTCAGAAGTTCACAAGTGATTTCTATCCTGGCAAAGCTAACCCAAACCTGTTGTTGTTGAATCGATTCCAACTCATAGTAATCCTATGTTGTTTGTTGTTATGTGCTGTCAAGTTGGTTCCTACTCATTGCAACCCTATAGGACAGAGTAGAACTGCCCCGACAGGGTTTTCCAAGGAACAGCTGGTGGATTCAAGCTGCCGACCTTTTGGTTAGCAGCCAAGTTCTTAACCATTGCGCCACCAGGGCCCCAGCAACCCTACAGTCTTCCTTATTTTACCCAAACTCTCAGCAGCATTTAACACCATGACCTCAACCTACTTGAAACAGCTTGTGTATTATAAAACTTAAAATATCAAATGCTGCCTGGACATAGGTTCAGCCTCCCAGGGGCCCAAAGACCTTACCATTTTATTCTGATGTTGTCAGATATGCCCCCAACCCAGTGGGAAAGACTCCCTACTGCACTAGTTCCCCTATCTGCCAGATCAGCTGCACGCCAACCGGTCCTCAACCTAAAGGGCTTCAGTTCCCAATCGCATTCTTCCATGGAATCAAGGGTAGGTACTCCACTCTCCTGTTACTGCAAAGCCTGCCTCCTCCAACCCCTTCAGGTCACTCTGTTCCCAAGGGCAGCCCCCACATGGCCCTGAACGATTTGCAGTGCTCTCCTCCACTGGCTGTGAGCTCATGTGACTAGTAAACTGCCGCCCATCTCATCTGTCCAGGGTGGGGAGTTGTATGTTTGGCCATCTTGTACTATCTAGGGCAGGGGACTGCTCCTTCACCAACGAGGTGAACAGAAGAGTCAGAACAGCTTGTCTCCTCGGCTTTGGTGACAACACTCTAGTGGAGGCGTCAGTAAACTTAGTGGCGTTAAACAATACATATTTGTCATCTTACAGCGCGGAAGGTCAGAAATCCAAAAGGATCTCCAGGAGAATCTGTCTTTCCCATCTTCTAGGGCTGCCCACATGCCTTGCCGTGTGGCCCTGCAGCATTATGACTTCTGCTTCCGTCACAACTCATGACTCAACTCTCCTCCCTCCCTCCCTCAGAACCTCTGTGATTACATTGGCCCCACCTCCGTAATCAAGATTCTTCACTTCATCAAATCTGAAAGTCCCTTTTGCCATATAAGGTAACATACTCATAGGTTCCTGTGTTAGAATGTGGACATCGGATGGGGAGCAGGGAATGGTTTTCAGCCTACCACACACTTAATGCCTGAGAATTAGTTTCAGCAGAGGACTGATACTACTCATTCATATTTTTAAAGATTACTCTGGCTCCAGTATAGGGAAACCGCTAAAGTGGGGCAAAAAAAGGAAGCAGGGGGATGAGTTAACAGGTAATACTAACATATATTTCCTACCTCAAAAAAGGAAATAGTATCTACAGAGCATAAAGTGTTATTAAAGTTTATTAAGTGTATTAAGTGTTAAGTTTTCTTAAAATGAAAATAAAGTCACAAATGAATAACAATGATCAATTATTACTTCCTCAGAAAGGGTAAGAGTACTTTAAGTCCTTTTTTAAAAAAAAAACTTTTTTTAATAATTTATATTTTTTTGTTGTTGTTGCTGAAAATACACACAGAACATACACCAATGCAAAAATTCTATATGTAGAATTCAGCAACATTGATTACATTTTTCAACTTGTGCAACAATTCTCACCCTCCTTTTCTGAATTGTTCCTCCCCCATTACCACAAACTCACTGCCCTCTAAACTTCCTATCTAAACTTTGGCAATGCTGCTGTCAATTTGATCCTATAAAGTTAGTTCTTAAAAGAGTACAGTGCTCAAGGTAGACATTATTTCTTAATTAAGGTAAAATATTGTTTGGTATGGAGCCCTGGTGGCGAAATCGTCAAGAGCTCAGGCTGCTAACCAAAACGTCAGAAGTTCGAATCCAACAGCCACTCCTTAGAAACTCTATGGGGCAGTTCTACTCTGTCCTGTAGGGGTTCTATGAGTCAGAATCAACTTGATGGCAACAGGTTTGGTTTTGGTCTGGTATTATTTGGTATAAAGAAGACTTCTGAAGATATTTTTGGTTTAAGGTCTGAGTTAGTTTAAAGGTTATTTCAAGGCAATAGACTCTGGAGTTTATACAGACACCATGGCTCCAGAAATTCAGGATTCCATGTGATTTTAAAATTCTGTTCTACATTTTCTCCCTTTTGATCAGGATTCTTCTTTGATCAAAACAGTCAGTAATGATAGCTGGGCACCATCCAGTTCTTCTGATCTCATGGCAAAGCAGGTAGTTGTTCATGGAGGCAATTAACCACACATTCCATTTCCTCCTCCTGTTGCTGACTCTCCTTCCTCTGTTACTACAGGTGAATACAGACCAACTGTACCTTGGATGGTCCCTTGCAAGCATGTAAGTCCTCAGACACTACAACAAGCTAGGAGGTAGAGCGAATGCACTAAACAAGGTATCAGACCCATTAACTGAGATGTTCCATGAAACCATGGTCCTAAACCTCCAAACCAAGAAACCAAATCCCATGAGGTATTTGGCTGTACATAAGCAGCCTCAGCAGTTGCTCTTGTTGTTGTTGTAAATACATATAACACAATATTTACAAATCCAACTTTTTAAAGGTGTGCAACTTATTGGCAGTATTACATTAGTCAGCTGTGCAACCCTGACCCTTAATCATTGTAAATTTTCCATCCCTATAAAAAGAAACTCAGTGCTCCATAAATAATAACTCCACATCCCACCCCCTACCTCTGGTTAAACTACTAATAAACTCTGGTCTCTATACATACACCTCTTCTCGTCTTTTTATGTTTAGTGAGGTCATACAATATTTGTCCTTCTGTGACTGACTTATTTCACTCAACATAACGTCTTCAAGCGCCACTCATACTGTAACATGTCTCAGGACTTCATTTCTCTTACTGAGTAATATTCCATTGTAATGTATGTCCTACATTTTCCTTATCCATTCATCTGTTGCTGGGCATTTAGGCGGTTTCTACTTTTTGGCTATTGTGAATAATACTGCAGTGAACACTGGTGTGCACATGTCTTGTCTGTGTTGCTGCTTTCAAGTCCCTTGGGTAAAGTCCTCCTAGCAGTGGAATATCAGGGTCATATGGTAGTTCTATGACGAGTTTTTTTTTTTTTTTTTTTTTTTGAGGAACTGCCACACTATTTTCCACAACGGAACCATTTTGCATTCCCACCAGCAATGGATAAGGTTTCTAATTTCCCCACATCCTCCAAACATTTGTTATTTTCCATTCTTTTGTTGTTGTTGTTTTTCTTAATTAATCTTAGCCATCCTAGTGGGAGTGAAATAGTATCTCATTATGGTTTTGATTAGCATCTCTCTGATGGCTAATGACATTAATTAAGTTTTCATGTCTTTGGTGTCCATTTGAATATCCTCTTTGGTGAAATGTTTATTCAAGTCTTAGCACATTCTATGATTGGGTTATTTGTCTTTTTGCTGTTATACTGCCAAAATTTTACATACATTTTGGTTATTAGATTCTTATCAGATAAATGGTTTCAAAGATATTCTCCAATCAGTAGCTTGTATTTCACTCTTTTGGTAAAGTCTTTTGAAGAAAAAAAGTATTTGATTTTTATGAGGTTCCATTTATTTAGTCTTGCTACTGATGCTTTTGTTATTATATCATATAATCCATTGTTAAAAGCTAGGCCCAACAGCCTTGTCCCTGCATTTTCTTCAAAGAATTTTATGCATTTAGTTTTCACATCAAGGTCCTTAATGTATTTTTAATTTGATTTTGTGTATGGTATAAACCATGGCTCCTGTTTCATTTTTATGCATAGGAAAGCCAATTTTTCCAAAACTATTTATTGAAAAGACTCTGTTTTCCTCATCGAATGGACTTAGCACCCTTGTCAAAAATCAGTTGACTGTAGATGTGTTGGCATATTTCTGGACTCTCAATTCTATTCCACTGGTCTATGTGTCTACTGTTATACCAATAGCAGGCTGTTTTGATTACTGTAGCTGTATATTTTAAAATCAGGAAGTGTGAATACTCCTAATTGGTTATGCTCCTTCAAAACTGCTTTAGGTATTCAGGGCCTCTTGTCATTCCATATAAAGTTGAGGATTGGTTTTTCCATTTCTATAAAGAAGGCTACTGGAATTTTGATCAGGATTACATTGAATCTACAGATCGCTTTGAGTAATATTGATATCTTAACAATAGTAAATTCTCCACAAAACACAGAGCATCCTTCCATTTAGTTAACTCTTCTTTAACGTCTTTCAACAGTGTTTTACAATTTTCATGTTATGTTGTAATTCATAGGTGGCATAGAGTTGGTTCCAAATCATAGCAACCCCATTTACAAAAGAAAAAAACACTGCCCAGTCCTGCGCCATCCTCACAATCCTTGCTATATCTGAGCCCGTTGTTGCAGTCACTGTGTCAATTCATTCATCTCAGGGAGGGTCTTCTTTTTCGCTGACCCTCTACTTTACAAACATGCTAACCTTCCCCAGGGACTGGTCCCACCTTATAACATATCTTCCTCCGATCCTAATGCTATTGTTGTTAGTTCCCATTGAATCAATTCTGACTCATGGCAACCCCATGTGTGCAGAGTAGAACTGCTCCATCGGGTTTTCAAAGCAGTATCTTCCGAGGTGTATCTCAGTGAGTTAGAACCATCAGTCTTTCAGCTAGTAGTAATGCACCTAGCAGTCTATGTCACCCAGCCACCTGTGGTTTTGGATTTTAAAGACCTCTCACTAAGACTGCCAACATGCTTTACTGAATGTCATGTGATGGTCATTACGTAGATGGATACAGGGAGCTTCTGACTAATGAAGTTATCTGGTGAACAGATAAACAAACTGGTATAGCCACACAATGTGGACTATTACTCAGCAATAAAACGAAATTACTAAGACAAGCAAAACGTGTGTGAACCTCAAATCATTATGCTAAACAAAAGAAAGACACAAAAGACCATATACAATATGACTCTGTTTATATGAAATTCTAGAAAAAAAACAAAACTATAATAACAGCAAGATCAGTGCTATAAGGGGCCAGGGTAGGGGAAGAAGATTGACTACAAATGGGTACAAGGGAATTTTTAAGTGATGGAAATGTTCTGTATCATTACTGTGATCGTGGTTTGTACATCTGTCGAAACTCATCAATTATACACTTAAAATTAGTAAGATTTTATTACAAGTAAGTCATACCTCAGTAAAAACTTTTTTTTTAAATTTCAGAAAAGGGAACAATCAAAGAACACACAATGCCATGCTAAACTAATATTAATTTATGAGTTGACCATTACGCGACCATCTAGATCTATTTAAACAATACACACAACATTTAATGATGCATGTTGGCAATTTTAGTGAGAGGTCTTGAGTCATAACACTATTTACTAGAATTGAAAAGCAGAAGCAAAACCACCTTAACTTTAAAAAAAAAACAAAACAAAAACCCCACACTAGTGTAATGCAATTTAGGATATATATATATAGAAAACAATTACTAAGAATTGTTTACAATTTATTTTAGGAATTTCAAAGGAAAACATTCTCAGTCTTGGTAATTTCCATAAATTTTAATTTCAAAAAATTTACAGTAAAAACAGTATGTTTGTAGTTTGCTAGTTAGTGTTAGACTAGTAAAAGAAGAAAAATAATCAGATGACTGTGATAGTCTCACCAAAAGGACTTTTTCATAATTTCATTAAAGGCAATATATTTTTACTAACTAAACATTTTGAAATAGAATTATTTCAGCTTCCCCCTCCCTTTTTTTGAGAAGAGATAAAATATAAAAAATAATTTCTAGAATATACTAGGAAAAGCAGCATATATTCAGCCCAATCTCTTATATAATCTCTATAACCAACGCCTCACAATAAGCTTTGACAATCAAAATTATATTTCTTAAAGGCAAGCCATGAACCCAGAAGCTTTGTTGTAATCTACAGGAAACAGTGCACAACAGTGATTCCCAACCTAATGCCTAGGGTTATGGCCTGTTTCTGAAAACACACATTATTATGAACTGTGTCCCCCAAAAATACGTGTTGTAAATTCTAACCTCTATGACTGTTGTTACAGTCTCATTAGAGAATGGGTTGTCTTTGTTATGTTAGTGAGACAGGGCGTGTCTTGAGTCAATCTCTTTGGAGACATAAAAGATATGAAACACGCAAGCAAGAGAAGCAGAGTTGGGGAAGAGAGATGCCAAGCCACACGAAGATCGCCCGGGAGCAGAAGCTCAAAGACACAAGGACCTTCCTCCAGAGCCGACAGAGAAAAAAAGCCTTCCCCGAGAGCTGGCACCCTGAATTCAAATTCCTAGCCTCCTAAACTGTGAGAAAATAAATTTGTTTGTTAAAGCCATCCACTTGTGGTACTTCTGTTAGAGTAGTACTAGAACTAAGACAGAAATTGTTACTGGAAGAGTAAAGTGCTGCTCTAACAGATACCTAAAATGGGGAAGAGGTTTTGGAATTGGGTAATGGGTAGAGGCTAGAAGACTTTTAAGGTGCCTAACAGTAAAAGCCTAGATTGCCTTGAAGAGACTGTTGGTAGAATTACGGATGTCAAAGGCGATTCTGGTGAGGGCTCAGGAGGAAGTGAGGAGAGCTACAGAGAAAGGCCCTATCTTCTTAGAGAACATATATGGCACCACAACGGACCGCTGCTACAACGTAGATGTTCAACATGCTTCTGGTGAGGCTTTCAAAGAAAACAATGAACATGTGATTTGACAACGGAGGAAGTATAATGCTTTTTATACAGCGGCAAAGAGCTTCTCTGAATTACGTTCAAATGTTTGGTGGAAGAAAGAACTTGTTAAGCGATGAACTTGGTTATCTGGCTGATGAGATTTCTAAGCAAGATCTTAAAGGGCCCACCTGGTTTCTCCTTGCTGCTTACAGTAAAATGTGAGACGAAAGATGGATTTAAAAATGAACTATGCAAAATGAAAACAGAACTTAAAGATCTGGAAATTCTGTTGTACAAACTAAGGACGTGTCTTACAATATTCACCAAGGACATGGCAATACAATCTTTTGATAAAGAGACTAAGCCTACGACTGATGGATCTAACCAACTACAGAAGAAAACCGATCAGCTTAGATTGAAAGGGAGAGAGAAAAGATGAAAGGAAAGAAAATTGTCTGCCTCTTGGAAATCTACAGGCAAGAAACAGGCCAAAGGAGCTGCATCTGTTGTCCTCTAAGAGAAGAAAAGGACCATCCCTGGAGCAGCTAAGAGATCAGCAGAACAGGTGGAAGGAACACGGGAAGCCAGCCTTCTTGGTTTCAAACAGGCGTCTTCTGGATCTCAAAGGGTGGGGCTGCAGCCTCTTAGGTTCCAAAGAGGCGGATCTTCACCAACTTGGTCCCCGAGTATGGAGCTGCCATTAAGGTGTGCCAGGGGAATCGGGTCACCACCCAAAACTGAGAGGCAGGGCTGCCATGCCTAAGGAGCAGAAGAACAGAGCCTCCGGAGCTGAGTGGATGGGGTCACCACTCAGAAGAACTAGCAGAATGGGGCTGCCTAAAGCCAAGGGAACAGAGTTGGTGTCCTAGTGGGCCTGGAAGATGGAGCGGAAGCACAGAGCCAAGCAGCCTCCACCCAGAATCCCGACAGCATAGCCAATACCCAGAGTCTGGAGGGCGGGGCCATTACCTAGATGGTCTCAGAGAACAGAGGTTTATTTTCAAGCCTTGAGAATGAATGTAATTTGTTCTGCTGGGTTTGGGACTTGCTTGGTGTATGCTACCCCTTCTTCCCTCCAATTTCTCGTAATGGAAATGTCTACCTTGGGCCTGTTCCCCCAATGTACTTTGGAAGCAGATAACTTGTACTCTAGGGTCCTGGAGGCACAGTGTTAAGAGCTCAGCTGCTAATGTAAAGGCTGGCAGTTCGAATCCACCACCCGCTCCTTGCAAACCCTATGGGGCAGTTCTACTCTGTCCTCTAGGGTTGTTATCAGCCGGAATTGACTTGACAGCAGTAAGTTTTTTAGGTTTAGATTTCACAGGTTCACAGATAAAGAGGAATTTTGCCCCACAATGGAATCTGGACTTAAGACTTGATTTAAGACTTTTGGGATGATGGGATGGGGTGAATTGTTTTGCATGTGGCAAGTACATGAATTATGAGTGGCCAAGGTATGGACTGTTATGGACTGAATTGTGTCCACCAAAAATAAGTGTTGTAAATCCTAACCTCTAGGCCTGTGCAGGAAACCCTAGTGGTGTAGTGGTTAAGAGTTTGGCTGTAAACCAAAAGGTCAGCAGTTTGAGTCTACCAGGCGCTCCTTGGAAACCCTATGGGGCACTTCTACCCTGTCCTATAGGGTTGCTATGAGTCGGAATCAACTCAACAGCAACAGATTTGGTTTCTTTTCTGGTATGCCTATGCATATAATCCAGTTTGGGTTGTCTGTTACGTTAATGAGACAGGAGTGGTATAAGATGTGTCTTCAGTCAATCTCTTCGGAGATATAAAAAAGATTAAACAAGTGAGAGAAGCAGAGATGGGGGAAGAGAGATGCCAAGCCACATGAAGATTACCCAGGAGCAGAAGCTCAAAGAGACAAGGATCTTCCTCCAGAGCCATCAGAGAAAGAAAGCCTTCCCCTACAGCTGGCACCCTGAATTTGGACTTCTAACCTCCTAAACTGTGAGAAAATAAATGTTTCTTAAAGCCACCCATTTATGGTATTTCTGTTATAGCAGCACTAGGTAACTAAGACACGTATGCATAGGGAACACTGTCTACAGCCTTGATAACTATGACATATTTTTTATCTGTACCTAGATATTGCTGTGATTAGTAACAAAAAAAGTCATCCAAACACATTACTATAAACACAGCAGCATTCTAACTTTACACACCTTCTCAATTAATGTACGGCCACTAAGACATGTTAAGTGTGTCCACTTTTAAGACCTTAAAAAGGAAACCTCAGGGCAGAGCAAGATGGCGAAGTGAGTGGATGCTCCCATCTACTCCTCCAGTAACTAACACACAGAACAAGGAATAAAAGTAAAGCACAGCCCGAGATCTCGGTCCTCCCAACAGCAGCTGAGGAACTGGAGAACCGGGGCGAGTCCAGAATCAGGGGAGAGGAGGAACAGGGTCAGCACAGGAACTGAGAGATCCTACCTGCTAACATCAGGAGCGGGAGCTCATCACAGCCATTTTGGGACAGGACTAGGTAACAATCCCCAAGCAGGGAACACAAAAGGGGAGCTTATCTGAGGAAGCTCTAGGTGGATTTTTTTTAAGTTATCACAAATTGGCCGTGGGAGTTCGCAGGCTGCACAAGTGGAAGGGGGCAAAGGAAGACCTTAACACTGCGTGAGAGTACTGATGAGCCTCACTGAGGCCTGAAACTAACAGGCATGAGGACAGGGAAGAGCTGCAAAGGCAACAGGGTGAGGGGAACGGTCAAGACTGAGAGGCAAGCAGGAGGTGGCCCCCAGCAAGACACCATAGGTAGTGTTTGTGCCTGTCCTGGGGCACTGGTAAGGGAGACTGAAAAGAAACCCTCACAGTTACCACAGTAAAGTCAATCCTCACCACGCACAACAATGGAGGCATCCAGAGAAACCCTTCTCCCACACATGCGTATTGAATCCCAGAGACCAAGCATACAGATCTCTTAAAATTTTCCACAATAAACAGAATAAAAAAACTAAAGAAAAAATAACAAAATGGCTCAAGTGCAACAAAAACTACTAAAAAATACAAAAGCACAAGAGAGGAAGGAATACTCTAGAGTAAAACATGAAGAAGAGGAAATCTCTCATATGGAAGAACGAATAATGCAAAGAATTGATAATTTTCAGACGATGGCGCTAAACATGTATGAAGAAAGCAAAAAACACAGGAAACAAACTAGCAGAGTTCAGAAAGCAAACAAAGGAACAAAATGAGAGATTCAACAAGGAATCTGAAAACATAAAAAAAACCAAAGAGAACTACTAGAACTGGAGAATAAAACATCTGAATTGAAAAAGAGAAAAGTACAAACAAATGTGAACAAACTCAAAAAGAAATATGGGATTCAATTAAGAAATCCAGAATTACTGGAATCCCAGAGCACCACAACAATAAAGGCATAGAAACAATTTTCCAAGAGATAATAAGAATTTCCCAGACCTGACCAGAGAACCAAGCCTGCAAATACAGAAAGCTACACGAACTCTAATCAGAAGAGACACAGAAAGACCAACTCTGTAACATATCCTAATAAAATTCTTGAAAACCAAAGACAAGGAAAGAATTTTGAAAGCAGCAAGAGAAAAATGCAGTTTAACATACCAAGGGTCTTTCATAAGAATCAATGCAGATTTCTCCCCAGAAATTCTAGAGGTCAGAAGACATGGAGTGACGTATACAAAATACTGAACCAAAACCACTGCCAAGAATACTCACCCAGCAAAGCTGTCATTCAAAAACGAGGGGGGTAATCGAGATATTCCCAAACAAACAGAAGCTCTGGGAATTTGCCACTATCAGACCAGCTTTGCAAGTATTACTCAGGGGAATACACCAAACAGAAAGGCAAGAACATTAAGAAATAAGTACGAACTAAACCTACTGAATATTGGTTGTATATTGTTGTTAACAGAGACACAAAAACAGAAATGGGGAAGGAGGAGCATATCAGGAATAGATTTATTATGTTAAGGTTGTATGCTAACAGTTATTCTTATGCCAGACATTATAGTCATTGTAAGTCATGTAATATAACATATGTGGTAACCACTAAGAAATCACTAAGAAGAAACATTCCGGAGAAAAGAAGGAAGTTAACAAAAAGGCTCATCACAAGAAAGTACCCAAATACAAACAAAAACAGAAAAATCAGTATAATAAATGAGACACAAAACACTCAAAAAAACAAGTAACAAAATGAGTGAGGTAGACAATTCATTTTTAGTAATAACCTTAAATGTAAATGGTCTAAACGTCCCATGCAAAAGGCAGAGTGGCAGAATGGATAAAAAGTCATAATCCATCCTTTTGCTGTCTACAAGAAACCCACCTGAGACACAAGGACACAAACAAACTGAAAATAAAAAGATGGAGAAAAATAGTCCATGAAACCAGTAAACAAAAAAGAGCAGGAGTGGCCATACTGGTATCAGATAAAATAGATTTTAAATCAAAATCTGTTACAAGAGAGAAAGAAGGACATTACATAATAATGAAAGGGGCAATTCAACGAAAAACATAACAACTATAAACATATACGTGGCTAACAGTGATGCACCAAAATACATGAAACAAATTCTGACTAATATAAAAGGAGAAACAGACAACTCCACAATAATAATAGGGGACCTTGACACATCACTTTTGATTACAAACAGAACATTTAAAAAGAAAAGCACTAAAGACATTGAGAACTTAAATAAAACCATAAGCAAACTCGACCTAATGGACATATACAGAACACTCCACCCAACATCAGAACAATATACATTTTTCTCCAGCACACATGGATCATTTTCCAGAATAGATCATATACTAGGACACAAAACAAGCCTAAGCAAATTTAAAAAGATTGAGATCATACAAAGCATCTTCTCGGACCATAACAGTATAAAACTAGAAATCAACAACAGGTTAAATTAAGGGGAAAAACAAACTTACATGGAAACCAAATAGTGCACTACTAAAAAATTATTGGGTCATACAAGAAATCTAAAGTGAAATTAAAAAGTTTCTAGAATCAAACGAAAATGAAAACACTACACGTTAAAACCTTTGGGACAAAGCAAAAGCAGTACATAGAGGGAAATTTAGAGCAATAAATGCCTACATGAAAAAAGAAGATCCAAAATCATTAACTTAAACCAACAACTTGAAAAACAGAAAAAAAGAGCAAAAGAAGTCAAAAGTAACCAAAAAAAAAAAAAAAAAGAAATAATAAAAAATCAGGGCAGAAATAAATGAATTAGAAAACAGAAAAACAATTAAAAGATTTAACAAACTGGAAGTTATTTCTTTGAAAGGATCAACAAAATAGACAAACACTAGCCAGACTGACAAAAAAAAAAAAATCCAGAGGAGGCAAATAACCAGATGAAGAAATGAAACTGGTGACATTACGATTCATCAGAGATAAAGATCATAACTGATTACTATGAAAAATTACACTCTCATAAATTTGAAAACCTAGAGGAAATGATCAAATTCCTAGAAACACACTACCTACCCAAATTATCAAAAATAGAACTAGAAAACTTAAAAACACCTATCACAAAAGAAGAGATTGAAGATGTCATCAAAAAAACTACCAGCAACAACAACAAAAAACCCAGGACCGGATGGCTACACTGGAGAATCCTACCAAACATTCAACGAAGAGCTGACACCAATCCTACTCAATCTCTACAAAAACAGAAGAGGACGGAACACTACCAAACTCCTTCTATGAAGCCAGCATAACCCTGATACCAAAACCAAGCAAAGACATCACAAAAAAAGGAAATTTACAGACCAATATCCCTTATGAATACAGACGAAAAACTTTTCAACAAAATTCTAACCAATAGACTATACAGCAATATAACCAAAAAAATCATACACCATGATCAAGTGGGATTCATAGAAGGATTACCAGGGTAGTTCAACATAAGAAAATCAACACTATAATCTACCACATGAATAAAACAAGGGAAAAGAACCACATGATCATATCATTCGATGCAGAAAAGGCATTCAATAAAATCCAACACCTTTTTCTGACAAAGGCTCAGCAAAATAGGAAAAGAAGGGAAATTCCTCAACATAATTAAGGACATATATGAAAAACCAACAGCCAACATTACACCCAATGGAGAAAGGCTGAGAACCTTCCCTCTGAGAACAGGAATGAGACTAGGTTGCCTATTATCATCATATTTATTCAACATTGTACTGAAACTCCAAGCCAGAACAGTAAGACAAGAAAGAGAAATAAAAGGTATCCAAACAGGAAAAGAAGTAAAATTACCATTATTTGCAGGTGACATTATACTATATATAGAAAACCCTAAAGATTCCACAAAAAAACTGCTGGAACTAGTAGAAAGATTTAGCAATGCTGCAGGATACAAGATCAACACACAAAAATCAGTTGGGTTCCTCTAGACTAAAAAGACTACTCTGAAAAAGAAATCAAGAAAATAAGACCATTTACAATAGCCTCCAAATGAATAAAATACCTAGGGATTAACCTAACCAGACACATAAAAGACTTATACAATGAGAATTATCAAACACTGCTACCAGAGACTAAAAGAGACTTATAAAAACAGAAAGACATCCCATGCTCACAGATAGGAAGGCTTAATATAGTGAAAATGTCAATACTACCTAAAGCGATCTGCAGATTCAATGCAATCCCGATACAAATCCCAACAACATTCTTTACTTAATTGAAAGAACGAATGACCGACTTCATATGGAAAGGAAAGAAATCCCAAATAGCCAATGCAATATTGAAGAAAAAGAACAAAGCAGGAGGCCTCAGACTACCTGACGTCAAGACATACTATACAGCCACTGTAATCAAAACAGCCCAGTATTGGTTCAACGACAGACACATGGACCAATGGAATAGCCCTGAGAACTCAGAACTAAACCCAAACTGTCCACGGACAACTGATTTTCTACAAGGGGTCAAAGCCCATCCAGTGGGGCCAAGACAATCTCTTTAATAAATGGTGCTGGCAAAACTGGATATCTACCTACAGAAAACTGAAACGGGACCCATACCTCATCAAACACAAAAACTAACTCAAAATGCATCAAAGACCTAAATGTCAAACTTAAAACCATAAAACTCCTGGGAGAAAACTATGGGACCTAATCTTCGGTAAAAATAGGGTAACAAGAATTACAACAAATGCACGAATAGAAGAAAATAGGTAAGTGGGATCTCATAAAAACTATAAACTTCTGCTCATCAAAAGACACTATCAAAAGAGTAAAAAGAGAACCTATAGACTGAGAAAAAAAAATTTGGAAAGGACATATCAGGTAAGGTCTGATCTCCAAAATTTATAGCAAACTTCAGCAACTCAACAACAAAAAGACAAAGCACCTGTCTTAGTCATCTAGTTACACCGATACATAAGTATGCATAAATATGTACAGGAAGGCATATATGAATAACTGTAGGCATATGTGGAAACCCTGGTGGTATAGTGGTTAAGAGCTATGGCAACTATCCAAAAGTCAGCAGTTCAAATCCCCCAGGTGCTCCTTCGAAACTCTATAGAGCAGGTTCTACTCTGTCCAATAGGGTCACTATGAGTCGGAATCGACTCGACGGCAACAGGTTTGGTTTGGTTTCAGTAGGCATATGTATATACACATGTATGTGTGTTGCACATGCATTTTCAAGTATAAAAGAAAGCACATAAGGAGGCATAATTATGTATACATCCTGGATAAAACCAAAAACACCTCATGGGATTGGTCTATTGGGTTTGAGGGATTAGAACCATAGTCTCGTGGCGCAACTCAGTCAACTGGTATAATACAGTTCATAAAGACGATATTCTACCATCCTACTTTGGTGAGTAGCATCTTGGGTCTTAAAAGCTTGCAAGTGGCCATCTAAGACACAACTATTAGTTTCTACTCATCCAGAGCTAACGAGAAAGAAGAAAACCAAAGACTCAGAGAATAAATTAGTCTACAGAACCAACAATCTACACGAACAACTTCATCATCTATCTTGAGATCAAAAGAACCAGATGGTGCCGGGGTATCACTACCGACCCTTCCGACCAGGGACTCAAAAGATGGGAGAAAAATGTAGAATGAAATTCAAACTCCTAAAAAAAAGGCCACACTTACTGGACCAGGAGAGACTAGATGAACCCCTGAGACTACAGCCTGAGACACTCTTTAAACTTGGAACTCAAATCATTCCCAGAGGTCACCTTTCAGCCAAATGACAGATTGGCCCATAAAATAAATAGTATCACTTGTGAGTACTGTGCTCCTCTAAATAATTGCGTAGACAAAACCAAATAGTTAACATTTATCCTAGACTAAAGATGAGAAGGCTGGGGCGATAGGGAAGCTAGATTAATGGAAAGAGAACAACCACAATGGAAACGAGAATGCTGATATATTGAGAAGAATATAACCAATGTCTCTGAACAATATGTACAGAAATTGTTAAATGAGAACCTAACTGCCTGTGTAAACTTTCACCAAAAACACAATTTTTTTTTTTTTTTAAAGGGAAACCTCATACTCCAAGAGAGTAGAAACGACTGGTACAGTGAATTCTGCCCTAGGAGTCAAAAGTAGTAGTTTCCGCTAAGTCACCACCTCTGACCAGGCCCTTAACCTCGAAGGGATTTTATAAAATCAAAGGATCTGACTTCTTCCATAGGCTTTTTTTATTCTAAAAATTTTCCTCTCAAATGTTGCAACAGTAATTCAAGAATTCAGTTAACGCTCACAATTTTAGTTACCAAAGGAGAATATACTAATACACTCAGTAATTTTTAAAAATTATTTAATTTGCATAATTTGCATAACATAATTTATTAATATATAATTATAGAATGTTTCAGGATAGAGGAACAAAAACATCACCCACAACCCATGGTCTTATTTGTAGATCTAGTTAACATAGCTATTGTCCTAATGGGTGTAACATTTTGTATACTGCTCTCTCTACTCTTATAACATGTATTTTCCACACAGTAATACTATCTTTACAGTTATCACTTTAAACAGTTGCTTTTAGCATTTTAATGAGTGTTAAATTTACTGAATCATTCCCTTACAACTAGGCTACTGATATAACTAATCTAACAAACATTTTCATGCTGATAATTATTTCCATATTTTCTATTATTTCCTTAAGACAAATTTCCAGAAGCAAGATCACTGAATAAAAGGGTAAAAACATTCTTATAGCTGATTTTTTTAAAAGAGCACATGAGCAGGGGATGACTAGCCCCACTATAATTTCATAACCACTAACCTGCAGTGGGCATCTATCAGTACTTGGCATCACTAGTCCATTAACTTCACCCAACCTCCTACTTCACATCTTACTCTCCTCAAGCCTCTATCATCCCCTCTCCACTTCTCAAATCTCAATCTTAACTGAGTCCTTGCTTCTCATTTCACTGAAGAAAAAGAAAAAAAAGAAGCAATTGGATGCATGCTCCCACCAGATCTCAGTTATTTTCTCTTCCGACTTACCCACGTATACTTGTTCCAATGAATGAACCAAATGCACGTGCTCCTAGCGAAAGCCAATTCTCCCACTCCGCTACTGGATTCCATCCCTTCTCACCTAAACAGGGACATTGTGCTCTCACCACCCTTTCCTAATTTTCTACTGGTTCATTCCTATCCACATCAACACATGCCACTACTTCTCCAATCTTTACAAACAAAAATCCAAAAACACTCTCAACTTCACTGCTCCCTCTCCCCAGTACCACACACTTCTCCATCCTCCTTTGCCCCTAAACTCTAAAAATTGTCTAGATACTCCCTGTCTCCAATTCTTCCTATTTTCATCTTTGCCTCTATCACTCCAATTAACTGCAAATATTCTTATCAAGGTCACCAACGACTTCCACATCCCTCAATCCAATGATCAATTTGCAAGCCATTTTACTTGACCCACCAGCAATTTGATAACACTGATTATGCCTTCCTCATTGAACCAGTTTCCTCTCTTGGCTTCAGAGACTCTAAACTCTCAAATTTTCATCCTCCCTTATTGGCTGCAGCTCCTCTTCTGGCCCTTCATGTTGTAGCGTCCAGGGCTCAGGCCAGCGCATCTCACTTGGATTACCGTCATGCATCTCTACTCTTCTCCTTGCTGGTACCCTTGCTCTCCTACAGTCTACTTTCAATGTAACAGTCAGAGTGATGCCTTCAAAACATAAGTCATAGCAAGTCAAATCTCTGCTCAAAATCCTTCCGTGGTTTCTTGTCCCTTCAGTGACCTATGATCTGGCCCCTTCGTTGCTTCTCTGCCCTCACCTACTGTTAGTCTGCCTTGGGTTCATTCCACTAGCTTCACCAGCACCTGCTGTTCTCTCTACAACTCTTCCTCCGACTATCTGCATAGCTAGCTCCTCCAAGTCTTTGACCATATGCCATCTTTCAGTAAAGCCTTGTTTGAGTTCAAACCCTCCTTCCCCCTTGTAACAGGGCAGCTACTGATAAATACATAGCACAGTGCTGTGGGTAGAAGACCCAATTTTTCATTTCCAGCTGATGTTTCATAAATGTCATTCATGTACCACAAATAAATATTTTAATGTTTCAAAGTATTTTTTCCAGCTTTCTCAACAATCCACATATTGTAAAAGTTCTACTGCTAACAAACAAAGCATATTTTTCTTTTCCTGAGAAACAATAAAAAACGAAGAGGAATTGTTTGTAATAGAGTATAAACCACAGACTAATGGAAAATGGGCTAATACTGAGGGAAAACTAGAACGCAGTGTAATTTCATAACAAAACGTATTTACATACCAGCACAGAATACCCCTGGGACTTCACTCCTGACTATTATGGTCCGCACTTTCTTATCAGATTTTAAAGCATCCACAGCTTTTGACAGCTAAACAGAAACAGAGAGGGTAAAGAGGAAAAGGAGAGATCGTTTTCAGTTTATGTCAACATTTTACCTTAAAATGAGAAGCAAATAATTTTATTTTTACACTCACCATTTTTATAAGATTTTTACTGATTGCATTTTTGGCATGAGCTCTGTTTATTCCAAGCACCACGATTCCTAGTTAAGGGGAGGAAAAAAACAAACAGCACAAGCACCCGAGTTAGTGAGGTATTCAGGGTACAAAGACTCCCAAAACACACATCTCGTTAACTTGGGCCCAGGACTTAATAAATCTGCCACCGCACTGATGTTCTTCTTAAGAGCGCTATCATTACATTTAACTTCCTTTTCAAAATAAGCGTATTTTTAAATAACGTGGTATTTATAAAATCAAATTAAAATGGTTAATAGTCACCCTTTTCTTTGGTATTCTGAGAAGAAAACTTCATGACATCATATTCCCTTCCGTTTACCTCTTTCTATGCACCACGAGGTAATCTACTCTATTTATTAAACTGAAGGACGGCGTGCACTGTAACAGCACTAAGGCAGATCAGGGGATGCCATGCTTAACTACAGTACTATTTGAAATGTGGTTTTGTCCGCTTCGAGTACACACAGACACCAGAGCGCACAAAACCCTGTCACGTGCAAGTACTGCAGGATCTGCTTTTAGCTAGAATACCTACAGCTGCTATCTCCTTTACTCTTTTCATCATACTACATAGTTTTCAGTATTTCCATCCCAGGTTTCTCTCCTGGCCTCTGTCCCACCCAGTTAACAACCTGAGAGTACTTCCATTTAGAAGTCCAACAAGCAATTCCAACTTAATCCATACATTATCTCCCCTACAAAGCCCAGCTCTCCCTCCAGCGTCCCTAAATTCATCTGAGACCATCATCTAAACCTAGCTTCTCATCCCAATTGCTGCAATCAATTTTTCAATAATAAAGTCTATGTATAGTCTACTCCCTGCTTAAAATCTTTTAATTCTTTCCAAAAGATTGAGTTCAAAGACCTTAATCTGACATTCTAAGTCTTAACACAGCTGGTACTCAACCTTCTTATCCCAAGAAAGCACAAATTCTCACTGTGTATCAGAAATGCCTCCCAAGGGTTAATGATGGGAGTGGGTATGATCCTTATCTGTAATTGGGTTAAACTGAAGACAACAAAAATGTGCACACACCATCTTTATGCAAGAAACTGCAAATCCATTTATCACAGAAAGTACAAAGATGAACTTCAGCTCCCAGAAGAAATCTGAAAGTATTCCATACAATCTCAGGATGGAGAACATCATGAAGTACAACTGGTACCTGGGACAGGCTCTGCACTGAACAGCTGAATGACCCTGGGGGAGGTCCCAATACTAAACAACAACAGCCACACTTCCCACCCATTTGAGTACAGGCCAGGCACTGTTTCCAATGCTTCACATGTATTAACTCATTTCATCTGCACAACAAGCCAAGACGCAGCAGTCTTCATCCTTATTTAACAGACAAAAACAGTGTAACTTGGAGAGGTTAAGTAACTACTTTCAGCTACTAAGTGGCAGTCTGACTCCATGCTTCAAAGACTATGATACATTTTTCAAGTTTCAGTTTCCTCAGGAAGAAAATTAAGTAGCTAAGATCTGATTCCATCATTCATTCAAATTTATTGGGTATGTATTATAGCGCTCAGCCTTGAAGGGACTAGAATCTAAGAGAGAAAAATGAACATTAATAAAATAATCATAAAAATATACAATTCAAAATGGTGCTAAAATAACTTGCAACCAGATTTGATATGGTCTGGAACAAGGAGGGGGAGCCTTGGTGGTGCAGTGGTTAAGAGCTCAGCTGCTAACCAAAAGGTTGGCAGTTCAATCAACCAGCCGCTCCTTGAAAACCCTATGGGGCAGTTCTACTCTGTCCTAGAGTATGAGTTGGAATCGGGTTTGGTGTTTTAGGTTGGGACAAGGAGGGAGGTCAGGGAAAGCTTATCCAAGACTGTGCTATTTGTGTTGAGATTACAATTACAACTCACAGTGAACCTATATGAAGGAGCTGAATTGCCCTATAGGGTATCACAGGCTGTAATCGTTACAGGAGCAGATCAAAAGGTCTTCTTCTCTCCACAGAGCAGTTGGTGGGTTCAACGATTGACCTTTTGGTTAGGAGCCGAGTGTTTAACCATTGTGCCATGAGGGGTCCTTTTAGGAGGATGAGTAGGAGTTAATTAGTGGGGTAGAAGTTGGATTCCAGACAGAGAAGTATAGGAGAAAGCCTAAAATAGTCAAGGCCCCATTAAAGGACCTGTGAGGAGACAGTAGGACTAGAACACAGAGGAGGAGGGAAGAAATGGCCAAAATGAAAATGGAGAAGTCAGCCAGGGCCAGATAATGGCCTTACAGGTCCTGTTGTAAATGCTGGCCTTTATCCCAAGAATAAGGAATAACCACTGAGGTAAACACATATGAAAGAAGATGACATTCAATGAGACAGACAACAACAAAAGAAGACCAAAGAGAGGCTGGAGGGAGTAAAGTTTCTGAGTTTGGTTTTAGATTCGAAGGAACCTGAAGTGCCTTTGAGATATCCAAGTTGATACCAACTCTGAGAGTAGAGGATACGGTGGCAGGCTCTGAGATCTGAGTGCTGGAGTTAAAATCCTAGTCTGCAGAGTCTAGCTACACGACTTTGGGCAAGTTACTTAACCCCTCTGACCCCAGTTTCTTACTATGTTAAATGAAGATGTTGTTACATGCTGTCAAGTTGATTTTCGACTCACAGCGACCCCATGTGACAGAGTAGAACTGCCCCATTTGGTTTCCTAGGCTGTAATCTTTATGGGAGCAGATCACCAGGTCTTTTTCACACAGAGCCACTGTGTGGGTTAGAACCGTCAACCTTTTGGTTAGCAGCCAAGTGATTAACTACTGGTCATCAGGGCTCCTTCAGGTGACACTAAGTTCCAAACTGTGGGACTACTGTGAGGATTAAATGATGTGATACACCTGAAGCTTACATCAGCACTCTATCACTATTATCCCTGCTAGCACAAAATTTTTCTTTATATCACTTGATTTCTTTTTTAATTGTGCTTTAAGTGAAGGTTTACATTTAAAGTTAGTTTCTCATACAAAAATTTATACATACATTGTTATGCGGCCCTACTTGCTCTCCCTATGCTGTGAGAGCACACTCCTCCTTTCCACCCGACTTCCCATGTCCATTAAACAGCTCCTGACCCTCCCTGTCTTGTCATCCCACCTCCGGACAGGAGCTGCCCATTTAGTCTCATGTATCTACTTGAGCTAAGAAGCACACTCTTCACGAGTATCATGTTATGTCCCACAGTCCAGTCCAATCTTTGTCTCAAGAGTTGGCCTCGGAAACTGTTGTAGTTCTGGGTTGGTAAGAGAATCCAGGGGCCATGCCTTCCAGGGTTCCTCCAGTATCAGACCATTAAGTCTGGTCTTCTTACTAGAATTTAAGTTCTGCACCCTACCTTTCTCCTGCTCCGTCATGGACTCTCTGTTGTGTTCCCTGTCAGGGTGGTCATTGGCGGTAGCCGAGAACCATCTAGTTCTTCTGGTCTCAGGGTGATGAAGTCTCTGATTTATGTGGCCCTTTCTGTCTCTTGGGCAAATACTTTCCCTGTGTCTTTGGTGTTCTTCATTCTCCTTTACTCCAGGTGGTTGGGACCAATTAATGCATCTTAGATGGCCACTTGCCAGCCTTTAAGACCCCAGATGCCACTCACCAAAGTGGGATGCAGAATATTTTCTAAATAAACTTTGTTACAGCATGAAAATTCTTGATGCAATAAGTCCCAACATTTTATCATAATGCATGCTAGGTATGATATCAATAGGATTATTACTCAAGTGTAAAGTGCCATCAAAATTCTCCTACCATAGTTAGTATCCGTCAGTACATTAGAGCTAGTTCAGAGGTTTTCATCTCATATTTGAGAACTGATGTTCTGGACACTTTCATCTAAAGGAGCTGAAGATTACCTCTGCAATTAAAAATGAATCTTCCAGTGCTTAATAACTGCGCCATCAAATACATTAGTCGCTATTGCTACACCAAAGGGGAAAAAAACCTTAATTTTATTCAGCAGAGCCTAACTATTACTTTCTGTTTTGTAACTGCCCCCATTTATTTCACAATTCAATAGTTTCTTAAGAAGTCAGTTATCACACACCCTCCTCACATAACCTAGCCGAGACAGGTTTACTCACAAAAGCCTGAGTAATAATACACTAACCTTAAAGACCTGTTATAGACGTTCTCTGCCTTTTGATAAAATGTATCATAAAAATCTGTGGTAAATCTGTAACAAGTTCACATTACAGCATTAAACCTGCTCTATAAGGTTCCCAAAACTGAAGGATACACACAGTTGATTTTCCTGGGATTTAAAAAAAAATACACGATTACATTTTCCTTGTAAAAAATTGCAGTAATATATCCAAAGTGAAAACCCTCCTTTCCTAGACCCATGCCAGTTGCCCCCCAGATACAGCCACAGCTACCTGTTGATATGCAGACTTCCAGAAGATGTTCAATATATCTACATATAGAAGTACACGTAGCCCCCAACTTCCGTTCTGGCAACTCCACTGACCTCATTTTTTTCTTTTCCTTTTTTAGTTTTCATTATTATTCCCTTTTGTTATGACCAGCTTTATAAATATTTTAAATTGGTATTAATTCTTCTTTTTCCCCCATACAAAAATTTATACATACATTGTTATGTGACTCTAATTGCTCTCCCCATACTGTGACAGCACACGCCTCCTTTCCACCCCTGCATTCCCCATGTCCATTCAACCAGCTCCTAACCCCCTCTGCCTTCTCATCTCACCTCCAGACAGGAGCTGTCCACTTAGTCTCTTGTATCTACTTGAGCTAAGAGGCACACTCTTCACAAGTACCACTTTATGTCCCACAGTCCAGTCCAATCCCTGACTGAAGAGTTGGCTTCGGAAACTGTTTCAGTTCTGGGCTAATAGAGAATCCAGGGGCCATGCTTTCCGGCGTTCCTCCAGTATCAGTCAGACCATTAAGTCTGGTCTTCTTACCAGAATTAGAGTTCTGCACCCTACCTTTCTCCTGTTCCAACAGGGACTCCCTGTTGTGTTCCCTGTCAGGGCAGTCATTGGTGGTAGCTGGGCACCATCTAGTTCTTCTGGTCTCAGGCTGATGAAGTCTCTGGTTTATGTGGCCCTTTCTGGCCCTTGGGCTAATACTTTCCTTGTGTCTTTGGTGTTCTTCACTCTCTTTTACCCCAAGTGGCTGGGACCAATTGATGCAACTTAGATGGCCACTTGCAAGATTTTAAGACCCCAGAAGCCACTCACCGAAGTAGGATGCAGAACATTTTCTTAATAAGCTTTGTTATGCCAACTGACCTAGATATCCCCTGAAAGCATGATCTCCAGACCCCTACCTCTGCTACTCTGCCCCTCAAACTGTTTGATTGTAGTCAGGAAACGTCTTAGCTTTGGTTTAGTCCAGTTGTGCTGACTTCCCCTGTAGTGTGTGCTGTCCTTCCCTTCACCTAAGATGATTCTTATCTACTATCTAGTTAGTAAATAAACCTCACCCTACCTTGCCACCCTCGAAACCATCAAAGAATGTTTTCTTCTGTGTTTAAAGTTCTTATAATAGTGGTCTTATACAATATTTGTCCTTCTGTGACTGACTAACTTCACTCAGCATAATGACCTCCAGCATCCTCCATGTTATGTTTCATGGCTTCATCGTTGTTCTTTATAGTTGCATAGAATTCCATTGTGTGGATGTATCATAATTTGTTTATCCATTCATCTGTTGATGGGCACCTAGGTTGTTTCCATCTTTTTGCTATTGTGAACAGTGCGACAATGAACATGGGTGTACATATATTTATTCGTGTGATGGCTCTTATTTCTCTAGGATATACTCCAAGGAGTGGGACAAGTGAATCGTATGGTACTTCTATTTCTAGCTTTTTAAGGAAATGCCAAATCAATTTCCAAAGTGGTTGTACCATTTTACATTCCCACCAACAGTGTATAAGTGTTCCAGTCTCTCCACAACCTCTCCAGCATTTATTATTTTGTGTTTTTTCGATTAAGGATAGCCTTGTTGGGGTGAGATGATATCTCACTGTAGTTTTCATCTGCATTTCTCTAATGGCTAATGATTGTGACCATTTCTTCATGTCTGTTCACTGCCTAAATATCTTCTTTGGAGAAGTGCCTGTTCATACCCTTTGCCCATTTTTTAATTGGGTTATTTGTCTTTTTGTTGTTAAGGTTTTGCAGGATCTTGTAGACTTTATAGACGCTGATCAGATTTGTCGCAGCCAAAAATTTTTTCCCAGTCTGTAGATTGTCTTTTGACTCTTTTGGCCAAGTCTTTGATGAGCTTAAGTGCTTCATTTTTAGGAGCTCCCAGTTATCTAGTCTCTCTTCTGGTGCTTGTGCATTGTTACTTATGATTCATATTCTGTTTATGCCATGTATTAGGGATCCTAGCATTGTCCCTATTTTTTCTTCCATGATCTTTATTGTTTTCAATTTTATATTTAAGACTTTGATCCATTTTGAGTCAGTTTTGTGCATGGTATGAGGTATGCGTCTTGTTTCAGTTCTTTGCAGATGGATATCCAATTATGTCAGCACCATTTATTAAAGAGACTGTCTTTTCCCTAACTAAGAGACTTTGGGCCTTTGTCAATCAGCTGCTCATAGGTGGATGAATTTATGTCTGCATTCTCAATTCTGTTCCATTGTTCTACGTATCTGTTTTTGTACCAGTACCAGGCTGTTCTGACCACCATGGCAGTATAATAGGTTCTAAAATCAGGTAGTATAAGGCCTCCCACTTTCTTCTTCTTCTTGAGTAATGCTTTACTTATTCAGGGCCTCCTCCATTTCCATATGAAGTTGGTGATTTGGTTCGCCATCTCATTAAAAAATGCCTACGGAATGTGGATCGGGATTACAATGTATCTGTAGATCACTTTGGGTAGAACTGACATTATCACAATGTTGAGTCTACCTATCCATGAGCAAGGTACATTTTTCCACTTATGTAGGTCTATTTTGGTTTCTTCCAGTAATGTCTTGTAGTTTTCATTGTATAGGTCTTTTACATCTCTTGTTAGATTTATTCCTAAGTATTTTATCTTCCTGGAGGCTATTGTAAATGGTACTGATTTGGTGATTTCCTCTTTGAAGTTCTCTTTGTCACTGTAAAGGAATCCAACTGATTTCTGTATGTTTATCTTGTATCCTGAAACTTTGCTGAAATCTTCTATTAGTTCCAGTAGTTTTATTGTGGATTCTTTGGAGTTTTCTCTGTATAAGATAATATCATCTGCAAACAGAGGTACGTTGACTTCTTCCCTACCAATTTGGATGCGCTTTATTTCTTTTTATAGCCTAACTGTTCTGGCTAGGACCTCCAGCACAATGTTAAAGAAGAGTGGTGATAAAGGTCATCCTTGTCTGGTTCCCATTCTCAAGGGGAATGCTTTCAAAGTCTCTCCATTTAGGATGATGTTGGCTGTTGGCTTTGTATAAATACCCTTAATTATATTGAGGAACTTCCCTTCTACTCCTATTTTGTTGAGAGTTTTTATCATGAACGGGTGTTGGATTTTGTCAAATGCCTTTTCTGCATCGATTGGTAAGATCATGTGGTTCTTGTCTTTGTTTCATTTGTGTGATGGATTACATTGATTGTTTTTCTAATGTTGAACCATCCCTGTATATCTGGTATAAATCCCACTTGATCATGGTGATTTTTTTTTTATATGCTGCTGAATTCTGTTGGCTAGAATTTTGTCAAGGATTTTTGCATCGATGTTCTTGACAGATATTGGTCTGTAATTTTCTTTTTTTGTGGTGTTTTTACCTGGTTTTAGTATCAGGGTTATGCCGGCTTCACAGAATGAGTTTGGGAGTATTCTATTCTTTTCTATGTTCTGAAATACCTTTAGTATTAGTGTTAACTCTTCTCTGAAAGTTTGGTAGAATTCTCCAGTGAAGCCGTCTGGGCCAGGGTTTTTTTTGGTTGGGAGTTTTTTAATTATCTTTACAATCTCTTCTTTTATTATGGGTTTATTTAGTTGTTCTACCTCTGTTTGTGTTAGTTTAGGTAGGTAGGGAGTTTCTAGAAATTAGTCCATTTCCTCTAGGTTTTCAAATTTGTTAGAGTATACTTTTTCATAGTATTCTATTATGACTCATAATTTCAGTTGGGTCTATTGTGATATCACTCGTCTCATTTCTTATATGGGTTATCTGCTTCTTCTCTTGTTTTTCTTTTGTCAATTAGGCCAATGGTTTATCAATTTTGTTTGTCTTTTCAAAGAACCAGCTTTTGGTGTTATTAACTCTTTCAGTTGTTTTTCTCTTCTCTATTTCATTTAATTCTGCTTTAATTCTTATTATTTCCTTTCTTCTGGCACCTGCAGGCTTCTTTTGCTGCTGTCTTTCTACTTGTTCCAGTTATAGGGTTAATGTTTTGATTATGGCCCCTTCTTCTTTTTGGATGTGTGCATTTGTTGCTATAAACTGACCTCTGAGCACTGCTTTTGCTGTGTCCTAAAGGTTCTGGTAGGATATGTTTTCATTCTCATTTGATTCTATGAATTTATTCCACCCTTCCTTTCTACTATAACCCAGTAGTTTTTGAGCAAGGTATTGTTCAGTTTCCATGTGTTTGATTTTTTTCTGCTTGCTTTTTCTGTTGTTGATTTCTACTTTTATGGCTTTATGGTCAGAAAAGATGCTTTGTAATACTTCGGTGCTTTGGATTTTATTAAGGCTTGCTTTACGGCCTAATATACGGTCTATTCTGGAGAATGTTCCATGTGCGTTGGAAAAGAAAGTATACTTGGCTGCTGTTGGGTGGAGTGTTCAGTATATGTCTATAAGATCAAGTTGGTTAATGGTAGCATTTAGTTATTCCGTGTCTCTGCTGAGCTTCTTTCTGGACGTTCTGTCCTTCACTGAAAGTGGTGTGTTTAAGTCTCCTATTACTATTGTGGAGCTGTCCATCTCTCTTTTTAGTGCTGTTAGAGTTCATTTTATGCATTTCATTTTTATGCATTATGAGCCCTGTTGTGAGATGTGTAAATATTTATTATAGTTATGACCTCCTGGTATACTAACCCTTTAATCATTATATAGTGTCCTTCCTTTTCCTTTGTGGTGGATTTTACTTTAGAATCTACTTTGTCAAAGATTAATATTGCCACTCCTGCTCTTTTTTGAGTGTTCTTTGCTTGATATATTGTTTTCTATCCTTTTAGTTTTTTGTGTGTCTTTAAGTCTAAGGTGTGTCTCTTGTAGGCAGCATATAGACGGATCGTGTTCTTCTTATCCAATCTGCCACTGTCTCTTTATTGGTGCAATTAGTCCACTTACATTCAGCATAATTATTGATAGATATACATTTAGTGCTGTTATTTTGATGTCTTTTTGTGTGTGTTGTTGACAGTTTCTTTCTCCCACTTAATTTTCTGTGCTGAGTTGTTTTTCTTTATGTATTTTCTTTTCATATTTTTCATTATTGTTGATTTTGTGTTTGCTAAGTCTTTATATTTTTCTAGTTTTTTATTTTGCCTTGTAGAATTGTTAGTTTGCTTTGTGGTTACCTTAGTATTTACTCCTATTTAAGTTTATACCAGTCTGTTCTTTCTTTATATCGCTTTGACTTCCTCTCCACATGAAAAATATATGTTTACATTTTTTAAGTCCCTCTTTTTTGTTTTAATATTGTCATCTTTTACATATTGGCATCTGTTTCCCTATTTTCAGTGTTTTAGGTTTGATTTACTTTTGAGACTTCCCTATCTGGTTGATATCTGGTTGCTCTGTCCTGCGTTCTAGTCTTGGATTGTTACTGATTTTCTAACCGAAGGACTCCTTTTAGTATTTCTTGTAATTTTGGTTTGGTTTTTGCAAATTCCCTAAACTTCTGTTTATCTGAAAATGCCCTAATTTTGCCATCATATATAAGAAACAGTTTTGCTGGATATATAATTCTTAGCTGGCAGTTTTTCTTCCTTCAAAGCTTTATATATGTCATCCCATTGCCTTCTTGCCTGCATGGTTTCTGCTGAGTAGTCCAAGCTTACTCTTATTGACTCTCCTTTTTTAGAAGACTTTTCGTTTATCCCTAGACGCTCTTAAAATTCTCTCTTTATCTTTGGTTTCGGCAAGTTTGATTATAATATGTCTTGGTGACTTTCTTTTGGGATCTACCATATGTGGGGTTTGATGAGCATCTTGGATAGATATCTTGTCATCTTTCACAATATCACGGAAGTTTTCTGCCAACAAATCTTCAGCAATTCTCTCTGTATTTTCTGTTATCCCCCCCGTTCTGGTACGCCAGAAACTCATAGGTTATTCCTCTTGATGGAGTCCCACATAATTCTTAGGGTTTCATTTTTTTTAATCCTTTTATCTGATTTTTTCTTAAATAAGTTGGTATCAAGTGGTTTATCTTCAATCTCACTGATTCTGATTTCCATTGCCTCAATTCTGCTCCTATGACCTTCTATCGAGTTGTCTAACTCTGAAATTTTATTGTTAATCTTCTGGATTTCTGATTGCTGTCTCTATGGATTCTTGCAGCAAGTTAAATTTATCATGATGCTCTTCTCTAATCTTTTTAATTTCCTCTATTACATGCTCTGCATTTTGCTTAATATCCTTCCTAATTTCTTGAAGAGTTCTGTATATTAATCTTCTGTATTCTGCCTCTAGTAATTCCAAGAAATTTTCCTCCTCTGGAAAATTTCTCGATTCTTTATTTTAGGGGCTTGCTGAAGCCATCATGGATTGCCTCTTTATGTGATTTGATATTGACTGTTGTCTCCAAGCTATCAGTAAGTTATTATACTTATTTTACATTTGCTTACTGTGTCCTACCTTCTTGTGTTGTTTTGATATGCCCAAACAGGCTGCTTGTATGAGCTACTTTGATTATTGGCAGCATTGAAACTCTCATGTCCTGTCACCAGGTGGTTAAATCTGTTACTACATATGTGAGATCAAGAGTCTGTCCCCTCCTCCTGTATGGATTCAGCTCAGGTGCCCAGGTAGAAAGCTACCAAGTGTGTGGTGTAGGCTCTCACTTACAGTCCTACACAGGCATGGGTGATTGGTGTAGGCACAGGCATCTTGCTACAGCAGGGGGACACACTCTGAGCAAGGCAGGGGGCTAACAGACGCCCCCGAGTGTCCAGGAGAAAGGCATGTCCCTGATCCCTAGAGCACACAGGTGGGTGGGTTTTGCAGTTGGACTATGAGTACCCAATGCTGTCAGCTGTTAAGGACTAGGGGGCACCTCTTATTCATGGGCCCCTATCGCAGGTGGCTAGGTGGCATGGGTGAAGCCACCAGCCCTCAGGCCTGATGTGGGTAGGTGAAGACCCTGCTTAATGGGCAGAGCAGTGTCAAATGTCAAGAACCTGCCACTTCACAGCTGAAACAGTTGAAGTTAGAGTTCTGGTATATACCCTGATGTACTGCGGTAATGAGGGCCTACGCTGTTGAGATGGGCCCACACAAGTCTATGCAGGGGGAAAGGCACTCAAAGTCCGTAGATCACTTATGCCTATGCCTAGGCAAAGAAGCTGTGCCTACCCTGGGTTCCTGGCTTAGGGGTGCAGGCAATTTATTTTTTCCCCTTTGTTAATTTGTTCATCCTCCAAGGCAGGGAGAATGGCTCCAGGCATGTGACAGATCCTACTTCTAGCCCAGGAGACTCATCAATTGCTGAAGCTGGTCCAGGACCCAGTGCAGAGCAGGGAGTGGGGAGGTAAATGGGAGAGAGGTTTTTCCCTAAAGGGGGTGTTTTTGGTAGGCGCGGTAAGCCATACACAATTACTTATCTTCTGCCAGATCTAGGGCTGCTTCTTACTGGTTCTGGATGGCCGTGTAGACTCTCTGCTGCTGGGTCTCTCCCAGTACAGAAAACACAACTCCTAAGCACGGCTGCTTGCCTGCCTCACTGCTCACGCACGAGCTGCTCAGACCTGAAGGGCTCAGGCTCTCGCCAGGTCAAGTTTGGCAACTCCTTGCTGCTTCCAAACCATCTCTCCCTCCCCCTGCCACTCTGTCTGATTGCTCAACTCTGCCTTTGATGTTCAGGGCTCCCATATTGTCATATATAATCAAACCACTTGTTTATTCAGGTCTTTGTTGTAAGAGCGTCCACCGGAAGCATCTGACTACACTGGAAGCATCTGACTACTCCGCCGTCTTGGCCCTGCTTCCCTATAAATTTGATCTTTGTTTGTCTTTGGGGGTTGGAAACGTTACATATAAACTTAAAGACATATTTGAATACTGTATGCAGTAAATATTACTAACAATAAGATGCACCAAAAAAAAAAAAAAACCCACTTGTAAGCATGGTTTGCTGTGACTCAAATATGTCATACGTCAGGGACTACCTGTAAAGAGTTCTGCACGATAGTTCTGGTGGTTGTTGCTATTTTACAAAACCGGGATTATACAGCATTTTCTGTTGTTGCTGTTCAACACAATGTGATCACACATATTTGTCTTATTTACCTAATTCTGTCTCAAAGAACATTCTATACCAAGACATTTTTTTTAACTGCTTCATAATATTCTGTGAAATGGATTTCCATTATTTAACTAGTTTCCTTTTGATGGGTATTTAGACTGTTTCTAAATTTTCCTAAATAGGCAATTCTGTGTGGCACTTTGTCTGGAACTACCAGATTTTGTTAGGATATGCATGATGTCTTAGTTATCTAGTACTTCTATAATAGAAATGCCCCAAGTGCATAGCTTTAACGAAGAGAAATTTATTTTCTCACAGTCTAGTAGGCTAGAAGTCCAAATTCAGGGCTTCAGCTCCAGGGGAAGGCTTTCTCTCTCTGTTGGCTCTGGAGGAAGGTCCTTGTCATCAATCCCTGGACTAGGAGCTTCTTCATGCAGGAACCCCGGGTCCAAAGGGCGAGCTCTGCTCCCAGCAAGGCTTTCTTGATGGTATGAGGTCCCCTGTCTCTCTGCTCGCTTCTCTCTTTTATATCTCAAAAGAAATTGGCTCAAGACACAATCCAACCTTGTAGATTGAATCCTGCCTGCCTCATTAACATAACTGCCACCTATCCCACCTCATTAACATCATAGAGGTAGGATTTACAACACATAGGAAAATCACACTGATGACAAAACAGTGGATAATCACACAATACTGTGAATCATGGCCTAGCCAAATTGATACACATATTTTTATGGGACACAATTCAATTCGTGACACATGAATTTGCTAACACAGGATCTAATACACTGGGATGCCTAAAACTTGAAACTCTGCACACAGACACACATGCTCTCTGAATTCTGATAAATTCTATTTTACATGCTACCGCTCAAAAATAAAAACAGGTATGGTAAGTCTGTAATTATATACCCCACATTTTCAAGTACATTCCTCATAGGAGGGAACTTCAGTTTGACTTGGCATCAATGAGAAGAACTGAATCTTACAATTTACCACCACCGTTTCTTATTTCATAACAGATAATTATTTTGACCCAAAGTTTATAAGGCACAGCTCATGTATGAGAATATCATTTTTAATCAGTAGCAGTCTAAAATTCATTTTGGCATGTTATCCCTTCTCTGATTTATATTATATTCTTGTTCTCTTATCATATACAAATAGATTTGGTCTGCTATTACTAAACCAATACTAGTTTGTACTTCCTGTACAGAATAGCTTCTGGTCTTCAGACTTCTCTTCAACTCAAAATTATTTATCTTTAAATGGTCACAGCTGAGAATTTACATACTGAAATAGATTATTTTACTATAAACTACTTTCCGTTTATTTCTAGTTAAAATTAAGGAATTTTTTTTAACGATGTGTGTGAGCAGCTTATATTATGGAAGTATTTCACTTCCGGATAGTAAAAAGGTGGAGCCTCATCAAACATATTAATAGAACATAGCAAGGTCTTCAGCTCGGTGAGTTACTGGCCTACATCCTCACCAACACTGAATATTGTAAACTTCTGGTAATGCATGGGGAGGCTGTCATTTTAAATAATGTTTCTCAAATTTTCTGAACTGAAGATGAGTTACCTATGTTTAATAATCATTTGCTATTCAGGTAGTGGTGATTACTGCACAGAAGGGTGAATGTAATTAATGTCCCTACATTTTACACATAAAAATGGATGAAATGAAATGAAAGAGAGAAAAAGCAAGAGAGTAAGGGAGGGAGAGAGGTGAATGTTCTCTAAGCAGGCACATGAAAACAGCAGAAGTGACAACTGACAATCTGACAATGAGGAAATAAAGAGAACTCTAAAATGCAGGGAAAGAATTTTTATAGCTCTGGAGTCCAAGTCAATTTGGGTGGGAGTGAAATGGTTTTGTAGGTCTCAGTAAATGTCAATGTTAGGGTGGTAAAATAACTAATATTGACAATGATGATTCTGAGTCATCAAGATAATACAGGATGTTCGTAATAGTAGATGAAATCACAAGAAAAACAAAAACAAAAAGATTCTCCCACCATCTCAGGGTGTAAATGCCTTTCTATAAAAACAATCTGGCAAGCACTTAAAAATCATATTTTTAAAGCTAACCTTGGATATCTGAAGTGAAGCATGGGGGCTGTGCATAAGAAAATTAAAGGGAAGAGGTAACAGACAAAAGAAGGGCCAAATACCATGGAAACAGGCTAAAGCCTGAGCTGTTGAAATAGTTGAGGAACTATGAATAGTGATGACCAATATTCAATTTTTTTAACTTTTTAAATACTTTTCAACAGCTTTATTGAGGTATAATTGACATACAATAAAATTTACAACGTGATAAGCTTTGACGTGTTATGGATTAAATTACAGGTAGCCCCGACTTACAACGGGGTTCCGTTCTGATGACTCCATCGTAAATTGGTTCTGATGTAAGTTGAATACTTTTGTTTTTTCACTTTTCATTACTATTGCCTTTTATTATCAGTATCTTTATAAACTGGATCTTTAGTTGCCTTTAGAGATTGAACATTACATATAAACATCTATGAGTGAACATCTGAGAATGGTAACATCAGCAAATAATGTGCTGTAACACCGTATGTACTACATATTACTAATGATAAGATGTACAAAAAAGTCCTCAGACACCCTCATAGCTCAGTAATGAAGTCACTTCTGAGGTTCACCCTTCAGCCAAAGATTACACAGGACCATCCTACAAAGAGACTAAATGGATTCTCACTGAAAATCTTTGAAAGGGGCATGGACGGGGCCAACACGGCGCTATAAACAGAACCACCATGCTGTCTGTCCACAGCAAAGACCCTTAAAACAGAGACAAACATCAATCCTGGAACCCTAAGAGTCAAATGAAGAGATAAAAAACTCAACCAAGCACCGAACAGAATAAGAACTAACCTAACAAACAGCGAGGAGAGTTACAAGCAGACGTCCCCTATAAGCTAATGCAGCACAGATCTACCATCTTGGATCCCTGTTGGAGATCAGCAGACAAGGAGTATGGGAAAGCACATTTACAGAGCTCCCAGAAGAAGACAGAGCACCCAGTAACCAGCAATACAAACTTTCCCACCCCCCACCCTACCACCCCCCGCTCGGCCTTTGCCACTTCCTGGCGGTCCGATCCGCTGCTTCCCAGTGGGCCACAATCGTGGCACGGGAGGCGCTGGTTCCGTGCCATGTGGATTCACCCCACCCACGCTGGCCGGCTTCTTCAGTGCCATTTCTTTGTTGCTGGTGTTGCTTTTTTTTTTTTTTTTTTTTTTTTTTTTTGGCTTCTTCAGTGCCTCTCACCTACTCCCCTCCTTTCTCTCAAACACCTGACACTGTGTGCCATCTCTGCTTCTCCCTGACAGTCTGTGACGCACTGCTCTAACTGCTTCCCCAGTCCACGCACCATGCTGGTGGGACCCCTGGGAGCTTTAGTTTTCTTCTTCTTTTTTTGTTTGTTTTCTCGTTCCTTTTCCCTTTTTATTTATCTTCATTTCTGTTCCTCATCTCTTTCTACTTACCTTCTTTTCCAATCTCCTGAATACCTGGTGCTGCGTATATACTGGGCTATGCTGGACTATACCAGGCTATACTGCACAGTTTGCTCTCGGTCTGCACAGCCGCACTGGTGGGATCCCAGGGTTTTTTTTTAAATTATTATTTACTTTTCTTTTTTTTAAACTTTTCTTCATTTCTTGATTTTTTGTCTCTCCACTCCAACAGCAGGTTCCCTCAGCATTTTTTTTTTTGGCTCCTGTTTCACTGTTCTCTCTCTCTTCTTTCCCGTACCCAACTAGCTCCACACATCACAACCTCCTCCCTCCCCCTCCCTCCTGCCTATCTGCACCATGTGCTGAACATTGCACTCCCAAGCAGCACAGGCAGAACCTACCGAAACCTGCCCTGCAGTGAACCCTGGCTCACCTTGTCAGCCCCAGTATGCGACACAAACAACCCATCCCAGCCCCTCTCCTTCAGCTGCACCTGCCCTGCTGCACCACAGCTGAGCAAAAAGCCCTGCTCGTTGGACAAGAACGTGAAAAATATCGTGCCCGCAGATGAGCAAACAACAAAGAATGCACAGCCCGCCTGCTCACACATAACCAAATAAAAAAGCAGGACAAAACAAACAAATCTACATTCAATAAACGAAGAAAATAACTACTGAATGTGCCAAAGAAAACAGGCAATATCAAAACATAAAAAAAAGGACAGGACGGTTCCAGTAGGCATCCAAAATAAACTACCAGGTGACTTTCCAGTAGCAGAAAAGGTACTAGAACCACCTGATAGGGAATTCAGATCTCTAATAATCAGAGCTATCTAAGAGTTGAAGCAAAAAGAAGACAAAAATGAGGAAAAAATAGACAAATTCATAGGAAAGACAGAAAAATCCATGGAAAACACGAACTAAAAAATGATAGAATTCAGGAAAATGCAGGAACAAAATATCAAAATAAATTCACAACTAAAAAGCGTACAAAAACAGCAATTAGAACTCCAAATGATAAACAAGATTTCAGAAATGGACAGTGTCATAGAAGGGCTGAGGAGCAGGTTTGACGATGCAAGATAGGATCAGTGAAATTGAAGACAAACACTTGGATACAACATTGTTTCAGGAAAAATCAGAAGAATGAAAAAAAAATGAAGAAACCATGAGAGTTATGTGGGATACAATCAAAAGCAAAAAATTTCAAGTGATCAGAGTTTCAGAACAAGGAGAAAACGGAAAACACAGAGAGGATCACTGAAGAATTACAGACAGAAAACTTCCCTAATATCATGAAAGATGAAAAGCTGACCATCCAAGAAGCTCAACGAACCCCATATAGGACAGATCCAAAAAGAAAAACACCAAGACATATCATAATCACACTCGCTAAAACCAAAGAAAAAGAAACACACCTGAGAGCAACCAGAGAAAAACAAAAACCCACATACAGAGGAGAAACAATAAGACTAAGTTCTGATTACTCAGCAGAAACCATGCAGGCAAGAACGCAATGGGATGACATATATAAAACCTTGAAAGAAAAAAACTGTCAACCAAGAATAATATATCCTGCAAAACTCTCATTCAAATATGATAGTGAAATTAGGACATTTCCAGATTAACAGAAATTAAAGGAATATGTAAAAAACAAACCAAATCTACAAGAATTATTAAAGGGAGTCCTTCAGTGTGAGAACAAACAGCATCAGATAACAGCCTGGATCTAGGATGCAAGATCGCACCAGCCAGATACCAACCTAGGAAATGAACTCAAAGGATAAATCAAAACTAAAAGATATACAACAGGAAACCAGAGAGATTAATCTGCAAATATCAACAACATCAGAATAATAAAAGAGAGAATAAACGGTATAGGTATAGAACTTTCTAACGGAGAGGAAAGCAAGATAATACCAAGTAGTATGAGACTAGTTCAAACCTAGGAACGTAAGAGGAACAAAGAAATCATTAGCACCACAAAAAAAAAGAAAAAGAAAAACCTACAAAATGACAACAATAAACTCACACCTATCAATAATTATACTGAAAGTAAATGGCCTAAATGCACCCATGAAGAGACAGTTACAGAATGGATTAAGAAAACAGGATCCATCAATATGCTGTCTACAAGAGACACACCTTAGAAACAAAGACATAAATTAATTAAAAATCAAAGGATGTAAAAAAATATATCAAGCAAACAGCTACCAAAAAAGAGCAGGAGTAGCAACACTAATCTCAGATAAAATAGACTTTAAAACAAAATCCACCATAAAAGACAAAGAAGGGCACTATATCTCGATTAAAGGAACGATCCATCATGAAGACATAACCATAATTAAGTATCTTTGCACCAAATGACAGGGCTCCAAAATACAGAAAACAAACTTTAACAGCTCTGAAAAGAGAAATAACAGTTCCACTATAATAGTAGGAGACTTCAACACACCACTCTCAGTAAAAGGACAGAACATCTAGAAAGAAACTCAACAATGATACAGAAGATCTGAAGGCCACAATCAGCCAACTTGAACTCAGAGACATATATGGAACACTCCACTCAACAGCTGCAAACTACACATTCTTTTCCAACGCACATGGAACGTTCTCCAGAAGAGACCACATCTCAGGCCACAAAGCAACCCTCAACAAAATCCAAAACACTGAGATAATACAAAGTATCTTCTCTGAGCACAATGCCATCAATGTAGAAATTAACAACAGGATGAGCAAGGGAAAAAAATGAATTACATGGAAACTAAATAACACCCTGCTTAAAAACCACTAGGTCATAGAAGAAATCAAAGATGGAATAAAACAACTCCTATAATCAAATAAGAATGAAAACACATTATACCGAATCCTTTGGGACACCGCAAAGGCAGTGATAAGAGACAAATTTATATTACTAGATGCACACATTAAAAAAGAAGAAAGGGACAAAATCCAAACATTAGCTACACAACTCAAACAAGTAGAAAGAGAACAGCAAAAGAAGCCTACAGCGACCAGAAGAAAGGAAATAATAAAGATCAGAGGAGAAATAGAGAACAGAAAAACAATAGGAAAAAAGCAACAAAAACAAAAGGTGGTTCTTTGAAAGGATCCACAAAATTGACAAACCACTAGCCAAACTGACAAAAGAAGAACAGGAGAGGAAGCAAATAACCCAAATAAGAAATTAAATAGGGGACATTACAACAGACCCAACTGAAATAAAAAGCATCATAACAGAGTATTACGAAAAACTATCCTCCAACAAATTTGAAAACCTAGAAGAAATGGAAAAATTTCTAGAAACACACTACCTAACCAAACTTGATGTTGAAAATGTGAACAGACCCATAACAAAAGAAGAGATTGAAAACGTAATTAAAAAAACTCCCAACAAAAAAAAAGCCCCGGCCCAGATGGTTTCACTAGAGAATTCCACCAAACATTCAAAAAAAAGCTTACACTAGTACTACTCAAACTACTTCAGAAAACAGAAAATGAAGCAACACTTCTGAATTCATTCTATGAAGCCAACATAACCCTGATACCAAAACCAGGCAAAGACATCACAAAAAAAGAAAATTACAGACCAATACCTCTCATGAATATAGATGCAAAAATTCTCAACAAAATTATGGCCAGTGGAATTCAGCATCATGTCAGAAAAATAATACACCATAACCAAGTAGGATTCATACCAGGTATGCAAGAACGGTTCAACATTAGAAAATCAATCAACGTAATCCACCACATAAATAACCACATGATCATCTCAATTAACAAAGTCTAATGCCCATTCCTGATAAAAACTCTCAATAAAATAGGTATAGAAGGGAAATTCGTCAACATAATAAAGGGCATCTATACAAAACCAACACCAACATCATTCTTAATGAAGAGAGGTGGAAAACATTCCTCCTGAGAATAGGAACAAGACAAGGATGTCCTTTACCACCACTCCTATTTAACATTGTACTAGAAGTCCTAGCTAGAGCAATAGGGCAAAAAAAAAAAAAAAAAAATGAAATAAGGGCATCCAAATTGGTAATGAAAACGAAAACTACCCCTATTTGCAGATGATATGATTCTATATATAGAAAACCCAAAAGTCTCCACGAGAAAACTATTGGAACTAACAGAAAGACTCAGCAGAGTAGCAGGACACAAGATAAACATACAAAAATCCAATTGGATTCCTATACACCAATAAAGAGAACGACAAAAAGGAAATCAAGAAAACAATACCATTTATAATAGCCTCTAAAAAAATAAAATAAAATACTTAGGAATAAACCTAACCAGGGATGTAAAAGACCTATACAAAGAAAACTACAAAACACTACTGCAAGAAGCCAAAAGAGATCTACATAAACTGAAAAATATACCATGCTCATGGACAGGTAGACTCAACATTGTGAAAATGACAATTCTACCCGAAGCAATCTACAAATACAATGCAATCCTGATCCAAATACCAACAACACTCTTTAAAGAAATGGGAAAAACAGTCATTAGCTTTATATGGAAAGGGAAGAGGCCCCAGATAAGTAAAGCACTATTGAAGAAGAAGAATAAAGTACAACTCGTACTACCTGACCTCAGAACCTACTCTACAGCTACAAGTCAAAGCAGCCTGGTACTGGTACAATGACAGATACATTGACCAACAGAACAGAATCAAGAACCCAGATGTAAATCCATCCACATTCAGTCACCTGATCTTCAACAAGGGCCCAAAGTCCATCAAATGGGGAAAAGACAGTCTTTTTAACAAATGGTGCTGGCAAAACTGGATGTCCATCTGCAAAAAAATGAAACAGGACCCATACCTTACATCATACACAAAAACTTATTCAAAGTGGATCAAATACCTAAATATAAAACCAAAAACTATAAAGATCATAAAAGAAAAAATAGGATCAACGCTAGAGACCCTAATACACGGTGTTAACAGAATACAAACCATAACTAACAACATACAGACTCCGGAAGATATGTCAGATAACTGGGATTTTCTAAAAATTAAACCTTATGTCCTTCAAAAGACTTCACCAAAAGAGTAAAAAGAGAACCTACAGACTGGGAAAAAAGTTTTGGACAGTACAAGTCAGATAAAGGTCTAAATCTACAAGAAAATCCAACACCTCTACAACAAAAAGACAAATAATTCAATTAAAAAATGGGCAAAGGAAATGAACAGACACTTCACCAAAGAAGACATTCAAGTGGCCAACAGACACATGAGGAAATGCTCATGATCACTAATCATTAGAGAAATGCAAATCAAATCCACAAGGAGAGATACCACCAAAACAAAACAGAAAATAACAAATGTTGGAGAGGCTGCGGAGAGATTGAAACTCTTATGCACTGCTAGTGGGAAGACTGGATACCATCAATCATACCAAAGATGAGATACCATCAAAAAAACAGAAAATAACAAATGTTGGAGAGGCTGCGGGGAGATCTGAACTCTTATGCACTGCTGGCTGGAATGTAAAACAGTACAACCATTTTGGAAAATGATATGGCACCTCCCTAGAAAGCTAGAAACAGAAATACCAAATGATCCAGCAATCATATTCCTAGGAATATACCTTAGAGAAATAAGAGCTGTCACACGAATAGACATATGCACACCCATGTTCACTGAAGCACTGTTCACAACAGTAAAAAGACGGAAACAACCTAGATCCCTATCAACAGATGAATAGATAAACTATAGTACATACACACAATGAAGTACTACGTAACAATAAAAAAACAATGGTGAATCTGGAGGACGTTATGCTGAGTGAAATAAGTCAATCACAAAAGGACAAATATTGTATGAGATCATTACTATAAAACCTCATGAAAAGGTCTACACAAAAAAAGAAACAATCTTTGATGGTTATGAGGGAAGGGAGGAGTGCGAGTGGAAAAACACTAAACAGACAATAGATAAAGTGGTAACTTTGGGAAGGGTAAGACAGTACACAATACTGGGGAAGCCAGCATAACTTGTTCAGGGTAAACTCCATAGACAAATCCAAACTCCCTAAGGGACCAAATTATGGGGCTGAGGGTTGTGGGGACCAAGGTCTCAGGGTACATCTAGCTCAACTGGCGTAACATTATAATTTATAAAGAAAATGTTCTACATTCTACTTTAGTGAGTAGCATCAGGGGTCTTAAAAGCTTGTGAGCGGCCATCTAAGATACTCCACTGGTCTCATCCCTTCAGGAGCAAGAGAAAATGAAAACTAAAGACACAAGGGAAAGATTAGTCCAAAGGACTAACGAACCACAACTACCACAGCCTCCACCAGACTGAGTCCAGTACAACTAGATAGTGCTCAGCTACCACCACCCACTGCTCTGACAGGGATCACAATAGAGGGTGGTCCTGGACAGAGCTGGAGAAAAATGTAGAACAAAATTCTAACTCATGAAAAAAGACCAGACTTACTGGCCTGACGGAGACTGGAGAAACCCCTAGAGTATGGCCCCCAGACACCCTTTTAGCCCAGTAATTAAGCCACTCCTGAGATTCACCTTTTAGCCAAAGATTAGACAGGCCCATAAAACAAAACAAGACTAAAGAGGCACACCAGCCTAAAGGCAAGTACTAGAAGGCAGGAGGGGACAGGAAAGCTGATAATGGTCAAAGCTAGTAAAACTCAAGGTCAAAAAGAAGGGGAGAGTGTTGACATGTCATAGGATTGGCAACCAGTGTCACGAAACAGTATGTGTATTGTTTAATGACAAGCTAGTTTGTTCTCTAAACCTTCATCTAACGTACAATTTAAAAAAAAAAAAAAAAAGATACACAAAAAATACAGATGGCAGTGAGTGCGGTTCACCATAACTTGAATACATCCTTAGTCAGGGACTACCTGTATTTCCCCAAAAACGCTACGCTGAAGTCCTAACCCCTGTACCAGGATAGTGACTCTGTTTGAGAACAGCTATTCCTTTGTTATGTTAATGAGGTCATATGGGAGTAGGGAGGATCCTAAACCTAATACCTCCTGAGTAGTGTTTCAGAAAAAGGAAAAACAGAACAAGAGACACACACAGTGTTTATGTGAGGATCGGCCTACAAACCAAAGAATGTCCAAGGCTACAGAAGCTGAATGAGACCACGAAGTACCTTCCACTACAGCACAGCCCTGCTGAGGACCTGAATTTGGACTTCTAGCCTCCAAAACTGTGAGTTTACAAATTCTGTTCTTTAAAGCCAAAGGGGGTAAGGAGGATGGGCAAAGGAGTTGAATAGACATTTCTCAAAGACATACAAGTGGCTAACAAGCACAGGAGCCATTAGGGAGACACAAACCAAACCCACAATGACATACCACTTCACCACCGCTAGCAGGGCTATTATCAGAAAAACTAACACAAGTGTTGGCTAGGATGTGGAGAAACTAGGACCCTCCTTCACTGCTGGTGGGAATGTCAATCGGCACAGCAAGGGTGGTAACACAGAATTACCATATGACTCAGCAATTCCACTCCTAGCATATACCGAAAAGACTTAAAAAGTAGGGACTCAGACACTTGTGAAAGCCACGTGTCCATCAACAGAAAAACACATATATAAAATGTCATATACATATATAGAATGGAATATTATCGAGCCATAAAGAGAAATGAAGTTCTGATACATGCTACCACATGAATAAACCTTGACAATATTATGCTGAGTAAAGTAAGTCACACATAAAATATATGATCCCCATTATATGAACTATCTAGACTAGGCAAATGTATAGAGACATTTCAAGTCAGTGGCATAACAATGCATAAATGGATCATTATAAAGGATCTATACCTTACACTGCCAGGATAATTCCTTTATCATTATAGCGATGGTTCCAAAATGGTGATTTTTTTCTATCATTATTTCCATCCTTCCATAAAAACAAGTCTTTCCCCCTCTCACTTTTTTGTTATCAGTATGGCTTCAGGAGTCTTCATTCAATGTGTTACAACCCACTGCCTCAATGCACTTTTTAAGGTTCAAATTACCCCATATTTGGCCCAGGGGAGCCCTTTAAAGCCTGTATTCTACGTCCTTTTGGCATGTTCCCTTTAGTATTTGAGCACTTCTTTGCTCAAAAAAAAAAAAAAAAAAAAAAAAGATACTCAGGTTCACCTTACTCTTCTCCTTGTCCAGATCTGAAATCAGCCATTTCTCCAAAGAGGTCTGGATTCTTTTTGTGGGGGAATGGTATTTAGAAACCAAGATCTGGGCAGGTACAAGACCAGGCAATGTTTAGTTCTGATATACACGGAGTTGCTATGGGTGGAAGCCAACCTGACAGGCAACTAACAACAGCAATCTGGGCATTAAATGTGCTCACTGCTACTGTGGTGTCCCATGGACAGAGCTAGGGAATGTATATTATATATGACAATACACTTAAGATTTTTAGCTGTACTAAAAATCATCCTAAATTCATCCTGATAGCTCCAACTCATACAACACAACGGGATTCTTCCTCACCTTCCTCAATTCCATATTTGTACTTCCCCCTTTCCACCAACACCTGGTTCCCAAGAATATCAACACATTTTCTCATTTGCTTTATCCTACAATAAAAACAAAATATATTCAGAATTATTACATCCATACCACTGTTAACAAACCTACTAAATAAATTGCAATGTTCTTTTTGACTTAGAATAGGCCCCAATGAAGATATGTGGTCAGGATACAAAAGCTACTTGAATTAATTCTTTTTTTTTTTTTCTGCGTTGTTAGCAATTTGACACACAATTAGAATCACTTGTCTCTGCGTATTTGTCGTAAGTCATTGTTTCATTTTCTTATTTTCTGCCTGTCTCCTTACTAGAATGTAAGCTTTACAAGAGCAGGGACTCTGTTTTGTTTACTTTTGTATCCCAATGCCAGAAACAGCGCTTGGTCCACAATAAGTGCTCGATTATTTTGTTGAATAAATGAAAGAATGAAGAAGGTTATCTCTCATCTACAGACTTGAAATAATCTTTGAGGTTGCCATATGACAGATACTAAAACTCAGAAGCAAGCCAAGTCCTTCCTACCTGCTAATGACAGACTCACTTCCACCACCCAAGTTTCAGGAAGTATATACACCCCAATCTTCGCCAAACTTCATATCTTGATTAAATCTTCTTGTAAAATTCCTCTAAAAATGACATAAAACACTGACTACTAAATTTTTTAAATGAAAAATCCTCTATCTCCTCAAAATTGGAGGACATTGCACATTTCTTAAATTTTGCTTTCCACAATTTGTAATAAAATGGTTTCCTAAATCACTAGGCAAAAGGGTTTTAAGCACAGCTGTCCCTGTCATGTCCACTCTAATGTAAGACTTCCAAGCATGCACTAACCTCTGATACACACTTGCCTGCACAGTGGAAAGCTGTTCACAACCACACTGCTGCTATCAGTGTGCGGGAACAGTTTCACACACATTAAATGAGGGCACAAATGCCTCCTACTTAGAGCAAACAAGCATCGTCCTTCCTGCTGACATAAATCTATTCTTTCAAACTAAGACTACACACAGGCAGTTTAACCCAAGCTAATTACTGGGTGAGAGGAGCTTGCAGTTAACTGAATGTTCTAAAGCAAAACTGTGGTGTTTCATAAAGATTCTCCAACATATACACAAACACCACCAAACTATCCCATAAACAGATCAAGTTCATCTATCTAAGTCAGGATGCATTTTATAGCTACTCTCTCCTAAAAACCATTATTCCCCCCTCACAATCAGACATTGTACAGGGGCAATGTTAAGGTTCTTTTACGCTTAACCTTACCAACTGGTAATAACTGTAATTACTTTTTCATATTACAATTGCTTCTTTCAAGTCATACAGCAGAGATTTTGGAGGTCTCAATGAGTGTTTAGGTGGGGCTAAACTAAAGCACTATTTTAATAAAACATCTTGGCCCTAAACTCAGAAACTCCTAGCCCAGTGTTTCTGAGACTTTAGTGTGCAAGTGAGTCATCTGGGGGTCCTTTGAAAATGCAGATGTGAATTGCAGAGGTAAGGGTGCAGACAGAGGCCAACTGTGCATTTCTAACAAGCTTCCAGGTGACCCTTTGTTGCTGGTCTGGGGACTTACACTGGGTGACAAGGCCTTAGAGCTCCCCTCCATGAAAAATTGGATGTGGGACTCTTCACCTGGATGAGAACATAAATTTGGCTCTAAAAATTTTCACAACAGTCACGGTCTCTCCCTTCCAAGAGCTTATAATCTATAGAGGCCTAGAGCTCAAGAGAGAAGACAGGCCTACAAAAACAGAGATCTGGGAACCAACTGTACAGAGGCAATAATTAAACCCAGAGGAATAGACTATATCTAGAGGAAAAGGTGTGGCATGAGAAATAGACTAAATAAAAATCTTGAAGGTCCACATTTATCTGACAGAGACTGGAGGAACCCCCGAGACTATGGGGGTTCCCAAACATTCTGCTCACTCAGAACTGAAGCCACTCCTGAAGTCCACCTTTCAGCCAAAGATTAGACAGGCCTATAAAACAAACAATAACAAACGTGAGGAAAGTGCTTCTAAGTTCAATCAATTACACAAGACCAAACGGGCAACACCTGCCCAAAAGCACAGACAAGAAGGCAGGAAGGCACAGGAAGGCACAGGAAAGCTGGATGAATGGGCACAGGGAACCCGGGGTGGAGAGAGGAAGAGTGCTGACATATTGCCGGGATCGCAACCAATGTAACAAAACAATCTGTGTATAAATTTTTGACTGAGAAACTCATTTGTACAGTAAACTTTCACCTAAAGCACAATAAATTTTTTTTTAAAAAGTACACATTTAGAGGGTAAAAGAAAAGTACGCCAAAGAAAAAAGAGTAATATGTTAACAATTCACGTATTTATTAGACCTAACAGTAACAATAGTAATAAAACTGATGACAGTCATTGATTCTACAAGTCACACAGAACCTATTCAGATTAGCTTAATCTTCTGCCCCTCTTACACTCAGGATATGGTAACACGTTTACCTCAATCTTGTGCATCAGACTGGGAAAGCCTTGATTTTGCAGGAAACATCTCTTGCTCGCCTCTACGTGCCCAGCCCTACACACTATGCTCCATCTGAAAAATACGCTACATGTTTGCTGAATGAATAAGGTGCCTTTTGAATCATGTAAAAGAATAAGATTATGAATACTACACTTTAATGTCCAGTATTCACTACAAAAATTGGTATGATGACTTAATAGAACTTCAGTTTCTGGAACCCTGGTGGTGGAGTGGTTGAGAGCTACAGCTGCAACCAAAAGGTTGGCAGCTTGAATCCACCAGCTGCTCCTTGGAAATCATATGGGGCAGTTCTACTCTGTCCTATAGGGTTGCTATGAGTCGGAATCGACTAGATGGCAATGGGTTTGATTTTGGTTTTATGAGTAACAAAGTCTTCTTCCAATCATGGACCCAGTAAAAAAAAAAGATACAACTTTCCATGAATCACAAAATCGAACACCCCAACACCTCAAACCATATCAAACGCCAACTATTATATATTATACCTGCTTTCTGTCAATTTTTTTTATGCTTGGAAAAATAAAGTATACCATAAACATTTAAAAAAGCAAACATCAAGGTCTTTTCTAAACCAGGGCAACCAAAAATGCTTTCTAAGAGGTAGATCACTTTAGCTCCCTCCCTTAATATCCACCTAGGAACTATGTTTCAAGTAAGCACTTACTAGAATTATTAGGAAAACAATCTAAAGGACAGCTATAGAGGTGCTAACTACGAAATACGTGAAACCTGCATAAGAATTCTACTGCACTCTACAGGGTAAACTTTGTAACAAATAACGAGGGCTTTTCGAAGTACAAACCACAGAAGCAATAATACAAATCACTAAAATTCCCTATATTTAACATCTGCCACATACTTGCAGCATTTGGAAGAAAGGAAAATCAAAATTATAACTTACAGAAAAACTATACATCAATGGTCACATTGTTAATAATCACATAAAACAATGAATAAACAGACTGTAAAGAAAAGGATCACTTATTCATCCTTAGACTTTGTCTAAAAACTCAAGAGTTCCTATTCAAATGTGATCATTTTAATGATTTCAAGATAAGATCTGAAGGAACTGAATTCCACCTAAAAAAGCAAAGATGTCACTTTGAGGACTAAGGTGCACCTGATCCAAGCCCCCATATTTTCAATCACCTCGTGTGCATGCGAAAGCTAGACAATGAATAAGGAAGACCGAAGAATAATTGAAGCCCTTGGATTATGATGTTGGCAAAGGATACTGAATACACCACGGACTGCCAGAAGAACACACCAATCTGTCTTGGAAAAAGTAACAGCCAGAGTGCTCCTAAGAAGCAAGGATGGTGAGACTTTGTCTCACATACTTTAGACATGTTATCAGGAGGGACCAGTCCCTGGAGAAGGACATCATGCTTGGTACAGTAGAGGGTCAGCGAAAAAGAAGAAGACCCTCCACGAGATGGACTGACACAGTGGCTACAACAATGGGCTCAAACACAGCAGCAATTGTGAAGATGGCGCAGCACCAGGCAGTGTTTCGTTCTGTTGTACATAGGATGGCTATGAATCAGAACCGACTCCACGGCACCTAACAACAATAAAATCTCTGGTGAAATGAGGTACCCGCTGCCGAAAAACCCACTCCCGTCACGTCAATTACGACTCATAGCGATCCTGCAGGACAGAGTAGAACTGCTCCACAGGGTCTCCAAGGATGTACATCTTTACGGAAGGAGACTGCCACATTTTTCTCCTGTGAAATAAGGTAGGTGGGGTGTAAATAATCTTAAAATGTTAACTAGGATCTCAAAACATCTCATTTCCCCATTTAAAAAAGAACAAAGGAATTCATACCCAGGAAATGGAAAAGCAATACAAAAATCTTTACAGAAAACATTAATAAAATTATTTAAATAGTTACTCATAATTTTCTTCTGCAATTCACACCACAATAGTTAACAAGTTTCATTTAAACCACTGATATAATTTCTTAGAAAACTGAAAAGCAAAAGTGATGACAATTTCAGACATAAAAAATATTATCATCCAAAGCTGATCTGGGCCAATTTTTCCATCAGTTCTAAAATGCTGACACGTATTTCCCTATATGTGCAATCTCGAAACTTTTCTTCAATATATTTCGGCTATAATTAGTCTTCTCACAAAAGTCAATGTCCCCTAAATGAAATAACCAAATTGGTGCCTAGAGTATATATTCCCAAAGATCTTACAAAGTGTGAATAAGGGGAACCATAGTTGACTTCTATTAATTCTTTTTTGTTTGGTAGTAATTACAATTTTTAACTCATGACCCTATTCTCTTATACTATACTGAGAATAGTAGTATTTTTATGAAAAAGATGTTTAACACTGCTCATTAAAAAATGCAAATTCACACTGAAACACCATTTCTCAACTATCAGTTTGGCAAAGATCCAAAAGTTCAAGGACATATTCTGAGGCTAGTCTGCGCAGTGGGAAAAAAGCTCTGTCATATATTGCTATTGGAGAGCAGAATGGTAAAATCCCGATGTAGGGAAATTTGGCAATTTCTAGCAAAAGTGCATATGTGTTTTTCTTGGGAACTTGCATTCCATTTCTAGGAATCTAGTCTATACAAAATGCATGCACAAGGCTACGTAGTGTCATCTAAAAGCTCACAGACTCCACAGTGGAGCCACATTAAGGAGTGTGTGCGCTACCAAACGGAAGGATCACCCATCAATGGGCCGAATGGGTAAACAAAATGTGGTGCATACATACAATGGAACACTACTTAACCAGTGAGAGAAATAAAGTCTTGATACATGCTGCAATATGGATGGAGCTTGAAGTCTTTATGCTGAGTGAAATAAATCAATCACAAAAGAACAAATATTGTATGACTTCACTTATATAAAAAAACAAGAACAAGCAAATGTGTAGAGATCAAAGTTTATTACTGGTTACCAGGGGCGGAAGGGCGGGGGAAAGACGGGTTATTACTTACGAAGTATTGAGTTTCGGTTTACAGTGATGGAAAAATCACACTGATTAAGGGTAGGGTTGTACGCCCAATTAACGTAATTGCTCTCAATACGTTGTACACACTGGCAAAAGTTATGTGACAGATGAACCTCTGAAACTATTGCCCTGAGATAATCTTTAAACCTCAAGCCAAAAACATCCCCTGCAGTCTTCTTAAAACTAAAGAACAGTTTAGCTTTACTAATAAAGAATGTCTACCTTGAGCACTGTGCTCTTTTAAGATCTATTAATATGAAATCAAACTGACAACAGTAACCTGAAAGATCAGACAGGAAGCTTGCGGGGCAGTGACTTTATGTTAATGAGGGAAAAATAACTCAGAAAAGGAGGGTGAGAATGGTTGCACAACTCGAAGAATGTAATCAATGTCACTGAATTGTACATGGAGAAATTGCTGAATTGGTGTATGTTTTCAATAACAAAAGTAAATAAATTACTTTTTTTTAAAGGGAAGGAATAAGAGCTCTACACACTGCCCTGGAGGGATAGCCAGGATACCTTGCAAAGTGGAGAAAGCTGGGCACAAAACAATGTTTACAGAATGCTCTGTTTTATCTAAGAAAGGGGAGTAATATGAAAAGACACACAAGTTTTATCTTTAAAAGCAACAACCTATCGATTTGGTGCTTCCTTAAAAAGCTAGAAATAGAAGTACCATACGATCCAGCAATCCCCCTCCTTGGAATACATCCTAGAGAAATAAGAGCCATCACACGAATACATATATGCACACCCACGTTCACTGCAGCACTGTTCACAATAGCAAAAAAATGGAAACAACCTAGGCGCCTATCAACAGACGAATGGATAAACAAATTACGGTATATTCACACAATGGAATAGTACACAACGATAAAGAACAACAATGAATCCGTGAAACATCTTATAACATGGAGGAATCTGGAAGGCGTTACGCTGAGTGAATTTAGTCAGTTGCAAAAGGATAAATATTGTATAAAACCGCTATTGTAAGAACTCAAGAAAAGGCTTAAAGACAGAAGAAAAGACTCTTTGATGGTTACGAGGGTGGGGAGGAAGGGAGAGGGTTATTCACTAACTAGATAGATAGGACAGCACACGCTACAGGGGAAGTCAGCACAACTGGACTAATCACAAGCTAAGAAGTCTCCTAAATACAACCAAACACTTCTGCTACAGAGTAGCAGGGGTGGGGGTCTGAGGACTATGCTTTCTGGGGACATCTAGGTAATTGCCATAACAAAGTTTACTAAGAAAATGTTCTGCATCCACTTTGGTGAGTGGTGTCTGGGGTCTTAAAAGCTAGTGAGTGGCCATCTAACATGCATCTATTGGTCTCAACCCACCTGGAGTAAAGGAGAATGAGGAACACCAAAGTCAGAAGGAAAGTATTAGCCCAAGAGACAGAAAGGGCCACATAAACCAGAGACTCCATCAGCCTGAGACCAGAAGAACGAGATGGGGCCGGGCTAGCACCAATGACTGCCCTGACAAGGAACACAATAGAGAGTCCCTGATGGAGCCGGAGAAAAGTGGAGTACAGAACTCAAATTCTAGTAAAAAGACCAGACTTAATGGTCTGAGACTGGAGGAACCCCAGAGAGCATGGCCCTGGACTGTCAACCCAGAACTAAAACCATTCCCAAGGCCAACTCTTCAGACAAAGATTAGACTGGACTATGGGTCATAAAATGATACTTGTGAAGAATGTGCTTCTTAGCTCAAGTAGATACATGAGACTAAATGGCCAGCTCCTGTCTGGAGGCGAGATGAGAAGGCAGAGAGGGTCAGGAGCTGGTTGAATGAACACGGGAAATCAGGGGTGGAAAGGAGAAGCGTGCTGTCACAGTAGAGGAAGAGCAATGAGGGTCACGTAACAACGTATGTATAAATTTCTGTATAAGAGACTAACTTGAATTGTAAACTTTCAATTAAAGCACAATTTAAAAAAAAAAAGGGCAACAACCCAAAACCCACTGCTGTTGAGTTGATTCTGACTCATCGCAACCCTATAGGTCGACAGGATTAAAAAAACAAACTAATAAAAAGGATTACCTCTGAAACCAGGCAGAGGGGCAAGGACGGAAGCTAAGACTTCTCTGAATGTACCTTGCTTTAGAGTTTTGACTTTGGGAAATACATGTTTTACATAATGTGTAAAAGATTCCTAAAATCTGGTAGAACTGTTACTGATTTAAAAACTCAAGAGATTATCAAACAATTTTAATGTATGGATCTCATGTACATCATAATTAAGACACGCCAACTATAAAAGGGTATTTGTGAAACAATAGTGAAAATATGAACACTGACTAGGTATCAAATAAATCTCAGGTATCGTAATAGTATTATGGTTACTTTTTTTAAAGTCCTTTCCTCTTAGAGAGAAATACTGAAGTATTTACAGCTGAAATAAATAATCAGGTAGGGATGCACAGAAAAGAGGGATACAATCCTCAGGTGTGTGCATCGTCTTGGTTGTATATTGGATATCACCGTTAAAAAAAGACCCCGTTGCCGATTCTGACTCATAGCGACCCTACAGGACAGAGCAGAACTGCCCCATAGAGTTTCCAAGGAGCGGCTGGTGGATTTGAACTGCCGACCTTTTCGTTAGCAGCCATAGCATTTAACCACCACACAACTAGGGTTTCCATCAGATACACAGTGTAACAATTAAACTATATTATAAATATTTTCAACTAATTTTACTCTGCATTTATTAAAAGCTTTTTGAACAGTAAACAACCAGTATTACTTTATTTACGCCAAGGGGAAAAAAAAGACCATTAGATTGTCCCTCTCCTCCCTCAGGTGCATTTGGTGTACACATTATGTGATTTGAACGAGGCATTTCTGTGAGAAGTACCGCAATTTTTGTCAGGGAAAGTATGGTATATGTAATCTCTGTGTCATGTGCATGCATAGATTTTAATTCTCTAAAAATAAAACATCTGCCACAAACAGAAAAGAAAAAGTGGATACAAATGAAGCAAGACTGCCCATATGCAGGATAACTGTTGAAGCTGGGTAATGGATAATAAGAGTTCATTTTCCTATTCACTCTACTTTAAACAATGTTTAAAAATTTCCATAATAAACAATCTAAAACTTATCTAAATTGAAAAGAATTCTCTCTAATGTCCAAGTATTAGATTTATTTTATATCCTTTCAGAGCTAAATTATTTGGTTAAATGTTACTATATGTCTAAAAAAAAAAAAAAAAAAAAAACTTGGAACAGTAGTTCATATTAAAAGTTCAGTAAAGTCCACTGTTATTAGACTCAACTTTCTTCTACTTACTAAGTGTCCAACTTTTAGGCATTTTCTCATAATATGGTCCTGGCTCTTTTCCTAGCCTATACTTAAATGGCTGTGTTTCAAACCAATTCCTCTCAATCCAGCCTGATCCTCCAATTCACCATTCTCCATGGCTCAACAATCAACCACAGCTTGTGCCCCATGGTTAGGCCTAGTGATCATATTTCTTTCATATTTGCTTCTATGCTTGTTTCTCATGTTTGTGCCTCCCTTGATATCTAGACAAAAAGCTACAAGCAGGCTGAATTCAGTTCATGTTTTATCCGTCCTGCAGTGTGCTGTTTTTGTTTTTAAAGCAATGCTGAAAGCAAAGAACGAAGTAGGAGGACTCACACTTCCTGATTTTAAAACATACAGCGACAGTAATCAAAACAGCCTGGTACTGGTATAACAATAGACATACAGACCAATGGAATAGAATTGAGAGTCCAGAAATAAATTCACACACCCAATGCCACTGAGTTGATTCTGACTTATAGCGACCCTATAGGACAGACTAGAGCTATCCCATAGAGCTTCCAAGGAGCGCTGGCACATTCAAACTGCTGACCTTTTGGTTAGCAGCTGCAGCACTTAACCACTATACCACCAGGGTTTCCATAGTGAACTACAGATGTGTGGATTTACATTTACTATAGACGGTGGCCTAGTGCTTAAGTGCTACGGCTGCTAACCAAAAGTTCAGCAGTTCGATCCCCCAGCCGCTCCTCGGAAACCCTATGGGGCAGTCAGAATCAACTCAAAGGCAATGGGTTTGATTTTTTTGTTTGTTTATAGTCAACTGATTTTTTACAAGGGTGCTAAGTCCATTCAATGGGGAAACAAGAGTCACTTCAGTAAGTGGCATTAGGAAAACTGGATTTCCACATGCAGAAGAATTAAACAGGATCTATGCCTCACACCGTACACATACAAAACAATTCAAAATGAATGGGGGACATTACAACAGACCCAACTGAAATAAAAAGCATCATAACAGATTATGAAACACTTTACTCCAACAAATTTGAAAACCTAGAGACAATGGATAAATTTCTAGAAACACACGGTCTACCCAAACTACAACAAAGTGATGTTGAAAATCTGAACAGACCCATAACAAGAGAAGAGGCTGAAAAGGTAATAAAAAAACTCCCAACCAAAAAAAGCCCTGGCCCAGATGGCTTCACTGGAGAATTCTACAAAACATTTACAGAAGAGCTTGTACCAGTACTACTCAAGCTATTTCAGAGCACAGAAGAGGAAGCAACACTTCCAAATTCATTCCATGAAGCCAGCGTAATGCTAATACCAAAACCAGGCAAAGACGTCACAAAAAAAGAAAAGTACAGACCAATATCTCTCATGAATATAGATGCAAAAATTCTGAACAAAATTCTAGCCAACAGAGTTCAGCATCGTATCAAAAAAAATAATACACCAAGACCAAGTAGGATTCATACCAGGTATGCAAGGATGGTTCAACATTAGAAAATCAATCAATGTAACCCACTACATAAATAAAAGGAAAGAAAAGAATCACATGATCATCTCAATTGACGCAGAAAAGGCATTTGACAAAGTCCAACACCCATTCCTGATAAAAACTCTCAAGAAAATAGGTATAGAAGGGAAATTTCTCAACGTAATAAAAGGCATCTACGCAAAACCAACGGCCAACATCATTCTTAAAGGTGAGAGGCTAAAAACATTCCCCTTGAAAACAGGAACAAGACAAGGATGCCCTTTATCACCACTCCTACTTAACACTGTGCTGGAAGTTCTAGCTAGAGCAATAAGGCAAGAAAAAGAAATAAAGAGCATCCAAACTGGTAATGAAGAAGTGAAACTGTCCCTGTTTGCAGATGATATGATACTATACATAGAAAACCCTAAAGATTCCAGGAGAAATCTACTGGAACCAATAGAAAGATTCAGCAGAGTAGCAGGATACAAGATAAACATATAAAAATCAGTGGGATTCCTATACACCAATAAGGAGAACGATGAAAAGGAAATCAGGAAAACAATACCATTTACAATAGCCCTAAAAAGATAAAGTACTTAGTAATAAATCTAACCAGGGATGTAAAAGACCTATACAAAGAAAACTACAAAACACTACTACAAGAAACCCAAAGGGATCTACATAAATGGAAAAACATGCTCATGGATACGCAGATTCAACATTGTGAAAATGACAATTCTACCCAAAGCAATTTACAAATACAATGCAATCCCGATCCCAATACCAACACCATTCTTCAGAGATGGAAAAACTAATCATTCACTTTATATGGAAAGGGAAGAAGCCCCGAATAAGTAAAGCACTACTGAAGAAGAAGAATAAAGTTGGAGGACTCACAGTACCTGACTTCAGAACCTACTATACAGCTACAGTAGTCAAAACAGCCTGGTACTGGCACGATGACAGATACGTTGACCAATGGAACAGAATTGAGAACCCAGATGTAAATCCATCCCCTACAGTCACCTGATCTTCGACAAGGGCCCAAAGTCCATGAGATGGGGAAAAGACAGTCTTTTTAACAAATGGTGCTGGCAAAACTGGATATCCATTTGCAGAAAAATGAAACAGGACCCACACCTCACACCGTATACAAAAACTACTTCAAAATGGATCAAAGACCTGAATATAAAGCCCAAAACTATAAAATTCATAGAAAAAAAAATAGAACCAACACTTCAGGCCTTAATACATGGCATTAACAGGATACAAACCATCAATGCACAAACCCCAATGGATAAGCTAGATAACTGGGATCTTCTAAAAATCAAACACCTATGCTCTTCAAAAGACTTCACCAAAAGAGTAAAAAGAGAACCTACAGACTGGGAAAAAAGTTTTGGACAGTACAAGTCAGACAAAGGTCTAATCTCTATAATCTACAAGAAAATCCAACACCTCTACAACAAAAAGACAAATAATCCTATTAAAAAATGGGCAAAGGAAATGAACAGACACTTCACCAAAGAAGACATTCAAATGGCCAACAGACACAGGAGGAAATGCTCGCGATCATTAGCCATTAGAGAAATGCAAATTAAAACCACAATGAGATACCATCTCACCCTGGCATTACTGGCACGAATCAAAAATACTGGAAATAACAAATGTTGGAGGGGCTGTGAGGAGATGCTAACTCTTATGCATTGCTGGTGGGAATGCAAAATGATACAACCATTTTGGAAAATGATATGGCGCTTTGTCAGAAAGCTAGAAATAGACATACCATTCGATCCAGCAATCCCACTCCTAGGAACATATCCTAGAGAAATAAGAGTCGTCACTCGAATAGACATATGCACACCTATGTTCATGGCAGCATTGTTCACAATAGCAAAACAATGGAAACAACCTAGATGCCCATCAACAGATGAATGGATAAACAAACTATGGTACGTACACACAATGGAGTACTATGCAACAAGAAAGAACAACAATGAATCTGTGAACCATCTCATAATATGGATGAAACTGGAGGACATTATGCTGAGTTAAATAAGTCAATCACAAAAGGACAAATATTGTATGAGACCTCTACTGTAAAAAGCCATGAAAAAGTTCACACACAAAATGTAACAATCTTTGTTGGTTACCAGGGATGGGAGGGGTGGGGGGGAAATACTAAATAGGCAATAGATAAGTGGTATCTTAGATGAAGTGTGAGATAGTACACAATGCAGAGGAAACTAACACAACCTGTACAAGGAAAGATCATGGAAGCCCCATAGACACATCCAAACTCCCTGAGGGACTGAATTGCTGGACAGAGGGCTGTGGGGACCATGGTCTTGGGGAACATCTAGCTCAATAGGCATGACACAGCTTATAAAGACAATGCTCTACGTTCTACCTTGGTGAGTAGGGTCTGGGGTCTTAAAAGCTTGTGAGCAGCCATCTAAGATACTCCACTGGTCTCATCCCTTCGGGAGCAAGGGAGAATGAAGACAACAGGATACAAGGAAAAGATCAGTCCGAAGGACTAATTGTCCACAGCTACCAAGGCCTCCACTGGACTGAGTCCAGTACAGCTAGATGGTATCTGGCTACCACCACTGACTACTCTGATCAGGATCACAACAGAGGGTTCTGGACAGAGATGGAGAAGGATGTAGAGCATAATTCTAACTCACAAAAAAAAGACCAGATTTACTGGCCTAAAGGTGACTGGAGAAAGCTCGAGAGTATGGCCCCCAGAAACCCTTTTAGCTCAGTGGTGAAGTTACCTCCGAGGTTCACTGTTCAGCCTGGGAGTGGACAGCCCTGTAAAACCAAATGAGACTAATGAGGTACAGGAGTCCAGTGACAAGGGCCAGAAGGCAGAAGGGGACAAGGAAGCTGGTGATAGGGAACCCAAGTTTGAGCAAGGATATTGTTGATGTGTTGTGAGATTGTTAACCATCGTCACAGGGCAATATTTGTAGTAACTGTTAAATGAGAAACTATTTTGTTCTGTAAGCCTTCATCTTAAGTGAGAATGACAGTACAATTGGAAGAGCGTAGTCAATGTCACTGAACTTTGCATGTAGAAATTTTTGAAATGGTGTATCTTTGGCTATGTGTATTTTCACCAAAAAAAAAAAAGGTTTAGAAGTTAGAGGGTTAATATGTTGTGGGGTTGTTAACCAATGTCATAAAACAACACGTGTACTACTGTTTCATGAGAAACTATTTGTTCTGTAAGCCTTCACCTGAAGTACAATTTAAAAAAAAAAAAAGTCAAAAAAAAAAAAAAAAGAATTCAAAATGGATTAAGGACCTAAATGTGCAAACTAAAACTATAAAATTCTTAGAAGAAAATGCAGGAGCAACACTGTTGGGCTTAGTTTTTAACAGTGGATTATCTTACACACAGGCAGTCCCCAGTTTACGAACGAGATTTGTTCCTAAGTGTGTCTTTAAGTCAAATCTGTAGGTAAGTCGGAGCAGGTATATACGGTTCTTATTTAGTCTTACTTTAGTGCAAGAAAAGGCTAGAAGCCTTTTCAGCGATGTAAAAGCTGCACATGTAGCAAGTGAAGGTGATCAAGATGAAGAATTTGTCTGGAATAGGGGTTGGTTCAATCATTTCAAAGGGAGGGCAAATTTACATAGCATTAAAGGGCAAGTGTGAACTGTAAGTCAGATGTTCATAACCGAAGACTTATTGTAATAACAAAAGCACAAACAGCAAAACACAAAATTTAAAAAAATGGGACCTCATAAAAATTTAAAACTTTTGTTCATTAAAAGACTTCACCAAAAAGGGAAAAGACAAGCTACAGACTGGGAGAATATCTTCGGAAACCACGCATCCAATCAGAATCTAGTAACCGAAATACACGTAAAATTTCCACAACTTAACATTACACTAAGTCAAAGAAGCCATTTACAAAAGACCGCATATTATATAATTCCTTTTATAAAATATCCAGAGTAGACAAACCTATTGAGACAGAAGACAGATTAACAGTTTCTCAGGGCTAGTGGCGTGTTGGGGAAGAGATGAGAATGAACTGCCAATTAATATGGGATTTCTATTTGGGTTGATAAAATGTTCTAAAATTGTATTGTGGTGATGGTTGCACAACACTGTGAATATACTAAAAACAATTCTACACTTTGAATGTTATGGTATGTGAAGTATGCCTCGATGAAGCTGTTAGAAAATACGTGTGTATATAAACCAAAAGCTAACAAGTTTCCTGAAAACAACCAAATATTTTGAGGGACAGAGTAGCAGGGGCGGGGGCCTGGGGACCATGATTTTAGGGGACATCTAGGTCAAATGGCATAACAAAGTTTATTAAGAAAATGTTCTGCGTACTATTTTGGTGTGTAGCATCTGGGATCTTAAAAGCTAGCGAGCGGCCATCTAAGATGCTTCAACTGGTCCCTACCCACGTGGAGTAAAGGGGAATGAAGAACACCTAAGACACAAGAAAAATATTTGCCCAAGAGACAGAAAGGGCCACATAAACCAGAGACTTCATCAGCCCGAGACCAGAAGAACTAGATGGTGCCTGGCTACCACCAATGACTGTCCTGACAGGGAACACAACAGAGTCCCTGATGGAGCAGGAGAAAAGTGGGTGCAGAACTCAAATTCTAGTAAAAAGACCAGACTTAATGGTCTGAGACTGGAAGGACCCCAGACGACATGGCCCCCGGACTCTCTTTTAGCCCAGAACTGAAACCATTCCCAAAGCGAACTCTTCAGATATAGATTAGACTAGACTATAAGACATTAAATGATACTCATGAAGACAGTGCTTCTTAGCTCAGGTAGATACATGAGACAAATGGCTGGCATCTGTCCGGAGGCGAGATGAGAAGGCAGAGAGGGTTGGGAGCTGGTAGAATGGACACAGGAAATCAGGGGTGGAAAGGAGGAGTGTGCTGTCACATTATAGGGAGAGCACCTAGGATCACACAACAATGTGTGTATAAATTTTTGTATGAGAAACTAACTTGAACTGTAAACTTTCACTTAAAGCACAATAAAAAAATTTAAAAGTTTTCAAAAACGCATATGTATGTGTGTGTATTTGTGTATAGATACATACATATATGCATATACGCACACAAATAAGAGCAATCAATCTGTTAAAAAAGGAAGATCAAGCAGATGTAGGGAGACCAGTTATGGACTGCTGCAGTAGTCCCCTCAACAAATGATGCTGGTTTGAACAAGCATGTTGTTAGCAGAGAACAGGGAGAAGAGTGGAGAGTTTTCAAAGACACTGAACAAAACCTGATAATAAACTAGAGGTGAAGAATGAGGAAGGAGCACATATCAAAGATGACTTGCATTACTAAGGCATGGTTCACAAAGACGATCTTTGAGATGGGTCACAAGTATAAGTAGAAGTTTTTCAGATGGGGGTCGTGGGAAGAGTAGTCCAGGAAGCAAGAACAAAAGTACAGACACAGAAAAGAGCAGGAAAGAGTCAAAGCTTAGACACAACTGAAGGGGAATGGGATAAACTGCGAAGGCCTGATAGCTGTGACAGTCCCACAGGCAACAGGGAGCCTCTGAAGATTTTTAACTGAGCACAGAAGTGATTCTTTCGCTTTTACGAAAGGCAACCCCAGCACCAAAAACCAAAACCAAACCTGCTGTCATCGAGTCGATTCTGACTCATAGTGACCCTAGAGTAGAACTGCCCCATAGGGTTTCCAAGGAGCGGCTGGTGGATTTGAACTGCCGACCTCTTGGCTGGCAGCCAAACTCTTTAAGGGCTGCACCACCAGGGCCCATCACCAGTGTGAAGAACAAACTGGTAAGCGGAATGACTGGAGGCCAGGAGACCTATAAAGGAAGCTGCTGCAGCTGACCAGGAAAGATCTTTGTAAACCAGCACCAGGATTGCTCCTCTAAAACTGAACAGGTTGGACAACGATGTGAGAAATAACATACTAAAATAATCACATAACTGTGCCTCAGCAAAAAATTACAAATATGGAACCCAAACAATGGATGAGGGCTAATATATTCTTACTCACTTGCCCACCCTCACCCACCTAAAGAGGGCCTAAAGAGCTGTGAGTGCAGTCAGGGGTTCCTCTGATCCAGAAGACGTTTCATATTCATTGAAAATTCCTACTGAGACCACCAAATTTGGGGCTCACCTTGATGAGAAACAAAAAAGGCACCAGGGAGACTCCATCACCTGTAGTATCCTGACCTCATGTCTGTCTTTGCACTGCTTATTGCTAGTTGCACAGCAAAGCAAAGGTAACATTAAATTGAGTCATCGTTCTTGCCAGTCCTCAAAGGAGGCTTAGTCAATTTTTTTAAGACACCACGGTGCCTCAATAGCTGATTTTTACATTTCAGATATCTGAAAATATTTGAGTTTAATAAATTTTGTTCTATGCACTGATTTCTTCTCTTTTGATCCATTAGGGTCCTAAATGTAGACTTCCCAGGCATTTTGTGCAAACTTACCTTCAGTTTTCATTTATTTAAATCATAAAGCCAAACATATATATACAGAACACAGTGCATATTATTAGCTGTAGCTGCAATCCCTTTGTATCTAGTGTACTGTTGGGACACCTAATGTAACTGAAATCCCAGCCTAAGTTTATCCAAAAGACACTGTCATTTACTCCGCTGCCAACCTTCCCTTCCAGCTGAATTTCTCAGTATTCTGCCTCTAAGCAGTACAGCCACACCTGCCTTACACTGTTTCCCAAATACAACACACACATTCATATCTCCATGCCTTTGACCACACTACTGTCTACTGTTGCTCTCCAGAATACTAAACAAACAAGGAATGAAATAACTTCATACTCCTGAGTGCCTACTATGAGCCAGACGCTTATTGGGCAATTTACAACAATCTCATCTAGTCTCCACAGCAACCCTATAAAGTAGATATTATTTTTTCTATCTTACACATGAGAATGTCGACGGACAAAGGTTTCCCCAGGAACCCTCACTAATATCAAATTCCATTGCCTATTAAAGAACGCCTCTGAACCTGTCTCATCTGGCGGTATCTTAACTTAAATCTCAAACTTTCCTCTCCTGTCTTCCAACCTCCGCAAATGTAACTCGCCACATGCTCCTGGGGGTGGGAGGGGCGGGAAGCGATCACAACCGTTTGCTCTTACCAAACTTTGCAGTTAACATAGCCTATAAATCTAGGATCTTCTTCCTCACTACACTAAGAGCTCCTTGAGGATGGGAATCATGACTTACTCGTTTTTCCCCTTCTGCTTATAGGTGTTCAATAAATGCTTGTCCAAATTAAATGGCCCTCTGGCTTCACCCCCTGGGAAACTGATATTCCAGACTTCACCACCTCTTCGGCGTTCCTCACCGTCAGAGAAAGGAGCTGACGCTTCACCAGTATTCCCTCCAAATCTTAAAGTCTTTCACAGCCCTTCCTCCCACTGTAATGTATTGCTGATGCATCTGTCTCCTCCCACTGGAGGTAGCTCAAGGACAAGATCGATATCATGCACATTCCTGCCACTGGAAGACAAAAAGTGCTCAAAAGTGTATAACTGAAGTGGACTATTCCCCCAAATCTAACTTTCTAGGATAAAATGGTCAAGAGGAGAAAAAAAAAAAGTGTTACAGATGCACAAGCTTCAAATTTCTTTAGGTTCTTCAGAATAATAAACTTGGATTCCCCTTGCAGCTTCCTAAAACACCACCACTGATCAGCTTAGCTGACAGAAGGCAATTCCAGATCAAGAACAAAACCTGCCAGCAAAAATAAAACCCACATATTGACCTTGGCTCGTCTAACGAAAGCCGTTATTTCTTCGGCGCTGTGTCCATTACACATGGAAGCAACTCCCTATACACATTTAAACAATAAAAACACTAAGTCAGGCGCATGATTAACCTGGCAATGATGGGGGTAGAGGAGGGACCCCGACCCCGTGTCGGGTCAGCAGACACTGACCTAAGCCCCGACGCCACACATCCCCCGACCACTCCACCAGGATGGTCCCCGAGGCCCGCTCTTGGAAGCCACCCGGGTCCCATCCACCCCACCGGCGTCCCGAGCTGCGACCCCTGCGCGCCCCCGCCCGGCCCCTCACCTCTATTTTCCTCCTCCAGGTACCGCACCCGCAGCTCGTTCTCCGCATTCACCTCAGAGCTGTAGCCTCTCTTCAAGACAGCTCCCCCGGCCGCGGGTGCCCAGCGCTGGGCCCACATCGCCGGCCCGGCGCGCATGCTCGTCACCGAACCGGGCAGCCCCAGCCCCAGGCCGAGCCGCCGACACCAAGCGGGGACCAAGCGTGCACGACTGGCCTGCAAGGCCCCCAGTGCCCCAAACGCGGCGGCCGCCGCAGCCGCCATGCTGTATGTTTACGGCGTGAGCCTGCGGCTCCGGCTCCGCCCCCGCCTGGGCCGCCGTCCCTGCCGCGCGCACGCCGCCTGAGCCGGGTGCGCGGGCACGCGCACGACGCTCCGCGTCCGGAAGTGGTGCCAGGCCCCGCCCCCGCCTGGACGCCGGCCGCCTTGAGGCTGGTTTGACCGGGTCCCTCAGCCCAAGCCATCAGGCCGCTACTGCGGGCGCCGACCTCCTTCGTTCTGGCTCGGCACACTGCGCTGCTTTGCGCAGGTGCGCTGTGACCCCAGCAATTGCAAACGGAATGATGTTGGTAAACGTAGAAGGGGTTGATTCCGCGGCGTCACACGTGCCATGGGCGGGAGCGCGTCAAGGCGCGAGGGCGGTGCCTTCGGGTGACCCGGCCGTCTTCCCCGGGACGGAGCGGGGAGGTTCTGGACCTCGCAGGTAGGTGGGCGCGGGGAGCCGGAGGGGCTTGGAAAACAAATTTGGAGTCTGCCCAAACACCCCCGGTTTGCTGACGACTGAAAACATGTCAAGGGAGCCTTCGCGGTTCCCCAGGCCGGGCCTTCGTCTCCTACCCAGGGTTTAATGGCTTATCAAGAAATGGGGGAAGAAGGTTCTCCAAGGCTGTGGAATAGTCAGAGACACGTGCTGTACAGGACCTACCTAGGGGCAGCCCCTCCCGGCAGTGGACAAAGCATTCCTTGTCTCTGTTTCGGGGCTGTTCCCTGGAGTCCTTGTGTTAACCTGCAGAGGTGACCTAAAATCTTTTGGTTTCCTTAGGTTTGGCTGTAAGTGGGAAACTGGTTCATTTGGTGGATCAGAGCCCTTGGTTGTCAGTAAAACCTACTTGATAAAAATATATGTTTACTCTGTGGAGTTTATAAAAGGGTTGAGAGCAGCAAATGATGGAAGGGATTCTCCAGGCTACCAACTCATGTAGATGGCATGGCCCTTCCTGGAGGCAAGAGTCCTAGCTAGGCGCCCTCATTTTAACAAAAGGTGTTCAGCGCAAACATGTGCTTAGGTGAAATTCAGAGCCTATGGCTCCACCCTAAACCAGAAACTCAGAATATCAGTTTAGGTGTTTGGGTGCTTATCAAGGAGGCCTGGTGGCACAGTTGTTACGTGCTGGCTGCTAACCAAAAGGTTGGCAGTTGGACCCCACCAGCAGCTGCAGGAGAAAGATGTGGCAGTCTGCTTGCAAAAGATTTACAGCCTTGGAAACCCTATGGGACAGTTGTACTCTGTCCTATAGGGTTGCTATGAGTTGTAATCAACTCTACGACAATGGGTTTGGTTTAGTAGGATTTGAGGTGCTCACCAAAACACGGTTGTTTAGGATTTTCTGCTATCTAGCTTTTATCAAGGTGTCCCTGGGTTAACTTGACTGTTAGCTAAAAGGTTGGTGGTTCAAACCCACCCAGAGGAACCGGGGAAGAAAGGCCTGACAGTCTGCTTCCGAAATGCCACAGCCTTAAAAATCCTGTGGAGCAGTTTTACTCTGTACACATGGGGTCATTATGAGTCAGAATCAACTTGACAGCAACTAATGACAGCTGAGAGATGTTTTTGGAATATTGTTTGAAAAACCTGCTGCTTATATATTCTTTTGCTACATAAATTTCTGTTATACATTAACTGTATTTTAGAGTCCTAAGCAAAACTTTTTCCAATACTTTGTTATACTCTCAATTTTTACCCAAAGTTGGGGGGTGGGGGTTGGGGAATGGAAGCTAAAAGATGAAGACACCTTTTGTTGTATCTTTTGTAAAATGTCCTGTGTGAAATTTCTCTTGAAGTTTAGTACAAGAAAAAACTTTGCTTCCTTCTGTGCTTTTTCGTTTTTTTGATTGTTCAGTTTGCTAGGAAACTCCGAATTTTACTTACAGCTCAACTCTTAACAATTATGTGGAACCTTAGACTGCTTTATTTATGTTTTTGTTTTTTCTATTCTTGGTTTTTTTCTGTTATTTGTATTTTTGTGGTTTTTATTTCTAGTGTATAATTATCGTATGTTTTCTTGTTTTAAGTCATCACAAATCTTTTTGGAAAAGTAGCCAAGCATCTAGAACTGTTCTGGTACACAGAAAGCACCCAGTAAATACTAGTTACATTCACTCAAGTGAGTTGAAAAGTGATTAATCCACAGGGGTATTTATTTGGTAATGAAAGAATTAGAAAACACTTTCCTGCAATCTTTATAGCCTATAAAACCTAATTTATCGCTGTTCCTTTTGTTGGCTTTTTTTTTTGTTTTTTATTATTTCTAAATGTAAATTGCCTCTTCAATAGATTGTAAATTCAAAGGAAAAAGTTATAAAACTCCTGACAGTGGTATTTAAAGTAGCATAACCTCAGAAAATACTTGTGATTGATTAGGACAACAGCAAACCAAAAAAAAAAAAAAAACGCTCATTGCTGTTGAGTCGATTCCGACTCATAGCAACCCTATAGGACAGAATAGAACTCCCCATAGGGTTTCCAAGACTGTAATCTTTCCAGAAGCAGGCTGCCACATCTTTCTCCCGTGGAACTGCTGGTGGGTTTGAACCACCGACCTTTCAGTTAGCAGCTAAGCACTTAAACCACTTTGCCACCAGGGCTCAGAACAATTGCAGAGACTCATAAATTGCTTCACTGATATAAGAAAACTAAGAAGGACTGCGCGTGGTTTTGATGGGAAAACACAACATACGGGCAATGTTCCCCTGCCCTGACAGTTAAGTTAGTTAGAGCAGTCATGCATATATGCCAGGTCTGTCAAGAAAGTTGATACTTAAAAGTTAATGAAAAAACAAACATCACCGTTACAACATGTCAGGAATGAGAACTAATAGAGAATTGCCGAATATCAGGGATTTAACAGAAATTCCAGGTCCTACTGACACAACTTTGGATCCCAGCTTCACTTTGAGACATCAGTGGGGTATTTAAATGTTGTGTGCTTCCATTTCTTCACCTATAAAATAGCTACTGTAGTATCTATTTTACCTCAAAAAGTCTTAGGCTTCAGTTTTCTTTAAACTGTAAAATGTAGAGAATTATGCCCATTTTGTAGGATTGATAAGTATGCAAAGCACTTGGCTCCAGGAAATGGGAACAGAATAGATAATATTAACTCTTATTGATCAACTTTCTTCTTAGTGTATTCCGGGCATTTAGATATGTTATTTAATTTTGAAAAAATGTTGAAGCTGGTATAATCATCCCCATTTTACAGTTGAGGAGACAGGTTAAGTTACTTACCAAAGTCTGCATCTAGTAAGTCATACAGCTAGCATTTGAACCCTGACTCCAAAGCTCGTGTTTTTAATCAGTGTTTTGCACAGCACCTCAATACATGTTAAGGTGTTCAATAAAATTTAGTCTTCTTAGTTCCATTCTGCATTTCAGGAAAAGGTTTTTGAGTGTGAGACAGGAGTCTAGTCTCCCTTATCCTCTGTGGTTTGGAAACGTTACTCTCTACATTGAATCCTGTGAGGTCGTGGATTCCCAGACACTACCTCTTCCCCCTGCCAACACCATAGTTGCTGGTTGCATGTACAAACATACGCCAGGCCCTTAAGATAAATGCCATCTTTGTCTAGGGCTGGGAGGAATGGAGGATTGAGGGGTGATACCTAAAGGGTACTGGGTTTCTTTTTGTGGTGATTAAAGTGTTCTAAAACTGTTGTGGTAATGGTAGCACAACTCTGTAAACATACCAGAAACCATTGAATTGTACACTTTAAATGGGTGAATTGTATATGAATTATATCTCAGTATAGCTGTTGTTAAAAAAAGAATTAGGGATCCTTGGAAATACAGCTAATTCTGTGTCTGAAACAGAAAAATGCAAGGTAAATCCAGACGATCTTCTTGTGCGACTAAACAGTGAGGTGCAGAAAAACTGATGGAGATGTGTGAAATGACACAGCTTGAAATGGAGCCCACTGGCCAAATTTGGGACAATTAAAAAAAGAAAAAAACCCTTTGCCGTCAAGTCAGTTGCAACTCATAGCGACCCTATAGGACAGAGTAGAACTGCCCTATAGGGTTTCCAGGGAGCTGCTGGTGGATTCGAACTGCTGACCTTTTGGTTAGCAGCTGAGTCTTAACCACTGCGCCACCAGGGCTCCTTGGGACAATTAAAGCATCAAAAAATAATGGCTGTAATATATGCTACCATTTAGAGCAATTTTTTTAAAAGTCAATCAACAATTAAGAAAATAATCTTTTTTTTTTAAATTAATGGATAGCATATGATGTGAACCAAGTTTCTTAATATTGGCTTGGGAGATTACAGATAAGCAAGAGGAGGAGGCAAGAATGATCCGTATGGGAAAGGATTAGCACTGGAGACATCAGTATGAACTCATGTTCAGCTTAATATTATACACATAATTTCATCTAGAAGTTTTTAAAGGTAGATGTTGTTACAGATTAAATTGTGTCGCCAAAAAAGATATGTTGATGTCCTAACCCCTATACCTGTGAATGTGACCTTGTTTGGAAATAGGGTTGGGTTTTGTTGTTGTTATCAGTTAAATTAAACAAGATCATACTGTAGTAACATGGGTCCTAATCCTAATCCCTTCTGAGTGGTGTTTTATAAAAGGGGGGAACAGACACAGAAACAGAGTTACACACAAAGGAAAGACAGACAGCTTGTGACAACCGAGGTAGATGCATCCACAGACAGCAAAGGAATGCTAAGAATTGCTGGGAGCCACCAGAAACTAGGAGAGAGGCATGGAACAGTTCCTCTCTCTAAGACCCCAGAAGGAATCAACATGACCAGTGCCCTTATTTGGACTTCTAGCCTCCAGAGTTGTGAAATAATAAATTCCTGTTTTTTGAAGCCACACTACTTTGTGGTATTTTGTTATGGCAGCCCTAGACAACTAAGGTGTGTTTACACAGGTTAGAGTATACATATATATTCCCTTGCTCCGTCAGCTGAATTAACCAAGAAGTAACAACATCCCAGTAGCAGCAAGCACACGTATTGCCCAGATGTTGGTTTCTCGTACCATTCCCCAATAAAAACGCTCCTTGGAGAAGTGACTGATGCTAGTACCAGGGCAGGGCAAGAAATATACAAGAAGAGCCTGGAGCATCTCGTAGTGCCAGAAAGTAAGGAAATGCTAAAACACATACACACACATTGGTGGGGGTGTGTCAAACACAAGAGCCAACTGAAAGAGCTCACACGGCTAAAGCTGGAACAAACTGAACAACAAAGTAGTGCTGGATTATAACCCAAAGTATAAAATATCTACTCATACTGACAAATAAATGATTGAATAAATACATGAAGGAAAACAGACATATCTCCCAAGCAGAATTCCGAATAGTTGATGTGCATTCTCTGCCCGGAGGGGAGGAGCATAATCCTCTACTCTTTGAGTGTGGGCCGCACGTGGTGACTTCTTCCACAGAGTACAGTATGGAAAGGGCAGGGGGCAGGGAGTGTGGTAGAAGAATAACTGCAGTGGAAAACCCTGAGAAGCATTATCTCAACCAGGTTACCACAGTAAACGTCAACAGTGATAGTTACGTTGACAGAATGCACCTTGATGCGATGTGATGAAAGTGGTACTTCTCCTATGTCATTTCCTCCCGCAAACCCATAACCCCAGTCTAATCAGGAGAAAAATACCAGACAGATCCCAGCAGAGGAACATTCTACAAAACACCTGACCAGTACTCAGAACTGTCAAGTTCATCAGAAACAGAGAAACTGTCACAGCCCAGAAGAGCCGAAGGAGACGTGAGTAGTGACTATTATGTGGTATTCTGAGTGGAATCCTGGAACAGATAAAGGGCATCAGGTACAAATCGAGGAAACCTGAATAAAGTGTGGACTGTAGTTAATGGATCAATATAAATGTGTTAATTTACCACACCAGTGTAAGATGCTAATAATAGGGAAACTACTATCTTTGCAATTTTTCTGTAAAGGTGTTCTTATTTTTAATAAAGGCTTATTTTTAAAAAAGTTACACACCACTAAAAACCTGACATCGAAGCCTAAGCTAGTGGTTCTCTGCTGCATCTTTTATTAGCCCTATATCACAGTTGAGGACAACTGGTTCAGGAATGTGATTTCCCAAAGGTGGTGTAACTACTAAGCAGCAGAACCGTGCAAAAATTCCTTCCAGGTATTTTGTCATAATCGCCTACCTCTATTCGTGTTCTTTTTTTCCCAGGGCATCTAGTTATTCTCATGAAAGTCTTCGTCATAGTTATGCATCGGGCACTGAATAGTGGAATGCTTGTGCATAAAGAACAGGCATTGACTAATCCACTGATGATTAGTGCCTTCAGCAGGTTCAGACCAAAAGCAAAAACAAACGACAGTGCAGTTAGTCTCTCTCTGATTAGTGACTATCCAGAAACCAAATTTCAAAAAACAAAAATCAGCAAAATAATTTCTACTTCTCAAGACTTTACAGTGCTGTTCTTTTTGTACTGTTGTATCAGGATCATTGGAAACCCTGGTGGCTCAGTGGTTAAGAGCTACAGCTGCTAACCAAAAGGTCGGCAGTTTGAATCCACCAGGCACTCCTTGGAAACTGTATGGGGCGGTTCTGCTCTGTCCTGTAGGGTCGCTATGAGTTGGAATCTACTGGACGGCAGTGGGTTTGTTTTTTTTTATCAGGATCATAATTGTTGTTTCTTTGAGTACAGTAGTTTTCCACGTGTGTCATGGAGAGAAAAATCACTACAATATTAAAGGGAGCTAGAGCCTTGCTGCTGTGTTGGAAGAAGTACAACCAGAATGCTCCTTAGAAGCAAGGATGGCAAGACTACATCTTACATACTTTGAACATGACGTCAGTAGGGATCAGTCCCTGGAGAAGGGCATCATGCTTAGTAAAGTAGAGGGTCAGCGTAAAAGAGGAAGACCCTCACTGAAATGGATTGACACAGTGGCTGCAACAATGGGCTCAAGCATACCAAAGATTGTGAGGATGGCACAGGACCAGGCAGTGTTTCGTTCTGTGGTACATAGGGTCGCTGTGAGTCGGAATCCAATCCACGGCACCTAACAACAACAGAGCCTTGCTGGGTGGATGTAAGAAGCAAGATTTGGAACAGTTGGTAGTGCCTTTAGCAGCATCTGAACATTTGTTAAGACAAGCCATAAGCTTTTCAGGGGCTAAGTATCCAGTATGTATGTTAGACGTCGATTTTTCTGTCAGAAAATGTTCTTGAATCACATTTGTTCTAGGAATATCTGGATGTGAGCTCATTGTGAAAAGTAAGCAAAAGAGAGATCCATAGTGGCAAATTCATACCTTATACATGGTTTTTTTTTACCTGCTGCTTTCATGAGATTATATAAGTTTTTTGAAAGAAAATGTATTTTTTTATTTTATTCTTATAAATATTTTGTATATGGTATGTATTAGTGTAAATACACATTTATGTATATGTAAATATATTTTAATATATAAATAAAATGTAACATAATAGTTGTATTTTTAGAATATTTATATTTTAAATAATACAATAACAGAATAATGTGTATGTTTTTGAATATTTATATTTTAATATCTTTATAAATATTGTAATTATTTTATAACTCTTAAAACATATTTCTCATCTAGAGCATGGGGATAAAAAGAGCTCACCTTTAATCTTCAGGGTTGTGAAGATTAAATAAGATAACATACGTAAAAGACCTAGATCACCGGCATTAAAAAAAAGTTAGTTCCCTTTTACTTCTCCTACGGAGGTGCTTATTTTCAAGGTCAAATTATGTGAGGCCAGATTATAACTTAAACCAAGCCAAAATATTGCAGCAGACTGAATGCAGAAGTAGATATGAAAATCTTGGTGTTCTATCAAGCCAAGCATTAAAGAGAGTTGAAAAAATGTAAACAATGCTACTGTTCTCAATAATTTTTTTGTTTGGGTAAATACTGATTTCTTCATTAAACATGTTATTTATATTAACATGTTTTGGGTTTATTATTATTATTTTTAAATAAATTAGTAAATGTTTCTAAATTTTGTCGGTTTTAATTTTCTTATAAGGTAAATGTCGATAGATATAATAAAAAACATAACAAAAGCCCTTTGGGGTCTTTAGTAATTTTTAAGAGTGTAAAGGAGTCCTCAGACCAAAAAAGTTTGAGAACTAGTGTTTTACTTTGGATATCATTTTCCTCCTTGTTCATATGTTTAATAATTTTGGATTGTATTCTGGGCATTGTGTATCTATGGTGGGGTGTAGAGACTCTGGATTCTGTTATACTATCCTGGAAAGCATTGATTATTTTGTTTTTAGCAAGCAGTCAAACTTATCTAAACACAAACTGCCTCTCTTGCAGTGAACAGCAGTTGAAATCTGTGGGTGGTTCTTTTAGCCTTAGCTGTATTTCTTGGAAGGAGCCTTGGTGGCACAGTGGTTAAAGTGCCTGGCTGCTAACTGAAAGGTGGGCTTATTTAAACCACCATCTTTCTCTGTGGGAAAAAGATGTAGCAGTCTGCTTCCATAAAGATTACAGCCTTCGAAACCGTAGGGGCAGTTCTACTCTGTCCTACAGGGTCGCTATGAGTCATAATCAACTCAACGGCAATGAGTTTGGGTTTGGTGTTTTTGATATGTTTGATATCACAACACTTAGGATCTTTTGACAAGTCACTTAGAAAATAAAGTTAGAAAGGAATAGAGACTTTTCCCTTTCCTTTTATCCAATTCCATTTGGATTTTTAAACCACATTTATATATTATTTTATAATCTTCAAAGCATAAAAGAAGTAAATATATCAACAGTATATTACAGAATATAAGATCACTTTGCATTTAACCAGGTGGCGATTAAGCGCATGACCTCTGGATCCAAACCACATAAATTTCAGTCTTAGCTACACCACTTAACTAGCAGTGTGTGTACTTGAACAATTCACTAAAACTTTCATTTATAAAAGGAGGAAAATAATATTTGCTTTCTACAGTTGTTTGAGGATTAAATGATATGTGTAAAGTACTTAGTACAGTGTCTAGTGTACTATAAACAGTCAATAAACATTAGCTGTTATTATCCCTTTTGAGATACAATAACTTTAGCATACAGCACTGATCTCTAAGACAGTCTACTCTGCAGTAGGTAGAGAACTATTAGGACTTCTGTTTGTATTTTTAACTTGGTGTGATTATATACATATACATATATGTGTATATATGTATAAACACCATTGCCATCGAGTCGATTCCAACTCTCACATATATACGCGCACACATACATTTTTGGAATTTCATGCTTTAAAATTTTTTACTGATAGAATGTGTGATTTAAAAAATTGGAGACCATTGGCCCAGAGATTTAATCAGAAACATATTTTCATAGCGTTTTCATTCTTAAAGTGAAGTTTCTTTCATGCAGACCACAAAACAGTTTCCAATCATTAATTATTTAAAGTTAACCAACCTGTAGTGAGGCATTCAGGTATTTCCTTTTTAGACTAAGGGCAAGAGGGTCTGTGTGATGCATTTTTCCTCAAGCCAAGCTCTTAATGAAAGTTCCTTTGTCACATCACCAGATTAAGAGCAGTATATTGTCTAGGGTGTTTGGTTTATATTAAGCAATCGAATTTATAAATAATTCAGGAAATGAAGCAGACCTTATTTTAATCAGCAACATTACTGTAGATGTGCCCAGTAGAAAAGCTCTTTATATGTTATCTCGTCTTAAGACCCTTGATAATTACATATCTTCAAATTAGAGAACCTAGTTAAATTAAATCAGGGCTGGGAAGATGTGGAAGAAAGAGCTCTTGGATTTTAAATTCTTCTTTATCAGCAGCAGTGTAAGGCCTCTCTGTAGTTACCCATACATTTGCTGTGTGTTCAATTTTTGAGTGGCTAATAGTCAAGAGGCTAATATAGAAAATCTGCGATGTTGGATCCTCTGACTTCTTCTCTTAAAAAACGGCAATACACAGTTTCACTTCAGGAGAAAAGGGAGGTGATTTCAAAAATTTGCTTGAAACAATAATCACTTTGAAGGAGTAGAAGGAGAAAGGAGAAAAAGAAAACCCAAGAATGAGTCTGTGTTGGATAAATTATTTTTTAAACAATAGCAATATCCCCTTCAAGTATTAGGGGTTTTCAAGTATGGAGCCTGTCTTAGTTATCTAGTGCTGCTGTAACAGAAATACCACAAGTGGATGGCTTTAACAAAGACAAATTTATTCTCTAATGGTCCAGTAGGCTAGAAGTCTGAATTCAAGGTGCCAGCTCCAGGGGAAGGCTTTCTCTGTCTGTCACCTCTGGAGGAAGGTCTTTGTCATCAATCTTCCTCTGGTCTAGGAGCTTCTCAGCACAGGAACCTTGGATCCAAAGGACGCGCTATTCTTCTGGCTCTTCTTTCTTGGTGGTATGAGGTTCCCATTTCTCCCTGCTCGCTTCTCTCTCTTATATCTCGAAAGAGTCATAGTGACCCCTTTCAGGAGCCTGAAGCCTGAGATTGAATTATTGCCAGGACTAAGGAGAGTGACACACTTTCAAATCAATGTGGCCAGCCACCATTTTTGAGCGGGGCACCGTTGTTTCCGACTCTGCACAAAATCTGACGAGCAAGAGATATGGTTGCTATGTAATGCGTATGCTGCCCTTATTTTGTAAGAGGGAGATTAAGAGCTTTGACCTATAATTTTTCCTGTTCCGGTTATGGTTCCAGTTCACCCAAATTTTAAAAATTTGGGTCTGTTCTGGTGTCACTTGCTTGGCCATGATTGAACCAGGATGAACTGATTTGAAGCCCTGCACAAAATAGGCAGTGAAGATGGGGGAGAGAAGTTTCTGCTCTTAAAAGAGTAGTTCCCACTATCGGGTATACATTACAATCTCCTGGGGGCTCAGACTTTTATAAATATTGATGCCCATCCTCAGGATTCTGATTTAACTGGTCTGGGCTGCAGCCTGGGTGATGGGTGATGGGGTTTTTAAAAGCTCCCCAGGTAATTCTATTCTCCAGCCAAGGCTCAGAACCATGGGATTAAAATGTTTTCAGGAAAGGCAGATTTTTCAGGCTTCACATCTAATTTTCTAAATTTATTTTGTTCAGAATATATACTGTAAAACATACACCAATTCAGCAGTTTCTCCATGTACAATTCAGTGATATTGATTACATTCTTTGAGTTGTGCAGCCATTCTCACTCTCCTTTTCTGAGTTTTTCTTCTCCTGTTAACATAAATTCACTGCTCTCTAAGATTTCTATGTAATCTTTCATGTTGCTGTTGTCACTTTGATACCATATAGACATTAAAAGAGCATAATGCTCAAGGCAGACATTTTTTACTAGTTAAGTTAGAGTGTTGTTTGGTTTTAAAAGGACTTCAGGGGATAATTTAGCTTTAAGGTTTAAAGATTATCTCAGGGAAATAGTTTTCAGGGGTTCATCCAGCTTCCATGGCTCCAGAAAGTCTGGAGTCCATGAAAATTTGAAATGCTGTTCTGCGTTTCCCCCCTTTTGATCGGAATTCTTCTATAGAATCTTTGAATTCTATAGAATCTTCCATAGAATTTTGATCAAAATGTTCAGCAATAGTAACTGGGCACCATCCAGTTCTGCTTTCATGGCAAAGGAGGCAGTTGTTCATGGAGGCAATTAGCCACACATCCATTTCCTCTTCCTATTCCTGACTCTCCTTCCTCTGTTGCTCCAGGCAACTAGAGACCAATTATTGTGCCTTAGATGGCCACTTGCAAGCTTTTAAGACACCAGGCACTACACAACAAACTAGTAGGTAGAACAGAAGCACTAAACGCGTTATTAGGCCAATTAACTGGGATGTCCCATGAAACTCTGACCCTAAACTTCCAAACCAAGAAACCAAATCGCATGAGGTTTTTTGTTGTACATAGGCAGCCTCAGCAGCTACTCTTTTTTTTTTTTTCTGTCGTTTTTGTTAATACATTTATTACACAACTTGTGTCAATTCAACCATTTATTAGGTATACAACTTACTGATGGCAATTGCAATAATCAGCTGTGCAACCCTATCCTTGTTCAGTGCGATTTTTCCATCTCTGTTAACCCCCATTTTCCCCTCCCTCCTGCCCCTGGTAACCACTAATAAACTTTGGTCTCTATATATTTGCCTTTTCTTGTCTTTTAATATAAGTGAAGTCATACAATATTGGTCTTTCTGAGATTGACTTATTTCGCTCAGCGTAATGTCTTGAAGCGCCATCCATATTGTAGCATGCATCAAGACTCCATTTCTCCAGCTAGCTGAGTAGTAGTCTATTGTATTTGTGTCAACACATTTTGCTTACCTCTTCATCTGTTGATGGGCATTTAGGTGGTTTCCACCTTTTGGCTATTGTGAATAGTGCTGCAATGAACATTGATGTACAAGTCTCTGTTTGAGCCCCTGCTTTCAAGCTTTGTGGGTAGATACTTCGAGTGGAATTGCTGGATCATATCTGGAAACCCTGGTGGTGTAGTGGTTAAAAGCTACAGCTGCTAACCAAAAGGTCAGCAGTTCAAATCCACCAGCTGCTCTTTGGAAACCATATGGGACGGTTCAACTCTGTCCTATCAGGTCACTGTGAGTCGGAATCAACTTGATGGCAATTTTTTTTTTTTTTTTAATGGTATGTCTAACCTTCATCGCATGGGAATCAGCTTTGGGCTGACGGTAATTCTCGTTATCCACTCCTGAAGTTAGACAGGTTCTAACACTCCTACTACTACTATTAGTACTACCGTCATTTTACAGATAGATAAGTAGAAAGATGGATGGATGGGGGTGGATGGACGGGTGGATGGGGGCGTGGATAGATGGGTGGGTGGGGGTGGATGGATAGGTGGATGGGGGTGGATGGATGGGTGGGTGGGTAGAGATATGGATGGATGGGCAGATGGATGGGTGGATGGATGGATGGATGGATGGATGGATGGATGGATGGGTAGACAGATGATAGATAGGTGGATAAATAGAGGTAAACAAAGGGCTGTTGCTTACAGTAGAGTGCCAAGTGTCTAGTGGTAAATTTGGAGGGAATGCTGGAGTTATAAAATCATTATATTAGAACATCCTACGTAAAGATTGATTTTGTCAAGCAGCATCAGTAAGTGCTAAATCTGTGGTGGTGGGGCATTATAATGAGATGATTTTAGGTACTGTTTTCCCATGGAATGTTTATTATTTGTAATGGGAAAAATACTTATACAATGGAGAAACTGGACAGTACCTTGGCTGGGTGATAAAAAGCAACATCCCCAGTGACATTATGTGCCACCAGGTGTGAACCCTGAGAAGGACGCATCATTTTGCACAATACTCTAGTCAGGAATGCATGACTTGAGTATAATCTCAGTGAAGCATCAGGCAACCCAAAATGAAGAACATTCTAAAAACAGAAAGGTCTTTGTTCTTAAAAAGTATCAATGCCATAAAAGACAAAAGCTGAAGAACTGGTCCAGGTTAGAGACTGAAGGAACATGACAACTAAATGTGATATGTGATCCTAAACTGAATCCTCTGTAGGAGAGGAAAAAATGCCATAAAGGACATTATTAGGTCAATTGACAGTATTAGAATATAGACAGCAGATTAAATAAAAGTATTGCGACAATGTAAATTTATCAGTGTAAATATACTATGGTTATGAACAAGAACATTCTTAAGACATACACACTGAAGTGTTTCAGGGACAAGATCCAAGGTATATGCAATTTACTCTCAAATGGTTAAAAAATGTTTTTATATAGATATATATTTAAATAAACACACGTGTGTGTATGTGTATGTGTGTGTATATACCAGTTGCCCTCGAGTTAATTTTGACTAACGGTGACCCCATGTGTGTCTCAGTAGAACAGTGTTCCATAGTGATTTTAGTGCCTAATTTTTCAGAAGTAGATTACCAGGACTTTCTTCTGGGGCAACTCTGGGTGGACTTGAACCTCCAACTTTTCAGTTATCAGCCAAGCATGGTAAGCATTTGCACCACCTAATATATAGAGACTAATAGGATATACAGGTGTTCTTTGCACTGTTCTTGCAACTTTTCTATAAGTTTGAAATTATCTCCAAATCAAACGTTAAAAACAAAACAAAAACTCTTTGCACAAAGCTGTCCTTTGCAAAATCTCAGGCGTTTGCTTCAAGTAATTCCCAGCAAGGTGTAAATCGTGCTTAATTTTCTCATGGTTTGGTTGCATTTTTAAAAAGGTTTTCCTTTTCCCATGAGGCTTTAAGAAAAGAAAAGCCAAGGTGACCTGAGTCTTACAAGAAGCCTTTGATTTTAGCCTTTCTCTTAGCCCCAAAGCATGTGACAAAGCTTACTTGCAGTTAGTGAGATCCCAGGGAGCAGAAGTCACAGACAAGGGGAAAAAAGGTGGAGAAGAGAAAGCAGATACAAGGACGCAGAATTCAGTTGACCAGCTCAACAGCAGTTGGTGTTCAGTCTTACTGGACAATCTGAGAAGACTCCTGAAGGGCATCTCAGAACTGCCTGCCTCAGGGACAAAATGAGGAAGCATCTACCCATCGATTTCCTTCCTGCGTAGTTTGAGCTCCTCCACCCTTCCAGGCTGCACCTGTGTGAGTTCCAAGGCAAGGTGCTATCATCAGGCTGCACCTGTGTGAGTACAAAGGCAAGGTGCCATCAGGGTGCACCTGTGTGAGTTCCAAGGCAAGGTGCTATCATCAGGCTTCACCTGTGTGAGTACAAAGGCAAGGTGCCATCAGGGTGCACCTGTGTGAGTATCAAGACAAGGTGCCGTCATCAGGTTGCGCCTGTGTGAGTACCAAGGCAAGGTGCCGTCATCAAGCTGCGCCTGTGTGAGTACCAAGGCAAGGTGCCGTCATCAGGCAGCACCTGTGTGAGTACCAAGGCAAGGTGGCATCGTCAGGCTGCACCTGTGTGATTACCAAAGCAAGGTGCCGTCATCAGGCTGCACCTGTGTGAGTACCAAGGCAAGGTGCAGTCATGTTGCACCTGAGGTGAGCTGCTTACCGCCTGTGAAGAAGTGGCCACCTCAGCAGTGAAGCCAGGGGAATTCAAAGGCATGTACACATGCCTTAAAAGATCAACAATCACTGAAGTAAGGGGCTGGATGTCTTCCCAACATAGGCGAGGGAGAAAAGCATCAACTAAGATCGTAAATATCTTCTTGCCATCGTTGTTTTAATGTAAAGTCTTGCCCCACCAGATCCTAAGCTCCTTAAGGACTGTTATTACTGTCGTTAGCTGCCATAGAGTACGCCCAGACTCATGGCAACCCCATGAACAATGGAACGAAACGCTGCCCATTCCTGCGCCATCCCTGTGTTCAGTTGCAGATTGGACCACTGTGATCCATAGGAGTTTTCATTGCCTGGTTTTCACCAGGCCTTTCTTCCAAGTTCGTCTTAGTCTAGAAGCTCCACTGAAACCTATTCAGCATCATAACGACACATAAGCCTCCACCGACAGGGCTACTCATGAGGTACATTGGTCAGGAATCGTTGAACCCTGGACTCCTATATTGGAGGCAAGAATTCTACCACTGAATCACTGATGCCTCAAGAACTGTTTGACTCATTTTTATACCACACAGCATTAGTCTCCTGTTGCCACTATGACAAATTATCACAACTCAGTGGCATAAAACAACAGAAATGTATTTGTTCTGGAAGTCAGAAGGCAATTTGCCAGCTGGGCCACATTCCCTCTGAAAGCTCTAGGAGAGAGTCCCTTCTTTGCCTCTTGCAGCTTCTGGTGGCTGTCAGCATTCCTTGACTTGTGGCCACATCACTCCAATCTCTGGTCATGTCGCTTCTCCTATTCTGTCTGTGTCAAATGTCCCTCTACTTCTCTCCATAAGGATTCTTGTCGTTGGATTTAGGCCACACCCAGATAATCCAGGATGATCTCCTCAACTCAAGACCCTTAATTATACCTGGAAGGACCCTTTTTCCAAGTAAGGTACCTAACATTTTATAGGTTCTGGGGACTAGAATAGGGACATATCTTTTGGGGAGTGTCTTAGTTATCTAGTGCTACTATAACAGAAATACCACAGGTGGATGGCTTTAACAAAGACAAATTTATTCTCTCACAGTCTAGGAGGCTAGAAGTCCAAATTCAGGGCACAAGCTCCAGGGGAAAGCTTTCTCTTTCTGTCAGCTCTGGAGAAAGATCCTTGTCATCAATCTTCCCCAGTCTAGGAGCTTCTCAGCGCAGGGACCCTGGGTCCAAAGAACATGCTCCCCTCCTGGTTCTTCATTCTTGGTGGTAAGAGGCCCCCCTGTCTCTCTGCTTGGTTCTCTCTTTTATATCTCAAAAGATTGACTCAAGACACAGCCTTGCCTTGTAGATTGAGTCCTGCCTCATTAACGTAACTGCCTGTAATCCTGCCTCATTAACATCATAGAGTTAGAATTTACAACACATAGGAAAATCACATGAGATGACAAAATGGTGGACAACCACATAATGCTGGGAATCATGGCCTAGCCAAGTTGACACACCTTTTGGGGGGACACAATTCAACCAATAAGAAGGGGCCACCATTCAATCCACTAAAAGTGTCCAGCATTATCTCTGATACATACTAGGAGTTGAGTGGATGTTTTGGACTGGGCTTGAAATTATTTTGGCATGCCTTCTTTTTCACCTTCTTTCTCATCCTAACGTAGCACAGATGAGATTCAATCTTATTCCCTCCCCCACCCCTTCTTTTATTCTTTTATAAAATTTCCCTTTCCTCTTTTAACTACAAAAAACCTGGAGAAATTAAAGGTATATGTTGAGGAGGTGACAGCAGTGCTTCCTATGGATTCATCTCCAGATAATCTCTTACCTTTGTTGCCCGTCCTGTTGTGGAAGCTTATAATATCAGTAAACTATTCACTCAAGGAGTCCCTGGGTATTGCACATGGTTAACATGCTTGGTTAATAACTGAAAGGTTAGAGGTTTGAGTCCACCAAGAGGCACTCAGAAGAAAGTCCTGGCTATCTATTTCTGAAAAATCAGCCATTGCAAACCCTGTGCAGTACAGTTCTAGTCTGACACACATGGGTTGGAGGAGACTTCAGTGGCACCTGGTTTATTCACTACACCTTCAGATTGGAGTGACTGTTTGCCAGGCATCCTTCTAGCCTCTGAGGACACAGCCGTAAACATCACAGCCCAAATCCTGGCCAGTAAACAAACGCATAATGTATGGTTCCACAGTGATAAATGTGATAAAGAGAAGTAACACAGAATAAGGGAGTAGTGACAAAAGACAAGATAGTCAAAAGAAGCCTCTGAGGAGGTGACCTTTGAGCAAAGGCTTGAATGAAGGAAGTGGGCAAGCAATATTTTATTGCTATTATTCTTTTGTTGTAACTGAGACTTCTGCAAAGAAATTTCTCGACAAATTCCCGTATCTATTTTAAGATACTTACACTGTGTGAAACGAGTTCCTTTATGTGCTTTTTTTCCTGGTTCTTTGGAAAAACAGTTTGAGAGATTTTTTTCCACGAAACCCTGAGGTGTTACCTTTGCCTTAGTTCTTTGGAGAAGCAAATCGGGGGGTGGGGGGAAGCTCCCAGGTTGTTTTCTACCCCGGAGAGTTTGCTACAGGGGATTCCCTGGGTTGATTTACATTTCCTGGTTTGACAACTTGATGGTTTGATACTTTTTGTATGGCTGTAGGCTGCAGTCTGCCCTGTAGTTGGTCTATTTTATGCACCTTTCAGGGACTGGCCAATGTACTATTCAAATAGAGGTACATAAAACCACCCACTAGGATTGAGTGACTTGTGCTCCACTGAGGCGGGGGGGGGGGGGGGGGGGGGGGGGTTCATGGTCCTGCTGGAAGGGCCTTGCCTGGAAATTGAGAATGAGTTTGCTTATGTAAGGGCCAACCCCCGGGAGGTTTTTGAAGAATGGGAGAAGCGGTAGAGAGAGAGGAGGTGAGAGACCTCTTCTAAGAGAGTAGCAACATGGGTCAAGGGCTGTAACACTGAAGACAGCGAAAGGCTATCTCTTCAAACATCTTTTCTGACACTGCTGGAGATAGTTTTGAAGTGATTTAGTTCCTTGACCCCTTTTGTACAATACTAATACAGCCTTTTATGGTCACGTAAACCATAAACTGTGACGAATGTGGACAATGTTTCCATATTTCACTTTTAAGCTACGTTTACAAAATATCCGTAGAACCAGTTGATTGAAGCTTTGTGTACTTTTTCTGTGTATTTTTGACATATTCTTCTACTTATTTGCATGAGTAGAGAGAATATTTTCAGTCCTATAAGCCTTAAATTAATCTTAGTCCCTAAAATAAAGTAACTCAGCTTATTTCTCTGTTTGTTAGGTGTCTATTCATGCATTGAAATAACTTCCAAGTACGTGCTAGAGAACATTATTGGTGCCTTTTGAAATTAAGGTGGTCTATCCAGGTGGGCCTTAATGAGTTTAATGTTTGTCTGTATGGCCTAAGGGGAAAATGTTTAATACTGTAAACATTTGAACTGAATAATCTTCCTCTCACCCTAAACCCCAGGGAAAGCTGGTGAACAGCAGATAGAAATACAGAGTGTAAAGCTCTGAGGTACCTTTTCAAAGAGAAGTTGTGGCATCTGTGGCCTTCACAAGGGCCTCCTGAGGAAAGAAATCTCACTGCTTTAAATATTTCTACATTTGCTAAAATAGCAACTCAAAGGTGTGTATCTCCTATTGCATCTCAATGCCAGTGTTTCAGCTTAAGTAAAAAAAAAAAAAAAATACAAAAACTAGAACTTTTAATTTATTTATTTATTTTGGAAATTTACACAACCTCTCTAGAAAAGTAGAGAAAGCCCCAGTTTGTGGCTTACACTAGTCACACTTGAGCTGCTTTTCCTTATTTTGATAAATAAGTGATTTCTTTTGAAAAGGGGAAGAAAGGATGTGATTCTAAACAGCAGTGCATTCTTCTGAGAAACTATGATAGATTTTGGTAATGACGTGATTGAAAAAGATGATCAACCCCAAATGCTAAAATTATATAGGGCAACAATTTCAGAAGCGGCATTGCACACCTTATAGGAGAAATACAAGGCTGTAATTTGAGTGTGGGAAGATCATATTTTAATTTCCATATGTATTTTTATCCTTTTAAAATTTCTATCTGGTATATTTTGTAATATAACTAATAGCATAGTAGAGTATGTATATAACTCATATAAATAAATATATATAAAAACCCATTGCTGTCAAGTTGCTTCCAACTCATAGCAATCCTATGGGACAGAGTAGAACTGCCCCATAGGGTTTGCAGGGAGCGGCTGGTGGATTCAAACGGCAGACCTTTTGGTCAGCAGCCAAGCTCTTAACCACTGCAAAACCAGGGCTCCTGAGCATGTATACACCTCATGTTGTTGTTGGGTGCCATCGAGCTGGTTCCGACTCACAGCGATGCTGTGTACAACAGAATGAAACATTGCCCAGTCCTGCACCATCTTCACAATCATTATTATACTTGAGCCCATTGTTGAAGCCACTGTGTCAGTCCATCTCGTTGAGGTTCTTTTTTGCTGACCCTCTACTCTACCAAGCATGATGTCCTTTTCCAGGGACTGATCCTGATAACATGTCCAAAGTATGTAAGATGAAGTCTTACCATCCTCACTTCTAATGAGCATTCTGGCTGTACATCTTTCAAGACAGATTTGTTCATCCTTCTGGCAGCCCATGGTATATTCAGTATTCTTCACCAACACCATAATTCTAAGGCATCAATGCTTCTTCAGTCTTCCTTATTCACTGTCCAGCTTTTGCATGCATATGAAGCAACTGAAAACACCATGGCTTGAGTCAGGCGCACCTTAGTCCTTAAAGTGACATCTTTGCTTTTTAACACTTTAAAGAGGTCTTCTGCAGCAGATTTGCCCAGTGCAATGCATCATTTTATGTCTTGATTGCTGCTTCCACAGGCGCTGATTGTGGATTCAAGTAAAATAAAATCCTTGACAACTTCAGTCTTTTCTCCATTTATCATGATGTTGCTTACTGGTCCAGTTGTGAGAATTTTTGTTTTCTTTATGTTGAGGTGTAATCCATACTGAAGGCTGTGGTCTTTGATCTTCATCAGTAAGGGCTTCAAGTCCTCTTCACTTTCAGCAAGGAAGGTTGTGTCATCTGCATTTGGGAGGTTGTTAAAGAGTCTTCTTCCAATCCTGATGCCGCGTTCTTCTTCATATAGTCCAGTTTCTCGGATTATTTGCTCACCATGCAGATTGAATGAGTATGGTGAAAGGATACAACCCTGACGCACACCTTTCCTGACTTTAAACCACATAGTATCTCCTTGTTCTGTTTGAGTGACTGCCTCTTGGCCTGTGTACAGGTTCCTCATGAGCACAATTAAGTGTTCTTGAATTCCTTTTCTTTGCAATTTTATCCATAATTTGTTATAATCCACATAGTCAAATGCCTTTGCATCATCTATAAAACACAGATAAACACCTTTCTGGTATTCTCTGCTTTCAGCCATGATCCATCTGACATCAACAATGATGTCCCTTGTTCCATCTCCTCTTCTGAATCTGGCTTGAATTTCTGGCAGTTCCCTGTCGATGTACTGCTGCCATCGCTTTTGAATGATCTTCAGCAAAGTTTTACTTGTGTGTGATCTTAATGATACTGTTCGATAATTTCTGTATCCTGTTGGATCACCTTTCTTTGGAATGGGTACAAATATGGGTCTCTTCTAGTTAGTTGGCCAGGAAGCTCTCTTCCATGCTTCTTGGTGTAGATGAGTGAGCACTTCCAGCACTGCATCCGTTTGTCGAAACATCTCAATTGGTATTTCATCAATTCCTGGGGCCTTGTTTTTTGCCAGTGTCGTCAGTGCAGCTTGGACTTCTTCCTTCAGTACCATCGGTTCTTGATCATATGATACCTCCTGAAAGGTTGGAAGTCAACCATTTCTTTTTGGTATAATGACTCTGTGTACTCCTTCCATCTTCTTTTGATGCTTCATGCGTCATTTAATATTTTCCCAGATTTTGAATCCTACACAATTCCTTGCCTAAAATATTGCAGCTGAAATTAGCCCTATTTAAAGATGTAACTGTCCTTCCAACTAGAAGGCAGGAGGAAATGGGAAAGCTGGTCATAGGGAACCCAAAGTTGAGAAGGGACAGTGTTGACATGTCGTGGGGTTGTTAACCAGTGTCATAAAACAGTATGTGTATTAACTGTTTAATGAAAAGCTAGTTTGTTCTGTAAACCTTCATCTAAAGTACGATTAAAAGAAAAAATAAAGATGTAACTGTCCTTTTGCATCTACATTTAACCAACTCCCATAATAATATTAATGAAATGTAGCAGAAACAGACTTCACTTAGAATAAAGGGTGTCTGATTTAAGCATTTAACATTGTGCCTTTGAGATATTTTTTATGAAGGTTTTAAACAACTACCCAGTCAGTTTCTATTTTAATTTAAGTGGTTCTGTCTGTCACTGTGGTTGTAGTCTAGATTCAGCTAAAGACCTACCAGTTCCTTAAAAAAGATGTAACTTATGGAGCAGTTTTTTACTTTATATGCAAGGTCGCTATGAGTCGGAACCGGCTTGACGGCAATGGATCTCTTATATTTTGCAAGGTGACATCCAGAGCAGGAATTTTTTTTTATTTAGTTCATAAAGTATATGTTAGAGTTGACACAAAATGACAGAGTTTTTTATCTAGGAACACACATCAGTTCGTTGATACGTTTGCCTCAGTCGCTATAAAAACAAACGGAAAACCAAACCCATTGCTGTCAAGTCGATTCCGACTTACAGCCACCCTATATACATGAAGCTGATTCTGTCCTGTCCCACCTAAACAGTAAACAACTATCGAAATATTTCTGTTAATACATTTTGTCATCGCATAATTAATCTTGGAAGGTTTAGTTTCCCTATTTTGATTTGCCAGGTTTGTTTTAATTTGTGGATTTAGATTAGGGAGAAGCAATATCAAAAAAGAATTGTCAAACATTTAATCAAATAAGGATGTGAACACATGTCACAGTTTTCTAAAGATAAGAAATCATTAAAGTATTAGCTAGGAAAGCAAGGTTTAAGTGAAGTATATGTCTTTGTTATCTAGGACTGCTACAGCAGAAATTTATTTTCTCATTGTTTAGGCGGCTAGAAGCTGGAATTCAGGGTATCTGCTCCAAGGAAGGAAACTCTGGTGGCGTAGTGGTTAAGTGCCAAGGCTGCTACGCAAAAGTCAGCAGTTTGAATCCACCAGGCACTCCTTGGAAATTCTATGGGGCAGTTCTACTCTGTCCTCTAGGGTTGCTATGAGTCGGAATCTACTGGAACACAATGGGTGTGGTTGGGTTTTTTTTGCTCTAGGGAAAGGCTTGCTCTGTCTGTTCTGGGGGAAGGTCCTTGTCTCTTTTTAGCTTCTGTTCCTCGGTTCCTTAGCAGTTTTCATGTAGGCTGGCATCTAATTTCCCCCATGTCTGCTTGCTTGCTTAATCTGCTTTTTTATATCTCAAACGAGATTGATTGAAAGGAAACCCTACACTAATACTACCACATTAACATCACCAAGAAAACCCATTCCCAGACAGGATTGTAACCACACGTAGAGGGGTTAGGATTTGCAACACGTATTTTGGGGGGACACAATTGAATCCATAACAGCACAGTAATAAGTAGCTTTTTAAAAATGAAAGACTTCTGTGAAAAATGATATAAGAAATCAGTATGAAGCCACGAATAGATAAGAGCCCCTCAGAAGGTGAACTCTCGGGGAGGTAGGCGTTAACTGGAGTTTTGTCTTCCCCAGAAGACACAGACAGAAATTTCCCCTGCTTTTTTTAAGAGCAGATTGTATATTTGAGGATCAAAATGATTTGTATCTGAATTATTCACTTTAATTTTTATTATTCACAAGCTTTCTCAATTGAACACTTTATACTTTTATATGCATTTTGATTTACATAACACAAAATATGTGGTTAGATAAACATAAAAAGTTTAAACTTCAGCTTTTGAGAATAAATTAACCTTATCAACATATTATATAAAACTCATGGCCTTTGAGTCCGTTCCGACTCATAGCAAACCTAAAGGACAGAGTAGAAATACCCCATAGAGTTTCCAAGGAGCACCTGGTGGATTTGAACTGCCGGCCTTTACGTTAGCAGCCATAGCTCTTAACCGCTGTGCCACCAGGGTCTCCACATACGCCTACATATTATATAAGACAATATGTATCACATAAATTTACCGTCTTGGACCTGAGTAAAGAGCAAATCAGTATGCTAGGGTGATACATCACTTTTGTTACTTCTGTCTTTATGCATTTTCATCCCCAAAGATTTCAGGTGACAGTGTTATTCATTAATTTAATTTTAGTCAAGGAACTTAAAGTCAGTTGAGGATCTCGGAAATTGTATTTAAAGTGTAATTGAATCATTGTTGCTTTTAAAAATCAAAGGGATGACATTTAAAAATCACGTGCGGATAGCAGAAGTGAAATAATCAGGTTAAAATGATTTGCACTGTTATTTGGAGTTTACAAGAATGAATCCTTTTATAAAGCAACAGTTATTTTTGTTTAGTTAAATACATGTGTTTTTATTTCCATTGCTTTAAATATTTTGGATAAAGAATGATAACTTCTCTGACCCATAACACCAACAGGAGATTTAGAAAATTTAAATTGATGAAACTAGAAGACGTAGTGCTGTTTTTGAGCCAGAATCGCCAAACTAATATAATATGTCCAAAGATTCACATTAAATAGGAATATTACCCATGCTGTTTTTACTACAATTTATAAACCTGCATTTAAAAATGAAATTTTAAAGAATATTTGAATCATGCTTACTATAATTAACTTTTGAAAGTATTTGTCTGTGTCATGGTTTATGTAGTTATGTAGTTATTATTATGACTTCTCTTTCTTGACTGTTCTGTAAGAGAACGGTTTATCTTAAAAGACTGAAAAAAAAGACCACTTTGCCTTAATGCATTAAAAGTTTATTTTGTTACCCACCGTATTTTGTTTTTCGTTTGTTTGTTTTGCCCTCTGACCTATTTTAAACCGGCACTTCTTATGATCTTAAAGGGAGCCCTGGTGGCGCAGTGGTTAAGAGCTCGGCTGCTGACCAGGAGGTCGGTTGTTGGAATCCACCAGGCGCTCCTTGGAAACTCTGTGGGGTGGTGGTTCTACTTTGTCCTACAGGGTCGCTATGAGTCGGAATCAACTCGACAGCAGTGGGTCTGGTTTGTTTTTTTTTTTAATGATCATGAAGATGGCACAGGACCAGGCAGCGTTTCGTCCTGTTGTCCGTAGGGTCGCCGTGAGTCAGGGTCCATTTGATGACAACTGACAATGACAAATCTATGTGGCCAAATCCGTACAAGGAACGTCTGCTAATTCCCTGGCTGGGTGCTCCCCTTTGTGGGGCTATAGGGAAGGTAGGCGTGACCGCGTGTCCCCCTGCCCCTTCCTGGACTAGCTTCATTGCAAGTGTGTTCTCTGGTAATTCTCTATGCAGAAGAGGGTGCCATTCCCAAGAGGGACAGCTGGACACCTGCAGGCATGGGCCTGGCATCTGCTTGACTGGTGGATGCCAGATGCTAATCCTGAGTTTGCACTCACGGTCCTGCCACGCGGGTCTAGATGGCCTCTGCCTAGAACCTGTGTCCATCTCTGGCTCAATTGTCTCTGACCAAGGAAAGGTTTACTTCGCTGGCAGGGATCACAATTTTCAATAACTGTTAAGACAGCTTCGTTGTTAAAAGGAACATGTCTTTGTTCAGCCCTTGTTATCAGAGAATTTGTTCCTGAGTGTACTGAAGCTGTGAGAACCTAGTTTGCTGTTTTCCATGAGCTCATTTGTTCTTGTTCAGTTAGTTACTGAATTACTTTGTCCTTTGTCTCCTGCTATATCTTTAGATATTTCCATTACTGGGTGGGCTGGGCCATCCAAAGATTACCTAGATTTTGTGTGTTTTTTGTTGCTGTTGTTGCAATTGTTGTTAGATTTCTCTATCCTATTGCCCAAAATGTCCCAGTTTGTGGTCAGCCAGTTTGCAGACCAAATAGTTATATCATTTGTTATTGTTTAGAAATCAGTGTAAAATATGTCAACATTCATGGATTTGAGTGTATCTTTTAATTTTTTTTATTGTTGTACTTTGAGTGAAAGTTTACACTTCAAGTTAGTCTCTCATATAAAAATTTATACATACATTGTTATGTGGCCCTAGTTGCTCTCCCTATACTGTGACAGCACACTCCTCCTTTCCACCCCGGATTTCCCGTGTCCATTCAACCAGCTCCTGACCCTCTCTGCCTTCTCATCTCACCTCCAGACAGGAGCTGCCCATTTACTGTCATGTATCCACTTGAGCTAAGAGGCACACTCTTCACGGGATTTGAGCATATCTTTTAATTCAGCAGATTTGATACATGTGCCTACCTTTGGTTGATTAAAGTCTTCCACATGGTAGGTGAGGAGTTGGAGCCTTCTGAGTAATCCATTTGCATATCGGCATAGCACTGCCATCAATAAAACAGGCTCTTTGATGTCATGTTTCTGAGAATTTTTAGCAGGGAAGGCCAAGTCTCCAGAGGCTTCCCTGCAAACCTCTTCTCAGCCCTGCCCGTCCAAGCCTTATCAGACCCCAGAAAGCCCATTTTAAGGGGGGCAGCAGTGGTTTAGTGGTAGAAATTCTCCACTTCCATGCCGGAGACCCGTGTTTGATACCCAGCCAATGCACCTCGTGCATAGCCACTACCGGTCTGTCCGTGGAGGCTTCCGTGTCGCTATGATGCTGAACAGGTTTCAGTGAAGCTTCCAGACTAAGGCAGATTAGGAAGAAAGGCCTGGAGATCTACTTCCAAAAACTAGCCAGCAAAACCCTATGGATCACAATGGTCTGACCCACAACCGATCACGGATATGGCGCAGGACCAGGCAGTGTTTCATTTCATTATGCATGGGTTCACCACGTGTTGGGGCCAACTCAATGGCAGCTAACAACAACCTACCTCCACACAGGTATGATGCACTGTGTTTTTCTAGTTTAACCCTCTCTGTGATGCACCTCTTCATTTCCCATGAGCAGAGGTTGGTGGTCCACCCCTTTAGTATGGTCCGGGGTGAAGCTAGTGTATCACAATGGTAGTTTTAAATGGCTCTGGCTGGTTTCCGGTTATCAACTTAGTTTGTTGTAATGCCCTATACACTCCCAGTGTGTGTGTGTTACATTGGTGTTTATTTTGATCCAAACTGGGACAGAGTTCAACTCCAAAAGCCTCCTTGTTGATGTGAAACAGATACAGTAAAGCCGGGATGGGGGATGCTGGAAGAGAGGTTTCGGTGGTCTGCTGAAGTCGTTCATAGGCATATTGTTGTAAGAGTCCTCACTGAAGGCCCCTCGATTTTCTAGTACCTGAAGTTACCAGAGGTGAAAGTATACACCTCCAATGTTTGAATGTATCTCTTGGTCTTCCTGTGTTCTTTTTGCCACAGAGAAGAGCCATTATCATTATTATTTATTTTACTTTAGTTGGAGGTTTACAGAACAAATAGTTTCTCATTCAACAGTTAGTATATATATTGGTTTATGACATTGGTTAAGAACCCCATGACTTGTCAACACTCTCCCTTGTCAACCCTGGGTTCCCTATTACCAGCTTTCCTGTCCCCTCCTGCCTTCTAGTCCTTACCCCTGGCCTGTTGTGCCCCATTAGTCTCATTTTGTTTTATGGGGCTGTCTAATCTTTGGCTGAAGGGTGAACCTCGGGGGTGACTTCATTACTGAGCTAAAAGGGTGTCCGGGGACCACACTCTTGGGGTTTCTTCAGTCTCGGTCAGGCCAGTAAGTCTGGTGTTTTTTTGTGAGTTAGAATTTTGTTCTCCATTTTTCTCCAGCTCTGTCCGGGACCCTCTGTTGTGATCCTGGTCAGAGCAGTCAGTGGTGGTAGCCGGGCACCATCTAGCTGTACTGGACACAGTCTGGTGGAGGCCGTGGTGGCCGTGGTCCATTAGTCCTTTGGACTAATCTTTCCCTTGTATCTTGTTTTCTTCATCCTCCCTTGCTCCCAAAGGGGTGAGACCATTGGAGTATCTTAGATGGCTGCTCACAGGGAAGAGCCATTATTTTTACTTTTCGTTTCTAGCATCTGGCACTAAACCACCTCTGATGCTGATGCCTGAACATTTTATTGCCGTTTTGGCTGTTTGAAGTTTTTTCCTCAGCAGCTTTTCATCCTTTTCCTTGCAGGACTACGGTGAGTGACTGTGTTTTTTATAGTCAATTAATCCCTAAAGTTTCCCAAAAAAGAGAGGGGGGGAAAAAAAAGAGCAAGGAACCACTACATACCTATTAGAATGGTTAAAATTAAAAAAAAAAAAAAAGCAAAAAACTGGTAATACCAAGTGTTGACAAGGATATGGTGCAAATGGAACTCATACATCGCTGGTGCAACATGCAACACTCTGGGCGGTGGTTTGACAGTTTCTTTGTGTCTTTGTCTCTCTCCTTTTCTTTCTGTCTGTCTGTCTCTGCCACATGAGCAGTACCTGTTGATGATGTTAAGAGGACCAGAGTCGACGTTTGAGCAAGGAGGCCCAGTCATAGAAGGTGCCTGGAGCCAGTGGTCCAAGGACATCTGGCTCTGGTTGTACCTTGCCAATTAGCCTGCTGAGCAGTTATGGGTTTTATTTGCACTTTTTTGGACAGAGGGCATGGGGCCAGAATAGGTATGCCTTAGTTACTTACTGCTGCTATAACACAAATACCACTTTAAAGTACAGAAATTAATTTCCTCACAGTCCTGGAAGCTGAAAGTCCACCCAGGGTCTCGGCTGTGTCAATTCCTTGTCAGTAGCCGCAGGCATTCCTTGGTTCCTTGGATTGTAGAAGATGCTCACATGGCATCTATCTCCCCCCTTGTGTGTCCCTGTCTCTGGTCTGGTCTTTTACAGCTCAGAAGTGATTAGGTTTAGGCCCCACCCTCCACTGGCATACTCTAACTAACATAACAAAAGACAAAGCCTATTTCCAAACAGGATCACATCCACGGGTACAAGGACAAGGAATTCTGTGCATATTTTGGGGGGACGCAATTCAGTCCATAACAGGGTATCACCAATGGGTGGCTGAATTAAAACCTCATGTATATTTGGTGCTATGAATTTTAGGTATCTCTTAGTCTCTGCATCCCTCCCCATCTGTGTTTGACACACACATGTTCCACTTGCTAACTGCTTGCCTTTATTTAACGTAATTCAGGAATGTTGCCCACACCTTCCAAGCTACATGCTTACTAAGCACTCCTCTGTACTGAACACATCTTAAAGCTTCATCCTTTCAATGTTTGTTCTAGTCGTCCACAGCAGAGCTGAATATTATCAAACTGTACCAACAGCGCACATTACATTATGTTACCCCCACCAAACCTGCTGAAAAATGGGTATGGGGAGGGAGAGGGAACCAGTACCCATTTTTGTGTTTTTTTAGAGTTTCCGTCTGACACCTTTATTATGGATAGGGCTGTCAGCAAGTGTAGCTTTAGGTCTGCAGGCCAAGTGGGCTCGCTAACACCTCACTCCAGAGTGAGACATACCTACTCGCTGTCGTAGTCATCCAGTGCTGCTCTAACAGAAATACCACAAGCGGATGGCTTTAACAAAGAGAAGTTTATTCTCTAATAGTCCAGTAGGCTACAAGTCCAAATTCAGGGCATCAGCTCCAGGAGATGGATTTCTCTGTCAGCTCTGGAGGAAGGTCCTTGCAATGCATCAGTTTTCCCTTGGTCGGGGAGCATCTCAGCACCGGAACCTCAGGTCCAAAGGGTGCATGCACTCTGCTCCCGGCACTGCTTTCTTGGTGGTATGAGGTTCCCATGTGTCTCTGCTTGCTTCTCTCTTTTATATCTCAAAAGAGATGCACTTAAGATACTATCCAATCTTGTATACCTCATCAGTATAACTGCTGCTAATCCATCTTATTAGATCATAGTGATTGAATTTACAACACATAAGGAAATCACATCAGATTACAAAACGGTACACAATTATACCATACTAGGAATCATGACCCAGCCAAGTTGACAGATATTTTGGGGGACACAATTCAATCCATGACACTCAGTCATGAACAGAACCGGCTGCTGTTAGAACTGTTATAAGTAGTTGCCTCCCCTTCTTTGGGGAAAATTGATGCTGTAATAATCAAGGCACAGAGGGGCAGAGAATATGCTTCTGCAGAAGGGTGGAGCCCCAAAAGAGATGGAAAAGGAAGGGGTCTAAGCCACTGCAAAAGGTTAATGCACTCGGCTGCTAACCAAAAGGTGGTAGGTTTGAGTCCACCCAGAGGCACCTCAGAAGAAAGGCCTGGCAATCTACTTACCCAAAAATCAGCCACTTAAAACCCTGCGGAGCACACTTGTACTGTGAAACACATGGGATTGCCATGAGTCAAAAATGACTGAAGGGCAGCGGGTAAACCACAAAGTCTTATTAGTTCCTTGTCCCCAAATGGCAGTGATATAAGTTAGTCCTTCCTGAGGAGGAGGAAAGGAAGCGGGGAGGGGAGAGATACCAGGAACATTATTCCAGTAGAGATCCCTCCTCATGGAAGCAAGAGGGGTACAGAGTACATGTTTGTTTCCAACCTTTTATCTGTGGCCACCACTGAGTCTTTATTTGGGTTTATTATTCTAGAGTGGTATTTTGTGAGCCCTGGTGGTGCAGTGGTTAAGCGTGCAGCTGCTAACTGAAAGGTCTGCTATTCGAACTCACCAGCCACACCGCAGGACAAAGACGTGGCAGTCTGCTTCCATGGAGATTCCAGCCTTGGGGGTGAGATGAGAAGGCAGAGAGGGTCAGGAGCTGGTTCAATAGACGGGAAATCCAGGATGGAAAGGAGGCGTGTGCTCTCACAGTATGGGGAGAGCAACTGGGGTCACATAACAATGTAGGTATAAACTTTTGTATGAGAGACTAACTTGAAGTGTAAACTTTCACTTAAACTACAACAATAAAATAAAATAAAGATTACATTACAGCCTTGGAAACCCTCTGGGGCAGTTCTACTCTGTCCTATAGGGTCGCTGTGAGTCGGAATCAATGTGATGGCAGTGGGTTATGGTATTTTGTTCATTGCTGTTTTGGTTTAATTGTTTGCTTTATTGCCTTAAAATGGCATGAAAATCCTTATTTCTGGCACTTAGAGTATCTTCAGCTTTCTTCGTAAGGACAGTAGCATTAAATATAAGTTCACACTCACCACATACTGACGGCTCCCCTTTTGGCCCGGTGCCCTTTCACTGTTGGCGTGAAGAACTTGTTTCCTCACCGAATTGGTTATTCCCAGCTAATGCCTGGAGGTCCTAAAACAATCTACTTGCTTTCCCACCTCCAAATTCACTATTTTCTGAAAAATTTGCCCCTTGCGATTTATTTACACAAGAAACAAAGTTAGTATGAGCAAGAGAGAAACATAAGCTCAAAGGAAAAGGAAATAGCTTTAAAATAAACTGCACATAATATGTGTATAGTTACATCTGTTTAAAAAATAATTGGAATTAAGTACCTAAAGGACTTAATCATTGCATTTCAGACATAGTTTAATGTAAACTCGGTGTGACATTTTATCCTAAATATTTTGATACGTATCTCTATAGAATACCATTACCCCGCCCCTTTTTTCTGAGGTATTGAAATGTGAGTTACAGACATTTTGACACTTTCCCCCTAAATACCTCAGTGTGCATTTCTTTTTAAAAAGGGCCTCCTTCCTAATTCTAACTCCCAAAAAAAAAAAAAAAAAAAAGACCAGATTTACTGGCCTAAAGGAGACTGGAGAAACCTCAAGAGTATGGCCCCCAGACACCCTTTCAGCTCAGAGGTGAAGTTACCTTCGAGGTTCACTGTTCAACCTGGGAGTGGACAGCCCAGTAAAACCAAATGAGACTAACGAGGTACAGGAGTCCAGTGACAAGGGCCAGAAGGCAGAGGGGGAGTAGGAAGCTGATGATAAGGAACAGAAGTTGAGTAAGGATACTGTTGATGTGTTGTGAGATTGTTAACCATTGTTATAGGGCAATATTTGTAGTAACTGTTAAATGGGAGGCTATTTTGTCCTGTAAGCCTTCATCTTGGGTGAGAATGGCAGCACAATTGGAAGAGCATAGTCAATGTCACTTAAATGTGTACGTAAAATGTTTTGAAATGGTGTATCTTTGGCTATGTGTATTTTCACAAAAAAAAAAAAAAAAAAAAAAAACTGAGAATTCAGAGGGTTAAAATGTTGTGGGGTTGTTGACCAAAGTCATGGAACAGCATGTGTGCTACTGTTACGTGAGAAACTGTTTGTTCTGTAAGCCTTCACCTGAAGTACAATAAAATATTAAAAAAAAAAAAGGGGGGGCCTCCCTCCCCACCCACCCCCGCCGCAACTGTCGGACATTTCCGAAGCGAAGTGTCTTGGACACATACGCGCTTCCCAAGCTGTCAGTGAAACTACATTATTGCGTGAGTTGTGCCATTCACAGCAAGGCAGTCAAGAACCTTTCCCACGTAGCCCGGAAAAACAGAACACCCCACCCCAGCCCACCCCGATTTAGACCTGCAGGTGTGGCTCCATGACCTCCACCAAAGCCCACCTAAGGATCTGAGTCCTTAAAGGCTGGAGGGAAACAAACGTGAAAGAAAATAAAATGGAAATTATACCTTAAAAAAAAAGGGCCTTTACCTTTATTATCACATGACCATTAGCATACCTCACAAAATGAAAATTCCCTAATATCTCCAATATCTGTTCAGATTCACGTTTTCTGATGATCTCAAAATGTGACTTTTGGTGTTCACACCAGGATCCAATGAAGGATCTTACTTTGCATTGTGATGTCTGGTGTAATCGCTTCTAATTTAAAGTAGTTCCCTCTTGTGCCCCCACCCCTACCCCTTTTTAAATGATCTTAACTTGTTTAAGAGACGGGACCAGGTGTCTCATACACTGTGTCACCTTCTGGATTTATCTGTTTCTTCATGGCGCCATCTGACTTCTTTCTTTACACCCTGTTTATCCATAAGGACCCTGGGTGGTGCCAACAGTTTCTGACTGGCTGCTAACTTAAACCCACCCAGCAGCACCATGGAAGAAAGTCCTGGCAGTCTGCTTCTATAAAGAATATAGAAACCCTATGGAGCAGTTCTACTCTGTTACACATGGCGTTGCCGTGAATCGGAATCGACTCAGTGGCAATGGGTTTGGTTTCATTTATCCATAAATTGGAAAGTAGGTAGAAAGGCTTCATCCAAACCAGATTAAACGTGTTTGACAACAGCACTTCATGAGTGATACTCTGAAGCTCACATGGTATCACAATAAGAAGAACTATTGCCTGATTGTCCAGTCTTAAGACTGATCCGTGGTGAGGGCCAAGCCCTTCCACCCAAGGTTACATTCTCCCCACCTTTCAAAGAGCAAGTAATCTGTGGAGTAATATTTTGGCATTATGCCTTTCCCTCTCAAAGCATCAAAGAAAAGCATTTTAAGAAGCAATCTTAATTTCCATTTGCAACTCTCCCAGGCAGTGAAATTCTAATAAATATAAATTTAAAAAAAGATGAAAATTTATCAGTCAATGTAGAACATTAGTAAAGGGCCGAGTCCAAATCCCATTGAAAACACTGTCCTCCCGTTCTTCTTACGTAGCGTGATTGTGCTCTGGGCTTCCGTGAGACCCTCGTCTCTTGCTTTTGCTTCTCCCTGTCTGGCTTCTCCTACTGGCCACTGTGTACAGACTTCTCCCTGGCCCTGTTTTGGGTGCTGTCTTCTTCTCTCAGTGAGACAATGTTCACTTCCATGGTTTCAACTGCAGGCTATAAGCAGGTGAGTCACGCATCTCAGCATACCTGGCCGCCCGGCCAATGGGTAGGCATCTTCATCCTCAGCACGTTGAAGGTGATGTAGAGCTGCTGCAAATTTAACTCACTCTGCAGATTGTTGCAACTATTATCCTTTAGACATATTGTATTTAATCACTTGGGTTTTTCTCTCAAGCTCCTTCTGCTTAAAACCAAAAACCAAATCCATTGCTGTCGAGTCGATTCCTACACATAGTGACCCTATAGGACAAAGTAGAACTGCCCCACAGGGTTTCCAAGGAGAGGCTGGTGGATTTGAACTGCCGACCTTTTGGTTAGCAGACAAGCTCTTAACCACTGCGCCACCCGGGTTACCACCTCTGCTTACTAATAGGGACAAAAAATTAACCAAATATCTAATCCATGTTAAACTTAGCCTGATCCAGTAATTAAGTCAACCCCTTCACATAGTGCACCAATCTTTCTAGAGAACAAATTCTCAGCCTCTTAGATGGCCATCTTCCCCTCCTCTCTGTTCCTAATGTAATGTCTCAGGTCTCAGTCTGAGGAGAGACCTCCAGATCCCATGGCAGAGGAAAGCCCTGAGGCCCTCGGTTGCAATAGTCCTTGGTGTCTCCTGGTGTCTGGACTAGTGTTCTCTTCTAGCGCCCTGACTTGTGTCCACCACTGTGTGTTACCTGGGTGCCTTCATTTAGCTCATTAGTTCCTTCTTGGGGGGAAAAGAAGGTGTTAGGACTGCAAAAGAACGCAGTCATACCATGGAGCAGCCACATCTGGAAGACTATATATGGTTGTGGGTTGCCCCACCTCATCCAAAATATAACAATTCCTGTCAGTTGCCTTCGAGTTGGCTCCGACTCATGGTGACCCAACGTACAACAGAACCATGGCGTCCTGCACCATCTTCACGATCACTGATATGCTTGAGTCCATTGTTGGCGGCCACAGTGTATTTTGAGTTTCTTCTAACCTCGGGTTCATCTGACAACACTATATCAGACAACATTTTGTTATGATCCATAAGGTTTTCATTGGCTAAGTTTCACCAGGCCTTTCTTCTTCATCTGTCTTAGTCTAGAACCTTTGCTGAAACCTGTCCATCATGGGCGATCCTGCTGGTATTTGAAATATTGGTAGCACAGCTTCCAGCGTTGTAGCAACATGCAAGCCACCACAGTACAACAAACTGACAGATGAATCGTGGAAAATATAACAGAGTGTGTCATGGATTGAATTATGTCCCCCAAAAATATGTGTGTATCAATTTGGCAGGGCCAGGATTCCCAGTATTGTGTGGTTGTCCTCCATTTTGTGATTGTAATTTTACGTTAAAGAGGATTAGGGTGGGATTGTAACACCCTTACTAAAGTCACATCCCTGATCCAATGTAAAGGGAGTTTCCCTGGACTGTGGCCTGTACCACCTTTTATCTTACAAGAGATAAAAAGGAAGGGAAGCAAGCAGAGAGGAGGGAACCTCATACTACCAAGAGAGCATTTCCATGAGCAGAGCACATCCATTGGACCCAGGGTACCTGCATGGAGAAGCTCCTAGACGAGGGGAAGATTGATGACAAGGACCTTCCTCCAGAGACGACAGAGAGAGAAAGCCTTCACCTGGAGCTGATGCCCTGAATTTGGACTTTTAGCCTACTTTACTATGAAGAAATAAATTTCTCTTTTTTAAAGCCATCTGCTTGTGGTATTTCTGCTACAGCAGCACTAGATGACTAAGACAGAGTGGAAGAAAAAAGATCTGGAGAAAGTGATCAGAATGTCAGAGATAGAGGTGGAAGCATGCTAATGCATTTTCTTGTGTTTTCAGTGTCTTTCTCTAAAGTGAGAGAGAGAGCTGGACAGTTTTTGTTTTAATTAAAATTTTTGAGACAGAGGTCATCTACCTTTTCTGTGCTTTTTTTCCCCTCACAAATAAAACACCTTTGCTAGGGAATTCGCTTCAGTAAATCTTTTTTATACAATATAACATCATGAAGAATGTTTTACATGTATCCATCAGTCAGGTTTCAATAAAAACTTCTTCCTTTTATTCAGTGCCTTTTGTCTAAACACCTCCGTCTCCGCATGAGAAAACTGAGCCTTGGAAAGATTACAGAAAGTACTCAAGGGCACACAAATAAAAAGTGACAGAGCCAAGTTTATATTCCAGGTCTGCTGGACTACCGAGGCGTGCTTTATTCTAATAAACCCTTCAGATTCCGGTTTCTCCAGGCTGTCTCTCCTATCAGGTAAGTTGTCACCTTCATTTCTTCCAACCTGCGTGGCACACACATCCAGAGCTCCTTCTACCCATTTCTCTGCTTCTAGCACTGTAAACACATGTTTGTGATCACAACAGCAATGTCCTTTAAGCACTTATCATGCCAGGTACTTTGCTCGGTGTTTAACATACATCTACCAGTAACCCATGAATATCTGTATTTTAATCTTCCTTTCTGATGAAGAAATGGAAACACTTAATGGTCTGAGACTGGAGGAACCCCAGAAAGCATGGCCTCTGGACTCTCTATCATCCCAGAACTAAAATAATTTCTGAGGCCAACTCTTCAGACAGGGATTGGACTGGACTATGGGACATAAAGTGATACTAGTGAAGAGTGTGCCTCTTTGTCAAGTCGATACAAGAGACTAAATGGGCAGCTTCTATACAGAGGTGAGATGGGAAGGCAGACAGGGTTAGGAGCTGGTTGAATGGACATGGGGAATCAGGTGGAAAGGAGGAATGTGCTGTTGCAGAATGGGGTGAGCAGTTAGGTTTGCATAACAATGTATGTATAAAATTTTGTATGGGAGACTAACTTGAAATGTAAACTTCATTTAACTACAACAATTAAAAAAAAGGGGGGGGGGGAATGGAAACAGTTAAAAAGAAAAGAACTTGCCCAAGGTCCTGTCACTAGTAAGTGCCAGAACTAGTGTTTGACTTTCTCATCCCACGGCCTGTGTTGTTGTAGTTAGCAACCTTTGAATCAGCCTGTCATGGGTTGAGTTGTGTCCCCCAAAAATGTGTGTCAACTTGATTAGGCCGTGGTTCCCAGTATTGTGTGGTTGTCCTCCATTTTGTGATTGTCATTTTATGTTAAAGAGGATTAGGGTGGGATTGTAACACACTTACTAAGGTCATATCCCTGATCCAATGTAAAGGGAGTTTCCCTGGGGTGTGGCCTGCACCACCTTTTATCTTACAAGAGATAAAAGGAAAGGGAAGTGAGCAGAGAGGGGGGGACTTCATACCACCAAGAAAGCAGTGCCGGGAGCAGAGCGCATCCTTTGGACCAGGGTTTCCTGCACAGAGAAGCTCCTAGTCGAGGGGAAGATTGATGAGAAGGGCCTTCCTCCAGAGCCGACAGAGAAATCTGTCCCCTGGAGCTGATGTCTTGAATTTGGACTTGTAGCCTACTAGTCTGTGAGAGAATAAACTTCTGTTTGTTAAAGCCATCCACTTGTGGTATTTCTGTTACAGCAGCCCTGGATGACTAAGACACAGAATCACAGAGAACCCACACACAATGGAATGAAATGCTGTTTAGGAAGTAGATTTCCAGGCCTTTCTTCTAGTCCGTCTTACTCTGGAAGCTCTGCTGGAACCTGTTCAGCATCATAACCAAACCCAAACCTGTTGCCATCCAGTCGATTCCAACTCATGGTGACCCTATAGGACAGACTAGAACTGCCCCATAGGGTATCCAAGGAGCGGCTGGTGGGTTCACGTTGCCAACCTTTTGGTTAGCAGCCAAGCCCTTAACCACTGTACCACCAGGACTTCTTCAGCATCCCAGCAACACGTAAACCATCACTGACAGATGGGTGGTGGCTATGCATGAGGTGCACTGGCTGGGAATCAAACCCAGATCTCCTATATGGAAGGCAAGAATTTTACCAGTGGAACCACCACTGCCCCCATTCTGGGGTCCATACTTCTCTATTCAGCTTCCCATTGTTAACAATCATGTCTCTCAAAGGAACAGTTTTCCAAAGGAGTGGTGCTAGGTTAAGGAGTGTTTTTCTGTTGTTTTCTGTCTTCTCACTTTCTGTGAGACTCTCCATGTGTAAGGATTTGTGATTTTTTCTTGTCCCTTCTCCTGTGTCTTCAGCTTCATCCATTTACTTGTCGCGTCTATTTCTAGTCTTTCTCGTATTATTTCCTAATTCCTGTTTCTCTTTGTTTTCTTTTCATTAACTGATCAAAACATAAAACCTATTGCCATCAAGTCAATTCCGACTCACAGCAACCTTATCGGACAGAGTAGAACTGCCCCATAGGGTTTCCAAGGAGCAGCTGGTGGCTTCGAACTGCTGACCTTTGGGTTAGCGGCCCTAGCGCTTAACCATTGCACCACCAGGGCTCCAATCAAAACATAGAGCTGGGCCATACACTTTACTATTTGAAATATTTCTAGAGTAGGGTTTTATGGTCCCTATATGTTCTAAAACTAAATTTCATTTTTAATTGTATATAGGGTTGCTATGAGTCAGAATCAACTCAACAGCAATGGGTATTTTTTCCCCCAAGGGGTTTAGAGATTCTTCTTCCCAATTTTCTTTTGAAAACTTTTAAATCTACAGAAAATTTCAAAGAATAGTACAATACCTACATACCTTTTACCTAGATTCACCAGCTGTTAACGTTTGTTTTTCTCAGAAAGTTGCAGACATTAAGGGCGCTTCACTCCTAAATACTTAGACATGCATTTCTTAAAATGTAAGCAAGTTTTCCTATGTAATACCACTATCACACCTAAAAATAGTAATAATAGCTATAATATCATCTATATTAAAAATTTCCCGATATATGTCTTTTATAGGTTTTAAAAGTATGATTCACACAGTGCATTTGGTTAAGTCTCATTGTTATTGGTAGTTGCTGTGGAGATGGCTGTGATTCATGGTGACCCAGGTCCAACAGAACAAAATGCTGCCGGATTCTGCACTGTCTTCATGTCTGTTATAATCTCTTTTAATCTAGAACAGTCATCACATGGTGTTTTTGTTTGTTTTGCTTTTTAGTACATTGTCCTGTAGAATTTCTGAATTCCAGATTTCTCTGATTATTTGCTTTGTTTTCCATTTTTTTTATTGTACTGTAGATGAAGGTTTACAGAACAAATAGTTTCTCATTAAACAGTACACATATTGTTTTATGACATTGGTTAACAACCCCACGACATGTCAACAGTGTCCCTTCTCAACCTTGGGTTCCCTATTACCAGCGTTCCTGTCTGCTCCTGCCTTCTTCTAGTCCTTGTCCCTGGACTGTTGTGCCCCATTAGTCTCATTTTGTTTTATGAGGCTGTCTAATCTTTGGCTGAGGGGTGAACTTGAAGAGTGACTTGATTACTGAGCTAAAAGGGTGTCCAGGGGCCATACTCTGGGGGTTTCTCCAGTCTCTCTCAGGCCAGTAAGTCTGGTCTTTTTTTGTGAGTTACAATTTTGTTCTGTATTTTTCTCCAGCTCTGTCTGGGACCCTCTGTTGTGATCCCTGTCAGAGCAGTCAGTGGTGGTAGCCTGATTCTTTTCTATGGTTACATTCAGGTCAAATATTCTAGGTTAGAATACTACATAAGTGATGTCATTTATGTGTTTCCTTTGGCTTCATATGAGAAAGCATGTAATATTAGTTTGCCCCACTCTTGGTGCTAAATTCTGTTTATCATGGTTGTTGCATACTTGCTGTGTTAGTGTTGCTGCTGGATTGGTGTTCCTTTGATAGACACATAAACACTTCTCTACATTGGTAGGTAGACAAAAACATCAGAGCAGATCCTGTCCAGGGACAGAGACGCAGCCTATCTGGTTTCACCAGGAGCACAGCACTCAGGCATAGTGTTTCCCTGGTAGTGTTCTGCCACCTCTACATAGGCTGCTCGGCTGCTAACCAAAGGGGCTGGTTCGAACCCACCAGCCGCTTCGTGGGAGGAAGGACCTAGCGATCAGCTCCTGTAAAGATTACAGCCTTGGAAACCCTATGGGGCAGTTCTACTCTGTCCTATAGGGTCACTATGAATCCGAATCCACTCGACAGCAGACAACAACGTAGGCTGAGACAGCACCTAGAAAATGATGAAGGGGGAAGTGGAGGTGAGGAAGGAGAAGTGACATCTGCAGGTTGCTGCTGCTTCTGCACACAGCACTGTCTCCTCCATCACACACACTATACCTGTTCTGGGTGGCAGTGATTGGAGTGGTGAGAACATGCCCTAACTTGACGTGTCCGCCTCTTCAACTTCATCCTATACGTCTTGTCGTATTTGGCCAGAAACTGTAGTTCCATCCTCAGCGCTTCCCTTGCCTTCCTTTTCACGTCCGTTGCATTAGTAAGATACATCAGACCTCTCAGAGTCATTTCTTCCCCACGATGCTTCTCTCTTCACTGCCCCAGTCTTGATGTAGAGCTCTCTTTGTCTGTTTCCTGTTCTACTGCTGCAGCAGCCTCCTAACTGGTCTTCCCTCTAGTCTCTTCCCCATCACCGCCCCTCCCGTTCATTCTACAAGCTGTTTCAGGGGGGACCACCTCACTCTCCTGCTTAAAAATCTTCAAAGGCTCCTCACTTCTTACAGGATGAAGTTCAAACTCTTCGCATAGCACACAAGCCTCCCCTCTCCTGTTTTTAAGTGAAGTTTCTTTATTAATAACCTTTTGTTAACTGAAGTATCAAACATGTAGAGAATAGTGCAGGATAATACATGATCAGCTCACTGAATCTTCACACCTGCATCCCAGAAGCCTGCCTTATACCTTCTCCCAATGGCTGCCTCTCTGTCCTCCCCAGGGTAACCACTCTCCTGACTTCCGACACCACAGAACTTTTTTTTTTTTTGGAAAAAAAAAAAAGTTTTTGAATTTTATATAAATGGAATCATAAAGTGTGTATCCTTTTGAGTCTGACTTCTTTTGCACAATATTATGTTTATAAAATTCAACCAGGTTTCTCATGTCTGTTTGGCCTGTCCATGTATTGTTGTCTTGTATGCCATTGTATGAACATACCGTGATTGAGTTTTCTCTTCTTCTGTTGATGGACATTTGGGTTGTTCCTAGTGTTTAGCTAATATGAATAATGCTGCTAGGAACATTCATATACAGGTTTGGTGTGGACTTATGTATTCATTTCAGTCTGGTACGTACCTACGAGTAAAATTCTGGGTGATAAACTATACATATATTAATCTAACTAGATACTGATTTTTCAAAGTGATTGCACCATTCTACATTCCTGCCAACAATGTATGAGAGTTCCAGTTGCTCCATATCCTCATCAACATTTGGTATTCTCAGCTTTTAAATTTTAGCCATTCAGGTGGATGTATAATGGATCTCACTGTGGTTTTAATTTGCATTTTTCTGATAACTAGTAAATAATGTTAAGCACCTTTTTGCTTATTAGCCAATCGTATATCTTTTTTTGTGAAAGGTGTCTTTTTTCTCATGGATTTCTAGTAGTTTTTAGTATATTCTGATTTTGAATATTTTGTTGATTGTATGATTTGGTAGAGATCTTGTCATTTCATTCACTTAATGGTGTATGAATAGACGCTCCTAATTTTAATGGAGTCCAATTCCTCAGAATTCTTCTTTTGGATGTCAGAGCATCTCTGCAGTTTTCTTGGCCCTTCCCTCCATGCGTAACAGCCTCAAACAACTTTAATGACAGAAAAGAGGGTTGTATGCATCTTTCCTTTTACTAGAGAAGAGAGACATCTTAGAAGTCATAGCAGACTTCCCCCTTACATTTCACTGACAGATTGGATGACATCTCCACCTCTAGCTGCAAGGGAGTCTGGACAAGTGAGTATCTCTAATTTCCCTGCCTTTATATTCTGAGGACGGCAAGAAAGAAGGGTATTGGAAATGACTGTTAGGTACCCAAGCAACAACATATGCACAGGAAAGGAACTGAGCATTGGGGCTTGCTGCTGTCACCAGCAAATGGAAGGCACATTATCTACCCCATCTATTAAAATGTGTTGAATGTATGCAATTTTCAGCTGTTCAATATAATTCCACTGAATTTCCATCATGAAACTGAGATATTTTGATTGGTTACTGATAAAAGTAAAATAGGTGTGAAAAATACCTCCATATGGAGTTTCCATATGTGCATATGTTTTAGTATATGCTTGCATATATGTAAGCATTTTTAATATGGAAAAATACACATTCAACCACTTAGCACTGATTACCTTAGGAGGATCAGATTAGGGGATGGGAAGTCAAATTGTTCTTTCTATGCTTCTGTACTATGTTTCTTTTATATTTTTATAACTTAAAAAATATAGTAAAAGCCTCTTTATCCATTTGAGTCATGCTTGAGTCAAGTCCCATTTACCAAGTACAAACCCCCTTGGCTCATCAGTGTTAATTTAATGGTACATGCATTTCTGAAATGGCCTACTGTTGGAAAAAATTGAAAATCCCAACTGGCTGGATTTGTGGAGTGGAAAAGCATGTAGGAGGTACGTTAGCTTTATTAAAACCCCACCAGATACTTACTATGTAAAGTTAGGTAAGTCACCTAGTACCCAAATATGATGTGACTTCATTCTGATAGAATGTTATAAAATATTATCATCTCATATTTATGTTTCCACCAGTCGTCTGTCAGTTTGTCGTACCATGGTGGCCTGAGTGTTGCTGTGATGCTGGAAGATATGCCAACAGTATTTCAAATACCAGCAGGGTCACCCACGGTGGACAGGTTTCAGTGGAGCTTCCAGACTAGCACAGACTAGGAAGAAGGACCAGGCGATCTACTTCTAAAAAAATTGGAACATTATCTGATACAGTGCCAGAAGATGAGCCTCCCAGGTTGGAAGGCACTCAAAATATGACTGGGGAAGAGCTGTCTCCTCAAAGTAGAGTCGACCTTAATGACTGGATGGAGTCAAGCTTTTGGGACCCTCATTTGCTGATGTGGCATGACTCAAAACGAGAAGAAACAGCTGCGAACATCCGTTAATAATCGGAACATGGAAAGTACAAAGTTTGAATCTAGGAAAATTGGAAGTTGTCAAAAATGAAGTAGAACTCATAACAATCGATATTCTGGGCATTAGTGAACTGAAGTGACTGGTATTGGCCATTTTGAATCAGACAATCATATGGTCTACCATGCCAGGAATGACAAATTGAAGAGGAATAATGTCACATTCATTATCAAAAAGAACATTTCAAGATCTATTCTGGAGTACAATGCTGTTAGTGATAGGAAAATATCCCTAGGCCTACAAGGAAGACTAGTTAATACAGCTATTGTTCAAATTTACTCACCAAACAGTAATGCCAAAGTTGAAGAAATTGAAGATTTTTACTAACTTTTGCAGGTTAAAATTGATCAAACATGCAATCAAGTTGCATTGATAATTACTGGTGATTGGAATTTGAAGCTGGAAACAAAGAAGGATCAGTCGTTGGAAAATATGACCTTGGTGATACAAATGACGCCAAAGATCACATGATAGAATTTTGCAGGACCAACAACCTATTCATTGGAAATAACCTTTTTTCAACAACATAAACGGTGACTATACATGTGGACCTCGCCAGATAGAATAAACAGGAATCAAATCAACTGCATCTGTGGAAAGAGACGATGGAGAAGCTCAATATCATCAGTCACAACAGGGCCAGGGGCCGACTGCAGAACAGATCATCAACGGCTCATATGCAAGTTCAAGTTGAAGATGAACAAAATTAAAACAAGTCCACAAGAGCCAAAATACGACCTTGAGTATGTCCCACCTGAATTCAGAGATCATCTCAAGAATAGATTTGACACATTGAACACTGATGATCAGAGGCCAGACAAGTTGTGGGATGACATCAAGGATATCATACATGAGGAAAACAAAAGGTCATTAAAAAGGAGAGAAAGAAAACACCAAAATGGATATCAGAAGAGACTCTGAAACTTTCCCTTGAACACAGAGTAGCTAAAGCAAATGGGAGAAATGATGAAGTAGAAGAGCTGAACAGAAGAGTTCAAAGGGCAGCTCGAGAAGACAAAGTATTATAATGAAATGTGCAAAGACCTGGAGTTAGAAAAACAAAAGGGGAAGAACACGCTTAGCATTTATCAAGCCAAAAGAACTAAAGAAAAAATTCAAGCCTCGAGTTGCAATAGTAAAGGATTCTACGGGCAAAATATTCAATGACGCAGGAAGCATCAAAAGAAGATAGAAAGAATGCAGAGTCATTGTACCAAAAAGAATTGGTTGACGTTGAACCCTTTTAGGAGGTAGCATATGATCAAGAACCGATGGTACTGAAGGAAGAAGTCCAAGCTACACCGAAGGCATTGGCAAGAAACAAGGCTCCAGGAATACCAATTGAGATATTTCAGCTAATGGATGCAACCCTGGAAGCGCCAACTCATCTATGCCAAGAAGTTTGAAAGACATCTCTACCTGGCCAACCAACTACAAGAGATCCATATTTATGCCCATTCTAAAGAAAGGTGATCCAACAGAATGCCAGAATTATCAAACAATGTCATTACTATCACACGCAAGTAAAATTTTGCTGAAGATAATTCAAAAATGGTTGCAGGAGTACATTGACAGAGAACTGCCAGAAATTCAAGCCTAATTCAGAAAAGGACGCAGAATGAGGGATATCACTGCTGATGTCAGATGGATCCTGGCTGAAAGCAGAGAATGCCAGAAAGATGTTTATCTGTGTTTTATTGATTATGCAAAGGCATTCGGCTGCGTGGATCATACCAAATTATGGATAACATTGCAAAGAATTGGAATTCCATAACACTTAATTGTGCTCATGTGGTACCTGAACATAGACCAAGAGGCAGTCATTAGAACAGAACAAGGGGATATTGCATGGTTTAAAGTCAGGAATGGTGTTTGTCAGGTTTATATCCTTTCACCATACTTATTCAATCTGTAAACTGAGTAAATAATCTGAGAAGCTGGACTACATGAAGAAGAATGGGGCATCACGATTGGAGGAAGACTCATTAACAACCTGCATTATGCAGATGCCACAACCTTGGTTGCTGAAAGTAAAGAGGACTTGAAGCACTTATTGATGAAGATCAAAGACCACAGCCTTCAGTATGGATTGCACCTCAACATAAAGAAAAGAAAAATCCTCACAACTGGACCAATAAGGAACACCATGATAAATGAAGAAAAGATTGAAGTTACCAATAATTTCATTTTACTTGGATCCACAATCAATGCCTGTGGAAGCAGCAGTCAACAAATCAAAAGACTGACACATCCTGTAGTTGGCCACCAATGTCACAAAACAATGTGTGTATTAATAGTTTAATGAGAAACTAATTTGCTCTGTAAACTTTCACCTAAAGCAGAATAAAAAAATAATAAAGAAATCAAACGTTGTGTTGCATTGGGCAAATCTGCCGCAAAAGACCTCTTTAAAGCAGTAAAAAGCAAAGATGTCATTTTGAGGACTAAGGTGCACCTGACCCAAGCAATGGTATTTTTCAGTCGCCTCATATGTATGCAAAAGTTTGACAATGAATAAGGAAGACCTAAGAAGAATTGATGCATTGGAATTACCGTGTCGGCGAAGAATATTGAATATACCATGGACTGCCGGAAGAACAAACAAATCTGTCTTGGAAGAAGTACAGCCAGAATGCTTCTTAGAAGCAAGGATGGCGAGAATTTGTCTTATGTGTTTTGGACATGTTATCAGGAGGGACCAGTCCCTGGAGAAGGACATCATGCTTGGTAAAGTAGAGGGTCAGCAAAAAAGAGGAAGGCCCTCAAGGAGATGGAATGACACAGTGGCTGCAACAATGGGCTAGAACATAACAACAATTGTGAGGATGGTGCAGGACCAGGCAGTGTTTTGTTCTACTGTACGTAGGGTCACTATGAGTCAGAACTGAATCGATGGCTCCTAACAACATATTTATGTTTAAACCTTTGTTTTATGTTTCTGCTTTTAACTTTTAAAAGTACTTCCATAAGCAAGGGAGAATGAAGGAAACAAGATACAAGGGAAAGATTAAGTGCAAAGGACTAACGGACCACAACTACCACAGCCTCCACCAGACTGAGTCCAGTACAACTAGCTGGTGCCCAGCTACCACCATTGACTGCTCTGACCGGGATCACAATAGAGGGTCCCGGAAAGAGCTGGAGAAAAATGTAAAAGAAAATTCTAATTCACAAAAAAAGACCAGACTTACTGGCCTGACAGAGACTGGAGAAACCCCGAGAGTGTGGCTCCCAGACACCCTTTTAGCTCAGTAGTGAAGTCACTCCCAAGGTTCACCCTTCTACCAAAGATTAGACAGGCCCATAAAACAAAACGAGACTAAAGGTGCACAACAGTCCAGGGACAAGGACTAGAAGGTAGGAGGGGACAGGAAAGCTGGTAATAGGGAATCCAAGGTTGAGAAGGGAGAGTTGACATGTCATGGGGTTGTTAACCAATGTCATAAACCAATATGTGTACTAACTGTTTAACAAGAAACTATTTGTTCTGTAAACCTTCATCTAAAGTACAATAAAAAAAAAAAAAAGAAAAAAAAGAGTACTTCCATAATTCTTTGCCTTTTGCCCCCAGTATATCCAATAAAGTTAGATAAATCAGGTACTTTTGCTTTACAGATCAGAAAGCTGAGGCACAAAGGGATTAAGAGACTTGACCAAATTCACGTAACACTGAGGGGCATGAAATGAGCGGAATTGAAGACTTGGTCTTCTGGAGCAATAGCCTTTCTATCTCCTCGTTTGCAACCTATGAAATGGAGTCATTAATAGTAACTATTTTAGGTGATGCTTATTTCCCAAGTATGTCACATTCACACATAGTGTGCCCATTCCTCTGAGGAGCTGAGGAGACAAAGGGGAAACCACGGCCTATGCTTTTGAGGAGCACGCAGTCCAGATGTGTTGATGGGCACAGAAACAAACAGTATTTCATGTAATGTAACCACACTGTGAAAACAGTATGAATAAGGGCTGTAGAGAAACCCTATTGAGATGTGGTGGAAGTGAACTGGGTCTTGAAGAATGAGGAGGAGTTTGCCAGGAGAGACGAGGACTCCCAGCAGAAGAAATTTCCCCGGCAAAGGCCCAGGGGCATGAAAGGTGGGGATCAGTCCACTGAGGCTAGAGGACAGACTCAAGGAAGGTAGCAGGGGTGAGCGGTGACAAGTCTAAGGAGCATTCCATGCACTCAAAAGATTCTTGCAGGAGAAACCCTGAGAATATGGCCCCCAGACACCCTTTTAGCTCAATGGTGAAGTCACTTCCGAGGTTCACCGTTCAGCCGGGGATTGGACAGCCACATAAAACAAAACAGGACTAATGAGGCACAGCAGTCCAGGGACAAGGGCTAGAAGGCAGAAGGGGACAAGAAAGCTGGTGATAGGGAACCCAAGGTTGAGGAAGGACGGTGTTGACATGTAGTGGGGTTGGCAACCATTGTCAAAGGGCAACATGTGTACTGTTTAATGAGAAACTATTACGTTCTGTAAACCTTCATCTAAAGTGAGAATAGCAGCACAACTGGAAGAACGTAATTGATGTCACTGAATTGTGCATGTAGAAATTTTTGAAATGGTGTATCTTTGGCTATGTATATTTTCACCAAAAAAAAAGGTCAAGAAGGGAGAGGGTTGACATGTCGTGGGGTTGTTAACCAATGCCATAAAACAATATGTGTACTTACTGTTTATTTAATGAGAAACTATTCTGTAAACCTTCACCTGAAGTACAATTAAAAAAAAAAAAAAAAAGATTCTGGCCCTTGTCATGTATATCAGCAGTTGCCAGATCTTAGTGTGTTTCTCCCACCAGGTTGGAAACCCTGGTGGCGTAGTGGTTAACGGCTTCGGCTGCCTGACAGGGAACACAACAGACAGTCCCTGATGGAGCAGGGGAAGGGTGGGGTGCAAAATTCAAATTCTAGTAAGAAGACCAGACTTAATGGTCTGACTGAGACTGGAGGAACCCCAGAAAGCATGACCCCCGGACTCTGTTAACCCAGAACTAAAACCATTCCCGAAGCCAACCCTTCAGACAAAGATTGGACTGGACTGTGGGACATAAAATGATACTCGTGAAGAGTGTGCTTCTTAGCTCAAGTAGATACATGAGACTAAATGGGCAGCTCCTGTCCGGAGGCGAGATGAGAAGGTAGAGAGGGTCAGCAGCTGGTTGAATGGACACGGGAAATCCGGGGTGGAAAGGAGGAGTGCTGTCACAGTATAGGGAGAGCAATTAAGGTCACATAACAATGTGTGTATAAATTTTTGTATGAGAGAATAACTTGAATTGTAAAGTTTCACTTGAACAACAACAATCAAACAAAAAAAAAAAGAGCTACGGCTGCTAACCGAAAGATTGGCAGTTTGAATCCACCAGGCACTCCCTGGAAATTCTATGGGGCAGTTCTGCTCTGTCGTCTAGGGTCGCTATGAGTCAGAATCGACTCGACCGCAACGGGTTCTCATCAGGTTTAAAAAAAAAAAAATAGAAACCTTACGTAAGACTGTTGAATTTTTATTTTGATAAACAAGGCTATTAAAAAAAATTATGCTCTATAACTCAACATAATTTGTGCAAGTAACACCACCAAAAATGTAGGAGGGTTATAACTTCCTACTTAAAAAAGAAAATCAAATGCATTTAGCTATATAAATAAAACCTCCCTATATTCTCCATTTTTGGCTAATTTCACCCCGAGACAAACTTTTGGTAGCCACTGCTATAGATCATACTTTCAAACTCTAACATGCATAGGGAAAACACCTGGGGATCTTCCTAGAATGCAGATTCTAATTGTGGGTGGGGCCCCAGAGTCTGCGTTTCTAATAGTTCCCCACGTGATGTTCACAGGGTTGGATCCCAGACTGTATGCTGTGTAGCAAAGTTTTGTCTGTAGAGTAAGAAACCAGAAGAATGGCTTGATCACGTTTGGGTTTTAAGAAGCTAACAGAGACAGCCGTGTGTAAAACTGGCTGAAAAATGAATTGCTACTGCAGTTAATCACGCATCAAAAGTTCTGCAGATGTGTACAACCTGTGGATCATGAAAGATGACTTTAGCTGACTGAGCTTTCTGGTCCTCTGACTCATTTCAGGAATCCCTCAAAATGGCTAGAACACTTCAAAGATTCACAGTAAGTGCATCCTTTAAATTTATTATATACATCTCTTCCCGATTTAATACTTTAGCTTTAGCACGGAAATGAACTTTATTGTAGAATACTTCAAAGTGTGTGGTATGTTTCAATAATAGAACATCCATAGCCAAAAAGTAAATGACTTAAACATAAAGGAAAGAAAACCAGCAGTAGTTGATTTGATGCCATCTCCTCTCAGGGACTCAAGAGCAAAGACTTGAGTCCCGTTCATTGGGAACAAATTGTTCCATGCAAAGCCTATGAGAAGTTCACAGCAAAGCAGATGTTCTTGAAGTGTCTGTTACCATTACAGATGCAAATCCAGGCAAGCTGTTCTCATTTTCTAGAAAAATAAACTTAAAAGAATCAATGATCATACTTACCTACTCCATGATGGCTTAATAAGGATTCTGTAGTGAATGTTCATCCAAGGGGATAAGGAGTTTAAGAAGGCACCATTTGAAATCATGAATGCTTTTATTAATTCAGAGCATAAGACACAGTGGGCAATAGCAGATGGCAAACTTACAAATATTGTGAAGGCTGATGGAACCCAAGGTAACAAATTGCAAAACAGAATTAGTTTGGGGTCAGTTGTAATTCTAAGGAAGCTCTAAATTCAGAAACAAGATGGTATTCTTTAAGAGATTAATGCAGAGATGTAACTCATAAAGACTTCAGTAGGCAAATGCTTTTGCCCAAGGTCTATTTGAATACCGGAGGATTTACAACATAGAAAACCAAAAAAAAAAACCCAAACCCGTGGCCGTCAGGTCAGTTCCAACTCACAGGAACCCTATAGGACAGAGTAGAACTGCCCCATAGAGTTTCCAAGGAGCGCCTGGTGGATTTGATCTGCCGACCTTTTGGTTAGCAGCCAAGCTCTTAACCACTACACCACCAGGGTTTCCACAACATATAAATGGGACGTTATTTTCTGTAAGGGGGTATCGGTACCTTGAATAAGCAGACGGGAAAAAAAAAAGTTGCTACGGGCTTGATTCTGACTCATGGTGACCTCGTGTGACAGAGTAGAACTGTACTCCACAGGGTTTTCAATGGCTGGTTTTTTGGAAGCAGATCGCCAGGGCTTTCTTCCAAGATACCTCTGGGTAGACCCATGCCTCCAGCCTTTCAGTTAGCAGCTGAGTGTGTTAAGCATTTACATCACCCAGGGATTCCTGAATAAGCACAACTTCTGATGTATTCAAAACCCAACTTTATTTACATTTCCCTCTGCTCCATTAAACTTCACTCAGTGGTGGAAGCTTCTCCCCAGCCACTGGAAGAAAACTCAGGTGGGGTCTTGCCTTTTCTGCTTCATTTTAGGTAATAGCCTTAGGTAGTTTATGAAACAAACATGGCCTCAGTTCCAAAATATAGTATAAAAACACCTGTTGCTGTCCAGTCAATTCTGACTCATAGTGACCCTCTAGGATAGACTAGAACTGCCCCATAGGGTTTCCAAGGGCAGCTGGTGGATTCAAACTGCCGACCTTTTGGTTAGCAGGCAAACTCTTAACCACTGTACCGCCAGGGCTCCACCAATGGAGTATAGGTATCAAAAATAGTTCAAAACTAGAAAGTATCTACAAAGCTAACATATTACCTATTAAATCCAGGCTGGTGAAAAGACACAGGGAGAATGAATAGGGATGTGTCTGTATCTTTAAAATTCAGAAACACCGAAAAGCTTTTAACTGACATGTTAAAGTACAATTATTTTAAATTAAAAAAGACATTCCCAAATACCTCATCATGCATATGAAGAGCTATTATCTATCTATCTCTGAGCTCCCCTCAAACAGTGGTCTCTAAGTGGGGGGTCGTCATGCTTAGAATGTGTACAAGATGATCCTTTGTGATGAAGAAAAAATATTTTCATTTCTTTTATATTTATTTGTCTAAAAATGAGATACATTAAGCTTTATTGATGTTTAATGATTTAACTGACTTTAGTACATGTATCTTTTCTTTCTGTCTATGTAGATAGACATGTAGGTAGGTAGGTAGATGCATAGATAGCTACATGCATACATGTATACATAGACATATGGAAAAATGGATGAAAGATACATGGATGGATGTGGATGGATGGATGGATGAGGATGGATGGATGGATGGATGGATGGATGTGGATGGATGTGGATGGATGGATGGATACATGGATGGATGGATGTGGATGGATGGATGGATGGATGGATGGATGGATGGATGGATGGATGTGGATGGATGGATGGATGTGGATGGATGGATGAGGATGGATGGATGGATGGATGGATGGATGTGGATGGATGGATGGATGAGGATGGATGGATGGATACATGGATGGATGGATGGATAAACAGACAGATGTACTTTTTTTTTTTTTTAATAGCTAAGACTGTGGGATAAACACAAGTTGGAAATCTCTGGTCTAAAATACCAGGACATTTTTGTTTTGCATTGCAAAGCCGGATAATGTAACAACTTATTCAAGTTCTTCTTAAGGGGTACAATTTAAGAGTACAAAGTTTTAGATGGAAAGCTCAATAACACCAATAGTACATAATAACTGTTATCTAACCCATAACGTGATTTTCTTAAAAACTTAGTACTAGTTTTCTTGTATCAGAATTTATTTCTAATAATGCTATTTACATGGCGGCCACCTGGGTCAGCTGGAGAAAAGACAGTCAGTACAAGACATCATGTGATTAACGCCAGAGTGGGCGAGAGCTACAGAAGCTTGAAGCAGGATGAGCACCCCAGAATCTGGGGCGAGGCCGAGCATCCTCACAGGGTAGGGAGAAGCTGAAGTTAGCTTATAAAGCAGTAGAACCCTTTTTATCAAGCAGAAGCTAATGTGAAGAAAGGAAAGATGCATTTTGTGATAAAAGCAAGATAGAGAATGTACTAACAATGGGTCTTTTTTTTTTTTTTTTTTTGAGTATGGAGTCCTTGGGTGGTGCAGATGGTTAACATGCTCAGCTGCTAACTGAAAGGTTGGAGGTATGAGTCCACCTAGAGGAACCTCCGAAAGAAAAGCCTGGGGATCTACTTCCAAAAGGCAGCCATTGAAAGCCCTATGGAATACAGTTCTGCTGTGATGCACAGGAGGTCGCCATGAGTCAGAGTCGACCGGGCGGCAACTGGTACTGGGGTACCTTTGTAAAACCTCCAGGTGTACTTTAAACACAAAATTACAGTAAGTGCTAAGACAAGAACTCTAGCAGCATTAAAGAAGGAAGGCAGCCCGGAGGCCTGATCACTGAGGTGCCTTCCTTGGCTTCTCTGCCACAGCTGATGACCCACTTCTGCGGAACCTCCGGGGCTGCAGGAAGAACAGGTCAAAGTCAGAGGTGCCAAGTGGAGGCTTTCGCACTGTTTAGACTGAGACCTTCAGTAAGAGACTGTTTTCCATGGTGAACCAGTGCCCATGTATGGATATACGTGTCATCAAACCTCAGTGACACTTGCTACATAAAATACATTGTTATGCTGGCTATCCTTTCGTTTTAACAAGTTGGCTGGCGTTCATTAATCGTGTTATCCATTAGGGTTACAACTCAGAGTCTGGAATTCACAGATGACAGGAGATAAGCCGGAAAAGCTAGTACTGGTCCGGATTTTGAGGGTCTTCCATTTCCGACAAGGAAGTGTGGCCTTTCTTATTTGTAAACAAGAGGGTTTACTGAGGTATTTTAAAAGCAGAGTGATAAGATTAAATGTGAGCTTTAGGGAGTTTAATCTATAGCAATGGGCACAACAAAGTGTATGGCACAGAAATAGTTGGAGGTAAGGTACTAGAGTCCGTGGCGGGTGCAAACAGTTAATGCGCTCGGCTGCTAACCAAAAGTTGTAGGTTCAAGTCCACCCAGAGGTGCCTTGGAAGAATGGCCTGGTGATCTACTTCCAAAAAATCATCCATTGAAAACGCTATGGAGCACAGTTCTGCTCTGATACACATGGGGTCACCATGAGTTGAAGTTGACTCACAGCAACTGGTTTTTAAGGCACTCTCGTAGTCATCCCCAGATGTAAGGCAATTAGGCCTTAAACTAAGGTTGTCAAATATTTAGTGTGCTTGTTTTTCCTTCTGATTTCTGCCTTTAATAGTACACCCAGTTCAGAGGGAAGGCAGTGTGTATGGTGGTTAGGGTCATGGCACTTGAGGTCATATCCTGGCTGCACTACCTACCAGTTCTGTAAGCTTGAGTAAGTCCCTTCCGATTTCCATGATGAGCTATGCAAAGGGCCATCACCAGGACACAGGCAGAGCTCACGACATTAGAGTTAACGTTAGTGGAATTGTGCAGAAGCCCAGAGTGCAGTCCCTCCTCAGGCACGGTCAGCCACTGGAAAGGTCAGCTGTGGCCAGTCATGCTCCCTGAGGGCGAACAGTTTTCCTAGCACACGTAGAAAATCCCTCCAAACACAACTCCCAAATCTGCTGTCACCCAGCAGCCCGATCTGGTCATCTGGTTCACCAGATGGACGCGAGGCGACAGGAAGAGGGACACAGAGGAAATGATGTCAGAGCCTCGTCTTAGTGCTCGCCATAACTCCACGTGTTTAAAGTACAGCACCGCCACCCACCCATCAGTTTGTCATACTAGGTGGTCTGCATGTTGCTATGATCTAGGGGAGCCATGGTGGCATAGTGGTTAAGAGCTTGGCTACTACCCAAAAGATCAGCAGTTTGGGCGTTCTGGCAAAATGGCGCTCTAGGCAGAAGCACCATGCCGTCCCTCCACAGCAAAGATCCGAAAAACTAAGCCAAACAGAATACAATAATCCTGAAACCCTAAAACATCAAATGAAGAGATAAAGAATTCAGCCAAGCACCAAATGGAGGGGGAAAACTGACAGAGAATGGAGAGTGAGGAGAGATTCATGCAGAGGTCCCCTACCAGCTAGCACACCGTGGATCAGCCATCTTGGACTCCTACTGGAGACCAGCAAACAGGTACGAGAAAGCAGCCCCACGGAGCGTCCAGCGGGAGATAGAACAACCGGTAATTGGCGATATACGCTTTCCCACCCCCTACCCTTTTTCACCCCAACTCGGCCTCCTCTGCTTCCCGTGGCCACAGTCTCGTCCGGGAAACACCGTCTGCTTGGATTCCACACACCTGAACAGGCTGGCTCTTTGAGTGCATTTGTTGGCTGCTGGTGTTGCTTTTTTCTGCTTCTTTTGATTTCTTCCTTACCTTTCACCACCTCCCCCTCCTTTCACTCAAATACCTAGCTTTGTGTGCCATCTTTGCTTCTTCCTGAGGGGTTGCAGAGCTCCGGCAATTTGTGATATACGCTTTCCCACTCCCTACCCTTCTTCACCCACACTTGGCCCCCTCTGCTTCCCGCGGACACAGTCTCTTGTCCAAGAAACACCAGCCCGCCCTAGCTGGCTCTCTGAGTGCCATTTGTTGGCTGCTAGTGTTGCTTTTTTTTCTGCTTCTGTTGATTTCTTCCTTACCTTTCACCACCTCCCCCTCCTTTCGCTCAAATACGTGGCGCCGTGCGCCATCTTTGCTTCTTCCTGAGGGGCTGTGGAGCTCCGTTTGAGTGTGGAGCTGCTTCCTGGTCTGGGCTGCCGCGCTGGTGGGATCCTGGGGCTTTTGTTCGTTTGTTTGTTTTGAATTGTTTGTTTCCCTTTTGTTGAGTTGGGAATGCTTTCTGGCCAGGCGGTGCTGCATGGCAAGGAGACTTCCCCCTCGACCTGCACACACGTGCAGAGGGATCCCTGAGGACATTTCTTTTTTTATTGGTTTTTTTTTTTTCTTTCTGTTTTTTTTTGGGGGGGGCTTTCTTTATTTTTTTAATTTGTTTTGCTTTCTTTTCCCTCTTTTTCCCTTTTTGTCTTTCTTCATTGCTCAGTTTCTCCTCTCTCTATATCTTCCTTCTCCTTCTGTTCCATGTATACCTGGCATTGTATACCTATATGCCTTCTAGCCAGGCTGTACTGCAACACCTGAGAGCAACTTCCCCAGACCTTATAGCTGCACCGGTGGGATCCCTGGGAACTTTGTGGTTCTTTAACCTTTCCAATTTTTATTTATTCATTCTTTTCTTCCTCTTCCCCTTTCTGTTTTTCTCCATTTCAGTCTCTCATCTCTCCACTCCAACGGCAAGCTCCCCTAGCATTCTTTTTTGTTTGTTTTATGTTTTGACTCCTCTCTGTTCCTCTCTCCTCTCTCCCATATCCATCTTAGCTCCACACATAACAATCACCCCCTGCATCCTGCCTACCTGCACCGTGCGCTTGACATCACACCACCAAGCAGCACAGGCATGGCCTACTGGAACCTGCCCTGCACTGAATACCGACCTGCTCTTGTGGCTGTAGTAAGTGCCACAAACAACCCGTCCCAGTAACTCCTCTTCAGCTAAACCTGCCCTGCTGTAACATATCTGAGTGACTGACCCTGCCAGTTGAAGAAGGAGGCAAAAAGTATTGTGCCCACAGACAAGCAAACAACAAACAACACACAGTCCGCCTGCTCAGACATAGTCAAATTTAAAAAAAAAAAGGGGGGGGGGGATGAAACAAACAAATCTACAATCAATACAAGAAAACTAACTACTGAATGCCCCGAAGACAGCAGACAATATCAAAACATTTACAAAAACAGGACAGGATGGTTCCAGTTAGCATCCAAAATAAACACCAGATGACTCTCCACTGGAAGAAAATGCACTAGAACTACCTGATAGGGAAGTCAAATCTCTAATACTCAGAATTCTCCAAGAGTTGAGGCAAAAAGCTCACAAACATGAGGAAAAAATAGACAAATTCATGGAAAATACAGACAAAAAATAAGAAGAATTCAGGAAAATAATGCAGGAACAAAATGCCAAAATAAATTCACAACTAGAAACTATACAAAGGAAACAATTAGAAATCCAAAAGATAAACAACAAGATTTCAGAAATGGATGGTGTCACAGAAGGGCTGAGAAGCAGATTTGAAACAGTGGAAGACAGGATCAGTGGAATTGAAGACAAACACTTGGATACAACTCTGAGGAAAACTCAGAAAAAAGAAGAAGGAAAAATGGAGAGGCCCTGAGAGTTATGTGGGATACAATCAAAAGCAAAAATTTTCGAGTGATTGGAGTTCCAGAACGGGGAGAAAACAGAAAACACAGAGAGGATCATTGAAGAACTGCTGACAGAAAACTTCCCCAATATCGTGAAAGATGAAAAGCTGGCCATCCAAGAAGCTCAACGAACCCCATATAGGAAAGGCCCCAAAAGAAAATCACCAAGGCATATCATAATCACACTCGCCAAAACCAAAGACAAACAAAGAATCCTGAGAGCAGCTCGTGAAAAACAAGAAGTCACAGACAGAGGAGAAACAATAAGACTAAGCTCAGATTATTCGGCAGAAACCATGCAGGCAAGAAGGCAATGGGATGACATATATAAACTCTTGAAAGAAAAAAATTGCCAGCCAAGAATAATATATCCTGCAAAACTCTCGTTCAGATATGTTGGTGAAATTCAGTCATTTCCAGATAAACAGAAATCAAGGGAATGTGTAAAAACCAAACCAAAATTACAAGAATTATTAAAGGGAGTTCTTTGATCTGAGAACAAACAACTTCAGCTCACAGGCAGAATCTAGGACAAAGGTTCATACCAGCCAGATACCAATCTAGAAAATGAACTCTCGAGGACTATCCAAAACCAAAAGAAATACAACAGGGAATCAGAGCAGTTAATCAGTAAACGACAACAACATCAAAACAATAAAGGAGGGAATAAATGGCATAGGTATACAACCTTCTAATGGAGAGGAAGGCAAGGTGATACCAAGTAATAATAGATTGCTTCAAACTTATAAAGATAAGGGTAAAATTCATAGTAACCAAAAGAAAGTTAACAAACATACTAAAAACAATAGAGAGGAAAAACTTAAAGTCTCAGCAAAAACAAAACAAATGAAAAAAAGAAGCACAAACAAAAGTAACTCAGCACAGGTGAGTAAGAAGAACAAAGAAAACTTCAGCACCACAGAAAAAGCACTACAAAATGACAGCAACAAACTCACATCTATCAATAATTACACTGAATGTAAATGGACTCAATACATCCGTAAAGAGATGGAGAGTGAGAGAATGGATAAGAAAACAGGATCCATCAATATGCTGTCTACAAGAAACACACCTTAGAAACAAAGATGTGAATTTATTAAAAGTCAAAGGTTGGAAAAACATATATCAAGCTAACAACTACCAAAAAAGAGCAGGAGTGGCAATACTAATCTCAGATAAAATAGACTTTAAAACAAAATCCACCATAAAAGACAAAGAAGGACACTATATAATGATTAAGGGGACCATCCATCATAAAGACAACCATAGTAAACATCTACGCACCCAGTGACAGGGCTCCAAAACACATAAACTCTAACAACACTGAAAAGACAAATTGACAGTTCCAAACTAATAGTAGGAGACTTCAACACACCACTCTCAGTAAAGAACAGAACAACTAAGAAGAAACTCAGCAAAGATACAGAAGACCTAAAGAGCACAATCAGCCAACTTGACCTCATAGACATATATAGAGCACTCCATCCAACCACTGCAAAGTACACATTCTTTTCCGAAGCACATGGAACGTTCTCCAGAATAGACCACAACTTAGGCCACAGAGCAATCCTCAACAAGATCCAAAACGTTGAGATAATTCAAAGTATCTGACCACAATGCCATCAGGTAGAAATTAACAATAGAAAGAGCAAGGAAAAAAAAATCAATTACATGGAAACTGAATAATACCCTGCTTACACATCACTGGGTAATAGAAGAAATCAGAGATGGAATCAAAATTCCCTAGAATCAAATGAGAATGAAAACACCTCATACCAAAACCTTTGGGACACAGCAAAGTCAGTCCTCAGAGGACAATTTATAGCAATAGATGCACAGATCAAAAAAGAAGAAAGGGACAAAATCAAAACTAACTACAGAACTCAAACAAGTAGAAAGAGAACAGCAAAATAAGCCCACAACCACCAGAAGAAAGGAAATAGTAAAGATCAGAGCAGAAATAAATAGAGAACAGAAAAACAATAGAAAGAGCAACAAAACCAAAAGTTGGATCTTTGAAAGAATCAACAAAATCGACAAACTACTGGCCAGACTGACAAAAGAAAAACAGGAGAGGATGCAAATAACTCAAATAAGAAATGAAATGGGGGACATTACAACAGACCCAATTGAAATAAAAAGGATTATAACAGAATACTATGAAAAACTATAACAAATTTGAAAACCTAGAGGAAAAGGATAAATTTCTAGAAACACACGGCCTACCCAAACTACAACAAAGTGATGTTGAAAATATGAACAGACCCATAACAAGAGAAGAGATTGAAAAGGTAATAAAAAAAACTCCCAACCAAAAAAGCCCTCGCCCAGATGGCTTCACTGGAGAATTCTACAAAACATTTACAGAAGAGCTTGTACCAGTACTACTCAAGCTATTTCATAGCATAGAACAGGAAGCAACACTTCCAAATTGATTCAATAAAGCCAGCATAACGCTGATACAAAAACCAGGCAAAGATGTCACAAAAAAAGAAAATTACAGACCAATATGTCTCATGAATATAGATGCAAAAATTCTGAACAAAATTCTAGCCAATAGAATTCAGCATCATATCAAAAAAAATAATACACCACGACCAAGTAGGATTCATACCAGGTACGCAAGGATGGTTCAACATTAGAAAATCAATCAACGTAATCCACCACATAAATAAAAGGAAAGAAAAGAATCACATGATCATCTCAATTGATGCAGAAAAGGCATTCGACAAAGTCCAACACCCATTCCTGATAAAAACTCTGAAGAAAATAGGTATAGAAGGGAAATTTCTCAACATAATAATGGGCATCTATGCAAAACCAACAGCCAACATCATTCTTAATGGAGAGAGGCTAAAAACATTCCCCTTGAAAACAGGAACAAGACAAGGATGCCCTTTATCACCACTCCTATTTAACATTGTGCTGGAAGTTCTAGCTAGAGCAATAAGGCAAGAAAAAGAAATAAAGGGCATCCAAATTGGTAATGAAGAAGTGAAACTGTCCCTGTTTGCAGATGATATGACACTATACGTAGAAAACCCTAAAGACTCCATGAGAAATCTACTGGAACTAATAGAAAGATTCAGCAGAGTAGCAGGATACAAGCTAAACATTAAAAATCAGTTGGATTCCTATACACCAATAATGAGAACGATGAAAAGGAAATCAGGAAAACAATACCATTTTCAATAACCCCTAAAAAGATAAAATACTTAGGAATAAATCTGACCAGGGATGTAAAAGACCTATACAAAGAAAACTACAAAACACTACTGCATGAAACCCAAAGGGATCTACATAAATGGAAAAACATACCATGCTCATGGATAGGCAGACTCGACATCGTGAGAATGACAATTCTACCCAAAGCAATTTACAAATACAATGCAATCCCGATCCAAATACCAACAACATTCTTCAAAGAAATGGAAAAAGCTAATCATTCACTTTATATGGAAAGGGAAGAAGCCCCAAATAAGTAAAGCACTACTGAAGAAGAAGAATAAAGTTGGAGGACTCACACTACCTGACTTCAGAACCTACTATACAGCTACAGTAGTCAAAACAGCCTGGTACTGGCACAACGACAGATACATTGACCAATGGAACAGAATTGAGAACCCAGATGTAAATCCATCCATCTACACTCACCTGATCTTCGACAAGGGCCCAAAGTCCATGAGATGGGGAAAAGACAGTCTTTTTACCAAATGATGTTGGCAAAACTGGATATCCATCTGCAAAAAAATGAAACAGGACCCATACCTCACGCTGTCTACAAAAACTACTTCAAAATGGATCAAAGACCTGAATATAAAGCCTAAAACTATAAAGTTCATAGAAGAAAAAATAGGACCAACACTTCAGACCTTAATACATGGCATTAACAGGATACAAACCATAACCATCAACGCACAAAACCCAATAGATAAGCTAGATAACTGGGATCTTCTAAAAATCAAACACCTATGCTCTTCAAAAGACTTCACCAAAAGAGTAAAAAGAGAACCTACACACTGGGAAAAAATTTTTGGACAGTACAAGTCAGACAAACGTCTAATCTCCATAATCTACAAGAAAATCCAACACCTCTACAACAAAAAGACAAATAATCCTATTAAAAAATGGGCAAAGGAAATGAACAGACACTTCACCAAAGAAGACATTCAAATGGCCAACAGACATATGAGGAAATGCTCGCGATCACTAGCCATTAGAGAAATGCAAATTAAAACCACAACAAGATACCATCTTACCCCAGCATTACTGGCACGAATCGAAAACACTGGAAATAACAAATGTTGGAGGGGCTGGGGGGAGATGGGAACTCTCATGCCCTGCTGGTGGGAATGCAAAATGATACAACCATTTTGGAAAATGATATGGCGCTTTGTCAGAAAGCTAGAAATAGACATACCATTCGATCCAGCAATCCCACTCCTAGGAACATATCCTAGGGAAATAAGAGTCGTCACTCGAATAGACATATGCACACCTATGTTCATGGCAGCATTGTTCACAATAGCAAAATGATGGAAACAACCTAGATGCCCATCAGCAGATGAATGGATAAACAAACTATGGTACCTACACACAATGGAGTACTATGCAACGAGAAAGAACAATGATGAATCTGTGAACCATCTCATAACATGGATGAAACTGGAGGACATTATGCTGAGTGAAATAAGTCTATCACAAAAGGACAAATATTGTATGAGACCTCTACTGTAAAAAGCCATGAAAAAGTTCACACACAAAATGTAACAATCTTTGTTGGTTACCAGGGATGGGAGGGGTGGGGGGGAAATACTAAATAGGCAATAGGTAAGTGGTATCTTGGGTGAAGCGTGAGATAGTACACAATGCAGGGGAAACTAACACAACCTGTACAAGGAAAGATTATGGAAGCCCCATAGACACATCCAAACTCCCTGAGGGACTGAATTGCTGGGCGGAGGGCTTTGGGGACCATGGTCTCGGGGAACATCTAGCTCAATTGGCATGACACAGCTTATAAAGACAATGCTCTACATTCTACCTTGGTGAGTAGTGTCTGGGGTCTTAAAAGCCTGTGAGCGGCCATCTAAGATACTCCACTGGTCTCATCCCTTCGGGAGCAAGGGAGAATGAAGAGAACAGGATACAAGGAAAAGATTAGTCCAAAGGACTAATTGTCCACAGCTACCAAGGCCTCCACCGGACTGAGTCCAGTACAGCTAGATGGTGCCCGGCTACCACCACTGACTGCTCTGACCAGGATCACAACAGAGAGTTGTGGACAGAGCTGGAAAAGGATGTAGAACATAATTCTAACTCACAAAAAAAAAAAAAAAAAAAGACCAGATTTACTGGCCTAAAGGAGACTGGAGAAACCCTGAGAGTATGGTCCCCAGACACCCTTTTAGCTCAGTGGTAAAGTTATCTCCAAGGTTCACTGTTCAGCCTGGGAGTGGACAGCCCTGTACAACCAAATGAGAGTTACGAGGTACAGGAGTCCAGTGACAAGGGCCAGAAGGCAGAAAGGGACAAGGTAGCTGGTGATAGGGAACCCAAGGTTGAGTAAGGATATTGTTGATGCGTTGTGAGATTGTTAACCATTGTCATGGGGCAACATTTGTAGTAACTGTTAAATGGAAACTATTTGTTCTGTAAGCCTTCATCTTAAGTGAGAATAACAGCACAATTGGAAGAGCGTAGTCAATGTCACTGAAGTGTGCATGTAGAAAGTTTTGAAATGGTGTATCTTTGGCTATGCGTATTTTCACCAAAGAAAAGGTTGAGAAGTTAGAGTGTTGACATGTTGTGGGGTTGTTTACCAATGTCATAAAACAATATGTGTACTACTGTTTCCTGAGAAACTATTTGTTCTGTAAGCCTTCACCTGAAGTACAATAAAAAAAATAGAAAAAATTAAAAGAAAGATCAGCAGTTTGAATCCACCAGCCACTCCTTGGAAACCCAGTGGGGCAGTTCTACTCTGTCCTACAGGGTCGCTATGAGTTGAAATCGACTTGATGGCAATGGGTTTATATTGGATTTGTAGGGAAAATTCGAAACATTTGGAAACCCTGGTGGCGTGGTGGTTAAGAGCTATGGCTGCTAACCAGAAGGTCGGCAGTTTGAATCCACCAGTCACTCCTTGGAAACTCTATGGGGCAGTTGTATTCTGTCCTGTAGGGTCGCAATGCGTTTGGTCTGTTCTTGTTTTTGTTTTTGTTTTTAATCATCCTAGGAGGTATGACACTGTTATTCCAAATATCAGCAGGGTTACCCATAGTGGACAGGTTTCAGCAGAGCTTCCAGACTAAGACGAACCAGGAAGAAAGACCCGGTGATCTTCCAAAAATCAGCCAATGGAAATCCTATGGATCACATCAAAACTTTGTCCAGTATAGCGGTCGAAGATGAGCCCACTAGGTTGGAAGTCACTACTGGATGGCCGTGACAATAGACTCAAACATGCCAACCATCAGGAAGATGGCGCAGGACTGGCCAATGTTTCCTTCTGTTATATGTAAGGTTGCCATGAGCTGGGGCTGGCTTGACAACAACTGACAAAACAACAAAGTGCACCTTGAGGTTTTGTAAAGGTATACTCAGAAGAAGAAAGAACTGTTGTTAGTACATTCTTTATTATGCTTTTATCACGAAACATATTACTGTACTGTTAAGGCAGAGTTCAATTTTAGGAACTCTATTCATGGCTTTTAGGGATAAGAGAACTCGGCAAGAGAGTGTGGCTGTAGCAAACTGGAAGTGAGGTTGTAGCCAACAGGAGGTAGTATGTTCTAGCCAGCCCCTGTATCTCCTTCCGCTTCGCCATCTCCTCCCGCTTCGCCATCTTGTGTTGCTTCGGCCTGGTATCATGTTACACTTTTCTCCGTCATAGAAGGTTCTGGCCTGAGGCTAACTGACTTTCAAAGTCAACGAATACAAAGACTGACACTTTCATCATTTCTGCTTTATGTGCACGACTCCAGGGAAGTGCTAAGACAATTCCTCCTAGGTGCAGAACGGTGCAGAATGTGAGTTTTCTATGTGTTTTGCTCCCTTTAAGGCTAATTTGCATGTTCCTGGCAAGTGAAGGGGAGAATATAGACAATTATCTTGATATTCTAAAAAGAGGCTCATTTACAATATCAAAAACCTAAGAATTTTTTCATTTGAATTATCTCAATTCTGCATTGATGTGGATGGAATCTGAGATGCCTTCTGGCACATAATACAAGCCAACTACAAATCAAAGAAGCAAAAGGTATGTGTTATGTATCCCACTTTGTAGAAGATTAGGAATGGGTTATTTACAATCCATCTTTCCTCAGTAGCCCTCTTGGGTTACTTAAGTGTCCAGAAAATACTGACATACATGGGAAAGTAAGAGTCTTTCAGCTCAATTTCAAAGACTTCTATTAGTCATAGGATGTTGGGTTCTTAAGTCTTCAGGGGAGGGAAGAGAAGCAAAATTCTGGCTGACTTTTGTGACAGTTCTAAGTCCATAATGACTCAACACCTACGTTTCTGACAGCTGAGGAAACAGTGGGCTCTCCTCCCACTTCAGCATTTCTTCTCGGCTGCTCTTGATCTATCCCCTTGGCCTAATTTTCTGCTCTTTTTGTCTTTTTTGCCCATCCCTTTGTTTCTGCCTACACCACCTCCTCTTTTTCCCTCCCAGTATTGTCTGTCTTCTAAGTCTTCCTTCTTCTCTTCCACTTGGAAAGGAAGAGGGAAAAGTAGGGGAGAAGTGTCCTGTGACTCTCAATCCTGTCCCTCCTGGGACAACAGGGCAGCTCAGAGTTGCACTTGAGATCAATGACCTTCAGCATTCTTCCTAGGACACCTTGGAACTATTCTAAAGACCACAAATGCCAAACCATTGTAGGGCTTCAGCCTAGCTGCCCACCGGATGAGCTTCTAGAACTTCTGCTTGTTTGTCTGCCCACAGCCATTTCTTCTGGCCCTTCCCAGACTGTTCATGAATCTCAGATTCATCCAGTGCCTTCCTCAAATCTTTTCCTTTACCATTGCCCATCTCTTCTGGTCCCCTCACATTTGAATTACCTTTAGCTTCAGCCCCTCCCAAGTCTTTCAGCACGGTGTTTCAAGATTAATTTTCTTACACCCATTCCTGGGGGCAGTGGTGGTAGAGCGGTAGAACTCATGCCTTCCAGGGGGGAGATCCGGCTTTGATACGTAGCCAGCACACCCCATGCTCAGCCACCACCCATCCCTCAGTGGAGACTTGCGTGATGCTATGATGCTAAACAGGTTTCAGTGGAGCTTTCAGACTATGATGGACTAGGAAGAAAGGCCTGGAGATCTACTTCTGAAAATCAGCCAGTGAAAACTATGGATCACAGTGGTCCAGTCCTCAGCCGACGATGAAGATGGTGCAGTTCCAGCTCCATCATGTAGAGGGCCACCATGAGTTGGGGGCCGGCTGGATGGCAGGTAACAACACCCACTCTTGTTGAATCAGGTACAGTTTCTGAAGCCTGGAATTCAAGGTACTCTGACAACTGGTTCTGTGTTTGTATGTTTAATTTATTATTAATTCTCCAAATAAATTCACTTCTCCAGTGATACAGCCTTAGCACTCCCCCCAAGGAATGGTGGTGTTGTCTCTACTTCCCTGCCTTCCAGCTTCTCAATTTCCTCTTTCTGATCCAGCTCCCTCTCTCGCTAAAGTGGCTTTTAGTTCCTGCCCGTAACAGCAGTTCTACCCCCAAGTTTGTTAAGTAGCAACATTCTTTTCTACACAGTCTATCTCTTGGTAAGGTCCTCTGTAGACTGTTAATACTTCTAGTATTTTGCCCTTTCCTTCACGAACCAATTTAAAACTCCTTAAAAAGAGACACTGGCTCTTTCTGCTATGTCTCCTCCACAGCACACAGCACAAGAACTGGGCATTTATTAGATATTTCATATTTATTGATAGTTCGCTGGGGCCTCCCTGACCACGGATATCTGTTGTTGGTGTTGTTAGGGGCTCTTGAGTCGGTTTCGACTCAGAGCGACACCGTGTACAAGAAAATGAAACCCTGCCCGGTCCTGCACCATCCTCGTGATCACGCTGTGACTGAGCTCATTGTCACAGCCACTGTGTCAGTCCATCCCGTTGAAGATCTTCCTCAACCACTGATACCTAGATAAGGTGATCTCATAGTCTTAATTCAGTGGGTTTTCAAAGTCCGAATCCTCCCCTGAATTCTGCAGGTTCTGTGGGAACTTTGTGATCACTTCCAGGCGAGTTGCCTTCTCCTGCAGAATGCTGACCCAGATAGGAAACCCTGCAAACAAACCAAAACCCACTCACACAAACCATGCAAGTCTACCCGGACTTACTGAAAACTTAAGGGGGAAGTGGAAGAAATATTTTTGCCACGTATTCTGCAATGGAAACCCATTCAAATCAGACAGTTGGCACATGGGGTCCCACGGCAGCCCCATACCAGGAACTGCATTGGTGCCCTGGCCCTTCACCCATCTAACGTACTGCCTCATGCCCTTTGCACAGACTACAGCCCTCTCCCTCCCTTTTAGCCTCCCTCCCTCCATTTCAAAAGTAACCCCCAAGCTCTCCCTTGTCCCCAGAAAAACACAAACTACCACCTTCTATTTCCTCCCACTTTGTCTGCAGAGCACCTTACCTCTTTCTTTGTGCCAGGCACCTGCTGACATTGTTGTTTTTAGGGTCTTTCCTATTACCCCAATAGCTTATCAAAGTATTTTCTCAGAAAGTTCCTTCTCTCATTGGAAATCTGGCACAGCTGTTAGAATAATAACTCTTTTCTTCTTTTTTTACTTTGCCTGTAGCCGTCGAATCAATTCCGACTCATAGCAACCCTGTAGGACAGAGTAGAACTTCCCCATAGAGTTTGCAAGGAGCACCTGGTGGATTCTAACTGCTGACCTTTTGGTTAGCAGCCATAACTCTTAACCACTACGCCGTCACGTTTCCTTTTCTAGTTACGCTGAAATATTTGTTTACTTCAAGGGCTGCTAATTTTCAGATTTCTTCCTGGTCTTCATCTCTCTTTTGTTAAACTGTTATATGTCATTACTGAACTACTTCCATTGTTTATTTAAACACCACCACCCCCCCTTCTTTTTTATCCTCAAGATTTCTTCCATGTGCTCTTTCAAAAAGGCCCTTATTCTTGACCTCTAGAACCTTGGATTTGATTCAAGTACTTTCCTCAAAGTAACCTTTTCCTTCTCAAATGGATAAGACTGGGAAAACTGAGCTATCAAAACTGCCAGCTACTTCGGTCTGGATTACTTGTTTTATTTAGTTTGCTTGAGTCAGAATCCACTCAACGACAATGGGTTTGGTTTGTTTTTGGAGGCAAGTACTTCTGCGTGTCAGCTGATAACGTGATCAATACTTAACAAATAAAAATCACTCGTCATTCACAGCATGAGGACTCAGCAGCTACAGCTGTGCGCCCCTGACTTTTTAAGTCAGTGTGTGTCTGTCACCTTCTAATTTTGTTCTTCACCACCCATTGGTCAGTTTCAGTGGTGCTTCCAGACTAAGACAGAGAAGGAAGAAAGGCCTGGCGATCTGCTGAAAATGAGGCAATGAAAACCATGTGGACAACAACAGAATATTGTTGGATAAAGTACTGAAAGATGAGCCCCCTAGGTTGGAAGGCACTCAAAATAACAGCAGTCAAAACAACGAACTCGAGTAAACCATGATCACCAAGATGGCTCAGGATCTGGGTTCTGATGAGAATGATCTCACTGGCTGGCTGTGAGACTTGAGGCAGGTTGCTCAACCTCTCAGTCTCGGTTTTCTCCTGTATAAAATGGGCATGTTGTAATTGCTAGCCACCACAGCCCTATTCATGATGACCCCGTGCAGAAAAGAACAAAGTGCTGCTTGGTCCTGCACCATCCCCGTGACAGGTTGTGGAACAGGTCATTGGGATCCATAGGATCTTCACTGGCTCATTTTTGGAAGATCCCCAAGCCTTTCTTTGTTGTGCATCTTAGTCTGGAAGCTCTGCTGAAACCTGTTCAGCATCACAGCAACATACAAGCTTAGGGTGATAGATAGGTGTTGGCTGTGCATGAGATGCATTGGCTAGGAATCAAACCCAGCTCTCCTGCACAGGAGGTGAGAATTCTACCACACGGCTGCCGTTAAATAGGCATAGGGATACCAAAGAGTAACAATGGAATACTGTTGGATACAGGAGGGTCCAAGCCCCTACCTGGGCTACTTGGGGACATGGTGTCTGCATTCTACAGGGGAATTACTGGCCACCAGGCAATGCCCTGGCTCTGGTCCCTGTACTCCTGCTCCTGCGTGCCCAGTCCAAGGCAGGGGGAGGGCGCATGTGTGATGGCAAACGGCTGGCTGTGTCTGCAGCAGTGCCCCAATTAATCCCACTGTTGACAGCTCTGGTGCCACTCCCTCCCAGCATCCTGAGTCCCAGGGCTGGGACCCTGCAGGAGCCTTTCTGTGTTCTTTCAGGCCCGCAGCTTCCTTTTCCTCTCGAATCCTGCCCGACAGCCACTTTTCTGGGAATTCTTCAGATGTTGGGTGCTCCGAGGTTTCCATGTCTTGTTTTTGAGTACAGGTAGGTTGATTGGGTTCTAAAAACGTTTCCAGTCCTTCTTAGGGACTTCGTGGGTGGGAGGGGGAGGGGGTGGTGTCCCCTCAGTTGACATCATAGCACATATGTATCACAGTGCAATTTTAATTTCTATTGCTTTTGGTTACTAGTGGGTTTGAAAGCGCTGTTTACGCTATTCCTTTTCGAGGAGTAACATTTTAAACATCATCCCAATTGTAACTTAGATCCTTAAAATTATAGGAGGAAACAGGAGACCAAGGATGAGAAGTCAGATGACGACATCCAAATGTGACGTGAACAATGGTAGCCAACATCCAGTGATTATAATGGAAACGAAACTCTGGCAGCACAGTGGTTCAGAGCTCGCCTGCTAACCAAAAGGTCAGCAGTTTGAATCCACTAGGCGCTCCTTGGAAACCCTATGGGGAAGCTCTGCTCTGTCCTATAGGGTTGTTATGAGTCGGAATCGACGGCAACGGGTTTGTTTTTTTGTTTTATGGCCTGAAGCAGGCCACTTCACTTCTGGACGGCTCCTACAGATAAGTTCTTCTTTGAAACAACTCAAGATTTACCTTTCCTGGTAAAACCAAAAGAACAGTTGCCACAGAGTTGATTCTGACTCACAGCGACCCTGCAAGCATCAGAGCAGAACTGTGCTCCGCAGGGTTTTCAATGGCTGCCATCTTATGAAAGGAGATCGCCAGGTCTCCCGAGGTGCCTCTGGGTAGACTCAAACCTCCACCCTTTCCATCAGTAACTGAGTGCCGTAACTGTGTGCACCTCCCGGGGATTCCACTCTTTCTTGCTAGTTCCCACTTGTTCTTATACTTTCTCATAGTATCATACAGTATAGAGTTGATTCCTTTTTGGGGGCATATTATCAACATTAATGTTTTCTCATGTTTCGGGGCTGCAAATGTCTCACCTCTGACGGACTCCTTTGGAATGCTTATTATGCCGCCTCTTTATCAAGTGTGGTACCCAGTGTACAGCAGGGCAGATGCCTCCTTGTCGTGGATACTGTCTGTGCTAATACAACATTCCGTTGGTTGCTGACTCCTAGTATGTTCGCCCAAGCCCAAGCCCAAGCCCAAGCCCATTGCTGTCAAGTCGATTCCGACTCATAGCAACCCTACCAGACAGAGTAGAACTGCGGCTGGTGGATCTGAACTGCTGACCTTTTGGTTGGCAGCCAAGTTCTTAGCCACTGCGCCACCAGGGCTCCTGTGGTATGCTTGAGGGAACAAAAATATTTTTTCCCTTATATGTTTATTTCACTGTATTTCTACCAGCTGTGAACTTGGACAGTCATTTGTTGTTTTCTTTTCATCCAAGAATCTGACTTTACACTGTATCCCTATTACGTTTCATCTTGTGAGAGTCATTCCATCCACTCTAGGCTGTCAAAGTCTTCTGGATCCTGACTGCCATCCAGTACGTTAGCCCTCCTTCTCTGAGTTGTGACACTCCCAGATGAGATGACTCTGCTTTGGGCCCTCATCCAATCACTAGTAAAATGCAGAAGATAGAAAGCCAAGGGCCGAGCCTTCGAACACATTTCTCTAAAATCCAGGTCGTTTCAGAGAGAGAAAATGGATCACCGTGACCAGAAGATAAAGTAAACGGAGCATGTGTGCGCTGCCAGCACTGCCCTTAATTCAAAGGACCACACTTTGTAAAATGTGTAAAGGCAGGAGATTTAACATGTCCAATATGAGACTTACTCAAATAGGGCAGTCGCAGAGACCCCAGTGCCCCATCGTGGGACATCACAAGTGATCCTTCCTGCCCCCATTTTGCCCAGGTGAGCGTATAACCAAGTGAGGGGGAGGTCAGTCTGCAAAGTAGACCTGTTCTATGACTCTTCATCCACTTCTAGAACTGGGCAGTGTGCAAAGAGAGGATTCTGAAGAGGGATCCGGGGAGGAGTGTATCTATGGAGAAAGCTGTGCTCGAACACCCCTGCACCCCACCCTGCCTTCCCCTGCCACAGGTGTGCGCGGATGCCGGTGCGGGCACTGCCACGGGCGCATGCGGACATTGGGGCACGCACTGCCATGGGCACACGTGGACGTCTGTGCACGCACTGCAACAGCAGTGAACTTGGTCCAGGTTCACAACACTTACGTTCATAGCGCGATTACAGAATAATTGGACAAATAATCACCGACGGTCTTACTGTAGATTTACTCAGAATGATGCTTTTTTTCCCGTGTACTTTCATGCTATCAATACTCATTAGTGGCTCAGTGTAGACTTCTCTTCCCTGCAGGAGACCCCAGTTCCCTTTCCAGCCAGTGTACCTCGTGTGCAGCCACCACCCACCTGTTCGTGGAGGCTCACGTGTTGCTATGATGCTGAACAGGTTTCAGTGGAGCTTCCAGACTAAGACAGACTAGGAAGAAAGTTCTGGCAATCTACTTCCAAAAATAAGCCAATGAAAACTCTCTGGATCACAGCAGTCTGATCCCCAGTGATCATGGGGATGGTACAAGACTGGACAGTCTTCCACTGTGCTGTGCATGGGGTCACGATGAGTCGGGGGCTGACTTAACAGCAACTAACAGTAACAGCAATGGTATAGTTTCTAAACTAATACCTGAAGATACGTTGTTGTTCTGTGCCATCGAGTTAATTCCGACTCATAGTGGCCCTGCATGACAGAGTAGAACTGCTCCATAGGGTTTCCTAGGCTGTAAAGATTTCAGGACTAGATTGCCAGGTCTTTTCTCCCACAGAGCCACTGGTGGGTTCACACCTCTGACCAATCAGTTTGCAGCTGAGCGTGCTTAACCACTGTACCACCAGGGCTTCTACCTGAAGACACAGAGCTATTGTTTGTATTCATCATTAAATATTAAAAATATAAACCATTGTACATATTCAGACTATACAGGTTATAATATGGTAAGTAATGTTTTGACATTTTGGAAATTCAATAAAAACAGTATTTCACCAGCTTCAGTCTCTAGACTGTTATTCTCTAGAACTGTTACAATTTACAACAACATAAAAAATGCCTTCATACTTGTCTTTATCCACTCTTTTAAAAGCACCTCTAATAGTCAGTGATTCAACTATCCACATCCACATGTCACGATTAAACAGATGAATAAAGCGAGGCTGTTTGCTAATCCACTTGGATTTCTCTACTTAAAAAAAAAAGTATAGGGAGAATCTACCTTAAAATAAAACTATACAATGGAGAGAAATTTAACAAACTAGTCAACTCATGGTTATATTTTTTCTTTCTTTAAAGGTTTTTAAAAAAACTTTTTATAGCCTAGCCAAACTAGAAGAATAACAAATTATTTGTTCAACTGCCACTTTAGTTTTCCCATGTTTAGAAAACACCCCAAAATAAGTAAAAGGTAGAAATTCTTTAATACCTAATTTTGGTAACTTAAACTGCGTTTTCTTTCTATAAGATCAAGTGCAAATGGGCAGAAGTTCTGTGTTGCCACCAATTCTTTATTGAAACTGGTAACTTGCACATTTTATAGCAGAACAACAAAAATAATGTTCAATATATACAGCCTTTGTATGGACTATTTGACTATACACAAGGCAGAGTGAGAACACAATCTAATCTTCATAATAATCTGTGCACAAAAGACACCAAACAGACAACATGTGTGAACATTACAGTGAACTGACATCACAGGTCCAGTGAAAACTCAGAATACAAAACATACTCATCTATTGCAAATGGCATCTCCCTAAACAGCCAGACATCATTCAGTAGTAGTTTACCCGGAGTCTGAAGCAGAGATCTGTTGTGTGGTTATAAGTCTCTTAAGCGAGGCAACCTCTGCCGATAAGTTTGCTATCCCCTGCTTTAAATACAAATTCTCTGGGTCAGACACTCTGTAGACACCGTCTTTAATTTCAACCACTCCAGATTTGAAGCTGTTCTGGGTCTTGCCAATAAGTTCTTTTTGATGCCAGTGTTCTGATTTGAGAGACCAATCTTGGATGTTAGTCACCTGAACCGAGAAAGGAGTGAGAGCAGAATGTACCATATTCGGGGCGTTATGCTTTTCCAGTTCAAAATGTCTTTTTGATGTCATGTCGATAGCTGAGGACAGTTTCTGCGTGGCATCAAACTCACCGTCTAACGCTTCCACCTTAATCTGCATGGCTTTGCCTTTGATCCGAAGCTTGTGCGGCAACGCAGAAGAATTCACTTCTGGGACTTTAACCACTGTCGCGTGCCCACGTTTAAGTTCAACTGGAGAGTGGATGGGGCCCTTGGGAACCTGCTGTTCGTCTTCCCCATCGGATGACTTTCCGACCACCCCGTCATCGGTCTCTGATGTTCTTGGCGAGTTACTGGAGGAGCAGTTGACTTGTAACAGAGGCGGAGAGTGTGAGTAGCCAGGGAAAGAATTTCCTATGTAGTTCTGATAGATGGGCGTTGTCACCTCTCTGTCATCTCTCGCCTCTCTCGTATAGCTCTCCAACTCCATCGGCTCTTGTTTGATGATCTGGAATTTGTTTTCGGGACTTCTGCAGCTACTCTGAACAGGGCTCTCCTGAGTGTGTTCTACTGAGGACACCTCTGATCCGTCGGACAGAGACTGTGGGGAGTGCTTGATCACAGAAATACAGCTGCTGGCCACCATGGAGCGCTCATGCTCATCCACAAATGAGCTAACATTAGATTTGGAAGTCGGATAGTCTTGAAAGTACACAGCCGTAGAATTACTGAGTTTCTGAATCTCTTGAGCATATGCTGTGGAGCTAATTAAACCAAACTTTAGTTTCAGTGAAAGCAGTTCAGCCTTTAAAGTGGCGTTTTCCTCTCCCAGAGCGATCAGTTTGTTCTCTAGAACCAGGTCATTGAGTCGACGCTTCTCGCGGGACCTTTTGGCAGCTTCGTTGTTTTTCCGCCTTTTCTCCCAATACATGGCATCCTTCTTCTCGTCGGGAATGAACTCCCGCTTCCTCCGGCATGCTGAAGATTTGTTTTTCCCCACACTTCCTTCATTCAGTAGGAGGTCTTCCCCAGTCGTCAGGTCTTCAGACACTTCGGTTAGAGCAGAACTAAGGACCATCACCTTGTCCACATCACTACTGGTGTCAATTGACGCCTGCTCCCTTTTGACGGTCTGCATGGTTCTTAGCTGCATCAGAACCAGCCTTTACCTATATGTATGGTGGAGGAGAACAAACTATTGGCCCAGTGTTCTCAAACTCTTTAAAAACTGTGGTTCGAAATCCTTTCACATTCTTCCTTTCGCTTCTACAGTCCAGGATAAATCTCTCAGGCCCCTCTTGCTGAATGGAATAGGTGTCTTCCAGGTTATCTGCAAGACATTAAAAGAGACAGTTATCCACTTGATAGAGACTGATGATCAGTGAACACGGGACGAAGCTAAGCATTCAGGGTATACAGGTATCAACAAGACACAGTTCTTGCCTTCAAGGAGTTTACAGTCTCGAGGAGGAAACAAGTACCCAAATTACAACTATTAAAGCTGCAAAAGACAAATAACCAAGTAAGCTGTATCAGCCAGAGGGCTGTGTGGTTCAAGAGAGTGACAGAAAAGTATCTGCCATAGGAGACAGAGGAAGGCTGGATTTAAAAAGGCGAAATGGTTGGGCGTGGATGGGGCATTACAGGAAGGAAATGATAGACTGCCTATGGTTGATAAATTTTTAAATAATTCTTGTGCACTGTGATGCTTCTGAATAATTTTAGATAACATCTTATCACTGCAAAGCAAACAAGCTCACCTCCTAAAAATAACTTCACCAAGTAAACTCGTTTAACACCAGTACATGGATTGTATTTTTATCTCCACAAAAACTAAAACAAAGGCCACATACATGACTGAGTACTTGTAGTATTTTTAATCCAACCCTTAATGCAGACATAACTATGTCCGCCCCATCCCTGACTAAGTGACATGGGCTTATATCCCAGCTCCTTCCACCATGTGACTTGCCACACCCAAATGAAAAGGATTCTTCTAAATAAAGCCATCTCTTCCCAAGCATCTGTGCTATCAGATTCTTTTTTTCTGGTTCCTTCAAATTGATTTATCCAACAGTCATTTAAGATCGAAGCATCCAAAATGCTTTTTGTGGTCTTGAAACTTCTGTCATAAGAGATTTCAGTTATACAGTAACTTTGGACTAAAACAAACAGCTATGAGTCAAAGGAATTAGTGCATTCTTTTTTTTTTATTGTTGTGCTTTAAGTGAAAGTTTACAGTTCAAGTTAGTCTCTCATATAAAAATTTATACATACATTGTTATGTGACCCTAATTGCTCTCCCTATACTGACAGCACACTCCTCCTTTCCACCCCAGATTTCCCGTGTCCATTCAACCACCTTTCTGACCCCCTCTGCCTTCTCATCTCACCTCCAGACAGGAGCTGCCCATTTAGTCTCATGTATCTACTTGCTCTTAGAAGCACACTCTTCACGAGGATCATTTTATGTCCTATCAATCTTTGTCAGTACAGTGCATTCTTGAAAGCTAAAATTCATTTTAAACTGAGAGAATATGATTATGGAAAGAATTTTTCATTTTTAGTGACGAGTTTCAAAGAAAATACAAGAATTCAAAAACAGTACCATCTACTAGCTTCCTCTTCCACTGATGAAATATTTATAATCTGAATTTGGCTTGACATTTAGTTTGACGTTAGATAATAAACCCATTTCATGTTCCAATAACAATCTTTTTGTGGTGGATTATGGATCTGCTCCTAGATAACGGCTTCTATTTCCTAATTTTCATAAAGTAGATGTGATGAGACAAATCTTCATTCATGACTTTCTGTGTACAGTGACATTCTATCCTGCTGTATTAGAAAAGATTTGATGTGGTTTTTTTTTGTTTTATGTCGCTATTTCTTATGCATAGTTTTAGAATGACTAATGAAGTGAAGTTTAATTTTATCAGCTGGAAAAGCCTGCCGGCTTCTCTTGTCTTTTCCAGAAGGAGCAGAAGAAATGATTTAATAATTTACAGGATCATAACGAATAAGGTTTCATGCCACATTCCTGTCCATCAAACTAAGCCAACACGGTTAAAGGAACAGCTAGTCACAGCTTACTGAAATCCGGGAGTATTAACACCAAGTTTCTGTTTGGTTTTTGATGACAAAACTCTTAACGGGAAATGAATGGAAGGAATCTCTCATACAGTAGACAGTGATGTTTTAGAAAAGAAATCTTTCTAGTTACCCTTAGGAAAACAATACTACTGGCTGCATTTCCATTTAGGTTTCGTCTTCTAACATGAAAACTCATTTTTCTCTACATATTGAATGAATTCTTTCCTCCTGTGAAAGATTTCTATTCAGTAATTCAGGCAGGTCCCCACACCTAAAGTAAAATTAGCGTTGAAGCAAAGAATTAGGAATTCCAGCTAAAGGAAAACAATTACATTGATCTTTTGCAATGTGCCTCTCCAAATCGCCACTATATCTCAGATACTACCTTTTTTCTGATTATTTTTGTAATATTCTATGGTCCCTTCTCCAGTATCAGTTGCTGTCAAGGTTGACTCCAACTCATAGCAACCCCATGTGTACCAGGCCTTTTTTCTGAAGTGCCTCTGGGTGGACTTGAACCATCAACCTTTTAGTTAGCAGCTAAGCATGTTAACTGTTTGCACCACCCGGGGACTCCTAAAGTCCCTTACACACTATTATTCCAGGGATTTTCTTTCTCTTCCATGAACTTTTATTTGCCCCTTCCTTTAAAAAAAAAAAAAAAAAAATCACATTCCTTTCACATTCTTGCCTCACCTAGTTTGACAGTTATGCCTTGGAAATGCCCTACCATTCTGTCTGTTCTAGTCACTCTTCCTAAACATTTCATTATTTCTAGCCACATAGAATGAACTTCCTGGTTCAAAGGCATACACTATGTGTGTGTGTCTGTTGGGGTACGAGGCGGTGGATGAGGCAGCAGTGGTCACGTTGCGTAGGGAAAATAATTCTACTTCCAGTTCCATTTAACTTAAATATTCCATTTGTCTTACAGGTCCTTTAACCCATTTCTCCTAGGTGCCTGTCTTAGTCATCTAGTGCTACTCTAACAGAAATACCACAAGTGGATGGCTTTAACCAGTTTATTCTCTCACAGCCTAGTAGGATACAAGCCCAAATTCAGGGCGTCAGCTCCAGGGGAAGGCTTTCTCTCTCTGTCGGCCTTCTCATCAACGTTCCCCCAGACTAGGAGCTTCTCTGCGCAGGGACCCTGGATCCAAAGGACATGCTCTACTCTTGGCACTGCTTTCTTGGTGGTATGAGGTCCCCCTGTCTCTCTGCTCATTTCTCCCTTTTATATCTCAAGAGATTGCCTCAGGACACAATCCGGTCTAGTAAATTGAGTCCTGCCACACTAACACAACTGCTGCCCATCCTCCCTCATTAACATCATGGAGGCAGGATTTACAACATACAGGAAAATCACACAATACCGGGAACCATGGCACAGCCAAATTGATACACACGTTTTTGGGGGGACATAATCCATGACAGTGACTAAGTGCTATAAACCCACTTTATCATCTTTACAACTCTGTTGGTACATTCAAAACCTACAGAATGCCTTATTTCTTTTTAGTTAATCTTCTAGGAAGAAGAATTTTGAATTTCACTCCCTGTACCATAAATCTGAGATTCCTTCATCTACAAGTACAGAATATATTGTCTCTAGAGCTTGATTGGCAAAATCACTACATAATTGTCTTAGGATATTTTCTGCAATATTATTTATAAAATAATCTAGCAGTGTTGCAAAAGAGTGTATCAGGACCGTGAGATCATGTAGAGAGAGATGCTGATTTTGTACACTGTGTACCTTTCTACAAGCTTGTCTTGTATGTCCCAACTAGACTGCAAATGTTTCAGGGCAGAAATTAATGCATATTTATATCCTTCTGGCAACCAACTGAACCTATTACGGGCTCAACATCTGACTTGTAGTCATTTATCTAAGAGTTTTGTGACCAAAAAACTTTTGATACTTCTTTTACTTCAAATCAGTATTATTGTGTAAATCTTAAGGAAGATATTTTGCTTATTAACAAAGAGTGTCTCTTATTAATTGATTCATCCGACACACGCCGCACACCAACTGTGCTTCAGGCACTGAGTTAAACTGGGCGCATGTAAAGATGGAGGGAGAACCAGACTCTCAAGGTTCAAGGAACTCCCCGTCTAGGGTGGGAGACAAACATGATGTGGTACAGTGAATTGCTTTAATATAGCCCTCCGAGTCATGGTCTTGTAACTCCCACAAAATGACTGGGTGGGACTATGCAAACAAGGCACTTATGGCCTACCAAGGGGACTGGACAGCCTGCTAATAATGCAAATAAAGTGCATGGAACCCTTGCAGGGGATGGCACTATGCAAATAAAGTACCTGGAACCTTGTAGGGGATTGGTCAGTTTTGCCATCCTGCTAGGTTTAAAAAGAGCCAATCCCAGAGTGAGGAGGGGGGCCCTCACTACCCATCAAGAAGAAGAGCCAGGAGTGGAGCATATCTTTTGAACCCTGGGTGCCTGTGCTGAGAACTTCCTAGACCCAAGGGACTGAGAGAGGTGTAACACATGAGACAGCGAGAAGGAGCAGCAAGGATGGCAGAATACAGTGGCAGAAAAATGGTGGCAGCAGAACCAGGAGACCAGTGCGAGACAGCACGGTGGGCTTCCCAGCCTGCAGAACAAGGCAGCTACAGTGGGCATGCCAACCCATGGAACAAGAGAGCTGAGCGCCTTTGAACAGGAGGCTTCCTGGCAGAGTGGAGTGCCTCTGGGCACTTACTGGCAGAGCTAAACAGCTTTGTAACACTTGCCCGAACAGGGCAGAGGCCAGGCTGAGGGCTGAGGGCCAAGAGAGGAGGCCTGTCCTCACAGGGCCGAGAGGAGCCTGTCCTGAGGGACCTGAGAGGATCCTGTCCAGAGGGGGCCGAGGGGGGCCTGTCCTGAGGGGGCTGAGAAGGGCCTGTCCAAAAGGGGGCCGAGAGAACCCTGTCCTGAGGGGGCCGAGAGGAGCCTGTCCTCAGGGGCCGAGAGGAGCCTGTCCTCAGGGGCCGAGAGGGGCCTGTCCAAAAGGGGGCCGAGAGAACCCTGTCCTGAGGGGGCCGAGAGGAGCCTGTCCTCAGGGGGCCGAGAGAACCCTGTCCTGAGGGGGCCGAGAGGGGCCTGTCCTCAGGGGGCCAAGGGGAGCCCTGCACAGCTGAGGGAAGCTGAGAGAGCTATACTGCATCAAAGAAGGGAGACTTTGCCTACATGCTTCCTGATCCTGATCCCAGGTTGCAGCCTGTTGATTCTGATCCTGAGTTGTGCCCTGTTACTTCCCTAATCAACCCCACATCTGTGACTATGGTCTGTGAGTTCTGTGTGGCCATTACAACGAATTATTGAATCCAGCAGAGAAGTAGGGAGTGCCGTGGGAGGGACGGCTGGTGTCAGAACTGGTAAAGATGACAGAGAGAGGAGGCATGTGTGACCTCTGCCTCATAGGAATCGGCTTTGGGGTGATGTTGATGTTGATTTTCCTCTCTCCCCCTGAAGTCAGATGAGGAGGTCTGACAACACATCATTTTTACACACGAGAACAGTGGTAAGTGAGGCACGTGCAAGGAGTTACACCAACACAGGGCCTGTCACACAGCTTACGTGATTTCCAGCAGCACTGCTCTTGGTACTGTGATAATGACAAAAACAAAAACAGCTGCCATTTTCTGAGCCCTCCACCACTTGTCTGTCAGTCTGTCTTACTGTGGTGGCTTGGGTGTCGCTATGATGCTGGAAGCTATGCCACCGATATTTCAAATAGCAGCAGGGCTGCCCATGGTCAACAGGTTTCATCAGAGCTTCCAGACTAAGACAGACTAGGAAGACCGGCTGCTGATCTACTTCTGAAAATTAGCCAACGAACACCTAATGCGCACGTCATGAGGTGAGGTCAGTTGCTGGAGAAGGACATCAGGTTTGGGGAAGCGGAGGGCCAGTGAGGGTGAAGGAGGCTCTCGGTGAGACGGATTGCCGCAACAGCCACAAGGATGGACCCAAACTTGCCAGCAGCTGTGAGGATGACGCGGGACTGGGCAACATTTTGTTCTGCTGTTCATAAAGTCGCCATGAGTGAGGGTCGAATGGATGGCAGCTGTCTGTGTGTGTCCATCATCACTGAGCACTTGTTACCCAACAGGCACGGTGTGCCTGACCTGAGTTATTTTCTTAATCTTCACAACAGTCATTCTCAGACGAGAAAACTGAGGTTCAAAGAAATTACTTGCTCAAAGTCACACAGTTAAGACCCCAGCCCCGACCTGACCCCAGTCTGACTCCCTGGACGGTACCCTCTCCCGGGTTTCACAGGATTGTTCTAGTGGGTTCCAGGGCAAGGCATCTTCATTTACGTACAGATCCTTTTCTGTGTTACTCTTCTTCCTAAGTAGCAGACGCTCATTGAATACGTTACTGTGGGGGCTGTAGGCACTTTTAAATGCTGTCATATGTCAACAAGGTACCACCTAGAATTTTTCTCCAGCTTTCTAAAAGTTGTTTTATATCCTAAAAGTATGAATTAATGAATTGAGACATCATCTCACTAATTTCCACACCTCTGCAAAAATTTTGGAGTCCTGCTCGTGCAGTGGTTAGGAGCTGTGGCTGCTAAACCAAAAGTCAGCAGTTCGAATCCACCAGTCGCTCCTGGGAAACCCTATGGGGGCAGTTCTACTCTGTGCTATAGGGTCACTTGAGTCAGAATTGACTCGATGGTAACAGGTTTGGTTTGGGCTAAAATTTTAATCCCCTGGAAACTCCATTTATGCTAAAATAAATAAAGGAACAGAAAAGATTATAGCTATGGAGGCATCTATAATACACATACATATATGTATGTACATATAAAGGCGGAGTGATTTTCCCAAGCTCACGCAGGAGTTAGTGGCAGAGATGGGCCCTAGAATTTATTTATGTCCCTCAACAACGAACTTTTAAATTAATTAAGGTGGAAGCAATGGTGGTTTACAATGCCTTCGGAAAACATCAGTATTTATGCTGAACTAATGACTTCATTTCAAACTCCAATATTTTCCCTTATGATTAATTTAACAATGACTTCATCTGTGCCTCACAGTTCAAATCAACATTTAATGCTGTGGTCCATTCATCAGCACTTAAGCTTTTTTTTTTCTTTTTTCTTTTTTGGTGAATAATTGACACTGAACGCCAATTCTATGATGTTAGTGTATCCGGCATGATTAACTTCTTTATACCTGTTAGATCATATTACCGTTTCTTAAAAACACAAACAAAAATCAGAAATTTAAGCGTAGGAGTTCTCACACGCCAACTGATATGGTCTTCCATAATGTAGAGGTGCCATCATTATACAGTGAGACCTGTGAGAGCTGGAACTCGACTGGATGGCCTTGTTTTTCTTGGTCTCACAAGTTTTCTGCTTTTGACAGGGTGTGGTCTTGCCACTTTTCTATCGCTCATTTTAATGGAAAATATCTGTGTTTCCTTCTCTGGCCTGTTTCCACCTTGCACAGGTCCAGCTTTTGCAGGTTTTACTGTATATCGCTAAAATTTACTTTAATTTTTTTTATAGTACAGCTCTCTGTTTTTACAACCATGAGTTATATGCATAAGCCTGCGTTTTTTTAAGTGTATTTAAGTCAAATGACCTGAATATTGCCTCTAATTAAGATTAGGATTTGATTAAGAAAATTCTCTAGAAGAATAAAACTTTATGACATAAATTCTAAACCAAAATTTATCTTTGGGGAGTTACCTAACTACTTGTTTATAATGACAGCCTGTTTCATGTGATCTCTCAGAGAAATGATTTTTTAAAAAAAAATTATATTGTGCTTTAGGTGAAAGTCTACAGCTCAAGTTAGCTTCTCATTCAAAAATTTATACATATATTGTTTGAGAAATAATGTTTTACAATTCAAACTCTTTACAAAAAAAATTAAAAGAAGAAACATTTTGTTTTCAAGTGTCCAAAATGTTACTAATAGTTTAGACATCAACATTTATTACGCAAACATTTTGTTATTATCTCTTTAAAGAAAAGTTTTATTGCAAATTGCTTTTAGTCTATATTTTGATTTTCAAACATTGTCACTACAAGATGGAATATACCATTTGATCTGCCCCATGATTTGGGAACATTTAATAGAAATGTGTAACTTTCCTTCTACTTTCTCAGTGCTTTATTTACTTTCCCAGAGGTATAGTGCAGATAACATTAAAGGAAAAAATTCTTTTCAAGGTAAACCTAAGTTACGTTAAACTGTAACCTATCTGCACTAGGCAGCTGCTGCTTGTTTGAGATAAATGCCACTTTCGTGAAAAAGTACAATGAATCACTCCACAGCTCTTTACACGTTTAAACTATTAATACTAGCAAAATGTTTAATCTATATTTTCTTCCTATGGGTAAAAGCCATATCACGATTGCTTCACTGTTTTAACCCTTTTTACAGATTTAAAAAATCTATAAGCAGAGCCAGAATAAGGAAAGAACACTCATGTACAATCAAGAGGAGATGAAAAAACTCAGTAAAAACTCGGGATTTCCAAGAGGATTTTCTAATTACACTGAAAAGTAAAAGGCTTTTTAAACTAAGAAAGCTTCTGTTAAACCTTTCTAAGTGCCAACTAAATGCCTCACATTAATAATATAATTCTTCCTCTAATAAGTAGCATCTTAGGCCGGGGTTCTCTAGAGATGAAAGACCAGTGAAGCGTATATCCAAGGAAATAGCTCACGCGGCTGTGGAGACTGGCAAGTCCCAAATCCGTAGGTCAGGCGTCAGGCTGGAGGCTTCTCTAGACTCAAGTGGTTGGCAGGGGCTGATGAACTCAAATTGGCTGGTCAGACGACAGGCTGCTGGCCCACGGGGCTACGGAAGCTGGTGAATCAGGTCAAATGGTAGGCTGTTGGCTCATAGGACTGCAGAAGCTGGCGAATCCCAGAATCAGCAGGTCAGATGGCAGGCTGCTGGCTCAAGTCCCAAGAACCAGAGGTCAGATGATGACAAGCTGGATGTGGCATCCAGAGCAGTAAGCTTTGCCAGAACACCTACATGTATTGGGTGCAGGCCACACCCCCAAGGAAACTCCCTTTTCAACTGATTGGCTGCTCACATTAGATCACAAAAAAGGAAGATGACTACACCGTTACGTTAACTTCCAAATTATATCATTACGTAACTGTCAAACTACATCCTTACATAACTGGCAAACCACGGAGAATCACAGCCCAGCCAAGTTGACACATAACATTAATAATCACAAGTAGTTCACCACAGAGTCAGAGAGAAATGTATACTTGATATCAACACACAAACAGACTCTCACACTTTGCCAAAATATATCTTATCATAGCAACAAATTGACCAGTTTTACTATTTGCGTTAACTGTAAATAAACGTATCAAAATCTGATCAACTTCATGATACATAAAAATATTTCTGGTTTCTTGCTCTTGGCATCCTGAGCGAAGGACTATGTGAAAATTAGATTCAAACTCAACAAATATTTGGTGACAACACTGTGTTATAGCACTGATGTAATTTAAGAAATCGAAGTATGAAGTAGTATAACACAACATTCTTTTATAAAAGAGGCCCGTGTTTACATTGCAGAATGAAAATATCCAAAGATAGCACATAGTAAATGTATACCCAAAAAACAAACCCATTGCCATCAAGTTGATTCCGACTCTCAGCAACCCTACAGAACAGAGTAGAATTGCCCCATAGAGTTTCCAAGGAGCACCTGGTGGATTCAAACTGCCAACCTTTTGGTTAACAGCATAGCACTTAACCACGACGCCACCAGGGTTTCCAAGTAAATGAATAGACACTAACATATCGAAACCATTAACTGCATGGCTTGAGAAATCAAGAAAAAACGGTCCTCAATAAATAATGAGAGTGATTTGGGGGTGAGGGGGAATGGAATAGCAGTACATTTAATTTTTATTGTGGTGAAAAATATGTAACAAAACACTTGCCATTTCTACCATTCTTATGTGTAGCAATATGTTTTTGAAAATCTACAGTCACTTCAAAATGGAGACCATTGATTTTCTTGAAAGTTTCAGGAAGATAATTTGTCAGTCTAGCAACTAATCGGAAATCTTCAGGGAGGTCAACGGTCACAGAATCACCCAGTCATAGGAAGTCTTGCAGTGGGTAAGTAATACTGGGACACACACAACACGGGAGTCACAATGACACCAAATGGTATGGGTTCAGGGGCAGGTATGGGTAGGGTAAGGTACAGAAAGTTCTCGAATACTCCTAACGATACTGAAGAATTATGCAAGTCTCCTCAGCTTTACTTTTTAATTTCACATTGACTTTCTTTCCCAGCAGATGATTTTAAATGTTATTTACTTTACTATGTGCTTATGAATAGAGTGGATTTTAAAAAAAGAGATGAAATAGGCTATCTTAAGTGTTTATTTGAAGGCTACTTAATTGTAGTTTAAGATCCCTAGAAAGTTAATTAATAAAAGACACCCCGTTCTTACAACTAAAAGACTTACAAAAAACCCCATTCTGAGCCCACTGCAACTGAGTCCTCAAAGCACAGATTATTAATGAACAGCATCTAGTAAATCCTGACTAACCCTTCTTATCATAAAAACAAGCTTATGCTCTCGAATTAAAACCATATGAGAAACAGTATTTTTTTTTTTTTTTTAATGACTGGAAGGTTATTTGCGAAGAAATTTGAGAGATAATTACAGGGGGTGGTAATAAAAACTCATTTTGAAACTGAAAAACTCTTATGTAATGTCTGTGTTCAAAGGTCAATATCTTTCAACATTTTCATGTAACTAGTCCAATCTGGATAAAAATCAACTCAAACATAATTTAGAAAAATAACAGGATATCAAACAATGTGTTAACCCTGTTAAATAAAGACATAACTTACAAAAACAGAAATGAGTATTAAAGGACATTTCAATTATACTGTTTCTGCCGTATTTGGAACCAAATCCCAAGGGTGTCCTCGTTCCTCAATACGAATGAAAAATAAACCACTGTTAACAGGAGCAGTGCCATCTGGATTACAATCGAAATGAGGTACGTGTGATCTGAACTCGGTAAAAATAAAAACGAGGCAGTGACGGCACCTTTTCCGTTCCATAGCTGCAATCACATTTCCACCTCATAACTGACAGCCACAGCCTTGGCAAGGTCAACCAGAAACATCCACTCAGGTGGTGAGTCAGGCGCATTGCTCCACATCAGAAAGGGCTCTAACAAAGGGCTTTAATTTTCAGGTGGTTGCATCACAGTGATGTTATAATTGCACTTCACCAGGATAAGCCTTTAACACAGAAGAGGAAGCTGTTTCAAAAACTGCAGTGAGCTTGCACTGACCTCACGGAAAGGACCCAGATGGAATGGGGGTGTCCCCCGCCCAGCTCCCTCTGCCCCATCCCCTTCTCAGTCTCTGTGACCCTGGGCTGCTCATCAGGTTCTCTAAGCTCCCACGTCTTCATCTGTAAAACGGGGATGATAGTAAAGCATTCAGCACAGTGCCTGGCACAGGCGTGGTAACAGTAAATCTTAGCCCTAAACTCATTTTCTAAGGGATAATCAGTATCGAGGCAACAATGACGATTAGTTCTAGGCCCTTTTAGCTTTTCATGATTCTTTGCAAAGTTTTGGGTTAAACGAAATGAAGTTTTCTCCTGTATTAGTCAAAACCGTCAAATATTGGCCGTTTCACAGGGTTCAACCTGTTGTCAAGTGAAGAAGCTAAGGACAACCCCTTCAAGATAGCTTAAGTGTAGGTTCTAACCAGCCTCTGCTGATCTCAGGATCATAGAATTTTATTAGATGCAGTGATGACCCAGGCGGAAGAAAATGAGTCACACAAAGGTTAAGTGAACTGGAAAAAGCTAAACTGTTTGGCACTTTTTACATTATTCCAGCTGTCATCAACATCTCCTCTCTGTGCCTTAAAACAGTTCCCTCAAACACTAACTTGGTAATTTGGGAAGCTGGAGGTTCTGCAATGCTGTGAAGAGTTTCCTTCAAACTTAAATTAACATTGAATGTGATGGCAAACGGTTTTGAGAAAAATAAATTAGTCATTAGCTGAATAAAAAAGTATTTAAAAAATATCTTTAATTACAGGTGTAATATCCTTACTGTTATCGCAGAGATACTTAGGTAGAGAAAAATGAAGGTGGGTATGTATATTTAGAAATAAAAATTCTAGGTCCTGGTCAATTACATAGGAAGAATTTATTGAGTCCCTAACAGCTGCCCACCTGAACAGGTTTTATTTCCTCAGTTTACCCTTGAGGCAGACGGAAGTCAGGGCAGCGCCAAAGATTACAGGGTGGCAAGTGGCAAGACTAGGGCTTTTCTGAGCTCAGAGCCTGCGCTCTCTGCTTCTGGCCAAAATGTGTTTCCTAAGTACTGAAAGTGGCCTGTAACTCAACAGAGAGAGTGATTAGGGACGGGGGGTGTCGATATAGGATCCCATGCAAGCCAAGTTTTCAACAAAGAGCAGGCTGCACGGATGCTTTCAAAGGACATCTGGGTTGTTTCCATGAATTCACTCTGAATTACCGCACGAACCCCATCGTGAACACTTGGGGGTGACAGGGGTGATGAAAGTACCTGTTAATAGTTTCACACTAGGACATTGGTATCTACGTGGGCGTTCTGATATTTGTTTCATCTATTTTGAGCTCCACAGAAACCAAAGGTTCAAAACAAAAATCAATTTAACTGGTCACAGTAAAATTGAAGCTCACTTTCTCATCACCATCAAGATTTGAGCGCCCTCACCCCCCATTTCTGTGGCCTTTTAAGATTTAGAGATTTTCTTGGGTCTTTTTAACTCAACAAAATCGAGAAGTGCTGGGCTCTGAAACGCACTGAAGACTTCTGCAACAAAGGTGTTCGCCGGTGTCCAGAACCTCGCTCTGCAGGAGGAGTGGGCTCGGACCCCGGGATGTGGCCCTCGGAGGGCCGCCCCAGCACCTAACCTAACGCCCAGAGAGGCGACCTCTGCTCCCCGCTCGGGCTGCCCTTCTCCTCCCCCGTCCCTCCGCTCGTCCCCTCCACGGACGAACCTGGAGCGCACACCCCACAGGACGCGCCCAGGGCCGCGCCTCCCAGGGAGCCCCCAGGCCCTACCTGGCGCGACCCCCATGCGGCGACACCGCGAGACCCGCTTCCCGCCGGGTGGGTGGCGCAACCGGGCCTAGGCGCCGCCAGGAGCCCCCGCGCCAGAACAAAGGAATGTGGGGAGGGGGACGGAGGAGGAGCGCAGGCCAAGGTCCAGCCCCCGGGCCGAGCACGGGCGCTCCCCGGGTCCCAAGCGAGGTCCCCTGGCCCACCACCACCAGACCACTCCCCTAGCCCGCATGTCCCAGCCGCGGCTTCCCACAGATCCCACAGGCCCGCCGGGAGGGAGGGAGGGGCGCGCCGGGGACTGCGCTGACTCCACGCCGGAGGTCGCCATCGGAAGGTGGCGCTACGGGGCCCCTTACAGGCCCGGGGCTCCCAGCCCCCAGCTCGCAAAGTCGGTCGGGGTCTGGCATGGAGGAGGGCGGGGGTCACACCTCAAGCATTATCAGCTTCTTGGAAAACAACTCTAATTATCATAAGTAATTTGTTTTAAAAGTGAATCTCTAAAATACCCCCCCCAAAAAAACCCCGCACTTTTTGTTACATTAGAAAAAATTCTGTCATTGACACATCATCATATCCCTATATTCACACCGAGTTAGTCCAAGAAGATAGTTAACATCTGGGATATATACAGATACCTAGATTCAAATTCATATATTCTCACATGATTTAATAAAAACCAGGCTATCCAGACAAAAATACAGTCTACTAACCTATATCTGTTTCCCATAAATCATACCTGGTCTGGGGAAAAACATTACGACGTGAAGTAAATACTTTTGACCTCATTCGCTGTTGTTATTTACAAAGCTCAGAGCAGAAAACGGCACTTGGCCATTCCCCGGCGTTCTCAGAGAAGAACAGCAGTATCCGAAAATGTCCTTTAAAAAGAGAAATGCGAGCCAGCATCCAGCAAATCACCGGGCTCGGTGAAATAAATACCTTCCTAAAAATACAATCTTATCAAAAGGTCTCCGAAGGCGTGGAGTTAAAAACTACAGCAAATGGCCTTGAACTTGGATTTGCGCACAGCTTCGGAGAAAACACCAGAAATAGCACGGCGAGGCCACAATTGTTAAAATGTGTGAGTTGGGGCTAAATTTAGAAGCACGCACATTTCATTTAGGGTAAAAGACACATTCCGCAGCCTAAGCAAACTCAATGCTTCCCCGGTTGTCTACTTTCCGGTTTAAAACATTTTTGGGGGGCGGAGGGGGGCGGGGGGCGGGACTGTTACAGTGACATTTCTAAAGGCTGAGATTGTCCTACTTTCTTTGTAGCAAGATTATAAAATCACGTAATTAGCTCCCTCTTCCTATGCTCATTGCCAGCAAATTCGGCAGTTACATAATGCAACATTTCCAGGAACTATTATGTGATCTCTCTCGTGTCTGAAAAAAGCAACGACATGAAGGTGAGAAAAAGGGCTGATGGAACGGAACGCATTAAAATTAGGAAGGTGGAGAGGTAAACGTCACAATGGTTTGTCCCAGATTTAAAAATAATAGCTCAAAACACAGGAGGGGCGAACCTCCGTATTACTCAACACCAGGATTCATCGCAAGGGATTCTTCCTTTTATGCTGGGTAGGACTGTTTAAAACCCCATCTTATTTAATTAGGATATTGGCGTAAATAATGATCTAATGCCTACCGCTGCGCCGAAATTACCAAATCATTGCACACGTACGGGCACATTCACACATCAGCCTCACAATCCTTGCCAGTATTTCACCGTGGGCTGATTATGCAACGTATAAAAGAACAAATCCCACAAACCTTCCCCAGGGCTTGTAAAACACGCTGACGACAAACAGGGTGGAAAACATATGCGAAGACATGACCCCTGACACAAACAAACGCCGCGCAGACATTCTCCGAATGCCGTCACCATTCACACTACAAACCCTCTTTCTCAACAAGCAAATCAAGCCTATTCCCCATTACTCAAGCCCTCTGCGCTCTCCCCACCCCGCTCCGCCGGCACCAGAGAAGGGGAAAGAAGGAGGGCCGGAAGGCATTTCCCTTCCCGCTTGGAGATGGCTCAGCCTCCGAGCCGCCTCCCCGGCGCTTTTCTCTATCAAAACATCAATTTTCCTTAAATAAGGAGACATTATGCAACAACCGCGAAGGGAAAGGGCAAACAAGCAGGGACGACGTGCCGGCGCGAGCGCGCTGCAATCAAAGCAGCCACCTTAAGGTGGCGATTTCCATCCTGACAAGGCAGCAAAAGTTTATATAAGGAATGCTCCCGCACACACGGCGCCGCGGGGCCGCACATCGGGCCCGCGCCCCGGGCCGCGCCCCCCGCGTCCCTTCCAGCCGCGCGCGCCCGAGGCAGCGGGGAGGGCGCCCGGGCCCCGTCGGCCCGGCGGGTGGGCGGAGCGGTTACCTTGTTCCTTCTCTCGGGCCGGCAGAACTGGGACGGCGAGGAGAAAGAAAGGGGCCGCCTGCAGCGGGAACGGCGGGCCGGGACAGCGCGGAGCCGGCGGCACTCGGACGCACCCCCGGGGCCAGCGGGCCGCGCCGCCGGGGCCACGGGGTGGGCAGCGGGCAAGGGCGCGGCGCAGGAGGCTGGCGGGCGGGCGGACGCGCCGGGTCCCGGGCGCCGCGGCCGCGCCGAGAGATGTGTGTTAGTAGGTCAGTTCCGAGCGCCTCACTACGTCGCCGCCCGCCAGCCCCACGGTGACAGGCGGCTGCAGCCCCAATCGCCGCGCCCGCACCCGCCCCCGACTCGCTGCCAATGGCCGCGGCCGGCAGGGGCGGGGCGGGGCGGGCGCCGCGCGCGCTCCGCCCCGCGCCCCGCGCCCCCTCCCCCTTCGCGGCGGCGCCACTACCAGCCCGCGTTCCTCTGCGTCCTCGCCGCCGCCGCCGCCCGATCGCCGGGAGGGACCCGCGACCGTTCGAGGGTTGCGCAACGCGCGGCGGTGCTGACACGGCCGGAGCGAGCCTGGGGGAGGGGCCCCCTGGGGCGGGAGCCCCCCACCGCGCCTACTCGCCCCTGCCTGTCCATTCTCTCTCTCTCGGTCGCCGCGGGGTCTCTGCGCCCGGCCACCCTCGCTCGCTCGCTCGCTTGCAAAGGCGCGCGGGGCCCTGGCGGCTTTTTGGCTCCCGAGAGCGCAGCCGGCCGGGCTACCTGTTGCCGACCGAGCACAAGAGCGAGGGTCGGGGGCTGCGGCGCCCCGGGCGTGACCGGGACACGCGGGGCGCGGGGCCAGCGCGATCTCCCCCTCACCCTGGCCGCACCCTCCCGGTAGGACCCCTCCACTTCGGGGTGGTCGCCAGGGAGGGACAGGGCGGGGGTGGCGAGTGGCCAGCACTGCGGGCGTGCAGCGTGGGGGGGGGGGGGGAAGCGGGTCCGAGCCTCGCAGAGCTGCGTAGGCAGCAATTTAGACCCCCCGCCGCGCCTCTCCCGGGAGAGCGGCGGCCCCTGCACAATTAGGGCGAAGGTCACGGCTGCGAAGTTGTTGCGTAACGCGAGTGGGGACCGAGGTATGCAGAGGTCCGTCTGCCACCTGGCTGCGCCGAGATGTGTCCGCCGCGGGTCCTGCATTTCCTCGGAGGGGGTACGGGTTCGTGGTTGGCGGTGCGCCCCGCTGTTACGCCCACTGGCGTCCGGCTTTGGAGCCATGGAGCGCAGCGTCTGTCGTGCGCCCGAGACGACTGAAGGTTCTCTTCCGGTGGTTTTGAAGCGAGTATCTCATTAGCGTCACTTTTGCCCCTAATTGGATGCGGTTGTCGTCCCCCCCACATTACCTTGTCTACCTAGGAGAAGTAAAGAAATGCGAGAAAGAGGACCGAGCCACGAGTTCTTAAGTCGTCACGCTAAATACTGTAGAGGAACGTGGCAGGCATACACCATATTTACAGATAAATAGACGGAGGGGGCAGTGCCGTCCTTTTCGAAGGAAGCCATATTCATAACCCTGAAGGCTAAGACGCTGGAATAGGGAATATGGCAGGTGGGGAAGGACCTTTCCTCGATGCGGCCCCCTTCCTGTTCGGTTTGGGCTACGCAGGACCTGGCTTAAGCGCCCTCTATCACTTTCCACTTCTGTATCCCATAACAAGCAAATATATAATTTTTCTTTAAAAAAAAAATCGGAAGCAACGCCGAAGAGTGTCGTGAATCCCCAGGTACCATCCTCCGCAGTTATCAGCAGAAAATCTACTTCCTAACTTTAGCCCTTTCCGCCGTCCCCGCTCCCACGTTACAGTTAACATCATAAGCACCCAAAAGAGTGATATTTTTAAAATATTTATCAATCATCATGTTTTCTTTAAAAAGCCTCTCATTTCATACTATTCTCCGGGGACAGTGTTCAGAACACACCTTGGTGTTTTGGAATTCATCTGTTGAAGTGTAGACTTGCCCACAAGCCCTGACAACTTGCTAACAGGGGCTTCACCATCTCCACCAGCCCACCTTCCCAAGCAGTCGCCCGTTCAAGAAGCACATCTGTGTGTGGCTTTTGAGGGAATCCCCTCTATTAGACACAGGTATTCCAAGTAGTTGATTACCTTAATAAAAATCAATCCCGATTTTCATTTATATTTTCCGTTTTCCTAATTTTCACTGTTTCCTTACTGCCAAACCCATTATAGCTTTGGGGACCTCTTAGATAAAACCATATCCATAAGTCAGTGACCTTAGTGTTCAGGGTCACAAATGCAACTAGTTCCTAGAAATCCAGAGCTGCCTTGCATAGCTCCCCCGCCCCCCCCCCCCCCGCCCCGCATCATGGTCTCCAAGATTTAATGCTGCATTCTTCTGCATTTTGCATAATTTCATTGAATTCCAAAGCTGTTGCAGGATGGGTACAGGTGTCTTAGAGAAGGGCAATTTGAAATTCAAGACAGGCAGTGATAATGGAGGAATTCTCAACCTGGAGACTTCTTCTTTCTACTGAATTTGAAACCTAGTGATCCGCTAATTATTTGGAATATTGTAGATTGTGTCTATATCATATTTGTCCGTCATTTTTTATTACCATGTAACTTGGAAGTTAGAAATGTGACAGATATCTGTGATACCAGCTTAGAAAATAACTCTTTAGCTCCTCCTGGTGATTAGGAAGCCACTCAACAATAGGGTAGAGGATCTGTTCCCATTACCCAAGTGGTGAGGTATCCAACGTTACATCCTGGACTAGGCAAGCACTTGTAGACTAGCATGAGTATATGGACCACAAACACCTAAGACATTTCAAGCAAATTAATCAAGACATGGCTACTTAGGGAGGCTTCCAGGAAGATGTCAGCATGAGCCTGATGGTGCAGTGGGGCTGTGACAGGTTCCAGGGAGGTGGAAAAAGGGGTTTAAGAGTGAGGTCAAAACTTCCTTATATTCAGCAACCAAAGGGTCAGCAGTTCAAATCCACCAGCCACTCCTTGGAAACCCTATGGGACAGTTCTACTCTGTCCTATAGGGTCGATATGAGTCAGAATTGACTTAACGGCAGTGGGTTTGGTTTTGGTTTGATATTTCTCTCAGTGGATTCTTGGTGGCATGGTGGTTAAGAGCTCGACTGCAAACCAAAAGGTCCGCTGTTTGAATCCACCAGCCGCTCCTTGAAAACCCAATGGGGCAGTTCTACTCTGTCCTGTAGGGTCGCTGTGAGTCGGGAGCCTCTGCGGCAAGGGGTTTGGTTTTTTTGGTTTTATTCCTCTCAGTGTTTAGGGAGGGAGGGGAGGAGGATGACAGTGATGAGAACTACCAGCAGAAGTAAGACAAGCAACCACATTCGACCTCATTTTACTACTCTAGAGGAAGTCACCACCTTACGATGTATTCAGGTTACGATGAGCTGAACTTAACGACCGTCCGTTTGTTGTTGTACATCTTAACATCATTAGCAATACATAATATGTACAAGGTTGCAGCGCGTAATCTGCTGATGTTATCATTCTCAGAGGTTCACTCACAGGTGTTCAATTTTATGATTTACTGTTCAAACCACCGCCATATAGATTTAGTTTTCTAAACGAAATCAGGGACTTCCGTTGCTTGAAAACATGAACCCAAATGCTGATCACTTTGCTATAGTCAATACGCAGACTCAGGAAGCAGTGAGATGTTGCCACAAAATATATGAAGAAAGATAGAGAAGTACCATACAGACAATGCTCACTAATTTTCTGACTAGAAATGCCATCCCCATTCCCAAAAATAATCCGGATGATCCAGCATCTTCCAGAAGTGGGGGTATTACCGCAACTGACAAAATGCCAACCTCGTCCAGCTCTTTTTCATCATCAGAGTAAATTTTTGTGATTTGTGTATTTTTTTAGGTATGTATGTTATGTACTGTAAGTTTATACATAATGGTTCCAATCCCCAAAGACAAATAAAGATCAGATTTATAAAGATACTGATAATAAAAGGCAGCAATAATAATTTTAAAAAAAAGGTATTCAACTTAACGTCAGAACTGACTTATTCTAAGTTGGGCAACACCTGTACCAACATGCTTTCTGAGTAAACAAAAATAAGAGCTATAACCCTCTCTCTCTTAAGGGGGCAGTGGTGGTTCAGTGGCAGAATTCACCTTCTATGCAGGAGACACAGGTTCAATTCCCGGCCAATGCACCTCATGTGCAGCCACCACCCACTTAGCAGTGAAGCTTGCAGGTTGCTATGATGTTGAAGAGGTTTGAGCAGAGCTTCCAGACTAAGAAGGACTAGTAAGAAAGGACTGGTGATCTACTTCCAAAAGTCAGCTGACGAACACAAAATAATTTGTGTATTTTTTTTTATTGTAGTTTAAGTGAAAGTTTACAATTCAAGTTAGTCTTTCCTACAAAAATTCATACATACATTGTTAAGTGACCCTAACTGCTCTCCCCATACTGTGACAGCACACACCTCCTTTCCACCCCTGATTTCCCGTGTCCATTCAACCAGCTCCTGACCCTCTCTGCCTTCTCATCTCACCTCCAAACAGAAGCTGCCCATTGAGTCTCATGTATCTACTTGAGCTAAGAAGCACACTCTTCATGAGTATCATCTTATGTCCCACAGTCCAGTCCAATCTTTGTCTGAAGAGTTGGCCTCAGGTAATTAGTGTATAAATTTTTGAATGAGACACTGATTTGCTGTGTAAACTTTCATCTAAAGCACACACACAAAGACAAAACCCTATAACCAATCATGGGGATGCTACATTGTACATGGGGTCACCATCAGTCAGGGCTGGCTCCGTGACAGTTAACGACATAACTCTTGAGCACAGAATGATGAGCAATGTGACCTCTCCTCACTAAGATGATAAGAGCCCTTACAAGTGCAGAGGGTTTCAAGCTGAAGGAGACCTAAGACGCCATGTGTATCCAGAGGTTTCCACACTGGACCTCACCAAGCAGGGGGAGCAGTAAACTCAGACAGCTAATGGCACTGCAGGAGGCCAGCTGCATGCAGAGGGTGACAGTGGAGAGAAAGGGTCCCATTCCAAGAACACACTACCCTCAGGTCCAGTGGATTCCCGCAGCACTGAGACACAGTTTTGGGAGCCCAAGTCTCCAGTTTTTCGGGAGAAAGCTGAAATGTTAATTGATGAAATGTGATGATTTTTTAGCAATTTAGCGTTAAAAAATAAGAGGATCCAGGTGGAGCTGGACAGTTTGTACCCTCAGACCAGAGATCGTGGGGATGCTCCAAGTGTGGGGTAGAGGGCAGAGTCAGTGGCTGAAAGACAGGCTTCCTATCTGGAAACCTAAATCAGACAGCTCCATGTTTCCTCGTTATCTGTTTTCTATATGGGGTGTCTGACTTTCTTTGCAGAAATATGTCGATAGCTTTGGGTTACCCTTGGTGACCACTGGTCTGGCTCAGTGCCCTTCTATAGCAGCAGATCTCCTGCCTCCCAGAGCTTTTCACACTGCTGTGTTCATTGAAGCAGGTCCTGGGGGCACAAACCGTTTGCACTCAGCTACTAACCAAAAGGTTAGCGGTTCCAACTCACCCCACAGCACCTCAGAAGAAAAGCCTGGCGATTGGCTTCTATAAAGGTCACAGCCAAGAAAACCCTCTGGAGTGATTCAACTCTGTAACACCTGGGATCAACGTGAGTTGACATTAACTCGATGACAACAGGTTTGTCTGTTCTGTGGGGTTTTTTGTGCTTATTGAGGATCTCCTGTCCTTTTTCTAAACTTCATGAACAGAAGACTGAAACAATTTTTATGAATCCATAGGTTAGAGGTCTTCTGTTTTCTGTATTTTTTGTTTTTTTTAATAAGGCTTTAAAATGTGGGCTTGTGTAGCGGCAATTGTCACGGCTCTTGCTGGTTATAGGAAGGTTACCCGTGTCCATCAGTATGTGATTTATACTGGTATTTTGGCTCTGACCTAATGAATCATTGAAGGTTTAGGCAGACCCTTTCTGGAATGGTATTTGTTTCGCTCTTGTACTTGCATTTTTTTCTGCTCTTCATGTGATTTCTATTCACCACACTCCCTCTTCCCCTCACTCTCTGCCTTCTCTTTTCATTCATCGACCTTTGTGGACTTTTATTCTTTCTGTGTATTTCCTTCTCTTGATTGACTGCATTCATTTTTTTTCTTTTTGTCTTTCCTTTTTTTCTCTTCTCTTTTCTTTTTCACCTTTGGCCTTTCTCCAAGCATTAAAGTTTTCATTACCCCTTTCGGTTCCTTTCTTCTACCGATTTCCACAGTTCTCTTCTCCTTTGCCATCATGCATCCCAGGCACAATCTAGACATTGTGATCTGTTTTAAAATTTCCTTCTGTCTCCCAGCCTCAGCCTCTGAGGCCTCCAGCCATGGGTTTCCCTTGGCAGGAGTTCCGTTAACATGCTTGACCTTATTCTCTAGTTTGTACCAATCTTATTTCGCTAAAAGGCGACTTCAGGGGATAGTTTTGGCCCAGGGTTTAAAGGGTATCTCAGGGAGTCCCCCAGTCTTAACTGGTCCAGTAAGTCTGGACTTTTTAAGAATTTGAGATCTGTTCCGCATTTTTCTCCTTTTCTATCCAGGTCCATCTACTGTGGCCCTGATCAGAACGGTTGTTAGTAGTAGCGGGGCACCATCTAGTTCTTCTGGTTTCAGGGTAGACGAGGCTGTGGCTTAATAAAGGATATTACTTGTGAGTACGTGGCTTCATTTAAAAAAAAAATCTATATGAGAACAAAAGGTCAACAATTACTCTAAACCAAAGATGAGAAGACACGGGGGCAGGGAAACTAGAATACTGGAAACAGAACAACCAGAACTCAATTAATGAGAATGTTGACTAATGTCACTAAACAACTTGTGTAGAATTGTCAAATGGGAACTTTATTTGCTGTGTAAACAATTCACCACAAACACAATAAAATATTATTAAAAACAACTAGTTTTTCGGGGAAATTGGGTAACAGAAGATGGTCCAATAACACTCTGTGTAGAAGCAAAAGCTTTCAAGTATAGGAAACAAAAATGTTTCCTTTTACACAGCTCTTTCTCAAGCTAAGAAAGAAATTAGATCTGTACACGAACTACATGGTTTCCCCAGACAAAAGCAGCTGATGGTCTGAATACATTTCAGAGCATTTCCAAAAGACCCAGGAAGAGTCCAGAAAGAGGTGATTTTGCGAAAGAAGAGAAAATGTGGCAAGGACGAGGATTACAAACACGGAAACACGTAAATAATGGGGCATTAAAATCCGGCTACAGCAGATGGCACACGTTTTCGTTAGCATCTGTATTCATTCAGATTAAATGGTATATGTGAGTCAGGGTGCCGTAATAAAGGAAAGGAAGCTAACAAGGCGTGTGGGAAGCAGGCGAATCCACTGAAAATGGTCAGGCTTTGGAAGCGGCTTACTGTTGCAACAGGCATGAACGCCGCAGTCAGTGACTGGGTCCCTGCCAGGTTACAAGTGCGTGAAACCAAATTGTGAAATGAGCTCTAACAAAAATCATCTTGCTAAGAAAAAGCTGACATAGCCACACTGCAGCCCATTGCAGATCAATGAGTTAAGCCTTATCTAAACATTTCTGCGAAGTCATGCGCAGGATAGTTTACTGGAAAGAGCTGCGCTGCAGCTCAGGGGGCCTGGTTTCTACTGCCTTTTTTTTTTTTTTTTTTTTTTTTTTGTACTTTTTAGATGAAGGTTTACAGAACAAATAGTTTCTCATTAAACAGTTAGTACATATATTGGTTTATGACATTGGTGAACAACCCCACGACATGTCAACACTGTCCTTTCTCAACCTTGGGTTCCCTATTACCAGCTTTCCTGTCCCCTACTGCTTTCTAGTCCTTGTCTCTGGACGGTTGTGCCCCATTAGTCTCGTTTTGTTTTATGGGGCTGTCCAATCTGGCTGAACGGTGAACCTCGTGAATGACTTCATTACTGAGCTAAAAGAGTGTCCAGGGGCCATGCTCTCAGGGTTTCTCCAGTCTCTGTAAGGCCAATAAGTCCGATCTTTTTTTGCGTGTGTGAGTTAGAATTTTGTTCTCCATTTTTCTCCAGCTCTATCTGGGACCCTCTGTTGTGATCCCTGTCAGAGTAGTCCGTGATGGTAGCCGGGCACCATCTAGCTGCACTGGACTCAGTCTGGTGGATGCCTTGGTAGCTGTGGTCCATTAGTCCTTTGGACTAATCTTTCCTTATATCCTGTTCTCTTCATTCTCCCTTGCTCCCAAAGGGGTGAGACCAGTGGAGTGTCTTAGATGGCTGCTCATAGGCTTTTAAGACCCCAGACGCTACTCACCAAGGTAGAATGTAGAACATTTTCTTTATAAACTATGTTATGCCAATTGAGCTAGATGTTCCTGGAGACCATGATCCCACAGCCCTCTGCCCAGCAATTCGGTCCCTCAGGGAGTTTGGATGTGTCTGTGGAGCTTCCATGACCTAGTGCATTTTTTTTACAACACACGAACAGAATCACTTTATCTCTCTGGACCTCAGTTTTCCCTCTGAGACCTGAGGGCATTAACCTGGATGTTCTGCTGCAGCCTTCCAGGATTAAAATTAGGTGCTTCTTTAGCATGAGCCACAAGCCCACAGTGCAGAAAGGGAAATCTGCAAATTTGGCATTTACAGGTCAAGCCTGGCCCAATCACGACCTTCACTTTGCCTAACTGTAGCACACAGAAGAGGAAATTGCATTGTTGACTTGCACCCTGATGTAGTTACAGAAGTTGTCTTCCATAGGTGTGGTTTGTTTTTAGCAAGAGATAAAATGAAGGCTATCAGTTTTGTAAATGCACTAAGAAGTCCAGAAATTGGGGACTTAGCCACATTTATGGTCTTTTGAGAAACTTGCAACTTAATAGACTCTGATCGACTCATCAAGGAGCCCTGGTGGCACCCTGGTTAAGTGCTCAGCTGCTAGCCAAAAGCTTGGTGGTTTGAATCCACCAGCCACTCTGCAGGAGAAAGATGGGGCAGTATGTTTCCATAAAGATTACAGCCTTGGAAACCCTATATGGGGCAGGTCAGCTCTGTCCTATAAGTTCGCTATGAGGTGGAATAAACTCAACGGCAACAAGTTCGGGTTTTTGGTTTGAGCAACTCATCAAGAGTGCTTAGGCATTTAGTTCAGGATGGTGCAAACAGTTAACAGGCTCAGTTGCTAACTGAAAGGTACAAGGTTGGAGTCCATTCAGCGGTGCCTCGAAAGAAAGGCCTGTTGACTTACTTCCAAAAAAATCAGCCATTGAAAATCCAATCGAGCACTATTCTACTCTGACACACATGGGGTCGTCATGAGTCGGAGTTGACTCCACAGCAACTGGTTACTGCCCTGTGATGACCTTCTCAACTGGTACACACATATTAGTGGAGAGTTTTACAGAGGCTTCACTAACATGGCAGCCACCAAGGAGATCGGGCAATTGAGCACAACAGTGAAGACCCAGACGTTGAAGCCCAGACAGCCCGCATCCACATCCCAGCTCCAGCACACAAAGCTGCATAACCATGGGCAAGTGACTAACCAACCGATCTCTGCCTTGGTTTCCCCTTCTGTCAACCACTGATAATAATGGTATCAATCTCAACAGGTTGTTATGAGGATAAAATAAATGAGTATGTACTAGCTGCTTAATATGAGAGTGGTATGCGTTAGGTTTTTTGGTTTTTTTTTTTTTTTATTGTGGTAAAAAGATATATAATCAAACATTTGCCATTTTAACCTTCTTATGTGTTGTCAGTGACATTGATTACATTCACCATACCATGCAACGATCACCACTATCCATTTCCAAATTTTTTCATGACCCTTAACAGAAACTCACGGAGCCCTGGTGGCACAGTGGTTAAGAGCTCAGCTGCTAACCAAAAGATCAGCAGTTTGAATCCACCAGCCACTCCTTGGAAACCCTATGGGGCAGTTCTACTCTGTCCTAGTTCTACTCTATCCTGTAGGGTCACTGTGAGTCAGAACCAACTCGCTGGCACCTAACAACAATAACAATAGAAACTCAGTGCCCCTTAAGCAAATGTTAATAACCCAGCCCCAACCTAACCTGCATCAGGAAAACAGAATCATCAACCAAACACCTGTGTGTGTCTATATTAATTGAGTATGGGCAACAAATTCCATTACACTGTCAGTCCCTCATTCAGTTTGCTTGAAGAAGTGAGTACCTACATCTACAAGAGGTATACCAGGTCAAGATAGAAGCTCATTAATCCTTCCATTTATTGAGCACCTACTTGTACTGCGGGGGCTTGCTTGTTGTCATGTTGCTGGAAGCTAGGCCACCAGTATTCCAAATACCATCGGGGTCACCCATGGTGGGCAGGTTTCAGCAGAGCTTCCAGACTACAGAAGACCAGGAAGAAAGGCCTGGTGATCTGCTTCCAAAAATCAGCCAATGAAAACCCTATGAATCACAAGAGAATATTATCTGATATAGTGCTGGAGGACGAGCCCCTGAGGTTGGAAGGTATACAACAATAAACTCAAACATACCAACAATTGTGAAGACAGTGCAGGACCTGGCAATGTTTCATTCTATTGGACATGAGGTGACCATGAGTCAGAGCTGATAACAATAATAACTATGTGCTGGGCATTCCTGGAAGAAGTGGGTGACATCCTGTGCTTGCCCTAGACTATGAACTCATTCATTCATTCCTTCCCTTAACATACATTTATTGGCCACTTACCCACCCATTGCTGTCGAGTCGATTCCGACTCATAACGACCCTATAGGGCAGAGTAGAACTGCCGCATACAGTTTCCAAGGAGTGCCTGGTGGATTTGAACTGCCGACCTTTTGGTTAGCAGCCGTAGCTCTTAACCACTGTGCCACTTACCAGCCGCCAGGAGCTAAGCCAAGCAATGCAGGTTGATAGGAGGGTGAAATGGTAGGGTTAGAAGCATAACACAAATTGCCATCACAGTGTGATCGTCATTGGAAGAAAGACCAGATGGATCAACAAAGAGGAGAATCGCATCCCACGGAAAGGGGATGGAAAGCACTTCCTGGAAGAGCGGAGATTTGACCAAAGTCTCTAAAGATGGCTTGGCATTCCATAGGCGAGGCTACCAATCGAGAGGATCCCAAGTGGAAGGTGCTACCTAGAAAAGACACAGAGGTGGATGAGGCCAGGGAGGCTTTAGGGGGATGTGTCAAGTTGAAGAGCTTGACAGGAGCCCAGGTGTGCAAAGTGGAGTGGGGGGAGAATAGTCTGGGAGTCCAGCTGGCTCCAGCAGCACATTCCCCCAAGGTGACACATTGTCTTAAACACGTTTTTAAATAAAATGTGCAAACATTAGGAATCAGAGTAGGGAAGTGGTTGAAAGCCTGAAGATCCGGTGACATCGTCTTGTCCCTGGGTGGTGCAAACAGCTAAGCGAACGACTACTGATCAAAAGGTTGGTAGTTCCAACTCACCCAGAGGTGCCTTGGAAGAAAGACCTGGCAATCCACTTCCAAAAGGTCATAGCTGTGAAAACCCTATGGAGTAGTTCTACTCTGTACACATGGGATCACCATGAGTAGGAATCTACTTGACAACAACAGGTATGGTTTTGTTTTTTAACATTGTACTTTATCATAAAATTGTTGAGAGGATTAAGCGAGCTTATTTATGTAGAGCACTTAGAGCAATGCCTGGCATACATTGGCTAGCGCTAAGGTAATGATTCCTAGGCATTATAGGAAGTCTCTCTGCAGACACATAGACCGTAATTCCAATGCTGGTGTTCTCTTTCACATGCTGTTTTCCCTACCACACAGTGACCCAGGACCCTCAGACCCCAGTGCTCCCAGATAACCCCTCTCCCCAGGGTCTCCTCCTCAGTTCTCGAAGAGTTTGGGCCTGACTATGGTTCTGAAGGAAACGGTCAGATTTTACTCACAGCTGTGCATTATATGGAGCAAACCGGCAATGGTGAGCAGGATGAATTAGGAAAAGTAGGAGCTGCAGCTCAGATGATGGGTTATCCTCATTTGGGTGTGAAGAACTAAGGTGGCCTGGATGACACTGAGAAAGGCATGGTAGGACCAGAAGACACAGCCCTCCCCAAGTCACGGCCCATGGGATGAGGAAGAGCTAGTCTGCTCTTCCTACAGGGCTCCAGGGCAAGGACACGTGGGGTGGGGACAGGAAGGCACACCACCTACCAGGTCAGATAAGCATGATCACCCCGATGATTAGGTGGCAACAGACATCAGAACATTCTGGGAAGAATCGCGTGCCTGGGATGAACGCAGAGGCCTCCCATCCGAGGAACAGGCTATGCGGTTCCTGGAGGATGAGACGGGTTTCTGGAACATGGGCAAGTCCTCCTGGAGATTTCCTCTTCCCCAAAGCTTCCTGAAGAGATGTGCCCTTGTAAGGGTGAAATCGTGATGTACAGAAAAGTTTGTTTACTTTCCCAGAGCCAAACACTCTTTAAAGAGGCCGGAAAAACCTGGGGTGGGAAGGAATTATCCAAGAAAGGAGCGGATTCAAAGGTATTGCACATCTACAAGATGCCAACAACCAACCTCAACGTTTCCTGTATTTTTCCTCCTCTGACTCTCATGGTGGAGCCCTGGGAGCGCAGAGGTTAAGAGCTTGGCTGCCTAACCAAATCCACCAGGCGCTCCTTGGAAACCCTATGGGGCAGTTCTAATCTGTCCTATAGGGTCGCTGTGAGTTGGAATCAACTCGACGGCAACGGGTTTGGTTTTGGGTAATCCTCAGGATGCCATTGCCAAGTGAGGTTATTATCCTCATTTATCCACGAGGAAATAGGATTTGTGGAATGGCCAGTGTAATTCAGCTAGCAAATGTCTAAGCCAGACACCAAACCCCTCTGTACGGTAACAATAAAGGCAAATACTTTTTTCTTTTTATTGTACTTCAGGTGAAGGCTTACAGAACAAATAGTTTCTCATGAAACAGAAGTACACATGTTGTTTTATAACATTGGTTAACAACCCCACAACACGTCAACCCTCTAACTTCTCAACCTCTTTTTTTTTTTTTTTTTTGGTGAAAATACATGCACAGTTCAGTGACATTGACTACGCTCTTCCAATTGTGCTGTTATTCTCACATAAGATGAAGGCTTACAGAACAAAATAGTTTCACATTTAACAGTTACTACAGATGTTTTCCTATGACAATGGTTAACAATCTCGCAATACATCAACAATAACCTTACTCAACCTCGAGTTCCCTATCACCAGCTACCTTGTCCCCTTCTGCTTTCTGGCCCTTGTCACTGGACTCCTGTACCTCGTTAGTCTCATTTGGTTTTACAGGGCTGTCCACTCCCAGGCTGAACAGTGAACCTCGGAGGTAACTTCACCACTGAGCTAAAAGGGTGTCTGGGGACCATACTCTCAGGGTTTCTCTGGTCTCCTTTAGGCCAGTAAATCTGGTCTTTTTTTTGTGAGTTAGAATTATGCTCTACATCCTTCTCCAGCTCTGTCCAGAACCCTCTGTTGTGATCCTGGTCAGAGCAGTCAGTGGTGGTAGCCGGGCACCATCTAGCCGTACTGGACTCAGTCTGGTGGAGGCCTTGGTAGCTGTGGACAATTAGTCCTTGGGACTAATCTTTTCCTTGTATCCTGTCGTCTTCATTCTCCCTTGCTCCCGAAGGGATGAGACCAGTGGAGTATCTTAGATGGCTGCTCACAGGCTTTTAAGACCCCAGACACTACTCACCAAGTAGAATGTAGAGCACTGTAAAGACAAATACTTTAATAGCTCCACAGCCTGCACACTCTGTCCTGTGGACATCACACGTGTTAACCGTGTTTCCTCCTGCCCTTCCATGAAGAGGTGAACGGTGTGGGGGCCACGGGTCAGACCCATGCTGACTCCTGCGCCCAATGGCGCACGGACCCACGCCCTCCTGCGCTGTTGGGAACAGTGCGCTTTCTCTTCACTAAGGGCGACGGTCCAGGTGGAGACTTTCAGGTCTCCAACTGGACTTGAGTTGGTGAACCAAAGCTGAGGCCGCCAGGGACTCGGCTTGCGGGGGATGTTCCTACTCAGGCCGTGCTGCACTGTGGATTCTTGGGCTCTGGTTCCTGTTCTGTGCGTCTGTGGGATGGCTTCATGCAAGACGTGTGTTGTCCTATGACCCGTGTCATATAAGCCTTTTTTTTTTTTTTTTTAATGTGTAAGAAGATAACCACTTTCCCCTTATGAAAATGGCCACGGAACACGTCCCAGGAATGCTCCTTCCCGGCGCCGGCTCCAGGCTGCTACATGGAGAAAGTCGGTCTTCAGCGCATTCGCCTCTCCTGTCGCTACCTCCTCTCCTTCTACCTCTGCCCCTCGGGTGGGCTGGCGGCATCTTGGCTTCCTACTGCACCCAGGTCTGACCCAACAGACTCTGCAGACTCGTGCTCCTCCCACCACGGGGGAACTCAGGCCACAGCGCACCACCACAGGGGCGGGACCTGGCTCTTCAGAGGCTGCCCCAGGGCACTAACAACCCCAGGTACAGGAGTTGTGCGCCTTAAGGCGAATTCTCATCAATGAGAGGCAGGCGATGGGATGGAAGCAGCAGATACAGGCCCTACTCTCAGGGTTCAGCAACAGGGTGGACCATATCACTGAGCAACTGGCTGTGGTTTCTTGGGAAGCGGTGACCATCTTGGTAACACGTCACCTGGTATTGACTTTCTCTACTTCTCTGCTTCCCCGTCCTTTTTCCTCACTCTTGCTGTCCTAGGATAGTACTAGTTAACACGGAGTCCACTCTGGCTCACAACAACCACATGTGTGGCAGAGTAGGACTGTGCTCCATAAGGTTTTCAAGGGCTAATTTTTCAGGCGTAGATCACCGGGCCTTTTTTCCGAGGCTCCTCTGGGTGGACGCAAACCACCAGTCTTTTGGTTAGCCGCTGACCACGTTAACTGTTTGTACCACCTAGAATCTCCTTTAGGATCGTACCTCCCAATAAAGCCGTAGTGTATGAGCTGTGACTGAAGCTCTGATTTCTAGGAAACCTTGCCAAGATAGCTACTTTCTCTCACTCATCCAGAAACTGGAGAAGATGTACAATTCAGCAGTATTCTCCCCAAAAATAGGCTTCCTGGTAATTTATACATCACCAAGAGTAGCAATAAGAGAAAAACAACTATTTCAGTCACAGAGAAATTAGCGACCATTTTTCTTATATCTCGCAGTATTATGAAAACTGCTCCTAACACATTTAACAGCCATTTTGTATATATTCCAGCAATATTGTTCAGTTTCTTGTCAGGATGGAGTTCTGCTATAAATAGGCAGCATTAAAAAGAAAATTGTGGTTTGTTTGTAAAGCATTAGAACTGGAAAGTGTTAAACAAGTCCTTTCCAGTATTCTTGTGGGTATGATATCTATTATTTATTTACTGGTGGCTAGTCAGAAATTTAGATATTTTGATGAGATAGAAGGAAAACACTGTAAAATACAGACTAGAAAGACTTTCTTGCTACTAAAGAATATCTTGTTTTTCCTATTAAGTATTTGAAGATGTATTCTCTTTAAGTACAAATTTAATCATTTATTTAACAGTGCAATAATAAAGGCCTTCACATTTAAATAGGAAAATAAACAAGAATATTCATTATTATTGGGCATGATTTTGGAAGTTCTAGCCAACACAATGAGACAGGAAATAAAGAATTATTAATATTACAAGAAAGACAGTTCAATGATTATATGTTCAATTGTCTAAAATATGTAGGAAAACTAGCTGAGAATCTTATAGAAATAATAGGAAAATTCAGTAATATAGCTGGATAAAATATTAATACTTAAAAATAATAGTTTTCCTACATACCAAAAAACCCACTGCCGTTGAGTCAATTCAGACTCATAGCGACCCTATAGCGTTTCCAAGGCTGTAAATCTCTATGGAAGCAGATCACCACATCTTTCTACCACAAAGCCACTGGTGGTTTTGAACTACTGACCTTTTGGTTAGCAGTCCATCACTTTAACCATTGAGCCACCAGGGCTCTGCATACAGGAGACATTTATAAAGGAATCGCTGAAATGCATTCTACCACTTACTGCTTTGTGACCATGGGCAAATTGCTGAACCTCTTAGTGTTTGTTTCTTCATCTGTACAAGTGGGATAATAATCATATCACCTTCAGAAAGTTCTGGTGAGGATTTTATGAGTGGTTGTTAATGTAGTTTGTCTCATCCAGCACCTAATTCCAAGCTCATTTGCTGTTTTAATCTACTTTCAAATTCGCAAATACCAAATACTGTCTTGGTTATCTAGTGCTGCTATAACAGAAATATCACAAGTGGATGGCTTTAACAAAGAGAAGTTTATTCTCTCACACTCTAGTAGGCTAGGAGTCCAGATTCAGGGAGTCAGCTCCAGGGGAAGGCTTTCTTTCTCTCTGTTGGCTGTGGAGGAAGGTCCTTGTCATCAGTCTTCCCCTGGTCTAGGAGCTTCTCCAAGCAGGAACCCCAGTTCCAAAGCATGTGCTCTGCTCCCAGCACTGCTTTCTTGGTGGCATGAGGTCCCCCACTCTCTGCCCACTTCTTTCTCCTTTTATCTCTTGTAAAAGATGATGCAGGTTACACCCCAGGGAAACTCCTTTTACATTAGATCAGGGATGTGATCGGAGAAAGGGTGTTACATCCCACCCTAATCTCTTCAACGTAACCCAATCCTGCCTCATTAATCACAGGCAGAGATTAGGATTTACAACACACTGGAAAATTACATCAATCACAAAATGGAGGACAATCACACAATACTGGGAATCATGGCCTAGCCAAACTGATATACATATTTTTGGGGGCACAATTCAATCCATGACAAATACTTTCACAGACTTCCTTGAAGGTCAAGATACCTATTTGACACAATTCTGGCCAAGAAATATAAGAAGAAGTCACAACAGCCGCCCCCTTTTTTCCTTCCTCATGCCTTAAAAATAGATGTGATGCTGGAGTTTGAGCATGAGCATCTAGGCTTCTTGAACATAAGAAAAATACGCCCCAACTTGTTTAAGCTATTGTTAGATGAGTATTTTGTGACCTACAGATTTTCATTTGTATCTTAATAGTATGTAAAGCATAACATAAATAATATGACTGGTGCCTAGAAAGTGCTTAAAAAATGTTAGCTCTTGTTATTACAATTTTAAAATATTATATCTAAATATATTTAAAATATAGATGGGAAGTGTCTTATTCATAACAACAAAAACTATTAAATAATTAGTAATTCATCTAACAAAACAGTGCAACACAGATCTATGTAAAGAAAACTCTTAAATGTAGTAAGGACAAAAAAGACATGCAAGAGACCCACAACGTTTCTGGATTAAAAGAGTAATATTATCCCCCAGTTAATTAATGACTATAATCTTACTTAATCAAAATTCAAATGGATATTTTGAGGAACTTGAAAAGTTGATTTTCAATTTCAACTGAAAGAATACATATTCCAGAATAACCAAATTGATTTTGAAAAAGAAGAACAAATAAAGTGAATGTATTTAACTTATTCCATCAGGTATTTAAGTTGTACTAATTAGAATAATACTACATCATTGAAAGATAGACAAATTCATCAATGGAATAGAACTGAAATTCTAGAAATAGATTCACACGTAAATGTGAAGCAACGTATGATAAATATGATCATTTAAATCAAAAAGTGTATCTGTCCGAGTTTGGGGCAGGAAATAAAAGTCACTGAAGGTATTTCAAACAGAAAGTGACTTAATATAAGGAATTAGATGTTGACAACATTGTTGGGCTACGGGAGCATCTTCTAGGCTGGACCTCCTTGAATGTCTCAGTACAAATAGAACTGATTCAATGGGGAGCCATTGAAAGTACCTCAGAAATTGCCACTGAAGCTGTGCCAGAAACAAGAAGCCATTGTCTTTGCAACTGCCTCCCACAACCAGGAAACTGGAGAGTGGGTATCCAAAGCTGTGGTGTGAGATTGGGAAGACACATCAAGAAGCTGTCCCTTTAAGAAAATGTTCTGCATCCCACTTTGGTGAGTGGTGTCAGGGGTCTTAAAAACTCCGAGTGACCATCTAAGATGCATCAACCAGTCCCAACCTACCTGGAGCAAAGGAGAATGAATAACACCAAAGACACAAGGAAAGTATTAGCCCAAGAGACAGAAAGGGCCACATAAACCAGAGACTCCATCAGCCTGAGATCAGAAGAACTAGACGGTGCCCAGCTACCACCAATGACATCCCTGACTGGGAACACAACAGACAGTCCCTGATGGAGCAGCAGAAAGATGAGGTGCAGAACTCAAATTCTAGTAAAAAGACCAGACTTAATGGTTTGATTGAGACTGGAGGGACCCCAGAAGACATGGCCCCTGAACTCTCTGTTAGCTCAAAACTAAAACCATTCCTGAAGCCAGCTGTTCAGACAAAGATTAGACTAGACTATGGGACGTAAAATGATACTCGTGAAGAGTGTGCTTCTTAGCTCAAGTAGGTACAAGAGACTAAACGGGCAGCTCCTGTCCAGAGGTGAGATGAGAAGGCAGAGAGGGTCAGGAGCTGGTTGAATGGATACAGGAAATCCCGAGTGAAAAGGAGGAGTGTGCTGTCACAGTATAGGGAGAGCAATTAGGGTCACATAACAGTGTATGTATAAATTTTTGTATGAGAGACTAACCTGAATTGTAAACTTTCACCTAAACTACAACAATTTAAAAAAAAGAAGAAGATGTCCCTCTCACCATTGCTTCTTGATGTGCTGGAAGCTGGTGAACAGACACTAGGACGCTTGTGCCAGAAGACCTCATATTCTCTGAGTGTCTTTGCTGATAGCAGCATTCAAGAACCAGGGGAAGATGGCTCACTTCTGCCTTCCAGAATCTCTCCTGAGTGCCTCTAAAGGGTGGAATGTAATTTGTTTCCAGAACCTCAACTTCAGGGGATTCTGGGAAATGTTCTCTTTAGTCTTCCAACCTCTTCAAAAATAAGCATGAAAGCACTAATCCAAAGTATATACCACAACAGGAAAATAAATCATAATGGGACCATTGGTTGGGTCTTTGTGTCATTCCAAACATAAAATAATTCCCATGTGATTAAAGATTTAAGTGTTAAAATTACACATAAAAGTGCTAAAAGCAAATATTGGGAGAACAGATTGATAATCTTGGGGTTAGAGTATGACATGAAACCCAGAAGCTATTACAGAAAAGATAAATGTATTTAATTAAGCAAATATCAAGGAGCTTTTTTGTTTGATAAAGGACACTGTAAAACAAAGTTAAAAGACAAAAAGTTGGGGAAAATATTTGCAATATTTATTCTTGACAAAGGGTTAATGTTCTTAGTATGTTAAGGGATTTTACAGATCAACAAGAAAAATATCAACATCCAATCATAAAATAAGCAAATATACAAATGATTTATGATAAAATCAAATGCAAATGGGGTTGACACCTATGGAAAAATGAATAACCTCATTGATAATGAAGAAAATGAAAATTTAAATGAGGAGATATTTTTTAATTATCCAACTGGCAATGATGAAGAGTGATAATATCCATTGTTGGCAAGGTTATAAGGGAAACTGACTGCAAATTGGTCACGAACTTCTAAGAGTCAATTTTGGCAGTATTTATCAAATGTTAAAATGTCTCTCCCATTTAACCTGCAATTACACTTCTAAGAATTTGTCTCAAAGAACTAGCAACATACTTCTAAGAATTGGTCCCACAGAACTAACCGCATAAGTGAGCGAAGATAGAAACTACACAGATATTCACTGCAGTCATTTGTAAGAGTAAAAATTGGAAGCAAATTTAGTGTCCATGAGTGGGTCGTTTGCAGCTCTGTTTGCACCACCCAGGGACTCTATAATGTAATATATAAATGAAGTATTTTATATATAACTTGAATTCATATTTTAATGAATTAGGAACATGGAAGACTGAAGAAGAATTGATGCCTTTGAATTATGGTGTTGGCAAAGAATATTGAATATACCATGGACTGCTAGAAGAACGAACAAATCTGTCTTGGAAGAAGTACAGCCAGAATGCTACTTAGAAGCTAGGATGGCGAGACTTCATCTCGCATACTTTGGACATGTTATCAGGAGGGACCAGTCCCTGGAGAAGAACATCATGCTTGGTAAAGTACAGGGTCAGCAAGAAAGAGGAAGACCTTCAACGAGATGGATTGACACAGTGGCTGCAACAATGGGCTCAAGCATAACAATTGTGAGGCTGGCACAGGACCGGGTGGTGTTTTGTTCTGTTGTACCGACTCAACAGCAACAATAACATATTATTAAAAATGAAAATCTAGAAATAAGCAAAACCCAAACTCAGCCATTTGACACATAAGCATGGCATCTGGCCTTAAGATGCCTGACCAGGTAAAGTCAAAAAGGAGTTTAGAGCCCCTTTGGTGATAGATACAGAAACTGGGTCTCACACCTTGTTGGTCCAGCTCTAAATGGAAGGAATTGCATTATTACCTGAGGATTGCTTTCCTACCTCTGAAAGCTGAATCCAAGAATGTGTTGGATTTTAAAGTTGCATTGCGCCTTCCCTTTGGAGAAGATATTGCTCCTGGCTTAGAGCGATTAACTTTCCATGCCAGTGTGCTTTGTTTGTAAGACCAGCGTCTGCCAGGCAACCATGAAGCATCTACTCTCGTGTCTACATGTCTGAAGTTACTGCCTTTGGTAGCTATTCACCTCCTACCTGCCTGATCTGCCTATTGTTTTTTGGCGTAGACTTAGTCACCTTATCTTAGCTTGCTGCTAGCCTGTGCAAGCTGTCGTAACTGGTCTATTGCTGCAATTTCCTGAGTACACTCATAGATGTTACATTACTTAAAAGTTTCCCTTTTAAATGTTATTGAAGTTTTGTTTTCAACCCAGTCCTATTTATAAATCTATTCTTTAGGTCTTTCCTACAAATGTTTCAGTTTCCAATATGTTTCAAGTTTTTGAAAAAACTCATTTATTTTTCAATGTGTGAAAATGACTGAACCACGGAAGGTCAAGAGAGGCAGCAGAGTGTGTGGCTGAGAGCAGCACTCTGGAGTCGCTGTGCCACTTAGCCACTGTGTGACCTTGGGCAAATCACTTGACCTCTCTGTTCTCAGTTGTCTCCCATATGAGTTTTATAGGAGTGCTTATTGAATTAAGAAAACAACATCTGGTGTTTTTTTGCTTGATTGACTGATTAGTATAGCTCCTGTGTATCAGAAATGTATTCATTCAACAAGCATTACTCTGATTTGCAGTTTAAGTAAACTCTCCTCACTGTTGTGTGATGACTGGGTTATGGAGGCACCAAGGAACAGCAGGAGGGTCTCCAAAATGCATCTCTAATTTGGCCATGTCTTTTTGTCTTTGCTGCCATCACCTTAGTTCCAGCCACCTTCATCCTCACTTGACTCTGTCACAGCTTCCTCACCTGTCTGTCCGCTCCCTCTTTTGACCCATTTCAACTAGTCTCCAAACAGAACAGAACACAGGTTTCGGTCAGCCCTGCTTCAATGACTTCTCATTATACTTAGAAAAGAAGCCAGACTCTATGATCGGCAAGGGTCTGCAAAATCCAGTCCCTGCCTGTCTTTTAAACTCATTTATTCATTTCATACCACCCTTCTTGCTCCTTAGGCATTTGTTGTTGTTAGGTGCCATCGAGTCTGTTCCAACTCATACAGACACTATGTACAACAGAATGAAACACTGCCCGGTCCTGCACCATGCTCACAATCGTTGTTATGCCTGAACCCATTATTGGAACTTCTGTGTCAGTCCATCTCCCTGAGGGTCTTCCTCTTCTTCGCTGACCCTCTGCTTTACCAGACATGATGTCCTTTTCCAGGGACTGATCCCCCCTGATAACATGTCCAAAGTACGTGAGACAAAGTCTCGCCATCCTTGCTTCTAAGGAGCATTCTGGTTGTACTTCTTCCAAGACAGAGTTCTTAGTTCTTTTGGCAGTCCATGCTATATTCAATATTCTTCGCCAACACCATAATTCAAAGGCATCGATTCTTCTTCAGCCGTCCTTATTCATCGTCCAGCTTTCCCATGCATATGAGGCAGTTGAAAACACCATGGCTTGGGTCAGGTGCACCGTAGTCCTCAAGGTGACATTTTTGCTTTTCAACACTTTAAAGAGGTCTTTTGCAGCAGATTAGCCAAATGCGATGTGTCTTTTGATTTCTTGACCGCTGCTTCCATGGGTGTTGATTGTGGATCCAAGTAAAATGAAATCCTTGACAATTTCAGTCTTTTCTTTGTTTATCATGATGTTGCTTATTGGTCCAGTTGTGAGGATTTTTGTTTTCTTTACATTGAGGTGAAATCCATGCTGAAGGCTGTGGTCTTTGATCTTCATCAGTAAGTGCTTCAAGTCGCCTTCACTTTCAGCAAGCAAGTTTGTGTTATCTGCATAACACAGGTTGTCAGTGAGTCTTCCTCCAATCCTGTCGCCCTGTTCTTCTTCATATCCTCCAGCTTCTGGGATTATTTGCTCAGCATACAGACTGAATAGGTATGGTGAAAGGATACAACCCTGACGCACACCTTTTCTGACTTTAAACCACGCAGTATCGCCTTGTTCTGTTTGAATGACTGCCTCTTGATCTATGTACAGGTTCCTCATGAGCATAATTAAGTGTTCTGGAATTCCCATTCTTCACAATATTATCCGTAATTTGTTATGATCCGCACAGTCTTAGCACAGTCAATTAAACACAGGTAAACACTTTTCTGGTATTCTCTGCTTTCAGCCAGGATCCATCTGACATCACTAATGATATCCCACGTTCCAAGTCCTCTTCTGAATTCAACTTGAATTTCTGGCAGTTCCCTGTCGATATATTGCTGCAGCCACTTTTGAATGATCTTCAGCAAAATTTTACTTGTGTGTGATATTAATGATGTTGTTTGATAGTTTTGCATTCGGTTGGATCACCTGTCTTGGGAATGGGCATAAATATGGATCTCTTCCAGCCAGTTGGCCAGGTAGCTGTCTTCGAAATTTCTTGGCATAGATGAGTGAGCTCTGCATCTGTTTGTTGAAACATCTCAACTGGTATTCCATCAATTCCTGGAGCCTTGCTTTTCACCAATGCCTTCAGTGCAGCTTGGACTTCTTCCTTCAGTACCATTGGTCCCTGATCATATGCTACCTCCTGAAATGGTTGAGCATCCACAAGTTCTTTTTGGTATAGTGACTCTGTGTATTCCTTTCATCTTCTTTTGATGCTTCCTGCATCATTTAATGTTTTCCCCATCAAATCCTTCAATATTGCAACTTGAGACTTGACTTTTTTCTTTAGTTCTTTCACCTTGAGAAATGCCAACTGTTTTCTTCCCTTTTGGTTTTATATCTCCAGCTGTTGCACACGTCATTATAATACTTTGCTTAGGCACTAGCCACACTAATCTTTCAGTTTTTTTAACATGTTTACCTCTTTCTCAAGACAAGGGCTTTGCATATGCCATTCCCTCTGCCTGGAACATTCTACCCAATGCTTTGCATGACTTTATCCTTCTCTTTCTGTAGTTCTCTTTCTGCTTTTGTCTGTCCAGCACCCAGTGCTATTTCTACTTCTTTGGGTAGTAGCACCCCAAGTTTCCTTTATGGAAACATCCGTCCCAGACTCTCCATGGGGCTTACGTGGGTCTGAGCCACATCAGGTCCATCATGATCATGTGACCCAAGTCTAAGTCAATTACAGCATCCCATCACCATGGCCACAGTGATTGGTTTAGGAGAGAGTAGGTGTGGCTACTCTGGGCCAATGAGATTCACACTCGGGCTTTCATTAGAGCTGGCATTTCTGAGCAGGTAGGGAGGCGCCTAGAGTATGGCCTGACTCTTTTGCCACAGGAGGAGAACGGAGGCCCCATGGCAGGAAGCACTGCTGAGAGATGGACCAGACGACTCCCTGATGGCAGATGGATCCAGCTGTGCCTGAAGCCTTCAGTTTCCTGAGGAAAAAAGATCCCTTATTTTGCTTTGTCACTTTCTACCAAAAGAGTCTTGATTAATTCAACTTTTCCAAAACCCCTTCCTGACATCTATCTTCTCTGCCCTTTTATTCTTTAAAAGGTGAGTTTGAAGTTCTAGATGGTGAGGGGAGGCTTGGGTACTGGTGGGCTTTATCACTGAGTGTTTCTGCTCTTGGGGGACTAGCAGGGAACAAATACAAAGATATGGAAGTCATTTCTTTCAGTGCCTCCAGAGAAGACTCCTCCAGGCATCCTGGTGATGGGGTGGAGATAGCTACCTGGTACTTGCATGGGGAGGGAACCGAAGAGTAAAACTGATCTGCACCCAGACTTTCAACCAGTACTTTCAGCCATACCTCTGCACTTCACCCCTACTTTCCTGTTATCTGGTGCCTCCAAGTCTAGAGTCTCCAGGGTCTGTGGAGTGGAAATCGAGTCCGCTCTCCCTGAGCTCCCCCTGAGCTCCCCCTGAGCTCCCCCTGAGCTCCCCCTGAGCTCCCCCTCTGCAGGTCCACTCTGCTAAGTCAGCAGGTTTCGCCATTCAGTTTGCTGAAATCTCTTATCCTCAGCTGTGTCCTCCACATCCTCTGTGTCTTGGTGGGTTAATACATTAAAAACAAAAAACTCTGTCTTGCCATTTTCCTGGAGTTTGGTGAAGGAGAGGAGAATACTTCTGGAGAGTGATCACATATCATGAAATTCAACTTGAGCTGGGTCCCTATCTGTCCTCTTCTCCTGGAGATGATTGCAAACCTTTGTTGTTTTCTTCAGCCCTTCTACCTCATCATCTTTCTGCTTACACCCTCTGTGTCCTACAGCTTCACAGAGAAAAGACAAATTGGTTAGATGGAAACTCCTTGCGTTTTCCACTACTTTCTGTTTCTCCTGTCACAGTGGAAGGGGTGCCCTTCCGGTCTGAGGCTGAACCCTGGGTCCAGTTCCCTCCCTCCTTCTGGACCTAGCTCTGTAAATGGATTAACCTAGATATCATTAGTGCATGGATTTACAGTGACCAATCTTCCCAGTGTGCTGGAGACTAAATGGCTCAGGACTGGGCAGTGTTTCCTTCTGTTGTACCTAGGGTCACTATGAGTGGAAACTGACTCAACAGCACCTAACAACAAGGGGAATCCCAGAAGGTAGGACTTTTCAGTACAGTAACTCCCTGGGTTAAGAACACTGGACTTAAGGACAACTTGTACTTAAGACGAAACCCTGGTGGTGTAGTGGTTAAGAGCTATGGCTGCTCACCAAAATGTTGACAGTTTGAATCCACCAGGTGCTCCTTGGAAACTATGGGGCAGTTCTACTCTGTCCTATAGGGTCGCTATGAGTTGGAATTGAAGCCAGTGGGTTTGGTTTTTGGTTTTTGTACTTAGGAAAGACTCCCATAAAGCCTATTGTATTAAAAATTTGAGTTAAATACAATAGTTGGTAATGACAAAAGCAGGCACTACTTTGTGACACTCACGACAACATTGCGCGGGTTTAGCGGTTAGTCAGTTCCAGGAAGGAGAAGGCCATCCGCCATTTTAAGTCAGATCACGTTGCCGTTAACGCTGTGTTGAGTGCCTAACTTTGTATTTGGCTTAAATTTCCTCTCATTTACCCTTGTAACCTTGCCTCCGAAGAGTAAATCCGATGCAAGTGCTGGTGATAAAGAAAAGGAAAGCAATCATGATTGAAAATAAAGTGCAAATAAAGCAACTGGAAAGGGTTGAAGCGTCATTGGAAAAGCGTTAGGCTACAGTCGGTCAACGATGGGAACAATTTTAAAGGATAAAGTGAGAATAATAGAGCATGTGAAAGGCTCTGCCTAAATGAAAGCTACAATTATTACTAAGCAACACAGTGGTTTGATCATTGAAATGGAAAGGCTATTGATAATTTGGTTAGATGATAAAATCAGGATAATATGCCTATGATCCTTTAGTGCAAGAAAACGCTCAAAGCCTTTTCGATGATTTAAAAGCTGCTCATGCAACACGTGAAGGTGATTGTGATGAAGAATTTGTTGCACATAGGGTTGGTTCAGGCGTTTCAAAGTGTGGGCAAATTTACATAATATTCACGTGCAAGGAGAAGCAGGAAGTGCTGATGTAAGTGTTGCAAGTGATTTTCCTGAAATGTTGAAAAATATTATTGAGGAGGGAGGTTATTCGCCAGACCAAATATTTAATGTTGAAGAGACTGGCTTCTTTTGGGGAAAAGAATGCCCGAAAGGACCCATATTTCGAAAGAGGAAAAAAATGCACCAAGGCATAAGGCATCGAAGGATAGGCTAACGTTATTGCTTGGGGGTAACACTTCCTGGGGATTTCAAGCTCAAGCCTTTGCTTGTGTTGTTATTGTTATGTGCCGTCGAGTCGATTCTGGCTTATAGCGACCCTATGGGACAGAGTAGAACTGCCCCATAGGGTTTCCAAGTGAGGTCACTTCATTGTATCATTAAGGCATCTCTTCTCGTTATTCAGAATGCAAATGCAAAAGCATGTGTTACTATTACTAACCTTGAAGATCGGTTCTTGAATCATTTTGTCCCTGCTGTTGAACATTACTCCTTGGCCAAGAAAATTCCTTTCAAGATTCTCCTTGTGCTTGACAATGCACCCGGACATCCAAGCAGTTTCGATGACCTTCACTCCAGTGTAAAGGTCGTATTTTTAGCATCCAACACCACATCGCTACTTCAGCCAATGGATCAGGGAGTCATAGCTTCCTTTAAGGGCTGTTATTTATGGCAGACCTTCTCACAAGCAGTCAGAGCTTTGTAACATCTATGATGCCATCAAAAATATTGCCGAATCTTGGGATGAAGTCAAGCAGTCAAATATGAAAGGAGTGTGGAACAAATTGTGCCCCCAATTTGCACATGCTTTTCAGGGGTTTATAGCTGCTGAGTACTGCACTGGGCAAATCTGCTGCAAAAGACTTCTTTGAAGTGTTAAAAAGCAAAGATGTCACTTTGAGGACTAAGTTGTGCCTGACCCAAGCCATGATATTTTCAATCGCTTCATATGCATGGGAAAGATGGACAGTGAATAAGGAAGACTAAAGAAAAATCAATGCCTTTGAATTACAGTATTGGCAAAGAATATTGAATATACCATGGACTGCCAGAAGAACAAACAGGTCTGTCTTGGAAGATGTACAGCCAGAGCGCTCCTTGGAAGAGAGGATGGTGAGACTTAGTCAATTGTATTTTGGACATGTTATCAGGAGGGACTGGTCCCTGGAGAAGGACCTCATGCTTGGTCAAGTAGAGGGTCAGCAAAAAAGAGGAGGACCTTCAGTGAAATGGACTGACACAGTGGCTGTGACAATAGGCTCAAATGTAACAAAGATTGTGAGGATGGCGCAGGACCAGGCAATATTTCATTCTGTTGTACATCGGAACCAACTCAAGGGCACCTAACAACAACAACAGCATAGCTGATGACATCTCCAAAGTCACGCAAGCTGTGTTTGTTACTGGTAACTAACTGCAGTTAGGCATCACTGAAAATGATGTTGTAGAAATTTGTCCATTTCCTCTAGGTTTTCAAATTTGTTGGAGTATAGTTTTTCATAGTACTCTGTTATGATCCTTTTTATTTCAGTTGGGTCTATTGTAATGTCCCCCATTTCATTTCTTATTTGGGTTATTTACATCCTCTCCTGTTACTCGTTTGTCAGTCTGGCCAGCGGTTTGTTGATTTTGTTGATTCTTTCAAAGAACCAACTTCAGGTTTTGTTGATCTTTCTATTGTTTTTCTATTCTCTCTTTCATTTATTTCTGCTCTGATCTTTATTATTTCCTTTCTTCTGGTGGCTGTAGGCTTCTTTTGCTGTTCTCTATCTATTTGTTTGAGTTGTGTAACTAATGTTTTGATTTTGTCCCTTTTTTGATGTGTGCATCTATTGCTATAAATTGACCTATGAGCACTGCCTTTGCAGTGTCCCAAAGGTTTTGGTATGAAGTGTTTTCATTCGCATTTGATTCTAGGAATTTTTTGATTCCATCTTTGATTTCTTCTATTACTCAGTGGTTTTTAAGCAGGATGGTATTCAGTCTCCATGTATTTGATTTTTTTTCCTTGCTCTTCCTGTTGTTAATTTCTACTTTAATGACGTTGTGATCAGTGAAGATACTTTGTATTATCTCAATGTTTTGGATTTTGTTTGAGGTTTGCTTTTTGGCCTAAGATGTGGTTTATTCTGGAGACCGTTCCATGTGCGTTGGAAAAGAATGTGTACTTTGCAGCTGTTGGGTGGAGTGTTCTATATATATGCCTATGAGGTCAAGTTGGCTGATTGTGGCCTTTAGATCTGTATCTTTGTTGAGTTTCTTTCTAGATGTTTTATCCTTTATTGTGAGTGGTGTGTTGAAGTATCCTGCTAGTATTGTGGAGCTGTCAATTTCTCTTTGCAGTGCTGTTAGAGTTTGTTTTACGTATTTTGGAGCTCTGTCACTGGGTGCATAGATATTTATTACGGTTATGTCTTCATGATGGATTGTCCCTTTAATCATTATATAGTGCCCCTCTTTGTCTTTTATGGTGGATTTTGTTTTAAAATATATTTTATCTGAGATTAGTATTGCCACTCCTGCTCTTTTTTGGTAGCTGTTTGCTTGATATATTTTTTCTATCCTTTGATTTTTAATAAATTTCTGTCTTTGTTTCTAAGATGTGTCTCTTGTAGACAGCATATTGATGGATCCTGTTTTTTAAACCTATTCTGTCACTCTTTGTCTCTTTTTGGGTGCATTTAGACCATTTATGTTCAGTTTAATTATTAATAGGTGTGAGTTTATTGCTGTCATTTTGTAGGGGTTTTTTTTTTTTTTTTTTTTTTTGTGGTGCTGACGTTTTCTTTGTTCCTCTTATTCTCCTGTGCTGAATTCCTTTTGTTTGTGTATTTTTTTCATTTCTTTTGTTTTCCTAGGTTTTGTGTTTACTGAGACTTTATGTTTTCTATATTCTGATGAGTAGGTATCAGGTGGATCATGGCTGAAAGAGAATACCAGAAAGATGTTTACTTGTGTTTTATTGACTATGCAAAGGTGTTAGACTGTGTGGTTCATAGGAAATTATGGATAACATTATGAAGAATGGGAATTCCAGAACATTCAATTGTGCTCATAAGGAACCTGTACATAGATCAAGAGGCAGTCATTCAAACAGAACAAGGAGATACTGTGTGGTTTAAAGCCATAAAATGTATACATCAGGGTTGTATCCTTCCACCATACTTATTCAGTCTGTATGCTGAGCAAATAATCTGAGAAACTGGACTATATGAATAACATGGCGTCAGGGTTGGAGGAAGATACAGTAACATCTTGTGATATACAGATGACACATCGTTGCTTGCTGAAAGTGAAGAGGACTTGAAGCACTTACTGATGAAGATCAAAGACCACAGCCTTCTGTATGGATTGCACCTCAACATAAAGAAAACAAAAATCCTCACAACTGAACCAATAAGCAACATCATGATAAACAGAGAAAAGATTGAAGTTGTCAAGGATTTCATTTTACTTGGATCAACAATCAACGCCCATGGAAACAGCAGTCGAGAAATCAACAATGTATTGCATTGAACAAATCTGCTGTAAAAGACCTCTTTAAAGTGTTGAAAAGCAAGGATGTCACTTTGAGGACTAAGGTGCACCTGACCCAAGCCATGGTATTTTCATTCACTTCACATGTATGAGTGAAAGCTGGACAATGAATAAGGAAGACCGAAGAAGAATCGATGCCTTTGAATTGTGGTGTTGGTGAGAAATATTGAATATACCGTGGACTGCCAGAAAAATGAACAAATTTGCTTGGAAGAAGTACAGCCTGAGTGCTCCTTATAAGCAAGGATGCCGAGACTTCATCTCACATACTTTGGACATGTTATCAGGGGGCACTAGTCCCTGGAGAAGGGCATCATGCTTGGTAAAGTAGAAGGTCGATGAAAAAAAGGAAGACCCTCAATGAGATGTCTTGATGCAGTGTCTGCAACAATGGGCTCAAGCATAGCAATGATTGTGAGGATGGCATAGGACCAGGCAGTGTTTTGTTCTGTTGTACATAGGGTTGCTAGAGTCGGAATTGACTCATTGGCACCTAACAACAATAACATACCTTTTAATTAGGGCATTTGGACCATTTACATTTAATGTGATTATTGACATCATTAGGTTTAAATCTTGTTTGGCTATTTGATGTCTGTTTGTCTTATCTTCTCTTTGTTGCTCTTTTCTTTTTCTGCCTTCTTTTTTATGATTCAATTTTATGATTTTTATGATTCCATTTTATCTCCTTTGTGGACTTATTAGCTATAATTATTTGACTTTTTTTTAAGCAGTTTCTTTAGAGTTTAGAATATATATCATTAACTTATCACAGTTAACTTTTAGTGATATTACACCACTTCATGTTTAGTTTAAGGATCTTACAATACTACATGTCGATTTCTTTCCTACCTTCTTTTATTAATTATAGTCATATATTTTACTTTTACATATGTTGTTAACCCTACATTACATTGTTATTATTTTTGTTTAAACTCAATAATCTTTTAAAGATATTTTAATAATAAAATAATATTTTTCTATAGTTACCTACCTCGTTACCATCTCTGGTGTTCTTTATTACTTCATTTAATATTTCCATTTGGTATCATTTTCCTTCTACCTGAAGAACTTCCTTTACCATTTCTTGTAGCGCAGGACTGTTGGTGATGAATTATTTCAGCTTTTATACGTACAGAATGTGTCTTTATTTCATCTTAATTTTAAAATAATATTTTTACTCGTAGACTTCTAAGTTAACAGGGTTTTTTTCCTTTTGATATTTTAAAAATACTACTTCACTGTCTTCTATCTTGCATTGCTTCCAGTAAGAAGTCTGCTGTTATTCTTATCTTTATTCTGTGTATATAATGTGTCTTTGTCTGCTTTCAAGATTTTTCTCTGTATTCTTGGAAGAAAGGCCTGTCAATCTGCTTCCCAAAGGTTACAGCCATGAAAACCACATGGAGTATGTTTCTACTCTGAAATCAGGTAGGGTCATCATGAGACAGAATTGACTTGAAGGCAACTGATTGGTTGGTTGGTTGGTTGGTTTAGCCTGATACACAGCACAGTGCTCACTTAACTACTACAACACTGTACTTTAACTCTATATAGCTATATAGAAATAAGATAGTAGTAAAAAAGAAAACAAAATACTAAAGTTTTCCAGGAAAAATAAAGATATTAGGCTAAATGATATAGACTATAGTTTAAAGATAGCATTAATCACAGCAATTCCACTCCTAGTATATACCCAAAAGAACTGAAAGCGAGGACTCAAACAGATAGTTGTACACCAATGTTCATAGCAGCACTATTTACAATAGCTGAAAGGTGGAAACAAGTCTTCATCAACAGATGAATGGATAAATAAAATGTGGTATAGTCATATAATGGAATATTATTCAGCCATAAAAAGGAATGACATTTTGATACATGTTACGTTATAAGTGAACCTTGAATACATTATGCTAAGTGAAATAAGCCAGACACAAAAGTTCAAATATTGTATGATTACACATATATGAAATATCTAAAATATGTAAATTCATAGATACAGAAAGTAGATCAGTGGTTACAAGGGGCAGAGGAGTGGAGGGAGTGGGAATTTATTGTTTGATGGCTACAGAGTTTCTGATTGGGATGAGAAAAGTTTTGGAAGTAGATAATGGTGAAGGTTACATAACATTGTGAATGTAATTAATGTCACCAAATTGTACACTTAAAAATGATTACTATGATAAATTTTATGTTCTGTATACTTTAGCACAATAAAATTTAAATAAAAACAGCATTAATAACCTAAAAAAGAAAAGATTTTCTCTTTATCACTAATTTCAAGCAATTTGATTATGGTGTGCCTTGGTATAATTTTCTTCATGTTTCTTCTGCCTGGGTTTGTTGAGTCTTTTTGATCTGTGGGTTTATAGTTTTCATCAAATTGAAAAAATTTTGTTATTATTTCTTCAGATATTTTTTCCTGCCTCCTTCTTCTAGGACTCAAATCACACATCTACTACAACGCTTGGCGATGTTCCACAGCTCACTGTTGTTCTGTTCATACATTTTTTTAATTTGGTTTTTTTCTCTGTATTTGGTTTTGGATTGTTTCTATTGCTGTTTTTTTCAAGTTCGCTAATCTTTTATTCTGCTGTGTCTAACCTGCCGTTAATCCCACAGGGTGAATTTTTCTATTCATATGTATTTTTTATCCCTAGGAGTTATATTTGGTCTTTTAAAGTATATTTTCTGTCCTTTTTATGCTCATGTCTTCCTCTACCTTCTTGAACATATGGGTTATACTGATAATAGCCCCCCGAATTCTGAACTCTGTAATACAGTTAAACCTGTGAGACCTGGAACTCGATGGAATGGCTTTGTTTTCCTGAGTCTCACAAGTTTTCCACCTTTGACAGGGTGCAGTCTTACCACTTTTTTATCATTCCTTTCAATGGAAAATATTTGAGTTTTCTTTCTCTGACAAGTTTCTGCCTTCCACAGGCTCAGGCTTTCACAGGTTTTACTGTACTAAGTCAGAGATTGCCTGTCTCTGTTTAAGTTTCCATTCCCTGTGCTGTGGCCTGGAAGTTCTCTAGCAGTGACTCAGGGCAGTGACAGGACTCACTTTAGGACTTTTCCTTCTCTCAGGGACCACTGTCCTGTGCTGCCTGTTGTCCAGTGCCTTAAAGCCATGGTTCTATCAAACCCATTAGAAATTACAGTAGAACCTGTGAAAGCTAGAACCTGTGTAAGGTGGAAACTGGTCAGAGAAGGAAAACTCAAATATTTTCCACTAAAATGATTACTTCGGCCTGATAAATCTCTGAAAGCTGGAACCTGTGAGATGTGGATGGAATCAGAAAATCGTTGGTATTGCAATCCAGATACAAGGAAGTGCAGATGCAAAAGCTGGAGATAGTCCCAAGAAGTATAAGAGTCAGAGATGAAGGCTCAGTCTCCACTTCCTTTTGCATTGTTACTGGGTGTGAGTGTGTACTGTGCATTGCTACTATCTCTGAGTACATCTACTCTTCCCATTTTTGCCTTTTTTTGGTTCATTTTTTTCCTGTAAATTTTTTCCAGTGAAGAGCAATATACATAAGTTTGAAAGTGGGAAAAAGATACTAATAAATTCCTTTATTTTCATTAAAATCTAGCAAAGCACACTTTTTCCCCTTGTCTTGAGAGGTTTTTTTTTTCACCTTTGATTTTTAGCTTTTGCTTTAGCTATTTTTAATTTTGACACATATTATTACTATTTTAAAAACCCTTCTTTTTATTTCCTTGAAATTCTTTCCTTCAAAATTTCTTGTTTTGCCTCAGAAATAGAGAAGCATTTCCTCACTTAGCACATTCAACTTGTGTACAGAAACAAAGACATTCTTCTCACGTGTTTTTTTCTTAAGTGTGCTAACTTTATCATATAATGATGTTGATAGTTATCATTTTTTCCTTTTTGTTTGAGATATTCACATTTTTGAGATGATAAGATCATAAATTCTGTAATTTTTATAAGAACTTATTTCCTTTTTTTAAAAAAAGTTTATTCCTTCACAGCCATGGACAAGAGAGTGAGAAACTCATCTCTGAAAGAAAAGTCTGACTTTTTCCAAATGATAACTGAAGAGAAAAAAACTGTCAAGGAAGCTGTAATTTAGTTCAAGTGCAGCAAAAGGCAATTTTACTCAATTACAAAAGAAAAGGATAAAATAACTGAAAAATACATGAACAGCACCAATGTAGACATCAAGAAAGGAAGGGATAGAAATTATGCAGAAATCAGCCAGTCTGTTTTTGAGTGGTTTCTTCAAGCCTCCCCTCAAAATGTTCACATTTCAGGAACTATCCTGCAAGCAAAGGCAGAGAATGGCGAAACTTAAAAGTTGATGGATTCTTGGTGTCTAATGGGTGGCTTTAGAGTGTAAACAAACAAACAAACAAAACAAAACCAAAAAAACCCAAAACACAGACTCACTTGCAATGTATCTTGTGGGAAATCAAATGAAGTTGACAAAGATGTTCAAAACTGGTTCACAAAATTAAGAGATCATAAGGGGATCTGATCCTAAAGACATTGCAAATGCTGATGAGACGGCTCTGTTTTAAAAGGCAATGCCTGTAAAGAACCCTGAAGATTAAGAGGGAAAAATGCTCGTGAGGTCAGTTTTCAAAAGAGTGGCTTACTGTCCTCTTGATCACGTTTGCAGATGAAGCATTCAAGAAACCCTGGGTCACTGCAAGAGCAAGAAATTATGGAGCTTCAAGAATATAAAAATCAATCAGCTTTCAGTAGAATGGAAATGGAATTAAAAAGCTTGGATGATGGGAGCAATTTACAAAGCGTTTTTAAATAAACTCAACAATACAATTTAAAAAACAAAATAGAAGCATTCTTCTGTTCATTGACAATGCTACTTGTCATCAGTTACTGTCCCATCCAATATCAAGTTAATTTTTTCCCACCATCCCTGATGTTGGTCCTGCAACCTCTGGGTAATGGCATTATCCAAAATATTAAGGTAAGCTACAGGAAACTATTACTTCAAAAAGTGGTTGCCACAGGACCCATACCTCACACCATATACAAAAACTACTTCAAAATGGATCAAAGACCTGAATATAAAGCCTCAAACTATAAAATTCATAGAAGAAAAAATAGGACCAACACTTCAGGCCTTAATACATGGCATTTACAGGATACAAACCATAACCATCAACGCACAAAACCCAACAGATAAACTAGATAACTGGGATCTTCTAAAAATCAAACATCTATGCTCTTCAAAAGACTTCACCAAAAGAGTCAAAAGAGAACCTACAGACTGGGAAAAAATTTTTGGACAGTACAAGTCAGACAAAGGTCTAATCTCCATAATCTACAAGAAAATCCAACACCTCTACAACAAAAAGACAAACAATCCTATCAAAAAATGGGCAAAGGAAATGAACAGACACTTCACCAAGGAAGACATTCAAATGGCCAACAGACACATGAGGAAATGCTCGCGATCACTAGCCATTAGAGAAATGCAAATTAAAACCACAATGAGATACCATCTCACCCTGGCATTACTGGCACGAATCAAAAATACTGGAAATAACAAATGTTGGAGGGGCTGTGGGGAGATGCTAACTCTTATGCATTGCTGGTGGGAATGCAAAATCATACAACCATTTTGGAAAATGATATGGCGCTTCCTCAGAAAGCTAGAAATAGACATTCGATCCAGCAATCCCACTCCTAGGAATATATCCTAGAGAAATAAGAGTCATCACTCGAATAGACATATGCACACCTATGTTCATGGCAGCATTGTTCACAATAGCAAAATGATGGAAACAACCTTGATGTCCATCAACAGATGAATGGATACACAAACTATGGTACATACACACAATGGAGTACTATGCAACGAGAAAGAACAACAATGAATCTGTGAACCATCTCATAACATGGATGAAACTGGAGGACATTATGCTGAGTGAAATAAGTCAATCACAAAAGGACAAATATTGTATGAGACCTCTATTGTAAAAACCCATGAAAAAATTCACATGCAAAATGTAACAATCCTTGTTGGTTACCAGGGATGGGAGGGGAGGGGCGGGAAATACTAAATAGGCAATAGATAAGTGGTACCTTGGGTGAGAGGTGAGATAGTACACAGTACAGGGGAAACTAACACAACCTGCACAAGGAAAGGTCATGGAGGCCCTATAGACACATCCAAACCCCCCGAGGGACTGAGTTGTTGGACGGAGGGCTCTGGGGACCATGGTCTCGGGAAACATCCAGCTCAATTGGCATGACACTACTTATAAAGATAATGCTCTACATTCTACCTTGGTGAGTAGTGTCTGGGGTCTTAAAAGCCTATGAGCGGCCATCTAAGATACTCCACTTGTCTCATCCCTTCGGGAGCAAGGGAGAATGAAGAGAACAGGATACAACGAAAAGATTAGTCCAAAGGACTAATTGTCCACAGCTACCAAGGTCTCCACCGGCCTGAGTCCAGTACATCTAGATGGTGCCCGGCTACCACCACTGACTGCTCTGACCAGGGTCACAACAGAGGGTTCTGGACAGAGCTGGAGAAGGATGTAGAGCATAATTTTAACTCCCCCCCCCCCCAAAAAAAAGACCAGATTTACTGGCCTAAAGAATACTGGAGAAACCTCAAGAGTGTGGCCCCCAGACACCCTTTCAGCTCAGAGGTGAAGTTACCTTCGAGGTTCGATGTTAAGCCTGGGAGTGGACAGCCCAGTAAAACTAAACGGGACTAACGAGGTACAGGAGTCCGGTGACAAAGGCCAGAAGGCAGAGGGGGAGTAGGAAACTGATGATAAGGAACACAAGTTGAGTAAGGACACTGTCGATGTGTTGTGAGATTGTTGACCACTGTTATAGGGCAACATTTGTAGTAACTATTAAATGGGAGGCTGTTTTGTCCTGTAAGCCTTCATCTTGGGGAGAATGGCAGCACAATTGGAAGAGCATAGTCAATATCACTTAAATGTGTAAGTAAAAAGTTTTGAAATGGTGTTAAAAAAAAAAAAAAAAAAAGCCAAATGAGACTAATGAGGTACAGTAGTCCAGTGACAAGGGCCAGAAGACAGAAGGGGATAAGGAAGTCCCCTGGTGATAGGGAACACAAGGTGGAGTAAGGATATTCTTGATGTGTTGTGAGATTGTTAACCATTGTCATAGGGCAACATGTGTAGTACTAAATGAGAAACTATTTTGTTCTATAAGCCTTCATCTTAAGTGAGAATAACAGCACAGTTGGAAGAGTGTAGTCAATGTCACTGAACTGTGTATGTAGAAATTTTTGAAATGGTGTATCTTTGGCTATCTGTATTTTCATAAAAAAAAAAAAAAGGTTGAGAATTTAGAGGCTTAATATGTTGTGGGGTTGTTAACCAATGTCATAAAACAACATGTGTAGTACTGTTTCATGAGAAACTATTTGTTCTGTAAACCTTCACCTTAAGTACAATAAAATAAAATAAAAAATTAAAAAAAAATGCAAGTATTAAAAAAAAAAAAAAAAGTGGTTGCCAAGATTGAGACATGCAAGATGGCCTCAGAGATTTTGGGGAAAATTGATGTCCTTGATGCAATTTCATTTCTTAGTGTGATCAATCAAAATGATTAAGGAAGAAACTGTAAGAAAATGCTTTAAGAGCTGTGGTTTCTTATTCGGCAGTGGTGAAAGTATACAAAATCAAACAGTTGTCGAGCCCGATAACATCATACAGATTTGGGACTCAATAAATGACATTTATAGTGGTGTTTCAGAAAATAGGGCCAGTGCCACATCTTAAGTTGATACCATCAAAGAAATTACCACAGAAATGGACGCTATACACCTGCCAGAAATTGTGGACTCACCATCTAAAAATGACGAAGATAAAAATGATGAAGACCTACCATTAGAAAAACATATAAGCCTTTAAGTCGAACAAGTTCTCAGCTCTAGAAAGGCGTTGAAGGAATTTGGAAAAGTTAAAGGAGACCAAGGGTTTTTTGATAAAGCCACAGACTTAGAAATTTGTTTCAATAATTTCATCAAAAAACCAAAATAAACTAAATAGTTGACGATAGATGTTTTCATTAAAAAGTTAGTTTTACCGATATCTTTGTTTGAATAGTATATGCACATATCTGTATATAATCTGAATAAACATGAAAATCATCAAAAAAGTGTTTTGTTTCTTTTCCAGTCCTATAAAATTAAAAAGAAACATTTCCAGGTGTTTATGATGTAGAATTCTTAATAGAGAGCAGTAGAAAAGTGGTAAGACTACACCCTGTCAAAGGCGGAAAACTTGGGAAACCTAGGAAACAAGGCAATTCTGTCGAGTTTCAGCTCTCATAGTTTTTACTGTATCACAGAATTCAGAATTCAGGCAGGCCAAAGTGGATAGAATTCACAGGGCAAAGTGAATAGAAAACTTGGAAAATACAATGAGAGGAGAAAGGTATATAAGAGCTCTGCACTGTATCCCTCTCAAATCTTCAGTTGAGTACTGAAAAGAGCATACATTTGAGGAAATTACTCAAGGTAAGGAAAGACCATCAGAATAAATCAGGGGAAAAATTCCCAGAGCTCACACAGGGCCAGGAATAGTTAGCATTCTGGCCAACCTGAGTGTAAAGACTCTTAACAAACACGCCAGAAGAGTATTGTCTCCGTACCAAAAAAACAAAAAAAAACCCCATGCCATCCAGTCGATTCTGACTCATAGCAACCCTATAAGACAGAGCAGAACTGCCCCATATGGTTTCCATGGAGCGGCTGGTGGATTTGAACCAACAACCATTTGATTAGCAGTCGTAGCTCTTTACCACTACAGCACCAGAGTTTCCATTGTCTCAGTAGCAGGGAATAGTTAGCCCTAAACAAAAAACACCTCTGATCCAGCTTAGCCAAAATTAAAAGCAAGCTTTGAAAGAACCAATCTATTTCAAATATCTGTATTCCAAGACAAACTTGAAAAATATTTGAAGGAATAACAAAAAATTCACACTATCTGGCAACTAATAAAAAATAGTCATGGAAAAAATAGAAAAATATGACTGATAGTGATGAGAAATATTAATCATAGACACAAACCCAGGTTTAAGCCTAAGTCAGTAATCACAGTAAAGGTAAATGCTATAAATGCCCTAATTAAAATGCATACATTATCTAATTGGATTTTTTTTTAAAAAAGCATGACCCAATTACATGCTGCCTATAGGAAACATGAGGAGCCCCAGTGATGCAGAAGTTAAGCACTCTGCTGTTAACTGAATGCTTGGTGGTTCAAACCCACCAGCTGCTCCATGGGAGAAAGATGTGGCAGTCTGCTCCATAAAGCTTGACAGCCTTGGAAACCCTATGGGGCAGTTCTACTCTGTCCTTTAGGGTTTCTATGAGTTGGAATCTACTTGACAGCAATAGGTTTTTTGGTTTATAGGCAACACATTTTAAATATAAAGACACAAATAGGTTAAAAGTAAAAGAATCCACGTTATTTTCAGTCGCCTCATATGCATGCGAAAGCTGGACCATGAATAAGAATGACCGAAGAAGAATTGGTGCTTTTAAATTATGGTGTTGGCAAAGAATATTGAATATACTATGAACTCCCAGAAGAATGAACAACTCTGTCTTGGAAAAGTACATCAAGAGTGCTCCTTGGTAGCGAGAATGGTTACTTTGGACATGTTATCAGGAGGGACCAGTCCCTGGAGAAGGACATCATGCTTGGTAAGACAGAGAGTCAGTGAGAAAGAGGAAGACCTTCGACAAGATGGATTGACACAGTGGCTGCAACAATGGGCTCAAACATGGCAATGATTGTGAGGATGGCGCAGGACCGGACAATGTTTCATTCTGTTGTACGTAGGGTCATTATGAGTCGGAACCAGCTCGATGGCACCTAACAATGGCAGCAACAAAAAGAATTAAAAAAGATATATCATGGTAACACTAGTCTAAAGATAGCTTATGTGGCTATATTAATACCAGACAAAGTAGATTTCTGAGCAAGAGTTATTACCAGGAATAAACAAAGTCATTTCGTAGTTATAAAGGGGTCAATTCTTCAGTAGTCAAGACAATGAGGTATTGGTGTCAAGGCTGACTCTCACAGGTTTCCTTGTATTTGTTTATATATTTTTTTCTCAGTAGACTAGAAAATCCTTGAGGAAGGTACTGATTCTCATTAATATTTGCATTTCACATGCAATAGTCTGGACATAGCAGGTACTCACTGAATGGATATTGAATGAATGAATAGATCAGTGGGGTAATGGGAAACTTATTGTAGAGCCTTTCCCCTGGGTAAATGAGGGACCCTGATAAAGAACACTTTTTACATACCGTCTCCATTTGACTGAACAGAAGCACGGGAAGATATGGATGAGGGTCATGGATAGGGTACAGAGATTGGTGCTTTGTACCTTCCTTGGTTCATGAGACATGTTAGAAGAACAGAGTCGCAGCTTCAGTGACCTGGGCAGAGTCTGAGGAAAGGACTTATATGCAGTCTTGAGAAATTTGAGAAGTAAACCTAGGAGCAGGAGTGAGGGACCAGGGTGAGGGAGGCAGGGAAGAAGGTAAAACCAACGTAAGGGTGCATGATCGAGATTGCCACCAATCATCTCGCAGAACCAGAGTTTTCCCTCTGAAGGACAGCGACAGGAGGTGGGAGCACCTATCCACCAAAACCTATTCTCTGTTGTACAACGGTTTTCCCTGGGGGAATTCCCCCATGCTTCTGTGCTATGCATGCACAAGAGCCCAGCAAGCTCCTGCCTGAGTCGTGTAGTTATTAAAAGGGAAGTTAAAAACGAGCATCTGGCTCATTATGCACCACATATGGTGTAGGAGCATTGGGCACCCTCTGAAAGGCTTCATAAATCCAAAAGTACTATTTCACTCACACCCTGAAACTGCAAAAATGCCTCATACATCCTAAGCATATGGGCAATATAGAAAGATTTAGAATAGAAATTAAATGCCACATTGCAATCCAATTCCTTCTTTGAAGCTTTATAAGCAAAGTGTAAACTACTTTCATCATTGTCATGCCTGGGAACTTGTAGATTCCACTACCCTTCAAGCCTGTAATCTCCTGCAATGTTTGTAGTTTCTCCTGTATTTTGGGTAGAAACCCAATCCTGGTGACTGAGTTGTAGAAGATTTACTCAGTCAGTGATCATTAAGGTGAAGAATTTGTTACGCTATCGTGTTTTTAGAGCAATTAAAGGAATTCAATGATCTTGTCAATCCTAGTTTTCTATTTTCCAATTTATAAGCAGAAAAATACACTCCTTAAGGAAAATGAAGTTAAATTACGTTTGACATTTTAAGCTTTTTTAACTAGAAAATATACAGATAAACTCCAAACATTTATAAAATAAGAAGTAATGAATTACTAAATATAAAAGGAGAAATGAGAAATAGGGGGAAAAATTGAATTGATCCCTAAAAACTAGAAGTTAATTGTATTGACATCCGAGGGAAGCTCTGAAAAATTACCACCATGCTTGATGACTTAAAACAACAGAGATTTATTCTCTCACAGTTCTGGAGGCTAGAAGTCTGAAATCAAGGCATTGGCAGAGCTGTGCTCCCTTCTAAGGCTCTGGAAAGAATCCTTTCTTGCCTCCTTCAGCTCCTGGTGGATGTAGGCATTCCCTAGCTTTCTTGGCTGGTGATCACATCACTCCAATCTTTGCCTCTGTCTTCATAATGCCTTTTCCTCTGTGCCTGTGTCTTCTCTTCTTCTGTCTTGCTTCAAATCTCTCTCTGCCTCTCTTTTACAGGGTCACTTGTCCCTGCACTCAGGGCCGCCTGGAAAATCCAAGATGATTTCCTCATCTCAACGTCTTGAATTTCATTACATCTGAAAATACCCTTTTTCCAAATAAGGAAACATTCTCAGGTTCCAGGGACATATCTTTTGAGGGTTGCCATTCAACCCAGTACCATAATTCTTTGAGAAGATTAATAAAATAGACACAGTCATGGCAAGTCTGATCAAGAAAAAAAGGGAAAAGGTCCAAACAGAACAACAATGACACAGAAAATTATAGGTAAAGAGGAAATGAAATATTATAGGATAATAAAATTACAGGATATAATATAGCTTTATACTAATAAATTTTTATAAACTTAAATAAAATTGACAATTTTAAAAATGATTTAATTTATCCAAATTTGCTCAAGAAGATACAGTACAATTAAATAGGACATAAATTAAAAAAGAACTTGAAATCACAGACAAATATCTGCTCCTAAAATAGATATCTGGTCAAGAGGTTTTATAGGTGACTTATAACAAACTTTCAAGGAACAGAAAATTTTATCATATACACCTACTCCTCACTCATCAACATGGTTAGGTTCCAAAGACCAGGTCGTTTTGTGAAAATTGTGTTATGTGAAAATCGGCATTAAGCAAGAGAGTTGGGATGCACGCCAAGTCTCAGGATACACGAGGCATGGTGGCCTCCCTTCCCTATCACGCCTTCCCCACCACCATGGAGTTTGTGGGGATTGAGGTGGTGGTGGTGGTGGTTGGGGGTTGCCCACTGCCTCTGGAGCAGCAGGGGCTCACCATCACCTGGCTGTGCTCCAGGCCTCAGTGGGGACCCCGATGCCTCACCTCTCCACCTTCCCATTCCACCTGTCCCAGAGACCGGCCTCAGTGGCAGGTGGCTCCCAGGCCTGCGGGCAGGTGAGGCCCAACCACTTGAGCCTGGCAGAGGCTGTGGAAGTGGCAGAGAGGCCTCTTTGGAAAAAGAGACTTCTGAGCCCCCTGCCCAACTCCTGAGGCCCCGGCTCCTTCACATCGTCTTCCTGCCCCAAACTGGCCTCGGGTCCGGCTGATCTCCTAACCCCACCCAAGTAATACAAAGGGCCAGCCACCTGCAAGGCTCGTTCCCTCTCACAAACCTCCCCCTCCTCCTTTTTTTCCCCCTCTTGCCTCAGCTCCTCCTTAATGCACAAAATAGTCAGATAGTAGATTTTTTGCTATTGTCATAAATGTGAAATGTCAGATAATGAGATAGTCAATAAGTGAGGAGTAGGTGTATCCAAAAATTTAAAAAACAATACAGATGAACAAGTGAATTTTTTATGAGAACAGTTTAACCCTGTGTCTAGTACTTCTGTAAGAGAAATACCACAAGTGGATGGCTTCAATAAACAGAAATTTATTCTCTCACAGTCTAGGAGGCTGGAAGTCCAAATTCAGAGTGCCAGCTCCAGGGAAAGGCTTTCTCTCTCTGTCAGCTCTGGGGGAAGGTCCTTTTCATCAGTCTTCCCCTGGTCTAGGAGCTTCTCAGTGCAGGGACCCTGGGTCCAAAGGTTGCACTCTGCTCCTGGTGGTAGAAGGTCCCCCACCTCTCCGCTTGCTTCTCTCGTTTATATCTCAAAAGAGATTGACTTAAGACACAATATAATCTTGTAGATTGAGTCTTCCCTCATTAACATAACTGCCTCTAATCCTGCCTCATTAACATTACAGAGGTAGGATTTACAACACATAGGAAAATCATATCAGATGACAAAATGGTGGACAATCACACAATACTGGGAGTCATGGCCTAGCCAAGTTGACACACACTTTTGGGGGGACACAATTCAATCCATAACATTCCACCCTTTGGCTCCCCAAAATTCATATGCTTGTACACTCCGAAGGAAACTCCCTTTCAACTGATTAGCTACTCACAGCAGATCCCATCGTGGAGGTGATCACATTATATCAAATATCATCATGGAAGTGATCACGTCATAATACGACTGCCACACTACATCATAACTGCCAAAACACTGAGAATCATGGCCTAGCCAAGTTGACACACATTTTGGGGGGACACAATTCTATCCATAGCACCCTGATACCAAAGCAGGAAAAGAACATTAGAAATAGAAATTTATCATTTAATCTTATTTACCTATGAACACAGATAGAAACTCTTAAAATAGTAAAAGAAAACAAGCTTATGAAAAGAATATTGGAAGTTTAAAAAATAGAAAAGTATCTGTCACTGTATTTCAATACAGTACAGTATTAAAAGTAAAAATCTATGTTATTTTCTATTTGACAAAATTAGACACTTATTTATAATTAAAGAAACAGGATGTTCTAGAAAATTTGTAACATCAAGAAACTGTCTAAACCTGTGGTACCTAAATGAAAAATTACAGCAGGTAGTCAGACACAGAACAGCTACCTGTTATACTCCTATTCAACATTATACTTGAGGTTTTGGCCAATGCAATGATCAACAAAAAAAAAGTATAAACATTGGAACGGAAGAAATAAAATTATGATTTTCAGATGACGTGATTTCTAGCTGGAAAATCTAAGAGCATCAGCTGGCAAACTACTAGCTCCAATATGTGAATTCAGCCAGGTGGCCATACACGAGATGATTATAAGAACTCAATAGCTTTCCTAGATAACGTAATAACCAATAGGAAGTTATCATGGAAAAAATTGCATACAATGACAGCAAGATTTTAATATCTGTAAGCATAAATCTAATATAGTATGTGGATGACATATATGGGAAAATTATAAAATATTACTGAATTAGAACACTTTAAAAAATAGATTAATAAACCATTTTATTCCCCATTTCTAAATTCAATGCATACCAATCAATATCTCAACAAATTAACGATCTGACTTTATTATAATTCATACTGAACCATAAAATGTGCATAAATACCTTAGAACTTCTATACAATATCAAAATATGACAAATTTCTTGTGGTAGACATTATTAGTGGTCTACCAATAGCCATTCTCCTCTCTTCTTACTAACACAGTCATGAATTTACTTGAATTGTAAATTTCTCAACTTTCTGGCCTCCTTTGCCCTTTAAGTGGCCCTCTGACGTAGTTTTGGTCAATAAGATTTAAGCAAAAGTTTGCCATGTAGGACTTTTGGGAAAGGTACAGATTTCCTAACAAAAAGAGACACAATAAAATTAGATATAGCTTTCCATTTGCCTCCCTACCCCTTTATTCTTGTCTATGACATGATGCCTAGAGGCTTGTTTTAGTTATCTAGTGCTGCTATAACAGAAATACCACAAGTGGACAGCTTTAACAAGCAGAAATTTATTCTCTCACAGTTTAGGAGGTTAGAATTCCGAATACAGGGTGCCAACTCTAGGGGAAGACTTTCTTTGTTGGCTCTAGGGGAAGGTCCTTGTCTCCTTTCAACATCTTTGGTCTGGTGTTCCTTGGAGATCTCCATGTGTCTTGGCATCAATCTTCCCATGGGTCTAGGAGGGTCTCAGTGCAGGGACCCTGGGTCCAAAGGACAGGCTCTGCTCCCAGCTCTTCTTTGTTGATGGAAGTCAGGTCCCTCCTCTCTCTGCTCACTTGTCTCTCCTTATATCTCTTGTAAGATAAAACATGTGACTCCAACAAGGGTGTGACTTGAGTCACACTTACTTGTAAGGTTGTGACTCTAGATACGATCCACACTGATCCTGCTTCATTAACATATACAGGTAAGAATTTACAACACATCACAAAATGGAGGATAATTACATTACATCACAAAACAGAGGACAACCACACAATACTGGGAATCATGGCCTAGCCAAGTTCACACATATTTTTGGGGGGATACAATGCAATCCATGACAAGGCTCATCAGCCATCTTGTAACCATGAGCACCAAAGCTATTGGTGAAAAATGGCAATAAGAAGCAAGAATGAGTCTGGTCTGAATGTCATATTGGATTTAGCATGCTTGCCTCTACTGCTATCTCTGGTATTTTGGTTACACGAGAATAATTAACTCCTACTTGGTTAAGTCACTGTTATCTGATTTTATTACATGTAGCTAAACACATTCCTGTTACTAGCTATATTATGAATACAAAGTAGTATTGACAAGGGAATAGACAAATTGATCTATTGAACAGAATATAAAATCCTAAACTAGACCCATGTAAGTATGGAATTTTGTATAAAATAATTATAAATTGGAGGCTAAATCAATGAGGAAAAAACGGGCCAGTAAATAAATTGTAACTGGTTGCCCTTTTGAGAAAAAATTTAGATATTTGCCTCATACAAGTGGAAAAAATAATTTTCAGTTGTATTAAAGTGATCCACCACCTGTTTGTCAGTTTGTCATACTGTGGTGGGCTGTGTGTTATTATGATGTTAGAAACTATGCCACTGGCATTTCAAACACCAGCAGCGACGTCCATGGTGGACAGGTTTCAGTGGTGCTTCACGATGAAGACAGATTAGGAAAAAAAGCCTGGTGATCTACTTCTGAACAATAGCCACTGAAAACCCTATGGATCACAATAGAATATTGTCTGATATAGTGCTGGAAGATGAGCCCACTAGGGTATAAAGCACTCAAAATACACAGTGGTTGCAGTGATGGATTTGAGCATACCAACAATCATGAAAATGGCACAGGACTGAGCAAGGTTTTGCTGTATTGTACATGGGGTCATGGGATACAATAGATTACTTTTGTGTGGTCTTTCTTGCCATGGCCCTGTAACTCCCACCCAAGTGAGTGGGACTGTGAAAATAAGGTAACTGTGGCCCACGAGGGGATTGATGAGTTTTGCCAATTGATTTTAAAGAGAGAGCCAATTCCAGAGCAGAAAGAGGATCTCACCACCACCAAGGAAGGAGAACCAAGAGCAGAGCATGTCCTTTGGACCTGGTATCCCTGTGCTAAGAAGCTCCTGGAACCAGGAGACAGAAAGAGAGAGAGAGAGCTGTAACACTGAAGATGGCAAGAAGCAGTGGCAGAGAAATGGCAGCAGGAGAGACTGGCAGGACAGACTAGCAGGAGATGGCATAGTGGGTTTCCTGGCCCACAGAATGAAAAAGCTGAGTATCTTTGGGCAGAAGTCTTGGTTGAGGAGTAGGGTGCCTCCAGGCACTTGGTGAGGCTTGGCTTGCTGACCCTCGTAGCTACGGCTGAGTGCCTTTGAGCTGAGGCTTACTGGCAGAGTTGGGTGCCTCTGGGCACTTATCGGCAGAGCTAAAAGAGCTTTGTAACACTTGCCTGAGCAGAGGCAGAGGCCCAGGGGCCAGAGAGAGGTGTGCCTGTGGGTACAGCTGAAAAGAGGAAGAAACGTATCTTGAGCATTCCTGAACTTGAATTGTAACCTATTACTTCCCTAATAAACCTCATAATCGTGAGTATTGTCTGTGATTTCTGTGTGGCCATTGCAATGAATTATCAAACCCAGCAGGGGAGTAGAGAGTGGGATGGACAGTTGGTGTCAGAATTGGTAAAGATGACAGAGGAGGCACGTGTGACCTCCACATCATAGGAATCAGCCTTGGACTGTTGATCTTGATTCTCCTTCCCCCTTGTGAAGTTAGAGGAAGTTAGACGACTCCCCCACGCCACTTTTACAGGTCACAATGAGTGAAAGCTGACTTGACAGCAACTAAAAACAACATTAAAGTGATGAATTTGAAAATCCAATGTTGCCACTTTCATTAGAGACTTCCATTCAAGATGATGTAGTATGTTCATTTTTCCAAACATAAAGCAATAAAAAATAAGAGGGATAAAAAAAGGTAAAAAGAAAAATAAAAAAGTAAAAACAACAAACTCAAAAGCCATGCACAAATCTATCTATCTATCTATACATCTATCTCTACATATCATCTATCATCTATGTATCTATCAATCATCCATCTATCTATCCTCTATCTACCTATCCCCTATCTATCATCTATCAATCTGTCTATCGCTATCCATCTATATCTATCATCTATGTATCTATCATCTATCTATCCATCTATCCATCCATCCCTCCCTCCCTCCCTCCATCCATCCGTCCATCCATCGGTCCATCCATCCATCCATCCATCCATCCATTTATCCCAAAGTGGAATAGGCGTGTATGGTAGTCTGTAGGCCTGAGTCAATTAGTTTGATGTACTCCAAGTGAAAAAAGCAGGCAAAAGTAGCTGGGAGTTTGGCTTCTCCTGAGGTATGAGAAGTAAGTGGAGTCAAGCTCACTACTTAAAGTAGAGGTTGTAGGAGATAGGGCAACCTCAGATCAAGCTTGTCCAGGACTGTCCCAATTTCATGCCTGTTGTTGAGGTTTAAGTATCAATAGCATTCTATTTCAAACCCAAAAGTAGATTGTATGGTCGCCCTGGTAGTGGATTTCCTCTTTGTGAGAGGACTTTGAAAACCCTGCTACTGAGCACTGCCAGGTCTATGGCTTATAAGAACCTGTGATAGGGTGTGGACACAGATATGGCTTCTTCACTAGTTACTGAAACAAACTGATTGCTGGCAGGGAGACAAGATCTGTAATATCCCCAATATCACTGTAGGGCAGGAGGTTGGAATATATTGATATAAGATCTGGTTCTAGATTTAGGGCCCTAGGAGACTGGGTGAACATAGAAGGAGATTTAAAAAAAAAATAAGGACAGAATCAAAATGAACCTCCGAACTAAAATTCTACAACACATTAAGAAATCTACCAACAATAAAAATAATTGACAAAATTAAAAAAATTGAAAGTAATTCACTCCATATGAAATTATATTTTAGTAGAACCTTTTAGTGCTTTAATATGTCAGGGTCCTCAAGGATATAAATGAAGGAATAATATCTATTAAAAAGAAACAAGACATTTTTAAAGTACAAAGCCAGAAATGGGACATAAGTCTAAAAATGAATCAATTACAAATCTTGGGAAAAAAATAGTTTTTAGAAAGGAACTTGAATGTAAGAACAGGCCTACGTTCAATACTGAACACTGTAAATGTAAGAAGTGGTAAATTAGAAAATAGCAATAAAGAATCCATTCAGTATACCTGACAGAGAGACAAAGAAAAATACAATTAAAAAAAAAAAAAGTTAAGAAACTTTGGTTCTAGATTGAGAGGCTCCTGCCTATATATCTAGGAAGAACCTCCAGACGAAGAAAGTCTTAAGAGAAAAGAGAAGAATCAATATTTGAAGGATTAAAAGCTAAGAATTTTCCAGAAATTGAAGAAAGACGTGAGTCCTTAGATTCAAAGTGCGCTGAATATTGAGCAGAATAAATAAAATAAATACAATTTATAAATAAATACCACCTGGATACACACAGTAAAATTGAAAAAAAAAAAAGATGAAGAGACAAATCCTAAAACTACCAGAGAGAAAAAGACAGATTACTTGTAAAAGAACAGTACTTAAAACGACAGGAAGTGGCAAAATAGATGTAGGAAGATAATGGAAGAATATCTTCAAAGGGTTAAATGAAGGTCATGTAACTGCAAAAGGAAAACTCAATCAGAATTGTAAGTCTAGGAGAGTTCACCATTCATTGATCCTCACTGAAACAAACCTGAAGGATAAACTTCAGGCAAGAAAGAAAAAGGAACCTAGAGAAAAGGCATCGGATTCAGAAAACAACAAATCACAAAAATTTGGTAAAACATATTGGCGGAAGTATAGATACGTAATAACAGCTCCTGTTTTATGTGCTTAATGGTGTGAGTTTGGAATTCTAGGAAACATTAGCAAAATGGGGGATATTCAATGGGTACTTAAAGCCTAACAAGGTATTGTCTTGTTGAGGAGAAAGGTAAGATAAGAAATAACTTTGGACTTTGTTATAAAAACTCATAGTTGAGTATGTATATTAAAAATATTAGAGTAACAACTAAAACAATGGGAACACAATCTTCCAAACCTTCAAAGAAGGAAAATAGGAGCGATGGTATAAAACACTTTGCAAAGGAGAGGGACAAAAAGCAGAGGAAAAGGGTGATTAAATAAATACAAACCACAAAAGAAGAGGCACTCTTTTTAAGCAAATAATACTCACCCTCTACGTTTGCTTGCCAACCGTGCCCATCCCCTTCGAGGTATTTTCATAAGCGTGCTATGCTAATTTTTTAAGCAAACAAACGTTGAGGGTGTTCATTATTTGTGTAAAAATACAGTAGGTCCCAATACACTAGCAATCATAATAAATTTATATTCTCTTTTCCAATCTGTATGCCTTCTATTTCTTGTCTTATTGCACTAGATAGGGCTTCCAGTACAATGATGGATTGGAGTGGTGAGAGAGGTCATCCTTTCCTTGATTTAATCAAGTTGAAGAAGTTCCCCTCAATTTTTAGTTTGCAGAATTTCTTTTAAAATCATAAATGGGTGTTGCAATTGGTCAAGCACTGTTTTAGTGTCAATTGATATGATCTTGTAATTTTTTTTCCTTTAGCCTGTTGATGTGGTAGATTATACTGATTAGTTTTTGAACGATGAACAAGACTTGCATACCTGCATCCCACTTCGTCATGGTGTATAACTCTTTTTTTTTTTTTTAGTTTGTTTTCTTATAAATTTTATTTATTTTATTGCTGTTGTTGAGAATATACACAGCAAAACATACACCAATTCAACATTTTCTACATGTACAATCTAGGGACATTGATTACATTCTTTGAGTTGTGCAACATTCTCACCCTCCTTTACTCAGTTGTTCCTCCCCCATTAACATAAAATCACCACCCCCTGTCTTGGTCATCCAGTGCTGCTATAAAAGAAATACTACAAAGGCTTTAACAAAGAGAAGTTTATTCTCTCACAGTCTAGTAGGCTTGAAGTCCAAATTCAGGGCACTGGCTCCAGGGGAAGGCTTTCTTTCTCTAATGGCTCTGGAGGAAGGTCAGTCTTCCCTTGGTCTGGGAGCATCTCAGCACAGGAACCTCAGGTCCAAAGGACAAGCTCTGCTCCTGGTGCTGTTTTCTTGGTGGTATGAGGTCTCCATGTCTCTCTGCTCTTTTCTCTCTTTTATTTATCAAAAAGCATTCGCTTAAGACACTATCTAATCTTGCAGATCTCATCACTATAACTGCCACTAATCCATCTTATTACATCTTGTTGTTGTTAGGTGCCGTAGAGTTGGTTCCGATTCATAGCGACCCTATGTGTACAACAGAACAAAACACTACCTGGTCCTGCGCCATGCCCACAATCGTTGTTGTGCTTGAGCCCGTTGTTGCAGCCACCGTGTCAGTCCATCTCGTTTAGGGCACCCAGGCACCATCTAGTTCTTCTGGACTTAGGCTGATGGAGGCTGTGGTTCATGTTGTCCATTAGTCCTTTGGACTAATATTTTCCATGTGTCCTTGGGTTTTCTTCATTCTCCTTTGCTCCAGATGAGATGGGACCAATAGATGTATCTTAGTTGGCCGCTTGCAAGCTTTTAAGACCTTGATGCTACTCACCAAAGTAGGATGTAGAACATTTTCTTTATGAACTATGTTATGCCAGTTGACCTAGATGTCCCCAGAGACCATGGTCCCCAGCCTTCAGCCCCAGTAACTCAGTCCCTCAAGCTGTTTGGATGTGTCTAGGAAGCTTCTATGACTTTGCCTTGGTCAAGTTGTGCTGACTTCCCCTATACTGTATGTTGTCTTTCCCTTCACCAAAGTTAACATTTGTCTACTATCTAGTTAGTGATTTTCCCTGCACACTGCTCCCTTTCCTTGTAACCATCAAAGATTTTTTTTTGTGTGTGTAAGCTTTTTTTAAAAAAAATAATGGTCTATACAATATTTGTCCTTTTGTAATTGACTTATTTCTCTCAGCATAATGCCCTCCAGATTCATCCACATGGTGAGACATTTCATGGATTCACCATTCTTTGTTGTTGCGTAGTATTTTATTGTGTGTATGTAACAGAGTTTTGTAGCCATAGCTCTTAACTACTATGCCACCAGTGTTTCCGAATGAATGGATGGATGGATGAATATATTTAAATACCTTTCTTATTTATCAAATTGAGAAGTATGTAGCAATTCCCCACTATGAAAGCTGAGAAATCAGCCTGCTTCACACTTTCTCCCATCTTTTCCATCTCCATGATTTTCTTTGTTGTATTCTTATTTGTGTTTCATTGTTTATAATGCTTACCTTCTATTTGACAACCACAATCTGCGTGGTCCTTGAATCTTAGTCCTACATTTAAATGAACTCATTTGACACTCCCACCACTTTTGATCTCCTAAGTTCCTATTTTTACTGATTTGTTTCTTTCCACACTTCCATCCCACTTATTTCATCCCACATTTCCCATCTCATCTCATCCTTTCAATAGATTCCAGCTTTTCTATTTACAAAGTAAAACTATCAATAACCTGAGAACAAATATCATGCTTACTATTTCCTTTGTGTCTATCACAGTATCTAGGAAAAAGTCAAGCACAGAGTATGTTTTCAGGAAACTCCCTGCCCAGAAGTACTCTTGAAATGGTTCACATCCGTTGATAAAATTATGCTCAGTGAAGTCCAAAATGAACACAGGTTGATATGCAAGCAGGAGTTTGTAACCCGTTGTGTTCCTTGTGTAGAAATAAGGAACACTTTTTGGATTCAATGGAACTCTTCATCATCCTTCTCAATGCTGAGTGATGGTATTTGTTCAGAATGGGTATTTTTTTTTTTTATTGTACTTCAGGTGAAGGCTTACAGAACAAATAGTTTCTCATGAAACAGTAGTACACATATTGTTTTATGACATTGGTTAACAACCTGACAACATGTCAACCCTCTAACTTCTCAACCTTTCTTTTTTTTTTTGGTAAAAATATACATAGCCAAAGATACACCATTTCAAAAATTTCTACATGCACAGTCCAGTGACATCGGCTATGCTCTTCCAATTGTGCTGCTATTCTCACTTTAGATGAAGGCTTGCAGAACAAAACAATTTCTCATTTAACAGTTAGTACACATGTTGCCCTATGACAATGGTTAACAACTTCACAACACGTCAACACTATCCTTACTCAACCTTGGGTTCCCTATCACCAGCTTCCTTGTCCCCTTCTGCCTTCTGGCCCTTGTCACTGGACTCCTGTACCTCGTTAGTCTCATTTGGTTTTACGGGGCTGTCCACTCCCAGGCTGAACAGTGGACCCCGGAGGTAGCTTCACCACTGAGCTAAAAGGGTGTTGGGGGGCTATACTCTCGAGGTTTCTCCAGTCTCCTTTAGGCCAGTAAATCTGGTCTTTATTTTGTGAGTTAGAATTATGCTCTACATCCTTCTCCAGCTCTGTCCAGAACCCTCTGTTGTGATCCTGCTCAGAGCAGTCAGTGGTGGTAGCCGGGCACCATCTAGCTGTACTGGACTTAGTCCAGTGGAGGCCTTGGTAGCTGTGGACAATTAGTCCTTGGGACTAATCTTTTCCTTGTATCCTGTTCTCTTCATTCACCCTTGCTCCTGAAGGGATGAGGCCAGTGGAGTATCTTACATGGCCACTCACAGACTTTTAAGACCCCAGACACTCCTCACCAAGGTAGAATGTAGAGCATTGTCTTTATAAGCTGTGTCATGCCAATTGAGCTAGATGTTCCCCGAGACCATGGTCCCCACAGCCCTCCGCCCAGCAATTCAGTCCCTCAGGGAGTTTGGATGTGTCTATGGGGCTTCCATGACCTTTCCTTGTACAAGCTGTGCTAGTTTCCCCTGTATTGTGTACTGTCTCACCCTCTACCCAAGATACCACTTATCTATTGCCTAGTTAGTAGTTCCCCTCCACCCCTCCCATCCCTGGTAACCAACAAAGATTGTTACATTTTGTGTGTGAACTTTTTCATGGGTTTTTAAAATAGAGGTCTCATACAATATTTGTCCTTTTGTGATTGACTTATTTCACTCAGCATAATGTCCTCCAGTTTCATCCATGTTATGAGATGGTTCACAGATTCATCATTGTTCTTTCTCGTTGCACAGTACTCCATTGTGTGTATGTACCATAGTTTGTTTATCCATTCATCTGTTGTTGGGCATCTAGGTTGTTTCCATCGTTTTGCTATTGTGAACAATGCTGCCATGAACATAGGTGTGCATATGTCTATTCGAGTGACGACTCTTATTTCTCTAGGATATGTTCCTAGGAGTGGGATTGCTGGATCGAATGGTATGTCTATTTCTAGCTTTCTGAGGAAGCGCCATGTCATTTTCCAAAATGGTTGTATCATTTTGCATTCCCACCAGCAATGGATAAGAGTTCCCATCTCCCCGCAGCCACTCCAACATTTGTTATTTCCAGTGTTTTTGATCCGTGCCGGTAATGCCGGGGTGAGATGGTATCTCATTGTCGTTTTAATTTGTATTTCTCTAATGGCTAGTGATCGCAAGCATTTCCTCATGTGTCTGTTGGCCATTTGAATGTCTTCTTTGGTGAAGTGTCTCTTCATTTCCTTTGCCCATTTTTAAATAGGATTATTTGTCTTTTTGTTGTAGAGGTGTTGGATTTTCTTGTAGATTATGGAGATTAGACCTTTGTCTGACTTGTACTGTCCAAAACTTTTTTCCCAGTTTGTAGGTTCTCTTTTTACTCTTTTGGTGAGGTGTTTTGAAGAGCATAAGTGTTTGATTTTTAGAAGATCCCAGTTATCTAGCTTATCTGTTGGGGTTTGTGCGTTGATGGTTATGGTTTGTATTCTGTTAATGTCATGTATTAAGGTCTGCAGTGTTGGTCCTATTTTTTCTTTTATGAACTTTATAGTTTTAGGCTTTATATTCAGGTCTTTGATCCATTTTGAAGTAGTTTTTGTAGATGGTGTGAGGTATGGGTCCTGTTTCACATTTTTGCAGATGGATATCCAGTTTTGCCAGCACCATTTGTTAAAAAGACTGTCTTTTCCTCATCTCCTGGACTTTGGGACCTTGTCAAAGATCAGGTGACTATAGGTGGATGGATTTACATCTGGGTTCTCAATTCTGTTCCATTGGTCAATGTATTTGTCGTTGTAGCAGTACCAGACTGTTCTGACTACTGTAGCTGTATAGTAGGTTCTGAAGTCAGGTAGTGTGAGTCCTCCAACTTTGTTCTTCTTCTTTCTTCTTCTTCAGTAGTGCTTTACTTATTCGGGGCTTCTTCCCTTTCCATATAAAGTGAATGATTAGTTCTTCCATCTCTTTGAAGAATGTTGTTGGTATTTAGATCAGGATTGCATTGTATTTGTAAATTGCTTTGGGTAGAAATGACATTTTCACAATGTTGAGTGTGCCTATCCATGAGCATTGTATGTTTCTCCATTTATGTAGATCCCTTTGGGTTTCATGCAGTAGTGTTTTGTAGTTTTATTTGTATAGGTCTTTTACATCCCTGGTCAGATTTATTCCTAAGTATTTTATCTTTTTAGGGGCTACGGAAAATGGTATTGTTTTCCTGATTTCCTTTTCATCGTTCTCCTTATTGGTGTATAGGAATCCAACTGATTTTTAATGTTTAGCTTGTATCCTGCTACTCTGCCGAATCTTTCTATTAGTTCCAGTAGATTTCTCATGGAGTCTTTAGGGTTTTCTATGTATAGTGTCATATCATCTGCAAACAGGGACAGTTTCACTTCTTCATTACCAATTTGGATGCCCTTTATTTCTTTTTCTTGCCTTATTGCTCTAGCTAGAACTTCCAGCACAATGTTAAATAGGAGTGGTGATAAAGGGCATCCTTGTCTTGTTCCTATTTTCAAGGGGAATGTTTTCAGCCTCTCTCCATTAAGAATGATGTTGGCTGTTGGTTTTGCATAGATGCCCGTTATTATGCTGAGAAATTTCCCTTCTATACCTATTTTCTTGAGAGTTTTTATCAGGAATGGGTGTTGGACTTTGTCGAATGCCTTTTCTGCATCAACTGAGATGATCATGTGATTCTTTTCTTTCCTTTTATTTATGTGGTGGATTACGTTGATTGATTTTCTAATGTTGAACCATCCTTGCGTACCTGGTATGAATCCTACTTGGTCGTGGTGTATTATTTTTTTTTGATATGATGCTGAATTCTATTGGCTAGAATTTTGTTCAGAATTTTTGCATCTATATTCATGAGAGATATTGGTCTGTAATTTTCTTTTTTTGTGACGCTTTGCCTGGTTTTGGTATCAGTGTTATGCTGGCTTCATAGAATGAATTTGGAAGTGTTGCTTCCTCTTCCATGCTCTGAAATAGCTTGAGTAGTACTGGTACAAGCTCGTCTGTAAATGTTTTGTAGAATTCTGCAGTGAAGCCATCTGGGCCAGGGCTTTTTTTGGTTGGGAGTTTTTTTTATTACCTTTTCAATCTCTTCTCTTGTTATGGGTCTGTTCATATTTTCAACATCACTTCGTTGTAGTTTGGGTAGGTCATATGTTTCTAGAAATTTATTCATTTCCTGTAGGTTTTCAAATTTTTGGAGTATAGTTTTTCATAATATTCTGTTATAATCCTTTTTATTTCTGTTGGGTCTGTTGTAATGTCCCCCATTTCATTTCTTATTTGGGTTATTTGTGCCCTCTGCTGTTTTTCTTTTGTCAGTCTGGCCAGTGGTTTGTCGATTTGGTTGATTCTTTCAAAGAACCACCTTTTGGTTTTGTTGATTCTTTCTATTGTTTTTCTGTTCTCTATTTCATTTATTTCTCCTCTGATCTTTACTATTTCCTTTCTTCCTTTGGTTGTGGCCTTTTTTTGCTTTTCTCTTTCTATTTGTTTGAATTCTGTAGTTAATGTTTTGATTTTGTCCCTTTCTTCTTTTTTGATCTGTGCATCTATTGCTATAAATTGTCCTCTGAGGACTGCCTTTGCTGTGTCCCAAAGGTTTTGGTATGAGGTGTTTTCATTCTCATTTGATTTCAGGAATTTTTTGATTCCATCTCTGATTTCTTCTATTACCCAGTGATGTGTAAGCAGGGTATTATTCAGTTTCCATGGAGTTGATTTTTTTCCCTTGCTCTTTCTATTGTTAATTTCTACCTTGATGGCATTGTGGTCAGAGAAGATACTGTGAATTATCTCCACGTTTTGGATCCTGTTGAGGATTGCTCTGTGGCCTAAGATGTGGTCTATTCTGGAGAACGTTCCATGTGCATTGGAAAAGAATGTGTACTTTGCAGTGGTTGGATGGAGTGTTCTATATATGTCTATGAGGTCAAGTGGCTGATTGTGCCCTTTCGGTCTTCTGTATCTTTGCTGAGTTTCTTCTTAGTTGTTCTGTTCTTTACTGAGAGTGGTGTGTTGAAGTCTCCTACTATTAGTTTGGAACTGTCAATTTGTCTTTTCAGTGTTGTTAGAGTTTATGTGTTTTGGAGCCCTGTCACTGGGTGCATAGATGTTTACTATGGTTGTCTTTATGATGGATGGTCCCCTTAATCATTATATAGTGTCCTTCTTTGTCTTTTATTGTGGATTTTGTTTTAAAGTCTATTTTATCTGAGATTAGTATTGCCACTCCTGCTCTTTTTTGGTAGTTGTTAGCTTGATATATGTTTTTCCAACCTTTGACTTTTAATAAATTCACATCTTTGTTTCTAATGTGTGTCTCTTGTAGACAGCATATTGATGGATCCTGTTTTCTTATCCCTTCTGTCACTCTCCATCTCTTTATGGGTGCATTGAGTCCATTTACATTCAGTGTAATTATTGATAGATGTGAGTTTGTTGCTGTCATTTGTAGTGCTTTTTCTGTGGTGCTGAAGTTTTCTTTGTTCTTCTTACTCTCTTGTGCTGAGTTACTTTTGTTTGTGGATTTTTTTTTCATTTCTTTTTTTTCTGTAGGTTTTGTTTTTGCCAAGACTTTATGTTTTTCGTCTTTATTTTTATGAGTATGTTTGTTAACTTTCTTTGTGCTTACTATGAATTTTACCCTTATCTTTCTAAGTTTGATGCAGTCTACCGTTACTTGGTATCGCCTTGCCTTCCTCTCCATTAGAGGGTTCTATACCTATACCATTTATTCCCTCTTTTATTGTTTTGATGTTGTTGTCATTTATTGATTAACTTCTCTGATTCCCTGTTGTATTTCTTTTGGTTTTGGATAATCCTCGAGAGTTCATTTCCTAGATTGGTACCTGGCTCATACAATCCTGCATCCTAGGTTCTGCCTGTGAGCTGAAGCTGTTTGTCCTCAGATCGAAGAACTCCCTTTAATAATTCTTATAAGTTTGGTTTGACTTTTACATATTCCCTTAATTTCTGTCTATCTGGAAATGACCCAATTTCACCATCAAATTTGAACGAGTTTTGCAGGATATATTATTCTTGGCTGGCAATTTTTTTCTTTCAAGATTTTATATGTCATCCCATTGCCTTCTTGCCTGCATGGTTTCTGCTGAATAATCTGAGCTTAGTCTTATTGTTTCTCCTCTGTATGTGACTTCTTGTTTTTCACGAGCTGCTCTCAGGATTCTTTGTTTGTCTTTGGTTTTGGTGAGTGTGAATATGATATGCCTTGGTGATTTTCTTTTGGGGCCTTTCCTATATGGGGTTCGTTGAGCTTCTTGGATGGCCAGCTTTTCATCTTTCATGATATTGGGGAAGTTTTCTGTCAGCAGTTCTTCAATGATCCTCTCTGTGTTTTCTGTTTTCTCCCCCTGTTCTGGAACTCCAATCACTAGCAAATTTTTGCTTTTGATTGTATCCCACATAACTCTCAGGGCCTCTCCATTTTTCCTTCTTCTTTTTTCTGAGTTTTCCTCAGAGTTGTATCCAAGTGTTTGTCTTCAATTCCACTGATCCTGTCTTCCACTGTTTCAAATCTGCTTCTCAGCCCTTCTGTGACACCATCCATTTCTGAAATCTTGTTGTTTATCTTTTGGATTTCTAATTGTTGCCTTTGTATACTTTCTAGTTGTGAATTTATTTTGGCATTTTGCATTATTTTCCTGAATTCTTCCAATTTTTTGTCTGTATTTTCCATGAATATGTCTCTTTTTTCCTCATGTTTGTCTGCTTTTTGCTTCAGCTCTTGGAAAATTCTGAGTATTAGAGATTTGAATTCCCTATCAGGTAGTTCTAGTTCCTTTTTTTGTACTGGAAAGTTATCTGGTGTTTTATTTTGGACGCCTACTGGAACCATCCTGTCCTGTTTTTGTAAATGTTTTGATATTGTCTGCTGTCTTCGGGGCATTCAGTAGTTATTTTTCTCATTTATTGATGGTAGATTTGTTTGTTTCATCCCTTTTTTAAAATTTGGGTATGTCTGAGCAGGCGGGCTGCGTGTTCTTCGTTGTTTGCTTGTCTGTGGGCACAATACTTTTTGCCTCCTTCTCCAATTGGCAGGGTCAGTCACTCAGATATGGTATGGCAGGGCAGGTCTAGCTGAAGAGGCGTTACTGGGATGGGTTGTTTGTGGCACTTACTACAGCCACCAGTGTGGGTCGGTAATCAGTGCAGGGCAGGTTCCAGTAGGCTGTGTCTGTGCTGCTTGGTGGTGTGATGTTAAGCGCACGGTGCAGGTAGGCAGGATGTAGTGGGGAGATTGTTATGTGTGGAGCTAAGATGGATATTGGAGAGAGGAGAGAGGAACAGAAGCCAAAAACATACAAACAAAAAAGAATACTAGGGGAGCTTTCAGTTGGAGTGGAGAGATGAGAGACTATGAAATGGAGAAAAACAAAAAGGGGAAGAGGAATAAAAAGAAAGAAAAGAATGAATAAATAAAAATCAGAAAAGGAAAAGAACAGCAAAGTTCCCAGGGATCCGACCAGTGCAGCTATGAGGTCTGGGGAAGTTGTTCTCAGCTGTTGCGGCACAGCCTGGCTAGAAGGCATAGAGGTATACAACACCAGGTGTGATGGTTAAGATCGTGTGTCAACTTGGCTGGGCCATGACTCTCTGTGTTTTAATGGAATCACTCCCATGTTTGAATATACTGTGAGTAGCCAATCAGATGAAAGGGGGTCTCCTGGGGGTGTGGCCCACATCTGTATATAAGCAGATGTTCTGGCTTTTTGCTCTCTCTGGATCCTGCAGCTGCTTCCTGTCATCTCATCTCCTGTTCTTGGGACTTGAGCTGTCAGCTTATCTGCCAAACCTGGGATTCATCGATCTGCACAGCCTGTGAGTGGGAGCCCTGCTCTCCGACCTTCTGATCTTGGGCTTGCCAGCTTCTGCAGCTGTGTGACTTGGGAGAGGCCTCTACCCTGATCCACAGACTTGGGATGTTTTAGCCTCTACAATCATGTGAGCTGTTTGCTTGACATAATCTCTTTTATGTATATATTTATGCACTTTACTGGTTTTGCTTCTCTAGAGAACCCAGCCTAAGACACCAGTTATTCAGGGAACAGAAAGGGAAGGACGATATAGAGAGATGAGAAACTGAGTAATGAAGAAAGACAAAAAAGGAAAAAGAGGGAAAAGAAACGAAAACAAATTTAAAAAAAAAGAACAAGAAAAGCCCCCCAAAAAACAGAAAAAAGAAAAAAAACAATGAAAAAAGAAATGCCCTCAGGGATCCCTCTGCAAGTGTGTGCAAGCTCAGGGGGTATGTTCCAAGCCACGCAGCACCACCTGACCAGAATGGGCTCCCAACTCAAGAAAAGGAAAAGAAAACAAACAAATAATTCAAAACAAACAAACAAAGAAAAGCCCTGGGATCCCAGCAGCACAGCAACCCACACCGGGAAGCAGTTCCATACTTGAATGGAGCTCCACAGCACCTCAGGAAGAAGCAAAGATGGTACATGGAGCCAGGTATTTGAGTGAAAGGAGGGGGAGGTGATGAGAGGTAAGGAAGAAATCAAAAGAAGCAGATAAAAGCAACACCAGCAGCCAACAAATGGCAGTCAGAAAGCTGGCCTGTTCGGGTGGGTGGAATCCAAGCAGCTGGTGCTTCCCAGACAAGAGATTGTGGCCGCGGGATGCAGAGGAGGCCAAGTGGGGGTAAAGAAGTGTGGGGGGTGGGAAAGCATATATTGCAAATCACCAGTTGTTTTGTCTCCTGCTGGAAGCTCTGTGAGGCTGCTTTCTCATACCTCATTTGCTTGTCTCTGATAGGAGTCCAAGATGGCAGATCCACACTGCGTTAGCTGATAGGGGACCTCTGCATGAATCTCTCCTCGTTCTCCATTCTCTGTCAGTTTTCTCACTCCATTTGGTGCTTGGCTAAGTTCTTTATCTCTTCATTTGATGTTTTAGGGTTTCAGGATTGTTGTTTTCTCTGTTCGGCTTAGTTTTTCGGATCTTTGCTGTGGAGGGACGGCATGGTGCTTCTGCCTAGAGCGCCATTTTGCTGGAAGTGAGAATGGGTACGTTTTAAAGGAGAAAACTTTAGTCTATAATTTACCAATTATACCTGGGGATTTTAACACAAGGGGTTGCGATTCAGGAAAATTGATGCACTTTATATGTGATGTCACTTTATATGTGATCTTTTCATTGTCCCAAACAGCGACACAAAAATTATTTGTACAACTGCAGTGAAAAAATTATTTACTTGTTGACAAAATAACTTGGTTAGTAGCTAGGTGCATAAATCAGTTACTTTCAGTTATGATGGTGAAAAAATTAAATGACTTGCTTGAAGTTCAAAGATCAAAACAATGATGTGAAAAATTGATTTAGTTGGCAGACTCACATGACACTTATGAAACGTAGCCTGGCGGTCACTATGCATTGTTTCATGTGTGGATAACAGCAAATCTTTGTGGGGCCTGGGTTGCGTCAGTCATTAAGAGAGTAAAGGAGGAGGCATTTCTTTAAGGTTCTCCCCTTTAAGCCCTTACAAAGTTAAAGGAAGAAGCTGTCATTTTATAGAGCAGTAGGTAACCCCAGAATACTGACCGTTACTGTGTTTCATGATAAAACCTTTATACTTACAGAGGTAAGTGTTCTCCTTTTAAATCTACCCTTTCTTATTCAATCTGTATGCTGAGCAAATAATCAGAAGCTGGACTATATGAAGACGAATGCTGCATCAGGATTGGCGGAAGACTCATCAACAACCTGCGATTTGCAGATGACACAACCTTGCTTGCTGAAAGTGAAGAGGGCTCGAAGCACTTACTGATGAAGATCAAGGACCACAGCCTTCAGTATAGATTACACCTCAACATAAAGAAAACAAAAATCCTCACAACTAGATCAGTAAGCAACATCATGATAAATAGAGAAAATATTAAATCTGTAAAGGATTTCATTTTATGTGGATTCATAATCAATACCTATGGAAACAGCAGTCAAGAAATCAAACGACACACTGCATTGGGCAAATCTGCTGCAAAAGACCTCTTTTGAGTGTTAAAAAGAAAAGATGTCACTTTAAGGACTAAGGTGTGGCTGATCCACGCCATGATATTTTCAATCACCTCATATGCATGTGAAAGCTGGACATTGAACAAAGAAGACCTAAGAAGAATTGACACCTTTGAATTATGGTGTTGGCGAAGAACAAACAAATCTATCCTGGAAGAAGTACAGCCAGAATGCTCCTTAGAAGGGAGGATGGCGAGACTGCGTCTCAGATACTTTGGACATGTTATCAGGAAGGATCAGTTCCTGGAGAAGGACATCATGCTTGGTAAAGTGGAGGGTCATTGAGAAAGAGGGAAGATCCTCAACGAGACGGATTAACACAGTGGCTGCAACAATAGGCTCAAACATAACAACGATCATGAGGATGGGGCAGGACCCGGCAGTGTTTTGTTCTGTTGTACGTAGGGTCGCTATGTGTTGGAACCAACTCTATAGCACCTAACAACAACAACGCTCTGATGAATACCAGACATAATTTTATCCCCCTTGTTCGAAAAGATATGGTTATACCTTTGTATAACAATGTGTCAGCCTTCTCATTATTTCCATTCTGTTTGTTCTGTTTCCATTTATCTAGCTTCCCTGCCCTTCCTTGCTTTCTCATCTTTGCTTTTGGGTAAATGTTGACTGTTTGGTCTTGTATAGTTCATTGTTTAAGGGAACACATTCCTCATGGGTGTTGTTGTTTATTTTAGAAGCCAATCTATTATTTGGCTGAAAGGTGAGCTCTGAGGGTGGCTTCAGTTCCAAGTTAAAAGGGTATCTTAGGGTGATAGTCTCAGGGGTTCCTCCAGTCTCTATCAGTCCAGTAAGTCTAGTCTTATTTAGAAGTTTGATGTTTGTCCTACACTTTTCTCCCATTCTATCCAGGACCTTCTATTGTATCCCTAGTCAGAGGAGTTGGTGATGGTAGCTGGGCACCATCTAGTTCATCTGATCTAAAGCTAGAAGAGGCCCTGGTTCATGTGGGCTATTAGTACTTTGAACTAGTTTATTCTTTGAGTCTTTGATTTCCTTCATTCTTTTTTGCTCCAGACGGGAAGAGATCAATAGTTGTATCTTAGATGGCCACTCGCAAGCTTTTAAGACCCCAGCTGCTACTCACCAAACTAGGATGTAGAACATTATCTTTATGAGCTATGTTATGCCAATTGACCGAGTTGTCCCATGAGATTATGGTCCCAAGCCCTTTAACCCAATAAACCACTCCTGCAAATTGTTTGGATATGTCTATAAGGTCTCCGCAACTGTGTCCCTTATATGCTTTATTAAATATATGAATATATATAGCACACCCAAACATGTATATACTTATGCCTACAAATATACCTATATATGCATGTGCATGTGCTTGCATATATCTTCCTATGCACATACAGCATACATATAATCACACATATACTCTTTAGTTGTTATTACTGCTGTTGCAAAATTGTATATGTTATAATATTTACTGTAATTGTCCTTTATTCTTGTGTACCTCTCAGTGTCTTCATTTACCTTGGTCAACTTGTTCTGACTTCCTCCATATTGTGTATTGCCTTTCCCATCACCAGAAATAACAAGCGTCTACTATTTAGCAAGTGATTCCCCCTCCCTCCTCCTCCTATCCCTGGTAACCATCAAAGAATGTTGCTTTCTTTGTGTATACCTATTCTTGACTTTTTATAAAAGTGAGACCATACAATATTTGTCCTTTAGTGATTGATTTATTTTACTGAGCATAATGTCCTCCAGATTCATCCATATTATGAGATGTTTTGTGGACTCATCAATATTGTTTATAGTTGTGTAGTATTCCATTGTCTGTTTCACAATTTGTTTATCCATTGATGGGCCCTTAGGTTGTTTCCATCTTTTTGGTATTGTGAACAATGCTGCAATGAACATGGGTATGCATATGTCTATTCTTGTCATTGCTCTTATATCTCTAGGATATATACCTAGGACTGGTATTGCTGGATCATAAGGTATTTCTGTTTCTAGTTTTTTGAAGAAGTGTCATGCAGTTTTCCATAGTGGCTGTAGCATTTTAACAATATCACCAGCAGTGTGTAAGAGTTCCAATCTACACAGAACCTTGCCAGTGTTTGTTGTTTTCTGTTTTATGAATTCTGCTGAGGTTCCAAATCCACCATTCGTCTGTCAGTTTGTCCTACTGTGGTAGATTTCATGTTAGTGTGATTCTGGAAGCTATGCCACCAGTATTTCAAATACCAGCAGGATCACCCATGGTGGACAAGTTTCAGTGGAGCTTCCAAACTAAGATAGACTAGGAAGAAGGACCTGGAAATCTACTTCTAAGAAAATTGGCCAATGAAAACCTAATGAATAACAGCAGAACATTGTCTGATATAGTGCCCGAAAAGGAGCCCCTAAGGTTGGAAAGCACTCAAAATATGACTGGAGAAGAGTTGCTTCCTCAAAGTAAAGTCGGTGCTAATGATGTAGATGGAGTCAAGCTTTCAGGACCTTCATTTGCTGATATGGCACTACCCAAGATGAAAAGAAACAGCTGCAAACATCCGTTAATAATCAGGATATGGAACATACAAAATATGAATCTAGGAAAATTGGAAGTCATCAAAAATGAAATAGAACACATAAAGATCGATATTCTAGGCATTAGTAAGCTGAAATAGACTGATATTGGCCATTTTGAATTGGAAAGTCATATAGTCTACTATGCCAGGAATGACAAATTGAAGAGGAATGGTGTCACATTTATTATCAAAAAGAACTTTTCAAGATCTATCCTGAAGTATAATGTTATTAGTGATAAGATAATATCCATAGGTCTACAAGGAAGACCAGTCAATATGGCTATCATTTAAATTTACCCAACAAACGCTAATACCAAAGATGAAGAAATTGAAAATTTTTAGCAGCTTCTGCTGTCTGAAATTGATCAAACATACACTCAAGATACATTGATAATTACTAGTGATTGGAATTCAAAAGTTGGAAACAAAGAAGGATCGGTAATTGGAAAATACGGCCTTGGTGATAGAAATGACATCAGAGATGATAGAATTTTGCAAGACCAACCACTTATTCATTGGAAATAACTTTTTTCAACAACATAAATGGTGACTAAACATGTAGGCCTCACCAGATGCAATACACAGGAATCAAATTGATTACATTTGTGGAAAGAGATGATGGAAAAGCTTAATATCATCATTTAAATTTAGGCCAGGGGCCAACTGTAGAACAGACCATCAATTGCTCATATGCAAGTTCAAATTGAAGCTGAAGAAAATTAGAGCAAGTTCATGAGAGCCAAAGTACAACCTTGACTATATCTCACCTGAATTTAGAGATCATCTCAAGAATAGGATTTGATGCATTGAATACTAATGACAGAAGACCAGATGAGTTGTGGGGTGATATCAAAGACATCATACATGAAGAAAGCAAGAGGTCATTAAAAATACATGAAAGAAAGAATAGAGCAAATGAATATTAAGAAAAGACCAAAACTTGCTCTTGAACACAGCGTAGCTAAAGCAAGTGGAAGAAATGATGAAGTAAAAGAGCTGAACCGAAGATTTCAAAGGGCGCTTCGAGACGACAAGGTACAGTATTATAATGACATGTGCGAAGACCTGGAGTTAGCAAACCAGAAGGGAAGAACACGCTTGGCATTTCTCAAGCTGAAAGAAGTGAAGAAAAATTTCAAACCCAGAGCTGCAATATTGAAGGATTCTATGGGCAAAATGGAGCCCTGATGGCAAAGTGGTTAAGAGCTCGGCTGCTAACCAAAATGTGGGCAGTTCGATTTCACCAGTCACTCCTTGGAAACCTTATGGGGCAGTTCTACTCTGTCTACTCTGTCACTATGAGTCAGAATTGACTTGATGGCAAAAGATTATTGTTGTTTGTATGGGCAAAATATTGAATGACACAGAAAGTGGCAAAAGAAGATAGAAAGAAAGAATACACAGAGTCACTGTGCCAAAAAGAACTAGTCGACATTCAACCATTTCAGGAGGTAGTATACAATCAAGAACTGATGGTATTGAAGGAAGAAGTCCAAGGTGCACTGAAGGCATTGGCAAAAATCAAGGCTTCAGGAATTGACCGAATATCAATTGAAATATTTTTCAACAAACAGATACAATGATGGAGATGCTCACTTGTCTATGCCAAGAAATTTGGAAGACAGCTACCTGGCCTACTGACTGGAGGAGATCCTGTTTGTGCCCATTCCAAAGAAAGGTGATCGAACAGAATGTGAAAATTATCGAACAATATTATTAATAGAAAACAAAAGTCAAATTTTGCCAAAGATGATCCAAAAAAATGGTTGCAGCAGTACATCGATAGGGAACTTCTAGAAATTCAAGCCAGATTCAGAAGAGGATGTGGAACAAGGGATCTCATTGCTGATGTCAGAGGGATCTTGACTGAAAGCAATGAATACCAGAAAGATGTTTACCTGTGTTTTATTGACTATTCAAAGGTATTCAACTTGTGGATCATAATAAATTGAGGATAACATTGTGAAGAATGGGAATTCCAAAACAATTGTGCTCATGTGGAGCCTGTACATAGACCAAGAGGCAGTAGCTAGAATGGAACAAGGGGATACTGTGTGGTTTAAAATCAGGAAAGGTGTGCATCAGGGTTGTACCATTTCACCATATTTATTCAATCTGTATGTGAGAAGCTGGATTATATGAAGAAGAACGCGGCATCTGTGATAGTTAAGGTTTTGTATCAACTTGGCTGGGCCATGATTCTTAGTGGTTTGGGAGTTATGTTGTAGTTTGACAGTTATATGATGATGTGATCACTTCCATGATGAGATTTGATATAATGTGATCACCTTTATAATGGGATCTTCTGTGAGTAGCCAATCAGTTGAAAGGGAGTTTCCTTGGGGGTGTGGTCTGCACGGAATATAAGGCAAGACTCTTGGGCTTTTGCTTGCTCCAAATTCTGCAGCTGGCTCCTGTTAGTCTGACCTCTAGCTCTTCGGACTTGAGCCAGCAGCTTACCTGCAGTCTTGCCTGCCAGTCTTGGGATTTGTTGGTCTTCACAGCCTGTGATTAAGAGCCTTGCTGTCTGACCTTCGGATCTTGGGTTCAAGAGCCCCTGCAGCTATATGAATCAGGAGAAGCCTCCAGCCCAACCTACGGATTTGACACGTTTCAGCCTCTACAATCACATGAGCCATTTCCTTGATATAAACCTCTTTATATAGATATTTATACACTTCACTGGTTTTGCTTCTCTAGAGAACCCAGCCTAAGACTTTTGGTGCCAAGAGTGGTTCTAGAGAAACAAAATTGTAAGGATGAGTTTTCTACATTGGTTCTCAAGTCTGGTGAGTCTTAAAGATGTTGATGACTCTGCTTCCAGTAGTAAAGAGGGCACTGCTAATCCATGGCATGAGGTAGCAATGCAAATATGCAAAATATCACCACCAATAGATCAGGTATTGGTGAAAGACAAGGCTCTGGATGATCACATGTGTGATATCTTTCTACAATTTTGTCATAATGAGAACTTAAAGGAAGCTGGTTGGTTGGTCCTACTTTCACATTAGACAAACTGGTGAAGAAAGAGATGAGCTCAGGGCTTCAGAGTCAAAGCTCAAGTGCTGCATGTAAGACCTCAAAGTTTCCACTTGTGCCTTGAAAAGTGCCTTATTTCTTGTAGTAACAGAGATGATATTGCCAACAACCAAACCCAGAATCTTACTGTAAGAGTGGCTGAATTACAACACCAACTCAATTACCAACCTTGAGAGGTGTCTGAAGTTAAAATGAGGGCATTGGTTGGAAAGAAATGGGATCCTGAAACTTGGGATGAGGACATCTGGGCAGATAATCAGGAAACTGGAGATACTGAGCTCCCAAATTCCATTGAATCCCTCCTGCCAACAGAACCAGCCCTCTCCTATCTGAAGAGATTACTCCATCTTTGTCTGCTAAGCTACCCTTCCCAGTAGAACTGGATGGTGCCCGGCTACTGCTACTGAATATTTTGATCAGATTCTATAGAAGAATTCTGATTAAATTGGGAAAATGCAGAACAGAATTTCAAATTCTCATGGACTCCAGACTTTCTGGAGCCATGGAAGCTAGATGAACCCTGAAACTATTGCTCTGAGATAATCTGTAAACCTTAAGCCAAAAATATTCCCTGAAGTCTTTTTAAAACCAAACAATAGTTTAACTAGTAAAGAATGTTTGCCTTGAGCATTGTGCTCTTTAAAGATCTATTTATATGGGAGCAAACTGATAACAGCAACTTGGAAGATAAGGTAGGAAACTTAGGGAGCAGTGAGTTTATGTTAACAGGAGAGGAAAAACTTGGAGAAAAAGGGTGAGAATGGTTGCACAACTTGAAGAATGTAATCAATGTCACTGAATTGTCCATGTATAAATTGTTGAATTGGTGTATATTCTGCTGTGTGTATTCTCAACAAGAAAAATAAAAATAAAATAAATTATTAAAAAAAAAAAAAAGAACCTAGACTGTAAAGCCAGCTTTGCCACTTACTAGTGGTGGAACTCAAAGCAAGTTAATTTTTCTGTGCCTCAGTTTCCTCACCGGTAAAATGGGAATAATAACAGTACCTACTCATAGGGTTGTTGTGAGGATTAAAAGAGTCAATAGTGTAAGGCACTCAAAAGAAGTACTGTTGTTATTAGCTGCTGTTGAGTCAGCCCCCAACTCATGGTGACCCCATGCACAATGGGATCGGACCATTGTGATCCATAGGGTTTTCATTGGCTGATGTTTTGGAAGTAGATTGCCAGCCTTTCTCCCACACAAGAAGTGCTAGGTAAGTGTTAATTAAATAAACTGTGGCTGCGTAGGGGACAGTGGAAGGCAATAGGCCAGGGACCACGTCTTCATATCTGCTATTTTATCCCCAGGGTCAAGAGTGTCAAACAAAATACCTGTTATGCACCATACTCTCTCTCTATATATATCTATATATATATATATGGAATATTGAATGTTGACTATTGTTGAACTCAGGTATGTATGATAGCAAAACCTATGTTTTCAACCACTATATTTATACTGCCTTTCTGAGATGTCAAATTTTCCCCAACGATAATGCTTTAAAGCATCACCGGTGGCGCAGTGGTTAAGCGCTTGACTGCTGACCAAAAGGTCACTGGTTAAAACCCACTAGCCTCTTCAAGGGAGAAAGATGTAGCAGTCTGCTACTGAAAACATTACAGTCTTGGAAATCTTATGGGACAAATTCTACTCTGTCCTATAGCGTGGCTACGAGTTGGAATCGACATGAAGGCAATGTGTTTAGGTTTTTGGATAATGCTTAAAACTACAAACTTCATCTAACTCAAATGCTTAAAATGACAGCATATAATTGGTATTCAAAAATGCAGATGAGGATTCCACCCCCATCTTCAAATCAAGGAAAATAACTATAGGAGGTAACATTTATTAAGTATACATTGTGGGCTGATGATCTTCTGTTTCTTTCATTTAATCCCCACAACAATGATGAAGTAGGTATGATTCTCTTACGCAGAAACCAAAAGATGGACAGATTGCATACGTATTCCCCTGATATTTTCCCCAATCAGGAGGAGATTGTTTTCTCTATCTACTGCTTCTCAACTATGAAACACAATCTTTACCTAATTTGAATGAGTTATCCATTAGCCGGCATCACATTCCTTTCAAGTCCATTTCCAGTACTTTTTGCTTTTTGAACACATTTAAAGAGAACAGTTTAAATGACAGAGAGAAGTAATTTCTTTACAAAACTTTCCATGAGCACAAAGGAAGACAGAGAAAGTAGCCACTGATGGTATTCCAACTTGATAGAATTCTAGATACTAGAAAAGCAACCCCAGGTTGTGTCTCATCCCAGAAAAATAACAAAATGTTGCTGAATTTATCCTTCTTCTTTTTCAATCTCCTTCTCACATCCATTTTCCAATTCCTATGACTCTCTTTTTGGGGTAAAATCCAACTTAATTACACTATCCTCATTCATTCATAAAGTATTTATCAAGCACCTGTATGCCAGGAGTCTCTGGGTGGTGCCAACAGTTAAACGCTGGACTGCTAACTGAGAGGTTGATGGTTTGAACCCACTCCGAGGTGCCTCAGAAGACAAGCCTAGTGATCTGCTTCTGAAAGGTAAGAGCCTTGAAAATGTCACGGAGCAGTTCTGGTCTGCGCACATGGGGTCTCCATGAGTCAAAATCCACTCGACAGCAAATAACAACTGAGAACCCTATGGAATTCAGTGGTGAAAAAAAGAAGCTTCCAGCTTTCCTTCTTCCCAGCCTTTTGCTTTTGCAATATTCCATCTCACTCATGCTTTTTTCTGTTTGTTTTCCAATTCTCTGCTTAGGGTTTCTTCAGAGAATAAGGAGCCCTGGGGGCACAGTGGTTAAGCACTCGGCTGCCAACTGAAAGTTCGGTGATTCGAACCCACCAGCTGCCCCATGGGAGAAAGACGTGGCAGCCTGCTTCAGTATAGATTTCAGCCTTGGAAACTTTATGGGACAGTTCTACTCTGTCTCACAGGATTGCTATGAGTTGGAATCGGCTCAGTGGCAACGAAGTATTTTTTGTTTGTTTTTACACCCAATTACCAATACAACATGTTCCTTCCTAAACACTTTAGGAAGGCTTGTTGCCATCAAGTCAATTCCAACTCATGGTGACCCCATGTGTGTCAAAGTAGAACTCTGTCCCATAGTGTTTTCAATGGCTGTGACCTTTTGGAAACAGTTTGCCATGACTTTCTTCTGAGACCTTTGGTGGGTTCAAACCATTGACCTTTTGGCTCGTAGTCAAGTGCTTAACCATTTGCACCATCTAGGGACTCCTTAGGAAGACTAATGAAACAGTAAAAGGGAACTTCCAATATTCTGTCACTCTGAGGAGATCTGTGTCATTGAGTAGAAGGATCTGTTAGTCAATGGCCCTGAATTGTGCATATTTCTGGGGGGAACTTGTATTTTATGGGTTAATAGTGTTTACTCAGTACTAATCCATGGCTTTCTCTTGGTCTGCTTTAAATTTCCAGAAACTTTATTTATGTTGAGTACGCTCTTGTTTTCAGAATCTCCAGCAGTAAGGAGGCATGATTTCTGACTTGTTGTAGCTTTGGTTATATAACTTGGCTAAGTCTTCTCTCTTTCTTCCCTGACAGTTTGATGCAATTCTAATAGTGAGAAGGCGAATCCACTTCCTGTAAATGTTTATGACTTTGCTACATCTTCTCTGGAGTGCTTTTTCTTTGGAAATACCATCTATTGTTAGTTGTCCTGCAACACTTCCTGCCAGTGGGGCTGTTGTTTAAATAGGGCATTCCTGAAAATTACCTTTTCCCAGCAAGCTTTTTTCACTCTCTGGATGGAGGCACTTGGAGATTTGAAGAGACCATTTAAAAACCCAGGTAATTCAGTTCTGTCAGATGTCCAGTTAGTAAAAACCTCGTCAGTTTTCAACTTTGCCCTAAATGTTCCTAAATATGGTTTATAATTGCTCTGTGATAAAACTTGTCAATCTCTCTGGTGATCAGAAGGTGTTATGATTGACAGAAAGATTTCAGCAGACATAGGTGAACCACGTGAGTTCCTTTAAATGTATATAAAAGACACAAGATACGTTTCATAGAGTGGAGAGAACTGCAGTTGGCCTTATGGCCTCATGAAGGCGCCAGGTGGGATAGCGCCATCTGATTAGGGTGAGGCTTCCATCAGGGGCTTTGAGAGCCTCGGCATTTTCATGGGGATGTTTATACCTACAGGGCCCTCCCTACTTTTCTTGTCTGATTCCTGAGTGCAAGAGACGATACTACCTACATGCTCCTGAGTTGCTCCAGTGACGCTGCATGTCCCAGGTGTGTGGTCTCCCCACACCTTATCCCACCAACAAGACCTGCAGGCCCTTCTGAAATCTGTCCTTCAGTCTTCCCTGACAGAGGCTCAGTGTTCTGGCAGAGTCAACTCAACAAGGCCTACTCTTTCTTTTTTTTCTTCCTTCCTTCCTTCCTCCCTCCCTTCCTTTCTTCCTTTAATAACGTTTCTTACATCTGAGCTAGAAAACAAATGCCTATCACTCCTATGACAATAACTACTTGAGCTTGAATGGTAAGAAGAAAATGTACCAACCAATCCAGAAGTTGTCATGTTTTTTTGGTCTCAGGATCGCTTTACTATCTTAAAAAGTATTGAGGACCCAAGAGCTTTCGTTTAGTGTTTGTATACTGATATTTATTGTATTGGAAATTTAAAAATGTTTATTAACTTATCTTTAAATTAGCAATAATAAATCCATTACATGTTAACCTGTTATTGTTGTTGTTAGGTGCCATTGAGTCGGTTCCAACTCCTAGCAAACCTATGTACAGCAGAACGAAACACTACCCGGTCCTGTGCCATCCTCACAATTGTTGCTATGTTTGAGCCCATTGTTATAGCCACTGTGTCATTCCATCTCATTGAGGGACTTCCTCTTTTTTGCTGACCCTGTACTTTACCAAGCATGGTGTCCTTCTCCAGGGAGTAGTCCTTCCTGACAACAAGTCCAAAGTACTTGAGATGAAGTCTCGCCATCCTCGCTTCTAAGGAGCACTCTGGCTGTACTTCCTCCAAGAAAAATTTGTTCGTTTTTCTGGCAGTCCGTGGTATATTTAATATTCTTCACCAACACCATAACTCAAAGGCATCAATTCTTCGATTTTCCTTATCCATTGTCCAGCTTTCACATGCATATGAGGCAATTGAAAATATGGCTTGGGTCAGGCTCACCTTAGTCCTAAAAGCGACATCTTTGCTTTTCAACACTTTAAAAAGATCTTTTGCAGCAGATTTGCCCGATGCAATACGTCGTTTGATTTTTTTTTTTTAAATGCCAATTGGATCATTTTGTTTGATTGTGTTGTCCAGTTCTATCTGCTTGCCAATTTTCTATTAGTTCTACCAATTGCTGACAGCAGGAAGTTGTATGCCCCAAAAATAATATTCGACTTACGTCAGAACCAACTTACTATGGAGTAGTCATGGGAATGGAACCCCATTGTAAGTTGGGGGCTACCTATATTTTTTTCTTTCTTTTTTTAATTGTACTTTAGTTGAAGATTTACAGAACAAACTAGCTTCTCATTAAACAGTACACATGTTGTTTTATGACTTTGGTTAACAACCCCATGACATGTCAACACTCCCTTCTGGACCTTGGGTTCCCTATTACCAGCTTTCCTGTCCCCTCCTGCCTTCTCATCCTTGCCCCTCGGCTAGTGTGCCCCTTTGGTCTAATTTTGTTTTATGGGTCTGTCTAACCTTTGACTGAAGGGTGAACCTCAGGAATGACTTCATTACTGAGCTGAAAGTGTGTCCGGGGGCCATACTCTGAGGGTTTCTCCAGTCTCTGTCGGGCCAGTAAGTCTGGCCTTTTTTCGTGAGTTAGAATTTTGTTCTACATTTTTTTCCAGCTCTGTCCAGAACTCTCTGTTGTGATCCCTGTCAGAGCAGTCAGTAGTGGTAGCCGGGCACTGTCTAGCTCTACTGGACTCAGTCTGGTGGAGGCCGTGGCAGACGGGGTCCATTAGTCCTTTGGACTAATCTTTCCCTGGTATCATTAGTTGTTTTCATTCTCCCTTGCTCCCGAAGGTGTAAGACCAGTGGAGTATATTAGATGGCCGCTTACAGGTTTTTAAGACCCCAGATGCTACTCACCAAAGTAGAATGTAGAACATTTTCTTTATAAGATATGTTATGCCAGTTGAGCTAGATGTTCCCCCAGACCATGGTCCCCACAGTCCTCAGCATGGTTTGGTTTCTTGACTACTGCTTCCATGGGCGTTGATTGCGGATTCAAGTAAAATGAAATCCTTGACAACTTCAATATGTTCTCCATTTATCATGATGTTGCTTTTTGTTCCAGTTGTGAGGACTTCTGTTTTCTTTGTGTTGAGATATAATCCATACTGAAGGCTGTAGTCTTTGACCTTCATCAGTAAGTGCTCCAGGTCCTCTTTGTTTTGAGCAAAGAAGTTGTGTCATCTGCGTAAAGCAGGTTGTTAATAAGTCTTCCTCCAATCCTAGTGATGTGTTCTTCATATACTCCAGCTTCTCGGATTATTTGTTCAGCATACAGATTAAATAAGTATGGTGAAAGGATACAACCCTGAAGAACACCTTTCCCGATTTTAAACCACGCAGTATCCCCTTGTTCTGTTTGAATGACTTCCTCTTGGTTTATGTACAGCTTCTGCATGAGCACAATTAAGTGTTCTGGAATTCCCATTCTTCGCAATGTTATCCATAATCTGTTATGATCCACACAGTCGAATACCTTGTATAGTCAATAAATCACAGACAAACATCTTTCTGGTATTCTCTGTTTCACCCATTATCCATCTGACATTAGCAATGATATCCCTTGTTCCACATCCTCTTTTTGAATCTGACTTGAATCTGGCAGGTCCCTGTCAGTGTACTGTTTTTGAATTATCTTCAGTAAAATTTTACTTGTGTGTGATATTAATGATATTGCTCAATAATTTACACATTCTGTTGGATCACCTTTCAGCATGATCTTAGTCACAGATCTTAGTCAATAGATTCTAGAAATTCTGATTTCCCTTCAGGGGTTGTTGCTGCCTTTTCTTTTCTCTTATTTGTGTGTTTTGATAATTTACCTGGACTTATTCTGTAGAGTCTGTTTCTTCTGTGGTATATAGTTGCTGAGGCCTCTATTATGTTTCTTTTTTATTCTTATTTTCATTTAGATGTCTGACTTCTTATGGGTCACCCCTGTGTTTTTATACCCTAGTGGTCAGCCAATGATTGTTCAGGGGTTGTACTCAAACACTTTTTTGAACAGGTAAGGTTTCCCCTCTTTGCCAATGGATGTGTCCGGAGCTGGGGAACTCATTCAAAATCAGATAATTTACAAATCTGTATCCAGGCTCTTATTTTCCATCCAGCTCCCCTGTGTCTCTTCTTTGTGTGCAAGGCCTCATATTTAGCCAGAGATACATGGATACTGTGGCCCTCTCTGCTTTCTTCTGAGTGTGGGTACAGCCTTACACATATGCACATCCTTCCAGAGCACCAGAGATAGGTGGAAGCTTACCAAGGTTCACTACGCTGTCTCATTCCCTGGATTTCTCAGTTAAATATCTGTTTAGTCTGCCAGTCTATTGCTTGCCTCAACCAGGATGAGACTTGGTGCTAACTGCAGCGTTGTCCTTTCTGATTCCATCGCCATCAAGATTGGTATTCTTTCTAGCAATGTCTAGAGGCATGGAGTTTTTCCTAGTCTCCACTCTAAGTCACTGTTGGATTTCATGCTGTGATATAAAATATTGCACAGAAGGAGCTAGGAGGTGGGGGTAGGAGCAGTTCCAGGATAAATCACCACAAACTCCCACTTTTCTTAGTAGTTCCATAGTTTTCTTTCATTCTTCTTCTTTTATTTTTAAAATCGTGTTTAGGTGAAAATTTACAGCGCAAATTAGTTCCTCATTCAAAAATTTATACACAAATTGCTTTGTGACATTAGTTGCAATCCCTGCAATGTGTCAGCACTCTCCCCATTTACCTTTCCACCCTGGGTTCCCCATGTCTATTTGCCGAGGTTTCCTGTTCCTTCCTGCCTTCTCATCTTTGCTTTTGGGCTGGTGTTGCCCATTTGGTCTCGTATACTTGATTGAACTAAGAAACAGTTCCTCACATGTGTTATTGTTTGTTTTGTAGGCCTGTCTATTCTTTGGCTGAAAGGTGAACTTCGGGAGTGGCTTCAGTTCTGAGTTAGAAGGGTGTCAGGGGACCATGGTCTTGGAGGTTCCTCCAGTCTCTGTCAGACTAGTAAGTCTGGTCTTTTTTTGTTAATTTGAATTTTTTCTACATTTTTCTCTTCTGCTTGGAACCCACTATTGTGATCCCTGTCAGAGCAGTTGGTGTGGGTAGCTGGGCAGCATCTAGTTTTTCTGGGCTCAGGCTGGTGGAGTCTGTGGTTCATGTGGTCCATGAGTCCTTCGGATTGATAATTTCCTTACATCTTTGGCTTTCTTCATTCTCCTTTGCTCCAAACATGATGGGATCAATAGATGTATCTTTGATGGCCTCTGGCAAGCTTTTAAGACCCCAGACGCTACTCACCAAAGTAGGTTGTAGAACATTTTCTTTATGAACTATATTATGACAATTGACCTAGATATCCCCCGAGACCATGGTCCCCAGCCCTCAGCTTCAGCAACTCAGTCCCTGAAGGTGTTTGGAGTGTATAGGAAGCTTCTACGGCTTTGCCTTGGTCACTTTGTGCTGACTCTCCCTATATTGTGCATTGTCTTTCCCTTCACCAAAGTTAACACTTGTCTACTATCCAGTTAGTGATCACCCCTTCCCATCACTCCTCTCCTTCACAACCATCAAAGATTGTTTTTTTTCTGTAAAAATAATAGTGATGTCCTGAGTACACTTCCCTCAATGGTAAGTTCTTATATAACTAGAGTACATTACCAAAGCCTGGAAATTGGCATTGATACAGTACGATTACTAAATTACACACCTAGTTTGAATTGCAGCTGTTTCTGCATGCACTTATCTCAAGAAAAGTTTTAAAGCATAAAATAGTCCAATTCTAGAAAATGTTTGCTGTAAGTCTTATGCTTTAGCTTATGTGATATCCATGATTTAATTAAGTGGTAAGAGAGGGTGAAATAAAACTATACCAGATTTACGTAGAAATCAGGTAAATTCAGGGATCAGATGAGGAAAGATCCTGTCAACTATGCAGCTTTGAGTCATGTCTTTGAAACAGACTTTCTGTTTAGTTTGAAGAGCACAATGCCTACATCTTTAGAAATAACTGAAAGTTTTATTTTTTTTAACTAAACGTTTACTTTTAGAATAATTTTAGATTTACAGAATTATTGTGAAGATAGTACAGAGACTTCTCATACACCTCACACTCAGTCTCCCTTATTATTTCTAATTGTGGTAAAATGTACATCACAAAAAAAATTGCCATTTCAACTAGCCTTAATTGTATAATTCAGTGACGTCAATCACACTCACCATGCAGTACAACCGTCAGCATTTGGGTTGTTGTTTAGTTTGCATTTAATAATTAGTCATTGCTCTAAAACGCCAGAGATGGATGACATCCTCCTGCCCCCACTTTAACTCCAATTCTTTTTACGTGTTGGCTGACAATAAAATGGGTTTGAAAGACCCAGTGGCAATAACTATCTTTTCATAAAACAAAACTGTAGATTTTGTAAAATTTGTAGTTTGCATTTCTAAAATGTAAGCAGCTTCTGTTGGGCCAGAATAGCTGTTTCTTAATTTATAAACCAGGCATAGAGTCTGATTGAGTCATCTTAATTTTGCTCCCTTTGTAACCGGTCATTTTCATAGTGAAAGTCTAGAAGAACTCCAGGCTGGCAAGTAGATGCTTGGTAAGGACGAAAGGAAAAGAGTATGTAAACAAGTAGGCTTGATTGCTCTCCACCTCCTGCACCTCCTCCCCCACCATCCACTCGTGAATCAGGTTGGATTAACAACACAATGGAGACAAAGACATTGCATTCCATTAGCATGCTTGCCGAGACATTGTATTGAAAGCTCTCATTGAAGTTACTTCAGGAAAGTTCTCATCTGGTGAACCAACGCTCGCCTAACAAGATGAGAGCAAGAGTCAGAAGAGGAAGAGATGATGAGAATGTTTTGCCGCACGCTGCAACCAATGCTCAAGGCGGATGACGTCATAGGTGGGGGAAGTTTACTCACCATCACACTGGCTTGTGTTTCCTCCAGGACGACATCATCCTCACTTCTTGACGGCAATTTTTATGAGTAGCGTCGAACACTGTGGGTACACCTATGAACATTTGTGTGTTTAACCAGCTTTGTTTCTCTGAGGCAATCTCAAACTGGTATTTTTCTTTTCCAAATCCAAATTTCCAGTTCAGGATTGAAAGAATGATGTCTATGTTTACATTTTTATTCATGTTTTAAGTACCTTTCCCTTTATTCTACACCTTTTGTCATTCATGTTAATTTTTTACTAACTAAAGTATGGCAAATCTACAAGGATGTGGTTTAAATGTTAAAGCAAATTGGATTTTTTAAAAGGTAAACTGTAAATATTTCTTAAAAACTTATTTCAGGATTCTGGCTGAAGTTCATTTCCTCTCTCAGTGATCAACTTAAAACAATAAAGAGAATGAGCAGTAGAGAAAAAAAAACCGTTTTCATTGAAAATACATTGAAAAACCGTAAGTTAAAAAGGATAGTTGCCAAATACAATACAATTCAAATCAAATGGAAACATAGCACCAAAAAAACGTATCCTCCCCCACCCCAGTCTGCAACTCTCCCAGAGAGGGTAGCATAGCCTGAGGGGGTCCCACTAAAGGCCCTGGCCTGAGAGATCCATGCCATGGCATTGCAGGTGGGCCAGGGCCCAGGGGAAATCATCAAGATGCCGATTCTTCTTGCAAAACACAGAGTCAGAGGCGAAGTCATCTGGGCAGTCAGGGCAGTCAGCTTAATAGTAGCTGCTCTAATCCCCCAAATACCCTCAAACATCAGAGGCTTTGCTGCAAACCCCACAGACCTGCTTACCATGGAAAGGACCACTGAGATTGGTAGCCGACACTGATCCCTGCTTAGAGGACATGCGACCAATGAGAAAGTCCTTCCAGACCACACACCTGAATTAAAGCTGCCGCTCTCCTCCTCAGTCTGTCTGTCTTCTCCCCACACAGTTCTCAGCAAATAGCTAATCCAGAGGGAACTATCCTCATTAACGTAGATAATGCTCCTCCAAGAAGAGAATACACCTTCTCCTCACTTACTGGCATCCCGTTATCTGACATTTTGCATTTATGACAAAGGTGAAATATCTACTATCTGACTATTTTGTGCGCTAACAACGTACCTCTGGCAGTGATGAATGTTGAGGTGTGAGGCAAGAGTAATGCTGGCTGTCATAGTTAAGGTTATGTGTCAGCTTGGCTGGTCATGATTCTCAGTGGTTTGGCAGTTACATAATGATGTAGTCATCCCCCATTTTGTGATCTGATACGATCATCCTCCATTTTCGTATAATGCCAATTTCGTATAGTGAGCTGTCTTTGGAACTTAACCATGTCGATAAGTGAGAAGAAGGTGTAATGACAATCAATAAATGCAGATGAAGATTATACTTCAGAAGTAAAGGAAAATTGTGAATTGAGATTTCTCAATGAGCTCAAAGAAATTAAAGAAAAAGTAATCACATTAAACTAAGAAATCAAGGGAGATATATAAGGCATCAAAGAAGAGATAATAATGCAACAGAAGAAAACTATAAGTGAGCCGTAAGAGTTTAGAATAAAATGGGAAGGAAGAATAAAAAATTACAGAAACAAAGGTCTTTTGAGAGATAACTGGTGCAGGCTGATTCCCTAGGAAGCAAACTCTGAGATGGAGATTAGTATGGGTGAGATTTATTACAGAATACTCTTGGGATCCACAGCCACGGAAGGGAAGGGAAGGAAGCAGAGCTGGCAGAGGGTGAGTGGAGCTGCGATTCAATTCTGTGTCAGTTTGAGTCTTCCAAGAAGGGATTAGACATGCAAGAGTTTCATTGGGGAAAATGCCTGTGAAGGAGGAAGGAGCAGAAAAAGTTGAGGAGAGCATTCAGACCATGAGGCAGGTGTGACACCTGTGAAAGGAGAACAGGAAGGAGGGAAGACTGTAAGAAGAACTTCAGACTGCAATGCAGTTCTGAGAAAGTCTCGGCTAGGCCAATGGGCAGTTGCTGAGCAACTGTTGTCTGTTAGAGGAGTCTTACATTGAAGAGTATCCCTGCCAAGCTCAGTTATTAGCTGGAAGCAGCATGGGTGAGGTATGACCTTGATGTACATTTGGTGATGGACTTGAAGATGCAGCAGCTGGTAAGCTGTCGGTTAAATATACTGTCTGCAATAGGCTCTTGAAGAAAGATATCAGGGGTGCAAAAACTCCATAGCCACCACAAGTCCCAGTGATGGCCACAGTCAACCCTACAAGGAAATTTGGAGCTAAAATGGCCCTTTAGAATTGTCCTTAATTAGGTTGAGTAAACCTGGCTTTTATATTCCCACATTGATCAGTCATTAGATGCAAGTTGCCCCAGGATGGAGTTGTGACTTTGGGTGAGGCAGTTTTCTTTCATTAAGATAATTCTCAAAGAGGGCTGACAGCCCTCCCAGTAACCGGGAGAATAAATCTTGTATTTCTAAAGGGGGATCTGGGTAGCACACCACAGTGTCCAACACAGTCCGCCCTTTGCAGTGCTTGGATCCAATTTTTTTGTATAGGTTCTTGGAGTAGCACTCCCAGGATTCCTCTGGGTCTCTTTTCCTGGTAGAATCATTTGCAGCTGATCTTAGGGCCAAAACTGATACTCACCATCTTCCTCCTGGGCACTTTGAAGAAGGACTGGAGGAATCATTACCATGTATTTGTACGATAGTGTTACAAGGTCTTTCCTCCTGGGGACCTGGCCTCCTTTTCAGAGGACTAGCTCAGGTCTGGGAACTAGAAAAGGGATTGTGAATTTTTATGGGAGCAACTGAAGACTGAGTAGTACCTTTGTTGGAAGCCCATCTACTTTGCCTCTAAAGGTTCCTTGTTCTGTTAACCATCTCCATAGTTCTTTGCAGGTCAGGCTGCTTGACTGCTCCACTGACCTCATTGCTCATTATGATAATGGTTTCCACCTGACTTCTGATGGCTAAACAAAGCCATCTGGCTTCTATTATATGGGTTTGGTTTTTGGTTTATATTCCCGCTACAATCAGTGAACCAAATTCTGGAGTGGCATCTCCTTCCTCTGCAGAGCAGAGATCACACTGAACTTCTCCATAGTACTGGTGCTCCTCTCACTAGTGCATTCCTTATTACTTTGTTAAATGGTGTCTCTTTGTGTGCTCCCATGGAACAAGTGCTTTGGTGGCTTTACAGCTTTGTATAGGGTTCACTCTAGCAGGCTCACTTCTCTGAGTCTTTTAATCCTTTCTTCCATCGCCTGCCACAATGCTGGTATTTATACATCTCTTAGAATGGGTCATAATTCTTCCTGTGCATCTAGGAGTCGTCTTAGTACTGTGTTTGCACCATCTCCTGGTGCTAAATCCTATATCTCAGGAATGCTCCCAAATCTAATAACTAGCCCTTTTTCAGCCTTATGTTCCAGATCCCTCAATCAAGCACCTTCAGAATTCAACTTCATGTGTACTCTCTTAGCTTCTCCCAGTACTTGCTGGCAAGGTCCCATAGCTTCTTTCGGGTACGGTTACCTTCCTCCCCTTTGAGACCCAGCAATTCCAGTCTAGTTTATGTTGTGACTTAACCTTAGTTATTGGCCTGCTGGCCATGAGAAAAAGTAGGGGAAGATCCTGAGGGACACAAGTGCTATTTTGTGGAACGTTGTTGTTGTTAGGTGCCATTGAGTCAGTTCCGACTCATAACGACCCCATGTACAACAGAGCGAAACACTGCCCGGTCCTGTGCCATCCTCACAATCATTGCTATGCTTGAGCCCATTGTTGCAGCCACTGTGCCAATCTGTCTCATTGAGGGTGTTCCTCTTTTTCACTGACCCTCAACTTTACCAAGCATGATGTCCTTCTCCAGGGACTGATCCCTCCTGACAACATGTCCAAACTATGTGAGATGTAGTCTCACCATCCTTGTTTCTAAGGAGCATTCTGGTTGTACCTCTTCCAAGATGGATTTGTTCATTCTTTTGGCGTCCATGGGATATTCAGTATTCCTTGTCAACACCACAATTCAAAGGCGTCTGTTCTTCTTGGGTCTTCCTTACTCATCGTCCAGCTTTCGCACGCATGTGAGGTGATTGAAAACACCATAGCTTGAGTCAGGCGCACCTTAGTCTTTAAGGCAACATGTTTGCTTTTCAATACTTTAAAAAGGTCTTTTGCAGCAGGTTTGCCCAATGCAATGTGTCTTTTGATTTATTGACTGTTGCTTCCATGGGTATTGATTGTGGATCCAAATAAAATGAAATTTTTGACAACTTCAATCTTTTCTCCGTTTATCATGACGTTGCTTATTGGTCCAGTTGGGAGGATTTTTGTTTTCTTTATTTTGCAGAATAAAGGACTCTGAATCATCTTCAAGCAAGGGGCAAGTACTACTTCCTCAATAGTAGGCAAAGAGGTTCAGGGTAATCTGAAGAGTAAATGTTTTGGGAAGCATTAACCCACATGTCCCCATCTTATATGCCAGGGTCCTATTCTTTCCCAGCCTTGGCCCTGAGATTATGCTCCTTTGGAGCTCCGCTACTCTTACAGTTGAACCCTGTGCCTGTTTCTCAGCTTTCTCTGCCCTTGTACCGTAGGAGATGAGAGCCTCTTTATATGCAAGCTGTTGTACCAGAGTTCAAGGTCACCAACAAAAGACACAGACCACACATGCTCTATTAGTGCACAGGTTAATGCTTTACTCACACAGAAAGAGACAGAGATCAGCTTCACTAGCGGGTACTGGTTTCCCGTGTTCAGTATGATCCCCCCACCCCTCGCATATGGCCAGCGCAGGGCAGATGTCCTCCGTACACTCCTCTCGTGCAGTAGACTGGAGAGACCCCATTCCCTCCCTAGCAGGAACAAGTATAGACATGGGGTTGGCCCATGCATGTGCAAGAGACAGAGAAAATTACTGTGTGCCCTTAACAGGGAGAAGGTTTCTCAGATAAGCAGAAGAACAGGGAGAGAAAGAGCAACGCAGTTCCCAAACTCCTTATCAGAAAATGTTCTGGGCCCAAGGCCTCTACTTAGATAGCCCAGGTAGAAGGCATAGAGGCAGACTATTCCCTCAACACAATCAAAGAAGCTTTCTGCTTTCACACATAGCCTTTACTTGCAAATTACTTTCTCTCAGCTTCTCACTGTCTTTTCCAAGAGGTCAATGAAGCTTAATGATAACCATTCGATTCCATTTTCCTTCTAGTTAGTATTTCCCCCATTTTCTCAAACCCCTGACACACCGTATCAGTTAATGTATTTCCTTCCTCCACAATACCATCCCAGTTCACCACCAGTGGAAATTTTAGTAATGGCACTGCTACCTTGTTCTGGAGCTGTCTGTGCTCCACCTACCTCCCATGATGAGATTTTCATTGCCAGGCCAGCAGAGTGACCCAGCAAGAAATTCCATCCCAGTGTCTGTTTTTTTAATGACTTTCGATAGCAACTATCATAAGATGGGGTCCCTGGTAAGCAGACTGAGGAGATTAGAAGGCTGGAGATTTATTAAGGATATCTCTTGAAGTCAGCACCAGTAGAAGGAGGCTATGGAAGCAGGATTGGGCAGAGGAAGAAATTGAGTTGTGTTGCAGTTCCAAGGAAGGCCTCAGCCAACCCTAAAGTTATTTCTATACCTGGGATGAACCTTCAGAGTTGTCCTGAATTGGAGTGAGGAGGCTAGGTCTTCATTTCCCTGCATTGACCAGTAAATGATTGTGGCATGCCTCTGGAAAGAAGCATGACCTTGGGCCAGGCAGTTTTCATCAGCTGAGGCAATCCCCATAGAGTGCTAACAGCTAAGAGATGTCTTCCCATAACACTCCCAGCAGATTGGGAAACCAGTTATTATGACAACTGACATTTCAACAGCAACAATGGAGGTAGAATACATTGGAGTGGCTTCTTTAATATGATGAGAAAAAATAACTGACAACATGGAATCCTATACCTAGTGAAAAAATCCGTCAGAAATGAAGGTGACTAAATGCATTTTCAGAAAAATTGAACTGAGGATTGACTGCCAACAGATTTACACCAAATAATTTTCATAGAGTGCTTTTCAGGTGAAGGAAACCAATGCCAAGAAAACCCTATGGAGCAGTTCTACTCTGTAACACATGGGGTCTCCATGAGTTGGAATTAACTCAACAGCAACTAGTTTAGTTCTGTGTGTGTGTATGTTTTTAAGTATCCTCTTACTGCAGTTAGAATCTTTCGGAATCATCGGGCAATGCCAAACCAAACCAAACTTGTTGCCCTTGAGTTGATTCCGACCCATAGAGACCCTATAGGACTGAGTAGCACTGCCCTATAGGGTTTCCAAGGAGCAGCTGGTGGATTCAAAGTGCCGTCCTTTTGATTAGCAGCTGAGCTCTTAACCACTGCACCACCAGGGCTCCATGAGGCAATACAGAAGTTGATTATTGCTTTCTGATAAGTTGCTCACAGTAAGACTATTATCACCCTGTGATTATTGCCATTATAACCTACCAACAATTATGAAGATGGCACAGGGCAGGGAAACATTTTGCTCTGTTATATATAAGATCACCGTGAGTTGGAGCTAACTTGATGGCAACTAACAAGAACAAAAAAAATAAGGCTACAGTTTTTCTCTGAAAACTATTTTTTGACTATTAATGGAAACTTGTATTTCCCTTTTTTGAAATTCCTTTGTACACAATGTGATTAAGTTCTTACAGTAAGTAATCAGGTAGATTGCTGATATGTAAGGAAAGAGTTAGCAAACTTGAGAAGAGGAAGGAATAAAAATATACATTTTTCCTAAAACTGTCTCAAATTTCAAGTTTAAATATTTATAAATCCTCAAACAGAAAAAATTACCCTCGTATGGTCTTCATCATATCTGAGGCTTACATGAGGACTAATCAGAGGCAGCAATACTCAACTGTGATACTGTAGGAGATATTCAGCACTGTATAAATTATGTTTAAGCAGGCTGTGGTTTTATTTTAGAGATCTGTAGAAACACAGTAAGGAATGGCTGTGTGATCCATGAATTTTTTTTTTTTTTTGTGTAACAACTTTATTGAGATATGGAAACCCTGGTGGCATAGTGGTTAAGAGCTATGGTTGCTAACCAAAAGGTCAGCAGTTTGAATCCACCAGGTGCTCCTTGGAAACCCTATGGGGCAGTTCTACTCTGTCCTATAGGGTCGCTATGAGTCAGAATTGACTCAACGGCAACGAGTTTGGTTTTTGGTTTTTTTATTTTTATTTTATTCACATACATTACAGTTCATCCATTTAAAGTCTACATTTCAGTGGTTTTTTAGTATATTCACAGAGTTGTGCAACCATCACCACAGTCAATTTTAGAACATTTTCATCACCCTAAAAAGAAAACCATACCCTTTCACTATCACTCCCCTACCCTCTCATCCATTCCCCTCCAGCCCTACATAACCACTCATCTACTTCTGGCTGTATAGATTTGCCTATTCTGGATATTTCATATAATATGTGACCTTTTGCGACTGATTCTTTCATTTAATATGATGTTTTAAAGGTTAGTCCATGTTCTGCATGTAGCAGAACATCATTTCTTCTTATTGCTGAACAGTATTTGATTGTATAGATATACCACCATTTATTTATTTATTTATCAGTTGATGGACATTTGGGTGGTTTCCACTTTTTGGCTATTATTAATAGTGCTGCTGTGAACATTTATGTACAAGTTTTTCTGTGGACACATGTTTTCATTTCTCTTGCACATATACCTAGGAGTGGAACTGTGGAGTCATATGATAATTCCATTTTATTTAAGTTTTTGAGGAACTGTCAGACTGTTTTCCAAAGTGGCTGCACAATTTTACATTCCCACCAGCAGTGCATGAAGGCTCCTGTTTCTCTACATACTCACCAACACTTATCCTTTCCAGGATTCTTGGGACAGAATGTTCCCACATATATTTTCGGGTTCTCAGATTTCTTAGGAAGCTTCCTGTCCCACTAAAAGTGTATTCTGCCTTCCAGTGGGGGCTTGTATAATGGTGAAAAATGAAATAAACATTCTTTGGTGAAAATTCACTAAGGTAGAAGGCTTAGGTATGAAGCAGTGCATCCAGGAACTGTGATTGGGTCAAACTTTTGGCTTTTCTACAGCTAGATAATCCTTGTAAGCATATTTATGGTTTCCAGTGTGATAGTTAGGGAGCCCTGATGGGTTTGGGTTTTTTTTTGTGTGTGTGTGTGTGTGTGTGTCATATTTGGAAAACCAGTGTAACAAAATGGAAGACACCACCCTCCAAAGATCCTTGAGACTGACGGAGCCCACTAAACATGCTGCCAGACTTCCGCCAATGTTTTGTGGGAAAATGTATGCCCACATGATATTTCTCAAAATCTATGTTACCAACAAAAAATTTGAACACACTCAATTAGTAAGCTTAAATTCCACTACCGAAAACACATGCCATCATCAAAAAGTTCAAAACACAAAAAAATTGGAGCTTGAAAAGGTTATTATTGTCTGTTTTTTTTATCTTAGCCATCCTAGTAGGTAAAGTGGTATCTCATTCTGGTTCTGATTTGCTTTCTTCTGATAACTAATGATGTTCAGTATCTTGCATGTGTTTATTGGACATTAGTATATCTTCTCTGGAGAAATGTCTATTCAGATAGTTTGCCCACTTATGTGTGATTTGTCTTCTTATTGTAAGAGTTCTTTATATAGTTTAGATACAAGTCTCTTTTTATAGATTCATGAAATCTTTTTTATTGTTATAAAAGTATATAGAACACAATATTTACCAATTCAACATTTTTCAGGTGTACAGTTTAGTGATATCAACATGTTGTGCAACTATCACCCATAATTGTTACCAAATTTCCCATCACCATAAACAGAACTCACTGCTTCCTAAAAGACTCCCTCTTTCGCTGTCCCTCCCACCACTGGTAACCACTAATAAACTTTGGTCTCTATACATTTGCCTATTCTTGTATTTCATGTAAGTGAGATCATACGATATTTGTCCTTTTGTGATTGACTTATTTCACCCAAGATAGTGGCATAGTGGTTAAGAGCTTGGCTCCTAACCAAAAGGTCAGCAGTTCAAGTCCACTGGCTACTCCTTGGAAACGCTATGGGATGGTTCCACTCCATCCTATAGGGTTGCTGAGTGTTGGAATCGACTTGACAGCAACTAGTTTGTTCGTTTGTTTCATATTGTAGCATGTGTCAGGACTTCATTTCTCTTTATGGTTGAGTAGTATTTCATTGTATATATGTACACCATTTTGTTTATACACTCATCCACTGATGATCATTTAGGTTGTTTCCACTTTTTGGCTATTGTGAATAGTGATGCAGTGAATGTTGGAGTACATGTATCTGTTTGTATCACTGATTTCAAATCTCTTGGGTATACACCTAGGAGTGAAATTGCTGGGCCATATGGTAGTCTATGTTTAACTTTTTAGGAACCACCAAACTGTCTTCCACAGCAGCTATATCACTTACATTCCTACCAGCAATGGATAATGGTTCCAATTTCTCTGCATCCTCACCAACATTAGTTATTTTCTCTCTCTTTTATTTTTTTTAATCTTAGCTATGTTAGTGAGAATGAAGTGGTATCTCATTGTGGTTTGGATTCCATGGACTCTTTTGAAATGAAGAGACACTACTGGGCACCTTCAAATTCTAAATTGCATACTTGCTTAGCCTCTGTGGAATAGCTATCACTCAAAGAAGTCATAGTGTTGTATTGGATAACGTAGTCATATGTCCAGTACTTATCATGTTAGAACAGGAGTGTGTTCTCCTGAGAAGCTCAGCAGCTATTTTACACTTAGATTATATGTTTTTAAAAGAATAGATGTGTAAAATTTCCCCCAGTGTGGGGTCTTTTGATTCTTTAAATGGTTCAATGGTAATTTTAGCATGTCTGCGAATTGTTTTCAATACCTCCTAAAGGCTAATGGAAATGAAACATTTACAAGTGATAGAAAGCACAGAGGCTACCTAGAACTGCCCGTTTCCTTTCATGAGTCTAGAATTTAGCAAGTTTAGTGCTATTTACTATTGCATGTTATTTTTTGTTGCTACTGATTTTATGTACTCAGATATGATTAATAAAATGGAAGAATTTTTTTTCTAAATGAATGCAATCTGATTTGTAGATGAAATCTTGTAATGCATAAAGTCTATAGAAAGAAATATTACTTCAGGAATCCTTGGTGATAAGAAAGGCTCAAGCCTTTGCTCCTGTTTCAGCACCATGGTTCCTAAATCTAGAGAAAATCCTGATCAGACCAAAAGCCAGAGAAGGCGTGAAGAGGCAGTCAAGCATCTACTGCTAAGACAGTTTGAGGGACACAGCCTTGTAAAAACCTTGGAGGAACAAATTATTGCTTATGTTTTTTCTTAGGTTTGTGCATAGACAGGTTGGGAATTTTTCTTTTTCATTGTAGCCTCCATAGCTCTGATTACAAAACCTGATGAAGATAGCACAGAAAATTAGCTACCAAATGATCCTACTTTACGGATAGTGGTGCAAAAAGCCTAAATATATACTATCAAATCCAGCAATTTTGTTAAAAATGTATAACCCATGATCATAGAATAAAGTAAGTTTATTCTAGGATAGTTTGACCTTGGGGATTTCTACAAATATAATTTGTTATATTAATTTATTATAAAAATATTAAAGAATACGATCATAGCTATAGCAACCAAGAGGCATTTTACAGAATTCAGCTTTTTTTTTTTTAAAAGGAACATTTCAGTAAATTAGGAATGCATGGAAATGTCCTTTAACATGATAAAGAGTATCAAAACCAAAGTCGAATATTATAATTAATAACAAAATAAACATAACCAGTTGCAATGGAGTCAACTCTGACTCATGGTGACCCCATGTGTGTCATATTAGAACTACACTCTATCGGGTTTTCAATGACTGATTTTTTGGAAGTAGATCACAAGACCTTTGCTCTGACACACCTCTGGGCAGACTCAAACATCCAACCTTTTGGTTAGCAGCTGAGCACGTTAACTGTTAGCACCACCCAGGGACTACCCAAACATATGTTAAACTCTTTAAAGACTTAAACAAGGCCCCCAGTGCCATATGCATTTTTTATGTGTCTTACCCCACTGTTTCTCAAACTTAGCTGATAACAAAAATTCAACAGGAACAATTGCTAAAAATATATGCCGCTATCCCACCTTAAAATTGGAATCTGCAGGGGGGGATCTGAGGACAGGACTCATAAACAAGCATTCCCGGGTGATTTTTATCATCTTACTACTTGGGGAAACAAATGTGCAGTTTAGACATATTTGTTTTTATATTGTACTCTTGGTTCTCTTCTTCTATATTAGCCTTCTTAGTATCTTTGAGAAGCATTGTAAAGTCACCTCTCAACCTTTTCTCTGAATTAAATCATACCACTATATTTTCTCCAAAGACTTTTCTTTCTATTCCTTAATCATCCCATCACACTGATTATTCATTAATTCAGCACACATTAGCTGAGCATGTCCCATACGCTAAGTTCTGGGGATTCAAAATCTCCCTTTAAAGTTGTGGGCCTTTGAACTTGAATATAAAATGTAATGGTTTGCGTAAAGTTTGCTGGGAAATTCTTAGGTGCCCTGGTGTTATGACTACATGATTTTCAAGCCCTTCTTCCTTTCTTTCTTTCCATCTTTCTCTCTCTCTCATTCTTTAGATAAATTGCACATACCAGAAATTTTGCATCTTATATTTGTATAGGTTTGCCTTTCCTTCTTCTACAACTCACCTGAACTATATACTATATTCCTAGTTTTCTGAGAGTTTTTATTGTGAATAGGTGTTGAGTTTTACCAGATGTTTTTTCTGTTATGATTTTTTATATATATTAACCTTTTTTCTGTTAGTGTGGTAAATGATATTGGTTAGTCTTTTGGATGTTAAACCAACCTTAAATTCTCTGCTTACTCAGAATGTATTATCCTTTCATAAATGTCTGGGTTTGATTTGCTTGTATTTTGTTGAGGATTTTTATGTCTATGTTTATGAGGGATTTTGATGTCTGTAATTTTCTTTTCTTCAAAAGTCTGTGTTTAGTTTTTGTATCAAGGTTATGTTGACCTCATGAGTTGGGAAGTTTTCCCTCCTTTATTTTCTGGAAGAAATACTATTTGGAGTCTAGCTGTGTCATTTCCCTTCAGGTTGAAGAATTTGTTTTAGTACTTTTTGTGGTGCAGTTCTGCTGGAGATAAATTTTCTCTCTGGAATGTCTTTTTTTGGAAGGAGGTATTGGTCAGGGTTTTACCAGAGATGCAGAACCAGTCCTTCAGGCAGCTTGCCTCCCTGATGGTCCTCATTACATCGGGCAGAGTTAAACAAAGACCTAACTTACAAAGGAGGACATGCCTAACTTAGCAACAGCACTCGGTCTCTCACATACATCCAAAAAAATTAACTCACTTTGTGTTTTCCATGGGTTAAGCTCCTTTGTATTCATTACTGTTTGAGTCATTCCCATATTCCTAGGTTGGACTCTGGGTCTAATACCCCAGCCTGAACTTCCTAAAGAGAGTCCTTATTTCTATTCTTTTATCTCATTTTCCTTGTAAGCTATTGAACTAGTCTGGCTAGTCTAACATTTCAGCATACGTACAATAAAACTGTCACTTAGGGTTTTAAACCAGGAAGCAATATGAAATGCTTTGCCACACCATGTTTACCAGTTTTGCCTACTGAATGATTGAAGCTGGAGGAGGTCAAAGTAACGCTGCCATATTGTTATGGTCATTGGGAATCCTGGAAAAGAGGACTTTAACCACGTGAAGAGAAAGTTGGGGTAAAAGTTCCCTCATGCAGTACTCAAAGTTGGTATTCAAGAACTACCTATTTCTTAGCATGACATTTACTGAGGCGGGGTGGGGGAGAGGACCTTTTGGGCACATAGGTCAATAATTCCAATTATTTTCTTAAATATATAGGCTTAACATCCTTAACACAAGAATTCTCTGGCGTCCATATCAGCCTTCTTACATGAGCTTCAAATCTTTCCTTCAAAGAAAAGAAAGAATGTAGCTTCTCTGAATAAAAAAAAAATATTCATAGCTTTCTTTTTTTCCATGGAAGACTACAAACCAAGAAATATCTGAGTCCACTCAGCTGCCCACTTTATCTCTCTCCCAAGATTTTTATTCCCTTGTAGCCTTCAGTATTTTTTTCCCCCAACAATGTCTGCATCATTTGTGTGTCTCATACATGAAGTTAAAGCAGTGTCTTAGGCTGGGCTCTCTAGAGAAGCAAAACCATATATATATGTACATGGTGAGAGAGAGAGATTTATAACAAGGAAATGGCTCACACGGTTGTAGAGGCTAGAAAGTCCCAAGGCCATGGGTCAACAGTCAGGCTGAAGTCTTCTTCTTACTCATGTAGCTGCAGGGGCTGATGAACCCAAGATCAGCAGATGAACCCAAGATCAGCAGGTCAGACAGCAGGCTGCTGGCTCACAGGCTGAGGAGGCTGATAAATCCCAAGATCAGCAGGCAATACAGCAAGCCATTGGCTCAAGTCCCACAAACTGGAGGTCAGATGATGACGAGCCAGATGCAGGATCTGGAGTGGCAAAAGCCAGGGAGCTTTACCAGAAAGTCCATATATATAGTATGCAGGCCACACCCCCAAGGAAACTCCCTTTCAGCGGATTGGCTGCTCATAGCAGATCTCATCATGGAGGTGATTACATTATATCAGATCTCGTCATGAAGGTGATTACATAATTACATAACTGCCAAACTACATCATAACTGCCAAACTACTGAGAATCATGGCCCAGCCAAGCTGGCACATGATCTTAATCATCACAAGCAGCAACACAGTTCTCCTTCCTTCACAACAGATTGGTCTCATAGCCCTTGTCTGCTCTGTACCCAAATCTTGGCAGATCCTCAGCCGGGGTGGACCGAGTAGGGGCCCGCTACACCCGAAAGCTGTACTCATTTATCAATCAATGCAAAAGCTGCAAATATAAAACTTTACATACAGGGTGAAACATGTACAACAACATTGTCATGTATAGCAATGACTTTAAGGAATGAGTTATTCCATTTATTGCAGATTGTTGTTTCTGAGTGCTGTTGAGTCGATTTTGACGCATAGTGACCCTATATGACAGAGTAGAGCTTCCCCATAGCGTTTCCTAGGCTGTAATCTTTATGGGAGTAAATCTCAAGGTCTTTTCTCCCACGGAGTGGCTGGTGGGTTCATCCGGTGGTTTCAAACCACCGACTTTTTGGTTAACAGCTGAGTGCTTAACCATTGCATCATCAAGGCTCCTTTATTCCATATAGGAGCTGAAAATTTAGCTCATGAAGCAATACACTTTATTTTTAAGATGTAAGCATTTTGGATGGAACTTTTTCCAATTACGATACACATTTCTTTGCCTTCTTAAATAGCTTGTTGATCAAAATGTAACCTTTCTTGATGTGGGAGTCTAATACATTGGTGGCCAACAATAACACCTCCTGGTATTCACCCTCTTGTGTAGCTTTCTCCACTTGAGTCTGATTTTCTAACTGGAGGGCTCCCTTTAGTATTTCTCGTAATTTTGGTTTGGTTTTTGCAAATTCCCTAAACTTCTGTTTATCTGGAAATGCCCTAATTTTGCCAGCATATATAAGAAACAGTTTTGCTGGATATATAATTCTTGGCTGTCAGTTCTTTTTTTCCTTCAAGGCTTTATATATGTCATCCCGTTGCCTTCTTGCCTGCATGGTTTCTGCTGAGTAGTCCAAGCTTAGTCTTATTGACTCTCCTTTGAAAGGACGACTTTTAATTTATCCCTAGTTGCTCTTAAAATTCTCGTTTATCTTTGGTTTTGGCAAGTTTGATTATAATATGTCTTGGTGACTTTCTTTTGGGATCTACCTTATGTGGGGTTCGATGAACATCTTGGATAGATATCTTCTCATCTTTCATGATATCCAGGAAGTTTTCTGCCAACAAATCTTCAGTAATTCTCTCTGTATTTTCTGTTATCCCCCCCTCTTCTGGTACTCCAATCACTCGTAGGTTATTCCTCTTGACAGAATCCTACATAATTCTTAGGGTTTCTTCATTTTTTAAAATCCTTTTATCTGATTTTTCCTCAAATAAGTTGGTGTCAAGTGCTTTATTTTCAATCTCACTAATTCTGACTTCTGTTGCCTCAATTCTGCTCTTATGACTCTCTATTGAGTTGTCTAATTCTGAAATTTTATTGTTAATCTTCTGGATTTCTGATTACTATCTCTCTGTGGGTTCTTGCAGCGTGTTAAATTTGTCATTATGCTCTTCTCTAATCTTTTTAATTTCTTCTATTGCGTGTTCTGTGTTTTGTTTAATTTCCTTCCTAACCTCTTGAAGAGTTCTGTATATTAATCTTTTGTATTCTGCCTCTGGTAATTCCAAGAAATTTTCCTCCTCTGGAAAATTTCTAGATTCTTTATTTTGGGAGATTGCTGAAGCCATCATGGACTGCCTCTTTATGTGATTTGATATTGACTGTTGTCTCTGAGCCATCAGTAAGTTATTATATTTATTTATTTTATGTTTGCTTACAGTGTCCTATCTTCTTGTTTTGTTTTGATATGCCCAAATAGGCTGCTCATGTGAGCTAGTTTGATTATTGGCAACTTTGAAGCTGTAATGTGCTGTCACCAGGTGGTTAGATCTGTTACTAGGTATGTGAGCTCAGGAGTCCACCCACTCCTCCTATATGGATTCAGCTCAGGTGTCCAGGTAGATAGCCACCAAGTGTGTGGTGCAGGCTCTCACCTGCAGACCTAGACAGGCATGGGTGATTGGTGTAGGCACAGGCACCTGGCTGCAGCAGGGGGACACACTCTGAGCAAGGCAGGGGTCTGACGGCTGCCCCGAGTGTCCAGGAGGAAGGCGTGTCCCTGTTCTCTAGAGCCCATAGGTGGGTGGGTTTTGCAGCCAGACTATGAGCACCCAATGCTGTTGGCTGTAAGGACTGGAGGGCACTTCTTATACTTGGGCCCCTATCACAGGTGGCTAGGTGGTGTGGGTGGAGCCATCAGTCCTCAGGCCCCTGATGTGGGTAGGTGAAGACCCTGCTTAATAGGCAGATCAATGTCAAATGTCACAAACCTGCCACTTCACAGCTGAAACAGCTGAAGTTAGACCTCAGGTATATACCCTGTTGTACTGTGGTAATGAGAGCCTGTGCTGTTGAAATGGGCCCACACAAGTCTATGTAGGGGGAAAGGCACTCAAAGTCCATGGATCCCTTATGCCCGTGCCTAGGCAAAGGGGTTGTGCCTACCCTGAGTTCCTGGCTTAGGGGAGCCAGCAGTTTATTTTCTCCCCTGTTAATTTTTTCACTCTCCAAGCCCAGGAGAATGGCTCAGGCATGAGACGGATCCGACTTCTGGCCCAGGGGACTCAATAATTGCTGAAGCTGGACCAGGAACCAGTGTAGAGCAGGGAGTGGGGAGGTAAATGGGAGAGAGGTTTTTCCCTGAGGGGGGTGTTTTTGATCCGCACGGTAGGCCGGATGTAAGTACTTATCTTTTGTCAATTGACGGCTGCTTCTCACTGGTTCTGGGTGGCAGAGTAGACTCCCTGCTGCTGGATCTCTCCCAGTGTGGAAAACGCACCTCCCGAGCACCGCTGCTTGCCTGAATCACTGCTCACCCATGAAGGGCTCAAGCTCTCACCGGGTTGGGCCTGGCAACTCCTCCCTGCTTCTGAACCTTCTCTCCCTCCCCCTGCCACTCAGTCCAGTTCCTCAACTTTGCCTTTGATGTTCAGGGCTCCTAGAATGTCATGTATAATCTATTCACTTGTTTTTTCTGGTCTTTGCTCTGAGAGGGTCCACTGGAACTATCTGACTACTCTGCCATCTTGGCCCCACCTCTCCCTTCGAATCTGGGTTTGCTTTGTGACTATCAGTAGAATGCAGTAGAAGTGACAGTGTGCAGGTCCAAGCCGAAGCCTTACAAAAGCCTAGCAGCTTCTGCTAGTTTGGTTTCACATACAATGTCCAACTATGCTCAGACTACCATGCTGTGAGAAGTCCAACCCAGTCACATGGAAAGGCCAAAAAAGGAGAACTGAGGCCCCTGGTCAACGGTCCTGGCAGAACTCCCAGCCAACAGCCTGTGCCAACATGAAGCCATGTGAGGAAGGCCATTTTGGAAGTGGATCTTTCAGCCCCATTCAGGTTGTTCCACTAATGTCACATGTGGGAGAGATAAGCTGTCCCCAGCAAGCCCTGCTCAAATTGTAGAATCATGAGCAAATAAATGGTAGTTGATGTTGACGCCATTAAATGTGGTTTTTTACACAGCAATACAGAACTGAAAGATGACTTATGAGCATCAGTACTGAGCTTTGCTCGGTGTGATGGTTAAGATTGTGTGTCAACTTGGCAGGGCCATGATTCTCAGTGTTTATATGTGATCACTCCCATGATTGAATATGCTGTGAATAGCCAATCATATGAATGGGAGTTTCCTTGGGAGTGTGGCCTGCATCTGAATATAAGCACACATTCTGGCTTTTTCCTCACTCTGGATCCTGCAGCTGACTTCTGTCGTCTCACCTCTGGTTCTTCGGACTTGAGCTGCCCGCTTATGTGCTGAATTTGTGATTCGTTGATCTTCACAGCTTGTGAGCAGAGCCCTGCTCTCTGACCTGCTGATCTTGGGTTCGCCAGCCCCTGCAACTACATGAATCAGGAGAAACCTTATGGTCTTGCCTGCTGATCTTGGAATTTGTCAACCTTCACAGCCTGTGAGCAGGAGCCCTGCTCTCCGACCTGCCTATCTTGGGCTCGCCAGCTTCTGTGACTCCATGAATTGGGAGAGGCCTTTACCTTGATCCATGGACTTGGGACATTCTAGCCTCTACAATCACGTGAGCTGTTTTCTTGATGTAAATCTCTCTCTATATATATTTATACCCTTTACTGGCTTTGCTTTTCTAGAGAATCCAGCCTAAGACACTGGGATTTTATCATGCTTAGAGAGAGTGCAGAGTGTTCACATGATAGTATAAGGAAGTTATTATGATTTTCTTTTTGTAGCTTTTCTTGTCCAGCTTCATCAGGATGTCAGCTGTTGTTCTTTGCTGATGTTGAGGTGCTCTCACTGTAAAAGGGGGCTTTAAGTCTTCAGAAGAGCTGGGAATTGAGTATGGGCAAAAGAAACAGAAGACAGCAAGAAAACAGAGTAGCAGATGGTTACTTCTGAAAACTGGAGAGATTAATTTTTGATATTTATTGGTGTTTATGGAAACCCTAGTGGCGTAGTGGTTAAAAGCTACGGCTGCTAAACAAAAGGTTGGCGGTCTGAATCCACCAGGTGCTCCTTGGAAACCCTATGTGGCAGTTCTACTCCATCCCATAGGGTCACTATGAGTTGGAATCAACTCGACGGCAACGGGTTTGGTATTGGTGTTTATGGGTGTAGCAGATTGGTGAAAGGAGGAGAGCTTCAAAAGACTCATTCAGGTATAAGTTCTCCTAGTAAACAGCAAAAAGTTAAGAATAAGGTATTAAAGACCTATATGCTGACTATTTAACATGATAATCCATAAGAAAAAAAAGACTGTTATGAAATTTATTTCAGGTAATGCACAGTTAGGACCAGTAAGCAAAACGCTTAGGAGTGAAATGTATTGAAGTTCTGAATAATTTTCTATTAGAAGCTTGAGGGTTCTCTTTATCTTCATAAATCTTTTTCTTTGTCTAGGATATTTTTCATGAGGACATACTTACTGGTTTATTAGTCTAATTAAATATGCTTTGATGAAAAGTCCTCACAAAAAGCTGATGGATATAACATTCTCAACTGGCAAACCCCTGGTGTCTGGAAGCCTCACTTGGAATTCTCTGGAAATTTCAGCCCTCAATTATGATGAAGGCATCATCTATGAACATTTTTATTCTCTATGCCAAATATTCCTTCATCATCAAGATTTAGGGGCTTAGTTGTTTTATAATGCAAATTTTCACATGCTTCCCTTATTTCTCTACAAATAAGTGACCCTATAAAAATAGATAAACTTTTGGGTCAAATAACCAGATGTATGCTCCATTTGGGTTCAATTTGGTTACTGCAGTAATGACTTCAATTAACTCTCCTGAGAGGTGTTGACATTTTTTATACTGTAGGCTCCACATTTGGCAACTATATAAGGGGAAAGGCACTTGGAAGTCTTTCAGTCTTGGTTTTTACCAAGTGGATGGCAAAATTAATCCATTAATTCATTAACAAAGGAAAATGGAGTGCTTACTGTGTGCGCAAGGCACTGCCTCAGGAACCTATGGCACCATTAGTAACTTACCATCTAGTTCTAATGTACTTATGTCTTATTAACATCTATTCTTGATTCATGCCTGTGATACTCAAGTCTACTTTAAAGGATGAAAATAACACAATTTGTACACATAAAATCACATTGCACAGATTAATGTGTCAAGTATAGCTATACAATGATCAGATGGGTTCTCCTCAATTTCTTTTGAAATATTTCAATCTCTCTGAAAAGTTGAAATAATAGTACAATGAACACTCATACACCCTTCTTTCAAATTCACCAAATTTGCCACATTTGCGTTTTCTTTCTTTCCTTTTCTCGATCTCCACACACACCCACGCACACACTACGCATACTCTACACACACACATTTTCTACTGAACCATTTTAAAATAAACTGTAGTCATCACCTCTACTTCAGCATGCATCTCCCAAGGATATTCTCTTATTAATCACAATGCTGTTTTAACCCCAAAATGCAATACTTGATACAATAGTATTAAAATTTCTCCCCTTGTCACCAAAATGCCCTGCCTTTTTTTTTTTTAATTTGGATACGATCAAGATTTTGACATTTTTGAAGAGTCTAGGTGAGTCAGGATTTTTCTAATTGTTTATCTTGATCAGATTAAGGTTAAACAGTTTTGACAAGAAAACTCCTTGATGAGGTAGTCCGCTTCCTCTTGCATCATCAGTTTGTCCCATGATTGGGTGATGCCAACTTTGATCTTTTCTTCAAGGTAGTGTCCATTATAAATAAATAAATACATGATTTGTAATTAAGAAATAATCTGTGGAGCAATAGTTTAAGATTGTGTGTCCCCAAAACTCTTCACCAGATAACTTAGGATGCATTGCTAATCCTTGTTTAAATTGGTCATTATCTGGGTGAAATTTAATTGTTGCCTTTCTTCATTCCTTCTGCGCTTATTGACAAGTATTATTCTATAAAGAAGAGCCTCCTTTCTTGCATTTAAAAATTTTTTTTATTGTTCTTTAGATGAAGGTTTACAGAACAAATAGTTTGTCATTAAACAGTCAGTACACATATTGTTTTATGACATTGGTTGACAACCCCATGACATGTCAACACTCTCCCTTCTTGACCTTGAGGAATTTTTTTGGTGAAAATATACATAGCCAAAGCTACACCATTTTGAAAGTTTCTACATGTACAGTTCAGTGACATCAATTACATTCTTCTAGTTGTGCTGCTATTCTTACTATCCTTTTCCAAATTATTCCATCATCATTATCTTCAACTCACTGTCCCCTAGGCTTACCATCAAACCTTTTGAGTTGCTGTTGTCAATTTGATATCACATAGATAATTTTTTTTTTTTGTACCTTAGGTGAAGGTTTGCAGAACAAATAGTTTCTCATTAAACAGTTAGTTCACGTATTGCCCTATGACAATGGTGAACAACTCCATGACATGTCAACACTGTCCCTTCTCAAACTTCGGTTCCCTATCACCAGCTTTCCTGTTCCCTCTTGCCTTCTAGTCCTTGTCCCTGGACTGCTGTGCCTCATTAGTCCTGTTTTGTTTTATGAGACTGTCCAATCCCCGGCTGAATGATGAACTTCAGGAGGGGCTTCACCACTGAGCTAAAAGGGTGTCTGGGGGCCATACTCTCAGGGTTTCTCCAGTCTGTCAGGCCAGTAAATCTGGTCTTTTTTGTGTGTGTGTGTGAGTTAGAACTCTGTTATACATCCTTTTCCAACTCTGTCCAGGACCCTCTATTGTGATCCCGGTCAGAGCAGTCAGTGGTGGTAGCCGGGCACCATCTAGCTGTACTGGACTCAGTCTGGTGGAGGCCCTGGTAGCTGGGGTCCATTAGTCCTTTGGACTAATCTTTCCCTTGTATCTTGTTCTCTTCATTCTCCCTTGCTCCCGAAGATGTGAGACCAGTGGAGTATCTTAGATGGCTGCTCACAGGCTTTTAAGACCCCAGACGCTACTCACCAAGGTAGAGTGTAGAACACTGTCTTTATAAACTATGTTATGCCAATTGAACTAGATGTTCCCCAAGACCATGGTCCCCACAACCCTCCGCCCAGCAATTTAGTCCCTCAGGGAGTTTGGAAGTGTCTATGGAGCTTCCATGACCTTTCCTTATACGAGTTGTACTGGCTTCTCCAGTAATGTGTACTGTCTTAACCTTCACCAAAGTTACCTGTTTATTTAGTTATCTATTTAGTTCCCCCCCACCCCTCCCATCCCTCGTAGCCAATAAAGATTGTTTCTTTTTGTGTGTAAACTTTTACATGACTTATACAGTAGAGGTCTCATACAATATTTGTCCTTTTGTGATTGACTTATTTCACTCAGAGTAACGTCTTCCAGTTTCTTCCATGTTATGAGATGCTTCACAGATTCATCATTGTTCTTTATCTTTGCACAATCCTCCATTGTGTGTATGTGCTATAGTTTGTTTATCCATTCATCTGTTGATGGGCATCTAGGTTGTTTCCATCTTTTTGCTATTGTGAACAGTGCTGCAATGAATATGGGTGTGCATTTGTCTATTCGTGTGACGGCTCTTATTTCTCTAGGATATATTTCTAGTGGGATTGCATTTTGTAGTGCTTTTTTTTGGGTGCTGACGTTTTCTTTGTTCCTCTTACTCTCCTGTGCTGAGTTCCTTTTGTCTGTGGATTTTTTTTTTCATTTCTTTTGTTTTAGTAGGCTTTGTTTTTACTGAGACTTTATGTTTTTTGTCTTTATTTTGATGAGTAGGTTTGTTAACTTTCTTTGTGGTTACTTTGAAATTCACCCTTACCTTCCTAGATTTGAACCAGTCTATTATTACTCGGTATCACTTGAATTCCTCTCCATTAGAAGGTTCTATAACTACAGCGTTTATTCCCTCTTTTATTGTTCTGATGTTGTTGTCATTTACAGATTAACCTCTCTGGTTCCCTTTTGTAATTCTTTTGGTTTTGCATAGTCCTTAAGAGTTCATTTCCTAGGTTGGTATCTGGCTAGTACACTCTTGTGTCCTATATTCAGCCTGTGGTCTGATATTGTTTGTTCTCAGATTGAAGGACTTCCTTTAATAAGTCTTGTAAGTTTGGTTTGGTTTTTACATAGTCCCTTTATTTCTGTTTATCTGGAAATGACCTAATTTCACCATCACATCTGAACGAGAGTTTTACAGGATATATTATTCTTGGCTGGCAATTTTTTTCTTTCAAGGTTTTGTATATGTCACCCCATTGCCTTCTTGCCTGCATGGTTTCTGCTGAATAATCTGAGCTTAGTCTTATTGTTTCTCCTCTGTATGTGGCTTTTTGTTTTTCTCGAGCTGCTCTCAGAATTCTTTGTTTGTCTTTGGTTTTAGCAAGTGTAATTATGATATGCCTTGGTGATTTTCTTTTGGGGTCTATCCTATATGGGGTTCGTTGAGCTTCTTGGATGGTCAGCTTTTCATCTTTCATGATATTGGGGAAGTTTTCTGTCAGCAATTCTTCAATGATCCTCTCTATGTTTTCTGTTTTCTCCCCTGTTCTGGAACTCCAATCACTCACAGATTTTTGCTTTCGATTGTATCCCACATAATTCTCGGTTTTTCTTCATTTTTCTTCGTTCTTTTTTCTAATTTTTCCTCAAACAGAGTTGTATCCAGGTGTTTGTCTTCAAATTCACTGATCCTATCTTCCATCATTTCAAACCTGCTCCTCAGCCCTTCTATGACACTGTCCATTTCTGAAATCTTGTTGTTTATCTTTTGGATTTCTAATTGTTGTTTTTGTATGATTTCTAGTTGTGAATTTATTTTAGCATTTTGTTTCTGTATTATTTTCTTGAATTCTTCCATTTTTTAGTCTGTATTCTCCATGAATTTGTCTATTTTTTCATCATTTTTGTCTGTTTTTTTTGCTTCAACTCTTGGATAATTCTGCATATTAGCGATTTGAATTCCCTATCAGTTAGGTCTAGTTCCTTTTCATCTACCTGAAGGTCATCCAGTGTTTTATTTTGAATGCCTACTGACCCATCCTGTCCTGTTTTAGTAAATGTTTTGATATTGTCTGCTGTCTTTGGGGCATTCAGTGGTTACTTTCCTCATTTATTGATTTTAGATTTGTTTCATCCTGCTTTTTTGTTTTAATTTGGTTATGTCTGAGCAGGCAGGCTGTGCGTTCTTTGTTATTTGCTCGTCTGTGGGCAGGATACTTTTCACCTCCTTCTCCAATGGGCAGGGTCAGTCACTCAGGTATGGTGCAGCAGGGCAGGTCCCGCTGAGGATAAGTTACTGGGATAGGTTTTTTTGTGGCATGTACCGGGGCTGACAGTGCAGACCGGGAATCAGTGCAGGGCAGGTGCTAGTAGGCCGTGCCTGTGCTGCTTGGAAGTGTGATGTTCAGCGCACGATGCTGATAGGCAGGAAGGAGGGGTAGACTGTAATGTGTGGAGTTAAGATGGATATGGGAAAGATGAGAGAGAGGAGAGAGGAACAGAAGCCAAAAACATACACACAAACAAAAAAGAGTGCTGAGTGAGCTTGCTTTTGGAGTGGAGAGATGAGAGAGTGAGAAATGGGGAAAAACAAAAATGAAAAAAAAAAAGAAGGTAAAAGAAAAAAATGAATAAATTGAGAAACTGAATAAATTGAAGAAAGACAAAAAAGGAATAAGAGAGAGAAGAAAACGAAACAAAGAAATAAAAAAACAAAAACAAAAACAAACAAAGAAAAAAAAAACGAGAAAAAAGAAATGCCCCCAGGGCGGGGGGTCCCTGCACTTCTGCACAGAGTAAGGGACTAGCTTCCAAGCCCTGTGGTACTGTCCGGCTAGAAGGGGCTCCCAAGCAGAGAAAAGAAAAGAAAACAAAGAAACAAATCAAAACAAAAAATTAGAGTAAACAAACCAAAAAGCCCTGAGGGTCCCACCAGCATGGTGGCACCAGTGGGAAGCAGTTTCACAGTTGAGCGGTGTTTCGCAGCCCTTCAGGAAGAACAAGATGGTGCTCTGAGCCAGGTATTTGAGAGAAAGGAGGGAGAGGTAGTGAGAGGTAAGGAAAAAAATCTAAAGAAGCGGAAGAAGCAACACCAGCAGACTACAAATGGCACTCAGGGAGATGGCCAGTGCCGGTGGGTGGAATCCAAGCGGCACTGTGGGGAAACTCGTGCATCCCGGCCAATAGACTGTGGCTGCAGGAAGCAGAGGAGGCTAAGTGGGGGTGAAGAAGGGTGAGGGCTGGGAAAGCCTATATCGTGGGTTACCGGTTGTTCTGTCTCCTGCTGGAAGCTCTGTGAAGGTGCTTTCTTGTACCTCCTGTTTGCTGATCTCCAATAGGAATCCAAGATTGCAGCTCCGTGCTGCGGTAGCTGATGGGGCAACCTCTGCATGTATCTCTCCTGGTGCTCTGTTCTCAGTCAGTTTCTTATTCCATTCGGTGCTTGGCTGGGTTCTTTATCTCTTCGTTGGATGCTTAGGGTTTCAGGATTGACGTACGACTCTGTTTGACTCAGTTTTTCTGATCTTTGCTGCAGAGGGATTGCGTGGTGCTTCTGACTATAGCGCCATGTTGCCCGGAAGTCCCTTTCTTGCCTTTTTTAAGGTACAAATAAAGACTCGAAGATTCTTTTTGCAGCCCGTGTGTTATAATCCATTACATCTTCTTTTTTTAATGCTCAAATTATCCCTACAAGAGTCACTGGGAGCCACTTGAAGTGGGTACCTATGTCCTTTTGACATGTCCCCATCAATTTTTGGAGCACTTCCTTGCTTTCTAGTACAGCAGGATGTTCCCAGTTTACCTTGGATTTGTTTTCTATGGTTAAGCATTTAAATTGCTTCCGGTATTAGTTATTACAAATCTTGGTACAATGAATAACCTGGTGCATAAGTTGGTATGTATTTATGGTGTTCTATCTCTAGGGAAAATTTCTAGAAGTAAGGTTGCTGAGTTAAAGGATAAATGCCTCTGAAATTCTGCTAAAAATTGCCAAATTCCCCTCCAGAGGAATTGTAATATTTTGCTCTCCCATTAGCAGTGTACAGGAGTGCCAGCTTGATATTTTTATACATACACTTTAAAATAATTTTCTCCCTCAAAGCAGTCAATATTTTTGCTACTACATTTTTACAGTTGTTTTTGGGCTCTTCATCACAAATTTAATTTGTTTTCATTCTTAGCAAATCTTTGTCATATGAGATGATATTTGAGGATTTTTAAAAATCTTAACTTTTACTTACTATAAAAATAATGCACCCTCGGTTATTTTATTTTTTGGAAATCTTCAAAAGTTAGAGTAAATATAATCTTACCTTATAAAGCATTTGCAAATAAAATTAAATCATTTCGTCTTTGTTATTTCAGTTCTAGAGAAGGGGTAGAAAATGATATAAATTTGATATACTTTATGCATTGGCATTGAAATCCATTCTCAAAGAGAATCTCTAAAACTATTCTGAGCAATTTCAGCATCATCTGAATAAATATATGGCCTCCCACATTAGCACATTAAAGGACAACATGCTTTCAAGAACATATATCATTGTATAATTTTTTTCCTTTAGGAAATTATATTTCATCGTAACTCCCGAATTTTGTTCGCTCTTGGCAGATACAGTGTAATTACGCAAGTCTACTATAAGAATAAATAAAATAAAATATTTTATTTAAGAGAAACAATTTTAGTTATATATTAATAACAACAATGCTTACTGTCAAAAAATTTTCATCCTTGAGTTGTACACAAAACAAACAAAGACACAAACTTAAGCGAAATAAGTATTTAAGCTATGGGGATGGTGGTTTCAAATACTTATTCAACTATTAAAAGTTGGTAAGATACATTTTCATACCATGGTTAGCAAACACTTTCAGGATATTTCAAAATAGTGATAATTTAGTAAAGGATTAAATTAAATGAACTCACACTTTCAGTTTAGTTTAAACCAACTCATAAATTACTTTGAACATGTATAATCTGTTGAGAAGCTGGTTTAGTTAACTAATGGACTTAAGAATTTCTAGGCAATGGCACTTCCACTGTTGTCAACTAGTAAAATCTGTTATCATTGCATGTGGTTTGAATGTTTGCCGTGACTTTATCAGTTTGGGTTTGCAAGGCCAGTCCTTCACAAGTGGCACATTTCCTCTTGAATATTCTGCCAGTAATCAAAATAGTTGCCAGAGAGTGGACTAAAATGGATTAATCGAGATGTCCCAGATAATATTGACATAGATTTACAGATACAGTGAAAATAGAAGTACAATGTCCCAGATAATATTGACATAGATTTAGATACAATAAAAGTAGAAGTACAATTTCCCAGATAATATTGACATAGATTTACAGATACAATGAAAGTAGAAGTACAATATCCAGCTCTGTCTGTCTCTGTCTCTATATATACCTACATACATGGCATTGGAGGTTCATTGGTAAAATTCTCTTCTCCCCTCCATTCGGGAGACCCAGGTTAGATTCCTGGCTGATTCACCTCATGTGCAGCCACCAGCCGTCTGTCAATGGAGACTGGTTTGCATGTTACTATGATGCTGAACAGGTTTCAGAGTAGCTTCCAGACTAAGACAGACTAGAAAGGCCTGGTGATCTACATCTGAAAATCAGCCAGTGGAAACCGTATGGATCACAATGTCCGCTGTGATCCGAAACTGTGCATGGGGTCACCATGAGTTGGGGCCAACTTGATGACAGATAACAACAACATATATATACACACATATACACACCCACACAAATAATGCTATATGTTGTGATTATTATATACCTTTATTTTTGTTGAATGCCTACTGTGTGCTATGCACTGAGTTCAATTCTTTCATATAAAATCTTAATTAGATAATTTCACAGAAAATCTGTTTAATTGCATCTAATCCAAAGGGGAGAATATTGTCAGTCCTTGTTGTACAGTGGTAAACCTCAAAATATTGAGCAGCATGATGAAAATCATCAGAGAGAATACATTAGTCATCCATCTCCAATTGCCACATCACCTCTCCGTAGCTGGAGTAGTAATAAAAATAGCCATACTTGGCTACTGCTTTTTCCCCATTTTAATTCTCCTTAGCACACTTTAAAAAGAAATGGATAAGCATATACTAATGGATAGTTTAATAACATTTGGGTATATGTGTACTTGGAAAATGCTTTGAATATACTGTATTTGTATGTTTCTAAATAAACTATGTTACATGTCCTCTCCTACAGCTTCATTACTGACGTTTAGTGTCATAAAATTAATAAACTTTGAGAAGGCCAAACGTTTTCCCAGTTCCAAGAATATCATTTCCCACATGGAAAGTATTTCAACTACATTTCAGCCAGTGGGATTTTGTTCCCCTCTCGTTTAAGGACCCATAACTGACTTCTCTTACCCTTATTACCCTTATAATCATGATTAGTAATCTTTCTAGATCTCCACTTCTTTAAAATTCCATAAAGTAATTCTGTGGCGCTGCAGACTCCAGCTGAACACGAACTGAAGATAGATGACTAATTTCCTGAAGTCTTTCTGGACTGTCCCTTGCACCACGTGCAGCCTCAAATGGGCTTCAACACAAACCTTCCTTGTGAGGTCTTCTCCCCCTCCCTTTCAAGCCTCTCTCTCCCCTCCCTTGAGAGGTAGGAAGTAAAAGGTTAGTAATGGAACACTTAAAAATGATTCCACTGAGCACCGCTCCTATTCACCAGCAGAGACTGTGACTGTGCTTCCACGGCCGAGGTTAGTCTGAAAGAATTTTCATAAACCGCTACTTGCATGACATCAATGCATCATCTCAGATGCCATGGTGATGTCCCTAAACAGAAGGACCACACTGGCCTCTGACATACTATCTTTTCTTGTTGCTGCAAGAAGTTCTCTAAATGTTTCTGTTCCTGCAGGGCCATACTAAAATGGCCAATTAGCTCATGTGGAATGCTAGGGGGGAAATATTGCATCAGCTGTCAAGAAATACGGCTAGGATGGAAAATAGAGCTGCATAGCAAAACTGTCAGAATATTGCACTGAGCCTAGAATCTAAGCTACGAAACATGCAGTAGAGCCTTCATTTATGTCTGTTTCTTTATTGTTGGGGTGCAGTGGGTGGAAGGAGACGTTGGTGGAAAGGATAATGTTGAAAATGAAGAGTAAGTAGGAGATGGATTTAGAGAGCCCGATATCTGTTTCCAAAACACCACATGGCAAAAATTCTCATATTCTGGGACTCCCTAGGTGGAGCCAATGGTTAAGCACTCAGAGACTAAGGAAAAGATTGGCAATTCAAACCACCCAGAGGCACCTCAGAAGAAAGTCCTGGTGATCTACTTTGGAAAAGTCAGCCGTTGAAAACCCTATGGAGCACAGTTCTACTATGACACCTGTGGGGTCACCATGAGTCGAAGTTGACTTGATGGCTACTATTTATTTTTCCCTGGTAGTCTGAAACTGACTGAAGATTAAAGGCAATGCAGATATATAGGGAACATCAGACAAAATTAAAATGTGAGCTCTGGAACTCCTTAACTGTGGTCAGGGAGATGATGTTGTAAGCTCTCCGCTCGTGCTAGAACCCCTTAGCATGGCAGCATATTGGACGTTTGTAGCGCTCTGAAGACGACGGTTTTTGGTTATGGCCGCAGGAGTCCTATGAAAAATGACCAAAAGGAAATGAGGCACTGTACACCCTTCAATGTCATTTATCTCCAAGACCTCATCTTTCATTGTAGACTCTTCTCATTCTATACATTCTCCCAGAGTGACTACACCCAAGACTTTAACCACCACACATAGGCTGGTGACCTGAATCTGTTATCCCCAGCCCTGACCTCTCTTCTGCACTCCAGACGCAAACATCTACCTGCTTATGAGGTGATCCTCAGGTACCTCACAATGAATGTGTCTAGGTGGAGCTTTTTTGTCCTTCACCTGTAAACATAAGTTTCTATCTCCCTGCCTACTCCCCACACTCCCCACCTGGTCCAGCACCCACCCTAGTATATTTGAGAGGGAGTGAATGTGTCGTTCACCTACTCTTGAGTCCAATCAACCTCTGCTGCTCTGTGACCTGGCTCTGCCCTGGGATGCTGCTTCATCACTGCAGGCTGCACCTGGAAGTCCTGAGGACTGACCTGTCTGCACCAGGCTGCCCCTCAGCATAGGATCTGCACGTGGGCTTGTGGTGCCTACCAGTCTGCCCGTGGCAGTGGGGCTTCTCAGCACCTCATACTCCACCAAAAAAATGAGCAAAGGTCTAGTATCTTCTGATGGAGGAGGAGGGGCATAATTAAATAGAATTGCAGCATATATGGGGAAGGCATTTACAACTAAGTGCTAAAATCAAAAGCAGGACTCAAACAGGTACATGTCCACCCATGTTTACCGCAGCACTATTCACAATAGCCAAAAGGCGGAAGCAACTTGTCATGGATTCAATTGTGTCCCCCAAAAATGTCTGTCAGCTTGGCTGGGTCATGATTCCCAGTATTGTATGATTGTGTAATCTGAAGTGATTTCCTTATGTGTTGTAAACTCTATCACTATGATGAGGTTATACTGATAATGTCTACAAGATTGGATGGTGTCTTAAGCCAATCTCTTTTGAGATATAAAAGAGAGAAGCGAGCAGAGACACATGGGAACTTCATATCATCAAGAAAACAGTGCCAGGAGCAGACCGTGTCCTTTGGACCTGAGGTTCCTGCTCAGAGAAGCTCCCAGAGCAAGGGAAGATTGATGACAAGGACCTTCCTCCAGAGCTGACAGAGAAAGCCTTCCCCTGGAGCTGATGCCCTGAATTTGGACTTGTAGCCTACTAGACTGTGAGAAAATAAATTCTCTTTGTTCAAGCCATCCACTTGTGGTATTTCCGTTATAGCACCACTAGATGACTAAGACACAACCCAAGTGTCCATCAGCAGATGGATGGATAAACAAAATGTGGTATACCTGTACAATGGAATATTATTCAGCTGTAATAAGCAACAAAGTTCTAATGCATGCTTCAACATGGGTGAACCTTGAAAGCATTATGCTGAGTGAAATAAGTAAGACACAAAAGTACAAACACTGTGTGATCCCACTTACATGAAATATCTAGAATAGGCAAATGCATAGAGACCGAGGTTTATCAGTGGTTACTGGGGCGGATGGGAAGGGCGAACAGGGAGATCACAGAAAGGGCACTGAGTTTCTGCTAAGTGTGATTAAAAAAAAAAGGCAAGTGGATAGTGTGATGGTTGGTCGCACATGTGAAAAAAATTGTCACCAAATTGTATACATAAAAATGGTAGAAATGTCAAATGTTATGTTACATATATTTCACTGAGATTAAAGCAAAAACAAAAAAAGCCACCTGAGTGCTAAAGTGACTTTTTCTGATAGTCTCGGGGAAAATCACAGTAAAACAAAACTCCCCACCATAGGTGCCTGTGAGCAGAGCCCAGAGCCTTCTGTCTTGTCCCCGTCAACCTGCAACAGTGTGACTCTCCAGACCCCTCAGGGAGGCCCACCGACTGTCCTCTCACTAACGTCTGTCTTACAGCCCCTTCCAGTGCCCTTTTCTCCAGCCATTCAGATTTATTTGTTGTCTCTCCAAGCATCTTATAACTTTACACTTGTTACTTTTCCTGATTTTCTTCATCTGTTAGTTACTCCATCTGTCTTATTCTGAATCTCTCTGGTCCCTGCCTCCAGCATTACCTCCCAGGGGGCCTTCCCTGAAACCCCAGCTGAGCTGGAGAAGTATCAGGGTCAGAGTGCTTGCCACTCTCTCATTATACCGGACCCCTCACCCTTCTTTTCATGAAGTCCTTTAGTTCAACAGCTCTGTGTTCTCAGTGCTTGGCACATTGTTGTTGTCATTGTTAGGTGCTGTTGAGTCAGTTCCGATTCAACGCGACCCTATGTACCGCAGAACAGAACACTACCCGGTCTTGCACCATCCTCACAATCGCTGTTATGCTTGAGCCCATTGTTGCAGCCACTGTGTTAGTCCATCTTGTTGAAGGTCTTCCTTTTTTTCCTTGACCCTCTACTTTTCCAAGCATGATGTCCTTCTCCAGGGACTGATCCCTTCTGACAACATGTCCAAAGTATGTAAGACATTGTCTCGCCATCCTTGCTTCTAAGAAGCATTCTGATTGTACTTCTTCCAAAACAGCTTGACACATAGTGTTTAGTAAGTATATCTTGGAAGAATGAAAGAGGTAAAGAATAGTACACTTGTTTTCAAAGACCTGGGATTGAAGTCCCACTTCGCTGTTTGCTCTCTGTACGGTTTCACTGGAGTCCTTGGATGATGCAGATGGTTCATGTGCACTGCTGCTAACCAAAAGCTTAAAGGTTCAAGTCTACCCAGAGGCATCCTGGAAGAAAGACTTGGTGATCTACTTCCAAAAAATCAGGCACTGAAAACCCTATGGAGTATAGTTCTACTCTGACACACATGATATCACCAGCAGTTGGAGTTGACTCGATGACATCTGAGTGGTTACACTAAAACAGCTTATTCTCCCTAACCTCAGTCCTCTTGTCCGTAATGATTCTTCCCTTTCTTACTCTAGGGAGGATTAACATCGAAACGGGTGCATTCATGGAAAACTCTGAAGTTTTATCCAAAAGTAAGGTTTTTAAAAAGGAAAAGAGATAATAATGACAACAAGGAGAACCACACGTATATGGTCTCCCTCAGTGTGAGGCACTGTTCATTTAACCCTTACAACCATCCTGTAAGGAGGTTACATCACTTGTTTAAGAGCATAGAGACAAGATTTGAACCCAGGGAGTTTGGCTCCAGAGTGTACATGCTTAAAAGCCCATTGATGAGTATAATAATAAAAGCTAACATTGACTGCAGGTTTACTATATGCTGGACTCCATGATAAGTATTTTATAAACCTTCCCTCGTAGGCGCTCTACAATCCTTCCATATGGGTACCATTGCTCGCTCTAAACAGACGAGCAAATGGAGAAAGAGAGGTGCAGTTACTTGACCAAGGTTAAGATAGTCCATTGTATGGCTGGTGTTCAAGCCAAGTCTGCTGTACTTCAGAGGCCACTATGGAGAGGAGACAGGAGAAACAAAACTGAAGATGACGGCGCCAAGACATGCTGATCCTCTTGGGAGCTAAGTCAACGGTCAAGGCCGTTCCCAACCATGATGCAGTTTTGACCTTAGACTGAAAGGGTTGAACAATCGTCCAGGCTCCATAGAAAAAGAGAAAAAGGAGGATCTGAAAGAAGGCGCTAAAGCTGAGGCCTGTTGGAATTACAGTGGGCTAGCAAAAATGATGAGTGAACACGAGGAATAGGATAGTTTGGTTTAGACGAGGGACCCTAGACAGGCAGAAAGAGCTTGAAAGGGTTTCCTTGAAGTTGTGAACTTTCAAAAGGTCTGCCAAGCTCACGGTACGTAAGGGATGGCCACTGCAAAGGTCTCTCATTTGTAGAGAGCTAATATTCCAAAATTTCCTCCTATTGTGTTAACATGTTAATGTGTTTTGTTTGATGCTTCTTCATGAATAGACTCAGAAGATGCATTTTTGGCGAGAACACGATAGTTGTGTCACATCAGAAGCCACATGAAGTCAGCTGGTCCTGATATTAGGGAGGTCAACTTTGATCACTTAAGTAAGGCGAGATCTGCCAGGCTTCCTCAGTGTAGTTACTATTTTCCTCTTGTGATCAATAAGCATTTTGTGGGGAGGTGCTTTGAGGCAACATAAATGTCCTATTTTTGGTCAAACTTTCACCCCCTAGTTCTAGCATCAATTGATGATTCTTGTCTGAAAAACCAAATGGGAATTTTCTAATTAATTCATTCTTTAAACTCAAACTCAAGAACATTCTGCAAAGTAACTGGCTTGTCTTCCTCAAAAATATCAAGGTCATGAGAAGCTGAGGAAGTATTCCAGATTAAAGGAGGCTAAACAGACATGGGAGTGCTGGTAGCACAGTGGTTAAGAGCTTGGCTGCTAACCAAAAGATCGGCAGTTTGAATCCACCAGGCGCTCCTTGGAAACCCTATGGGGCAGTTCTACTCTGTCCTCAAGGGTCTCTACGAGTCGGAATTGACTAGACGGCAACAGTTTTTAAAGAGCCATGACAGCTAAATGTAATGTGTGATCTTGGACCAAGAATTTTTTTTTTCTTTTGTTCTAAAGGACATTATTGGAACAATTGGTGAAATTTTAATAAGGCCTGGAGATTAGACAATATTACTATGTCAATGTTAATTTTTCTTTTAATTTTATTGAGCTTTATGTGAAAGTCTACAGCGCAAATTAGTTCTTATTTAAAAATTTATACACAAATTGTTTTGTGACATTGGTTGCAATCCCTGAAATGTGTCACCACTCTCCCCCTTTCCCTTTCCTCCCTGGATTCTCTATGTCCATGCATCCAGTTTTCCTGTCCCTTCCTGCCTTCTTGTCTTTGCTTTTGGGCAGGTGTTGCCCATTTGGTCTTGTATAGTTGCTTTAACTAAGAAGCACATTCCTCACGTGTGTTATTGTTTGTTTTATAGTCCTGTCTAATCTTTGGCTGAAAGGTGGACTTCAGGAGTGACTTTAGCTCTGAGTTAGCAGGGTGTCTGGCAGTCAGTCTGTGGGGTTCCTCCAGTCTCTGTCAGACCAGTAAGTCTAGTCTTTTTGTGTGAATTTGAATTTTGTTCTACGTTTTTCTCTCGCTCTGTGCAGGACCTTCTATTGTGATCCCTGTCGGGTGGTAGCCCAGCCCTGTCAAGTTCTTCTCTGGGCTCAAGCTGGTGGAGGCAGTGGTAATTTTTTTTTATTTTGATCATTGTGCTTGTATTATGTAAAAGAATGCCCTTGCTTTTAGGAATTACACATTAAAACATTTAGAAGGAAAGGAGATTATGTCTAAAACTTTTCGCATATGATTCAGAAAAAATAATATATCTCTATAGAGAATGGTCAGACAAATGTGTAAAATGTTAACATTTGAGGAATCTGGGTAAAGGGTATATGGGAGTTGCTTGTACTATTCTTGCAACTTTTCTATACATGATCTGTATAAATAATTTGTATAAACGATTTAAAAAAAAAAATTTAACATCTACTGTGGGTTTGAACTAATATGTGTCCTTGGCTGTACTTGGCAAGGACAGGGTAGAATCCCCACCCAGACGGGGAAGGTGGCTGGGGCGACCTTTTCTCTGAGGACATTCTGAGGTTGTAGGACAGTCTACTTCATCCCACTCTGCCAAATGCAGACCCACAGGGACATCCGATAAGAAGCAGGCTTGTCTATTGTGCTGTTTGTGGATGGGGAAGGATTTGAGTCAAATCAACCAAGGCTACTTTTCTAGAAAACTGACTGATTTCTCCATGCTTTTGCCTCTAAATTTCAACTTCTAGGCATGACATAGCCCCTGTCACAAACTTTAATCTGTAACAAGTCTCCTGAAATAGATTATTCCAGAGCCTGCAGCTTCCACATGACTGCAGGTTTCACATGGCAAAGACAATAAAGCCCTTTAGCCACCAAGCCTACAATATAGACAAGTGTCCCAAGTAATGAGTCTTCCCCACCACATGAATACGCTTCCATGCCCCCAGACCCACTGGGGCACCATCTCTGATCCCACATGCCTACACCGCAGATGACTTCAGCCTACAAAGGAGAAAGGGAAGTGACCCCCAAAAAAGATCTTTAAACTCCTCCATCAACTTTTGTGACAGCACAATTTGCTGTTTCATTTAGTCTCTTTATCAGGAAGCCGTCTGAGTCAGGGTTCTATTTTGAGCACAAAGTCAGGATTTCTGTGGCCAAAGCCCAGGATTTTCACGTGGAGGAGCTGCTGAGCTGGCTGGATGATTCAGGTCCTGACAATCCCTGAATTTCTTCTTGGTGGATGATGGAGGTTGGATTACTCATAATAACTTTCTTTTGACTTTTCCTTTAGATAGAATATAAGATTGAATGTATAGCAAGAAATTGGACACACTCTACATGCATTAATAAAACAAACAAAAAAACCTGTTGCCATCGAGTGGGTTCCGACTCTACTGAATTAACAGCTTGCCAAAGTCAGCCATCTCCCTTGAGGAGCTTGGTTTCTCAGCTTGCAAGTGTCTATTTGTTCTTTCGTTCTTTCTTTTCTCTTCCTTTTCCCTGGCCTTCTAACAGCAGGGCTTCGAACTGGTTTGTTCTGCTTCAGACAGGTTTGTTCTGGTTTGCATCTGTCATGGACTGAATTGTGTCTGCCCAAAATATCTGTCCACTTGTCTAGGCCATGATTCCCAGTATTGTATGATTGTCTACCATTTGGACATCTGATGTGATTTCCCTCTGTGTTGTAAATCCTATCACTATGATGTTAATGAGATGGATTGGTGACAGTTATATTGATGAGATCGACAAGATTAGATAGTGTCTTAAGCCAGTCTCTTTTGAGATATAAAAGAAAGAAGCGAGCAGAGAGACTGGGGTTGAGGGGACCTCATACCACCAAGAAAGCAACCCTGGGAGCAGAGCACATCCTTTGGACCTGAGGTTCCTGCGCAGAGAAGCTCCTAGACCACAGGAAGATTGATGACAAGGATCTTCCTCCAGAACCGACAGAGAGAGAAAGCCTACCCCTGGAGCCGACACCCTGAATTTGGACTTGTAGCCAACTGTGAGAGAATAAACTCTTTGTTAAAGCCATTCATTTGTAGTATTTCTGTTATAGCAGCACTAGATAACTAAGATGGTGTCCCTGCTGATAATTTGCATTTCTAACAAGTTAAACATAAAAATCAACTGAGAATCTTGTTAAAATGTAGATTATGATTCAGTCTGATCCCTGGGTGATTCTTATGTACAATAAATTTTGAGAACCACTGCTCTACTAGTGGTTCTTAGAACTGGTCCCTACTCCCCAGCCAGGAGCATTAGTATCACCTGATACCTTGTTAGAAATGCAAATTCTCAGCAGGGGTGCAAACCGGAATGAACCAGTCTGAAGCCCTGTCTTACAGAAGTAGCAGGGTCGCTCATATTTAAGGTAACCAGTTATAAAATTCTTAGTGGGATTCTCACCTAGGGATAGGAAGACTGATCCAGCAGATACCTTTCATTTACTGAGTTCCTATTATGTGGATAGTTTACATATGCCATCCTATTGAAACTTCAGGACAAATCTACAAGATAAGTTCCTTTTTTTAAAATTGTACTTTAAATGAAGGTTTACAGAACTAGCTTCTCATTAAACAGTTAGTACGCATATTGTTTTATGACATTGGTTAACAACCCTACAACACATTAACACTCTCCTTTCTCAACCTTGGGTTCCCTATTACCAGCTTTCCTGTCCCCTCCTGCCTTGCCCCTGGGCTGGTGTGCCCGTTTAGTCATGTTTTGTTTTATGGGGCTGTCTAATCCTTGGCTAAAAGGTGAACCTCCAGAGTGACTTCATTACTGAGCTAAAAGGGTGTCTGGGGATACTCTCAGGGTTTCTCCAGTCTCTGTCAGGCCAGTAAGTCTGGTCTTTTTTTGTGAGTTAGAATTTTGTTCTACATTTTTCTCCAGCTCTACCTGGAACCCTCTATTGTGATCCCTGTCAGAGCCGTCAGTGGTGGCAGCCAGGCACCATCTAGTTGTACCAGACTTAGTCTGGTGGAGGCCATGGTACTTGTGGTCCATTAGTCCTTTGGAGTAATCTTTCTTGTGTCTTTAGTTTTCTTCATATTCCCTTGCTCCCCAAGGGGTGAGACCAGTGGAGTATCTTAGATGGTCACTAATAGGCTTTTAAGACTGCAGACGCTACTCACCAAAATAGAATGCAGAACATTTTCTTAATAAACTATGTTATGCCAGTTGAGCTAGATGTTCCCTGAGACCATGGTCCCCACAGCCCTCAGCCCAGTTATTCTGTCCCTCAGGGAGTTCAGATGTGCCTATGGAGCTTCCACGACCTTGCCTTGTACAAGTTGTGCTGACTTCCCCAGTATTGTGATTACCCTTCACCAAAGTTACCACTTATCTATTGTCTATTTAGTGTTCAAATCTACAGGGTAAGTTCTTATTTCCCAAGTTTTCAAGATGAGAAAACAAAAGCCTAAAGAGGTTGAATAACACGGCCAGAGACCCAAGGCTAGTATAAGAGGTGGAATTTAAACCCAGCTCTGCTTATGTCTACAGAGCCCGAGGATTTGCACTCTGCTAATCGGATGGAGCCCTGGTGGTGCAGTAGTTAAGAGCCTGGCTGCTGACCAAAAGTTCAGCACTTAGAATCCACCAGCTGCTCCTTGGAAACCCTATGGGGTGATTCTACACTGTCCTATGGGGTCTCTATGAGTCAGAATCAACTCGACGGCAGTGGGTTTGGTTTTTTTATTGAACTTGGAGGCAAAGAACAACATACTTTAATGGTAAGTAGAAAGATACCAAGACCCCCTTCTTCATCTGTCTGTTGAGGATCTAAATTTTTTTTTTAAACTAGTTTGGTTTTAATGCCTAGATTGCATAAGGACTCATTACCCTTCACAGCTCTTTCCACTTGGAGTTACCTTTTCATTTTACTGCTGTAAGTCTCCTAGGTGACTCTGTTCAGTCAAAGTATATCAATCTTCATATTTGCAGATGTGTTTGCAAATTTGCCTACTCATTAAAATTTACTTGTAACTCCCAAATCAATACGCGCCAAGTGCTTTTGCTGTGATTAGTGGACATGGAGAGGATGACAGACAACTCAAGTCACCTGAGGCACACATTACCTGCTGAGGTTGAACAGGCAATGCTCTTCTTCTTTTAGCTGTCTTACTGTAAACAAGTGTCTCTTTTTCACATTCTATGTAGCACTGCATTTTCTTCATTTTTTCTGCTTTTTGTTGATGATTTCTCTGCTTAAAATGGCCCCCCACACAGTGTTGAAGTCCTCTCCAGTATTTCTAAGTGCAAGAAGGGTGTGATGTGTCTTGTGGTGAAAATACCTGTATTAGATAAGCTTAGGTCAGGCATGAGTTTTAGTGCTATTGGCCCTGAGTTCACTGTTTATGAATCAACATTATATATTAAGTTAGTAGTTTTAAAACAGAAACACATAAAACAAGGTTATGAATTAATTGATTGACAAAAACGTGAGCAGGGGCTCACAGGAACCTAACCCAGTATTTCCCCTAGGGGCAATGTTTCAGTATTGGCTAACTCAGCATTCACAGTGACTTTATAGAACATAACTACTGTGAATAACAAGAATTGACTGTATCTTCAGGATTTCAATCCAGTTGCTCATTCAGATTTCTCCACAATGTGTGACCTGGCTCTTTAGAGAAGCAGCTGGACAATCTCACCATCCTCTGCCTATGCCAGGGAGGTAGGGCTGCAGTAGCTGGAGGTCTAGCCCCCTGCTAGGGTTTTTAATTGGTCATTTGACTTTTTCTGAGTTATGTGACATCTGGACCTGTAAAGGAAGATGTTTCTATCTCTCAAAGGACCTGACAGTCTGCCCTGTTTCCCTGGCTACAATCACTTCTGCATGATAGAATTATTTAACAAGAACATTCCTAAAACGATGCTTCCAACAAGTGCCTAACCACACATCTCTTCTGCAGCTGACTGTGGCGGAGCCCCAGACCACGAATGGTGGTGGCTTGTCACACAAGCATCCACAATTATCAGACCCTCTCTACTCTCGGGAGTGTGCTTGATCCACACACAGGACAGGCCAGAAGTGACTGGATTGAAGACTCCAGGAATAACCCTCAACCAATGAACCAACAGGACTTGGTAGATTAAGACCCCAGATTCCTAGCTCCTTAGGTGGCACAAGTCTGAGGGATGGTCTACTTTCTTCTGTAGGTCCCTGGTGGGGGTTAGCCACCATTGCCCAAGAACTTCAGTAAAACACCCTCTGTCAGCTTCCTTCTCTTCTCTGTCTCACTGCCCGCTGCTGTACCAGTGCTTCCCAGGCTATGTACCCAGCACATTACTAGCACTCAGATGCTAGTCTCTGGGTTGGCTTCTGGGGAACCAGCCTTAGACACGTCAGATGTCCTCTTGTATATCCCTAGTGCAGTGAATACACTGTTGAGCCCTCCAGTGTAATGTTGCTGGAAAAGGTGAGGACAGAGAGCACCGGGTTCAACACTTAAGACATTTTTTCCAGCCTAAGAATCCATCAAGAGTCCCAGATGATAAATGAGGTGCTCTCGGGGTAGGAAGCCACACCGGAAATGTGGATAGGTTTCTATTCCAACGCGCCGACACTGAAAGATAAGACGCTCCTGTTCCAACTCTAAGCTCAGAAACTACACGGAATTTCCAATCACAGGAAAAGGAAGATTTTGTCTTTTGCAGATAACCAGTGAGTGTTTCAGAAGAGAAGAGTGAGATAAAAAGTTTCCTCTTTCCTTCTTGAAACTGTCCTCCATGTCTACCCTCAGCTCACACGCTCCGCTAAGTCATCTGAATTATTTCCAGGGTGGTGGGCGGACGCAGTATCACCCCACTTCTGACAGCAGACACTCGGTAATCCACCGCGGCCTTGACGTCAGTGCACGGGTTCAGGGGAGTAGGTGGAGGTGTGTCCTAGGCCGGAACTCATTCGCACAGTTTCCGGGAGCGCGCTCACTTCCCCTCTCCACTGTGATTGGCTGAGGGTGGGCAGGTGACACCTTGAGACCCAATGATCTCTCACCTGGGGTGCCTAGGCAAGAGCTTGGCTCTTAGTATTGGATTCACACTGGAGAGGATGACACGTCTGTGATCTCTGTGCGACTGTGCATCCGTGAGAGAAGTGCTCGAAGACAAAGCCCACAGAGGGAAGGCAGAGCTGAGAGGTGGAGAAATTCCACGGAACTGTGGAATCAGCCCGTGCCTGAAGCCTGCCAACTTCTGGACGTTTTAGGAGTTGAGTCAATTAACTCATTTTCTTGCATAATGCAGTTTTAGTTAAGTTTTCTGTCACTTGCAACACAGAGTTCTAATTAGACTGGAATGCAAGTGGAATGGAGCAGGTTTATTAACCACCCAAGTTTCTTTTCCATTGTGGCCCACAGTGGCGGCTGGATGCCTCTTAAGTGTGTGAGTGGGCGTCTGTGTGTATGAGAGAGAGAGACAGACATTTATCCTTGAAATCCTCTTGGTCTGTAGAAAGGCACTGATTCCTGTAAATGGAATGACTAAACTTACAAGAAGCTTAAGGAATTTGCACTTGAGATGCTCAAGGGTCTAATTCTGAAACGCGAAGGTTTTATTCCAAAAGTTAGGATTTCATTAACTGAAACAAAAGCACTTGGGAAATTAAACTTGAAATTCCTGCACAAAATATGTCCAATTTAATAAACTGGGACTAATGTTTCGAGAAGGGAGTTAAAAACATTCCACTGGAAACAAATGAATTCAAATATGTAAAATAAACAACATGTATCCACTAGCTTTATAGTATTTGCATGGGCAGGAGAAAATGGTTTTCAGCCACACCTGACTTAATAAAATTGACGTGTTTTGGATAAACTGTATAAAAAAGAAGTTTCATATTTTACGATTTCTCTTCTTATAAGACTTAAAGAGATGGTCGTTCTTTAATGGAAAGAGTTCCTCTTACTACCTCATTTTTAATTTCTCTCCAACTTTTTATTATGAAATATTCAACGTATAGAAAAGTTACAAACGTGATGAAATAAATATCTACATATCCTTCACCTATATTTACCAGTTGTTAACATTTTGCCATGTTTGTGACAGATAGATTGATATATCTAGATATCTAGATGTGATATCTAGGTATCTAGATAGATAAATAGAGAGATAGATCTATTCAGTCAAAGCTCTTATTTTATACACACACACACACACACACACTTTTTTTTGTTATTGTACTTTAGATGAAGGTTACAGAACAAACTAGCTTCTCATTAAACAATTAGTACATGTTTTGTGATGTCGGTTGCCAACTCCACGACATGTCAGCACTCTCCCCTTCTAGACCTTGGGTTCCCTATTACCAGTCTTCCTGTCCCTTCTGCCTTCTTGTCCTTGCCCCTGGGCTGGGGTGCCTATTTAGCCTCCTTTTGTTTTATGGGCCTGTCTAATCTTTGGCTGAAGGGTGAACCTTGAGAGTGACTTCATTACTGAGCTAAAAGAGTGTCCGGGGGCCATATTTTCAGGCTTTCTCCAGTCTTTGTCAGGTCAGTAAGTTTGGTCTTCTTTTGTTTGTTTTTTGTAAGTTAGGATTTTGTTCTACATTTTCTCCAGCTCTGTCCAGGGTCCTCTATTGTGATCCCTGTCAGAGCAGTCATTGGTGGTAGTTGGCCACCATCTAGTTGTATTGGACTCAGTCTGGTGGAGGCTGTTGTAGTTGTCACCCACTAGTCCTTTGGATTAATCTTTCCCCTGTGTCTTTGGTTTTCTTCATTCCCCCTGCTCCTAAAGGGGTGAGACTAGTGGAGTATCTTAGATGGCCGCTCGTAAGCTTTTAAGACCCCACATGCTACTCACCAAAGTAGAATGTAGAACAGTTTCTTTATAAACTATGTTATGCCAGTAGACCTCAGCCCAGTAATTTGGTCCCTCAGGGAGTTTGGATGTGTCTATGGAGCTTCCATGACTTTGCCTTGGACAAGTTATGCTGGCTTCCCCAGTATTTACACATACTTTTTTAATGAACAATCTGAGAGTTAATTGCAGGCATCATGACACTTCACCCTTGAATACTTTAGTGTATATCTCCTAACAAAAGTTATTCAGGAAAAAATAACATTGATACAATACTATTATCTAAATATATGGCCCATATTCAAACTTTTTTATTTGTCTTAATAATGTCCTCCATAGCTGATTTTTTTTCTTTTAACCCAGGATCCAATCAAGTATCATACATTGCATTTACTAATATTTTACTTTTAAACATCTACACTACTGTATTTTTTCTAGTTTTTAATGAAGTACCTTGGGTTATTGTTATTGATGCAAGTACCATCAATTAATTACTTTATAAGTTCAGCTATATTTATACTTTTTTAAAAAAACTAAAACAACCTGCTGATTTATCCTATTGCATTATGTATTTTTTATAGGAAGAAAATCAAAGCAATACAAAGAGGCTTGGTGGCAGAAGGCATGATGATATTGGTGACACTGGTAACGATGATGACAGTGGATAAGAAGAGGAGATAGAGGAAGAAGAAGAGAATAGTGGTGATTTTAAGTCAGGTTAACTAAATTAAAAGTTTTGCCTGAAGATTAATGGATTTGTACTGTTTTGTATTGTGTGTGTTTTGCAAAATGTAAACAAACAAAAAACTCACACGACCTCATGTGTGTCAGAGTAGAAATGTGTTCCATAGGATTTTAAATGGCTGATTTTTCAGAAGTAGATCACCAGGTCTTTCTTCCAAGGTGCCCGTGGGTGAACTTGAACCTCCAGCCTTTCAGATAGCGGGAGCATCTTAACTATTTGCACCATGCGGTACTTAATAATATCTCCTCCTCCAGGATCATCACCTGGATCTCATTACCACCTAACCTAGGTCACACCCAAAAATCACAGTTTCAATCATTTCACTCATGGACCACATCTAACTCCTTTACTTGAGTATTGTGCTGTCCAACAGAACAGCGACTGGAATGTTCTGAATATGCCCTGTCTAAGACACATGACTACTGAGGACTTGCAATATGGCTAGCGTAATGGAGGAACTAGATTTGTGGTTTGTGGCAACCACGTAAGAGTGCACCTTTAGCTCATGACCACAAACAATATCTGTTCCCTTGGTTCTCCCAATTCACCTCCCCCAGCCAATCACCCTCTTGTGTTCTCAGTTCCCACAGTTTACCACCACCAAGGTTATGTTCACACCAGAAAATCATTGAAAAGTGGCCATCGTATTTCAAATTACACATCACTCCTCTCTCCAGCCCACTTCAACCCGGAACTTCCTGTTCCCCTTTTCTGCTTGATTTTTTTTTCCATAGCACTTGTTACCAGTGACATCTTACCCAGTTAACTTATCTGACTGTTTACTGTCCACCTCTGTTGTCTTGGAAACCCTGGTGGCTTAGTGGTTAAGAATTATGGCTGCTAACCAAAAGGTCAGCAGTTCGAATCCACCAGGGGCTCCTTGGAAACTCTATGGGGCAGTTCTACTCTGTCCTACAGAGTCACTATGAGTCGGAATCGACTCAACAGCAACTGTTTTTTTTTTTTTTTTCCCCTGTTGTCTAGAATGTAAGCTCTGTGAGGGGGAGAGCTTTGTCTGTTCTTGGCCAGTTGCATTAGGAAGTGTTTGTGGATGAAGCAGGAGTTGGAGACAATCGCCCAGGACTTTCCACGTCTCACCAGTGTGATGCGCTTTCCATCTTCCACACCTCAACTGTGTCCATACTGCAACAGCAGGACAGCTGAAGACTGGGGAGCCTGCAGAGTATAGATTTTTTTTTTAAAGGCATAAAAGGGGGGCCTGAACAGATCTGAGTTCCAAACTTACCGCTTATTTTGTTTGTGGTTATTGCATAAGAATAACAGCACTCCTCTGGCTGGCTAGGTCATTGTAAGAAGTAGAAATAATGTGCATCAGGTACCTAGCATGATTCAGAAACAGAGGAACAGCTCAACACACGATTTTATTGCTAGGATTCCAGTCGGGCATCCTAAAACCCTTTTCAAATATGCTTTCTTCTAAATGAGCAGGCAAAGCCCTTTACCGATGGAGAAGCAAGACTGACAACCAACACTGCCGCAGAGGGCGCCCCATGTGGTAACTCATTTCGGTTGGGTTATTAGCCTTGTTTTCACCTGAGAAAATAGAGGCCCAGAGAGTTCTCCCAGATCATAATGGTTGTGGCCAGATTTGTAGCCCTGAATTCAGGTAGTCTGGTTGCAGAGTCCACTTTGAGCCACTATAGAACAGGCTGTGTAAACTCAATTACCAGCACTGCTTCCCGCCATTACTAGCCCCCACTTCTTCTCATGATCTTTTCTTTTTCTTCTTTCTCCCTCCTTCTATTCCAGTAAGATTAACTGAAGTTTCTTCTTGGAGGGTGGCAAAACAAATTGATAACCTTCAAGGACTGGGATTAACCCATCTGCGACATGACAGTTGTAACTAACGGTGCCAAATGACCTTCAAGGATCGCCAGTAAGAAGTTAGATCAGCAGGGATGTGAAGAATGTAACCACCAGAAGAGAAACTATAATCCTTTCCATATAAAACCTATAGCCAGTCTCCAGTCAGGGAGACAGGTCTTTTGGAGGAGCTCACTCCCCTCTGTCTCCTGTACATCCATATACAATAAAACTCTCTTGCTGCTCACCTCACCCATGTCTCAGTATTGACTTTTGCAGCAGGCGGCTCAGATCTGCGATTTGCGGTAACAAGTCTGCTGTTCCACCTTGCTTGTAACGTGTGAAAGACTGGAACATAATGCAGCTGGAGTGAACGCCCTTCTTGTGGTTCAGCACATGTAAGCATTTGATGGGGTAAGAGCTGTCTGCTCTTCCGTGCGCTCCAGGAAAGATCATGCACAGAGCCACGTACCTCACACACAGGTAACTGGGACAGTGTTATATTAAAAAGCCTTTGGGATCTTTAAAAGGTGTCTTATTGTCTGTCAACTGGCTGGAGAGGCGGAGTGACTGCTTCTCCGCTTAGGGGATCTCACTTCCAAGGTTGGAGACCTCAGGGCTCTCTCCTTTGCATCTGTGTCATGAGTTAAGTGCTCAGGCTTGGGAATTATTGTAAGTCCAAGCATCCCCCAGAATGTTGTGATTCCAGTGATGGGCCAACCAGGCAACACTGATTGAAACGGCGGAGTACTGCAGGCAGCCAGGGGTAAACCTCCAATGGGGAAGGGCGGAGGGGAGAGAAAGATGCCAGCGTCCTCATTTCAAGCGATGCTGCAAGCTGCTGCGCCCCGACTCTGGTCCGTGGGACTGTGGACGTTTTCTGGGAAGAGAAGGAATGTGGGTGTTCCCACCTGTTCTCCTCCTATCACTTCCAAGCTTTCCTGTTTTGAGAGGAGCAGGTACGCTGGTTTCCCGGATTCTATTTTCATCCTGCTGGTGCTGGGCGCAGCCCAGGATGCTCCTGCGAATCCCGGCAGAGTGCGCCCAGGTTGGCCAGGCAAACTGAGGGTAAGAAGGGCAGGAGGGAGGGAGGAGGAGCTTCCTCGTGTCTCCACCCACAGCCATGGGGCTGCAGGCCTTTGCAGGACCCATAACTAGGGAGAGGATCCTGCGGGTGAAGCCTTGGGAAGGGGCTTGGGAAGAGAGGAGGAAGGAGGAAAACAGGAACGTGGGCTTCGGACAGTGGATTTTTCAGCCAAGAAGGCTGCGTCAGCCTGTGCGTAAACTTGTAACTTTGCCGGCCATGTGTGCACATTTGGGGTAAAGATGACACTTTTAACTGTGCTGTATAGAGTTTTCAAGGAGCTCTGGTGGCACAGTGGTTAAAGCGCTCAGCTGCTAACCGGGAGGTCACCAGCTGCTCTGCAGGAGAAAGATGTGGCAATCTGCTTCCATAAAGATTGCAGCCTTGGAAACCTGTAGGGCAGTTCTACTGCGTCCATAATGTGGCTATGAGTCTGAATTGACTCAAGGCTAGGGTTTTGTTTTTTTTAGTTTTCATCGGCTGCCACATAACCTGTACATGTGTCCAGAAGCTCTTCACCCACCTCTAGGGTTCAACTCATGTATTTCCTAAAAATAAAAATCTAATTGCCAAGTAATCTATGAACCAAAAAACAAAACAAAACAAAAAAACCATTGTCATCGAGTTGATTCCGACTCATAGCGACCTTCTACGCTCATGGTGAAATCGTCATCGTCACCATCTAGCTTTTGTTTCTTCGTGTTCATCAACCTTCTCCCCCTTGACTCTTCCAGCTCTCCAAGAACATCCAAGGATAATAGCTAGAGATGTGTCCTTTCCACAGCTTTTGACCAGAGACAAACGTAGAGTTATACATCCCAGTCCCAGTTGCCGGAGTGGATTCCAACTCATGGGGACCCCATGTGTGTCAGAGCAAAACTGTGCTCTATAGAGATTTCAATGGCTGACTTTCTGGAAGTAGATTGCCAGGGCTTCCTTTTTGAGGTACCTCTGGGTGGACTCGAACCTCTAACCTTCACTTAGCAGTCAAGCACATTAATCATTTCCACCATCTAGTGACTCCATACCAAAAAAAAAAAAAACCAAACTGGTCGCTGTTCAGTCGATTTTGACTCATGGTGACCCTATAGGACAGAGCAGAACAGCCCCATAGGGTTTCCCAGGAGTGCCTAGCGCATTTGAACTGCCGACCTTTTGGTTAGCAGCCGAGCTTGTAACCACTGTGCCAGCAGAGCTCCAGACAGGGACTCCATAGTTACATACATATAATGTTTTTAAAAAAATTATTTTATATTTTACAAAACTGGACTCATATGTTTCTAAGCAAATTGCTTTTCACACTTCTTGTAGCCTTTTTGTGACAATAAAAAGTGCTGCAAATAAACGTGTTCATGCACTGATGCTTTTATTTTTATAGGATAGATTCCTAGGAGAGAAGGAGCTAGGTCAAAGGGTATGTGTATTTTAACTTATAATAGACATTGCCAGATTGCTTTGCAAATGGTTGTGGTTATTCTTGTTCCCACCAGCAAAATATGAGAGTGCCTTTTCCCCCAAATCCTTGCTAGCAGAAGAATGTCATCATTTTTTCTCATTTATAAGCAAATTTATTGGATGAAATTAGTATCTTACTATTACTTGCATTTGGATATCCCTGGCTGCTAGTCAAATTAATCACATTTTTATATGCTTATTGATCATTAAGATTTCCTCTTTTTGAAACTGTGCACTTACATCCTTTGGTTATTTTTGTATTGAGATTTTAAAATCTTTTTTGTATTCATTTTTAAGAATTCCTTTATGTTATGGATGTTAACTCTTTATTTGTCAAATGCATTTCACTGTTGATTACTTGTCATTTGACTTTTTTCATGATAGTTTTTGCCATACTTATTTTTTACATAAATAAATGTCATCAGTGTTCTTTGTGTTATTTACACAAAAATTTTTTAAATTAAAAAGTCAAAAGGAAACACATTACCTACCTAAACTAAAACACACTGAAATAGAAAATATGAACAGACCCATAACAAGAGAAGAGATTGAAGAGGTAATTAAAAATAAAAATAAAAAAACCTTCCAACAACAATAACAAAAAAAAACTCTGGCCTGGACAGTTTCACTGGAGAATTCTATCAAACATTCAGAGAAGAGTTCCCACCAGTACTACTCAAACTATTTCAGAGCATAGAAAATGGAGGAATACTCCTGAATTCATTCTATGAAGCCAGCATAACCCTGATACCAAAGCCAGGCAAAGACACCCCAAGAAAGGAAAATTACAGATCAATATCTGTCATGAATATAGAGACAAAGATTCTCAACAAAATTCTAACCAATAGAATGTAGCATCATATCAAAAAAATAATACACCATGACCAAGTGGGATTCATACCAGGTATTCAAGGATAGTTCAACATTAGAATATCAATCAATGTAATCCACCAGATAAAACAAAAGAATCACATGATACTCTCAATCAATGCAGAAAAGGGATTTGATAAACTCCAACACACGTTTCTGATAAAAATGCTCAGCAAAATAATAATGGCTTCCATACAAAACCAACAGCTAACATCATTCTCAAAGGAGAGAGGCTGAAAGCTTTCCCCCTGAGAACAGGAACAAGACAAAGATGCCTTTTACCACCACTTCTATTTAACATGGTTCTGGAAATCCTAGTTACAGCACTAAAGCAAGAAAAAGAAATAAAGGGCATCCAAATTGGAAAAGAAGAAGTAAAATTATTACTACTCACAGATGATATGATAGTATGCATAGAGAACCACAAAGATTCTACCAGAAAATTACTGGAACTAAAAGAAAGATTCAACAGAGTAGCAGGATACAAGATCAACAAACAAAAATCAGTTGGATTCCTATACACCAAACAAAGGGAATTTTGAAAAGGAAATCAAGAAAACAATACCATCTATAATTGCCCCTAAAAAATTAGAATACCTGGGAATCAATCTGACCAAGGATGTAAAAGACCTATACAAAGAAAACTACAAAACACTACTGCAAGAAACCAAAAGAGACTTACATAAATGGAAAAACATACCATGCTCATGGATAGGAAGACTCAACACTGTGAAAAAGTCAATTCGACCCAAAGCGATGTATAGATATAATGCAATCCTGACCCAAATACCAACAGCATTCTTTAAGGAGATGGGAAAAATTAATCACTAAATTTATATGGAAAAGAAAGAGGCCCCAATAAGTAAAGCATTACTGAAAAAGAAGAACAAAGTAGGAGGCCTCACACTACCTGATCTTAGTAACTACTATACAGCTACAGTAGTCAGAACAGCCTGGTACTGGTACAATGACAGACACATACACCAATGGAACAGAATTGAGAACCCAGATATAAACCCATCTACCTACAGTCAGCTGATCTTTGACAAAGGCCCAAAGTCCATTAAATGGGGAAAAGACAGTCTCTTTAACAAATGGTGTTGACAAAACTGGATTTCCATAGGTCAAAAAATGAAACAGGATCCACACCTCAGACTGTACACAAAAGCTAATTCAAAATGGATCAAAGACCCAAATATAAAACCTGAAACTCTAAAGATCATGGTAGAAAAAATAGAGACAAAGCTAGGGGCCTAATATACGGCATAGATAGAATACAAAGCATAACTAACAATGCACAAGCACCAGAAGATAAACTAGATAACTGGGAGTTCCTAAAAATTAAACACTTAGGCTCATCAAAAGACTTCACCAAAAGAGTAAAAAGAGAACCTATGGACTGGAAAAAATTTATGGCTATAACATATCTGACAAAGGTCTAATTTCTAAAATCTACAAGATACTTCAACACCTCAGCAACAAAAAGACAAATAATCCAGTTAAAAAATGGGCAAAGGATATGAACAGGCACTTCACCAAAGAAGACATTCAGGCGGCTAACAGACACATGAGGAAATGCTTGCGATCATTAGTCATTAGAGAAATGCATATCAAAAATACATTCAGATACCATCTCACCCCAACATTAGTGGCACTAATCAAAAGAAGAGAAAATAACCAGTATTGGAGAGGTTGTGGGGAGATTGGAACTCTTATGCACTTCTGGTGGGAATGCCAAATGGTACAGCCACTATGGGAAACAAAATGGCACTTCCTTTAAAAGTTAGAAATAGAAATACCATACGATCCAGCAACCTAGGAATATATCTTAGAGAAATAAGAGTTGTCACAGTAATAGACATATGCATACCCGTGCTCATTGCAGCATTATTCACAATAGCAAAAAGATGGAAACAACCTAGGTGCCCATCAACAGATGAATGGGTAAACAAAGTATGGTACATACCAACAATGGATACTATATAATGATAAATAACAATGATGAATCTGTGAACTAGCTCACAACATGGATGAATCTGGAGGGCATTCTGCTGAGTCAAATAAGTCAGTCACAAAAGGACAAATATTATATAAGACCACTATTATAAAAACTCAAGAAAATGTTTACACACAGAAAGAAACAACCTATGATGGTAACAGGGGAAGGGAGGAATGGGGAGGGAAAATCATTAACTAGATAGTAGATAAGTGTTAACTTTGATGAAGGGAAAAACAGTGCACAATATAGGGGAAGTCAGCACAACTTGACCAAAGCAAAGTCACAGAAGCTTCGTAGACACATTCAAATACCCTGAGGGACTGAGTTACTGGGGCTGAGGGCTAGAGACCATGGTCATCTAGGTCAATTGGCATAACAAAGTTCATAAAAAAATGTTCTGTATCCAACTTTGGTGAGTAGCATCTGGGGTCTTAAAAGCTTGCAAGTGACCATCTAAGATACATCTACTGGACCCATCCTATCCAGAGCACAGAAGAATGAAGAAAACCAAAGACACCAGAGAAAAATTAGTCCAAAGGACTAATGAACCACAGTCTCCACCAGCTGAGCTCAGAACTAGATGGTGCCAGGCGACCACCAACCACTCTGACAGGGATTACAGTAGAGGGTCCTGGAAAGAGTGAGAGAAAAATGTAGAACAAAATTCAAGTTTACCAAAAAAAAAAAAAAAAAAAAAAAAAAAAAAGGCCAGACTTACTGGTCTGACAGAGACTGGAAGAACTTCTGAGACTATGGCCCCTGGACACCCTTTTAACTTGGAACTGAAGCTACTCCCGAAGTTCACCCTTCAGCCAAAGATTAGGCAGGTCTATAAAACAAACAATGGCACACGTGAGGAACATGCTTCTTAGTTCAATCATGTATAGGAGACCAAAAGGGCAACAGCTGCCCAAAAGCAATGACAAGAAGGCAGGAAGGGACAGGAAAAATGGATACGGGGAATTGGGGTGTGAAAGGGGAGAGTGTTGACACATCGCAGGAATTGCAACCAATGCCACAAAACAATTTATGTATAAACTGTTAAATGAGAAACTCATTTGCTCTGTAAAGTTTCACCTAAAGCATAATTTTTTTTAAAAACGTCAAAAGGAAAATAATTATAAAAGAGTATGAAGATGTATGTACAGTTGTGTATTAATTGCAAGCACCGTTTACCATTAACAAGTAAAATATCCAAAATGTTCAAATTTAGCGATGTATCTTAATCATCTAGTGCTGTTATAACAGAAATACCACAAGTGGATGGCTTTAATAAAGAGAAATTTATTTCCTCACAGTGAAGTAGGCTAGAAGTCCAAATTCAGGGCATCAGCTCCAGGGGAAGGCTTTCTCTCTCTGTCAGCTCTGGAGGAAGGTCCTTCTCAACAACCTTCCTCTCAACCAGGAGCTTCTCTGTGCAGGAACCCCAAGTCAAAGGATGTGCTCTGCTCCTGGCACTGCTTTCTTGGTGGTGTGAGGTCCCCAACTCTCTGCTTGCTTCCCTTTCCTTTTATCTCCTGTAAGATAAAAGGTGGTGCAGGCCACACCCCAGGGAAACTCCCTTTACATTGGATCAGGGATGTGACCTTAGTAAGGGTGTTACAATCCCACCCTAATCCTCTTTAACATAAAATTACAATCACAAAATGGAGGACAACCACACAGTACTGGGAATCATGGCCTAACCAAGTAGACATACATTTTTGGGGGACAAAATTCAATCCATGACAAGATGTAATTAATTATAGTGTCTTATATAATCATAGCCATTAAAAATCATGATGTAAATGCATATTTATTAACATGAAAAGGGCTTAAATTGCTTATTTTGATGTGAAAAATTAAGATTACACACAGTGTGTATCTTATAACACCAATTTATGTTTTTAAAACTGCATAGAAAATACTTGGGAACAAATAAAGCTAGATATATTTATTCATGTGGGTTTGTGTGTGTTTTTCTCTTTGTTTTTACTTATGTGTATATATATATTTTTTCAACATATTCCAAAATTAATTCTGTAACAAAAGAAAAAAGTCTGCAAGAATTTGCAGACAAAATTGATCCCTAGGGAGTCGAATTGAGGTAAGAATTAGGTGGAAGGAGACTTACAATTTTAACTCTATATATAACTCTAAAAGCTAAATATCATCTAGCTTTTTTCAACACATATTATCTCTGGAATATTTTAAACCAACAAAATTAAAAACAAATAAAATATAGATGTAAGAAAATATTCCAATTGTGTGAAATTTATATAGAACAAAAATTTTAACTAGCTCTCTGCCTGCCCTTCCTCCCTCTGCCTGTCATCCTTTCTTTCCTATGGACAACTGTGGTTATTATTTTGTGTGTGTGTCCTTTCAGAGCTTCTGAAAATGCATTATACACGGGTGTGTATATTTACACAGCTGTACCTTTTGCACAAAACCAAAAATCCTCACAATTGGACCAATAAGAAACATCATGATAAATGGAGAAAAGATTGCAGTTGTCAAGGATTTCATTTTACTTGGGTCCACAGTCAACACCAATGGAAGCAACAGTCAAGAGATCAAAAGATGCATTGCACCGGGCAAATCTTCTGCAAAAGACCTCTTTAAAGTGTTGAAAAGCAAAGATATCACCTTGAAGACTAAGGTGCACCTGACCCAAACCATGGTATTTTCAATTGCATCATATGCATGTGAAAGCTGGAGAAGGAATAAGGAAGACCAAAGAAGAATTGACGCCTTTGAATTGTGGGGTTGGCGAAAAATATTGACTATACCATGGACTGCCAAAAGAACGAACAAATCTGTCTCGGAAGGAGTACAACCAGAATGCCCCTTAGAAGGAAGGATTGTGAGACTACTTCTTACATACTTTGGACATGTTGTCAGAAAGGATCAGTCCCTGGAGAAGGACATCGTGTTTTTAAAAGCTCTGGACATTTTGTTACTTACATTTTCACTTAGTTTATGAGGTCTCCTCTGTTTATAGATTTAAATTTTAGGTAGTCCAATCTGTTGACCTTTTTCTCGTGGTACCTTGCATTGCTCAGAAACCCTTAGTCCATTACCAAATCTTAAAATATAATCTATTATCTTTGTTCTAGCATTTTTAGGACTTCCGTTGTCGTGTTTTCACGTGTAGCTCTTTAATTTATCTAGAATGTATTTTTCCGTATGTTGTAAGGTAGGAATTTAGCGTTTTTTTTTTTCTAAACGGATAACCAGTTTTCCCAATGCCATTTATTGATTGGGCCAATCTTACCATACAATTGAGTGCCACTATGAGCATATTCTAAATTTTCATGTTTATTCTCTCTTGGGTTTTATTACTTTTTTGGACTGCTGCCATACTATTCACACACTGTTTTAACTATTAAAGTTCAGAGTGTGATTTAATATCTGGTAGGCCACGTTCTCTTTATTGTGCTTAAAATTTCCTGGCTTTTCAGTCACTCTTTTTTTTTTTTTTAAATAATACTTTATTTTCTTTTTGGTGAAGGTCTACAGCAGTCTAGGCTTCCATTCAACAATTTATTCACAAATTGTTCAGTGACATTGGTTACATTCTTCACAGTGCACAAACATTCTCATTTTTTCTGTTCTGGTTGTTTCATTTCCTTTATCTAGTTTCCCTGGCCCCTTACCTTCTCACCTTTGTTTTAAAGTAATTGTTGACTATGTGATCTCATATAGATGATTTTTTAAAGGAGCACGGTACCCCCGAGTGATAATCTTTATTCTGGGAGCTGATCCATTACTTAGCTAAAAGGTGACCCCAGGGCTAGTTTTGTTTGGTTCAAGGTTTAAAGAGTATCTCAGGGTGATAGTCTTGGGGAGTCCTCCAGTCTCAGCCAATCCAGTAAGTGTAGATTTTTTAAGAATTTGAGGTTCTCTTCCACATATTTCTCCTGTTCTGTCAGGATCCATCTAAAGTGGTCCTTATCAGAATGTTTGACAGTGGTAGCTGGGCACCATCTAGTTCTTCTGACCTCAGAGTAGATGAGGTTGTGGTTCCTATAGTCTATTAGTCCTGTAAACTAATTTCTTCTATGAGTCTTTGGTTTCCTTCTTTTCCTTTTGTTCTGGGTGAGTAGACACCAATAATTATATCTTAGATAGACACTCACAAGCTTTTAAGAACCCAGAAACTACTCATCAAACTATTCATATCATTTCATAAAAGTGAGAATATACATTTTTTTTGTAATTGACTTATTTCTTTCAACATAATGCCTCCAGGTTCATGCATGTTCCAAGATGTTTCAAGAACTCATTTTTTTTTATTGCTGAGTAGTATTCCATTATATGTATATACCACATTTTACTTACCCGTTCACTCACTGATGGGCACTTGGGTTGTTTCTATCTTTTTGCTATTGTGAATAGTGCTGTGATGAACATAGCTGTGCATATGTATGTTTCTGTCACTTCTATTAGATCCCTAGGGTGTATACCTAGGAGTGGAGTTGCTGGGTCATATCGCAGCTCTACCTCTAGTTTTTTGAGGAACAACCAGACTGTTTTCCATAATGGCTGTACCATTTTGCATACCTACTAGCAATGGATGACAGTTACAATTTCTGCACATCCTCTCCAACACTTGTTATATATATATATGTATATTTTGTCTTAGCCATTCTAGTGGGAATGAAATGGTATCTCATTGTGGTTTTGATTTGTGTTTCTCTGATGGCTAATGACATTGAGCATCTTTTCATGTGTCTGTTTGTCATTTGAATATCCTTTTTGGTAAAGTATCTTTTCATGTCCTTTGCTCAGTTTTTGACTGAGTTAGTTGTCTTTTTGTTGTTCAGTTGTAGAAGTTTTCTATATGTTTTAGATATTAGACCCTTACTAGTTACGTAATTTCCAAAGTTTTTTTTCCCCACTCTGTAGGTTCTGTCTTTACTCTTTTGATAAACATAAATATTAACTTTTATGAGGTCCCAGTTATCTGTTTTTTTCTCTGTTGCTCATGCATTCATTGTTGTATTTGATAATCTATTCCCCTGCTTCCCCTCCCCTGATTCATTCTCTGTACAGTTGGAAAAAAATTAGGTCCTAAATGTCTTCAGTCACTCTTAAGATAAAGAAAAAGAAAGAATGAAAAAACAAAAGGAAAGGAAAGAAGAGAAAAGGGAAGGGAAAATAATTTCAACTGGAATTGTACCAAATTTACTGGTATAGAATAATTTGGGGAAATTGATATGAATGAAATGTCAAGTTTTCCCACCTAGGAATACGAGTGCTCAGATTCTTCATTTATTTTGGTCTCTCTTTTTGTCTTTAGTAAGCATTTATAATTTTCTTTATTAAGGTCTTGCATGTTTTTGTTAGTTTCATTTCTATTTTAAATTCTTCTTTCTTTTTGTGTTTGAATTTTTTTCCCCAATATATTTTATAGTTAATTATTGGCAACCTATTGATTTTACATTTGATACTGCATATTGGTATGCTTAAGTCAGTATGCTCATTTATATTTCACTAGAAAATCCATCCACAACCCATTTGTTAGTTTGCCCTACTGCGGTGACTTGCATGTTGCTATGATGTTCCAAGCTATGCCACCAGTATTTCAAATACCAGCAGAGTCACCCATAGGGGACATATTTCAGTAGACTAAGAAGAAAGGCCTGGCGATCTGCTTCCAAAAATTTGCCAGTGAAAACCCTATGGATCACAACAGAATCTTGTTTGAAATAGTGCTGGAAGATGAGCCCCCTAGGTTGGAAGGCACTCAGAATGCACAGTGGCCTCAGCAATGGGCTCAAGAATACAAGTGCTTGTGAAGATGGCACAGGACTGGGAAACGTTTTGTTCCATTTTGTAAGGGGTCATCATGAGTTGGAGCCAACTCAACAGCAACTAATAACAACATAGAAAATCCATTTTACCTGTATTTTTACATTTATTGCCATAAGTATTCTCTAATAATTTTTTAAATGTCCCCTGTATCTTGAGTATGTGCCTTTCTCATTCCTGGTATTGTTCATTTCTGTGTTTCCTCTATTTTTTAATCCACCTCACCAAAGGCTTGACTCATCACTGGTCATTTGCAAAGAACTAGCTTTGGCCTTATTGATTGGAAATACTCTTTTTTTCTTTCTGGTTCATTATTTTCTGATTTTATTAATCCTTTCCTTTTGCTTTCTTTAGATTCCTCTTGTTTTTATTTTTCAATCTTACTTTGTTTACTAATAATTGCACCTAAGGTTCTAATTTTTTTCTGAGTAATACTTTGTACACAGCCCATAGGTTTTACTAGTTTGTGTTCTTGTTAGAATTCTGTACTTTCAGTTATGATTGATGGCCATTGCAACCTAAGATTTACTTAGAATGTTTTTAAATTTTCTATCTGGATTCATGTGTATTACATAGGTATTTATGTTTATATATTACATAGACATTTATGTTTATATTTATTCATCCCATTGGAAATTTTAAATGTATACATACATGCATAAAACGCATATGTACATATAAGTCTAGGATTTAAGGCCAAGATCAGGACCGGAATTGATTAGCTCATGATTAATCCATGAGATGACCAGAAGAGAGTGAAGATGGAGCAGAAAAGAGGAATAGCAAACATGGAACACTCATGTAAATAGGACGTGGGTGTCTTGGTAACACTTGGGAATGTCTTCAACTACCAGTCACAGATGCCCTGACTAATGGTAACTTAGGAAATAGGCATTTATAGGTCTCATCCATACAGAAGCTTGCAGAGATGGTATGCCGTGGCTCAAAAAATTCATCCCAAATTCTTTTTACCTTTTTGTTCTACCCACTTTAACATATGCCAGTTGCTGTCCAGTGGATTCATTTTAACATATAGATAGGCCTTTGTCTACATCAGGGGCCAGCGAACTATGACCTGATCCGTTAATAAAATTCTATTGGGACACAGCCATGCCCATTTGTTTGCCTGCTGTCTATGGCTGCTTTGAAACTACAAAGGCAAAGTTGAGTAGTTGTGACAGACCACATGATATATTCACTATGTGCCCTTTACGGAAAATGTTTCTTGAGCCCTGGTGTTATCTCATAGTTACAAGACAACCCCCACCCCCAAACCTCAAAGCCACTCCTCTTGCCTCCTTCTGCCTCACATAACTCCTCAAGGTGTTAGGACACCCGAAAGTAAAATCCACAAATCAGAATAGAAAGCCATTTGCATTAACATTAGAGGGTGGGCAGAAGATGATGTCAGTGCCAAGCCAACCGCGGTGGCCACCTGCAGATGGTTCATGCTGATGACACATTCTGCACCTTTCAGCCTGGAACTTTCTGGAGCTGCACGAAAATGCACAGCCTGTGTGCAGAGCTGGCTGGGAGTAATCTCCTCCACAGGAGTGATCTCAGCCCACAAGGAAATGATATCGGGGTATAAATGCCCCAGCTTCCACAGTCTTGGTAGAACCACTCTAAAGTGTGCTGTATTCAGTCTCTCAGAGGCTACCCAGTGGAATTAAGCCTTAGTGGCCCGCAATGGTAAAAAAAAAAAAAAATTCCCGTGGGGTCTGCTTAGACTCATGACAACCACATGTGTCAGAGTAGAACTGAGTTCCGTAGGGCTTTATACATACATGTTATTGTTGTTGTTAGGTGCCGTGGAGTCGGTTCCAACTCAGAGACCCTATGTACCACAGAACAAAACACTGCCCAGTCCTGCGCCATCCTCGCAATTGTTGTTATGTTTGAGCCCATTGCTGCAGCCACTGTGTCAGTCCATCTCGTTGAGGGTCTTCCTCTTTTTCGCTGACCCTCTAGTTTACCAAGCATGATGTCCTTCTCCAGGAACTGATCCTTCCTGATAACATGCCCAAAGTATGTGAGATGAAGTCTCACCATCCTTGCTTCTAAGGAGCATTCTGGTTGTACTTCTTCCAAGACAATATATATATATGTGTGTGTGTATATATATATAATTTTATTTATTTTGTTGTTGTTGTTGAGAACATACACAGCAAAATGTAAACCACCTCAACAGTTTCCATATGTACAATAGAGTGATACTGATTACACTGTCTGAGTTGTGCAACCTTTCTCATCCTCTTTTCTGAGTTGTTCCTCCCCTGTTAACATAAACTCACTGCCCCCTAAGTTTCCTATCTAATCTTTTGAGTTTCTGTTATCAATTTGATCTCATTTAGATAGTTCTTAAAAACATAATGCTCAAGGAAGACATTTTTTTTACTAGTTATGATAAACTAAGGAGCCCCGGTGATACAGTGATTAAGAGCTTGGCTGCTAACCAAAAGATCGGCAGTTCGAATCCACCAGCTGCTCCTTGGAAACAATTTGGGGCAGTTCTACTCTGTTCTATAGGCTTGCTATGAGTCACAATAGACTCGATGGCAATGGGTTTTGTTTTGTTTCGTTTTAGGTAAGCTAAGTTATTGTTTGGTTTTAAGAAGACTTCAGGCACATTTTTGGTTTAAGTTTTGAAGCTTATCTCAGGGCAATAGTTTCAGGGGTTCACAGCTCCAGGAAGTCTGGAGTCCTTGAGAATTTTAAATTATGTTCTGCATTTTCCCCCTTTTGATCAGGATTCTTCTCTGGGATCTTTGATCAAAATGTTCGGTAATGGTAGTGGGGCACCATCCAGTTCTTCTGGTCTCATGGCAAAGGAGGCAACTGTTCATGGAAGCAATTAGCCACACATTCCACATCCTCCTCCTAATCCTTCTTCCTCTGTTGTTCCAGGCAAATAGAGACCAACTGTTTTGCCTTGGATGGCCACTTGCAAGCTTTTAAGACCCCAGGCACTGTAAAATGAACTAGGAGGTAGGACAGAAGGCCAAATAACTGGGAGATCCCATGACCCTAAACTTCCAAATCAAGAAACGAAATGCCATGAGGTTTTTGGTTGTACATAAGCACCCTCAACAGCTACTCTCTCTCTCTCTCCCCTTTTTTTTTTTTTTTTTTTGGTCATGTTGTAAATATCTCTATTGCACAACTTTTGTCAATTCAACTTTTTACAGCTATACAACTTATTTACAGCACTTATAATAATTGGCTGTGCAACCCTACCCTTAATCAATGTGATATTTCCATCACAATTAACACCCTCCTTCCCTCTCCCCCTGCTCCTGGTAACCACTAGTAAACTTTGTTATCTATATATTTGCCTTTTCTTGTCTTTTTATATGTGAGGTCATACAATATTCTTTTGTGATTGGCTTATTTGGCTCAGCATAATGTCTTCAAGTTCCATCCGTACTGTATCATGTACCAACACTCTATTTCTCCTACTAGCTGAGTAGTATTCCATTGTATGTATGTACCACATTTTGTTTATTCATTTGTCTGTTGATGGGCATTTAGTTGTTTCCACCTTTTGGCTATTGTGAATAGTGAGTGCTGCAATGAACACTGGTGTACAAGTCTCTGTTTGAGTCTCTGCTTTCAAGTCTTTTGGGTATATACCTAGAAGTGGAATTGCTAGGTCATATGGTAGTTCTATTTTTAGTATTTTGAGGAACCACCACACTGTTTTCAGCAATGGCCACACCTTTGCACATTCCCTTCAGCAATGGGTAAGTGTTCCAATTTCCCCATATCCTCGCCAACATTTGTTATTTTCTGGTTTTTTTTTTTTTTAACCTTAGCCTTCCTAGTAGGAGTGATGTATCTCATTGTGGTTTTGATCTGCATCTTTCTGGTGGCTAATGACGCTGAGCTTTTTTTTTGTGTGTTTGCTATTTAAATGTCCTGTTTGGTGAAATCTCTATTCAAGTCCTTTGTCCATTTTATGATTGGGTTATATGTCTTTCTGTCATTAAGTTTTTGATGTTTTATATATATATTGACTATTAGATTCGTGTTGGATATTTGATTTCTGAAGATATTCTCCCAGTTGGTAACTTATCTTTTCACTTTTTTTGTAACGTCTTTTGATGAACAGAAGTTTTTAATTTTTATGAGGTCCCACTTATTCATTTTCTCTTTTGCTGTTAGTGCTTTTGTTCTTATATTAGATAATCCATTGTTAAAAGCTGGGCCTGACAGCATTGCCCCTGCTTGTTCTTCTAAGAATTTTATGGTTTTAGTTTGCACATTCAGGTCCTTAACCCATTTTGAATTTGTTTTTATGTATAGTGTGAAGCATGGATCCTGTTTCATTTTTCTGCATGTGGAAATCCGATTTTCCCAACACCATTTATTGAAGAGATTCTTCTTTCCCCATTGAACGGACTTAGCACCCTTGTCAAGAATCAGTTGACCATTGACGTGTAGGTTTATTTATGGACTCTCAATTCTATTCCATTGGTCTATGTGTCTATTGTTATGCCAGTACAAGGTTGTTTTGATTACAGTAGCTGTGTAGTATGTTTTAAAATCAAGAAGTGTGAATATTCCTAATTTGTTCTTCTCTTTCAACTTTCCTTTGGCTATTCAGGGCCTCTTGCCATTCCACATAAAGTTGAGGATTGGTTTTTCTATTTCTGTAAAGAAGGCTGTTAGAATTTTGATCAGGATTGTGTCGAATCTATAGATCACTTTTGATAGTATTGACATCTTAACAACATTAAGTCTTCCAATCCATGAACTTGAAACATCTTTCCATTTATTGAAATCTTTAATCTCTTTCATCAGTGTTTTATAGTTTTCGTTGTATAAGTCCTTCACGTCTCTGTTTAGATTTATTCCTATGTATTTTGTTCTCTTAGATGCTATTGTGAATGTAATTGTTTCCCTTTCAAATTTCTCTCTGCTGGTGTATAAAAACCCATCTCATAGGGTTTTCATTGGCTGATTTTTTGGAAGTAGATTTCCAGGGTGTTCTTCTGAGGCTTCTCTGTGTAGACTCAAACTTCTTTCGTTAGCAGCCAGTGCATCACCCAGAGACTCCACCACAACAGTAATCCACTTATTAATGCACCCCTCGTTGACTTTCCCCTCCTCCCACCTCACTTTCCTATTTCCTCACTGCTTCCTGGGGTCACCTCCTAAATTCATCTCAGAGTCAGCTTTGGGGGGAACCCAAAATAAGACAGAGTCAGAGTCATGAAAAATGTTAATAGTTTCACTTCAGAATCTCCACAAAATTTCCAAATCCTTCTTTATCTTCTTTTAATTGAATGTGATTTCCACAAAAACCAGCATTCGAGATAAGGGAGTATCTTTTTGTTTTTATTGTTTTCCTGCTTGAATTACCAACATTGCTGCAGGTTTTTTTCTACAACTTTCATTGCAAATGCATTGTTTTGAACTGAAAAGTTTCTAATGGCCTGGCCTCAGACCCTAACTGCTAACTTTAGTACTGTTTCTATAGGAAAGTGAATTTCAAATTATAAGGAACAAACTTGGAAACCAGGTTTTGAAATTTGTAAATTAAGGGCTGCTTCTGTGCTACAAAATTTAGATGGGAGATGAAAACAAATTGGCCTACTACTAATTGTGACCATTTCTACCATTTTAAAAAAATTTTGGTTCTTACTTATTTTAAAATTTATTTTGAATGTTTGGTAGTAGCCACATTTAGACGCTTCTATCCAGTTGCCCTACATCTCCCAGCTATTGACATTATTCCATTTTTCCTTTGTAATTCTGCAGCATCACCTCCAGTGGAAATAGGTGTTCCTGACAAAACTGTTTAGTTTATCATTTAATCAAAATATTTACATAGTTTCGCTAGATTAAAAAGTAAAAATGGTTTAGCATAAAGACAGGTCAAGTCAATGAATGCTTTAAACCACTGAATGAATTCAATTAAATATTGAAATGACAAATATTTCATCATGAACAGACACTTATAAATAATGGCTTAAACAATACACAAAAGAAGTTACAGTTTTACATATAAAAAATATTTAGTAGTGACTTTATATATGTTGGAAACCCTGGTGGTGTAGTAGTTAAGAGCTATGGCTGCTAACCAACAGGTCCACAGTTTGAATCCACCAGGCACTCCTTGGAAACTCTACGGGGCAATTCTACTCTGTCCTTTAAGGTTGCTATGAGTCGGAATCGACTCAATGGCGACGGGTTTGGTTTTTTAGTTTGGTTATACATGTTGCCAAAGATAATCAATGCCTGGTATTGATGTGCAGCTTACTCACTTGGGGAATCAGTTGATCATTGGAGCTTCTCAGACTTTGCTACTAAAATATCCTTAATGAGAGTAAGGAGTGGACAAGTGGCTAGGGCTGGGCTAGCTGGCCTTGCTGCAATCAGGCCCTTCCCCCCTCCTGCTTTTATGTGCACAGTGTGTTTTGCCTCATTTTTTTTATTGTACTTCAGATGAAGGTTTACAGAGCACATTAGTTTCTCATTAAACAGTTAGTACACATATTGTTTTGTGACATTGGTTGCCAACCCCATGATATGGCAACACTCCCCCTTCTCGACCTTGTGTTCCCCATTATCAGCTTTCCTTTCCCCTCCTGCCTTCTTATCCTTGCCACTGGGCTGGTGTGCCCCTTTAGTCTCGTTCTGTTTTATGGGACTGTCTAATCTTTGACTGGAGGGTGAACCTCAGGAGTGACTTCCATACTGAGTTAAAAGGGTGTTCGGGGGCCGTACTCTTGGGGTTTCTTCAGTCTCCATCAGGCCAGTAAGTCTGGTCTTTTTTCTTGTTGTTTCCCCATTGTTTTTTGACTTACACTTGCTTTCATGTTAGAGTAATGTTGTTGTTAGTTGTTGATGAGTTGGCTCCAACTCACAATGACTTTAACAAAATAGAACATTTTCCAGTCCTGTGCCATCTTCATGATCATTGGTATGTTTGAGTCCATTGTTGTCGCTATTGAGCCAGTCCAACTCATTGAAGGTTTCCCTCATTTTCACTGACTTTTTGCTTTACCAAACATGATGTCTGTTACTAGCGATTGGTCTTGCCCAATGATGTGTCCAAAGTAAATGAGTCAAGGTGGGTCGGCTCTTGCACCATCTCAGGCCAGTGTCCTGGTTCTGCTGTTGCCGTTTCTCTGTTGCTGCTTCTCTCCCTCTGTGCCATCTCCAGTGTAACAGCTCTCCTCACTTCCTTCTGAGTCCTCACCAGAATTGTCTTTGATGCCCATAATTCCACTGACAGTCTTTTCAAGGCAAGAGTCTAGGCTCTTACTATTAGGCACTTTAAAACTCTTCCAGAATCTAGCCATTCAGTTTCAAAATCACTTCCACATTTCAGGTATCTGTTAGAGGAGAACCCTACTCTCTCTGTACCAAATTCTTAGTTGTCTAGTGCTGCTACAACAGAAATATCAAAAGTGGATGGCTTTAACAAAGAGAAATTTATTCTTTCACAGTTTAGGTGGCTAGAAGTCTGAATTCAGGGCACCCGCTCCAGAGGAAGGTTTTTTCTCTCTCTGTCAGTTCTGGGGGAATGTCCTTGTCATCAGTCTTCCCCTGGATCTAGGAGCTTCTCAGCACAGGGACCTCAGGTCCAAAGGACATGCTCTGCCTCTGGTGCTTTCTTGGTGGTATGAGGTCCCTCTCCTCTCTGCTCACTTCTCTCTTTTATATCTTTATATCTCAAAATAGATTGACTCAGGATACAACCTAATGCTATAGATTAAGTCTTGCCTCATTAACATGACTGCCTCTAATCTGTCTCATTAACATCAAAGAGGTTAGGATTTACAACATGGAAAATCATGTCAGTTCACAAAATGGAGGACAACCATACAGTACTGGGAATTATGGCCTAGCCAAACTGACATACATTTTGGGGGGAGAAAATTCAGTCCATAACAGAAGGCATCCAGGTTTCAGGAGCCATCTAACAAAGAAGTAAAACAGGTATGGACCAAAGCCAGCAACCTTGAGAATCTAATAAGGACTCTGGGACCTCCACGTTTTCTTTTAACCAGCTTCATGAAAATGCAATCCAATACCATACAATTCACCTACTTAAGTATACAATTCAGTGTGTTTTAGCGTATTCACAGGGTTGCACAACCATCATTACAATCTAATAAAAAATAATTAGAATATTTTTATCCCCCCAAAAGAAACTATGTGCCCATTAACAGTCACTCCCTGTCCCCTAGCTACCCCTCTTCAGCCTAAGCAACCACTGATTCACTTCCTGTCTGTATAAATTCTCCTATTCAGAACATTTCATACACATAGAATCATACAATGTGCATTTTTGTGTGTGTATGACTGGCTTCTTTCCTCAGCATAACGTGTTCAAGGTTCATCTGTGTTGTAGGATGTGTCCTACTTCATTTTTGTTGCCAAATAATATTCCATCATATAAATATACCACATTTTATTTATTCATTCATTTGGTGATGGACGTGTGGGTTATTTTCAGCTTTTAGCTATCATGAATAATGCAGCTATGAGCCGTCATGTGCAAATGTTTGTACGGACCTATGTTTTCAATTCTCTTGTATACACGTAGGAGTGGAATTACTGGGTCATATGGTTTAAAATTTTGAGGAACTGCCAATCTGTTTTTCACAGTGGATACACCTTTTTACATTCCCACCAGCAATGGTTAAGAGTTCCAGTTTCTCCACAGCCTTGCTAACACTTGTTATTGTCTGTCTTTTTGATTATAGTCATCTTAGTGGATATGAAGTGGTATTTCATTGTGGTTTTGATTTGCATTTCCTTAATGACTAATGATGTTGAGAATTTTTTCACATGCTTATTGGCCATTTGTATATTTTCTTTGGAGAAATGTCTATTCAGATACTTTGCCCTTTTTTTCCCTTTAATTTATTTTGTTGTTGTTTCTGAGAGTATACACAGGAGAACATACACCAATTCAACTGTTTCTACATGTACAGTTCAGCGACATTGATTACGATGAGTTGTGTAACCTTTCTCATCCTCTTTTTCCAAGTTGTTCCTCTACCATTAATATAAACTCACTGCCCCCTAAAGTTCTTATATAATCTTCCAAATTACTGTTGTCACTTTGATCCCATGTAAATAGCTCTTAAAAGAGCATAATACTCAAGGCAAACATTTTTTACTGGTTAAGCTAAACTATTGTTTGGTTTTAAGACTTCAGGGGATATTTTTGGTTTAAGTTTTAAAGATTATCTCAGGACAATAGTTTCAGGGGTTCACACAGCCTCCATGGCTCCAGAAAGTCTGGAGTTCATAAGAATTGTAAATTCTATTCTACATTTTCCCCCTTTTGGTCAGGATTCTTCTATGGAATCTTTTATCAAAATGTTCAGTAATGGTAGCCAGGCATCATCTAGTTCTTCTGGTCTCATTGCAAAGGAGGCAATTGTTCATGGAGGCAATTGGCCACATATTCCATATACTCCTCTTATTCCTGACTCTCCTTCCTCTACTGTTCCAGGTGAATGGAGACCAATTTTCTTGCCTTGGATGGCCACCTGCAGGCTTTTAAAGCCCCAGGCACTACAGAACAAACTAGGAGGTAGAACAGAAACACTACACACTGTACTAAGCCAATTAACTGGGATGTCCCCTGAAACCATGACCCTAAACCTCCAAACCACTTTGCCTATTTTTTAATTGTGTCATTTGTCTTTTTATTACTGAGTTGTAAGAATTCTTTATATATTCTAGATACAAGTTCCTTATCAGCTTGATGATTTGCGAATATCTTCCCCCACTCTGTGGGTTGTCTTTTCGCTTTCTTTGTGGTATGATTTGCAGTACAAATGTGTTTAATTCTGCTGTAGTGCAATTTATCTATTTTTTTTTTATTGCTGTGATTGTGGTGTCATATCTAAGAACATTGCCCAACCCAAGGCCACAAAAATTTACTCCTATTTTTTTCCAAGAGTTTTATGGTGTTAGCTTCTAAATTTATGCTTCTGATCCATGTTGAGTTAATTTTTGTGTATGGCATGATGTAGGGGTTCAATTCATTTTTTTTTGCATATGGACTTTCAGTTGTCCCAGCGCCTCTTGTTGAAAAGACTATTCTTTTCTCTGATTGAGTTGTCTTGGTAACCTTGTTAAAAATCAATTGACCATAAATATAACAGTCCCAGCACTCAGAACGGCTCTTTAGGGGCTTAAAATGAGTTAATAGTTACGAAGCACTCAGAACAGGCCCAGAATCAGTGCTCAATATATGTTCAATTTTGCTTCTTGTTCAATTTTTATTTTCATATCTAACTGGGGACCAGTGGGACATCCAGGTATGTTTCTGGCACCTAGTTTTCAAATTACCCTAGTACCCTCTGTGTATGAGAAAGCATCTGGGGGTGATGGGTGTGTAATTAGGATGGCTGGTAGGAAAGAAGGCAGAGAAAAATTAAGACTGTTCATGAAATACAAATAATGCTGGAAGGAAATTACTCTTGCTATCTTAAATCCTTCTTGGAAGAACTTGCTGCTGTTAGATGTCATTGAGTTGGCTATGACTTATAGCAACCCTATGTATAACAGAATGAAACATTGCCCAGTCCTGTACCATCCTCACAATTGTTATGCTTGAGCCCACTGCTGCAGCCACTACATCAATCTGTCTCATTGAGGATCTTCCTCTTTTTTGCTGACCCTCTACTTTACCAAGCATGAGATACTTCTCCAGGCATTGTTCCCTCCTAATAACATGTCCAAAGTTAATGAGAAGAAATCTCACCATCCTTGCTTCTAAGAAGCATTCTGGCTGTACTTCCTCCAAGACAGATGTGTCTGTTCTCCTGGAAGTCCACAGTATATTCAACTTTCTTCGCCAACACCATCATTCAAATGTGTCAGTTCTTCTTCAGTCTTCCTTTTTCATTGTCCAGATTTCACATACATATGAGGTGATTAAAAATACCATGGCTTGGGTCAGGTGTACCTTAGTCATCAAAGTGACATCTTTCCTTTTTAAATTTTTGAAGAGGTTTAAGGACTGTCTGTATGAGATCAAAGTGACAACAGCAACTCAAAAAATTAGATAGGAAACTTAAGGGGAAGTGAGTTTATGCTAACGGGGGAGAAAAAAACTCAGAAAAAGAGGGTGAGAATTGTTGCGCAACTCAAAGAATGTAATCAACGTCACTGAATTGTACAAGTAGAAATGTTTGGACTGGTGTATGTTTGCTAAGTATATTCTCAACAGCAACAGCAAAATAAATTTAAAAACATTTTTAGAGAGGTCTTTTGCAGCAAATTTGCCAATGCAATATATCATTTGAAAGTGAGGTATAAGTAAAATTTTAAAGGTATTGCATTTTTTTAAATGTCATCAAAGTGACATCTTTGCTTTTTAAAACTTTGAAGAGGTCTTTTGCAGCAAATTTGCCAATGCAGTATATCGTTTGAAGGTGAGCTATAAATAAAATTATAAATAAAAATTTAAAGATATTGCATTTTCTTAGGTGTTGTTCAGTGTCTCCATCATGAAGGATACTCCAATCCAACCCAGGCTCCAGGGAAATGGCCACTAGAGAACTGGAAGTTCTCTGAAATCAGAGAAGAGTGTTTGACATAGGAGTGGGCACTGGAAAGGCTGTTTCTCCCACTCGCCTCCTTGAGGCCACTTTAAAAAAAAAAATTGCCGTGGAGTTGATTCCAACTCATAGTGACCTTATACGACAGAGTAGAATTGCCCCCACAGGGTTCCAAGGAGTGGCTGGTGGATTTGAACTACTGACCTTTTGGTTAGCAGCCAACCTCTTAACCACTGCACCACCAGGGCTCTGAGGTCACATTAGAGCATCTGAACATCTCATTTTTTGAGAACTATCCCCAATAAAAAAAGGGTTGTGCGACCCCATTGCTTCCACCGGGGCAGAAGTGGCTGTGCTAGAAGCAGTGAGAATGACATCAAGTGGCCAACCATTTGGTCAGAAATGCCAGATGATGTACAATGGCCACCATCACTAGTGCCACAGAATGTCAGGCTAAGGGGAGTTGACTGCTCAGAGCTCTCGTTCTCTTCCAGCATTTCTAAAGGGAATGTGCTGAGGAGAGACAAAAGTAACCTCCCTCCAGGAGCTGGGGTTGAATTACAGCCCTCCAGTTCGGAAGATTCTAAAATAATCTGTGTCCACATTCCTGGTCAAGAAAGTGAAGCCTAAGAAAAGAGATAACCTTCATTGTGAATCTCTGTGGTTTCTTCAGAAAATCATTGTCCACGCTAGAAATTTAAAGTTGACTTTGAGGAAGATGATAGCCTGTTGTTTTCCCTTTCCTCAGAGAACAGGACCAGAGCTACTCAGAGTGGTAAACTGGAGCTGCCTCCCAGTGGTGTAGAACAGCCAAATGTTAAAATTTCAGGAATTTTATGGGCCTCTTGTTAAACTCATCATTTAAAAGGAACTTATATCAACAAGTACTTTAAAACAAAGATGAGAATGTAAGGGGATGGGGAATCTAGATGAACTAGATTAACCAGAATGGAAACAATGAGAATGTTCACACATTGTGAAGAACGTAGCCAATGTCACTGAACAATTTGTGTAGAAATAGTTGAATGGAAACCTAAACTTCTGTGTGACCTTCACCAAAAACACAATAAAATACTATTAAAACAAACAAACAAACAAAACTTTGAAGCACAGTTCTACTCTGACACTCATGGGGTCACCATGAATGATAATATTTAGTATAAAAAGCAAAATTTTATTAGAAATTAGATGTCTTAATTAAATAAATGGATTTTTTTAATGAATTCATGTAACTTTGGATGGCTATTAAATATTGCTAGAATGAGAGATGGATCATCATCAAATAGCTTCCCACTTTTTAAGCACTGAGAAACCATGTTTCCATAAATAAGTAGTTAAGAACAGAAGGACTTGTACTGTAACAGTGTTAGGTTTCTGGATTTCTTGAATTCCTTCTGTGCTATAAATCAAAAATCACATAATGATTTATCATTTTAAAGTATCTTTAATGATTTATCAAAGGATAATGCAATCCAAATTTTTTGAAAGTAAAATATTAAAAAACCACCTGACTTGCCAAAGGGGGGGGAAAAAAAAAAAAGAACTTACATGAAATTACAAATTAAAAAAAATCTCAAGACTTATGTCTTCCTAATTATTTTACTACATTTTACTGTTACCTATATTCTGAAAATTATTTATGTCTGTGGCATTTGTGTGAGGTCCCTGGGTGGTGCACACATTTGCGCTTGGCTGCTAGCCAGAAGGTTGGCAGTTCAAATCCACCCAGCATTGCCATGGAAGAAAGTCCTGGTGAGTTACTTCCATAAGATCACAGCCATTAAAAACCCTGTGGAGGATACTCCTACTTTGAAACACATGGGGTTGCCATGAGACAAAATGGAATCAATGACAACAGGTTATGGTATCTGTGTAGTGCAAATACCAAACACAGACATGCTACTGCACATCTCTGCATCTCTTCCCAATCTTTCTTCAGGGACATCACATTGGTAGCTTGAAATACGTCATGGTGGGAGTATGTATTTACACATGGAAACTGGCCAACAGCACAATTTTTTTTTTTTGTGAGATGGCTATTCAGTTTAGCAAGATAGAGGAGGGATGTGGGTTAACAACAGGGGGAGATATATATGGTTTCTAGAAGGGAATGCTAAATAATGTGTGTAATTTTTCCTTCATTTTCCTCTGGGAAGAATTAGGAGCAATATTAATTCAGTTCAGGAAAGGTTTATTTAAGGTGACTTCCTGTGCCTTTGCACTGTAGCAGATACTCAGCACAATTACAATTGTTTATGCAAAGGGAGCCTCTTTGTGGAGACTGGATTAAATGATTCTCAGAAGATTCTTCTATTTCAATGAATCTATTCATCTGTAAAGAAATGCTTCTTAGATGCCTAAGCAGCCAAGATAATTGTTTTTCTCCAGACTATTGAATTGCCATATCATTTCTTCTATTTACCATTCAAAGCATTAGAGTCATTCAATGTGTCAGTCTGAGCTCCTTCTAAGACATAAACAAATTTTTGAAACACAGATAATTGATATTTGATATAGTTCTTCTTTATTGCTTTAAAATTACATGTAGAACTCAAATACATTAATCTGGAATAATCTTTCGGGGCTGCAAAGCTAGTGTCTCTCGCTAAACCCTGTGCTTGTAAAGCCTGCACAAATCCAGTCTCCTAGTGGGAAGGCCTGCCTCCTCCCATCCTTGCCTGAGCCACTGATGCGTATAGCATAACACAGACAGAAAATCAGAATCATATGGGAGAAAATCCTCTCCTTCATTTTAATCTGTCTTTTTTGTTGAACAATGACATCATTTTAATAGTCTAATCTTGAAAATTGTGCCATATTTATTTTTTATTTTATTAGAAAGAGTCTGTGTGTACAACTGTGGAAAAGGTTTGGGGATCACAAATTAAAAGTGCTGTTGACGTGAAATGGTCAAAATGTCTTGGTGAGGTTCATAGAGTACCAGCAGCGCTAAGGGATCTGGAAAAATACTCAAGGAGCTTCTTCTTCCATCAATATAGAGCCTGAGTAGATGTGAAACTTTTCCCACTCAAACACGGGAATGCTGAATAGAGTAGAACAAAAATGTTTAAATGTGTAGTTGAGTTCACAAAAAAAAGAAAGTGCCCCAAACAAAGAACAAATTGAAACCTGAAGTGTTTCGTATGTGAGATCTTGCTGCAGCATCCTGAAGAGTGAGTGTGGTATCAGACCAACTTACAGGTCAAACATACAGGGACTTGGATTTTAATACACATACAAAGACAAGGGAGGAGGCCTTGAGTCCAAGTGCTTAGACCTTTGCGTAGATGAGGGGTTCTTGAAAGGTTATTCCTCAGTTAAGGGAAGCCAAAAAATCCAGCTAGGGTAACGACAAAGACGTTTTTTTCTATCCAAGGATCTAGATAGAGAAACAAAATGTCTTTCATTAGAAATTAAAATGCCAAGCCAGAGTCACACATAAGTCTGGAATTTGTACTATCCTCATACTGTAGGACTTTGCAAGGCAAGAAACTCACAAAATTGTCACAGGACAAGTACTTCTCCAGCAAGGACAAACACACTATGCCTCTGGAGGAACATCTCCATGATACGTGAGATGCAAGATGGCCACAGAAGAACAGTCCCCACTGAAAGAAGAATTTTTTTTTAACAGTGGAAAAAAGCCCAAGCCATAAACTAAAAGACCAAAAAAAATAAACTACATAAAAACTAGGACTATTTGTGAAAAAACTTAAAGTGAAAAAGGAAGCCTTAGGTGAGAGAAGATGCTTTCATTTGCATGTATAGTGTATTAAAATTAAATAGGTAATGAACCACTACAGATAGAAAGGAAACACACAAAGAACCCAAATGCGAAACCAGGCAAGGAGTTGCTGTAGGAGCCTTGTTAAATTGTCTATCCCAAATCCTTTCTTTCCTCCCTTGCTACTTGGAATCAGATTCAATTAATAATAACAGTAAACCCTACCCTCTACTGAGCAGCTTGCTTTCCTAACCTTCCTTAGGATGAGACACAAAGAGAAATCTGCTGAAGGGGCTTATAGGAAAGAACTTTCTTTACAGATAGAAAGGGATAGATCTTATTGGTGCCATCCTTCTCTTCCTCCTTCTACCTTAAATGCTAGCGTGATGCCTAAAATGATCATTAAGCCAGCAGCAAGAAAGAAAGGCCAGCAGATGGCCAGAGGCAGCGGGACTGTCATCAGCGAGTCATTTAAACAGAAATGCTAGGTGGATTTAACATTTGACAATCAATAAATGTAACCTACTATATTCACAGATTAAAAAAGAAAAAATAATGTGATCATGTCAATAAATACAGGAAAAACATTTGATGATGGAAAAAAATAAACTTCTAGCCAGATAGACCAAGGCGGGGGGGAGGGGAGACAAATTACCAATATCAGGAGTCAAAGAGGGGACATCATTATAGATTATACAGATACAAAATATATAATAAAGGAATATTATAAAAAAACTTTATGCTAATAAATGTGACAATTTAAACTAAATAGTCAATTTCCTTGAAAGACACAAACTACCAAAGCTCACTGTAGAATAAATAGATAACTTGAATAGTCCTATATCTATGAAAGAATGAAACATTATGCTCTTTTAAGAACTGTCTATATGGAATCAAATTGACAACAGCAATTTGTAAGATTAGACAGGAACGTTAGGAGGACGTGAGTTTATGTTAATGGTGAGAAACAACTCAGAAAAGGGGGGTGAGAGTGGTATGATGTAATCAATGTCACTGAATTGTAAAGGAAGAAATGGTTGAATTGGTGTATGTTTTGTCATGTATCTTCTCAATAACAAATTCAATAAAATTTTTGAAAAAAGAATTTATAATAACACTGAAAAAAAAAGGAATTGCAAGTTGAATTCATGGTTAAAGTCTCCCACAAGGAAAGCTCCAGACTCAGATGGTTTCACTAATGAATTCTACCAAGTATTTAAAGAAAAAATACTACCAATTCTATATAAACTCTTTCAGAAAATAAGAAGAGCGGAAAATTCCCAGCTCATTTTAAGAGGTTAGCATCTCCCTATAACAAAACCATACAAAACATTATAAGAAAAGACATTATAAAGCAAACTACAGACCAAATTCTCCCATCACCATAGATGAAAAATACTTTCTAAAAACATAGCAAAATAAATCTATAAATAGAAAAACAAGATAATACACTATGACAAAGATATCTATTATCAGCACTTCTATTTAATATTGTACTGGAGGTTCTTGCCAGTGAAATACAGCAAGAAAAATTAAAGACATACAGTTTGGAAGGAAGAAAAGAAAAACAATGTAATCATGCTAATAAATTCAGAAAAAAGCATATGACCATACCAAAAAAAAAATTAATAAATCTACAGTCAGACTGACTAAGACTGTCTTATTTGGAAAAAAACATAATCATCTTTCTAGAAAGTCCTAAGAATATAGGAAAAAAAAAGTTTCTAGAGCCAATAAATGATTTTGGAAGATGGCAGTTCTTTCTCTGTGAAGTTAAATGACGTTTAAATGAACCTGGGATAATTTGATTGTGTGCAGGCTCAGAGCTCTCCCCCTCACCACTACCCAGTCCTCGGTGGTAACATTTTTAAATACTAGATGTAGAGGGGTAAAAGATTACATATTATGATTCGCCTGTGCAAAGCACAAGTGTAACTTAATTTCCTATCACTGATCTCATCTTGTTCCCTGTTTCCTCTGATAACGGAGGGAAATTAAATGTCCCATTAGCGCTTACTGCTTCTGGCTAACTCAGTTTGAACCTCCTCTGCTTGTCTTCAGGCTCTTTCAAGCGTAGGCTAGGTCCTTTTGCAGGCACTCTGGCTATCAGAGATGCTCCTGTCTTTAAGTGACAAGCCTCATCCACTTCCTTGTCCCAGATGGCGTCTGGGTGCAGGTAGAGGCTTCCGGTCCTTGTGGTATCGGGGCAGGGGCCTCCGTCTGGGGACGCCCTCTGAGCTCTGACTCGGCAGCGCTGCTTCTGCTCCACTTTTTGCAAAAGAAAGGCTCAGGGGTCACTTCTGGGGGTCCCTATCTTGACCTTACAGATCTGTGCGCAAATCCTGCTTGGGCTGGCTGCCCCTCAGCTGCTTGCTCTAAGGCTCCCACGTGCTCATTCCTGGTACTCAACGCAAGCTCTGCAGCCAGCAACCTGGGGCCCTGTCCTTGTCCTGCAACGTCCACAGAGAAGAGCGGAGGCCGCTGTCTTAGTCATCTAGTGCTGCTCTAACAGAAATACCACAAGTGGATGGCTTTAACAAAGAGAAGTTTATTCTCACATCCAGTAGGCTACAAGTCCAAATTCAGGGTGTCAGCTCCAGGGGAATGCTTTCTCCCTCGGCTCTGGAGGAAGGTCCATGTCATCAATCTTCCCTTGGTCTGGAGCTTCTCTGCAAAGGAACCTCAGGTCCAAAGGACGCGCTCTGCTCCTGGCACTGCTTTCTTGGTGGTGTGAGGTTCCTCTGTGTCTCTGCTAGCTTCTCTCTTTTATATCTCAAAAGAGACTGGATTAAGACACTATCTAATCTCGTAAACCTCATCAGTATAACCTCATCATGGTGATAGACTTTATAACACGTAAGGAAATCACATCTAACATCATAGTGATAGAGTTTACAACACATAAGGAAATCACATCAGATTTACAAAATGGTATACAATCATACGATATTGGGAATCATGATCCAGCCAAGTCGACAGGTATTTTTTAGTGGACACAATTCAATCCGTGACAGACAGTTAATTAGGTCTCCAAGGACAGACCCCTAACAGGATGGTAAGTTTGGGAATTCCAAAATCACTCTCGCTCTCTCCACACATCTTGGTCTTCAAGACCATTTTCTCACTGGAAGTCAAACACTAAAAATGGACTCTTTCTCTTTGCTTTCCAACTATGAAATGCTCAGTCCTCCCCACAGGAATGAAAGGCCCTGCCTGAGGAAGGAGGAGCTCACGGTCAAAGAAAGTGAAAAGCAAAAGGTACAGTAGCAATTTTTGGAAATATGTTATCCTGTCACGTAGGAAAAAGGAAAAGGAGGGTTTTGTTCCTTCGGAGGTTCAAGAGCCTCATCCTGTTAATTGGCAGAGAGATGACATCTAAGTTTTCTAGGAAAAGACCCCCTGATCTGCAAATTATTTTCATGTTACTCAGGTAAATGGAGACTAAATGAACAAGACTCTCCCAGGAGACCGTCTGTGATCCCTAAATAATGTGTTTTTTAGTAAAGAAAAAAATTTGTGGGATTTATTTTTACCATTCTTGGCACTTTATAGTACGTTATATGGCCAATAATTTCTTCTCTTTCAGTAAGTATGATTATCCACACATGAAAGGGAACCAGAGCTGGTTTTTAATGGCAGATAAAGGATCGCATTGGCATTAACTGCTCTGGTTTGGAAGAAGCTTGGTTGCACGGATATCTGTTGGTGCCCAGCGAAACCATCCTGTCCCCTGTATTTCAGCAGCCCTACTCCCCTCTGTGCAGGTAAAATTGAGCCAGTGCGCTACCCTACTGGCCTGCTGTGTTCAAGGCTGGGTGGTAGGAAGTAGATAGAACTGTTCTTAGAGCAAAAAAGGCTCAGTTTCTCTGGGTCTTGGTTCTGTCATCTGGAAAACCTTGCCGTCTTACAGGGGTCTCAGCTCTATCAAAGATAATACATGTCAAATACCCAGCATATATCTAAAAAACAAACAAAAGCAGTTGTGACCCCCTGTGTGTCAAAGTAGAGCTGTGCTCCAGATGGTTTTCAATGGCTGGTTTTTCAGAAGTAGATCACTAGGCCTTTCTTCCAAGGTACATCTGGGTGGACTTGAACCTCTAACCTTTCAGTTAGCAGGCCAGCATGTTAACCACTTGCACCACTGAAGGATCTCTATCACATATTAACAACAACAACAAAAAAAACCAAAAATCACCAAACCGGCTGCCGTTGAGCCAATTCCAACTGTTAGTGACCTTATAGGACAGAGTAGAACTGCCCCATAGGGTTTCCGAGGAGTGGCTAGTGGATTCGAACTGCCCACCTTTTGGTTAGCAGCCATAACTCTTAACCACTGTGCCACCAGGGCTCCTAGCACATATCAGCAGTGGGTAGATAGGAAATATTACCATTATCCCCATGACTTTGGTAGAGAGGATATTTCATCTTCCTGACTGTCTTAGTCATCTAGTGCTGCTATAACAGAAATACCACAAGTGGATGGCTTTTACAAAGAGAAGTTTATTCTCACACAGTCTAGTAGGTTACAAGTCCAAATTTAAGGCATCAGCTCCAGGGGAAGGCTTTCTCTCTCTGTCAGCTCTGGAGGAAGGTCCTTGTCATCAGTCTTCCCTTGGTCTGGGAGTATCTCAGCGCAGGAACCTCAGGTCCAAAGGACGTGCTCTGCTCCTGGCACTGCTTTCTTGGTGGTATGAGGTTCCCATGTGTCTCTGCTTGCTTCCCTTTCCTTTTATCTCCTGTAAGATAAAAGGTGGTGCAGGCCACACCCCAGGGAAACTCCCTTTACATTGGATCAGGGATGTGACCTTAGTAAGGGTGTTACAATCTCACCCTAATCCTCTTTAACATAAAATTACAATCACAAAATGGAGGACAACCACACACTACTGGGAATCATGGCCCAGCCAAACTGATACACACATTTTTGGGAGGACATAATTCAATCCATGACACTGACCCACAGAAACTGTGAGATCATAACTGTGTGTTGTTTTAAGCCACTAAATGTGTGGTGATTTGTTTACAGTAGCTTTAGAAAATGAATCCACTAGGTTTCTGAAATCCAGTGGTCTTCTGACTTCTCTCTCTCTTTTTTTTAAATGGAAATGAAGGGTAAAGATATCCACTAAATGATAATTTGCTTGGCTCCCTGCTTTCTCAGTGTTCTTTTAGGTATAATTAATAAAGTATAAAGAATGGGACCTGGACCCCTAGAGACCCTTACTGCTTCCATGGGGAAAAGCAGGAGATAGGAGTCTCAGGAGGTACAGGGAATATTTCCTTGGCTCAAATACTCTGCATTGTCCTCTAGTCAGACTGTGGGCTCGAAGAGGAGGAATTAACCATGTGCACCATCCAGGGACTCTGTTAGTTTCCTAAGCCTATGGTAACAAATTATCACAACTGAGTGTTTTATAAGAACAGAAATTTATTGTCTGACAGTTCTGGAGGCTAGGAGTCTGAATTCAGTGTGTTGGTGGGGCCATGTTTTCTCCAAAGTTTCTAGGGGAAGATCGTTTCTTTCTCCCAGCTTCTGGTGGCCCCAAGCAGTCCTTAGCTTGCAGCTACAGCACATCTCCATTGTCACATGGGCACCTTCCATCTGTCTATCTTCTGTGTCTCTTCTCTTCTTTTATAGGACTCCACTCAAATGGGATTAGGAACCATCCTAATCCAGTATGACCTCATGCTAACTGCTAACATCCTCAAAAACCATACTTCCAAAATAAGTTATGTCACAGGTACCAGGAGTTAGGACTTCAATATAAATTTTGGGGATATACTTCAATCCATAACACTTACTGTCCAAGACGTCGCTAGTGGAGCACTCAGCTGGTTGAACCAAGGAGTAAAGAGGCTCCTCAGTACTTGGTAACCTCACATGGTTATTGTTATGGATGGAATTGTATCCCCCAAAAATGTGTGTCAACTTGGCTAGGCCTTGATTCCAAGTATTGAGTGATTGTCCACCATTCTGTCATCTGATTTTCCTATGTGCTGTAAATCTACCTCTGTAATGTTAATGAGGAAGGACGCAATTGACAAGATTAGGTTGTGTCTTAAGTCAATCTCTTTTGAGATATAAAAGAGAGAAGTGAGCAGAGAGACATGGGGACCTCATATCACCAAGAAACAAGAGCCAGGAGAATAGTGTGTCCTTTGTCCTTTGGACCCAGGATCCCTGTGCTGAGAAGCTCCTTGACTGGGGAAGATTGATGACAAGGACCTTCTCCCAGAGCCAACAGAGAGAGAAAGCCTTCCCCTGGATCTGGCGTGCAGAATTCAGACTTCTAGACTGTGAGAGAATAAATTTGTTTGTTAAAGCCATCCACCTGTGGTATTTCTGCTATAGCAGCATTAGATAACTAAGACAATGCTAAATAAGAGTATCCTTGTTGTATTTCATCCCCCAGCACCACATCTTGGTCAGAGAGGGTGCCAGCATCCACTGGACTGGAAGCAAGACCATAAAGGCAGGTCCAGATTTGGGTGCCATCAGAGCTGGCTTTACATTCCAATGCTACCATTTCTTAGTTTTGTGAATGCATGGATGCTATTTAACCTCTCACCTCAGCTTCTTTGTCTATAAAATGGGGACGATAACAGTGCCGATTCCATCTGGCAAGATCCATGTGTATAATCACCATTTATGTTGGTGAAAAAAAGGTATTTGCAGTGAAGAAATCGTTGGTCTTGCAAAATTCAATCATGCGATCTCTGGCATCATTTCTGTCTGTCACCAAGACCATATTTTCCAACTACCAATCCTTCTTCTTTGTTTCCAACTTTCACATTCCAATCACCAGTAATTACCAGTGCATCCTGATTGCGTGTTCAATCAATTTCAGACTGCAGAAGTTGGTAAAAATCTTAAATTTCTTTGTCTTTGGCCTTAGCGGTTGGTGCATAAATTTGAATAATAGTCATATTAACTGGTCTTCCTAGTAGGCATATGGATATTATCCTATGACAGACAGCATTGTACTTCAAAACAGATCTTGAAATGTTCTTTCTGACAAATGCAATGCCATTCCTCTTCAAGTTGTCGTTCCCGGCATAGTAGATCATATGATTGTCCAATTCAAAATGGCCAATATTAGTCTTTTTCAGCTCACTGACACCTAGGATATTGATCTGTATGCGTTCCATTTCATTTTTGACAACTTCCAATTTTCCTAAATTCATACTTGGTACATTCCAGGTTCCAATTATTAATGGATGTTTGCAGCTATTCTCATTTTGAGTTGTGCCACATCAACAAATGAAGGTCCCGAAAGCTTGACTCCAACCACGTCATTAAGGCTGACTCTGCTTTGGGGAGGCAGCTCTTCCCCGGTTGTCTCTTGAGTGCCTTCCAACCTGCAAGGCTCTCTTCCAGCAGAATATCAGACAATGTTCAGCTGCTATTCATAAGGTTTTCTCTGGCTAATTCTTTTCAGAAGTAGACTGCCAGGTCCGTCTTAGTCTGGAAGCTCAGCTAAAACCTGTCCACCATGGGTGATACTGCTGGCATTTGAATACCAGTGGCATAGCTTCCATCACAGCAACACAAAAAAGCCCCCATGGTATGACAAAAGACAAATGCGTTAGGGAATCAAATCAACTATATCTGTGGAAAGAGACGACACAAAAGCTCAATATCATCAGTCAGAACAAGGCCAGGGGCTGACTGCAGATCAGACCATCAATTACTCATATGTAAGTTCAAGCTGAAACTGAAGAAAATTAGAACAAGTCCGTGAGACCACCCTGAATATATCCCATCTGAATTTAGAGACCATCTCAAGAATAGATTTGATGCATTGGACACTAATGACTGAAGACCAGAAGAGTTGTGCAATGACATCAAGCACATCATACGTGAAGAAAGCAAGAGGTCGTTAAAAAGACAAGAGAGAAAGAAAAGACCTAAATAAATGTCCGAAGAGACTCTGAAACCTGCTCTGGAACGTCGAATAGTTAAAGCAAAAGGAAGAAATGATGACGTAAAAGAGCTGAACAGAAGATTTCAAAGGGCATATTATGATGACATGTGCAAACACCTGGAGATAGAAAACCAAAAGGGAAGAACATGCTCAGCATTTCTCAAGCTGAAAGAACTGAAGAAAAAATTCAAGCCTCGAGTTGCAATACTGAAGGATTCTATGGGGAAAATATTAAACAAAGCAGGAAGCACCAAAAGAAGATGGAAGGAATACACAGAGTCATTATACCAAAAAAAATTGGTCATCTTTCAACCATTTTGAGAGGTAGCATATGATCAGGAACTGATGATAAAGAAGGAAGAAGTCCAAGCTGCACTGAAGGCACTGGCGAAAAACAAGGCTCCAGGAATTAACAGAATACCAAATGAGATGTTTCAACAAACGGAAGCAGTGCTCGAAGTGCTCACTAGTCTATGCCAAGAAATTTGGAAGACAGCTATCTGGCCAACTGACTGGAAGCAATCCATATTTATGCCTATTCCCAAGAAAGGTGACCCAACCAAATATAGAAGTTATCAAACAATATCATTAATATCACATGCAAGCAAAATTTTGCTGAAGATCACTCAAAAGTGACTGCAGTAATATATTTACAGGAAACTGCCAGAAATTCAAGCTGGATTTAGAAGAGGACATGGAACCAGGGATATCATTACTGAAGTCAGATGGATCCTGGCTTAAAGCAGAGAATACCAGAAAGATGTTTACCTGTATTTTATTGACTATGCTAAGGCATTCAACTGTATGGATCATAACAAATTATGGATAACATTGCAAAGAATGGGAATTCCAGAAACACTTAATTGTTCTCCTGAGGAATCTGTACATGGATCAAGAGGCAGCCATTTGAATAGAACAAAGGGATACTGCATGGTTTAAAGTCAGAAAAGGTGTACGGCAGGGTTGTATCCTTTCACTGTATGTATTCAATCTATATGCTAAGCAAATAATCAGAGAAGCTGGACTCTATGAAGAAGAACAGAGCATTAGGATTGGAGGAAGACTTATTAACTACCTGCGTTATATAGATGACACAACCTTGCTTGCTAAAAGTGAAGAGGACTTGAAGCCCTTACTGATGAGATCAAACATCACAGTCTTCAGTATGGATTGCACCTCAACATAAAGAAAACAAAAATCCTCACAACTGCGCCAATAAGCAACATCATGATAAATGGAGAAAAGATTGAGGTTGTCAAGGATTTCATTTTACTTGGATCCGCAATCAACACCCATGGAAGCAGCAGTGAAAAGACTCATTGCATTGGGCAAATCTGCTGCAAAAGACCTCTTTAAAGTGTTAAAAAGCGAAGAATTCACCTTGAGGACTAAGGTGCACCTGACCCAAGCCATGGTGTTTTCTATTACCTCATACACATGCGAAAGCTGGATAATGAGCAAGGAAGACCGAAAGAGAATTGACGCCTTTAAATTGTGGTATTGGCAAAGAATGTTGAATATACCATGGACTGCCAAAAGAATGAACTAATCTTCTTGGAAGAAGTACAACCAGAATGCTCCTTAGAAGCAAGGATGGCGAGACTACATCTCACAAACTTTGGACGTGTTATCTGGAGGGATCAGTCCCTGGAGAAGGACATCATGCTTGGTAAAATAGAGGGTCAGCAAAAAAGAGGAAGATCCTCAATGAGATGGATTGACACAGTGGCTGCAACAATTGACTCAAGCATAGCAACAATTGTGAGGATGGCACAGGACCAGGAAGTGTTTCACTGTGTTGTACATAGGGTCACTATGTGTTGGAACCGGCTCAACAGCACCTAACAACAAGAACAGTATCTATGTCTCATACAGTTGTTACGAAAAAAAAAAATTCTGTAAAATACCTAAACCAGTGCCTGATACATAGTGGTCGTTGTTGTTAGGTGCTGTTGAGTTGGTTCTGACTCGTAGAGACCCTATAGGACAGAGTAAAATTGCCCCATAGGGTTTCCAAGGACGGGCTGGTGAATTTGAACTGCTGACCTTTTGGTTAGCAGCCGAGCTCTTAACCACTGCACCACCAGGGGTCCGCTGATACATAATAAGAACTGAATAATTGTTAGCTATGAGTTCGATGTGTGGTGCAGTTTGCATTCAGCTGCTAACCGAAAGGATGACATTACAAATCCAGGGGCACCGTGGAAGAAAAGCTGAAGATTTGCTTCCATACAGATTACAATCAAGAAAATCTACTCTGTAACAGATGGGGTCACCATGTGTCAGAATAAACTTGACAGCAGTAGACAACAACAACATTTTTATTACTTAAGCAACAAATGTTGATTTCATTGAGGAAAATTGATGGTCAATATTCACAGAAAACAGCCTTGGACGCCTGATTCAAACAGGGAATTTGATACCATTGATGTGTCACTGCTGAACTCAGGACTGGAGGTAGATGACGTAGGTGGCTGTGCTTGCAGGCAATGATGCAGGTATTGCTGCTGCCTCGACAGAGTGGTAGCTTCGGAGACCACTGCATAGTTATCTCAAAGAGTTCAGTAAGCACATCAGCCTCCTAGTGGCATACCCCAAATGGATCAACCAAAAGCAACTTTTCACTAGATGTGAACCCTCTATAACAATGTTCATCAGGATAAAGATGCACAGTGCTAGTTCCAAATGCCAGCAGGAAGTGCTCACAGCTTCTGTTTTCTGCAGATGAATTTTAGCAGTGTCTGGGCTGGGGGCAGGAGCAAACTCCTGCAGAACATGGAGCACCTCCAGACATGGGACAGCAACCCACAAAGCAGGCTTTAATGAGATCTGCTTTAGCCAAAGCTTCTCAGATGATCTTCCTACTCAATATCAGCTGCCTCATCTCTGCACACCAGATCCTAACATGTCATTCTCCTCTTTGGAGCGAATCATAGCTTACGGAACACTCTGGAAGTGTTGCCAGAGCATGATGAAAGATGCTAATTTGATGCTGAAAACTCAATAAAAGGGCCTCCTTGTTAACAAAGAGCAATTCCAGACAAGAAAGAAACTAAAACACTACCACATAAACTCTGCTCTAGAAGGCATCCAATTATAGTCTTTTAAAGGGAGCCATATTGCTCTTGCAGAATTAACACTAAACCCAACAACAGCCAGCTAAATGTATTACTTTCTCAAACTACTCACAGTAGCTCCTAGGGTACCAAGTTCTTTGGGGGCAGGGATGTAGGTTCATTACTTCTCACTTCTGCTCTCCCTCCCCCAAAAAACAAACCAGCTGCCGTCCAGGCCATTACCACTCATGGCACCCCCATATGTGTCAGAGTCGAATTGTGAGCCATAAGGTTTCAAAGACTGGTTTTTTCAGAAGTAGATTGCCAGGCATTTCTTCTCAGTTGACTCTGAGTGGACTCAAACCACCAACTTTTCTATTAGCAGCTGAGTGCACTAACCGTGTACACCACCCAGTACCCCCAGTGCCCCATAAGGAGCTTTCCCCTCCCACACTTTGGTTTTTACACCCCTCATTCTCCCTTTCAGATTAGTGTTGAACACAGGTCTGGCATGGACTGGTTAGGTTCAAACCCTCCCTCTGCTCTATCCCAGCTTGAGTGACTGGGCAATTTGCTCACCAGCTCTGAGCCTCAGACTTTCCCCTAAAACATGAAAATGATATAAGTATTCATGGGCTGCTGGGAAGAGTCAATGAGATTATTCAAGTAAAGAACTAGCACCTATGTGAAACCCTTAGTACAGTGATTGGCAAACACTATTTTTGACAAATGCTAGCTGTTGTTGTTTATTATTATTATTATCATTAGTTAAATCATTCAATCATCTTTCTGACCTGTGTAACTCTGGCGAGAGGGCTTGAGAACACGCAGAAGAAACCGATCACACTCTGCTCCTTGAGCCAGTCCCAACAGGAGACTGTTTTTGTTTGTTCATTGAAATGTTTATTAAGAGCCATGAACAGCATGGAATTTTTAGATTAGCCTCTCTGCTAGTGTACATCTTAATATTTAAAAAAAAACCTTTAAATTGTATTTTCTCACTGGAAACTTTGATTAAACAACTGTCCTACTGATGGCTCTGCACATCAGTCTCATTACATATGTAATGTTGTTGTTAGTTGCCATTGAGTGGATGCCGACTCATGGCGTCCTCGTGTGTGCAGAGTAGGGGTGTGTGCTCCATAGGGTTTTCAAGGCTGTAATCTTTCAGAAGCAGATCGCCAACCTTACTTCCAAGGTGCCTCTGGGTGGGTTCCAACCACCAACCTAATAGCCCTGGAAAATAGGCACATCATAGAGGCGGATGGATAAATGTCTCTTATATGGGTATTTCTCTGTCAACCAAACTTCACACGTGGGATTTCCATGAGTTCTAATTGACTCAACACCATCTGGTTTAGGAGTCCCTGTGTGTCGCCAACAGTTAAGTTCTCAGCTACTAACTGCAAGGTTGGCTGATGGAATTCACCCAGAGCCAACTCAGAAAAAAGTCTTGGTGATCTACTTCTGAAATATCAGCCGTTTAAAACTCCTAACAGAGCACAATTTTACTTTGACAAACATGAGGTCACCATGAGTTGGAGTAGACTCAATGGAAACTGGTTTTCGTGTTGTTTTTGTTCGTGTGGATATTTCCCTGCCAACCAAACTTTACTAGAGTAGAATGATGGGCTCATAGGTGTGATACTAACATAGCAGGGAAGTTTTGTGTAGTGACTTCTTGGTTGCTTGAAAAGGGGGAAATCCATTTTTCTTCATTTCTGAAGGCCTCAATCTAAATCACACCATTCCGTTTCAGGAAGCTGTAGAGCCTGCTTAGTGAAGTCTGCAGACGGCAGGAGCAGAGAATGCTGAAGGAGACTCTGGAACACCTTTAAAAATGCAGTTATGATATTTTTTGAGAATTTGAGCTTTTAAACTCACAATAAAATGTCCATTTTTGTGCTGTCCTCTCACCTAACCAATACATCTGCAGAGATAAAGACAAAATCACACATTTTCAAAGGTAGGAAACATTTGCCCCAGTTTTTGACTCGGCCTTCCTGCCTTCTTATTTTTCCTCAGTTCATTCAATTGTTTTTCCCTTTCACAAGTTTTTCAGGATCTAGCCCAGGGGCTCCCCTGTTCCTTTGTTGTTGTGGTAGTTTGCTGCTATCCAGTCAGTTCTAACTCATGGTGACCCCATGTGTGCCGAGTAGAACTGCTTCATAGGATTTTCAAGGCTATAACCTTTGACAAGCAGATCACCAGACCTGTCTTCTGAGGTGTCTCTGGGTGGGTTCTAATCACCAATCTTTCCACTAGTAGTTGAGCGTTTAATTGTTTGCGCCGCCCTGGGACTCCAAACCTCCTTCAGGACAGGGAATAACCTCTTTTTTTTTTTTTTAATAATATTTTATTGTGTTTAGGGTGAAAGCATACACAGCAAATCAGGCTTCCATGTAACTATTTCTACAGAATTATTCAGTGATATTGGTTACATTTTTCATAATGCGTCTCATTCATTCCATTCTGGTTGTACCATTTCTAGTACTCTAGTTTCCCTGCTCCCTTACCTTCCTGTCTTTGCTTTAAAGTAGTTTTTGACCATTTGGTCTCACGTAGATGATTTTTTTTAAAGGAACTTATTACTCACAGGTGATATTCTTAATTTTATGAGCCAATTTGTTACTTAGCTAAAAGGGGACCTCAAGGAATAACTTAGGTTTAAGGTTTAAAGGGTATCTCAGGGCGATAGTCTCAACCAGTCCAGTAAGTCTGGACTTTTTAAGAAATTGAGGTTCTATTCCACATTTTTCTCCCATTATATCAGGACCCATTTATTGTGGCCCTGATGAGATCGTTGGTGGTGGTAGCTGGGAACCACCTAGTTCTTCTGGTCTCAGGGTAGATGAGGCCGGTGGTGCCTGTAGATTACTTTCTTCTCTGAATCTTTGGTTTCCTTCTTTCTCTTTTGTTCCAGACAAATAGAGACCAATAGTTGTATCTTAGATGGCCAATTGCAAGTTTTTAAGACCCCAGACACTACTCACCACATTGGGATGTAGAACATAAGTTTATGAACTATATTATGCCAATTAACTAAGTAGTCCCGCTAGATTATGGTCCTAAATCTTCAAATACAGAAAACCAATCTCGTGTGGTGTTTGGTTATCTCTAAGAAGTATCCATAACTCTATCCCCTATGTGGTTTATTATATATATGAACATCCATGCATGCAAACACATACCTGTAGGTACATATGCCTATAGATACATCTATCTGGGCACGTATATGTGCCCACATATTCATACCTATACATATACATACCTATATACATATTTGTGTAACCACCACATATTTTTTGGTTTTTGTTGGTGTTGAAAAATTGTATTTGTCATATTCTTTACCAAAAATGTCCTTTTTTCTTGTGCAGTTCTTAGTGACATCATTTTCCTTAGTCAAGCTGTGTTCACTTCACCCACATTCGGTACTACCTTTCCCATCACCAAAAATAACAAGTGTCCACTATCTCTAAAGTGCTTCCCAGTGACACTCCCCTGCCAATCCCTGGTAACCACTGATGAACATTGGTCTCTGTATATATCTATTCTTGTCTTCTTATAAAAGTGCAATCATACAATATTTGTCTTTTTGTGATTGGCTTATTTACTCAGCTTAATGTACTCTAGATTCATCCACATTATAAGATGTGTCAAGGACTCGTCATTATTCTTTATGGCTGTGCAGTGTTCCATTGTATGTATGTACCACATTTTGTGTATCCATTCATCTGTTTTTGGGCACTTAGATTGTTTCCATCTGTTGTGGATTGAATTGTGTCCCCCAAAAATGTGTGTCCACTTAGCTAGCCCATTATTCCCAGTATTGTGTGGTTGTCCACCATTTTGTGACCTGATGTGATTATCCTGTGTGTTGTAAATCCCAACCTCTATGATGTTAATGAGGCAGGATTAGAGCCAGTTATGTTAATGAGGCAGGACTCAATCTACAGGATTAGGGTGTATCTTGAATCAATCTTTTTTGAGATATAAAAGAGAGAATTGAGGAGAGAAGAGAGGGACCTCATTACCACCAAGCAAGAAGAGCCAGGAGTGTAGCTTGTCCTTTGGACTCAGGGTCTGTGAGCTGAGAAGCTCCTAGACCAGGGGAAGATTGATGACAAGGAACTTCCCCCAAGAGCTGACAGAGAGAGAAATCCGTTCACTGGAGCTAGTGCCCTGAATTCGGACTTCCAGCCTCCTAGACTGTGAGAGAGTAAATCTCTGTTTGTTAAAGGCTTCCATTTGTGGTATTTCTGTTATAGCAGCACTAGATAACTAAGACACCATCTTTCTGCTATTGTGAATAATACTGCAGTGAACATAGGTGTGCATATGTCTGTTCATGTCTCTTTTATTACATCTCTAGGGTATACACCTTGGCGTGGGATTGCTGGATCATAAAGTATTTCTATTTCTAGCTTTTTGAGGAAGTGTCTTACTGTTTTCCATAGTGGTTATACCATTTTACAATCCCATCCTCAGCGGCTAAGGGCTGAGATTTCCCCACATCCTTGACAGCATTTGTTGTTTCCTCGTTTTCCGGTTTGTTTGTTTGTTTTAATCAGTGCCATTTTTCAGGGGTGAAATGATATCTCATTGTAGTTTTGATTTGCCTCTAATGCTATAGGGTCACTATCAGTCAGAATTGACTCAGTGGCAGTGGGTTTGGTTTTGGGTTTTAATGGCTACTGATTACGAGCATCTTTTCATGTATTTATTGGCTGCTTGGATGTCCTCTTCTGTGAAATGTCTGTTCATGTCTTTTGCCCATTTTTTTAATTGGATTGTTTGTCTTTTTGTTATTGAGTTGTTGAAGTTTTCTATATATTTTAGACTTTAGACCCATATCAGATATGTCATTCCTGAAGATTTTTTCCCAGTCTGTAGGCTGGCTTTTTACTCTTTTGATAAAGTCTTTCGATGAGCATAAACATTTAATTTTTAGGAGGTCCCAGTTATCTAATTTGTCTTCTGTTTTTTTGTGCATTTGTAGTTATACGGCTAGCCTTTTGAAAGCCTGATGGAAAGGAATGAATTCTTTCCCCAGAAAAATGAGCGAACACACTTGGTGTCTGCTGAAATCTGTAAATTCGATTTTACTATTTTCCTCCTTTCCAATACTAACTGTCCAGTCAGTAGTCTCTCTTCTCTACTGGCAATCCACCAGGGATTCGGGGTGGCTGAGGAGGGATCGCTGAAGGTCCCACCCGGCTGGGGAAGAGGGAGTGGCTGGGATCAGAGACTCAGGAATCAGGCACCGTGAGTTAAGCTTCCTGATAGCTATTTTCTTTCCCTGCCCCTCATTTCTTACCCTGTCTTGCATTTCACTTGCTTATTAACTTATTTTCCCCTGATAGTTCTCTCTCCCATGTGAATTAGGAGGTTTGCTAACAGAAAGTTTCCTCTGATCAGGACTAAAGCAGCTTTAGGCAAACAAGTGGGGTACTGACATGCATTTTTGCAAATAAGTGCAGGCCCAGCTAGGTGTCAGAGGTGGCGGGCCACCTGGCCCCCAACCCGCCGCGGGTTTGCCAAAGCAGGAAAGCCCATTATCCGAGCCCGGGTCTCTTCTGTACGCCTGGGACTAGACGTGGGATGGTCAGCCTGACCCAGGGCGCTGCTGCGGCGTTTGAAGGAGGTGGGCCTTAAAGCAGGGAACCTCCAAGGCCAGTGGTGAGCATGCTCGTTTCTAGTCATCACATGGGTTCATTTCTCAGTGCACCAGGTGCACCGAGCGCACCGCGGTGTGCTTGGCACGGTGTGCGCGTGAGTGCGCAGGGAAGGGTTGGGCGCAGCATGGACGTCGTTGTCACGGCCCTCAGGGGAGAGGAACCTCCTGGAGGAGGCAGGCATCGCTGCCGCCATGGAAGAGAAGAGACCTTCATCCACACTGTGTCTTAAAGTTGTGGAGACGGAGGGGGAGTCAGAGAACCGAACTGCACTGGACACTGCCTGCCCGAGGGACTGACCGCCAAGCAGAGATACAGAACCCCAGCTTGTTCCGCTGACAGAGGCCTCAGGGTTGGTGACCTGCTTACAGTGAATTGTCTAGGACTATGGTTTTATTGAGCGGGGTCTCTGCCTCCACCTGTCCATGTCTGGGACTACAGCCGCTTCTCGTCTGCTGGACAGACGTCATCTTAGTGAACGATGGCCCTACCCAGGCTCAGCGGAGTCGGTGAGGTGCTTTTGCTATCCAGAAGAATCCTTCCTGCGCAGGAACTCCATTGACTCCCAGGTATTTCCAGGCAACCCAAAGCCAGCACAGCTAGGTCCAGGGTCTTCCAAGGGGAGTCCAGACACCAGGTGGAGGGCGATCCAGCACCTGCCCACCCCCAGCCACACGGGGGCTCCCAGCCTTCTCTCCCCTGCAGGTTCCTGCTGAGGCCGGCTGTGACTTATTACCCAGCCCAGTAGGAGCTGAATTCCATTCAGATACAATTAAACTGAGATCTTGTTGACTTTTCTATACTTAAATTCTGTGTGCATCTCTGTGTCTGCTTCAAATGGAAATCACAACAAAATAAAGCAAACAATATACCCCCCTTTCCAAAGACGTATTTTGGGGAGATGTTAACCTGACTTCTAAAATATCCTACGTCTTACCCACCCATAGAGGACTACTAATCAAAAGCCTGGCGGTTCGAACCCACCCAGCTATAAGTACTGTGGGAGAAAGGCCTGGCGGTAAAGATCGCAGCCAGGCACAAACTGGAACTCAGTTCTGCTCTGTGATACATGGGGTTGCCGTGACAATCGACTCCATGGCAACAGGTTTGGGGTTATTTTTTCTTTGTTTGTTTTCCCCACCCCTTACTTGTAATGTGCACCTTTTGGTCTATAAAGTGCACGTGTAATACCCAGCTTCCAGACTTATTGGTTTAACCAGTCACAGCCAACAGCCTAGACTGGGTGTTAACTGGTTGGGAGCTAGGTGAAGTTTTTTTTTTTTTTTTTAATCCTTCCTTATTTGAACTCTCTCTTCCCCAATGCCTGCAGAAGATCTCTTGATTTCCCAAGAAAAGGTGTCAGGCCAGAACTTGGCAGAGATTTGGAAGCAAGAGTGGAAAAGTATAACCCTCTGGAATGAGTATCTTAGCAAATGCTGTGAGGCTTAAGGGAAAGCTGTAAGCTTCACACATCTGGATGCTCTGAGGTTTAGTCCAAGAGTAATAACCGTAAAACAACAGAAGGGAAAAGCAGGCCTCAGCCTGTGTTCTGGGATTCCCCTCTGCCTCCTGTCCAGGCAAGCCTCCCACCCTGTGGTGGGAACCTTTGTCCCACTACTCCTGGCCCTGTGTGTGTGTGTGTGTGTGTGTGTGTGTGTGTTTCTTCTGGCCACTTACATCACACAAAGACTTCTGTGTATTCCATTGCACAATACCCTCAAAGCGCCCATCCTCTTTCTCACTCCCCCAAAAGATGAGGGCGGGGTATAGACTTGTATCTACTCTCAACTAACGAGGAATAAAGGAGCCTTGGTAGGGCAGTAGTTAAGCACTCAGCAGCTACCAAGAGGTTCAGCAGTTGGACCCCACCGACCACCCTTGGGAGAACGAGGTGGGAGTCTGCTTCCCTGAAGATTACAGCCTTGGAAACACCGTGGGGCAGTGAGTTCTACTCTGTCCTATCGGGTTGCTATGAGTCGGAATCGACTTGATGGCAGTGAGTGTGGTTTTGATTTAATGGGGAATATTCTTACAGTCCCAAAGTATGACGTTCTGAATTCTTCTTATCCCCAAACCATTTTATAATCACAGAGGTTCCTGGGGCTCAGAGGACTATGAACACAGCTTAAACCCCACCTGGTCTCGGCAACGCTCTACATTCCTGATGCCTGGGTGAAGGACAGCAGGTTTGAGATGACTTAGGGCAGCGGTTCTCAAAGTCTGCTCCCCGGACAGACAGCATTAGCATCACTGGGAACTTGTCAGAAATGTACATGCTTGGCTGACCCGAGACCTCCTGAGTCTGAATCTCTGTGCTCTCCCAGCACCCCCCAGATTCTGAAGTTGGCTCTGTTAGAGTCTCATCCTAGGGATGAGGTTCAGGATTCCTGCCTCAGAGCTTTAGCTGCTAGAACTTTCACTGAGGCTGGACCGCAGAAAGGGCTACACACACCAGCCAGCAGTTTGTTTTCTGTTTTGTTGTTTGTTTGTTTCTATCCCAAAGAGAAACAGGGACCCACGAGACCTAGGTCTCCCCCACCCTCCACACACACACAGGCCTGCATCAGTGTGAGGGCCAGCCTCACCCCCAGGATTACAAGTTATTTGCCACACTCATTCTTATTTACTCATATACTCCCTTGTTTAAGGGACCCTATTTTAGTTTCTCTGTCATTTATATGCTAATTGATCTTGTTTATTTCTTCTAGACAATTTTCTTCTATTATGAAGCCTTTCTTAAGTTCTTTATTACTATGCCTCATAATAACTACTAAGACCTGAAAAAATAATATTTTTGTCAAATGAATTCAATCAGTAGCAAACACCTCTTCTTACTCTTAGATTAACGCCACTGGAAAAGTAAAAAAAGACATTCGGAAAATACAACAAGTAGTTTAACTTCACTCCATCCCTCCTATGACTGTACCTTCTTTTTCTAATTTATTCAGTTAGTTACTACAAAGAATAGGGTCATAACTGAGAATGTTATTACAAACTAGACTAGTTATTCTAATACTAATTGTAATTGTAATTAGAGTTGTCAAACGCGTTATAAAAAATACGTCCGATCTGGGAAAACTTTTACCTCAAAAGCAACTCGTATATATTGATTCCACTCACTTCTGTAACACAGTAGATAGGTCCTGCACCCTACATTAGTTTCCCATGAAAGGCCAAGTTGTTCCTCTAATTTGGCCTAAGTCTCCAAATAAATACCTCAGTTGTTCAATAATGTATAATATAATAAAAATGATTTCAACAGGGCATAGTGAAGGACTAGATAGTATCCATCTGAAAGAAAAAAATAAATGAATATCAAAACTGTGAGTTTAAGGGCCCAAAAGCAAATAGGCCCCCATGTAGGAAATAAAGTCCATACTAAAGATGACTTAAGTCCCTACAGAAGAATAATAGTAAAGTGATCAAAGGATGTTCAATTGTAATCCTTGATCAAAAAGAGGGAATAATATGGAGACCCCGAAATCATATGAGGTGATTGGAGAGAGTAAGGAGGGCTAAGATAAGGTGCCTGGAATCCATTTTGCATAGAAAACCTGTAGAACCAGAAAACTAAGCTGCTTAATAGTTATAAAGGATAAGGGAAGTTCTGTCCATTATCTAATATCTAAAAGAATGTTTTCTTTGTAACCAAGTTAAAAATGAAAATTGTCAGGATGTTTCCAAGGAGCCTTTATGTAACCACTACATCTTCATAAATGTATGTCTGGCAAATGTCCTGTAAACCCCCCTCCTGTAAATCCCCTAAAGCCAGCCATTCGGCAGTAACTAATCAATAAAGTACATATCACCAAGTGGTAACTAGTCAACAAAAACTCTTTAAACTAATCATTGTAAAAATCACACTTTACTTTGTCCCACCTTTGATTGAACTCAGTCACTGTAAATCAAAATATTGAAGCCCCTGTTCTTTATTTCAGCCCTATAAAAATATCATTGTAATTGCTGTGCCTCAGACTTCTTGGTTCCATTTTTATGGGCTACAGAGATCCTTAGTTTAAAACATTTAATCAATCTCTTTATTTTAATCCAATTTAAATTATGAGTTTTTCACACTATAACATATCAAACATATCATAGCAATGAATTTCAGTCACTTGGGCATTTTCCATATGTATTTCTGGATAGGAATCTTGAATGCAGAAGATGTAGAATAAGGACAGAAAGCCTGGCAGAGAGCATGACATTCACTATGCACTCCATTAATGTTTATTGAGTAAATACCTGCTAAATAGATTGTCACTGGAAAGTTACTTTCATACTCATCATTCCCCAAGGGTAAGTTTCTCAGTGACATTAGCACTCTTCCAACACCACTATAATAAATAACTTTTTATCACAACAGGAAGTCCTAGTGCATTAAGATCAAGAGTCAGCACATTTTTCTTGCATTGTCTTAGTCATAACAGTGAAGAGTGCTGACCCATTACATAGACACACAATGATAGTAATCACATTTAGTTCTTTAACTTCTTTTTTATCTGAAAAATCTCCAAATGCAAGAGATAGGTTACATACATCCTCCTTGTGTTTCCATTTTTTAGAAGATTTTAGGAGTAGGGACAGGTAGTAAAAGTAAATTATATCATTTAACAATTTTCCATGATTTGACTCCTACTGGAGTCTTCAAATTCTACATGGTCTCTTCGTTGTTGCTGCAATGTCTCATTGAACAATAGCCACCATTTCATGAACACCATGCATGTCAACACACTTCACGTAAATCAGCTCTAATCTTCACATCCACTGTCAACACAGGTTTTAATTATGCCCAATTCACAGATGTGAACATTGATGGTCAAAGAAATTAAATAACTTGTCCACAGTCTCTCAGCAAATAAGTTTCTGTCTGACTCCTCATACCTGTACTTTCTGGCTGGCTTTCTCTGCTGTTTAGATTTTGTCTTTGCCTTTTTGTTCCTGCCATTTCTTTAGTTTGGATGGTCTTTCCTCCTCCTCCTTCAAACTTCTTACAAACTGAATCCTACCTTTGGCACAAGTCCTTCTCTGACTGTTCAGTTCTCCTCTTCCTAGCACACCTTGTTAGTTCTTTTCACTTGTCTGGGAAGAGGAAGAAAGGGATAGATGGATATAGAAAGAAGGAGATGGAGATGGGAAGAGGGAGATGGGGGGAGAAATGGAGATAAAGGGAGAGATGGAGATGGGAGGAGGGAGAGATGGAGATGGGAGGAGGGAGATGGAGATGGGAGGAGGGAGAGATGGAGATGGGAGGAGGGAGATGGAGATAAGAGGAGGGAGATGGAGATGGGAGGAGGGAGAGATGGAGATGGGAGGAGGGAGATGGAGATAAGAGGAGGGAGATGGAGATGGGAGGAGGGAGAGATGGAGATGGGAGGAGGGAGAGATGGAGATGGGAGGAGGGAGATGGAGATGGGAGGAGGGAGCGATGGAGATGGGAGGAGGGAGATGGAGATGGGAGGAGGGAGATGAGATGGAAGGAGGGAGAGATGGAGATGGGAGGAGGGAGAGATGGAGATGGGTGGAGGGAGATGAGATGGAAGGAGGGAGAGATGGAGATGGGAGGAGGGAGAGATGGAGATGGGAGGAGGGAGAGATGGAGATGGGAGGAGGGAGAGATGGAGATGGGAGGAGGGAGATGGAGATGGGAGGAGGGAGATGGAGATGGGAGGAGGGAGAGATGGAGATGGGAGGAGGGAGATGGAGACGGGAGGAGGGAGATGGAGATGGGAGGAGGGAGAGATGGAGATGGGAGGAGGGAGAGATGGAGATGGGAGGAGGGAGAGATGGAGATGGGTGGAGGGAGAGATGGAGATGGGAGGAGGGAGAGATGGAGATGGGAGGAGGGAGAGATGGAGATGGGAGGAGGGAGATGGAGATAAGAGGAGGGAGAGATGGAGATGGGAGGAGGGAGATGGAGATGGGAGGAGGGAGAGATGGAGATGGGAGGAGGGAGAGATGGAGATGGGAGGAGGGAGATGGAGATAAGAGGAGGGAGAGATGGAGATGGGAGGAGGGAGATGAAGATGGGAGGAGGGAGAGATGGAGATGGGAGGAGGGAGAGATGGAGATGGGAGGAGGGAGATGGAGATGGGAGGAGGGAGAGATGGAGATGGGAGGAGGGAGAGATGGAGATGGGAGGAGGGAGAGATGGAGATGGGAGGAGGGAGAGATGGAGATGGGAGGAGGGAGAGATGGAGATGGGAGGAGGGAGATGGAGATGGGAGGAGGGAGATGGAGATAAGAGGAGGGAGAGATGGAGATGGGAGGAGGGAGAGATGGAGATGGGAGGAGGGAGAGATGGAGATGGGAGGAGGGAGAGATGGAGATGGGAGGAGGGAGAGATGGAGATGGGAGGAGGGAGATGGAGATGGGAGGAGGGAGAGATGGAGATGGGAGGAGGGAGAGATGGAGATGGGAGGAGGGAGAGATGGAGATGGGAGGAGGGAGAGATGGAGATGGGAGGAGGGAGAGATGGAGATGGGAGGAGGGAGATGGAGATGGGAGGAGGGAGATGGAGATAAGAGGAGGGAGAGATGGAGATGGGAGGAGGGAGAGATGGAGATGGGAGGAGGGAGAGATGGAGATGGGAGGAGGGAGATGGAGATGGGAGGAGGGAGAGATGGAGATGGGAGGAGGGAGAGATGGAGATGGGAGGAGGGAGATGGAGATGGGAGGAGGGAGAGATGGAGATGGGAGGAGGGAGAGATGGAGATGGGAGGAGGGAGATGGAGATGGGAGGAGGGAGAGATGGAGATGGGAGGAGGGAGAGATGGAGATGGGAGGAGGGAGAGATGGAGATGGGAGGAGGGAGAGATGGAGATGGGAGGAGGGAGAGATGGAGATGGGTGGAGGGAGAGATGGAGATGGGAGGAGGGAGAGATGGAGATGGGAGGAGGGAGAGGAGACGGGGATCAGAGGTAAAGCCATGAGAAAAATTAGGAACAGAGGGAGAGGGATGAAGAGGCAAACTTGAGAAAAAGAAACTCCAATTCTCTTCTCTCTGACTTACAAAATTATGCACACTCCACTAATTCAGGTTTCAAAGACTAGAATCTCAACAGAGAACCCCTGGACCAGAAACTGGGAGAAAAAATATATATGCCTATTGCTCCACTTAGATAGTAAACCACTTGGGGAAAGGAATTGCCTTGAAAATCTTTTCACTTCCTAGACCTGCAAAAGAGGTTAAGAGAACTTTCTGGGGGTGATGGTAATGACCTATATCTTGACCGAGATGGTGTTTACACACAGCAAACAGCATAGTCATCAAATTGTGCACTTAAGATCTGGACATTTTATTGCAGGTAAATTCTACATCAGTACTTTTGATGGAGGGGAAGGAGTGGGGAGGGAGGAAAGAAGGAAGGAAAGACAAGAGAGGGAAGAAGAATAAGAGAAGAGGAAAGGAAAGGAGTAAGAGAAGAAAGAAAAAGAGAAAAGTTCCCTGCATCCTATAAATTCAGGCTCTGCCGGATCAGAGATCAGAGATCTTGGTGCTGCATTAAGCGGTGTTTCCACCAGGAAGCCAAGTAAGGATTTCACTGCACTTGTATCTACAAATACCATCTGGACACTTTGGGCTGCTTTTGCCTTTGGACGAGGAGGCAAGGAAAAGAGTTGCTACTTGATGGGGTCCTTGGGGTAATTGAGCCTGTCAGGAGAAAATGGGGTTGCTGCTACAAAGTGGGGCTGGGAGGAGGGGATCTAGGATGCAGGGATTCAGCGGGCCTCTCTTGGTGCTTTTCTGCTCAGTGCTAATGGCAAACAAGAAATTGCAGCCAGTCTGGCCTCCAGAGAAAACGAGAGGAAAGGATGAGGCTCCTCTGTATGGACTCGAACCAGTCAAGGGACTCCCTAAAACAGCATCAGAAACTTCTCTTTAAAAGACTACACAATAAATACATATAATAAAGTCACTCTTGCCATTCTTATTACTGGGTAAGAGGGACAAGGAAAGATCTTGAAGGAATCCAGATGATGCCTCAGAAGAAATCAACCCTCAGATGTCACTCTAGTTGAGAGTAAACACAATTAAAACTGCAGATGTGAGAGGACTGAGTGAACCCATGATTACCACGACCGGTTAGACTGGACAGCACAGAGCAGAGTTAGGCTAAGCTAGAAAAGGGAAGCAGAAAGAATTGTAGAAACAGTCCTCCATCTCAGCTTTTATTTCTTCTCTAAACTCTTCGTAGGAGAAAAAGAACTTCCAGAGAAGTTGTGAGTGCATGAATACCCTGTGATACGGTCTAGTCCTTGTGGATAGTTTAAAAGAAGGACTCTACCTCAATGAAACTCTCCACTTGTTAGAGGGCACGTGTTCTGCAGATATAGACCAGATGACCATGAGTGGGTATCAGATTAAAGAAGAGGGCACAGCACCGACGTGGAGAAGGTGTGCAGGCACCATGATGAATGTAGGCAAAGTGCTCATTGCCCACTTCCGGAATAGGTCTCTCATCTTAACACTGTGTCCACTGAAAAGGAAGCAGCTTCTGAGCTATAGCTCATCCCTGACAAGAAGCCTTTCCACCAACCCTCAAATGGACATCTCAGCATTCCACCACTGGGCACAGGCCTGGTGATCTGCTTCCAAAAAATCAGCCATTGAAAATCCTATGGAGCACAGCTCTACTCTGACACACACGGGATCACCATGAGTCAGAGTCAACTCAATGGCAACTGGTTTCTCCAATGCCGTTTTAAAGTTTTATCTTTCAAATTGCCATTTTAAATGGCAGTAAGGCATAGACTGCTAATAACTATTAGCATCGGCCAGTGTTTCCAAACTGTATCACACTCTTCACAGGACAGTCCACAACAGAGAGACCGTAACTGTTTATTTCCTAATGGCTGTAGGAGTATCTTCTAGGGCTCTCCTCTCTTTCAGATTTTGTAATTCTGGAATATTCATGTATATTTACCTCCATCGACATATTAAAGGCAAACTTTACAACAGGCTTCCAAGCGAGACAAACCTGAGCAAGCGTCTGTACAGCCAGGCAGGCTCACTGCAAAAAAAATTACCCAGATGGAAACTGTAGGCAACAAAATGCTAACGCCTAAAGTTGCAGTAAAGTGATTCTCTCTTAAGGGTCATTTAATCATTTGATGACGATTTCCTGAGGGCATTTGGTAAAATGTTCAACAGCTAGTCTGCTGAGTGAGATAAAAGCCTGGGTTTGAGCAACAGAAGTGCATTATAAAGTCACTTGAAATGAAAATGCAGAGAAATTATTGGAAAGAGAGAAGGAGGAGAGAAGAAAGGGAAAGAAGGGAAGAAGGAAGGAAGGAAGGAAGGAAGAGACTGTACAGCTGGCAAAGTAGAAGCCATAAAGGTAAACCACAGAGTGTTTCTTACTTTAAAACTATCCTAATGAAGGCATAATAAATAATTGATATGGCCACACTAAATAGTTATGGCCTCCTTAAACCCAGAACTTGTTATCAATATAAGATACTGCCTACAAGATAGGCTCCAGAAGGCTAATGTGACATTTTCATGATAGTTTCTGATTTTTTTTTAAAGGAACCTGATAAACTAGATAACAAAAGTTTGATTTCCCTAAGGCCATCTCTCAATGTTTGTTTACAGCATCCAAAAAAATACACGTATAAATTATTTATCCATCCTGGAATTGACATGGCTGATACCCTGATGTGGACTCTCAGCCTCCAGAACTGTGAGACAATAAGTTTCTGCTTTTATAAGCCACTCACTTTGTGGTCTTTAGTTACAGCAGCCCGAAGATACTAAGACAAATAGGTAGACTGTGCAGATGGACTTCAAGGTGGCCCTCATGACCCCCACCTCCTGATGTTCATGAACTTGGGTGGTCTCCTCCTCTTGAGAGTGATCTGGACCTGTGACTGGTGTCTAATCCATAGACTATTGCAAAGGTGATGGCTGTCACTCCCATGATTGAGTTAAGTTATGTAAAATAATGTTAAGTTGTGTAAGTTATATAAGACTCCATTTCACTAAAAATCTGTCTCTGCTTTGCTGGCTTTGAAGAATTGTGAGACCCTAAACAGAGGACCAGGTAAGCCATGCCCACTTTCAAACCCACAGAAACTGGAGATAATAAATATGTGTTGTTTTAAACTGCTAAATTTGTAATAATTTTTTATGCAACATAGAAAACTAATACATAGACTTAAGCATTACACACCTTGACAGGGTCCTTTCCAACGCCTTCCCCATCTTATTGATAAGGAACGTGACACCAGGTGGGCTGTGGCACTGGCCCAAGGATACCCAGAGGAGTTGTCACCCCGGGATGTCCTTCACTGCTCTTCTCACTTGAACCTTCTTCCCTGGATCTTAAATCTTGCTATTTCTTTCTTATGAAACTCTCTCATTTTGCTAAAGTGCTTTTCCAAATAAGGGGAAAGATGAGATATAATTTCTGAATCCTTGCTGTAGAAAATTATCTGAATTCTTCCCTCACAGTTGATTGAAATTTGATTGGGAATAGAATTCTAGGTTAACAAATTGTTTTATCTTAAAACATTGAAGACATTGCTTTATTTTCTTCTAGCACACAGTGTAGCTGAGAAGTCTGATGCCAATCTGAATCTCATTCCTTTGAAGAAGACCTTTTTTTGTTTTGTTTTGTTTTTTAACCTCTCTCTGGGGGGTTTTAGAAACTTCTTCTTGGTGTCTTGAAATTTCTTGAGGATGTATTTCCATAGGGGTGTTTTCTCAGTAACTCAACTCAAGAGTTAACCTGCTCTTTCAATCTATTTTTTTTTAATATAATTTTGTTCTCTTAACTTTCTCTGTTCACTCTTCCTGAAAGTTCTATTGCCTTGATCATCTACATCTCTTTTTGCTTCTCTAATATTCTCCTTCTTTTTGCTCTTAGTTTTGGAAGATTATTTGATTTTTCCAGGCCTTCTATTGATTGAAATTTTTCAAAAATCATATTTTTATTTTATTAAAGGTCTTTCACAACATCTTGTACTTGTTGTCTAGATATAATGTCTTCTAAATTCCTTTAAATTTATTAGTTAAAGGGATTTTTAATGTTTTCTTCTGATTCCCTAATTATTTGTTTCTTTCATGGTCAATTTTTCTGTTGCTTATTCTTGATTTTATCTCTTTTATGATTTTTGATTTGTTTGCTTTTTTTTTTTTTTTTTTTAAGTTTTTCATGTGCCAGTTGATTTGAAGTCTGAAGGCTAGGTGGCTTGTACAGGTTTCCTCTGCTGTTGTGTACGTTAGCCTGCTGTTTTCTACCAGTTTCATCGCTGAATGGGAGTTCTCATTGGATACTCTATGCAGAGTGGGGCATGACAGGGCAAATAGGCAGTCAACTTTTGCTTTGGGTGAGCAGAAAAAGACTTGGCATCCCAGTGGACACAAACTCTCAGACTAGAAGATATAGTCTTTCCAAGGTGCTTCAACATCATTTCTTTTAAAAGACAGCCCTCTGTGCTTTGCTGGGGATTGGATCCCAGATGCCTCTGTCCTATCCAACTCTTCCCTCTGCTCCTTGCCACTTCTACTGTCTGGACCCAGGCCTGTCTTGGGGTCTGAAAGGAAGGTTGGGTCTCATCACCTGAGCCTCTCATGGTGGGATACAAGCTTGTGTCTTGCTCTACCTGCCTCCCTGCCATCCATCAACATGATTCCGCCTTGTTACCATCCTCTTTACTATTATCATTTTGTTTCCACTCGTGTTTCTGTATTTTTTACTTCAGTGGTGTCTGAGGAAGGGAAGAGGAAACACGTGTGCTTTGTTCACCATCTTGAGCAAAGCACGCCAATGTCATTCTTGCCACAAAAAGTAGTTGCTGTGATTTCAATTTAAAGGTAGCACAGTATAAAGGAAGTAAACTATTTTACAAGTCATTGAGGAAAATTATTAAAGGAAATGTGATCAATTCAGCATATAAAAGGAAAGGGAGAAAATTTTTAAATAAAGCAAAATAAGCAGAAAACACAAAATAAGATTGCAGCAATAGACTACAGTCATCATAATAACTATAAATGGGATAAAACAATTTTAGGGGCCTCCATCTTGGGCTGAAACCAGAGTTTGGCTACAGAGTTGTTTACTTCAACCTGTTGTACACACCTACTAAGCTATTGTCTCCTTGCTTCAAACCCACCCTTCTGCATTCAGGTACATGTCACTGGGGAGGGACTCTGCAAACCACATTCATGTTCTATCAGTAGAAGGTACGAAAGGGAGACCTGAAGACTGAAAGAGGAAGCAAAAGGCTCTGCATCTTCACTAACCATCTACATCACCCAGGGACTCCTCGTGATATTTAGAGTTCTCTTGTTATCCTTTCTTCTACCTGATCAACAACTTTATTTCTAGTTAACAAGACAGGTATGTAATCTTTTAAATGCCATTTTAGGGACCCAGTATGGGAGATCACAATAATTTTTAGCTTTCTACACTTGGGAGTGGAGAAGGTGAACAGATAGGCCAATCAAGAGATATGAATTTGCAAGCTGGGGCAAGAATGGATCATAAACATTTAAAATGATAAAAAATATTGATATGATGGGTTATATGGCCTGAATAGGATAGAAAGGAAGTCAAGCAAAACTAGGAGTCAGCTGATACACAGAAAGAAACTTCAGGAGTTCCAAGGAAATAAAATTCTGGGAGTAAAGAGGGGGAAGAGCAAAGGAGCAAGGGGATTGCAGCATGTGAGTGGAAGAGTTCAGGGTTGAAGCAGTCCCAGACAATGACAAGGATGAAGATGTGGAATCATTGTTGAGATGGAGGGGAAGATTTTTAAAGACACAGAGACTGTCCTAGTTATCCACTGTTGTATAACAACCCTTCAAAAAAAACTTGGTGCCTTAAAACAACAACAATTTTTATTACATCTCTAAATTTTGTTGTCAGAAATTCAAACAGGATTAAAAAAAAAAATAAACCCAAACCCACTGCCACTGAGTCAATTCCGACTCATAGTGACCTTATAGGACAAAGTAGAACTGTCCCACAGAGTTTCCAAGGAGTGGCTGGTGGATTTGAACTGCTGACCTTTTGGTTAGCAGCCACTCCCAAACAGGATTAGGCTAGGTAATTTTTTTTTTTTTTTAATTGAACTGTAGATGAATGTTAACAGAACAAACTAGCTTCTCATTAAACAGCTAGTATATATATTGCTTTATGGCATTGGTTAACAACCCCACTACTTGTCAGTACTCTCCTTTCTCAACCTCAGGTTCCCTATTACCAGCTTTCCTATCCCCTCCTGCTTGCTAGTCCTTGCCCCTGGGCTGGTGTGCCCCTTTAGTCTCATTTTGTCCTATAGGTCTGTCTTATCTTCGGCTAAAAGGTGAACCTGCAGTGTGACTTCATTACTGGGTTAAAAGGGTGTCTGGGGGTCTACTCTCAGGATTTGTCCAGTCTCTGTCAGGCCAGTAAGTCTGGTCTTTTTTTTTTTTTTTAGTTCGAATTTTGTTCTACATTTTTCTCCTGCTGTGTCCAGGACCCTCTACTGTGATCCCTGTCAGAGCAGTCAGTGGTGGTAGCCAGGCACCATGTAGTAGTACTGGACTCAGTCTGGTTGAGGCCATAGTAGTTGTGGTCTATTAGTCCTTTGGACTAATCTTTCCCTTGTGTCTTTAGTTTTCTTCATTTTCCCTTGCTCCTGAAGGGGTGAGACCAGTGGAGTATCTTAGGTGGCCACTCACAGACTTTTAAGACCCCAGACACTACTCATCAAAGTAGAATGAAGAATATTTTCTTTATAAACTATGTTATACCAATTGAGCTAGATGTTCTCTGAGACCATGGTCCCCATAGCCCTCAGTAGGCTGGGCAATTCTTCTGCTCCAAGTGGCAGTCACTTAGTCATCTTCAGCTGGTCATTGTTCTGGTCTGGGGGCTCGTGACAGCTTCTCTCACATGCCTGGTGCCTTGGTGGGGATTGGGGGTGCTCAACTGGACTCTTTTTCATTCTACATTGTGTGAGAAACTCTCTATATATTCTCTCTAGCAAATTGGTCATACATAGTAATTCAGGAAACCAAGGTAGAACCTTCCAGTCCTCTTAAAGATCAGGCCTGGAACTGGCATAGCATCATTTCTGCCATACTTAGTTGGTCAAAGCAGTCACAGATCAGTCCAGATTCAAGGAGAGGGAAAAGAGATCCCACTTTTCAATGGAGGAATGTCAAAGAAAGTGTTGTTATTGGGTGCAGTTGAGTCATTTTTTAATCATAGCAATGCCATGTAACAGAGTAGAACTGCCCTATAGGGTTTTCTTGGCTATAATCTTTATAGAAGCAGATCACCAGGTCTTTCTCTACAGGGAAAGCTGTAGCAAAAGTTTCCAGATTCCAGTTGCCTGTTCTCAGATTGCAGCAGCTATGGCAGTGTGTTCTTCAAGTCATCATTTACAGTAGTGAGCTCTATAGTCCCACATGCATAATTATTTATTATTATTATAGCATTTCTCACTAGCAGGTCATTTCTGAGATATTCCAAAAAGACCCAGCCTAGGGACTACTCCTCCAGCCCTTCAAACAATTTGGTAAGACTTTAATTCCCTATATTAAATGCCAGTGTGTTACAAATGGTTAATGCAGTGCGCTGCTAATCAAAAAGTTGGCAATTGGGGTCCACCTGGAGGCACCTCAGAAGAAAGCTCTGGTGATATACTTCTGAAAAATCAGCCATTGAAAAATCTATTGAGCATAGTTCTACTGTGACACATGTATGGTTGCCAAAAGTTGGAACCAACTCAACAGGAACTGTTTTTGTTTTAATTAAATGTCTTGTGACTTAAAAATCCTACATTCCCTGAATAACACCTGCTGAAAAGCCACTGGGTAATAGAAGAAATCAAAAATGTAATTAAAAAATTCCTAGAATCAAATGAGAATGAAAATACATCATACCAAAACCTTTGGGACACGGCAAAGGCAGTGCTCACAGGTCAATTTACAGCAATAGATGCACACATCAAAAAAGAAGACACAAAATCAAAACATTAGGTACACAACTCGAACAAATAGAAAGAAAACAGCAAAAGAAGCCCACAGCCACCAGAAGAAAAGAAATAATACAGATCAGAACAGAAATAAATGGAATAGAGAATAGAAAGAACTAACAAAACCAAAAGTTGTTTCTTTGAAAGGATCAACAAAAGCGACAAACCACTGGCCAAACTGACAAAAGAAAAACAGAATAAGAAATAAGATGGGGGACATCACAACAAACCCATCTGAAATAAAAAGGTTCATGATGCAGTACTATGAGAAACTATACTCCGATAAATTTGAAAATCTAGAGGAAGTGGACAAATTTCTAGAAACACACTACCTACCCAAACTAACACAAATTGATGTTGAAAATCTGAACAGACCTATAACAAGAGAAGCAATTGAAAAGGATTCCTATACACCAATAAAGAGAACAATGAAAAGGAAATCAGGAAAACACTACCATTTATAATAGCTGCTAAAAAAATAAAATACTTAGGAATAAATCTAACCAGGGATGTAAAAGAGCTACACAAAGAAAACTACAAAACACTACTACAAGAAATCAAAAAAGATCTACACAAATGGAAAAACATACTATGCTCATGGATAGGTAGACTCAATATTGTGAAAATGTCAATTCTACCCAAAGCAATCTACAAATACAAAGCAATTCTGATCCAAATACCAACAACATTCTTTAAAGAGATGGAAAAACTAATCATTAACTTTATATGGGAAGGGAAGAGGCCCTGGATAAGTAAAGCACCGTTGAAGAAGAAGAATAAAGTAGGAGGACTCTCACTACCTGACCTCAGAATCTACTTTACAGCTACGGTTGTCAAAACAGCCTGGAACTAGCACAACGACAGACACATTGACCAATGGAGCAGAATTGAGAATCCAGATGTAAATCCATCCACCTACAGTCACTTGATCTTCGACAGGGGCCCAAAGTCCATGAAATGGGGAAAAAACAGTCTTTTTAACAAATGTTACTGGCAAAATTGGATGTCCATCTGCAAAAAAAAAAAAAAAGAAACAGGATCCATACCTCACACCATGCACAAAAACTAATTCAAAATGGATCAAAGACCTAAATATAAAATCAAAAACTTTAAAGATCATAGAGAAAAAGATAGGAGCAATGCTAGAGGACTTAATACATGGCATTAATAAGATAGGAACCATAACTAACAACACACAAACTCCAGAAGATAAGGTAGATAACTGAGATCTTCTAAAAATCAAACAATTACGCTCATCAAAAGACTTCACCAAAAGAATAAAAAGAGAAACTACAGATTGGGGAAAAAATTTTGTCTATGACAAAACCAACAGAGGTCTAATCTCTAAAATCTACAGGAAAATCCAACAACTCTACAACAAAAAGACAGATAATCCAGTTGAAAAATGGGCAAAGGAAATGAACAGACACTTCACCAAAGAAGATATTCAAGTAGCTAACAGACACATGAGGAAATGCTCGCGATCACTAGCCATTAGATACATGCAAATCAAAACCACAATGAGATATCATCTCACCCCAGCACTACTGGCATGAATCAAAAAAAAAAAAAAAAACAGAAAATAACAAATATTGGAGAGGTTGTGGGGAGATTGGAACTCTTATGCACTGCTGGTGGGAATGCAAAATGGTACAATCATTTTTGGAAGACAATATGATGCTTCCTTAGAAAGCTAGAAATAGAAATACCATAAGATTCAGCAATCCCACTCTCAGGAATATATCCTAGAAAAATAAGAGCCATCACACAAATGGACATATGCACACCCATGTTCATTGCAGCATTGTTCACAATAGCAAGAAGATGAGGAAACCACCTAGATGCCCATCAATAGATGAATGAATAAACCAACTATGGTACATACACACAATGGGGTACTATGCAACGAGAAAGAGCAATGATGAATCTGCGAAGTATCTCACAACATGGATGAATCTGGAGGACATTATGCTGAGTGAAATAAGTCAATCACAAAAGGACAAATATTGTATGAGACCACTAGTATAAAAACTCATGAAAAGGTTTACACACAAAAAGAAGCAATCTTTGATGATTGCGAGGGAGAGATGGAGTGGGAATGGAAAAACACTAAATAGACAATAGATAAGTGATAACTTTGGTAAAGGATAAGACAGTACACAATACTGGGGAAGCCAGCACAACTTGTCCAAGTCAAGGTCATGGAAGCTCCATAGACACATCCAAATTCCCTGAGGGACTGAATTACTGGGCTGGGAGTTGTGGGGACCATGGTCTCGAAAATATCTAGCTCATTTTGAATAACATAGTTTATAAAGAACATGTTCTACATGCTACTTTGGTGAGTAGTGGCTGGGGTCTTAAAAGCCTGTGAGCAGCCATCTAAGATACTCCAGTGGTCTCACCCCATCAGAAGCAGGGGAGAATCAAGAAACCTAAAGACAAAGGGGAAAGATTAGTCCAAAGGACTAATGGACCACAACTACCACAGCCTCCACCAGACTGAGTCCAGTACAACCAAGTGGTGCCCGGCTACCACCACTGACTGCTCTGACAGGGATCACAATAGAGGGTCCTGGACAGAGCTGGAGGAAAATATAGAACAAAACTCTAACTCACAGAAAACAACCAGATTTACTGACCCGAGACTGGAGAAACCTCTAGAGTATGGCCCCTGGATGCCCTTTTAGCTCAGTAATGAAGTCACTCTTGAAGTTCACCCTTCATTCAAAGATTAGATGGGCCCATAAAACAAAACAAGACTAAAAGGGCACACCAGCCCAGGGGCAAACACTAGAAGGCAGCAGAGGACAGGAAAGCTGGTAACAGTGAACCCAAGGTCCAGAAGAGGGAGTGTTGACATGTCTTGGGGTTGGTAACCAATGTTACACAACAATATGTGTACTAACTGTTTAATGAGAAGTTAGCTTGTTCCATAAACCTACATCTAAAGTACAAGAATAAAAAAGTTGAGAAAAATAACTTACATGTAATCTTCAGAAATATCAAGGTCATAAAAATCAAGAAAAGAGGAATTATTCCAAATTAAAGAGCTATGACTAACTAAATGCCATACATGACCCTGGATTTGATCCTTTCACTCTAAAGCACATTATCTGGAAAATAGGTGAAACTTGGAGCCGAAATTGAAATAGGCTGGTAGATTAGATAGTTGTAATGTATCAATGTTATTTTCCTGATTTTGGAAAATGTCCTTGCTTATAGGAAATACATACTAAAATTTGGTAATGGACATCCGGTCAGCAATTTACTCTCAAATTGTTCAGAAAAATAAAATAGTTTATTTGTATTATTCTTACAACTTCTCTTTATGTTTGGGATTGTTTTAAAAACCTTTGAAAATGAAATTTAAAAAAAACCCTGATCTTCTTTACCCAGTGTAGCAAATGGAATCTACCTATTCTTAACATCTGTCAAAGTCCAGTCAAGAGACAAATCTTAGCAACTATTTTAACAGAAAATTTTCATGTAAAGAAGTGTTAAGTAGAAAGTTATTAACTAGGTAACTAAAATAAAAAAAGAGAGCTCTAAGTGTCATGGATTGAATTGTGTCCCCCAAAAAATATGTATATCAATTTGGCTCGGTCATGATTCCCAGTATTGTATGATTGCGTACCATTTTGTAATCTGATGTGATTGCCTTATGTGTTGTAAACTCTATCACTATGATGTAATAAGATGGATTAGTGGCAGTTATACTGATGAGGTATACAAAATTGGATAGTGTCTTAAGCCAATCTCTTTTTTTAAAAATTTTTTTATTGTACTTAGATGAAGGTTTACAGAATGAATAGTTTCTCATTAAATAGTCAGTACACATATTGTTTTATGACATTGGTTAAGAACCCCACAATGTGTCAACACTCTCCCTTCTCAACCTTGAGAACCTTCTTTTTTTTTTTGGGTGAAAATATACATAGCCAAAGTTACACCATTTAGAAAGTTTCTACATGTACAGTTCAGTGAAATTGATTACATTCTTCCAGCTGTGCTGCTATTCTCACTATCCTTCTCCAAATTATTCCATCACCATTATCTTCAACTCACTGTCCCCTAGGCTTCCCACCAAACCTTTTGAGTTGCTGTTGTTAGTTTGATCTCACACAGATAATTCTTTTTTTTTTTTTTTTTGTACCTTAGATGAAGGTTTGCAGAAGAAATGGTTTCTCATTAAACAGTTAGTACACATATTGCCTTATGACTATGGTTAACTACCCCACGACATATCAACACTGTCCCTTCTCAACCTTGGGTTCCCTATTACCAGCTTTCCTGTCCCCTCCTGCCTTCTAGTCCTTGTCCCTGAACTGTTGTGCCCCTTTAGTCTCGTTTTGTTTCATGGAGCTGTCAAATCTTTGGTAGAAGGGTGAACCTTGGGAGTGACTTCATTACAGAGCTAAAAGGGTGTCTGGGGGCCATACTCTTGGGGTTTCTCCAGTCTCTGTCAGGCCAGTAAGTCTGATCTTTTTTTGTGAATTAGAATTTTCTTTTACATTTTTCTCCAGCTCTGTCCAGGACCCTCTGTTGTGATCCCGGTCAGAGCAGTCAGTGGTGGTAGCCGAGCCCCATCTAGCTGTACCGGACTCAGTCTGGTGGAGGCCATGGTAGCTGTGGTCCATTAGTCCTTTGGACTAATCTTTTCCTTGTATCTTGTTTTCTTCATTCTCCCTTGCTTCTGAAGGGGTGAGACCAGTGGAGTATCTTAGATGGCTGCTCACAGGCTTTTAAGACCCCAGACGCTACTCACCAAGGTAGAATGTAGAACATTGTCTTTATAAAATGTGTTATGCCAATTGAGCTAGATGTTCCCCAAGACCATGGTCCCCACAGCCCTCCGCCCAGCAATGCAGTCCCTCAGGGAGTTTGGAAGTGTCTATGGAGCTTCCATGACCTTTCCTTGTACAAGTTGTGCTAGTTAAGCCAATCTCTTTTAAGATATAAAAGAGAGAAGTGAGCAGAGACACATGGGAACCTCATACCATCAAGAAAGCAATGCAGGAGCAGAGCGCGTCCTTTGGACCTGAAGTTCCTGTGCAGAGAAGCTCCCAGACCGAGGGAAGACTGATGACAAGGCCCTTCCTCTAGAGTCAACGGAGGTTGCCCTAGAGCTGACGCCCTGAGTTTGGACTTGCAGCCTATGGGACTGTGAGAGGACAAACTTCTCTTTGTTAAAGCCATCCACTTGTGGTATTTCTGTTAGAGAAGTACTAGATGACTAAGACACTAAGGTACCAAAAAGGTTTCAACTTTAGTTGAAGCTACCACCACTAGGGCCAGGAGAATATAAGAAAAAGGTGGGCGTTAAGAAAGGTCCCCATGGGCTTGAGCCTCAGACCTCTGAGGAATCTGAGCTCAGGAAGGAAAGCCAGGGATATTAGCATACAGAGAGTAAGTATTTCAGTTATCTATTGCTGCATAACAAATTACCCCAAAACTTAGTGGCTTAAAAAACTTTTATGCTCATGGATTCTGTGCACTTCAGAAAGAACACAGTTAAGAAGGCTTTCTTAGTGCTATCTGGAGACTTGACTGGCAGAGCCAGAAAGCTGGGGGCAACTCCATGGCTGGGGTCAGAAATCACGCAGAGATAAAATCACTGACATGTCTCACAGTTGATGTTGGCAATCAGCTGTCAGCCAGAATAACTGCACATGGCTTCTCCATGTGACCTGGGCTTCCTCACAGCATGGCCACCTGTCCACCTTGGACTTCCTACATGGCAGCTCAGAGCTCCCAGAGAACCAGGTGGAAATTGTATCAGCTTTTATGATCTAACCTCAGAAGTCACAGAGATTCATTTCTGTCATAGTCACTAGCCTGGATACAAGAAGAGGGAATGGAGACCCCATCCCTCAGTGGGGGAGTGTCATGGTTACATTGTAAGAAGAGCATATGGGATAGGAGATAATGTGGCAGTCATCTGTGGAAAATACAACCTGGCCCAGTAAGTAAACTTACCAAACACATCATGGAAAAGACACACTGCAGATCACAAACTGTTGTAACAAGAGGTGAAAACCAAAACATGAACACGTAATAGATATAAAATTACAAAATTAGGAACCAGACACAAATCCAGATTTTCAAAAGAGGTGTTTCAGAACCAGTTTTGCAATTCTTGAGTCCTGCTCCATCAACGAGGAAAGAGCATTGGAAAAAAAGAGAATTTTATGGCTAGAACTTTAGAGAGAGCTTTGCAGTGTTTGAGTCCTAATGCCCCCTTCCTGGGGAAGGGGTTGGCCTTACCCCTTTACTTCAGTAAGGTGGGATGTGAGTTTGAGACACTTGGGAAACAACAGTGGATTGGAGTTTGACCCCTGCCCAGGAAAATCAGGATGGTGGGAGAGACGGGCTGTGTAGTTGCTTTGGTGGTGATAGAAAGGCAAGTTCCCACCCCGGCTAGGAAGAAATACCCTACCCTCAGCCAGGGATGGTGGCAGGGGCATCAAGAGCACAAGATTCCCCCAGCACAGAGGGGAATCCAAAATTAGAATATTGGCTGAGGCCATAGTCTGAACCTGAAACCAAATCCATTGCCGTGGAGTCAATTCCGACTCATAGCAACCCTAAAGGACAGAGGAGAACTGCCCTATAGTGTTTCCAAGGAGCACCTGGTGGATTTGAACTGCTGATGTTTTGGTTAGCGGCCGAACTCTTAACCACTGTGCTACCAGGGCCATAGTCAGTCCTGACAAAAAGAACCTTTTTGGAAGGAGTCATGGACTTCCAAGACTCAGAAGCTGTGGGAGGTGAACCAGTGCTCAGCAGACTGTTATCTTTGGAGATGTCAAAAAGGGGAGCCTCTGAAGCTCCTCAGTGGTTTCCCACAAGAGAAAGAACCAGAGGCTAAGCAACTCACCCAAAGACACAAGAAGTTAAACACCTGCCAGGCCTGGAGAGTGCAAAACCAGGTTAAGACCCACCAAGTCAAGTAATATTTTTCTCACCCCTTCCTGTCCTCTCTGCCTATATTGCCAGCCTGCAGAAGGCAACAAGAGTGAATGGCATGGTCTCAGGGAACATCTAGCTCAATTGGCATAACACAGCTTATAAAGAAAATGTTCTACTTTCTACCTTGGTGGGTAGCTTCTGGGGTCTTAAAAGCCTGTGAACAGCCATCTAAGATACTCCACTGGTCTCACCCCTTCGGGAGCAAGGGAGAATGAAGAAAACAAGATACAAGGGAGAGATTAGTCCAAAGGACTAATGGGTCACAACTACCATGGCCTCCACCAGACTGAGTTCAGTACAACTAGATGGTGCCCAGCTACCACCACTGACTGTTCTGACAGGGATCACAACAGAGGGTTCCGGACAGAGCTGGAGAAAAATGTAGAACAAAAGTCTAACTCACAAAAAAAGATCAGACTTACTGGCCTGACAGAGACTGGAGAAACCCCAAGAGTATGGCCCCCAGACACCCTTTTAGCTCAGAAATGAAGTCACTCCCAAGGTTCACCGTTCAGCCAAAGATTAGACAGCCCCATAAAACAAAACGAGACTAAAGGGGCACAACAGTCCAGGGACAAGGACTAGAAGGCAGGAGGGGACAGGAAAGCTGGTAATAGGGAACTCAGGGTTGAGAAGGGACAGTGTTGACGTGTCATGGGGTTGTTAACCATTGTCATAAAACAATATTTATACTGTTTAATGAGAAACTGTTTGTTCTGTAAGCCTTCATCTAAAGTACAATAAAAGAAGGTTAAAAAAAATAAAAATAAAGAGTGAATGGCAAGGGGTATGGGTTGAGGGAGAAAGAGAGAAAGATGATACCCTCCCCACTATCCCCTCCAGCCCTCCTCCCAGTGCGGCAGCTGGGGGAGGCAAAAGAGCTAACATTACCTAGAGGTCTGGATTATATCATCGTCTGGAAATGGACATTTTGATTTCCAAGTTGAGGCAAGGGTGGGCAGGAAATTCATGGGACCATCCCACATGTTGCAGGGCCGATTACCTCATGTGCAGCCACCGCCCCTCTGTCAGTGGAAGCTTGCGTGTTGCTCTGATGCTGAACAGGTTTCAGCAGAGCTTCCAGTCTAAGAGGGACTGGGAAGAAAAGCCTAGCAATCTATTTCCACAAATTGGCCAGTGAAAACCCTGTGGATCAAAACAATCTGATCTACAACTGACCACAGGAATGGCGGGGAACTTGGCAGCATTTTGTCCCATTGTTCATGGGGTCTCCATGAGGCAGGCGGAAGCTGACTCAATAGCATCTAACAGGAACAAGGAACTCACAGAGGGGTGATGGAAAATAAAAGTCAGGCTGGCTCATGCTTGTAATAGGCACAGCCTCAGGGATTTCCACATGTGGGTCATCTGGTAAGCAGCCTAGAGGGGCACAGAAAGCTCCAATAGCTAACTGTGTAGGTGCCCTACTGAGAAAAAAGCCAAAGGACCCTTTCTGGGAAGAAAAAGTAAGCAGAGAAGAAGTGATATCAATTAAGGAGGAGAGGTTAACCAGGTCTAAGCTTCTCAGACTTGAGCAAGCTTCAGGTTCTGAGAAGCTCAGCGGGTCTCTGAAGGTTCACAAAATGGCATGGAGACCCTCAGTTTCCACCACCCAAGCACCAAAATAGGATTAGCTGAAGTGATGACTGACTGCTTGTTAAAACCCAGATCTCTGCAGCCTTCCCTACTCCCAGAGTTTCTGACTCAGCAGGTCTGAGGTGGACTGAAAAATTTGCATTCTAACAAGTCGTCACTCTGAGGACTCAGGTGCACCTGACTCAAACCATGATATTTTCAATTGCCCCATATGCATGCGAAAGCTGGGCAATGAATAAGGAAGACTGAAGAATTGATGCCTTTGAATCAGGGTGTTGGCAAAGAATATTGAACATGCCATTGACTGCCAGAAGAACAAAGAGATCTGTCTTGGAAGAAGTACAGCCAGAATGCTCCTTAGAAATGAGGATGGTGAGACTTCATCTTGCGTACTTTGGACATGTCAGAGAAGGACATCATGCTTGGTTGAGAGTCAACGAAAGAGAGGAAGACCTTCAACTGGATGGATTGACACAGTGGCTGCAACGATGGGCTCAAGCATGGCAACGATTGTAAGGATGGCGCAGAACCGGGCAGTGTTTCATTCTGTTGTGCATGGGGTCGCTATGAGTTGGAACAGACTCCACAACACCTAACAACAAAAGCAACAAATTCCCAGATGATGCTGACGCTGTTGGACTATGGAGCACACTTTGAGAACTGCTAGAATGAAAGAACAGATTATGGTGTAGCTTAGTGACCAGGTGCCCATCTCGTGCCTAGGTATCTAATTTTATACTTTAAACATTGCCCTAATTTGTAGTGTACATTGTTGTAAGTGGAAATTAGAGATTAATTAAAATATTACAGAAAAAAATACAAACAAATATAGCACGTGCGATAGAACAATCGTAGCCCCACAAGCCCATTAACCCACATCAGTGCTCCTCGGTAATGGCACACAGGGGGCAGGACTAGGGCTCTGAGAAGCTTGGCAGGCCTGGGAAGGAGCAGATGCCAGCACGGAGCTCATTGGCATCCTCCATCTGGGTGCAGAGCCAAGCCAGTATTAGCTGAAGTAATGACTGCCTGCTGAAGTGAGAATTCTTTCATTTGGTAAATCAATAATTACAAGCACACCAGGGAAATTAAGCAGAGAAAATTGCATCACTTCTGTGTGGCTGCTGGAATCATACATGCCTACAAATAACAAATCAGGAATCCCCCCAGTGGTCATCAATAAGCCACACACACAGCGTGTTTGCAAAGGGATGCTAAAATGCAAAGCATTCACTCTTCATCAGCTGTAACCTACAAGTGAGCTGGTAATAAGATGCGACAGTTATGAGAGCTACGGGAATCAATGCTTACAGCTTTTAGTAGTGTGTGTGTGTGTGTGTGTGTGTGTGCACACGTGGGCATGCGTGTGTGTGTTTGTGTGTGTGCATGCGTGTGTGTGTTTGTGCATGTGTGTGTCTGTGTCTGTGTGTGTGTGTGTGTGGTGGTCACCAGGGAAGGCACTGTCTTTTTCTCCAGTGTGACTGAATAGACAAAAAATGCAAGGAAAGACTTTGGAGATCTAAACACCAACTTTTTTTTTCACAATATTTGTGAAATGAAGATATTCTGGATGGAAACAAAAAGATAGGATCTGTGAAAATTTGGACTGAAATATTTACACGTTTTAACACAAAAGGAATAGAATTCATACTAACCTCTAGTTTCAGAATCGCTCTGAGCTTACCAGATACTCAGCACCTGTGATAAACACTAACTTTGAGGCCCAGCTCTTTCAAGGGGAGAGGAAGGCACCAGCCCACAGACCCCATCTATTCCCTTTTCTCATATTCATGCTTGTCTTTCACAAACTCTGAGCCTTTCAGACTCCAGCCATCTTCACCTATCCAGATCCTTGCACCCTAACAATCCATTTTGAGGTCTCTTCCATTTTAGAACATTTCAAGTACCAAGAAATAGTCTTTCTAATTGTTATATCTTCATGCCAAAAGTTGTGTATTTTTAAACCACCATATCCTAATGTTATTCCCAATGTTAATATCCTCATTTAACAACACAAAAAAAAGACAAAACTTTAAGAGGTGAGTGACGTTCATAGGTTGACACAGTAGTGAGTGGTGGGACTGAGGTAGATTCCTGTGACTTCAGTCCACCTTTGCTCTTCTGTCCACGTTGCCTGTCCCTGGGCAGACCCATCTCTCCTTCCCGTGTGCCCATGCAGATGAATCTGTTCTCTCACACCTTCTTTAGGTTCACTGATGGCATGGAAATTTGGCTAGTGTTTCTCCGGCCACATTCCCACAAGCTTCTAAAGTGCTGTGCACTTGTGTGCTCAACCTTTTGAAGCATGTTGGGTCCTGACAGTGGAAATCACACACACAGTATTGTTGGGAGTGGAGGGAGGTAGATGACTATAATATGGTATTTTACAAATGCTGTCTTCGCCCAGTTTTGAGGCTATCACTAAAGGCTGATCAGTTCTTCCTCTTGATCAACTGATGAAGTCCACACTCCTGTCACTTTGGAGACCAGGAGTGGTGCAGTTGTTAACACACTTGGCTGCTAATCGAAAGGTTGGAGGTTTGAATTCGCCCAGAGGTGCCTCGGAAGAAGGGCCTGGTGATCTTCTTCTGAAAAATCAGCACTGAAAAGAGAACCCTATGGAGCAGTTCTACTGTGACACACATGGCATTGGCATAACTTGGAATCAACTCCATGGCAAGGGGTTTTTTGGTTTCCAGCCACTTCCCTACCAGCTTTCACACTTCAGGGCCACTATGCACCCACCCTAATCACTCCTGGACCAAGTACCCAACACCTAGTGACAGCCTCTATGTCCCAGAGCCTGCAGAATTATTCAAAACACCCAATTCCCAGGAAGCCCATAAAATACAGCTAACCCCATCCTGCTGGCCATACATAAGTATTCTACAATTCCAGCTTTTTGTCACCCTGTCTGTGGGCACAACCCTGTGTGGACCTGCCTAATAGCCTTCTGTTCTTTGGAGTTGTCAGCAGCTAAGGGTTTTGCCTTTCTTTTATCTGAGTGTCTGTGCTGTGTCCCACCATTCACAAGAACCTATAATCATACTTAATATCATATGATTATAAAACAAGAACTAAAGAGTGTAGGAGAAGAGATGGGAATGAGGCCATGGAAGGCTCAGAGTGTCTGCCTGGAGTTCTTTCTATCAAATACTCTCTCTCTCCTTCACTTGGCCATCTGATGAACTTTAAGCCACCATACTGGCAAAACCAGACCAAAGGACAGGCCAGCCAGGTATGTGGCCAGGGTTCCACCCTATACAATATGCAAAAGCGTCACTGGGGATCTAGGACATCTCTGGAAGAGTAAGATGAAGAAAAATACATTTCCCAGAACTTCTCCTAGTGATGTGGTTGGAAGGAAAATATCAGGAAGCCTTCTGGGGCAGGGAATGAGACCCCAAAGGGCAGAGCTTGGGAGCAATAACTGCTAATTAAATTGCCTTCAAAGACATTTTCTTTGAGTTGGTTATGTAAATTTGGGGACAGAAATTAACTACTCTGGTGAGCAGAGATTCATGAGGCAGAGATGTCACCAAGAACCTTTTTGACACTGTCCCAAATACAGGTTGAACGGATATTTAAAGACTCCCAGTTGGAGGGCACCAAATTTGTTCTTGCCTTGTCTCTCGCAAAGTTCAAGTCTGGTCATAAATGCAAACATACAGGTCAGTCTCAAAGGAGGAAGACAGCATACCTGCTGGCCCCACTGCGTCAGCAGAAGAGAGGCAGCATCGGAGAGGCAGCAGCCACAGAGTCTTGGAATCTTCCCCAAACAGGCCCACTTACCATGTAATGCCTGCAGGTTTAACCCAGTCAATTATGTACCCCTCTCTGCCTCCACCCCTACCATGCACAAACACCTCTTTGATTTTCTCTTCAACAATTTAAGGCTATCTCTTCTTAAAAAAGGGTTCCCATTCTACTGATCCTCCCAAATTCTAAGACTCCTAAAATCTATCCAGATTAACCCGACCTCCCACTGACCCCTCTCCTGGTATTCTCAAAATTCATCAACTAGTTGTTCTAATTTTCCTCCCTCTGCAAGCTGATTTTCTTCCTTTCCTTCACAGCTCACCTCCAATCCTCTTGGATTTATCCCCAAGATATATCCTAAATATGGCTGCCTCTTCTCTTTCACCATACAGTTCCACCAATGCAGAAGCAACACACCATTTCAGAGGAATGAGCTGCTTGGATTCCACTGGAGCCACATTTACCAAATGCTAGTTCCCAGGAGAAACATGTAAGGCCTCTCCAGACTCCAGGAAGCAAAGGTTAGCAGCCCCACAACTCACACCTCAGGTCTTTCTTTCATTCCTGCCTTGTCTACAGAGTCCAATTGCCTTTTTTTTAAAGCTTTTTGTGCTTACAAAGATGGCTGCGCTCCCTGCTGTGTAGGCATTGTGGGAAAGGCCAGAATGTTTGAAAAGAAGGGGGGCACGCTGAGCTAGTGTGTTTGAGCCAGCTGCCACAGGGAGCAATCTTCCGAAGGGCTTGAATGTTGGCACTTCAATAGAGCGGAAGGTTCAATGAGGAACAAAGAGAAAAGAGATATGGTACAAGCTAAACAGAGTGCAATATTTTGAGCCTAAATCAGCCCAGCAAAAGTCGGAAACCATTGTCTTTGGAGTCCCCCTCAACTTCATGAAATGAACAATGGGTGATCACAAAGCAAAGGACGAAGGAAGAAAAAGGGAAAAAAAAAAAAAAAAAACGAGCACGTACATTTCATTGTACAAGGTACTTAATATATATTTTGACCTTTAATTATCACAAAAAAAACCCACTTCTGTGATAAAGGTATTATTAAAATAATTTTACAAATGAGGAAACTAAAGCTCAAAGAGATTAAATAACGTACTCGAGGTGCTACAATTAGTCGTTGATGGAGACAGGGTTTGAAGGCAGGTTGTTCTGGCTTCAGAAGGGCATTGGTTCTAGAATTCTAATTAATCCAGCCAAGAAATATTATGCTTCAACCTTGAGCCCCGAACTGCCACACATATGGGACAGGGAAGACATGTTATATATTCCCACATGGAGCTTATGATTTAGTTAAGACCAACAAACATGAATGCATCAGCCAGAACTACAAGTTGGTGTGTAATTAAGGACTTTTAGAATTCAGGAAAGAGGAGCATCAGTGAAAACTGGTGTACCCTTGGGTTCTAGGTGAAAGTCAAAGTGAGTTAACGTCTCTACCTACAAAGTGAAAGGGAAGAGTGTCCAGTTCCAGATAAGATGGAGTAAGCACATTCCACCCTATTTTTTTCTGCTAATTACAACCAAACATAAAGCAACTATTACAAGACTCTGAAAGGACCTAGTGGAGAGTTTCTTGGAATATTTTTGCTTCTTATATTTCCTGGCCTGGGTCCTACGTCAGTCTGCCACCCACAGTAACCAATGGGCACAAACCAAAATATATAAATAAATAAAACCCCCAAGGGTCATGGTTTCATCAGCCTCTCCAGTCAATTGGCCTAATATTGTTTTTAGAATTTCTACTGTACCTCCTAGTTCAGTAATACCTGGGGTCTTAAAAGCTGTGAGCAGCTACCCAAAATGCAACAATTGGTCTCCAGTCGCCTGAAGCAACAGAGGAAGGAGACCTAGGAATCGGAGAAGGAAATGGACCACAGGTCTAATTGCCTCCGTGAACTACTACCTCCTTTGCCATGAAACCAGAAGAAATGGATGGTGCCCGGCTATCATTACTGAATGTTTTAATCAAGGACCCAATAGGTGGATCTTGATCAAAAGAAGGAAAAAATGTGGAACAGAACTTCAAATTCTTATTGGAAACCAGACTTATTGGATACACCGAAACTGAAGGAATTTCCCAATCTATTGCCTAGAAACAACTTTTAAGCCTTGAACGGAAACTATCCCATGAAGTCATCTTTAAACTAAACAACCATTTAGCTCATTTAATAAAGCATGTTCTCCTTGAGTATTGTCCTCTTTTAAAGAATTATCTTCAAAAGAATTCTGTTTTAAAGAATTAAAAGGGCAACAGTAACTCTGAAACACAGATGAGAACTTTAAGGGGCAGAGAATCAAACTTATCAGTGATGAAACAACATGGGCAAAGACAGGGAAAAAGGTGACACAAGTAAAGCAAGTAACCGTTGTCTGTGAACTGTACATGTAAAAATTGTTGAATGCATGTATGTTTTGTTGTGTATATTTTCATCAAAAATAAAAATGATTAAATAAAAAATAAAATCCCCAAGGAAAACCCTCTACCTCTAGTCAAACACTAGAAAGAGGGTAGCGCTGCAGAATGATGTCTTTCACACTATATCCACTCTACTCCAGGCAAAACTCCACCAAAGAAGTCTCTCCCCTCTGTCTCAGGCTTATAGAGAATGGGGCTGAAATGTTGTCAACTACCTCCACCCTATAGAGACTGTGGGATGGAATATTGTCAATCATCTCTGACCCTCATTAAGAAAACATCAGCAAAGGGATGGTGCACCTCCTTGCCATTTGATGCAGCTACCACAGAGACTGTGGAGAGGAACTATGTACACCATCCCCTCCCTTCACTAAGGAAGCACAAGCAGAGGGGCTGCTCTTCAACTGTATGTCTATTATAATGGCTAAAACAAAATACTAACAACACCAAGTGCTAGCAAGGATGCAGGGCAACTAGATCTCTCATTCATTGCTGGTAGGAAAGCAAAACAGTACAGCCACTTTGGAAAACGGTTTAGTAGTTCTTTATATGATCCAGCTGTCCTACTCTTGAGTGTTTACTGTAAAAAAATGAAAAGTTATGTTCAGACAAAACCTTTCATGTAAATGTTCATAAGAGCTTTATTTGTTATAACCAAAAATTGAAACAATCTAAGTATCCTTCAGTGGGTGAATGGATAAACAAACTGTGGTACATCTACAATAGAACACTACTCAGCAATAAACAGGAATAAGTTATTGATACATGCAACAACTTGGATGGATCTCAAAAAGTCTTATTGAGTGGGGAAAAAAAGCCAGTTGAAAAGGTTACATACAGTGTAGTCCCATTTATGTAACAGTCTCAAATGACAAAATCATAGTTCTGTAAAACAAACAACAGTCACCAGGGGCTAGGGTTGGTGAGAGGGTATGTCTATAAAGTGGTAGTATGTGGGAGTTTCTTTGGGGTTATGGAAGAGTTTTGTATCCTGATTGAGGTGGTGGCTTTACAAATCTACAAATGTGATAAAATTTCATAGAATTATACACATAAAGATAATAATAATAAACGAGTACATGTAAAAAACTATGAAATCCAAATAAGATCTACAGTTTAGTTAATAGTATTCTACCAGTGTCATGTTCCTATTTGTGGCCCTTGATGGTTGTTCCATGATTATGTAGGATGTTAGTACTGGGGAAAACTAGGTGAAGAGTACACAAAAACTCTTGTAGGATTTTTACAACCTCTTGTGAATCTAAAATTATTTCAAAATAAGTTAAAAAAAAGTCAAAGGAAGGCTTACTAGATGAGGTGAGTGACAAGAACAAAGCCATTATTTGTCATCAAATAATCTGTGAAGTTCCAGACATCATTCTAGATAGTGGAGATACAGCAGCTCAGTGAGCTCGCATTCTGTGGACAGAACAGACAAATAAATAAAGAATGGATATACTTTTATCATGATCACTGACACAAAGGAATAAGCAGGAAATGCTGTTAATGTGACAGAAGGAGCTGGGAGATGCGGAAGCACTACCTTAGCTACTAGGGCTCCAGGGAAGCCCTCCGAGAGGTGATTTGAGGTGAGAATGAGGCAGCCGTTTGAAGAGCTAAGGGAAGAGCAACAGGACCAAGGAAAGACAAAAGGGTCAGAGATGGGAAGGGCTTTGCATGTTTGAGGAAGAGAAAAGGCCGATGCGAGTGCAGCCTGATGAGGAAGGACACTAGGTCCCTGAGATAAAGTCAGAGGATCAGCGCCAGATGAAGGGCTGGCTCCAGGGGCACTAAGCTTAATGGGGTGCCAAATTCCATGTGTCAAAAAATTAATTTGACTAAAATATTATCAAAACAAAATAAACATCAAGTTCAAAGGGAAATGGAATAGGAATAAACCTGAAGGTCGGTACTTAGATCCAAGAAATTAATAGCACAGTACAAAATTGAATATGTCAAGAAAGACTGGGAGGTGGGGCTTAGTTAACAGTATACTCAAAGTCAATGACTTCTCAATAAAGCCAATGTGGTCATAAGTATATTAGTAAAGTTACCATACCTGCCTAGAATAAAGATGATCATAGTTCCTCCAAAAATGAGCTTTTCAGCTCTCACTCCCTGGGATAACCCTGCCCGTAGGGTTCCATGAATCCAAGAGCTGCTCTTCCAAGGAGATGAATGTGATGTCCAAACCCATGTACCAAACTGAGTGAAGAGGAAAGCCCAGATCTAAGAGAGGGCCAAAGGGGAGTGACAGGATTTGATTTGCATTTTGAAAAGATAATTCTTTTAAGGAGAATGGATTAGAGAATGAATGGAATGAAGTCAGGGAAATCCATCAGGAGGCGCTTGTGGTTAGGCAGGTGAGAGGAGAGGATGACTTGGAGCACGGTGGTGGTATCAGTGGTGGGGAGAAGTAAATGGATTCAAGTTTTATTTTGGACAAAAAACCTAAGGACTAGGTGATGAGTTTTATGTGGATGGAGTGGGGATTGAGGGTCCTAGAGAGTTCACATCCAAGCTTTGGTGTTTAAGATGGAAATACAGAGAATAGTGGTATGGGGATGGGAATGATCAAGGGAGAGATGGAGGATTCCAGAAAGAGAGTAATATACAAGGGCCAGAGTCCTTGGGAAGGGGAGAGGAAATGGAAGCCAGACTCGGGTGAAGGAATTGGCCACAGACAAGCATGGAGAAGGGAGACAGCAGAGATTCAGGCAGGGCAAGGATTTGACAGTTGGAAGGTGAAGGAGTTTCACTCCAAGTACATCCATTTCTCAATGAAAGGTAAAGTCATCAGACTTAAGGGGGAGATGAGCTAGAAGGAGTTTTAGGTTACAAAAAATATATAAAATAAAATGCTCTCAGAGTTTGAGAAAGCGAACTCACAAGAGAACACTGGTAATATGCAGAGCAGCGATGAGTACAGATATGGAGAAGGAAGATTATTGGCCTCAAGAGTTACGACCTCCCAAAATTAGGGATAGCTATCCCTTCTGGACTAGGCCTCCTTTTCTTGTAATTGCAGGGAGATGGAAATTTCAGGATGGCACAAATCAAAAGTTAATCAAGGAGCTTCACTGGTACTTTACTACCTATCCAACCTGATATCCTAAGTGGTATTAAGATAGTACCCTCTGCTTATCAACCTTGTTTGGCTATGGGCTTTATCGCTAGTCCAAGCCATGCTGGTGTGACTCACTTGGATGGAGGGGCAAACACTGAGGGGTTGGTCATGGTCAGATGCCTGCAGCCAAGTACCCTTAGAGGGACATGAAAATTGTTTGTTTGTTTGTTTTTTGGGGGGGTGGGTAAGGTAAGTGCTTTTGACCGTTCCAACATTAATTTCCCCCATCCCAACATCAATTTCCCTTTCCCAATATCTATTTCCCTATCAATTTCTCCTTATTATCAGTAATTTTGACCTCCCAGCATCAATTTTTCCTGTCTCCTTCCTAACAGAGACTCCATCTTGTGCAGGAGTATTTTCCTCCTCCACATGCATACTCTGCAGGCGGCATGGCCCTGTCCTCCACCCAAGCCCGTCTGGTCTTGGAGCTGAGGATGCCTGGCCCATTACATGCATCTAGAAGCACTTCACCCTATTACTGTGACCTTCTGTCAAGGTGCCCAGCCAGACACCAAAATAACTTCCATATCTCACCCCAGTAGCATGGGACTTCCTGGGTACCTTCCACTGGCATTGACTGTTCTTATCCTCAGCCCTCTACAATCCTCCTTCACTTGGACTGCTGCAGAGTGGGACCTGGAGGACACCCCAAACTGGCAGCTTCTGACTTTCTTCTTAGCCTCTCAGTCCGACTGTCCTCTGAAATTTTTGTCCCTGTGTCCCCTTCCTTCCTCCATCTCTCTCACCATAATACCTGGACACTGAAAAGAGTGGGTTTTTCTCTTTTCCATGATAATCCTTTAAGCTTTAGCTGATAGGGGCCTGCATGTGTCTTCATGGTGAGGGTGGTATAGTGGATCCATGCGCTTCAAAGCAGATCTACCTGAGTTTGGATCTCGCTTACCACTTACTGTGCAACTTTGGGAAGATCTCTTAATCTCTTTTCTCGTTGGTAAATTGCAGAAGATAATAATCCCAACGTTCCTTTGAGAACTAAGTGAATTAATGTACTACGTCTCTGTATCTGGCAGCTAAAAGTCAGCAGTTCACTAATTTAGTTCCCTTACCCACCACTTTTAACAGAGGATCTTCAAGATATAAAATTCCACCGCCCAAAGGAGGGAAGTAATGCTAGAATTTCAGAAACTGCTACATATTTGCTGATGGGAGGGTAGTCTTTTGGTTTCCCTTCATGTTGTACCATGTAAACACTCACCTACTCAAATCCACTCAGAAGACTGCCTATTAGTAGGATAATCATATGATGTGGTATTCAAACTATGACGTCTTTGAGAGTAGAAGTGAGTATTGTTAATTATTACTCTGAAATGACGGATATAAACCAGCACCATCTGGTCAACTGGAGCTCTAGCTGTTAGGAATTGGCTGAATAAAGTCTATCCTGTTAACGTCATCATTCTATTCATCTTTGCAAACCACATTCCAGCTGCAGGATACTTGAACTAAGCTCTCCTCACATAAGAAACTCATCTCTGTGCAGCCGGGACCTTCAGCACCTGTGGAAAGCAAAGTAGTTTCCAAATCCACCAACTCAATAAACAAACAACACATACTAGATGTGAAAACAACATGAGATCACAAAGTCAACAAGTTACATCACACCGGACTCCACATGGTGCGTCCTGTGACATCTTGTGGTAGACAGGGCTCCCACTCACTCCTTCCTCACAGCAGCTTGAGCCTAACGAGCATTATGGAATAATTAGCAGATTACACACCACCCCCCAGGGAGGATGGGATAATAGCCTAACAACAAAGGGCAGGAGAATTTCAAAACTTCAGTGGCTTTATAAGCTTCACAAGACACACAAGCTGTTCCAAAGTCAACCTGCTGGGCTTCTGCCCAGACATGTGCCAGTGCTATGATCCCAGTGCCAACGGTGTGAAAGCAGCATGGCTTAGGGAGTGCAGATATTTATCTCTTCTTTCAACAAGCAGTGTAGCTGGTGCTGGATTGGGAGGAAAATTAATTAGCAATAGCAAGAAAAATCCGCAGATAATTAGAGGACCCTTTCCTCCTCCTTCCTTCGTTTTGTCATGGCAATCCACTAATAAGACAGCACCCCGCTCCACCTACGCTCAGAATTGTTCCCTTCATCTCTCCATCCCCCTCCTTCTCATTCTCAGACAGCCTTGTGAGGACCATTTCCCAGAGGGTCTCTCCTACAGAAATTCCCCAACTATGGCCCAATCACCATCGGTAGGAAATAAGGATATACTAAAAATACATAACTGGAACGTAATCAGTGTCACTACAACGTACATGTAAAAAATGTCGACCTGGCAAATGTTTTGTTATATATATTCGTACCACAGTAAAACCTTTTACAAGCTGTAACTAGCTCCTCATGCCTATGAATTCACAGAGAGTGTTGCCTAAGATGAAGATCCCCAGGTGGCGCAAATGGTTTTCACTCCGCTACTAACCTAAAGGGTGGCGATTCAAACTCACCCAGCAGTGCCTCAGAAGAAAGGCCTGGCAATCTGCTTCCATAAAGATTACAGCCAAGAAAACCCTATGGAGAAGTCTTACCCTGTAGCACATGGGGTCATCATGAGTCAGAATTGACTCGATGTCAGTGAGTTTGGTTTTCTTTGGTTTCTTGTCTAAAATGTGGCTAAGATGTGTAACTCATCTTATGTAGACATCCTTGTATTTCCACTCAGCTGCAAAAATCATGTGAGAGGCATTTTGGCAAACACTAAGACATACCAAAGTAGAATGAGCAGGGTACTTCCTGTAGGATGTGCCCTGTCAAGAAAAGCTGAGGTGCTCAGAGAAGACTTTCCCACTCAAAACTTTCTAACACTTTGCTCCTCTGTTAATAGGCAAACCACCATATCATTGTTCCAGTCACCAAACCTCTGGGAATGAAGGTGTGAAGAGGAGCAGAGTTATAGAAGGGAAGGAGAGAGAGCAAGGATTGTTCCTTAGGTGGGTGAGTGGGTGACCAGAGACCACAAGGAAACACCACCACCTTCTCCGCCTTCAGCATGCGCTGTCCTGAAGCCTGAGGGGGCATACAGATGCCCAGCCGTGCCCGCTTGCATGCTAGGAATACTTAACAGTTTGACTGAATTTACCAGTGGTTCATTAAAAAGTTTATTGTGTTATTTAGATGGAAGTTTCTTCTCAGACATTCCAAATAAACAAGAAGTGACTGGCGTAGCAGTAAGTCCCTCATGGAGTAACAGATGCCTTTATATTTTAATTCCTGTGCATTCGATGAATATTCATATGCGTCAGATGAGAATTGTTGGGCTCAAGTAAGACTCTGCAATGTCTCTTGTCAACAAACAGAAAGAGGTGTACAATTCTGCCAAATGTTTATGTACTCTTCATTAACGCATGTTAGCCACAGCCCTCCCTCAACTGCTAGGTTACAGTGCAATGGCTTTGTTATAACTTAGAAAGTAGCCAAGGCATACCTGTCTATCACAATCAGGGGCCAGAGATGAAGGCCGGGCATGCACTGATGACTCTACACAAAATAAACAACCCAATATCTTATGCCATCATGTGGCACAAAGCCTGCATGATACCACACACTACTCTACCGTGGAACTTTAAAGCAAAGACTCAGCTAAAGAGGAAAGCACAGCAAATCAAATGGGTCTGAGAAACACACTGAGTGAGAAATCTCCATACATCTGTTCAACACCTTTGGATTTTTATACCATATTCCTCCAAATTTGCTTTTGACTGCTGTAGACCACAAAGCTGTTTCTCCGTCTGGGCCACAAAAAGTCAAATCCAGTGATATCATGCAAATGTGTGTATCCTCTGAATGGTTCAGGGAATCAATCAACCCCAATTTGAACCATTGTCCTTGATGCAGACCAGCCTTAGTTACTCCATCTGTTCATGATTTCTTTGGAAAACAGCGCAAAACTCTACTAGAATTTTGTTCATTAGTTGCTGTGTCAATCATTATTTTTGTAGAAGAGTTTCTGTACATTCTAACCAGCCCCAATAGGACAATTTTCAGATGTTCCAACACTTCAAACTCTTGTTAAAGAACTACCTTAATGGTTTAATTGTACAAACCACCAAATACCTTATCCCAAACTTTAGACAAGTATAATGATTATATATGTATTATGATCACATATTATATGTTATGTGTAATGGTTGTGTGTCAACTTGGCTGGGCCATGATTCTCAGTGGTTTGGCAGTTATGATGTAATTTGGCAGTTATGCAACGACATAATCAACTCCAGGATGAGATCTGCTATGAGTAGCCAATCAGTTGAAAAGGAATTTTCTTAGGGGTTCAGCCTGTCTCCAGTATATAAATGGATGTTCCAGCAATATTCTCACTCAGGATCCTGCATCTGGCTTGTCATCATCTGACTTTGGGACTAGAGCTAGCAGCTTATCTGCCGATCTTGGGTTTGTCAGCCCCTGTAGCTACATGAGTCAGGAGAAGCCTCCGGCCTGATGCCTGACCCATGGACATGGGACTTTCCAGCCCCTATAACCATGTCAGTCATTTCCTTGAGATAAATCTCTCTCTCTCTGTCTACATATACATGGGTGTGTGTGCATGTAACAGAAGTGGAATGAAACATATATATATATATGCTTCACTGGTTTGCTTCCTTCCTGGTGGGAGCTGCTGTTCCAGTCTCAAGTTCCAAACATGCTACCAGCAGAATTTATACATACATTGATTCCTTGATTGGGTTTCTCAGTAACTCAAAAGATATGTGCTTTGCTAAATCCCACATGTAGCATCCTTGACATTTTAATGGAAACTTTTCATTTCTACATCTTTTCCACAGTATTTCTGATGGCATGATATGGAACAGCCTTCCTTGATTTTGAGTTGCGTTTTCACATGATGGAGTCACAAGTGCTTTCCAGATCCTCTAAGATTTCCTACAGGATCGTACTTTCCTTGGGGGTTTGTGAGCCATTAGTGGTCTGCAAAGGGACCTCACAACCATCACCTAATAGTGAGATCTCCTGGTGAAGCTTTACCAGGACTAGTTATTCCTGGTTTTCCTTCAACATTGACTCTTGTATCCCCAACTGAAGAAACTTTGAGTCTGTGTGTGTGTTTGTGTACATGTAAGAGAAGTGGGATGTCTACATAGATGTGTTCATGATTGTGTGAGTAAGGAGAGAAAAAGGAGAAAAGTTTTCAAAAGTGAAGAAGAAGCAAGAATTATGGGAAATTTTTTAAAATTAAGCTTGATGGATGATTAGAAGCTTTGGAAAAAAGTAAGTACTATGAGTGACAGATCTGGAGTCCAAAAATACCTTCAACTACAGGATGAAGGGTAGATATTACAAAGGGAAATGGAATAGGAATAAATCTGAATGTCGCTACTCAGATCCAAGAAATTAATAGTACAGTACAACACAGTATGTGGAAAAAGACTGGAAGGTGGGGCTTAGTTGACTGTATATTCAGTCAATACCTCCTCAATAAAGCTAATGTGGTCATAAGTATGTTAGTAAAGTTACCATACCATACCTAGAACAAAGATGATCATAGTCTGTCCACCTGTGAGTTTTCCAGCTCTCATTCCACAGGCCTGCCTGCAGGGTTCCATGGATCCAGGAGCTGCTCATCCAAGGAGATGATGGTGATGTCCAAACCCACGTACCAAGCAGAGTGAAGAGGAAAGTCCAAATCTAAGAGAGGGTCAAAGAATAGAGGGGGGATTGAAGGTAGAGAGAAAAACAAGAAGAAAGAGGAAGTGCACTCAGGGGTGACTGTCCACATTAGCTACTGTTGGTCAGGGTTTCTGTTTTTTGGCCTTCCAGGGCTTCAGACCTGAGTGACCAAGGAGCAAATGCACGTTCTACTGTGAAGGTTAAGACCATACTAGAGCAGCAGGGTTATTGGCAGAAAGCACTTTAAAAGGACTCACTAGGAGATGAGGAGTCTAAAACCCTTGTCATATGGGGGAAAGGGGTAGACAACAAATGGAACTGGGGGCGTGACCTGGAAAAGAGGCTACAAAGGAAGGGAGGCAGGTGAGCATACGAGCATTGTCTTTAAATACGTGAACAGCTGTCTTGTGGAAGGGATATTTGGATCTGCCTTAGGAGTTACCAAGACAAATTACACAAACATAGGTTTCAAATAAAAAGTTATCATCAATAGATATGAAATGAATGGGAACCATTCCAACACAAGGAGAGATCTGTTATGTGTTATAACATGTGGCGTGTTGGTGTTCCATCTCCAAGACGGTTGAGTAGACCCTAGAAAGTCATCTGAACCCTTCTCCTGGATCTTCTCTGAATAGCTGCACGATCTTGAGCAAGTCATTTACAACTCCTGTCCTGATGCGTGTTCAGGGTAATTGGGAATATGTATCTCAACACGTTTTACAATCCACAAAATGTTATAATGTCAGCTCTTATTATGTGGTTCTGGGTGATGGGTGGTTGAGCTAGATTAACGTTAAGGTCTCTTTCAACCGCAAGATTCTAATGTGATATTCATGAGAGAGTGCAAAGATAAACTTGAGTCCAGCACTTATCAGAATTATCAGAAATACTAAACCATGGACTCTAAATTAATCAGTCTCTTTTCTGCCTCCCAATGCTGGCACCTCAAAGTTGGTGAGACATGTCAGTGCGATGCCTCATAGTATAAAGAGGATATACTGCAGTAAATAATTGACACCTCCTAGACTTACCAAAAGTCAGGTTAGGAGAACTAAAGAGTTTTTTAGCTGCCTCATTGACTCCTCTCCACGATCCCTCACAAGGCTTTAGTAGGTCCTAGAGACTTGCTCTATGCACGCTCTTTGCTTACTACACTCTCCACACTCCTCTGCTTACCCTCACGTTCTTAGTCCTTCTATGTACTTCTCGGCATCCCCTCAGCCCACCACAAAGACGCCAAGGGTTGGTATATTCTGGAAAGTCCTGACCAAGTCAAAAAACTGATTGATGCCTCCATTTCCTAGTCCCTAAGAGAGCAACGCTGTTAACCAAAAGGTTGGCAGTTCGAATCCACCAGATGCTCCTTGGAAACCCTATGAGGCAGTTCTACTCTGTCCTTTAGGGTCGGTATGAGTCAGAATCAACTCGACAGCAATGGGTACAGGTAAGAGGAGGTGAATACTCTTGCCCCACCCCCTCATCAGGTTGTTATAGGGATGAAATGACTCAATATAAGTAAATCTGTTTCAAAAAGTATAACACTTTTTTATATTAGCAATTATTTATTAAGAGCTTGTTAAGTCCCATATGGAGTCGCGGTGGCACAGTGGTTAAGAGCTTGGCTGTTAACCAAAAGGTCGGCAGTTGGAATCACCAGCCGCTCCTTGGAAATCCTATGGGGGCAGTTCTACTCTGTCCTATGGGGTCGCTATGAGTCAGAATCTACTGGACGGCAATGGGTTTGTTTTGATTTAAGTCCCATATGTTCATGCCCCCATTCTACCACACTTTCTAAACGTTGCCTTCTAATTCTTAAAGTATCCTATTAAACTACGTCCATTTTACACAAGAGGAAACTGAGATTCCATCACAGAACTTGAAACAGCAGAGGCAGGACTTAAACAGGGATCTGTTTAATTCCAAAACTTACATTCTCCACCACTTCATATACCGCCTACATGATTCTTATTACACCTTTGGGCAAAGCGTAGAGGAGTCTCTGGAGAAAGAAGAATGAGTACGCTAACCCCTGTGTACCTCAGGGTCTTAGTCATCTAGTGCTGCCATAACAGAAATACCACAAGTGGATGGTTATAACAAAGAGAAGTTTATTTCCTCACAGTCAAAGTAGGCTTAAAGTCCAAATTCAGGGCGTCAGCTCCAGGGGAAGGCTTTTTCTCTCTATCGGCCTTCTTCTCTTCAGTGTTCCCCCAAACTAGGAGCTTCTCAGTGCAGGGACCCCAGTCCAAAGGACGCGCTCTGCTCTGGGCACTGCTTTCTTGATGGTATGAGGTCTCCCTGTCTCTCTGCTCACTTCTGTCTTTTATACCTCAAGACATTGCCTCAGGATACAATCCAATCTTGTAGATTGAGTCCTGCCTTACTAACACAACTGCCGCCCATCCTCCCTCATTAACATCATAGAGGCAAGATTTACAACATATAGGAAACCCACACAATACCAGGAATCATGGCCTGGCCAAACTGATACACACATTATTTGGGGGACATAATTCAAACCATGACACTCAGAAACAGGAGAACCCACCAGAGAAACTGGAGGAGAGGGGAGAAAAGGGTTGTAAACATACCACAAGAACTGCTGTGGAAATCAAACGCACGCACACACACACACACACACACACACATACACACAGACACACACACAGACATACACACAGAGCTTCAAGTTGAAGCCAGGCTGGCTGTCAGAATGGTAAAACATCATCCTGACAGTTGTGAAATGCTGGAAGAATTTAATTACACTGATGTGCGTCTGCTGGAAGGTTTCCCAGAGATTCACGTACCCCATCAGCATTCTGCAGCCAAATTAATCAACAGATTGTTATCAAGACACAAATCTGCTTGCAAAGATATTTTTGCAGAGTTTAATATAAAAGAAAGACATGCTTGTTAATATAAAAAGAAAGTCTGAAAATTCTAAGGGAAATCACGTGCTTGGCAGTTCCCAGTATCGTTTGAAAAGAAGATTAATAATTGGAAGTAGCTATAAATTCTTTCATGAGCTTTTTGTACTCTTCAGCATAGAAGTCTTATATGTGTTTTGTTAGCTTGACACCTAAGTCTTTTATCTTTATTTTTTTGAGTGATTGTAAATGGTATAGTACTTTTAATTTTGGTTTTCTTGTGCTTATTGCTAGTGTTGCTATTGTTGTGAGTTACCATTGAGGCCACTCTCTCTCGTGGTGCCCTTATCTATAGCAGAACCAAACATTGCCCAGTCCTGTGCCATCTTCATAGTCTCTGGTATGCTTGAAGATATTATTGTGGCTATTGTGTCAATCCATTTCACTAAGGTTTGCCCTCATTTGGTTCGTATCTAGAAAGACAATTGAGTTTTGTACAGTAAAACCTTAGAAAGCCAGAACCTGCATAAAGTGGAAACCCGTCTGTCAGACAAGGAAAACTCAAATATTTTTCACTAAAATGAGTAATAGAAAAGTGGTTAGACTGCACCCCGTCAAAGGCAGAAAACTTGCAAGACCCGGAAAAACAAGGCAGTCCTGACGCGTTCCCGCTCTCCCAGGTTTCACTGCTAACGATCTTCCAGCCTGTGATCTTGTTCCATTCACTTACGAGTTCTAGGAGGGTTGCTTGGTTGTTTCTTTTTTTAAGATTCCTCAGAATTTTCCATGTAGACCACCACGTCATCCACAGACAAGGAAAGCTTTATTTCTTCCTTTCTGATTGATACGACTCTTATTTCCTTTTCTTGCCTTATTTTACTGCCGAGAACTTCCAGTACCATGTTGAATTGCAGTGATGAGAATGGCATCCTGGCCTTACTCCCGAGCTTAGAAGAAGACATTCTGTCTTTCACCATTATGTATGATGAAAAGTTTTTTCAGACATGCTATTTATCAAGTTGAGAAAGTTTTCTTCTATTCCTAGTTTTCTAAGAACTTTTATCACAAATGGGAGGTGGATTTCATCAAATGCTTTATCTACATCAACTGATGTGGTCTGGTGATTTTTCTTCCTTAGCTTATTAATATGGTGAATTACATTCAGTGATTTTCCAGTATTGAACCAGCCTTGCATATCGGGGATAAATTACACTTGGTCACTGTGTATAATTCTTTTGCATATTGTTGAATTCTATTTAGTAATATTTTATTAAAATGTTTTGCATTTATATTAATGAACGATGTTGATTTATAGTTTTATTTTTTGTACTGACTTTGGTTTTGGTTTTAGGGTAATACTGGTTTCATATAATGATTTGGGAACTGTTTGCTCCTCTTCTATTTTCTGTAAGAGATTGTGTAGAATTGGTGATAATTCTTCTTTAAACATTTGGTATAATTCTCCAGTGAAACCAATAGGCCTGAAGATTTCTTTTTGGGGAGTTTTTATTATGAATTCAATTTATTTCACAGTTATAAGTCTATTGAAATTACCTATGTCATATTATATAAATTGTGGTATTTGATTTTTCAAGGTGTCCATTTCCTCTCAGCTGTCAAATTTATTTTTGTAGAGCTGCTTATAGTATTCCCACATTATCCTCTGACATCTGCAGGTTCTGTAGTGATAGCCCCAGTTTCATTCCCGATTTTGTGATCTGTATCTTTTCTTTTTTCTTTTATCTTTTCTTTTTTTATCTTTTTCTAGAAGTCTGTCAATTTTATTGATCTTATCAAAGAACTGGTTTCTCGTTTCATTGATTTTCTTTAATTTTTTTGTTTTGAATTTCCTTTGATTCTGCTATTATCTTTATCATGTCCTTCTTTCCCTTTGCTTTGTTTTCATTTTGCTCTTCTTCTAATTTTTTGTAGTAGGAGCTTAGAGTATATATTTCAGTCTTTTCCTGTGTTGTAATCTAAGGATTTAGTGCTATAAATTTCTCTCTCAGCACTGCTTTAGCTGTGCCCCACAATATTTTTTATTTTATTTTGATTATATATATATATATATATAATTTTTGCCATTTTAGCCATTTTTACATGTACAATTCAGTAACATTAATTACATTTACCATGTTGTTCAGCCATCTCCACTATCTATTTCCAAAACTTTTTCATCACTCCAAACAGAAACTCATTACCCCTTGTTATGGATTTGTCCCCCCAAATATTTGTCAACTTGGCTAGACAGTGATTCCCATATTGTGTGAAAGTCCACCATTTTATGATCTGATGTGATTTTCCTATGTGTTGTAAATCCTTACCTCTATGATGTTAATGAGGCAGGATTAGAGGCAGTTATGTTAATGAGGCAGGACTCAATCTACAAGATTGTGTCTTGATTCAAATCTCTTTTGAGATATAAAAGAGAGAAGCAAGCAGAGAGACAGGGGGACTTCATACCACCAAGAAACAAGAGCTAGGAGAATAGTGTGTCCTTTGGACCTGGGGTCCCTGGGCTGAGAAGCTCCTAGTCCAGGAGAAGATTGATGACAAGGACCTTCCTCCAGAGCCATAGAAAGAGAAAGCCATCTCATGGAGCTGATGCCCAGAATTCGGACTTTTAGCCTCCTAAGTTGTGAGAGAATAAATTTCTCTTTGTTAAAGCCATCCACTTGTGGTATTTCTGTTATAACAGCACTAGATAACTAAGACACCCTTTAAGCAGTAACTCTCCATTCCCTCTTCCACCCAGCCTCCGCTAACCACTAACAAACATTTGTCTCTATACATTTGCCTATTCCAGTTATTTCATATAAGTGGGATCATACAATATTTGTCCTTTTGTGTCTGACTTATTCCACTTAGCATAATGTTTTCAAGGTTCATTCATGTCATAACATATATCAGAACTTTAATGCTCTTTATGGCTGAATAATATGCTATTGTATTAATATATCACAGTTTGTTTATTCATTCATCTGTTGATGAATAGTTGTGTTGTTTCTACTTTTTGGCTTTTGTGAATAAGGCTGCAGTGAACATTGGTGTACAAGTAACTGTCTGAGCCTCTGCTTTCAAGTCATTTGGGTACACTTGTGAGTGGAATTGCTGAGTTATATGGCAATTCTATGTTTAACTTTTTGAGGAATCACCAAACTGTTTTCTGTAGCAGCTGCACCATTTTACAATCCTACCAGCAATGCACAATCCACATCCTCACCAATAATTATTATTTCCTGTTTTTCTTAATAATAGCCTTCTTAGTGGGTTTGAAGTGGTATTTCATTGTGATTTTGATTTTCATTTTCTTAATGACTAATGATGTTGAGCATCTTTTCATGTGATTATTGGCCATTTGTATACCTTCTCTGGAGAAATGTCTATTCAAGTCATTTGCCCATTTTTTAATTGGGCTGTTTGCCTGTTTGTTGTTAACTTGTAGGATTAAATCCTTACCTGATATATGGTTTCCAAATATTTTCCCCTATCTGGAAGGTCATCTTTCACTTTCTTGATATTGTCCTTTGATGTACAAAAATTTTTAATTTTGATGAAGTCCAATGTATTTATTTTTTACTTTGTTGTTCATGCTTTTGGTGTCATATCTAAGAATCCATTGCCATAAACAAGGTCTTGAAGCTTTATCTTTATGTTTTCTTCAAAGAGATTTATGGTTCTAGTTCTTATATTTAGATCACTGATCCATTCTGAGTCAATGTTTGTATATGGTGTGAGGTATAGATCTAATTTCATTTTTTTGCATGTGAAGATCAGTTTTTCCAGCACCATTTGTTGAAGAGACTATCTTTTCTTCATTGAAAGGAGTTGACACCCTTGTAAAAACTCAATTTGCTAGAGACGTATGGGTTTATTTGTGAGTTCACAATTCTATTCCATAGGTCTATATGTCTGTCCTTGTACCAGTGCTACATTGTTTTGATTACTGTAAACTTATAGTACATTTTGAAGTTGGCAAGTGTGAGGCCTTCAACTTTGTTGTTCTTTTTCAAAATTGTTTTGGCTATTCAGGGCTTCTTGTGATTCCATCTGAATTTGAAAATAAGCTTTGCCATTTCTGAAAAAAAGTCTGCTGGAATTTTGAAAGAGATAGAGTTAAATTTATAGATCACTTTTGGTGTATTGTCAACAATAGTCTTCCAATCTATGCACACAGGATGCCTTTCCATTTATTTAGGTCCTCATTAATTTCTTTCAGCAATGTTTAATAGTTTTTAGTGTACAAGTCTTTCACCTCTCTGGTTAAATTTATTCCTAGATATTTTATTCTTTTAGATGCTATTTTAAGTGGAATTGTTTTCTTAATTTCCTTTTCAGCTTGTTCATTGCAGGTGTAAAGAAACACAATGGATTGTTGTGCACTGATCTCGTACCCTGCAATTCTACTGAACTCATTTATTAGCTCTAGTAACTTTCTCATGGAGTCTTTGCAATTTTCTATGTATAGGATCATGCCTTCTGCAATAAAGATAGTTTCACTACTTCCTTTCTGATTTGAATGACCTTTATTTCTTTCTCTTGCCTAATTTCTCTGGCTAAAACTTCCAGTACAATTTTGAATAGTAATGGTGAAAGTGAGCATCCTTATCTTGTTTCAGTTCGTAGAGAGGAAGCTTTCAGCCTTTCATCGTTGAGTAAGATGTTAACTATGGGTTTTTCATAAATGTCTGTTATCATGTTGAGGAATTTCCCCTCTATTCCTAGTTTGCTGAGTGTTTTTATGATGAAACGGTATTGGATTTTGTCAAATGTCTTTTCTGCATCAATTGAGATTATCATGTGTTTCTTTTACTTCGTTCTAACGATTGATTGATTTACTCATGTTGAACCACCCTTGCATTCCTAGGATAAATCCTATTTGGTCATGGTGTACTACCGATTTTCATACGTTGTATTCTCATTCACCTCAGTGTATTTTTTTTTTTCTCTTGAGAGTCCCTCTCTGATCCATGGATTATTTAGAAGTGTATTATTTAGGTTCCAAGTGTTTGGATATTTTTCAATAGTCTTTCTGTTATTCATTTTTCAGGTTAATTCTATTGTGATCAGAGAACATACTCTGTATGATTTCAATTATTTTTAAGATGCTGGGGTTTATTTTATGTCCTGGGATGTGGTTTATCTTGGTGTAAGTTTTGTAGGTGTTTGAAAAGAATGTGTATTCTGCTGTTGTTGGATGAAGGGTTCTCTAAATGTCAATTGGATCCTGTTAGTTGATGATGTTGTTGAGTTCTTCTTTATTCTTGCTGTATTGCTGTATAGTTTCTTTTTCTTTATCAGTTACTGAGAGAGGAGTTTGAAGTCTCTAACTATAATTGTGGATCTGCCTTTTTCTGTCTTCAGTTCTATATTTGCTTCATCTATTTTGTAGGTCTATTGTTTGGGGGGGAGCCCTGGTGGCATAGTGGTTAACAGCTTGGCTGGCTAACCAAAAGGTCAGCAGTTCAAACCCACCAGCAGCTCCTTAGAAACCCTATGGGGTAGTTCTACTCTGTCCTATAGGGTCACTATGAGTTGGAATTGACTCAACCGCACATAACAACATTGTTTGGGGCATACACATTAAGAATTGCTGTATCTTCTTCATGGATTAACCCTATAATTATATGTAACATCTCTTTCTGGCCCTAGTAATTTTCTTTGCTCTGAAGTCCACTTTATCTGATATTATTATAGCCACTCCAGTTTTCTTTTGATTACAGTTTGCATAATATATAGTATTAGATCATTTTACATTCAGCTCATGTATATCATTATATTTGAAGTAAGTTTCTTGTAAATAGCATATAGTTGGGACATTTGTTTTCACCAACTCTGCCAATCTCTGTCTTTTAATTGGTGAATTTAGACTATTTACGTTTAATGTAATTATTGACATGTTAAGCCTTAAATCTGTCCTTTTACTTTTCTGTTTCTTCTTTGCTTTAATTCTTTCTGTTTCCTTTCTCCCATCTTCCTGTCAGTTATTTGACCTTTTTCTTATTTCAATTTTTATTTATCTATAGTGTTTTTGAGTGTATCTCCTTGCATAGTTTTTTAGTGGTTTCTCTAGGCATTGCGTTATATATACATAACTTATCAAATCTACTGGTGTTGAGATTTTACCAGTTCAAGTGAAGGGTAGAAAACTTAACTTCCTTTATCCTCCACCAGTTATAATTGTCTTAAATATTTCCTCTACGCACATTGAGAATCACCTTAGACAGTGATTCACAATTTAGAACACTTAGGTGGAAACCTTGGTGGCATAGTGGTTAAGAGCTATGGATGCTAACCAGAAGGTTGGCAGTTCGAATCCACAAGGTGCTCCTCGGAGACTCTATAGGGCAGTTCTACCCTGTCCTATAGGGTCGCTATGAGTTGTAATCAACTCGACGGCAACAGGTTTGGTTTGGTTTTGGTTTAGGAGATGGAAAGGGTATTGTATTTGTCCATATTTTTGCCTTTACTATGTTCTTCCTTTCTTCTCGATGCTTCAAGATTCCTTATTTAATTATTTCTTTTCTGTTTAGAGAAATTCCTTTAGTCATTCTTTTCCGATATATCTTCTGGAAACAAATTCTCTTAGTTTTTCTTCATATGAGATTATCTTCATGTCACATTCATTCCTGAAGGATGTTTTTGCTGGATATAGAATTCTGGGTTGATAAATATTTTTATTCTAACTCTTGAAAAATGTTATTCCACTTCCTTCTAGCCTCCGTAGTTTCTGATGAGAACTCCACTATCATTAAAAATGCATTTCCCCTATAGGCAATATGTCATTCTCTCAGATTACTTGCAAGATTTTTTCTATGTCTATAGTTCTCCAAAGTTTGACTATAATGCATCCTGGTATGCATTTCTTTAGGTTTATCATGTTTGTGGTTTGTTAATTTTCTTGAATCTGTAGATTCGTGTTTTATTGCCAAATTTAGGAAATTTTCAATCTTTATTTTTTTAATACTTTTTTCAGTCCCACTGTCTTTCTCCTTTCCTTTTGTGACTCAATGACACAAAATGTTAAATCTTTTGTTATTGTCCCACATGTCCCTGAGACTCTGTTCATTTTTCCTTCAGTGTCTTTTACTTTCATGACTTTTCTCTCTGTCTAAGTAGTCTGTCTTGCTAGGCTGCCCCTTTGGCTAGTGAGAGTAGACTTTTCTTGGCACTTTTTTGGCTTGTGCCCATTGTCATTTTCCGATTGCTGGCTTCTTCAGTATCCAGTCTGGGATATATGAGGTAAAAAGAAAACCCAGGCAACTCATACTGTCCCAATGTCCCTAAACTGTCTACCTTTTTCTCTCCCCCTTTCAAGGTTTTCTTATGTTTGTTTTATTTATAATTTCCAATTATTTTAGTTGTACTCGGTGGGAGGAATATGGAAAACTATGTTTATTCCATCTTCCTGGAGGTAGAAGTCTCTGTACTGTTTTGATTCTGGTAAGGAAGAGCTCTCTCCATTTTTCAAAATTATATTGTCTTTTTTTTTTTTTTCTTTTTCACAGAATGTTTTAGATAAACTTGTGGAGTTCTCTCCCCAAAATCCCATTTGGATCACATTAAATGTGAGGTTACTCTATGACTCAGTCATATAGAATATTCATTAACCAAGTTGTTAATAATCCCTGGTCTCATATCAGAGTAGTTAAAAGTAGTAGGAAAATATATCAGCCCCAGATATTTAATGAAGATTTCAAGATTAGAGGACTTCTTTGTACATAACAATTTAATTATAAAGTTCTTCTGCCTCAATATGTATCTTTTCATCAGTGATTTGTTTTCTACCATACCATACTACTCTATGCAAACCAATGTAAAAAATTCAGTATTTCCCAGTTTTCTACCATAGTGGTAGGGCTATGAACTCCTGAAAGTACAGGCATACCTCAAAGAAATTGCAGGTTTGATTCCAAACCACCACAATAAAGCAAGTATCACAATAAAGCAAGTCACTTCTAGTTCTCTTGCTATTTTCACCACATATGCAGTTATTTCCTCCATTGAAGTCTTGAACCCTTCAAAGTAATCCATGAGGTTGGAATCAACTTCTTCCGAACTCCTGTTAATTTTGATATTTTGACCTTCTCCCATGAATCACAAATGTTCTTAATGGCATCTAGAATGGTGAATTCTTTCCAGAAGTTTTTCAATTTACTTTGCCCAGATCCATCAGAGGAATCACTATACATGGCAGCTGTAGCCTTAAGAAATGTATTTCTTAAATAATTAGACTTGAAAGTCAAAATTACTCCTTTATCCATGGACTGCAGAATGGATATTGTGTTAGCAGGCATTAATCTCCTTATACACCCCCATCAGAGCTCTTGGGTGACCAGATGCATTGTCAATGAGCAGTAATATTTTGAAAGGAATCTTTTTATTCTGAGCAGTAGGTATCAACAGTGGGCTTAAAGTATTCAGTAAAACATGTTGCAAACAGATGTGCTGTCACCCGGGCTTTGTTGTTCCATTTATAAAGCACAGGCAGAGTAAATTTAACATAATTCTTAAGAGATGTAAGATTTTTCAAATGGTAAATGAGTATTGGTTTCAACTTAAAATCACCAGTGGCATTAGCCCCTAACAAGAGAGTCAGCTTGTCCTATGAAGCTTTGACGCATTGACTTCTCCTCTCTAGCTATGAAAGTCTTAGATGACATCTTCTTCCAATATAAAGCTGTTTTGTCTACACTGAAAATCTGTTGTTTAGTGTAGCCACCTTCATCAATTACCTTAGCTAGATCTTCTGGATTACTTGCTGCAGCTTCTCCATCAGCACTTACTGCTTCACCTTGCACTTTCACGTTATGGAGACAGCTTCTTTCCTTAAACCTCATAAACCAACCTCTGCTAGCTTCCAACTTTTCTTCTGCAGCTTCTTCATCTCTCTCAGCCTTCAGAGAACTGAAGAGAGTTAGGATCTTGCTCTGGATCTGGCTTTGGCTTAAGGGAACTTTGTGGCTGGTTTGATATTCTATTCAGACCACTAAAGCTTTCTTCATATCAGCAATAAGACTGTTTCACTTTCTTATCAGTGTGTTACTGGAGTAGCACTTTTAATTTCCTTCAAGAACTTTTCCTTTGCATTCACAACTTGGTGAATTGTTTGGTACAAGAGGCCTAGCTTTCAATGTGCCTTCCTCACTAAGCTTAATCTTTTCTAGATTTTGATTTAAAGAGAGAGACACGTGACTCTTCCTTTCACTCGAACACTTAGAGGTCACTGTAGGGTTATTAATTGGCCTAATTTCAATATTGTCATGTCTCAGGGAATAGGGCAGCCCGAGGAGAGGGAGACAGGGAAACAGCCAGTCAGTGGAACAGTCACAATATTTATCGATTAAGTTTGCTGTCTCATATGGGCATGGTCATGGTGCCCCAAAATAATTACAATAGTAACATCAAAGATCGCTGATCACAGATCACCATAACAGATATAATAATGATGATAAAGTTTGAAGTATTGCAATAATTACCAAAGTGTGATACAGAGATATGAAGTGAGCACGTACTGTTGGAAAAATGGCGCCGATAGATCTGATCGATACAGGGCTACCACAAAACTTCAATTTGTGAAAAACACGGTATCTACAAAGCACAGTAAAACGAGGTATGCCTGTCTGTACCAGGCTCCTGGGGCATAGTCTAACCTTTCTCATCTAATGCTTTCCTAAATGGTAAGGCTTCAGGCCACTCACTTCATGGGATGTTACTGTTGAAAAAGAATCTACCAACTCTGCAGACCAAGGTTTTTAAAAATAAAGCAAACTGGAGTTCCTTGGTTGTAGTGCATTTCCGTGTTTATTTTCTATTGGTTACATAAATAGAGTGAATCACTCAGCAGTATATATATATATATATGCATTTCCTGGGCATCCAGGAAGAATGTTTTCTTTTCACTTGCCTTTTCTGCAAGAAAGTGACAGCAGGAAGAAGGAGGTGGTGGTATTAAAAACAAGTAGTTATGACTGCAAGTTATAGAAGGAAACATTTTTGGACAGATGTCAAAAAGCAGAATTTCTGGTCTGGAGAGTAATTTTATATAAGAGAAAAAAACCTCATTGCCGTCAAGTCAGTTCTGACTCATGGCATGATGTAAAACACAGTGAAATTGGAAAAAAGAAAAGTATTTAAAGCAAAGTGGCACTTTTTTTTTTTAGTTCAAAAAAAGCATTAAAAGCTTTTTTAAATAATAATGTTCTTATCTTCATAAATATTATAATGATGGTGCCTGAGTAACTCATTTTCTCTCTCCATTTCAGTACACTGAGAACCTGGGAACCCATGTGCAAGCAAGTGTACAACACTAACCAGAGAAAGCTTGGCCAGAGAAATGTTTTCATTTCTCATTGACATGTAACATGGGCTGGCTTTACAATTTCTAATTCCATTTCTTTTTGTTTCATAGTAAAATGTAAACACACCCACAAAGTTCTTTTTTTCATTCTTTCTCTTTTTTTCTTTCTTTTCTTCCTTCCTTCCTTTTCTTTTCTTTCCCTTCCTTCCTTCCTTTCTTTATTTCTTTCTTTTCCCTTACTGGAAATGGATAAGAGGACTTGATGGGGAGAAAAAGGCATCATTGGGGACTTAATTGCGTAGATTCAATGACAATCAGTTTTCCTCTAGATAAGGAATTTGTATACAGAGGCACTTACTGGTAAGTGAATTTAATTAAATTTGATTGGTTGAGCACCCAAAGTTTCAAGAGAAAATTTCTTGACTCTTTTACTTCAAAATTCCTTTGCAGTAACATTTGGGAAAAGCATTTTCTTTAAGTGGAACTCTATCACGGTAGTGATGCTGCTGCACATTTTTTTCTATGAATTTAAGGTAGAGACAAAAACAAGACAAAGATCAAAATATAAGGAGAGTCACTTAGGCAGCCTAAAATAAGCCAGACCTACAAAGTGATGGTGGCACTTTTCTGGGTGATTTCTTCTAGAATATTGTCATGGATTGAATTATGTCCCCCCAAAATATCTGTCAACTTGGCTGGGTCATGATTCCCAGTATTGTATAATTGTAGAGCATTTTGTAATCTGATGTGATTTCCTTACGTGTTGTAAACTCTATCACTATGATCTAATAAGATGGATTGGTGGCAGTTATACTGATGAGGTCTACAAGATTAGATAGTGTCTTAAGCTAAGCTCTTTTGGGATATAAAAGAGAGAAGCAAGTAGAGACACACGGGAACCTCATACCACCAAGAAAGCAGTGCCCGGAGCAGAGCGCATCTTTTGGACCTGAGGTTCCTGTGCTGAGATGCTACCAGACCAAGGGAAGACTGATGCATCACAAGGACCTTCCTCTAGAGCCAACAGAGAGAGGAAGCCTTCTCCTGGAGCTGGCACCCTGAATTTGGACTTGCCTACTAGACTGGGAGAGAATAAGCTTCTCATGGTATTTCTGTTACAGCAGCACTAGATGACTAAGACAAATATATTCACTAATAACCTCCTGACTCATCCTGGTACAAGTCTGACCATGTCTTCCCTGTGCTTACAACACCTCAATGATTCCTTTCATTACTTGAGAGTAAAATCCAACTTTTGGCACTGCTCTGAAGGCCATCTGAGTCTCCCTGCCTCCTTCTCCAGGTCTCCTTGGGTACCACATTCTGGCCTACCACCCTTTTAGGTGCCAGTCCCCTTGCACCTTAGAATCCTTACCTGGACCTGCCCTGAAACATACGGCAGGCCTTTCCCACTCTCTGTCTGTATTACCCCCACCACTTTCTCTTTAGGGAGCCCCCATCTAACTCCAGACTGCTGGTCTACCTCTCGCTGCCCCCATAAAACCCCAGGCACCCTCTGTCACTAACATTCCTCCTCTTTGTGCTTATTTAATCGACTGTCCTCTTGCGAGGCTGTATGCTCCAGAGAATAGTGTCTCCACATTTGGTTGTCCACTGCCTTCTCAGCATCTAGCCTGGCTCATAAATCACGACACACTTACACAATGTTGAATGAGTAATAAAAAACAGCTGACAAGCCTCTGGTGCTTCCAGAAAGATAAGGAATGAAGAGTTTTAAAGAGTCTACTATATTTGTTCTGCCCCACTTCTGATTTTTATACCATAATACGCATATGAGAAAAGTCTTATGAGGCATAGGAATGGAAAGAAATGGGGTCTAGTTATCCTTTGGTCTACACTGTTGAACTTGTTTCACATTATAATCCATTAGTATCAGTTGAGCACTTTTTAAATATGAATGGAACACTGCTAACACAGTCTTCACCTTCCAAATGCTAGAGAAATGGATGAGTATGAGATCTTCTGTCACGTGTTGTTGAGAAGACAAAATCTGGATAGGCTTCACGAGAAAGGAGGGAGAAGGCATCAGTTCTGGGAAAGAAGTGGTTACAAGTCTGTAAGTGGCAGAATATGCAAAGTTAACAAGTGTTCTGGGTAAGTTACCCAGTTTAAAAAAGGGTTTAAATTTACCTCAACAAAGTCAATAAGAATATGCAGTAACGAAGTTATAAATAACCCATGGTCTCATATGAGAGTGATTAAAAATCTTAGGGAAACATGTCAGCCCCAGATAGTTGATTCTTTCACTTCATTCTTGACAAATTAATCACAAAGTTCTTCTGCCTTAATAAATATTTCCTCATCATGAAAATGACAACATGTGGTTTTATTACAACTAAAATTAGTGTAATTTGATTCGTAGTGTTTGTTCCGTTATTTATTATGACTTTCATTAGCTTCCGGCAAGCATATGGATTTAATGAAAAAGAGACTCTATTTGCTGGTAAATGTCTAAATTTACTAGAACAGACTAATTTAGATTACGTGATGCCAAAAGAGGGAGTGTCAGACCTTCATCTTCCCAGCAGCCCAGGCTTACTGAACTGGATGAATAAGGAAAGGCAGTCGGCTGTCCCCTTAGCTTGGCAGAAATAGTCTGTCGTTGGCTCCCTGCCCCCAACCCCTGTTACTATCCTTTTGTCATGGAGACCTACACAAACCAAAGAAGCTCACTTCTCAAATACTGCTGATTTATCATGTTACTTGGATTACATTTTGTGTAATATTTTCCGATGGTGGGTTCCTTCAAATGGCATAAAAATTATTTACAACAGTATGGGCCTCTGTGCCACCCTCCCCAGACCCTCCCCTCCACCTAGATCTCAACACACACTGGGTCCACCAAAGTCACCAGTGTCCACCCTCAGACTGTTGATGGTGACTGTCCCACCTCTCAGCCACCCCACCTTCCTCCCACAACAGGTTCCCTCCACAGGAGACAGGACTAAGGCTGTGGTTGCATCTGTGGCATGGGGATCACAGGCCACATGGCTCGCTAGGATGCACATGGGCAAAGCCTTGAGTTTCCAACATGAGGTGTGAGCTCATCTCGATGGCTTTGCTGTCTGTTCTGGCTGATAGTGAAAAGGAAACAAGCAATCACACCAATAGTCCTCCAAGGAGGTCTTTGCTCTCTTCTGTCCTTTCAGTTCTTGATTTGGTCTAAGAGTCTGGTGGGAGCAGGCTCTGGTGTTGAATCTAAATCAAGAGTTGCCCAAAATCCTTATCTTCCTTTAGGCTAGTTTTACTCTCTGGGCCTATTTTCTCATCTTTAAGGGCAACATAATGTTGTTGTTGTTGGTTGCCATTGAGTCGGCGGCCCCTGACTCATGGTGACCCCATGCACAAACAGAGTTATTATGATCCACAGGGGTTTCACTGGCTGATTTTTGGAAGTAGAGCACCAGGCCTTTCTTCCTGGCCTCCACTGAGAGAGGCTTCATTGACTGGGAATTGAACCTGGGTCTCCCACATGGAAGGTGAGAATTCTGTGACAGAACCACCCCTGCTGCCGTAACAATAGTGTGTCCCTTATAAGGACTTAGTGAGGAGTAGGGGTAAAGGAAGTATTTAAACCCATGCCCAACACTGACTGAGGACCCAACAAATGAGAATTCCCTTCCTTGTTTACCTTTGTTCATCAGGGAAGTGTTAGATTTGTAAAAAGCTTTCCAGCTATTCATAGTTCTCTCCCAGTAGTTAGCACAGAGGTTTCCAAATCGTTACTAGAAATTGAGCATGCGCAAGCACTTCTCTTCACACTTAATAATTCAACAAATTAAGAATCAGCCATAATAGGACCACCCATCTGTCTTAATCATGAGGAAAGAAGCTCTCTAGGGTGCTAAGGATGCTGGGAGTAAATTCAGACGTTTCTAAGGAACAGAGAAAAACCCAACAGTGACAAGAACTTAAGCGCCACCTACAGCCCTTGGAGATACTCACAGGGAAGCAGGAGAAGCCGGAAATGCACAGACCTCAGGTCGGGCTAAACTTTAAACGCTGGAATCCTTTTAGAGGGAAGTGATCAGTGTAGATAGAAAAATATTTGTCTTTTTCCTAAAAATATGTTGTGTGTGCGTGTGTGCGTATTCCTGTGAATGCATGTGTGTGTGTACGTGTGTAAATGTGCATGCATGTGCGTGCATATCTATATCTGTATCTGTCTAAATCTATATCTATAAAGAGAAGACCTGACCCACAGCATTGCCACTTAATCCTGTTTGATCTTGAGAGATCACTAAACTGAACCTCAGCGTCCCCGCTTGGAAAATGAGACTGATACTATGTCCCTAACAAGGCTGTTTTGGTGATTCAATAAGAGGATGTATATAAAATGTCCACCACAAGACTGAGACAGAGAATTATTACAGCAATAATAAGACCATGATGACAGCTATTGAGTCCCGGGGTGGTGCAAATGGTTACCGCACTTGGCTGCTAACCAAAAGGTTGAACGTTCCAGTTCACCCAGAGGTGCCTTGGAAGAAAGGCTTAGCGTTCAACTTCAGAAAAATTAGCCACTGAAAACCCTGTGGAGCACAGTTCTCTGAAGTACATAGGTTCACCATGAGTCACAACTGACTCGACAGCAACTGGTTTTTATTGGTTCATTTGCTGATTTATTCAACAAATATTTCCTGACAGCCTACTACGTGCTAGGCTCTCCTTCAATCTGAAGATACAGCAGTGAACTAGAAAGACGTGGTCCCTTCCCACCTTATATGCATTCAAAATGGATTAAAAACCTAGATGTGAAAAGCAAACTTTAAAACTTCTAGGAGAAAATACAGGTGGCTACTTATGGGGCATCAGGATTGGGAAGGAATTATTGAATAAGACACAAAGCATAATGGGAAAAGCTGATTACTTCTATTATGTTAAAAACAAAAGCTTTTTAATGACAGATATTATAAAAAGTTAAAAGCCAAGCAATATATGGGAGAAGACATTTTTAATTCATCTGACTAAATAAGGATTAATATCCAGAATATATAAAGAGCTGCTAGAGAGCAATAAGAAAAAGACAAACCTCTTAATAGAAACAGACAAAAGATATGAAGACTTGACTCACAGAAAAGAAAATGAGGTGGTCAGGAACTGTGAAAAAGTGTTCACCTCTTTAGAAATCAGGGAAGTGAAAATTTAAAATCCAAATTAAAAAATTTAAGGAAATACCATTTCACACATACGAGGTTGGCAAAAATTCAGTTCCACAGTATCAGAGCAAAATGACAATATCTGTGTTAAGGAACTGATATCACTTGATACTGAAATAATACAGTGTTTTCGTTTAAAACACAAAAAAGGGGCACCACATTATTTCCACTTCCTCTTCAAGTAACAACACACCTCAGAGAAGGTCAATGCCCGGCACTGATGTCCCCCTGTATTTTGTCCTTGTGTTTCACCAGGTATGGAAAAGTAAGTCTTGGAAAACATCAATGAGGCTAGGGCAATAGGGTCAGGCTATACCACGCTGGATTGGAAAGAAAGAATGGAAACCTCCCCCCATTATTTTCCTTATGTTTCTCCTCTAATTCTCCCACATATACTTCTTCTTTCTTCCTCTACATCCTCTTTTTCCTCATCTACCCCCACCAGGGACAGTTATGGATTGAATTATGCTCCCCCAAAATGTGTGTTGGAGTCCTGAGCTCTTTACCTGTAGATGAAATCCTATTTGGAAATAGGTTTTCTTTGTTATGTAAATGAAGTCCTACCAGTGTAGGGTGTGTCCTAAACCTAATCATTTCCAAGTTACTAGGAGTAGCATAGACACAGAGACAAGTAAGCACATATGAGAGGGAAATAGATGCCACATGAATATCACCAAGGAACAGAGGAACGAGCGGGCTACAGAAGCTGAGACAAGGCTCTTCCCCCAGAAACAACAGAGACCGAGACTCTCCCTGGAGTCAGTGCCCTGGATTCAGACTTCCAGCCTCCGAAAATAAAATGTCTGTTCTTTAAAGTCATCCACTTGTGGTATTTCTGTTGCATCAGTACTGGGAAATTAAGACAGGAACCACAGGTGTTTCAAACAGCAACATATGTTTATTGCTCAACCCCAGTAGAAACCTTGGAAATGGAAATTAACAATAAGATAACTTGGGTCAGTTTAACAGAAGTGGGATGGTCAGAACAAGGAGCTCCCCTTTATACATTAGAATATGTGTGCTTGTTTAAAGCAGGTTTATTGAGGGATAATTTACACATACTAAAATCCACTCCTTTCATGCCTGTGGCTTGGTGAGTCTTGAAGAAATCAATACAATTATGTACAGTTACGTATAATGCTGGAAGCTGTGCCACCAAGATTTCAAATAGCAGCAGGTTCACCCATAGTGGACAGATTTCAGCAGAGCTTCCAGACTAAGACAGACCAGGATGAATGGCCAATGAATTAGCCAATGAAAACCCTATGGATCACAGCAGAACATTGTCCAACTTGCTTGCTTTGGACATGTCATCAGGAGGGATCAATTGCTGGAGGAGGGCATCATGTTTGGTGAAGTAGAGGGCCAGACCGGGTGAGAGAGACCTTCAGTAAGACAAATTGACACAATAGCCACAACAATGAACTTGAACTTGCTGGTGATTGTGAGGATAATGCAGGACTGGGCAACGTTTTGTTTTCTTGAACATAAGGTTGTCATGAGTCAGAGTTGACTCGATGGCAGCTATCTCTCTCTCTATCTATCATCTGTCTATCTAACCATGACCATAATTGAGATACAGAAAATTTCTGACACCTCAGAAAGTTCCCTCATGCCGCTATGCAGCCACATCCTCCCTGATCCCCAGCCCCTGGCCAACTCCAGAATGTCAAATAAATGAGATTTTACAGTGTGCGGAATCCCTGGGTGGTGCAAACAGTTGACATACTCAGCTGTTAACTGAAAGACTGGAGGTCCAAGTCCACCCAGAGGTGCCTCCGAAGACAGGCCTGGTGATCTACTACTGAAAAAATCAGCCAATGAAAACTCTATGGAGCACAGAGTTAACTTGACTGCAATTGGTTTTCTGGTCTATACATATTTTCGATGGTTAAAATTGTGACTGCTTGGCTGGGCCACGATTCTCAGTGTTTGTATATTATCACCCCCATGATGGTATCTGCTATGAGTAGCCAGTCAGTTGAAAGGGAGTTTCCTTGGGCGTGTGGCCTGCGTCTGAATATAAGTAGACATTCTGGCTTTAGCCTGTTCTGGATCCTGCAGCTGCCTCCTGTTTGTCTGACTCTGGTTCTTGGGACTTGAGCTATCAGCTTATCTGCCGATCTTGGTATTCATTGATCTTCAAAGCCTATGAGCAAGAGCTCTGCTCTCTGACCTGCCAATCTTGGGTTCACCAGCCCCTGTGGCTACGTGAATCAGGAGAAGCCTTGTGGTCTTGCCTGCCAATCTTGGGATTCGTCGATCTTCACAGCCTGTGAGCAAGAGCGCTGCTCTCCAACTTACTGATCTTGGGTTTGCCCACTCCTGCAGCTACATGAATCAGGAGAAACCTCTATCTTGATCCGTAGACTTGGGACGTTCCAGCCTCTACAACTGTGTGAGCCGTTTCCTTGATATAAATCTATGCATATATTTATACACTTCACTGATTTTGCTTCTCTAGAGAACCCAGCCCAAGAAAATACTCTGCAATACACTTCAGTCTTTGTAAGCTGGTTTTTTTCACTTGAGTCAACAGGCTTTAGCCCATTAATTTCCACAGGCTGAGGGTCAGACCTGAAGGCAAGCCAGGTGTGTACAAAAAGAAGCCTCCCCATATGATCTCATTATTTTGTCCAGCAGCTCCTGGGGCTCCATGTTTTGTTGATTACATCCAAGAGGAGGGATGAGAGAGAGAGAGTCTGTTCTGGCATTTCTGGCAAGCCCTTAGACTGATGGACATTGATTTCGCTGTGACCATCCTCCCCTGAACACATGTTGCCTGTGTGCATTTGCTGAGCGGATCCCCGGTGTCCTGCACCTCCACAGCAACAGGACAGCTCCATTGCAGGACCCCGGCGCACCTAGTGAGACCATGAGGTGACATGCTGTTAGGTGGGCCTGAGTGAGGCCTGACTCTGCAGCTGGGCAGACCCCACACAGAGAGGTCCTCACGCCATGGCTGGGGAAGAGCAAATGTTCTGGGGTGCCCGAGAAAACTGAAGCGGTGCCTGTGGACCAATATAGCAACTTACACCTGAGCTCTTCCCCAGCTCAGTGAACTGAAACCCATCCTTTCAGTTGCTAGAGCCAAAAATCTCATCTAGTTATTCCAATTATCTTATCCTGTCTAACGACCCACTCCAAAACAGTGGCTTAAAACAGCAGCAATCATTTATTTTTTCATGAGTCTGGGGGCTGACTGAGCTCAGGGTCTCTTATGCAGTTGCAGTCTTGGGGTATTGATGCTGATATCACCTCATGTGTCCAGTGGCCTGCCAAACTTCCATGATCTGACCACCTCATAGACCGCCCGCCCTCTTTCCAAGCTTGAAGAAGAAATTTCCTTTTCATCTGCATAACTGTGTCAAGATTTTTAAGAAATACATTTGAATGTAAATACATGGGTCTTCAGAAACTTTGTGATTGCCAAGTGTTATACCCTTTGTCATCGATTCAATTCTGACCCACAGCAACCCTATAGGACAGAGTAGAACTGCCCCATAGGGTTTCCAAAGAGAAGCTGGTGAATTTGAACTGCTGACTTTTTGGTTAGCAGACGTATCACTTAACCACTGAGCCACCAGGGATCTTGGCAAGTATTAACACCTGTGTTTTTCTCAAACATTAGATAGATAGATTGGATGGATGGGTGGACGGATGGGTAGATGGATGGATGGATGGATGGATGGATGACGGATGGATGGATGGATGGGTGGGTGGGTGAGTGGACGGGTGGACGTGTGGACGGGTGGACGGGTGGATGGACGGACAGGTAGATGGGTGGACGGGTGGATGGATTGATGGGTGGATGGATGGATGGATTGAAGGGTGGCTGGGTGGGTGGCTGGGTGGGTGGGTGGATGAGTGGATGGATTGATGGATCGATGGATCGATCAATGGATCGATGGATCAATTGATGGATCGATCAATGGATCGATGGGTGGGTGGATGGATGGGTGGATGGATCGATGGATCGATGGATGGATGGATGGATGGGTGGATGGGTGGGAAGGTGGATAGGCGGGAAGACAGACAGATAGACAGATAGATAGTTGCTGTCAAGTCAACTCCAACTCTTGGTGATGTTACGTACAACAGAATGAAGCGTTGCCTGGTCCTGCGTCATCTTCATGATCGCAGGCATGTTCAAGTCCTTCGTTGTAGCTATTGTTTCAACCCATTTCACAGTCTCCACACCTTCAAAGGCCCTCTACTTCACCACACATGATGTCCTCCTCCAGTGATTGATCCCTCTTGATGACGTATCCAAAGGAAGAGAGCCAGACAATGTTCTGGTGTGATCCGTAGGCTTTCATTGGTTATTTTTCAGAAGGAGATCACCAGGCCTTTCTTCCTAGTCTGAAAGCTCCATTGAAACTTGGCAAACCATAGGTGACCCTGCTTGTATTTGAAATACTGGTGGCACAGCTTCCAGAATCCTAGTAACACACAACCCACAACAGTATGACAAATTGACAGACAAATGGTTGCTCAAACATTACAAGGGTTCTTTTTATTTAAAAAAGAAAGCTTTATTGAGATACAACTTTAAGTATATAATTTGCATCCATTTAAAGTGTATAGTTTAAGTTTATTAAGAAAATATTCTGCATCCCACTTTGGTGAGCAGCAGTTGGGGTCTTAAAAGCTAGCAAGTGGCCCTCTAAGATACGTCAATTGGTCCCAACCCACCTGGAGCAGAGGAGAATGAAGAACACCAAAGACACAAGGAAAATATTAGCCAAAAAGACAGAAAGGGCCACATCAACCAGAGACTCCATCAGCCTGAGACTGGAAGAACTAGATGGTGCCCGGTTACCACCAATGACCGCCCTGACAGGGAATACAACAGAGAGTCCCTGATGGAGCAAGAGAAAAGTGGGGTGCAGAACTCAAATTCTAGTAAAAAGGCCAGACAATGGTTTGACTGAGACTGGAGGGACCTCAGAAGACATGGCCCCTGGACTCTCTGTTAGCCCAAAACTAAAATCATTCCTGAGGCCAACTCTTCAGACAAAGATTAGACTGGACTATAAGACATAAAATGATACTTCTGAAGTGTGTACTTCTTGGCTCGAGTAGATGCATGAGACTAAGTGGGCAGCTCCTGTATGGAGGTGAGATGAGAAGGCAGAGAGGGTCAGGAGCTGGTTGAATGGACACGGGAAATCCAGGGTGGAAAGGAGGAGCGTGCTGTCACAGTGTGAGGAGAGCAACTAGGGTCACATAACAATGTACATATAGGTTTTTTATGAGAGACTGACTTGAATTGTAAACTTTCACATAAAGCACAACAAAAATAAAAAAAGAAAAAAGCATATAGTTTTGTGAATTTTGACAAACGAATGTACCCATGTAACGATCATCACACTAAAGATACAGAGTGCTTCTATCACTCCTAAAAGTTTCCACCTGCATCCCAACGCCTGGCTCCAGACAACCACAATCTGCTTCCTATCACTATTGGTTACTATTTCTTGTTCTAGAACTTCATATACATAAAGTCAGTGTGCACTATTTTGTGTCTGGCCTCTTTTGCTCAGCATAAGGCTTTTGAGATCCACCTGTGTGTGTGTGTGTGTGTGTGTGTGTGTGTGTGTGTGTGTGTGTATAGTTTGCCGAGTAATATTCTATTGTATAGATGTACCATCACCTGTTCTTCCTTTCACCTACTGATGGACATTTGGTTGGGACATCAGGAGTACAGCTGCTATGAACATTCATGTACAAGTCTTTGTGAGGGCATATGCTTTCATTTCTCCTGAGAAAACAGCTAGAATGGAACTGCTGGGTCATATTGTAGCTGTGTTAATTTTGTAAGAAACTGTCAGACAGTTCTCCAAAATGATTGTAACACCAGCAATATATAAAAGTCCCATTTCTAACTTGCCCTAACTGAACACAGTCCTACCTTAACTCCACCATCTAACAGGTTTGTGTGATCCTCTCTGAGTTCTACCAGCACAGGAACAAGTCTTGTATCTCTGAGTATCTTCCTCCTAGCCAGCCTGTCCCTAGCTTTTGGGGAACTCTCAGTAAACCGTTGAATCCGCCTTGAATGCTAACTCTTCCTCCAGCACCGTCTGGCACCCCAGAGGAACAGTAAGTACCTACTGACTTATCTTACTTGCCTCAACTCCTTTTTGGAAAACAGAACATACAAACAAATATTAACTGGTTCTTGGGAAAAGGGTGGTTGTTGTTAACTGCCACTGAGCCAGCCCCTGACTCATGGCTACGCCACACACAACAAAACTAGATGCTGCCCAGTCCTGACTTATCTGCGTAATTCGTTGTGGATCAGGTTTCTGGCTGATTTTTAGGAGAAGATCACCAGGTCTTTCTTCCTAGTCTTAGTCTGGAAGCACCATGGACACCTGTTCAGCATCATAGCAACATGCAAGCTTCCACTGACAGATGGGTGGTGGCTGCATATGAGGTGCATTGTCTGGGAGTTGACCCCATGTCTCCCTCATGGAAGGAGAGAATTCAGCCACTGAATCACCAATGCCCCTCTCAGCAACGGGGTACTCCTGCTGATTTCCTCCTTTATTATTTTCATTTTATACACGTCTCTCCTTGTCCTGCTCAGGCAATAGTAACTTTTGAAGACTTTCCCTCCAGAGGTAGCTTTTAAAAATTGGGGAGGTTAAACTTTCTAAACTAGAGGTAAAAACCCTGAGCACTTTAAAGTTTTATTATTATTATTTTAAAAAACTTGGTGCTGTTGAGTCGATTTGACTTATGGCAACCCCATGTGTTATGGAGTAGAACTCCCTCATAGGGTTTTCTTGGCCGTTATCTTCACGACAGCAGATCACCCGTCCTTCCTTCTGCGGCACTGCTGGATGAGTTCAAACCACCAGCCTTTAGGGGAGTAGTCAGGTGTTACCCAGGGACCTATTTTTTAATAGGGGAAGGGGAGTAATTTGATTATTTTAAGTACCTAATGTTTTTGATAGTTAAGAATTTCATCTGAGATTTTCAGCAAACTGCTAGTGGGCAATTTAACTCTCATGTCTTTTGTCTTTTTTTCCTTCTTTATCACACTGTGTTTTGCTAGTTCTCTCTTGAAAAATTGATTGCCTTGCTACAAGATGTGTTTCTTCTGCTTGGGAATTCTGTGCCTAATGGGATCTCTATTGCTTAGAGCTTATAAATACAAAGTTATAAAGAACGATAATAAATGACATAAAAAGCTAACGGTGCATGATATATGCCATTTTAATAACATAAGCTTTCCGTCTGGACATTTAAAAAGCGATTTTACAGTATTTTTTTTAAAAGCAGAAAACGAGCTTCCCTGTTTTGGATGTAACAAAATCGTAAAATTCTATTTTCGGCGAGTGTGTGGGTGTCTAATTAAATTAATATCAAGTAATTGATGCAGAAGGAGCCCCGGTGGCACAGTTGTTAAGCGCTGGGCTGCTAACCACAAGGTCTGCAGTTTGAACCCCCCCAGGGAGAAAGACGTGGCAGTCTGCGTCCTTAAAGATTTAAGGGAACTCTATGGGGCAGTTCTACTCTGTCCTATAGGGTCGCTATGAGTCACAATCGACTGGACGGCAATGAGTTCTGGGGGAATTGATGGAGAGAGAATAAATAGGCCAAAATCTCAGGAAATATCAAGCCAAACCAGCAGATACCATCATGCTGTGGGCCAGATGGGGTTTGTTCCTGGGGCCCGCCCTACACAGTGCCCCCCCACCCCACTTCTGACCACTGTGTTTGTCCATGAGGCCCTGGGACAAACCCAGCTGTGTTGCACTGATCATTCCAGGACCTGACCTGGAAACCTCATCCCAACTCTCGACCTTGCTCCTCCCGCTCCCACTACCGTAGCCCGATGCCCTACTCAGCCTCTTGTTACTCCCCTCCCAGGCGTCCACTTCCACAGCCATGAGCAGAGTGGAAGGGGCCAATGATGATTTCGGTCATTCAGCCATCACCTAGGTGTAGAAACCTGGGTGTGGGCGTCCCGCACTCCTGTTACCACACGTAAACACTTGTCACGGGCTTTTGAGTCACATGGTTCTGGTTCTAATTTCTGCTTCTTACTAAACCATGCTTCTGGTTGCTTGATTCCCTTGAACTTCAGTTTCCCCATATGAAAAATGGGAACAGCACCACCTCCCTGTCAAGATTTGGTAAGGGTGAGATGAGATAAAGTAATTCTAGCAAAGTACCTGGAATGTCCAAGGTTTATCTTTTGCAGTGAGTCACCATCCCTTCTCCTTTCCAGCCTCTTCCATTCTACCCCAACTTCAACAGTTACCTAGTTGTCTTAGGCTGGGTTCTCTAGAGAAGCAAAACCAGTAAAGCATATAAATATATATATAGAGAGATTTATATCAAGGAAACAGCTCATGCAATTGTACAGGCTAGAATGTCCCAAGTCCGTGGATCAGGGTAGAGGCCTCTCCCAAGTCACGCAGCCACAGAAGCTGGTGAGCCCAAGATCGGCAGGTCGGACAGCAGGGCTCCTGCTCACAGGCTGTGAAGGTCAACAAATTCCAAGATCGGCAGGCAAGACCACAAGGTTTCTCTTAATTCACGTAGCTGCAGAGGCTGGCGAACCCAAGACTGGCAGGTCAGAGAGCAGGGCTCTGCTCACAGGCTGTGAAGATGGATGAATCCTAAGTTCGGCGGTGGGTAAGCTGACAGCTCAAGTCCCAAGAACCGGAGGTCAGACGAAGAGGAGGCAGACGCAGGGTGCAGAATGAGCAAAAAGCCAGAATGTCTGCTTATATTTGGATGCAAGCCACACTCCCAAGGAAACTCCCTTTCATCTGATTGGCTACTCACAGTATATTCAATCATGGGAGTGATCACATATAAACACTGAGAATCATGGCCCAGCCAAGTTGACAAATAATCTTAACCATCACACTAGTAAAAATGTTATAGATACCCGGAGTCATTTGATCCCAGGCCAGAACCATATCTGGGGGTGGAGGGAGGAAAGAAAGAGACAGAAAGGGAAAGAGAGAGAGAAAAAAAAAAGGAAAGAAAGACTCAATTGAACCTAAGTGTAATTTACTTTCTTAATGAGAAAAAAATTAATGACCAAAACAACCCACACTATAGGCTTAACAAAACACCCAACACAAAAAAAGCCCATTAAAATGTTGTTACAAAAAGAAATTAAATGACACATATGTGACTTCTAGATGTCACATATAAACATCACTAGGGCAATACTTACTTGATCCTTTCACTCTGAAGAGTAATCCTTCCTGGGAATTTTCAATGTTTCTGCAGGAAAGGAGGGGGAGGAGAATGTACAGCCCATTGCCGGGAAGTCGATTCTGACTCATAGCAACCCTGTAGGACAGAGTTTCCATAGGGTTTCCAAGGAGTGCCTGGTGGATTCAAACTGCCCACGTTTTGGTTAGCAGCTGAGCTCTTAATCACTGTGTCACCACCCCTCTAATTCACTGAGAATCCAAATTTGTGTTTTTAAAGTTCTCCAGGGTTTTTCCAAGTCCCTCTTCTTGATCATTTCAATGATAGAGACCCAGAGAAGTTAAAAGCTATCTCTGGGGTCATGGATTGGTTCAAAAAGTAAACCAAGATGATGATAAGCCAGTCCCACCCACCTATTGCTCAGTTACAGGGTCTTCTTGTTGTTATCTGCCATCAAATCAGCTCCAACTCATGACGACCCCACGCACAAGGTAAGGAAATGTTTCTCGGTCCTGCACCAATTTCATGATTGCTGATATGCTCAAGTCCATTGTTGCAGCCACTGTGTATTTCGAGTGCCTTCCAACCTAGGAAAGTCATTTGCTAGCACTATATCAGACAATATTCTTTTGTGATCCATAAGGTTCTCATTGACTGATTTTAGAAGTAGTTCACCAGGTCTTTTTTCTGCTGAAATCTGTCCACCATCGGTGACCCTGCTGGTATTTGAAATACCAGTGGCATAGCTTCCAGCATCATAGCAACATGCAAGCCACCACAGTAGGACAAACTGACAGACAGGTGGTGTGCACGTGATAAGCACTAGAAAATTGATTTGCACTTGGGTGCGTCCTTTGGGGATTCTGTTATTTGTCCTACATTCACTGAAACTCAAACAAAATTGCAATGTTGTTGTTGTTAGGTGCCATCAAGTCAGTTCCAACTCATGGTGACCCTATGAGACCCTCTACTTTACCAAGCATCATATCCTTCTCCACGGACCGATAACATGTCCAAAGTCTGTGAGACAAAGTTTCGCCATCCTTGCTTCTAACGAGCATTCTGGCTGTACTTCTTCCAAGACAGATGTGTTCATTCTTTTGGCAGTCCATGGTATGTTCAATATTCTTCAACAACACCGTAATTCAAAAGCATCGATTCTTTTTCGGTCTTTCTTATTCATTGTCCAGCTTTTATGTGCAATAGCAACCATTAATTGAGCATTTGCTATGGGACAGGCAGCTTATATGTGTTTTTAATTCAGTCCCATGGTTAATTTAATCAGTAAAGAATGGAGTAGAATGTGGGAACAAGGTTTTGTGTACAAGAATGTTTACTGTGACATTATTCATAATAGCAAAAAAAGAAAAAAGAAATAGCCTAAATGCTCAACCCCATTGCCATCAAGTCGATTCTGACTCATAGCGATTCTATACGACAGAGTACCCCATAGGGTTTCCAAGGCTGTAATCTTTACGGAAGCTGACTGCCACATCTTTCTCCCGCAGAACAGCTGGTGGTCCAACCAAGGACCTTTCAGTTAGCAACTGAGTGCTTAACCATTACATCACTGGGGCTCCTTAAATGCTCAACAATCCAAAACAAAACAAAACAAAACAAAAAATTCACCATGAGGATTTTCTGTGTGTGTGTGTCTGTGTGCAGATGTGTGCCTGTGTGCACATGTGTCTCTGTATGTATGCATGTGCATGTGTGTGTGCGTCTGCCTATCTGTCTGTGGGTATATGTCTGTGTGTGTGTGTGTAGGGGGGCTGGCACCAGGGCTTCTGGCCATCATAGAATAGTTCACCTTGGCGATGGCAGGGCAGCTGGAAGGCAGGGAAATGAGGCTTGCGAAAAGGAAACACAGCAGGGTAGAGAGGGATAGGGAAGGGGTGGTGAGGGAGGGAGGGATGATCTACGGAAAGGAGTTTTAGGAGGCATTCCCGTGACTTTTCTAGGGGGATCCCTGTCCTGTTTTTCCTGTTCCCTGTTTCCTCTTCCCTCTTGATTTCCTCCCCTTTTTCTGAGACACATCTTTGAGTGACTTCTAGGAAAGAGTAGCTGTGAGTCTTGGCTACACTCTGTCTTCACACTTGGCCAACAGGGCAAAGAATCCTTTAAATATCTTCCTGCAGGGCCAGACTGAGCATCGCAATGGGGATGATGGCGTCTTCACTCTGCTGTGCAAGCAATCCTGTTCTGGCCCCAGATTTAAAAACCCCACTCAGCAAAACCAAAGTCTAGAAGTTAGGAGCACCAATTCTGTGCTGGGGATGCAGAAGTAAAGCAAACCCATTGCTGTCAAGTAGATTCCGACTCCTAGCAACCCTACAGGACAGAGTAGAACTGCCCCATAGGGTTTCCAAGGAGTGCCTGGTGGATATGAACTGCCAACCTTTTGGTTAGCAGCTGTAGTTCTTAACCACTGCGCCACCTGTGTAAACCAAAGAGAGGGGAAAATCCCGCCCTCCAGAGTCTTACATCTCGGCACCCACTCTTCCCAGGCGTGTCTCAGCTCCCCACCAGGGAAGGACTTCTCTCTCCTCTGCATCTCTCACTGGGAGCTGCCTCCATGAGACACTTTTCTCCACTGGTTTATAGTTTTTATTTACAGCTCCTTCCGCTAAATTGGTGCCCAAGCACTTGCCCTGAACTTTTTACTGACTCTGAACTAAAATTACTTTTAGGGAATGAGAGATGATTAAGGATGTCAATGAATTAACTAGAACTCATTTTCTAGTAGTCTCTAGTACCATTTTCCCATGGTTGTTACTACTTGTCATGGATTGAATTATGTCCGCCAAAAAATGTGTGTATCAGTTTGGCTGGGTCATGATTTCCAGTATCGTATGATTGTGTACCATTTTGTAATCAGATGTGATTTCCTTATGTGTCGTAAACTCTGTCACTATGATGTAATTAGATGGACTAGTGGCAGTTATACTGATAAGGTCTACAAGATTGGATAGTGTCTTAAGCCAATTTCTTTTGAGATATAAAAGAGAGAAGCAAGCAGAGACACATGGGAACTCATACCACCAAGAAAGCAGTGCCAGGAGCACAGCGCATCCTTTGGACTTGAGGTTCCTGCGCAGAGAAGCTCCCAGACCAAGGGAAGATTGACAACATGGACCTTCCTCCAGAGCCGACAGAGAAAGCATTCCCTGGAGCTGATGCCCTGAATTTGGACTTGTAGCCTACTGGACTGTGAGAGAATAAACTTCTCTTTGTTAAAGCCATCCGCTTGTGGTGTTTTTGTTATAGCAGCACTAGATGACTGAGACACTACTATTGAAGACCCATGGACTGGCAGAGCTCTGAGGAAGCCCAAGCTTGGAGATCATCTCCCGGCTCTGCTGCCCTTTGCCTTCACATAAGGGACACGTTGGTGGCTGCAGAGGGCTGCCTGGAGGACAATAGATGCTCCTGCACAGCTCATCATATGGTTTCTTGATCCCCATAAAAATCAAACTGCTAACTACCAGTTTCTCATACTCTGCCTGATCCCAAGATCTAGCCTCTTGAACTGGAAATTCACACTGTTTTTAGGAATGTATTATTTTTAACATTGAGAACCAATTTCTCAGTTTTATGTTATTCTAGCTTGCATAAACAAACAGCCTATGTTGAAGATGGCGCAAGACTGGGTAATGAGTTGAAGCTGACTCAATTGCAGCTAACAACAACAACAATGTTGTTATATCTTCATATTTGTTTCTAGTCGAAGAGGTGAAAAGGCCATCATGGACAACAGAGAAAGGAATTCTTTCTCAGAGCGCTTTTAGAGGCACATTTGGTGACTAAATGGAGTGACCTTCCCTTAACATGGAGTCCTTGGGTGATGCAAACCATTAACGCACTGGGCTCCTGACTGAAGGGCTGGAGGTTCAAGTCCACCCAGAGGTTCCTCCGAAGAAAGGCCCAGCAATGTACTTCTGAAAAATCAGCCATTGAAAACCCTATAGAATTCTGGGGAGATGGCAGCATAAACAAACTGCTGTTCGGACCCTCTGCCACAAATACAACAAGAGATACAAAGAAACAATCCTTGGCTTTGAGGGACTCTGAATCAGGAAACAAAAGAAGGCATCAGGGAACCGAAGACAGGCAAGAATCAACAAATCAACAATGAGTCGCATACGGTAGGAAAATCGCTTCTCCCACCATCCCTGCCCTTCCTTAACCAAGTGGGCCATTGGCTGCTATGAACTGGGGTACTGACCCCAGAAAAAGAGCCTGCTTTTTTCTACCTGTACAAAGAGACAGGGCCCCAAGCTTTTGCCCTAAAATCAACAAGGCAGATCTCCCCAGGGGTCCGTTTGGAGTGTGCCAGCACCTCCCCCACCTGTAAACTGTGGGCTGCAAACCTACAGCAAATTGCTACAGAAGGCCCAGGCAGTGCAGTCTGCTCCATAGTAAACATTCTACCAGCCTCCCTGGGCACCCCAGAGCTCTGGCCTCTGAAACCAACAAGACAAACCTCCCTAGGAGTAAATTAGGGTTAGTCTGCCCCTACTCCAGTAGGCATTTGAGGACTGCTGACTGCAGCTGCTGTGTGTTAGGAAGCAGAAGTCTTGAATGGAGGCTCATTCACAGCCAGCGATCTACCAGGGGGACTCTGATAGCAATAAGGCAGACCTCTATGGGAATCTGACCAGAGCATGACACCCCTTACCCCACCTGGTAATTACTGGTTGCCAGACAATTGCAATATGCTACAGAAGGTCCCTGCAGTGGAGTCTGCTCATATAGTCAACACTCTGCCTGCCTCCCTGTGCACCTGTCTTAGTTATCTAGTGTTGTTATAACAGAAATACCACACATGAATGGCTTTAACAAACGGAAATTTATTCTCTCACAGTCTAGGAGGCTAGAAGTCCGAATTCAGGATGCCAGCTCCAGGGGAAAGCTTTCTCTCTCTGTTGACTCTGAGGGTGGGGGACGGTCCTTGTCATCAATCTTTCCCAGTAGAGGAGCTTCTCTGAGCACTCTGAGCAGGACCCTGGGTCTAAAGGACGTGTTATTTTCCTGGCTCTTGTTTCTTGATAGTATGAGGTCCCACTGTCTCTCTGCTAACTTCTCTCTATTATATCTCAAAAGAGATTGACTCAAGACACAACCTAATCTTGTAGATTGAGTCTTGCCTCATTAACATAACTGCCTCTAATCCTACCTCCTTAACATCGTAGAGGCAGAATTTACAACATGTAAAAAAAACACATCAGACAACAAAATGGAAAATCACACAACACTAGGAATCATGGCCTAGCAAATTGACAAATATTTTTTGGGGACACAATCCAATCCATAACATTCCACCCACTGGCCCCCCCAAATTCATGTCCTTGCAACATGTAAAACATATTCATGCCATCTTATTATAGCAAAAGTCTTAAGTCAACTCCAAGTCCAAAATCCAAAAATTCCTCTTCTTTTGTGAAATCAAGAATACAAGTTATCTGCTTCCAAAGTACAATGGTGGAAAAGGTACAAGGTAGACATTTCCATTACAAATGGGAGAAATTGGAGGGAAAGAAGGGATAACAGACACCAAGCAAGCCAGCAGAATGCATAACATTAGCTCTCAAGGCTTGAAAACAATCCTCTGTTCTCTGAGACCATTTAGGCAATGGCCCTGCCCTGCAGTCTCTAGGTATTGGCCACATTCTCCAGATTCTGAGTGGAGGCCCCTTCCACCCTGGGCTTCTGCTCCCCCTTCCAGGCCCACTGGAATGGCAGCTCTGCTCCCTTGAATTTGTGTGGTCCCATTCTCCTAGACCACCTGAGTGGCGACTCCACCTTTTGAAATCCCAAATGTCATGGCCATACCCTTTGAGACTGAGGCAGCTCTGCTTGCCACGTTCCTTGTCTCTTCAGCTTCTGCTTCCTGGTTCCTTGGCCTCTTGGCCCCTTGGGTCTAGCTGCTGCATCTGCCCTGCTGAGGCACTTGTTCCAAAGCTCTTTAGTTCCACTGATAATAAATACTTAAAATGTGGAAACAGTTTTGAAATTGTGAATGGATAGAGGATGGAAGAGTTTTAAAATGCTTAATTGCAAAAGCCTAGATTGCCTTGAAGAGATTGTTGGTGGCATTATGGACATCAAAGACAATTCTAGTTAGGACTCAGAAGAAGATGGCACAGATGGTGAGAAGCAGCATCAGAGAAACAGCAGCAGCAGTAGGCACCCTGTAGGCACCCTACTCCACCAGTAAACTTCAGCTGGAAGGCACTCAGCTCTCTCTCCATGGGTTGGCAAATGTAGCTCCACCAATAAGTGCCCAAAGACAGCCTCCTCCACCAGGAAGCCTCCTGTGCAAAGGCACTCAGATATCTTGCTCCGTGGGTCAGCTCCAGCACTGTTTTGTGCTGGTCTCCTGGTTCTGCTGCTGCCGTTTCTCACTGCTGTCATTTCTCCAATGCTGCTTCTCACCATCTGTGCCATCTTCTTTTGAGTCCTTACTAGAATTGTCTTTGATGTCCATAATTCCACCAACAATCTCTTCAAAGCAATCTAGGCTTTTACTAGTAAGCATTTTAAAATTCTTCCAGCTTCTATCCATTCACAGTTTCAAAACTGCTTCCACATTTTAGGTATTTATTAGAGCAGCACCCTGCTCTCTTGGTACCAAATTCTGCATTGGTGATCTAGTGCTACTATAACAGAAATATCACAAGTGGATGGCTTTAACAATTCAATCCGTAACAGCACACCACATAGCTCAGGCCTCTGAAACCAACAGGAAAGACCTCCCTAGGGATCAGTTTGGGTCTGTCTGCTCCCCTTACAGTCAGCATTGAGGACTGCTGACTGAGGCTGCTGTGTGCTAGGAAGCAGTCATCTTGAGTGGAGGCTACACCCACAGCCAACAAACTATGGAGCAGGCTCTGATAGCAACAAGGTAGATCTCCCTGGAGGTCCATTTGGAGTGTGATTACTCCTCTTCCAACTGGTAACTGTCTGCTGCTGAACTAATACGAACTCCTACAGAAGGTTCCCTTCAGTGGACTCAGGAGGTGGGTCACCTAAGTGGAGACTGCTTTCCCAACCACCACAAGGCCACAGGGACTCTGAAACCAACAAGATAGATCTCTTGGAAGTCCTTCTAGGGAGTGCCAGCCCCTCCACCTCCTAAAATGAAGAAAAGTCTGCCTGTGTTTCCCCTGAATGCCAGCTCAGATATAAGCAGTCCCTACAGAGCAGGGAAGGAAATCTCAGGTAAAACAAGAGAGTAACACACAGCACAGAAGGGGTCTCGCTGAGTGTGGGTTTTCTGACTAAAAACGTGATTGCAGAAACTGAGAAGAGAGTAATAACCAGAGAGAAGGGACTGCACCCCCGGGTGAACAGACCGATTAGTACAAAATATCTCACCTGAGTGGTGGTGCCTGCTGATGCACAGACTGACCACAGAGCATTCTCTGGTGTGTTTGGGAGAGACTGAAAGTTGAAAAATGAGACCTTAAACTTTCAAATTGCAGTTAAACCAGGGAGGGAGAAGTAGCTATCAAAGAGAGAGAGAAAACAGTAAACCAAGGCCGAAGGCTCTACTTACCTGAGAGTTTCTTCCAGAAAGTAGTGTAGGGAAAACCACCAAAAACTGGGGAAAACTGAGAAAGTTAACACCCTCAAAAATTCCAATGCCCCAACAAAAAAATCACAAGACACACAAAGAACAGAGAAATGATGGCCTATCCAAATGAACAAGACAAAGGGAGTGGCAGTACATCTAGGTATGACCAAATAATGGAAAAAATAGAAAAATATAATACAACTTTAACCATAATTGAAGAACTAAGGGAAAACATAGACAAAGAGCTAAAAGAAATAAGGAAAACAATGTATGAAAAAATAAGGATCTAAAAAAAAAGATATTGCAACCGAAAAGGACAATAACTGAAATGAAAAACACAAACAGATTTAGACAGGCAGAAGAAAGAATCAGTGAATTAGAGGATAAGACAGTTAAAATTACAGATGTTGAAGAACAAGAACTGAGGCTGGAGAAGGCTGATCACAGTTTAATAGAATTATGGGAAAACAACAAGATACCTAATATACACATCATGGGAATTCCAGAAGGAAGTGGTAGAGACAAAAAGATGGAAACAATATTTGAAGAAATAATAACAGAAAAATTCCCCCCGGTTTAACATAGGACATGAATATACAAATCCAAGAAGCTTAAAGAAACCCAAGTCGGATAAACCCAAAAGGATTTACACCAAGACACATCAGAGTTAGGCTGTCAAAATTTACAGACAAAGAGAGAATCATGAAATCAGTTACAGAGAAGCAAACAGTCACATACAAAAGATCCCTAATGAGATTAAATGCCAATTTCTCCTCAGAAACATTGGAGGCCAGAAGGCAATGAAATGATGTATTTAAAGTCTGAAAGAAAAACACTGTAAATCAAGAACTATACCCAGTGAAACGATCCTTCAAGAATGTGAGTGAAATTAAAACATTTCCAGACCAAAAGAAGCTGAGAGAGTTCTATCTACCAGACCAGCCCTACAAAAAAATATTAATGGGAGTTCTGTAAATGGCAGAGAAAAGACACTAGAAAGTAATTCAAAGCTATACATAAAAAGAAAGATACCCAATAAAGGGAAAGGCATGGACTAGTATCCAAACCAAAAACCAAATCCATTGCCATTGAGTCGATTCTGACTCATAGCAACCCTAGGACAGAGTAGAACTTCCCCATAGGGTTTCCAACAAGTGGCTGGTGGATTTCAATTGCCAACCTTTTGGTTAACAGACGAGCTCTTAAAAACTCTGCCAGCAGGGCTCCATGGATAAATATAAGGGTTAGTAATAAGGTATTCATGCTTGATAATTCTAAATATTTTGGCCTTAATGTTTTTTAATAACAAATACATAAAAGGCAAGGATAAAATTATGTTACAGGGCACACGAAATATAAAGATTTAAGCAATGATAACAACAACTAAAGGGGGACAGCAATGGTATATAGAATTTCTTGTATGTTAATGAAGTTCAGTTGGTACCAATTTACCCTGTTGTTGTTGTTGTTGTTAGGTGCCTTTGAGTCAGTTCCTATTCACAGTGACCCAATGTACAACAGAATGAAACACTGCCCAGTCCTGCACCATCCTCACAATCATTGTTATGCTTGAGCCCATTGTTGCAGCCACTGTGTCAGTCCATCTCATTGAGGGTCTTCTTGTTTTCACTGACTCTCTACCAAGCATGATATACTTCTCCAGGTACTGTTCCCTAGAATGTTATAAATACAAGCTTTTAAATGTAATATTCATATTAACCACTAAGAAACTATGTAAAAAAAATACACAAAAGGAAAGGAGACAGGAACCAAAAAGTCTCACTACAATAAATCAACAAAACACAAAATCAGTCAGTGCTAAAGGACAAAGACAAAGAAGGCTTAACACACACAAAAAAACAAATAACAAAATGGAAGAAGTAAGTCACTTCTTATCAGTAACTACAGTGAATGTAAATGGACTAAATACTCCAATAAAAAGGCAGAGAGTGGTAGATGGATTAAAAAAAAAACATCATCCAACTATATGCTGTTTACAAGAGGCATACCTTAAACACAAGGACACAAATAGGTTGAAAGTGAAAGGCTGGGAAAAATATTCCATGCAAATAACCAAAAGAGAGCTAGGGTGGCAGTCTTAATATTAGAAAAACTATATTTAGGACAAAGTGTGTTAGAAGAGATAAAGATGGACAATAATCCATAAAGACGGTCAATTAATAAAGAAGATTTAACAATCATAAATATATATACTGAACATTGGGGCACCTAAATGTATAATGCAAACACTGATAGAATTGAATGGATGAACAGACAGTACTATAATAATCATTGGAGACTTCAATAAACCACTATCAATATTGGACAGAACATCTAGAAAAAGGATCAACAAGGAAAGAGGGGACCTGAATGACACTATAAACCAACTAGACTTAACAGACATATATAGAACATTTCACCCCAAAACAGCACAATGTACATTCTACTCCAGTGCACATGGATCATTCTCCAGGATAGACTACATGTTAGGTCATAAAGCAAGGTTTGATAAATTTAAAAAGATTGAAATCTTACAAAGTATTTTCTCTGACCACAATGGAGTGAAGCTAGAAATCAACAACAGAAAAAAATCTGCAAAATACACAAACATATGGAAATAAAACAACACACTATTAAACTACCAATGGTTCAAGGCAGAAATCACAAATTTCCTAGAATCAAATGAAAATGAAAGTACAACATACCAACACTTATGGAACGCAGTGAAGGCAGTACTCAGAGGGAAACTTATAGCAATAAATGCCTACATAAAAAAGAAGAATGATCTAAAATTAAGAGCCTAACTCAACAACTCCAGAACATAGAAAGAGATGAGCAAAGCAAGCCTAAACCTATTAAGATGAAAGGAAATGACAAAAAGCACAGCAAAAAAATAAAATAAAATAAAACCAAAAACAAAAATAGAGAATCAATAAAATCAGAAGTTGGTTCTTTGAAAAGATCAATAAAATTGACAAACCTTTAGCTCGAATGACAAAGAAAAGATGTAAATAACCAAAATAAAAATGAAAAAGGAAACATTACAACTGACCTGATAGAAATAAAGAGAATTATGACAGAATATTATGAACAACTGTATGACAACAAACTGGATAATCTAGATAAAATGGACAAATTCTTAGAAGCACACAGCCTACCCAAACTAATTCAAGAGGAAAAAGAAAGTCTCAACAGACCCATAAAAAGTGAAGAGATCGATCAATGATCAAAAACCTTCCAACAAAAAACAGAAGTCCTGGATGAGATGGCTTCACTGGGGAATTCTACCAAACATGTAGAGAAGAATTGACGCTAGTACAGTTTAGACTCTTCCAAAGGATAGAGAAAGAAGGAATACTCCCTAATTCATTCTATGAAGCCAACATAACCCTGATACCAAAACCAGATAAAGACACCAGAAGGAAAGAAAACCACAGGCCAATATCTCTCATGAGTATAGATGCAAAAATCCTCCACAAAATACTAGCGAACAGAATAAAACAGCGTATCAAAAGAGTCATACACCATGACCAAGCAGGATTTATTCCAGGAATGCAGGAATGGTTCAACATTAGAAAATCAATCAACATCAACACCACATCAATAGAACAAAGGAAAATAACCACACTATCATTTCTATGGATGCAGAAAAGGCGTTTGATAAAATCCAACACCCTTTCTCCATGAAAATTTAAAGAAGATTGGAATAGAAAGGAAATTCCTCAATATGATTCAGGGCATAGATAAAAAGCCAACAGCCAACATTATACTTAATGGAGAAAGACTGACAGTAGCTGCTGAGGCAGCTTATGTACGACCAAACACCTTATGAGATTTGGTTCCTTGGTTTGGAAATTTTGGGTCATGGTTTCATGGGACGTCCCAGTTAATCGGCCTAGTAATGTGTGTAGTGCTTCTGTTCTACTTCCGAGTTGGTTGTGTAGTGCCTGGGATCTTAAAAGTTTGCAAGTGGACATCTAAGTCACAACAGTTGGTCTCTATTCACATGGAGCAACAGAGGAAGTAGGAGATTTAGGAATAGGAAGAGAATATGGAATGTGTGGCTAATTGCCTCCATGAACAACTGCCTCCTTTGCCATGAAATGAGAAGATATTAATTGTGCCCAGCTACCATTACTGAACGTTTTGATCAAAGAGTACATAGAAGAATCCTAATTAAAAGGGGAAAAACGCAGAACAGAATTTCAAGTTCTCATAGACTCTAGACTTTCTGGAGCCATGGAGATGAACCCCTGAAACTGTTGCTGTAGATAATCTTTAAACCTTAAACCAAAACATTTCCTGGAGTAGTCTTAAAACCGAACAATAGTTTAGCTTAACTAGTAAAAAAGGTCTGCCTTCAGCATTGTGCTCTTTTAAGAACTATCAGTATGGGATCAAATTGATAACAGAAACTCAAAAGATCAGATAGGAACCTTTGGAGGCAGTGAGTTTATGTTAATGAGGAAGAAATCAGAAAAGGAGGGTGAGAATGGTTGCACAACTGGAAGAATGTAATCAATGTCACTAAATTGCACATGCAGAAATCGTTGAATTGGTGTATGTTTTGGTGTGTATATTCTCAACAACAACAACAAAGTAACTAGGATTTAGAGGGGGGAAAAAAAAAACCATATAGAGCATAGCTCTACTCGGACACATATGGGGCCATCATGAGTAGTTGTTCACTAGAAGGCAAGTGTATTATCTACCTCCACCCTTGCTGTTTCTTCAGAAGGCTGAACACCGGGAAATGATAGAATGATCTTGTCGACTTGGTTCTCTGTTTTGTTCATGCACTGAGATAGTACTAGGCACACAGCAGGCATTCGATCTGTACTTGTTGTCTAAATTAATTTAAAAATCTCACTCAGATCAGTTTGGAGAGCATCTTGGCTTTGATTTTTGTGGCCCTATCTGTAATGTTGCATGTTTACATTTGAGATAGAGCATTCCACACCCAATTAAATCCATAAATGCTGGTCTAAATAACTGAGTTATCTGTGGTCTGTTAAGCAAAGAACTCTTCTAATAAGCTCTCTAGTTTTCATGCACAAATCAGGAAGAGATGGGGTTTATATACTAGGTTATCTTAGCAAAAAAAGTTCCCCAAGTTATAATCAAGTTAATGAAAGTTATTAAAAGAGAATGCAACATGTGACTGAATATGCATGTTAATGACCCACATAATATAAATCACACTCTCTTTTTTTATAGCCTGCACATTCAATTTTGGTATCATACTTCCTTTTTTTAAATTTTTTTATTGTACTTTACATGATGGTTTACAGAACAAATAGTTTCTCATTAAACACTTAGTACACATGTTGTTTTATGACATTGGTTAACAACGGCATGACATGTCAACACCCTCCCTTCTCGACCTTGGGTTCCCTGTTACCAGCTTTCCTGTCTCCTCCTGCCTTCTAGTCCTTGTCCCTGGGCTGTTGTGCCCCTTTAGTCTCATTTTGCTTTATGGGGCTATCTAATCTTTGACCGAAGTGTGAACCTTCGGAGTGACTTCATTACTGAGCTAAAGGGGCATCCAGGGGCCATACTCTCAGGGTTTCTCCAGTCTCTGTCAGGCCAGTAAGTCTGGTCTTTTTTTGTGAGTTAGAATTTTGTTCTAGATTTTTCTCCAGCTCTGCCCAGGACCCTCTGTTGTGATCCCTGTCAGAGCAGTCAGTGGTGGTAGCCCGGCACCATCTAGTTGTACATAAACCACACTCTTGTATCACTCTACCTCATAAAGTAAATATGGTGAACTGTATTTTGAAGGAAGGAAAGGTAATGTTTATTTTATGCTAATGAAATCCATATTGAAAACCATTTTAAGTAACCAGTTTACCCTCATTGGATAGTAATTAAAATTACTATCAAAGAACATTTATGTGAAAGCAAAATTCTCGCCCTAGTGAGACCATTGTGCTTCCATAATTAGGCATTATGAAAGCCTCCCTGAGCCAAGCCTCCTCAGACTCCCTTCAGGGGGCGTGTGGGAGCATAGAGAAACCTTCATTGTTAGTAGGATCCCTTTTGAGCATTAGATAGGGAAACACTTGAAAAGTGGGGACAGAAGTTAAGCAACGTTATTAATAATTAATAATCACTTCAAAGGACATTTAGAACCAATTTTTGCTACTGCTCAGCCCTTCTTGACATGCACTTCCTATCTCATCTTCATCAAAACAGTCAGAAGTCAAAGACAACAATCTTCAGTATGGATTACATGTGAATATAAAGAAAACAAAAACCCTCACAACTGGACCAATAAACAACATCACGATAAATGGTGAAGAAATTGAAATTGTTAAGGATTTCATCCTACTTGGATCAATGATCAACGCCCATGGACGCAACAGTCAAGAAATCAGACAATGTATTGTGTTGGGCAAGTCTGCAGCAAAAGACATCTTTAAAGTTCTAAAAAGCAAAGATGCCATTTTGATGACTATAGTGTGCCAGACCCAAGCCATGGTCTTTTCAATCACCTCATAAGCATGGAAAACCTGGACAATGAAAAAGACAAGAAGAGGAAATGATGTGTTTGAACTGTGGTATTGGCAAAGAATATTGAATATACTGTGAAGTGCCAGAAGACGAACAAATCAGTCTTAAAAGAAATACCAGAATGCTCCTTAGAAGTGAGGACGATGAGACTTTGGCTTGCTTACTTTGGATACATCATTAGGAAAGACCAATCACTGGAAAAGGACATCATGTTTGGTAAAGTAGAAGGTCAGTGAAATCCTCAGTGAGATGGACTGACACAATAGCCACAACACTGGGCTGAAACATATCAAAGATCATGAATATGGTGCAAGACTGGGCAACGTTTATTCTGTGGTACATAACGTTGCCATGAGTTGGAGCCGGCTAACGTCAACCAAGAAAAAGAAGAAAAGACAAACCTTATTAAAACTGATTGTAAAATATAGAAAAATACCTGTGTAGATAAAGCAATGGTAATGAAAATACATCACTCTGAAATGTGGCACATTGTGACAGTGAAGTTCTGCTAGAAAAAAAGGAGAATGTTCAACAGGGAGTTGGCAGGAATGAGGGCCACTGAGCTCTGGGAGGTGTGGGGCTGAGCTTCCTTTCCCTGTCTGGTTTACCTCTCTGAACACCTTCCCTCTTTCTGGATGCCCATTTGCATCTAGACCTGTGAAACATTGGTAATGGACGCCACATCAATCCCTGGTGGACGGCAGTAGTGAATGGACCCAGGGTTTTATTACCTGGGGCTTGGGGCATCCTGAGTGTGTGTATTTGTACCTGTGTGTGTGTGTGTGTGTGTGCACGTGCTGCACTTGCCATCGGTCTTAGTTTCCTAGGGCTACCATAACAAATATCACAAATTGAGTGGCTTCTTGTTGTTATTGCCATTGACTTGGCCCTCAACTCATGGCGACTTCCAATGGACAACAGAATGAAATGCTGCCTGGTCCTGTGCCACCGTCATGATGGCTTCCCAATCAGCCCATTGTGATCCATAGAGTTTTCATTGGCTCATTTTCAGAAGTAGCTCGCCAGGCCTTCTTCCCAGTCCATCTTAGTCTGAAAGCTCCACTGAAACTTGTTCAGCATCATATTGACAGATGGGTGGTGGTGTATTGGCTATGAGGTGTATTGGCTGGGAATTGAATCCATGGAAGGTGAGATTTCTACCACTGAGCCACTGATGCCCACTTGGGTGACATATAAGAACAGAAATTTATCGAGTCACTGTTCTGGAGGTTAGAAGTCCAAATCCGGGTGTTGGCCATATATAGTCGTCCTTCAGAGGGCTCCAAGGGAGAATGTTCCATGCACCTCTCTCAGCTTCTGGTAGCTGCAGTGTCACATGATGCCCTTCGTCTCTCTGGCTGTGTCTCTTCCCCTTTTTTTTTATAAGGACAACACTCACATAGAATTAGAACCCACCCTACTCCAGTTTGACCTCATGTTAACCTAACTGATAACATTTTCCAAGACTATTTCCAAACAGGGTCACACACTGCGGTACAGGAGTTACAACTTAAACATATCTTTTGGGGGAGCACAGTTCAATCTATAACACCATCCTGGAGGCGGGAGAGGGTTGTAGTTGCCTTTTGCAGTCCCAGGAAGTGATCACTTCAGGCCTATCATTCACCAAGGTATTTGCATACGAGCAAGGGATGGTTTGGAACCCGTCTTTCTGCCTCTGGGTAACATTTTTCACATTTCCACCATCAGTCAGTTTGTCATACTGTGGTGGGTTGCGTGTTGCTGTGATGCTGGAAGCTATGCCACCAGTATTCAAAATACCAGCAGGGTCACCAATGGAGCTTCCAGACTAGAACAGACTAGGAAGAAAAGCCTGATGTTTACTTCTGAAAATCAGCCATTGGAAACCCTATGGCTCAGAATGGTCTGATCCAGAATGATCATGGGGATGGCGTAGGATAAGGCAGCATTTTTTGCTTTGTGCATGGGGTTGCCATGAGTCAGCAGCTGACTGGGCAGCAGTTAACATCAACCTGAAGTGAAGAGTGGGGAAAAATCTGGAAAAAAAGGGAGATGGGAGAGGAACTTCACACTGTGTCTTGGGACAATAAGAATGTTAACTATTCAAAAATGAAGTTATGGAAAAAAATACAATTCTGCAGAGACTCTATTGTCTTAAGTTTAAATGTTAGGCAATGAGACTTATGTCCTTTGTAGGTGGTATTGAGTAAACTTAAATCTAGATCCTTTCTACCTAAATAGTCATTCTTTTAAGAGAAAATTATGGAGCACTCATTAAGTACCAGGGCACTAAATATTTAATCTTTACTACTTTGGAGGCCAATGAGGGACAAAAAGTCAGTGAGATGGGGAGTAGATCTGACCTTAGAAAGTTCACATCTGCTAGTTGTGACTTAGGAGAGACTTAGAGATTGTTATAGATTGAATTAAGCTCCCCCAAAATATATGTTGCAAATCCTAACCTCTATGCCTGTGGTTCTAATTCCATTTGGGAGTGAATTGTCTCTGCTATGTTAATAAGGCAGGATTAGTGTAGAGTGTATCTTGAGTCAATCTCTTTTGAGATATAAAAAGAGATTAAACAAGTGAGCAGAGAGAGAGAGAGAGAGAGAGATGGGGTAAGATAGATGCCAAGACACGTGGAGATCTCCAAGGAACCAGAAAGCAGAAGCTGAAGAGACAAGGACTTTCCTCCAGAGCCGAAAGAGAGAAAGTCTTCCCCTAGAGCCAGCACTCTGAATTGGGACTTCTAGCCTCCTAAACTGGGAGAAAATAAATTTCTGTTTGTTAAAGCCATCCACTTGTGGTGTTTGTGTTATAGCAGCACTAGATAACTAAGACAGAATTTCGTACCAGTAGAGTGGGGTGCTGCTTTAAAATATAACTAAAATGTGGAAGTGGTTTTGGAATTCGGTAATGGGTAGAGGCTGGAAGAGTTTTAAGGTGCGTAACAGTAAAAACCTAGATAGATTGCCTTGAAGAGACAGCTGGTTAAAATTGTGGACTCAAAGGTGATTCTGATGAGGGCTCAGAAGGAAGTGAGGAGAGCTGTAGAGAAAGTCTCTGTTGTCTTAGAGAATACATATGGCTCCAGGAAAAGAATGTTGCTAGAAATGTGGACTTCTAATGTGCTTCTGGTGAAGCTTTAAAAGAAAATTATGACCCTGTGATTGGATAATGGAGGAAGGGGGATGCTTTTTATTCAGTGGCAAAGAACTTGTCTGAATTACGTTCAAATGTTTGGTAAAGGTATAACTTGTAAATGATGAACCTGGATACCTGGTCAATAAGATTTTTAAGCAAGATCTTAAAAGAGACTGCATGGTTTCTCCTTGCCACTTTCAGTAAAACGTGAGAGGAAAGAGATGGACTTAAAAATGAACTGTGCAAAATGAAAACAGAAGTTAAAAATTTGGAAAATTCTGTTGTACAAACTGAGGACACGTGCATGTCCTAGAATTTTCACCAAGGACATGGCTACACAGTCTTTTGTTAAAGAGACTAAGCCTGTGACTGGTGGATCCAACCAACTATAACACCAGAAAACCCATCAGCTTAGACAGAAGGGGACAAAAAAAATGAAAGAATGTTGTGTCTTGGAATTCTACAGGCAGAAAACAGGCCAAAGAAGCTACATCTGTTGTCTCCAAGAAAAGGACCATCCCTGGAGCAGCCTGGAGATCAGCAGAACTTTTGGAAGGAGGATGGGAAGAAGGGCCTTCTTGGTTTCAAAGCTTGGGGCCACAGTCTAATGGATTTCAAAGGGTGGAGCCACACTCTCCTGGGTTTCAGAAGATCCCAATGGATCTTTGCCAAGTCGGTTCCGGAGTGTGGGGCTGCCATTAAGGTGCACCAGGGGATGGGGTTGCCACCTAAATCTGAGGGGGTGGGGCTGCCATACCCAAGGGGCAGAAGAATGGAACCTCCTGGGGCTGAGGGGGTGAGGTTGCCGTTCAGATGGACTAGGAGAATGGGGCCCCCCGAAGCTGAGGGAGCAGAGTTGCTGTCCCAGAGGGCCTGGAAGACAGAGCCGAAGCCCAGGGCTGAGGGGGTCTCTACCCAGAATCCAGAGATCGTGATCAATGCCCAGAGTTTGGAGGGCAGGGCCATTGCCCAGATGGTCTCAGAGATTATTTTCAAGCCTTGAGAGCTAATGTAAATGGTTCTGCTGGGTTTGGGGCTTGCTTGGTACCTGTTATCCTTTCTTTCCCTCCAATTTCTCCCATTTGTAATGGAAACGTCTACCCAGTGCCTGTTCCACCACTGTACTTTGGAAACAGGTAACTTGTACTTTAGATTTCACAGGTTCCCAGATGAAGAGGAATTTTGCCTCAGGATAGAATGTGCCTGAAGTCTCACCCATACTTGACTTAGATGATTCAGAGGATGAGATTTTGGATTTGGAGTTGATATGAGACTTTTGGGATAATGTGATGGGGTGAATGTGTTTTGCATGTGGCAAGAGCATGAATTTGGGGGGGGGGAGGGCAAAGGTGGAATGTTATGGATTGAATTTTGTCTCTCCAAAATATGTTGTAAATCCATAACCTCTATGCCTGTGGTTATAATCCCATTTGGGACTGGGTTGTCTTTGTTATATGAGGCAGGGTTAGTGTAGGGTGTATCTTGAGTTAATCGCTTTTGAGATTACAAAGAGATTAAACAAGTAAGCAAAGAGATGGAGTGAGATAGATGCCAAGACGTATGGAGATCTCCAGGGAACAAGGAAGCAGAAGCTGAAGAGACATGGACTTTCCTCCAGAGATGACAGAGAAAAGAAGCCTTCCCCTAGAGCCAGCGCTCTGAATTCAGACATCTAGCCCCTTAAACTGTGAGAAAATATTTTTCTGTTTGTTAAAGCCACCTGCTTGTGGTATTTCTGTTATAGTAGCACTAGATAACTAAGACAGATACAATTTTGAAGTAGATTTACTTGGCACAATCCCTTCTAAAAAGTTAATCTCAAAATATTTTACATGTTCTTGTGAAAAATATTCATATAGAACTAATGCTCATATAAAATTTGTTTCACGCATAGTTGTAAAGCCACAAACTGTTCAAAAATAACTATCAATATTTAACTGATAGGTTGAATTAAATCTAAATTGTATTAACAGTATTACCACGTGGAGACCCACAACGTTTTCGTTAGTCAGAAGCTGTTGTAAAACGTAATAGTTAAACACCTTAAAGTTAGTACAAAAAATTACTCAATGATCTCTGACAGACTGTCTCAACAACTATTATCAAAAAATATAAGGCGTGCAAAAGGTATTTGTGGCTTCATACGGATCAATTAAAACTCAATTTTACACGTAAGTGAATTACCCACTAGCTATGAGATTCTCCCTCTCGCGTGGGCCTGAAGGAGGGCAGGCATCTTGCTAGGTGGATGGTTGTGATGGTTAAGATTCTGTGTCAGCTTGGCTGGACCATGATTCTCAGTGTTTATATGTGATCACTCCCATGATGGGGTCTGCTGTGAGTAGCCAATCAATTAAAAGGGCATTTCCTTGGGCATGTGGCCTGCATCTGAATATTAAGTGGACTTTCTGGCTTTTGCCTGTGCTGGATCCTACAGCTGGCTTCTGTTTGTCTGAGCTCCGGTTCTTGGATTTGAGCTAGCAGCTTATCTGCCTATCTCAGTATTTCAATCTTCACAGCCTGTGAGCAAGAAGAGCCTTGCTCTCCAACTTGCCGATCTTAGGCTCGCCAGCTTCTGTGACTACGTGAATCCACTGACTTGGGACATCCCAGCCTCTACAATCGCCTGTGCCGTTTCCTTATATAAATCTCTCTCTCTCTCTCTCTATATATATATATATACATGCTTTACTGGTTTTGCTTCTCTAGAGAACCCAGCTTAAGACAATGGTACAACTGGCATTTATCTGAATCATTCAATTTAGCTAAAATCAATTGTTCTGGAACATCCCAACTAAATCATTATCCTTCAATTATGGAAATGTTAGAAGTTCAATAATCTTCCTAAAAATGCATCAAGATTTTACAATTAGAATGAGCAATAACAAGTACTATAATTAGTTAAAAAAAAATCCCCCAAATCCAAACAACCTCCTCCCCTCCATCAAAAAACACTCTAAATGTTTTCCTACAGACTCTAGGCTACTGTAGCTCTGGCTGTCTGTCAAGTGGAGCCCACACTCATACTTGGGGGCTGAGGATGGTAAACTGAGGTGGTAGAGACTCTTTCTGGACCAGGCTTGTGGAGAAAGCAGCCCAAGGGCTATTTCCCTCTTCTCAGTCTGAGGTCTCAACCCAACAGTTAAACCATCAGGTCTGCCAAACTAGAGATAAAGTTAAGTTCTTCTGTCAGATCAGTGGCAGTGAGCAGTAACTATATTGAACCATCCGAACTGCCCTCGCCTGGTGGGGGATGACCAGGGGCTCCTGATCCTCACCCCAATCACGATATTTCCTTCCGCTGAGTAGAAAAGGGTCCACCCCACTTTTAGGATATACATTAAAACTTTGTATTTGTGTGTGTGAATCTATCCATGAGCAATACTGTGCCACAGCAGTAGGGTGGGGGAGAAGAGGATAAACTAGAAGTTAGGGTAGCACGGGGTGCAGCTGTCAAGGAGAATGACCTCCTCTCCCCACTCAGTGAGGACCCAGTGCAGAGGATGTGCTCTAAATGAGGGTATTTGCTGTTACAAAGGGGTCTCTGCCTGAGTTCTTTCTCCCCCACTCAAAAAAAATCATGGAATGAAACCGGTTCTACACCCCTTCGGGATTCCATCGGCTGCACTACAGTGCAAGTGAGTCAATGGGTGTTGTAACGTCAGGGGTAAAAGAATAGTCTGATTGTGCATTTCCTGATGTGGAAGGAGCTCCTGCCCCATGAAATGGTGTCCTAAGAGTCCAGATGATTCTCTACATCAGCAGGGCTCAGTGTGAGGTCCCTAACCAGCAACACACTCTAGAAGCTTGTTAGAAATGCACATTCTCAGCCCCATCCAGACCCCCTGAATCAGAGCCCCAGAGCAAGGAGGGCAATACTTGGTGTATACTCCAAGTCATTCTGATGCAGGCTAAAAAACCATTGCTCCATGTAGTCTTACCTGTCCTCAGAGTTCTGGAACCCACTCCCACGAGCACTGGCTGCCTCCTGAGCTACAGCTGGGAAAGGGCCAGGCCCTGGTGGCTGCAGGGGCTGTTTGCCGGCTGGCAGAAACACCCGTAGCACCCACCCCAGCCTGTAGCTGTGTTATAGTGTACCCTCCCCTGACGAGAAGTCCTAAAACCACTGATCCCTCAGGCGTAGCCTGGCACGGGTGTAGCCTGGCTTGGGTGTAGCCTGGTGCAGTTGTAGCCTGGCATGGGTGTAGCCTGGTGCAGGTATAGCCTGGCGTGGGTACAGCCTGGCCCCACTGGCTGTACTACAGATGAGGTGAGGGTGCAGGCAGGCCTGGGAAGACCATGAACAACGTCCACCCCCACCCCAGCCCAGCCTGACTCCAGGTCCTGAGAAGTGCCAAGCTCCAGGTCTATAGACATCAGGGGGGTTTTGAGGACTTAGGAGGGACACAGGTTTAAAATCAAAGACCATCTTCACACATTTGCAATGAATGCACACTCATAACAAGAGAAAAGCAATACAGCATATTTCCATGATTGATCTGCCAATGCATATTCAAATTAAAATGGAGTTGCTGGTCCTGGAGAGCGCTCCCCAAGCCCTGAGAGGGGGTAGCCAAAATAACACACCACCTGCCACCTGCTTCACTCAGCAAGCCCCTTCCACTTGCTCAGTCCCGTACAAGCCACAGGAGATCCAACCAAACGTTGTGTTTCGCTTTATTAGATACAGCAGGTGTGGGATTTACAAACGAGATCTATACATGTGCTGGATACAGATTGCGTACCTGTGGGCCTTTCTCTACCACGTGTTCTGAAATGCACGGACCTTGCTGACACAGTACAAAACAAGCAAACCCAAATACAATCAGATGGCACCCCAAAGTGGACAGCATCAACAGTTAAATTACCAAGTCATTAGTTTAAGATCAAAATACTTCAATGAAAATGGCATACAAAAAACAAACATATAAATTACGTTTAAGGTCTGTACATGAATCTTAAAAAAAATAACACTACTGTGTTCTGTACAATATTGCTTCTTTTTAACATCCCAAATTCAAGAAACACCTTCCCTTGAATTCCAGAAAAGTGGGCAAAACGCACATGGAGTATAGTTAAAATCATTTCACAAAAATACAAAATTGTGTCGGTTTTCTCAAAGGCACATTTTTTTTAAAAAGACACAGGAAACTTCCACTTCAGAAGCCCCTGTCTTATTGGACCCTGGCATGTGGCAGAATGGCAGCACCCTGTTGTGGCAAATCTTTGGCTGGCAAAAGGCAAACAGGAATGGCAGCGGGGCAGCAGAGAGAAAATGAGCGTCCTGCATCCTCAAAGAAACCAAAAGGCCAGTGCTGAAAATCTCACAACGCCAGGTGTCATACCTTGCTGTCTTCTGCAGGCAAGTTCTGCAACATCCATACACAATATGGAGTGAAGACGTGACCTTATTTTCTTTCAATGCATACCCAAGTGCTCACTGCCGAGCTACCGCTGGGATGAACTCGGGTGGCTTAAAATATGGGTCACTCTGCTGGGCTGCCTGCCCTGCCTGGCTTAGGCACCACTGGCTAAAATATCTACCAACCAAATGGATGACAGGCAGCAGCACCTCCTATCAGAGCAGCGTCTCGCGTGCAGATGACAAGAGCAAAGCAATATGGCACACCATCAAGTCTACAAAAAGGTCCGCAGGACTCGCACTCACATAATTGCTGCATCTTATACCTGCATTTTGTGGGGGTGATGTTTCCAACAAAGGGGCTGATCGAGGGTCCCTGGGGCACCCCAGCGGGGCTTCTTTCCCAGCCAGGGGTCCTGGGGGTGGTCCCTCAGGCTTCCAGCTGGACCTCAGCCTCCTCCAGCTGCAGGGTGTCATTGTCTCCCAGTAGCTCTGTCTCTGGCACGGAGCCTTCCTCCTCCTCCTCTGCTTCGGGCACGGGATTCTGGGCCACGTCTTCTGGAGCGTTCTGAGCATCCTCGACGCTCTCGGAGAGTAGGGCCGCCCTGTCCGCCACCGACGTGTTGGAGGGCGCCGTGGTGACGTAGCCCGTGCTGGTGGAGCCACTGCCACTGTGATGGGAGCCTGGCTTGGGGATGATCTGGGGAGGCACCTGCTGAGGGGCCATTTGCATCGGAATCTGAACAGGATAGAAGTTGGGCAGGTAGGCTCCGTAGGCCGGCATCGGCTGGTACCCATTGACAGGGATGTAGAGCTGAGGCGGGGGCACCATTGGTCTGATCTGGCCCTTCATGGGGATGAACTGGGGCTGGGGGAAGGCCTGGGTCTTCTGCTTGGGCCCCATGTAGCGGGTGTTGCTGACGTTGCTCACGGGGCTGGTGCTGAGGGAGCTCGTCTGCGTGGTGTTGCTGGCACCCGAGGTCTGCGCCGAGCTGTTGTAGTTGGAGAGGTTCCCCCAGGTTCTGAGCCTGCTGTGGATATCCTTGAACCGTGGCCGCCGGCTAGGGAACTCATTCCAGCACTCGATCATCAGGGCGTACATCCAGGCAGGGCAGTCGTCCGGGCAGGGCAGCACCTGGCGGTTGCGGATCATCTCCACCACGTCCTGGTTGGAGTAGCCGCAGTAGGGCTGCAGGCCGTAGCTGAAGATCTCCCACAAGACCACACCATAGGACCAGATGTCCGAGTCGATGGAAAACTTGCCATACATGATGGCCTCTGGGGACATCCAGCGGATAGGCAGGAGCGAATTCCCCACCAGCTTGTAGTAATCGGCTGAGTACACTTCACGGAAGAGGCCCAGGTCCGAGATCTTCACGTTCAGCTTGTCGAACACGAGGACGTTGCGGGTGGCCAGGTCCTTGTGGACCATGTGGTGGCTGGACAGGTACTCCATCCCTGCAGCGATCTGGGCCACAATGTGAATGAAGTCAGGAGGCTCCAGGGCAGACTTGACAGTCCGGTCATTGTCGGTGCTGCCCACGTCCGAGTGTGGTGAGCGCATAACCAGGAACTCGTGCAGGTCACCGTGGGCACAGTAGCTGAAGATCATGCTGAGTGGCTGGTCTTTGGTCACTACCCCCAGCAGGCAGACGATGTTGGGGTGCTGGAGTCTCGACCGCATCATAGCCTCGTGCTTGAACTCCTCTCGGAGGGGCACCTCCGCTTTGTCCTTGAGCGTCTTGATGGCCACGGCCTGGGTCTGCTCCCCCGGCGTGGAGCCAAAGAGGTGACCTTTGTAGACTTTCCCGAATCGGTCTTCGCCCAGCTCCTCCATGAACCGCATGGTGGACAGACTAATCTCTTTGAGCTTGGCCTGGCAAGAAGGAAAAACTCAGTGAATCATTTCTGTCACTGTAACACCAGACAGGAGGGGGCTCTGGGGCTGGCATTGCCATCACAGCCACTTGTCCCCCAACCCAGAACTCACAGAAGGACCCAATCGCCCTGCTAATCCCAGGTTCCACCTGCCCCACACATGGCTCATTAATTCATCTCATGTGTGTACGGATTCACAAACACACACACACACCACAGCCAGGCTTCACCACCAGCTGCCCCAGAGTCACCCTGCCCTCTCTCGGGTCTGTGCCCTCCTCCTAAGGCCTTCCCTCCTGTTGCCCCATATCATCCACAAACGAGCTCCAACCACCTCGGCTCGTCACAGCGAGATGCAGTGTCTTTTTTTTTTTTTTTAATTATCTTTGTAGTTTAAGTGAAAGTTTACAATTCAAGTTAGTCTCTCATACAAAAATTTATACATACATTGTTAGGTGACTCTAATTGCTCTCCCTATACTGTGACAGCACACTCCTCCTTTCCACCCCAGATTTCCCATGTCCATTCAACCAGCTCCTGACCCTGCCTTCTCATCTCACCTCTGGACAGAGGCTGCCCATTTAGTCTCATGTATCTACTTGAGCTAAGAAGTATACTCTTCACGAGTATCATTTTATGTCCCACAGTCCAGTCCAATCTTTGTCTGAAGAGTTGGCCTCGGGAACTGTTTTTTAGTTCTGGGTTGACAGAGAGTCCGGGGCCATGCCTTCTGGGGTTCCTCCAGTCTCAGACCATTAAGTCTGGTCTTTTTACTAGAATTTGAGTTCTGCACCCTACAGTTCCTCCGCTCCACCAGGGACTCTTGACACAGTCTCTTTTATGAACTCCACAGTAACAGTCCCCCAACATTTTTTCTGTCAGGATATAGTCCTCTTTAGAGAGTCCTAGACAGTTTTACAGATGGTCCCTTGATGAACCTGCCTCAGTTCCCTCTTGATTAGAATTGACAAGGTGCCTTCTGGCAGGAGTATTACACAGGTGACACAGAACTCCACAGGACTTGCACCTCACAGCCTCTAGGACATCCGACTCCTTCTGTGCGTCTAGCCCGAGTCCTTCTTGAAGGCTCCTTGGCCTCTACACAGTCCTGGGGAGCTCTGTAGTCTCCTTGCTGTCCAGCCCTGTCCCACCGCAGCAAACACTCAGTGACCTCCTGGCTAAAGAGCTGAATGGGTTGACTCTCTCCCTGACCACCTTGAAAAGTTCCTTGAGGCCAGGAGAGGAATGATTTCCCCCCAAAGCTTGCAATTAACATATGCTTCTTTTCACTCAAGTTGGCTCAGTTGTGATGTGTTTTCTCATTTTATATTTCAGTGTATTCTCACCATCATAAAAAGTCGTTTAAGAATGGGGCTCCAAGAGACAGAAAGGGCCACAAAGACCAGGGACTCCGTCAGCCTGAGACCAGAACTAGATGGTGCCCAGCTATTACCAATGACCACCCTGATAGGGAACACAACAAACAGTCCCTGATGGAACAGGAGAAAAGTAGGGTGCAGAACTCATATTCTTGTAAAAAGACCAGACTTAATGGTCTGAGACTGGAGAGACCCCAGAAGACATGGCCCCCGGACTCTCTGCTGGCCCAGAACTGAAAGCATTCCCAAGGCCAACTCTTCAGACAAAGATTAGACTGGACTGTGGGACATAAAACGATACTCGTGAAGAGTGTGCTTCTTAGCTCAAGTAGATACATGAGACTAAATGGGCAGCTCCTGTCCAGAGGTGAGATGAGAAGGCAGACAGGGTCAGGAGCTGGTTGAACAGACACAGGAAATCCGGGGTGGAAAGAAGGAGTGTGCTGTCACATTATAGGGTGAGCAGCTAGGGTCACATAGCAATGTGTGTATAAATTTTTGTATGAGAAACTGACTTAAACCGTAAACTTTCACTTAAAGCACAATAAAATAAATAAATAAATAAATAAAAGAATGGAGCTCACCCTTCAGTGGTGGTCTGTGTTCTTACGTCTTTGAAAATTGTTTTTCTAAAACCCTAAAGAAGATTGGAATAGAAGGGATATTCCTCAATATCACTCCAGGCATATATAAAAAGCCTACAGACGATATTATACTTAATGGAGAAAGACTGAGAGCTTTCCCCTTGAAACTGGGAACAAGACAAGGATGCCTGTTCTCACCACTTCTATTCAACATTGTATTAGAAGTCCTAGTCAGAGAAATAAGACAAAAAAAAGTGATACAGATTGGAAAGTTATCCAGATTGGAAAAGAAGAAGTAAAATTATCTCTATTCATGGATGATATGATCCTATATAAAGAAAATCCCAAAAGATTCCACAAGAAAAGTTCTAGAGCTAATAGAGGAATCTAGCAAAGTTGCAGGGTACAAGGTCAACAAAGAAATCAGTTGAGGTTTTAGACAACATCAGTGAGAAAGCTGAAGGGGAAATTAGGGAAACAATTCCATTTAAAATAGCATCTAAGAGAACAAAATACCCAGGACTAAATCTAACCAGGGATGTGAAAGACTTGTACAATGAAAACTATGATACATTACCGAAAGAGATTAAAGAAGATATAAATAAATGGAAAGATGCTCCATGTTCATGGGTTGGAAGACTTAATATTAGGATGTCAATACTACCCAAAGTAATCTATAGATTCATTGTGATCTCAATCAAAATTCCAACAGCCTTCTTTACAGAAAAAGAAAAATCAATCCTCAATGTTGTATGGAATTGCAGGAGGCCCCAAATAGCTAAAGCAATGTTGAAAGAGAAGAACAAAGTAGCAGGACTCACACGTCCTCATTTTAAAACATACAGTAATCAAAACAGCTTGGTACTGGTATATCAACAGACACACAGATCAATGGTATAGGATTGAGAGTCCAGAAATAAACCTACACATCAATGGTCAACTGATTTTTGACAAGGGTGCTAAGTCCATTCGATGGGGAAAGAGGAGTCTCTTCAATAAATGGTGTTGGGAAAATTGGATTTCCACATGCAGAAAAATGAAACAGGCTCCATGCTTCACATCACACACAAAAACAAATTCTAAATTGGTTAAGGACCTAAATGTGCAAACTAAAACCATAAAATTCTTAGAAGAACAAACAGGGGCAATGCTGTCAAGCCCAGCTTTTAACAATGGATTATCTAATATAATAACAAAAGCACAAACAGCAAAAGAGAAAATAAATAAATAGGCCCTCATAAAAATTAAAAACTTCTTTCTCATCAAAAGACTTACCAAAAAAATGACAAGACAAGCTACCGACTGGGACAATATCTTTGGAAACCATATAGCCAACAAGAATTGAATAACCAAAATATATATAAAACTTCAACAACTTAACAACAAAAAGACAAATAACCCAATTATAAAATGGCCAAAGGACTTGAATAGACATTTCACCAACGAGGACATTCAAATGGCCACCAAACACATGAAAAGATGCTCAGTGTCATAAGCCATCAGAGACACAAATCTAAACCACAATGAGATACCATTTCACTCCCACTAGGATGGCAATGACTGAAAAAAAAAAAAGAAACTAATGAATGTTAGTGAGGATGTGGGGAAATTGGAGCCTATTATCCATTGCTGGTGGGAATGAAAAATGGTACAGCCATTGTAGAAAACAGTGTGGCACTTCCTCAAAAAACTAAAAATAGAACTACCATATGACCCAGTCACTCCACTCCTAGGTATATACCCAAAAGACTTGAAAGCAGACAAACAGAGACTTGTACACCAATGTTCACTGCAGCACTATTCACAATAGCCAGAAGGTGGAAACAACCTAAATGACCACCAACAGATGAATGGATACACAAAATGTACATCCATATGATGAAATACTACTCAGCCTGTAGGCGAAATGAAGTCTTGATGCATGCTATCGTATGGATGGGACCTAAAGATATTATGCCGAGCAAAATAAGCTAATCAGAAAAGGACAAATATTGTATGACCTCACTTATATAAAAAGACAAGAAAAGGCAAAGTACAGAGACCAAAGTTTATCAGTGGTTACCAGGGGTGGGAGGAAGGGACAAAGGGGGGTTTAACAAAACAAATCACACTGATTAAGGGTAGGGTTGCACAGCTGATTATGTAATTGCTGTCAATAAGTTGTGCACCTGTAAGAAGCTGAATTGGCCAAAGTTATGTGATAGGTGTATTTACAACAATAACAAAAAAAAAATAGTAACTGCTGAGGCTGCTTGCGTACAACCAAACACCTCATGGGATTTAGTTCCTTGGTTTGGAAGTTTAGGTCATGGTTCCATGGGACATCCCAGTTAATTGGCCTAGTAACATGTTTAGTACTTCCGTTCAGCCTCCTAGTTTATGCTGTAGTGCCTGAGATCTTGAAAGCTTGTAAGTAGCCATCCAAGGCATGAAAATTGGCTCTATTGGCCTGAAGCAAGAGAGAAAGTAGGAGTCAGGAACAGGAAGAGGATATGGAATGTTCAGCTAATTGCCTCCATGAGCAACTGCTTCCTTTGCCATGAGACCAAAGAACTGGATGGTGCCTGGCTACCATTACTGAACAATTTGATCAGAGATTCCATGGACGAATCCTGATCAAAAGGAGGAAAATGCAGAACAGAATTTCAAATTCTCATGGACTCTAGACTTCAGAAAGTCTAGATTCCAGACTTTCTGAAACTATTGCCCTGAGATAATCTTTAAACCTTAAACCAAAAATATCCCCTGAAGTCTTCTTAAAAATGAACAATAGTTTAGCTTAACTATCAGAAAAGGCCTGCCTTGAGCATTTTGCTGTTTTAAGAACTATCTAGGGATCAAATTGACAATAGCAACTTGAAAGAATAGATAAGAATCTTAGGGAGCAGTGAGTTTATGTTAATGAGGGAGAACAACTCAGAAAAGGAGGGCGAGAATGGTTGCACAACTCAAGAATGTCATCAATGCCACTAAATGGTTCATGTAGAAACTGTTGAGCTGGTGTCTGTTCTTCAGTGTATATTCCCAACAGCAAAATAAATAAAATTTAGGGAAAGAAAACAAACAAGCCAACACTGTTAATCTATCCTTCCCTAAAAAACAAAACAAAGCAAAACCAATCCACCCAAAAACTGGCCAGAAATTGGCTCCCAGTGGCTTGAAAAATGTCACATTGAAGCTGAAACTGTGCAGGCAATTTGAGCCTCCATCTTTTTGTGTTCTCTCATGGGGAATGTTGAAGCATCTGACTAGTCAACACAGTTAACCTGGGCCCACCCTGGCAGCACTGGGCTAGTTAGAGAGAGAAGCCCGAGGGCTCTAAAACTGTGAATTCCCAATTCTCCTGCCACTTACTTTCTAAGGACACAGATATCTTGATGAATTTTAGAGAAAATACAGCAAAGGAAATAACAGTTTAAAAAGAAATCTGTGTCATCCATCAAGAGTCCTTGGGTGGCACAAACAGGTAAGCACTCGGCTACTAAACGAAAGGTTGGTGGTTTGAATCTACCCAGAGGTGCCTTGGAAGAAAGGCCTGGTGATCTACTTCCAAAAGGTATATCCATGAAAACCCTACAGACAGAATCCAGATTTTCTGGAGCCACGAGACTGGATGAACCCCCGAAACTATTGCCCTGAGATAATGTTTAAACCTTCAACTGAAAATATTCCCCGAGGTCTTCTCAAAACCAAACAGTAGTTTAGCTTAACTAGTAAAGAATGTCTGCCTTGAGTACTATGCTCTTTTAAAATCTACCTATATTGGCTCATACAGATAACAGCAACAGCAACTCAAAAGATTAGATAGGAAACTAGGGGGCAGTGAGTTTATGTTAATGGGAGAGGAATAACTCAGAAAAGGAGGGTGAGAATGGTTGCACAAATTAAAGAATGTAATCAATGTCACTGAACTGTACACGTAGAAACTGTTGAGCTGATGTATGTTTTGCTATGTATATTCTCAACAACAGCAAATGAAATAAATTAGAAAAAAAAAAAACCCGATGGAGCACAGTTCTACTCTGAAATACATGAGGTTGCCATGAGTCAAAATCAACTCAACAGCAACTGGTCCTTTGGTTATTGGAGAGCACAGAGGTAACCAATCACCAAGTAGAGGTTAAACATGAAGGAACTGCCTCTGTGACATATATAAGCATGGAGACCTGTTTGTGCTGGTTAATGAGAGGCAGCTCCATGTCTTGGCTGGGTGACATCATCAACTGCCTTCGCTGTGGTGTGGATGCTGAAGCCTTCTGTTTATTCCGGCACACGCAGACCAAGAAGAAAAGGCAAGCAATAACCAAAGGTATCGCAATGCTTGGTACCAGTATGTAGAGAATTCCCATTTTGCTGCTGTCTCGGGGACCTGTGAACAATAAGGGTTTCATGATTTTTCAGAAAAGTCCTCTTTGTGACTCTAAGTCCTCCACCGCCCCACTCCCCATCTCCAACTAAAATATTTAAATGCAAGCGGGCTAAATTGCATGCTGAACCTAAAACACAACTCAATGCACCTAAAAATGGACATATTGCTGTACATTTTTGAAACACAACCCAAAACTGCCCACTACGGAAACAAACTGGAATATATGGCATAAAAAAAAAAAGTGAACTCTAAAGTTTATCAATATTAAATATTAATAATAACCACATTTACTTTTCTCTCCTAATGCATGAACACCATTGGAAATAGGTGTTCTATCCTACTTAACTTTTACTAAACTGCCCTTAGCCACTGACAAGCTGATGAGACACATCCGATACCCTTCACTCTGAACGAAACTCAGTACTAGGAATACAAGTGATTCTTTTCATCACTGAACATTTTAGTGTTCTTCAAATTTGTGCATAATGAGAAGATATCCTTTAAGGATAATAATCAAAAGTGCATTTGATGTAAGAGAGGCAATGAGTCTGCAGCCCCACGAATTATCCAATACAATATTCAACATGGGCACCAGAATTCTTAAAAAATGACGTTAGGATGTACAATCAGACTACGGCTTCCAAATCTCTTCCTTTATTTTCCATAGTGAAAAGTGACACTTTGTCTCCCTCTACAGGATTTGCAGAAAGTCACAGAAGGGCACACTCCGTGTCACACCGAAGAACCCAGGTACCAGGTGGCCATCCTGGCACGCTGAGGCCAGGGTGATCAGGGTTCCGCTAGACAGGGTGGAGGCTGAGCCTCCCTCTGGTGCTTGACTACCCAGATCAGGCAAACACATCAAAGGAACTCCATTTTAAGAGTAGATGGTGTGATTTAAGGACAGTGGGTGGTAGAAGATCAGCTACCTAAACGGCCACGTTCCCATGTCTGTAAGGAACCACAGGGGTCCCTGGGAGCAGACTTCTCCTCAACCCAAATAATGACACCAGGTGTAGACATGCCTATGACTAGTGAACAACAAGCTCTCCACCTGGAAGCACGTGATTTTTGTTGATGTGACATCTGAACCAGTTAAATCAGGCCTCCCGTGAACACGCTACTGTCACCTTAGTAAAACAAAACAAAACAAACAAAAATACACTATTCTGACCTGAGTCTTGTCCCTCTCTGTCCCCCAAAATAAAATGACAAACGAAGCTCTCCTCGCCCCACCAAGCAGGTTCCTTTATGGAAGAGGCACTGGACACTCTGGCTCATTCTTCATTATTGCTAGTGGGGGAGTCCACGTCCCTCACACCAAGATCAGAGATATGAGCACTGTGGAATCATGTGGATGGTCATTTAGTTATCTTTCTAAAATTTAAATTGCTTAGTGGTAAAAATGGTGATAGTATAGAAATGTGGGCTTTAGAAAGTGAATATTCTTCATCGCCCTTTTCATCAAAGGCTATTGTTAACAAGTTGGTGTTCCCCTAACTTTGTATATCTATTTTAGGCTGAACTGCATGAAATAACCAATATTCAACTACTTTGGCATAACGGAAGCAGTAGTTTCAAATGGTTTTTTAAAATAGAATTTTAAATAGGATTCATTTTCAATAGAATCACATCATCTATATTTTTCTCTCCTGGTTTTATGGCTTACTAATAATACCTAAGACAGTATTTCATGCAGACCATATACAGCCATGAAAAATTTTTCATAGCTGCACAATATTTCATTGTATGGATGTGTGTCAACTTTCCTATCCAACCAACCACCTGTTGATAAACAATCCATTTCATATTTAGCTATGACAAATAATTCTGCAATGACTATCCCTGCATTTCTTCCTTATAGGTGCAAATATTTCTGCAATATAAGATTCCTAGAATTGCAAAACAAGGTAATATTCTTTCCTTATGTATTATTTTTAATTATAAAAGTAATACCTGCTCATTGTAAACACATCTTATATTTGAACATTTCTGAAGATCATGGGAAACTGCTGCTAAAAGTTTGGCGTGTATCTTTCCAAAATGCCATTGACAAATTATAGGTGCCTGAGTGCACTTAGGAACGCTGGTGGTGCAGCGGTTAAGAGCTCAGCTGCTAACCAAAGGGTTGGCAGTTCGAATCCACCAGCTGCTCCTTGAAAACCCTGTGGGGCAGTTCTACTCTGTCCTATAGGGTCGCTGTGAGTCGGAATCAACTCGACAGCAATGGGTTTGGTTTGGGTTTTGGTGTGTACTCACATGCAGGCATGCATACCTTTGGCTTATTTTTCCTTTTACCAAAAAACCATACCTAACACAGCTGTCACCCTACAACTTGTTTTTGTTGCTTAAAGGACATCATGGGAAGCCTCCCTTGCAAGTCTCACTGTGTTAAATAGCTGCAGCATTCCAAAGAGGGGACAAAACTATCACATAACTATTGACAGATAATTTTACTCTCAAAATTTATCCAGTAAATTGCACAACAATGTGCAATAGACATTCTTGAAAATCAGCATGTGAACGGCTGAGTCAAAGGGACTGCCAAATTTGGAACTGCCAAATTACATGTCAGGAAGGTAACTGACACCAGTTGTTACTCTCAGCAACAAGAGGGTAAAGGCAGATGATAGCCGTATGAGTAACACTGCTGGGATGGGGTTCCCTGCTGAACAGTGAGCCTCGGTGTGCTTCACCAATTCATTTCTCTTTACCACTTGTCTTGTGGAAATTTCCCACAAACCCACTGCCTCCAGGTTCCAAAATATAAGACACAGAAGCCAAGTCTCAGCTATCCAGACCAACTGGAGCTGGTGAACCAGAAATGAGTGAAACAAAGAGATAATCATCAGTTTAAAAAGGGCTCAGTCATTAACCTCATGCCCTTCTCCTACGATAACTTAAACAGAGAAACTTGCAGGAAACATTGTTAAGAGACTTGAATTCTATTTTCTCTCGACTCTATCGAGTCTACATGTTAAAACTGAGAAGCTGTGCAAAGCTCAAAAGCTGGGGTCGGGGGTGAACAGAGAGCAGCAGGTGTTTGGTGCCCAACTAGTCCCTGGATGGAGCCCTGGTTGCACAGTGGTTAGGAGCTCGGCTGCTAACCAAGAGGTTGGCTGTTGGAATCCACCAGGCACTCCTTGGAAAACCTATGGGGCAGTTCTACTCTGTCCTATAGGGTCACTATGAGTCGGAATTGACTTGACGGCAAGGAGTTTTATTTCGGTTTTTTAGTTCCTGGGTGGTGCAAATGGTTAATGTGTTCAGCCGCTAAAAGAAAGGCTGGAGGTTTGAGTCCACCCAGAGGCACCACGGAAGAAAGTCCTGGTGATCTGCTTCTGAAAAATCAGCCATTGAAAACCCTGCAAAGCACAGCTCTACCCTGACACACATGGGGTTACCAGGAGTCAGAGTTGACAAGATGGCAACTTTTTGTTGTTGTTGTTAACAGATGCAGAGCTAAGGAGCTAGGTGTAAGGAGAAGCATTTTTACTAACACTGGGAGATATGCATGCTATAACATTAACAAAAAAAAAGATACCAGACTAAGTATCCCAAACTCATACACAGGGAAAAGGTTACGAGAGCATCCCCAGATGGAACAGCACTCACATTTGGTGGTGAGACTAGGGGTGACCTGTACGTTATTCTTCAGACTCTTTCACATTTTAAAATGCCCTATATGACCCGACATTACTTTTACACCCACGAAACAGCTTTATGTAAAACATCTAATCATTAAGGAGATAAAATGGGTATCACTGTCCCCACTCCACCAGGGCGCGCCCAACAGTCAACACTTAAACAAAAAAAGGAAAAAGAGATCGAGAATACATACTACAGGACGGAACGTCACAGAGTTCCATGCGTACGTTTTTATTCTGGGTAAAGCACCAGGGGCCTTCCATCTGGCCGCCGGGGTTCCGGCAGTAAGCGTGTCCGCCTCCGAGCTCGGGGAAGTCGGCGCTGGACAAGTGGTGGCTGTGGGGGTGCTGCAGGGCCCACGCCTGGCACTGGTGCCCTGACTTGGTGGTGCTGGTGGTCCCTCTGTAGTCTGTGCCCGAGCCGTTATAGCACTGGTGGTCTGCAGGGGGAGACGTGTTAGGAGGCCCGAAATCAAGGGGGCAAAGACATCCTCTGGGGGCACGGACCCCGCCCTTCTACTACTATTTCAGAAATAACAAAGCCGCTGTAACATGCACCCACAGTGAAGTTTTTCAAAGGTCACAGGATTGAAGCCGCATGAAAAGCCACGATTTAATAAAGTCCCAGACCCACAAATTAAATTGAGGGCTCATCAGGGGAAGAAAATCCATCAGCAGTTATTCCACGGCCTTGAAGCCACTTCTGGGATCCACCAGGCACCCACATTCTGGGCCCCACCCCCAGCATGAGTGATGTCAACCCCACCCTCACGCTGGCCCTCCTAGAAGCAAAACCTAACGCTGAGACAGGAGAGCCAATTCCCAGCCCGGCCCCACTCTCAGACCCCTCCTTCCCACAATCACAGACAGACCCGTCACTTCCCAGTGAGGACCACAGGCTCGGCCACAAGTGAGCAGGAGCAGCGCGCTTCCACGGGAGACCCAGAACTTTCTGAGTCAGATCCCGGGGACCCACATTTGTTAAACAACGATTTCTAAGAACTACTCCAAGAACTTTCTAGATATTGTTGTTCTTAATAACTACTGTCAGGTTGCCCCACTCATGGCGACCCCATGCCCAACGGGATCAGCCCATTGTGACCCATAGACTTTTCACAGATTTGATTTTCAGAAGTAGATCACCAGGCCTTTCTTCCTAGTCTCTTAGTCCACTGAAGCCTGTTCAGCATCACGGTAACACGTAAGCCTCTACTGACAGATGGGTAGTAATTGTACATGAGGTGTACTGGCTGGGAATCAGACCCAAGTCTCCCGCACAGAAGATGAGAATTCTATCACTGAACCACCCTCAAGTGTCAAAATACTCACTTCGGGCATCTTCATTTCAGCTCAACGTAGGACTACCATCACCCTCATGTAACATGGAGGAAGTGAAGTCTGAGGCTGAATGAGGTGACTGGCTTGAATCACAAAGTCAAGCACGGGGCCAAGCTGGGGCGTGACCCTAGGCTGAATGGCCCCCAACCCTATGGCTCCTAACCCCAGTGACGGCTGACTAGAATAGGGAGTTCTGTTAGAAAACAGGGACTGTTAGAATAGGAAGGGGCCCTGGTAGCCCTGTGGTTAAGCACTCGGCAGCTAACCAAAAGGTCACTTGGAACCCACCAGAAAGATGTGGCAGTCTGCTTTGGTAAGGGCATGGAAACCCTATGGGGCAGTCCTACTCTGTCCTACAGGGTTGCTATGAGTGGGTTTGATTTTTTGGATTAGAATAATAGGAGTTCCTGGGTGTGCAAATGGTACAAGCACCCTGCCCCTAACCAAAAGACTGGAGATTTCAGTAGGAGCCTTGGTAAAAAGGCCTGGCGATCAACTTCCAAAAAAGCCACTGAGAACCCCACTCTGGCACACATGGGGTCTGAATCGACTCAGTAACAACTGGTTTTATTAGGACAAGGGAACCTGGGCTGTGGCATTCCTGCTGTCAGTGGGTCCCGTTTAAACGGACAGAATGGGGCCCTCCAGGATCTAACAAGGAAAGCACAATGGGCATTTCGCACGCAGGCATTTGGGACCACGCCAAGCTGCCTGCTGCACAAGCTGCCTGCTGCACAAGCTGCCTGCTGCACGCGGGCTGAGCCTGGGGCTGGGAAGCCCGGTCCCCGCGCGCGGCCGGCAGGGGGCGCGCGGCGGCACTCACAGCGGCCGAGCCTCTCCGCCGGGATGCCGATGCGCATGCAGGTGGCGGCGTCCGGGCTCTCGGGCAGCGGCAGCGCCTCGCACTTGGGCAGCTGCAGCTGCATGAGGATGAGCGGGTTGGAGCGCGCGATCGTGTACTCCTGGCGGCACAGGTCGCTCTCCAGCACCTCGCACTCGTCGCGGCACAGCTCGCGGGGCTTGGGCGCCCGGGACCGCTCGTCGCACAGTGGGAACACGAAGTGGCAGAAGGACGGGATGGCGAACTGCGAGCACTGGTCCGACAGGTGCGTGGAGGTGCCGATCATGGTGAACGCCGCTGCGGAGACAGGCGACACCACCGCGCGTTAGCGCCCTGCGCTCGCACCCCGCCCCGGGGCAGGGCTCCAGGGAGCACCTGGGAGCTCTGGTTTGCACCAGACACGGGCAGTCCCGGATCAAAGGGCTTTGCTTACAAACGTCAGAAACGGGAAAAAGAGGAAAACCAGGCTCAAGATGTGCCTTCCATGCCAGGATGCTTGCAACGTCTGGTACACCGACACTTTCTTAAGAACCGACCTTGCACTGCGGATTTTGCAAGCACATGAAAGCTAGTGGAAGCCTCTGGCCTGGATGAGATCTACAAGAGGCCCAGAACGGAGCTGGGGTCTTTCCAACACTGTGGGGTCTGCAAGCGGAAGGCATACAGAAGACAGAAGAAGAGAAAGTAGGGCGCTGGCAGCAGGTAACCAGCAGGGGACTTCGTGGGGTGAAACGCCAATGGGGCATTTGGTGAAATGGATGTATTTCGGGGGCGTGGTGGGCAAAGCTGAAAACTGGTGTGTGGTGGGAGGTGGCAAGGTGCACAGTGGAAGGACACACCTGGAAGGGTTTTGTGACAGGTGAGAGAAACCAGCGGTGGCTGGAGGAGGATCTGGTGGCGAAGTGGGTGGGTTGGTTTTGAAGGAGCGAGATTTTACAGGATGATTGTAGGGGATGGGAAGGAACCAGGTAAGGGGGAAACGAGTCTGCAGGAGAAAGAGGGAAGAAAGCAGGCGCCAGGTTTGTGCACCTGAGCGGAAGCAGGACTGGAGTGTGGAGGCAGGAACACTGGTGGGAGGAGGGCAAAGTGTGAAGGGTCAGAGGCTTGCACGCCCTCCCCTCCAGACCCTCAGCAGTCAGGGCTCAAAGGAACCCACCTGCCAGTCCTGTACCCGCCCCTAAAAGTCCCATCCCGCGTCTACCTGTCTTTCTGCACTAAAAGACCTGCTTATGATGACTTGGACAGCTGAAGGAGAGGCTCTTTTGCTCACCCACGTGCTGAGCATGTGCCCTCTGACAGTGGGAGAAACCAGGGCGCTGTAACCCCTGAGACGTTGGAATTTAGTACTTGGGCTGCACCAGCACCGCCCGACTCGTATGTGCCGTACCAGGTATGGCCAGCAGGTGGCACTACAACCACTCAGTCCAAGGGAGACATCCACACATGTGCGGGGGTTTGTTTTTAAAAGGCCTGTGGTTGGTGCCCTAGGAGTCAGAAGGGACTGAGGGCAACAGGGTTTACAGGCTGCAGCCCAGTTCTAGATCTGTCTGTATTATGTACTAGATGACAGTTACTTAGTCCTTTCTAGACCTGCTTCATAAAGTGATTCTTTGAGACTGCTGCACATTGGGGCATTAAAGTCTGTGTTGCTGTGAGATGCCATCCAGCCGGTTCCGACTCACAGCCACCCCATGCACAACAGAACAAAACACTGCCCAGTCCTGCGCCATCCTCACAAACATTGTTAGGCTTCAGCCCATTGTTGCCAAAACCAAAAAAATCACACCCATTGCCATCGAGTCGATTCCGACCCATAGCAGCCCTAAAGGACGGAGTAGAACTGCCCTATAGGGTTTCGAAGGAGCGGCTGGTGGAGTTGAACTGCTGACCTTTTGGTTAGCATCCAAGCTCTTAACCACTGTGCCACCAGGGTTTCCAAAAGCATGTATAGAGCCTACAGACTAGCTTGACATCTAAATAAGTCCATGAGCCGTCTAGCTGGGCTGGCTGGGCTCGGGATCTGGCTTCCAGGCAATGGATTTGATTTAATGAGCTGACAGCAAAGGGCGCTGCCCTGGACAAGAGGTTCACTGAGTTCCTCCAGGGCCCGGCACACTGCCAAGTGTCTACCCACATCATCTAGAGTCCTAGTTCCTTTTAGCAGACAGTGATATTGAGAAACAAAGAGCTTAAGAGGTTAAGGTACAGGGTCTCTCAGAGTTAGTGGAAGAACCGAGCTTTGAACCCAGTTCAATCCTATCATTTTGGATTGGGTGATTATGGAGAGGGTTGCTGAAAAATATGCAGGTCTTGACAAGGAAAGCTTGTTAAAGAATGCACAATATTTAATTCCTCTTGGGGCAATCAACTGATAGGATGTCACAGCTGACCTTTTAGGGTTTCTCCTCTCCTCCCTCAAAATTCATTAATGGACGGTTAACAGTTGTAAACGGTTAACACGCTTGGCTGCTGACTGGAAGGCTGGAGGTTCAAGTTCACCCAGAAGTGCCTAGGAAAAAAGGCATGGCAATCTACTTCTGAAAAAAATAAGCCATTGAAAACCTCATGGAGCACAATTCTACTCTGGCACACCTGGGGTGACTATGGGTGGAAATCTACTTTGTGGTGCTTTTTATCCCCCAGAAAGTACAGTTCTGGGCACCGAGGAGATCAAACAACTCATTTATTCATTTTCATCCACACTCTGAATGTCACATGAAGGTTTCTTTGGGCCTGTCCCATGGGAAAGCTTATAAAGTCACAGAAATCCTGTGATGTGTAGTTTGAACCAGGGCTTCGAACCGGTTCTTCTTTGTTCAGTCATGACCGGGGAAGCAACACCAGAACAAACCCGAATTTTTTAAATCTAGGTGAACTGGAACGGAAAAAACTATGGGTCAAAGCCCTGCTAGAAACTTAATCTCCCTCTTGGAATACAAGGGCAACGTACACGTTGCATAGCAACCAAATCTCTTGCCTGTCAGATTTTGCACAGTTGGAAACAGCAGTGCCCCACTCAAAGATGGTGGCCAGACCCACGTGGTTTGAATGTATGTTACTTTCCTCAGTCCTGGCAATAATCCAATCTCATGCACTGGGCTCCTGTAAGGGCTCACTACACCAAGTCTCCCATTCCAGGGCTTCGACCTGTGATTTTTCCCATTCCAGTGATGGTTCCGGTTCACCCACATTTTAAAAATTCACATCTGTTCTGGTTTCGCTTCATCAGCCGTGACTGAACCCATTGGAACCAGTCTGAAGCCCTGGTTCGAACACGGAAGCGGTATTCTGCTCTCCCAAAAGAAAACCTCCATGACTGAAAAAATCTTTGCTATTCTTAAATGTCTGAACCACAAATAAGTCACTCTGGACTACCTCCAAATATTTACTTTTTTCAAAAAGCCACAAATTTAGAGAATCTTCGTTCTAGCCTTTTATTTAAAAACGGTATAAAATCCAGCTGCTTGGATATCTGAGTTGTTTGATCCTTTAAGAAGTTCCTGAAGAGATAACCGAGGGATGAAATAATGGCTCTCGTGCCTTGGATCACTGCTTGTAAATCACGGGGATTACAGCCCATTTAGGGGGCTGCGCATGGCATGAAAAATGACACAGGAAAAGAGAGTAGGAACTCTCAGAGTACACAGCTCGTATTAAGGGGCTGCAACTGACTTTTCTGACTTTTCTTCTTGGATGAAACAGAACTGGAGAGAAAATGCCAAGTACATTGCTCTTTTTAAAGGTGAAGGTTGTTTCACTTCTGTGAAGGTATGTCCGCGTATACTGACTACGTCATGATGTGAAGTATACTTTTTGCAGCACGCTGTGGGCCAAAAAAGTTTGAGAAGTTCTGCTTGAAATGGCATATAAAGCTTTTCCAGTGAAGAAATAACCAACCTTTTCGAAATATTTTCCCACTGGACAAAGATGGCATGTTTCTGGTTCCCAAATGTTCCATTACTGCCTTTTCGTTTTGCACTGACGCCTCAGGGCGCTCTGTTTTAGCATGGCCAGATAGACCCTTCCGGGACACTGACCTAAGAACCTCTAGTCTGAGGATGAAAGGCAAGGTCAGGGGTTGCCCTTAATTTAGAAGAAGCTTTCAATGACACCTGTGTGGGTTTCTAACTTCAATCCTCATTCTTACCCACTTACCAGGCCAGCCCTTTGCAGCCCCTTCTGCCCCCACCAGAATCTCTTGGGGAGCCCCATATCATCACCAGTTGATTTAAATGTGTTGCCGGGGTTGAGAACGACCGTCTGGGAGAATCCCATTACCCTGAGGTGCTGGGGCGTCTGGCGGCCTCAAAAGATTTTTCTTGTTCCTTATGGGGTTGGCAGAGAAAGCTGTGTATTTGTGGGGAGAGCAGGGGCTGGAGGAGGTGTGCTTTGCTGGTCTTTGGTCTAATTAATTTTCTTACCTCTCAAGGGTTTTCCCACAAGGAAGACCACACATCAATTTGTAGACAGTGGTGCACTGAGGGCTAACAAGCGGCCTGAGAAGTTCTGAAGAGGCAGAGGATGAGCAGCATCATTTCTAAACCATCTGCTACCTTTCTCAGCCGTGAACCAGACACCCAAAGACCTGCCTGTGTTCCCCAGAACACTGAGGAATGAAGGCCCATGAGCAACTCTGCTCCAAAGAGCAGATACCAAGCACAGAAATTTTTTAACAAGACCCCACTCAGAGCGTTTACAAGAGGCAGGAAGTGCAGAGCTGAGGTGAAGCAAATCTCAGCAAAGGTCATGGGCCGTGGTTGGCAGCAGGGAGCTGGCCCTGGGGACCGAGGCCCTGGCAACCCTGTGAGGACGGCACAATGCTTAGGACCTACACAGCGTGGCCAAATTGAGTGTAAAAGTATATTCTAAGCTATTTGCATTTGCTAATTGACAGATACAAGCTGAGAACATTTTAGGGCAAACCCCTGGTGGCACAGTGGAAAAGAAAAGAGCTCAGCTGCTAACCGAAAGGAGGGCAGTTCGAATCCACCAGGTGCTCCTTGGAAACCCTAAGGGGCAGTTCTACTCTGTCCTATAGGGTCGCTATGAGTCAGAGTTGACTCGACGGCAAAAGGCTTGGTTTTTTTTTTTTTAACTATGTTAGAACTGCAACTGCTTCTAAAAAACATCTCTGATTTTCTATTTGGCAAGAGAAAACGAACAGAGCCGCACTGCCCGAGCGTGCATCATGAAGGGAACAAGGCCACTAACTGGTAAACCACTCCTTGATAACCCAGGAAAGCAGCTCCCTTCTGCACACCAACGGTGGGCTGTGCGAAGCTCCTGATTTCACAGCAAAGGCACGCGGCACCCACCCGTGATTCGGTTCTCGATCTCCCCCTGCATCTGGAGGGAGTCCACGTAAATGGTCCGGTTCCCGATGAAGCGCGCGCAGGCGATGCCTCTGTACGGCTGGCAGAATCCATCCTCATGATAGTCATCCCTGGGGGAAGACACACAGACAATGCCTGTCAGTGTGCTGGCACGTGTTTAAATATCCCCAACGATTTTATTTTATTTTTTAAATCCCGCATCTTACGATCCAGCAGTGACACGCCTAAGTATTTATTCAAATGAGATAAAACGTTTATGTCCTCACAGAAACCTGCACGTGAATGCTTACAGCAGCTTTATTTATCACTGCCAAACACCGATTTTATTTTTTTTAAATCCAGCATCTTACGATCCAACAGTGAGACACCTAAGTACTTATTCACAGTGCTTAGGACCTACACAGCGTGGCCAAACTAAGCATAAAAGCATATTCTAATCCATTTGCATTTGCTAATTTAAACGTACAAGCTAAGAACACTTTAGGGCAAACCCCTGGGGGCACAAAAACCGGCACACGAACGCTTATAGCAGCTTTATTTATAATTACCAAACAACTGGAGCAGCTAAGATGCCCTTCAGTGGGTTGGTGGATAAACGAACTGTGATATATCCATACTATGGAGCATTATTCAGCCGACAAGAAATGAGCTGCCAACTCAAGCAGAGACATGGAGGAACCTTAAATGTTTATGGCCAAGTGAAACCAGCCAGACTGCAGATTACACACTGTGGAATTCCAAGTACAGTGAAACCTGTGAGAGCTGGAATTTGATGGGACTGCCTTGCTTTCCCGGGTCTCGCAGGTTGTCTGCCTTTGAGAGGGTGTACTTTTCTATTACTCCTTCTAGTGGAAAATATTTGAGGTTTCCTTCTCTGACCGGTTCCCACCTTGCACAGGTTCAGGCTCTCACAGGTTTTACTGTACATGACACTCTGGAAAAGTCACAACTGTAGGCAGTGCCAAGATCAGCAGTCACAGGCATGCAGCGGGAGGAGAGAGGGACAGACAGGTGACACACAGGGCATTTTTAGGGCAGCAAAATCATTCTGTATGACACTGGGATGCTGGACGCATGACGTCACACATTTGTCAAAGCTCACAGGGCTGTGTAACACAGAGAGTGAATCCTAATGTACACTATGGATGTCAGTTAATAACCATGCATCAAAATTGTTCATCAGCTGTAACAAATGTATCATAGAAGTGCAAGATGTTAATCATAGGAGAAAACGGTGTCCAACGGCGAGAGGGGATATTTGGGAACTCTCTGGATTTTATGCTCGCTTTTTCTTACACCTAAAATTGCTCTAGAAAATAATGTCTAGTAATTAAAAAAACAAAAAACAAAAAACTAGCATCTTTAAAAAAAAATGGAACAAGGGGACTGAATGCGTGAGAAAGCTGGATTATAAATGTCAAGTGTGCACACAGATGGCTACACAAACACACAGAATGTTAAACTTAGACACGTTTTGTCTTTCCCTTAAACAACGTCCGAGACGTCATGGCACATTCCTGCAAATGTCCCTTGTTTACAAACAAGGGTTTCATTAAAAATACGCTAATCCAGAAGATGGGGCCCTGGTAGCACTGTGGTTAAGAGCTGGGCTGCTAACCAAAATGTCAGCAGTTCGAATCCACCAGCTGCTCCTTGGAAACCCTATGGGGACAGTTCTACTCTGCCTTACAGGGTCGCTATGAGTCGGAATCGACTTGACGGCAACAGGGTTTGGGTAATGTAGAAGATAAGCTCTATCATGAAATCATAGGGGAGAAATCTTTATATTTTTTAATTTTTAATTTATTAGAACCCAGTAAGTGTTTTTTTTTTTTTTAAATTAGTTTCTACCAACTTAACACATGATTCACGGCAAAGATGCATTAAAAAGGAGGATAAATCTTTTAAAAGGAGAAAAACAATCCATACTATATATAAAGGCAATGGAAGAGATTCCAAAAGGTCCAGCCCTCAAAGAAATCACAAGACAAGAAACGTGCTTAGTATACAACAGAGCTGTGATCTGGTCAATTGCTAAGCAGACATATACCAAAACAACCAAACCAGTCGCCAGGAGTCACAACCCCATGCGTTGTAGGGTACAAGGGCTCCACAGGGTTTTCAATGGCTGTGATCTTTCGGAAGTAACCAGGCCTTTCTTCTGAGGCATCTCTGGATGGATTCGAACCGCCAGCCTTTCGATAAGTAGCTGAGTGCTTAACTGTCCGCACCAGCCAGGGACTCCACACACACATTTCGGAGAGCAGAAAAAGGAGGCTCAGAGAAGTAACCTGCTCTCTCTCTTGTTCCCTGCAGTCGAACATTCTCAGTTCCTGCATGGAACATCCTGGGTTGAAAGAAATCCTACCACTAAGTCCCCAGGTGGAGTTTGTGCTAAGTTCCTTTCTGTGGATCTTGTTAGTTGTGCCTTCAGGCGATGAAATCCTTCATTATAGGTACCTGGAGGAGCTTTAAAGTGGCCCTCAGGGTCCTCCAAAGACAATAGTAAAAATGGGCTACACATCTGGGGTCTTAAAAGCCTGTGAGCAGCCATCTAAGATACTCCACTGGTCTCACCCCTTCGGGAGCAAGGGAGAATGAAGAAAACAGGATACAAGGGAAAGATTAGTCCAAAGGCCTAATGGACCACAGCTACCACGGCCTCCACCAGACTGAGTCCAGTACAACGAGATGGTGCCCAGCTACCCCCACTGATTGTTCTGACAAGGATCACAACAGAGGGTCCCAGACAGAGCTAGAGAAAAATGTAGAACAAAATTCTAACTCACAAAAAAAGATCAGACTTACTGGCCTGACAGAGACTGGAGAAACCCCGAGAGTATGGCCCCTGGACATGCTTTTAGCTCAGTAATGAAGTCACTCCTAAGGTTCACCGTTCAGCCAAAGATTAGACAGCCCCATAAAACAAAATGAGACTAGTGCAGCACGACAGTCCAGGGACAAGGACTAGAAGGCAGGAGAGGACAGGAAAGCCGGTAATAGGGAACCCAAGGTTGAGAAGGGATGATGTTGACATGTCGTGGGGTTGTTAACCACTGTCATAAAATAATATGTGTACTAACTGTTTAATGAGAAAGTATTTGTTCTGTAAACCTTCATCTAAAGTACAATTTAAAAAAAAAGGGGGCTACAGTAGATACATTAGGGCTGCCGCCCACTGGGGAACAGGGGAGAGGGATCGGGGCTCCCGGGACAAAATGGGGATAAGTGCCTCAGGCCTCTAATTAAGTAGTTTGTTTTCTAGCACATCTGGAACCTTTGTCATTCCACCCTACATCAGTCTGTCATTGTTAGGTGTTGAGTTGGCTCTGACTCGTGGTGACCTTATGGGTAAAAGAACGAAATGTTGCCCAGTCCTGCACCATCTTCCTCATCTTTGATATATTTGAGCCCAGTGTTGTGGCTATTGTGTCAATTCATCTCATTGAGGGTTTTCCTCGTTTTTACTGATCCTGTACGTCACCAAACAGGATATCCTTTTCTAGTGATTGGTGTTTGCTGATGACGTGTCCAAAGTAAGTGAGTCAAAGTGTCACCATCCTTGCTTCTGAGGAACATTCTGGTTGTATTTGTTTTCTAAGACTGATTTGTCCGTTCTTTTGGCAGTCCACGGTATATTCGATATTCTTCTCAAATAGATCATCCCCATGAACCAAATGGATGGAAAGATCCCAGCTGAGCTAATTCACAAAAGCAAAATCTGAAGATGAGTAAAAGGTAGGTAACACTCTCTCTCAGCTATCTCTGCTCTCTCTCTCCTTCCTCTTCTGTCTTCTGAGCTCCTGAAGAAAATCTCTTTTTCAAAGAAAAGAACGCAAAGCAATAAATAACCTAAATAAGAAGGTTTGGGTGTCAAGAAGAGCTGGATGCTCTTTCTCTCAAGTTCACCAGCCATTATTTCTTTAGGTGAAACATTCCTTAACTAGAGTTTAAAGAGGTAAGCAAACTTGTTAACCATACAACCTCAGCCCAGCTGTGTTTCACTCTTTTTGTGCTGGAGTTAACGGCTGATTAAATAAAAACCAATGCTTACACTTAACCCAAACGCCAACATACGCAAAGATAAGTTATAAACTGATGTGTGTAGTCCATGTTGCCATTGCCTATTGGGTTCAGGGGGCTTGCACGATATGCCAGGAAAATCTTAAGACAAGTGCGATCTGTCTGATTAACATGAGCTATACCTAGAGTTGGAGAATCAGTTCAGTTCCTTGGTGTCTTAGTTATCTAGTGCTGCTGTAACAGAAATACCACAAGGGGATAGCTTTAACAAACAGAATTTTATTCTCACGCAGTTTGGGAGGCTAGAAATCCAAATTCAGGGCACCAGCTCCAGGGGAAGGCTTTTTCTCTCTATTGGCTCTAGGGGAAGGTCCTTGTCATCAGTCTTCCCCTGCTCTAGGAGCTTCTCAGCGCAGGGACCCTGGGTCCAAAGGACATGCTCCACTCCTGTTTCTTCTTGCTTGGTAGTAATGAGGTCCTTCTCTCTCTGCTCAATTGTCTCTTTTATATCTCAAAAGAGACTGACTCAAGATACAACCTAAGCCTGTAGATTGAGTCCCGCCTCAGTAACATCATAGGGTTAGGATTTACAACACACAGGATAATCACAACAGATCACAAAATGGTGGACAACCCCACAGTATTGGGAATCATGGCCTAGCCAAGTTGACACACATTTTGGGGGGACACAATTAAATCCATAACACTTGGTTTGACCCCATGAGAATAAACCATTTCTCTTCCCCACTGTAAGAGTCAAGGACTAGAAGCCTGACTCTTGCTGTGAGCTTCTCCCTGATCATTTGTCAGGAGCCCCCAGGATGGGCAAAGCCAGTGGAGGTATAGGGAAGACGGCAAGGAGGATCCTGAGAAGGCCCTCAAGGCCATCACACTTCCTACACAATTTACTCATCTTGCGACCAGCTAGGGACAAAAAAGGCCTTGAATAACAAGTTACGTCCGTTAAAAATTTTCTAAAATAATGATGTTAATGTTGTCTGCTTCCTCCTAATCTTTCCACTTGCAGCTGTCTTTCAGATCAACCAATTAAAACCGGAATCCTGGACATGCACGGTGAGAGACCAGGTGGACCACCAGGTGGTCCCATCCCATAATAAGTATTGCCTAGGAACCAAAAGACCCACGCCAAGGAAGCAAAATCACCAGACGTACGTCACTGAGTGATGACCGAGCCCATTTCAGAAGCAAGAAGTCCATCAGCCACCTCCATATCAAATCCTAGCCTGACCCCTTTTTAAGTATGTATGAAATTTATGAATACTTATGATTTGCCCTTTCCCCCTGGGTACAAAACCTCCCCCAGCCCTTTGTTCAGTGAGAGAGTGCTTTGGGACTGATGCCCCTGTCTCCTTACTCACTGCGAGTAATAAACTATGCCTTGCTTTAAATCCACTCGACTCTTAGTTATTCTTAACAAGAGTACAAGTGGCAAACCCACTGGATTCGGTAACAATCTCATAAGTTTCCAATTGGATTTGTAGAGAATATCCAAGAAAACCAAATAGAAGTCACTGGAAAATGACAACCTTCAGGTATCTGAATGTTGAGAAAACAAGTGGGAATTACTCTCTTCTCTTCTCAAACAGAATTTGTTTTCTCTTTCCCTGGCATAGCCTGGACCTCTGGAGAGTGACAGGGCTGGTCAGTGTGTGTAAAGCAGGTCACCTGGAGACCAAAGGAAAGGGCTGAACTAGAAGTTGGCATCTTAAACAACATAAGGGGAAGCAGACATGCTTCCCGAACTGCAGAAAATCAAAGTTATGGAAATTCTATCTGAAAGTATCTGCTGCATTCCTAACGCTGCCAGGCACTGGAACAAGGCTTTACTGATACACAGATGAAGCTCATGTGGTTGGTGGAAGATCAGATGAGGACTTTTAGTAACTACGATGAGGATGGTAAACAATGGAAAAGGTAGAGTGAAGATACCGGAAATACCAGAGAAACTCCCGGTCAAAGAGCCGAGAGACAGAAATAACTACAACACCAGGTACGAAAAGCAACAGAGAAGAAGCAGACTCAGGTATAGCACAGAGGAAGGCGCTCTCAAGCTCTAATCGAAAGTGCTCCTTTACAAAGGAGCAAAGATGGTGGCTGATCAACAACCCTCTCTCCAAATAAACCAAACCCGCTGCTGTTGAGTCGATTCCGACCCATAGCGACCCTACAGGACAGAGCAAAGCTGCCCCACAGGGTTTCCAAGGAGCACCTGGTGGATCTGAACTGCTGACCTGTTTCACAGCCGAGCTCTTAACCACTAAACCACCAGGGCTCCTCCTTCCAAATCCACCCCCCCCCCCAAAAAATCAAAACCCACTGCCGTCGAGTCGATTACATATGAAATACAAAAGTTAGTTGGAAGAAAGGTGTCTCAGTTATCTAGTGCTGCTATAACAGAAATACCAAAAGAGAAATGTATTTTCTCACAGTGTACGGGGATAAAGTCTGAGTTCAGGGTGCCGGCTCCAGGGGAAGTCTCTCTCTATGTCCACTCTGCAGGGAGGTCCTTGTCTTTTTTAGCTTCTGTTCCTAGGTTCCTGGGCGATTATGTGGCATTTATCTTCCGCTCAGTTTGTGCTTGCTTAATCAGCTCTTTTATATCTCAAAAGAGACTGACTTAAAACACACCTTATACTAGTACTGCCTCACTACCCTTACAATGAAAACTCATTCCCAAATGGGATTATAACCACAGGTATAAAATCCATTGCCTTCCAGTGATTCTGACTCACAGTGACTCTATAGGACAGAGAAGAAATGCCCGTAGGGTTTCCAAGGCTGTAATCTTTATGGAGGCAAACTGCCACATCTTTCTCCCTTGGAGTGACTGGTGGGTCTGAACCACTGACGTTTCAGTTAGCAGCCGAGTGCTTAACCACTGAGCAACCAGGTCTCCTAACCACAGGTACAGGGGTTAGGATTTATAACACATAATTTTGGGGGACACAATTCAATCCATAACGAAAGGCCTAGATAAATTCATGGATATAAATAATGAATGAGCTTTAAAGTAAACTAAGCCTTGTTTGGAGCCCTAGTGGGAACAGTGTTTAAGAGCTCATGTTGCTATCCAAAAGGTCGGCAGTTCGAATCCACCAGCCGCTCCTTGGAAACCCTATGGAGCAGTTCAACTCTGTCCTGTAGGGTCGCCATGATTCAGAACCAACTCGACGACAAGGGCTTTGGTTGGGTTTTGATTAAGCCTCGTTTGAGGGTGAAAGGTAATCAGTATATTCAGATGTAGTTACATATGGGGTAGGAAGTTAACATTTTTTCCTGAAAATACTTTAGGTAGCGTCATGGATTGAACTGTGTCCCCCCAAAATATCTCCCAACTTGGCTAAGTCATGATTCCTAGTATTGTTATGATTGTGTACCATTCTATAATCTGATGTGATTACCTTATGTGTTTTAAACTCTATTACCATGATCTAATAAGACGAATTAGCAGCAGTTACACTGATGAGGTCTACAAGATTAGATAGTGTCTGAAGCCAATCTGTTCTGAGATATCAAAGAGAGAAGTGAGCAGAGACACATGGGAACCTCATACCACCAAGAAAGCAGTGCCAGGAGCAGAGTGCATCCTTTGGACCTGAGGTTCCTGTGCTGAGATGCTCCCAGACCAAGGGAAGACTGATGCATCACAAGGACCTTCCTCCAAAGCCAAAAGAGAGAGAAAGCCCTCACCTGGAGCTGATGCCCTGAATTTGGACTTATAGCCTACTGGACTGTGAGAGAATAAACTTCTCTTTGTTAAAGCCATCCACTTGTGGTATTTCTGTTACAGCAGCACTAGATGACTAAGACAGGTAGTAAAGCCATTTTTGTAATTGTTCTTATTATGAGAAACACTGCCTGTAATAAGTGGGTTCCTACTTGATTGAATCAGGGGAAACTAAATCTTCAATTTAGTGGAAGGCAGAGTAAGAGGATTGTCTTAGTTCTCTAGTGCTGCTGTAAAAGAAATACCACCACTGGAGGGCTTTAACAAACAGAAATTTATTCTTTCACAGTCTGGAAGGCTAGAAGTCCAAATTCAGGGCATCAGCTCCAGGGCAAGGCTTTCTCTCTCTGTCGACTCTGGGGGAAGGTCCTTGCCATCAGTCTTCCCCTGGTCTAGGAGCTTCTCAGCCCAATGACCCTGGGTCCAAAGGATGCACTCTACCCCTGGTGCTTCTTTCTTGGTGGTATGAGATCCCTCTCTTCTCTGTTTGCTTCTCTCTTTTATATCTCAAAAGAGACTGACTCAAGATACACACTAATCCTGTTGATTGAGTCCTGCGTCATTAACATAACTGCTTCTAATCTGGCCTCATTAACATCATAGAGGTTAGGATTTACAACACGTAGGATATAATCACATAAGATGGCAAAATGGTACCAATACACCTAATATCAGAGCTTCAAAACGCATGAACAAAAATTGACAGAACTAGAGGTAAAAATGGACAAATCCACATTATAGTTTGAAAATTTAACACCTGTCCCTCAGTAATTAACAGAACTAAGACAAAAATACTAGTAAAGACATGGAAGAGTCGAGAAATAGTAACAAAAAAATTGGTGTTGGTACAACTAGATATGTGTATAGAAAAAAATAAACTCATACCTCATACTGCACCCAAAAATTAATTTGCAGTGGATCACAGGCCTAAAAATAAAAGTTAAAATTATAAAGCTCCTAGAAAGAAATATAGGAGAATATCTTTATGACCTTGGGGTAGACCAAGATTTCTTGGACATGATCCATAAAAGAAAAATACTGATAAATTGTACATCAAATAAAAAGGCAAACCACAGGCCAGGAAAAAATATTTTAAGTATCTGACAAAGGAATTATATCCGGAATATATAAAGAATCTTTATAATTCAATAAGAAGACAAACAACACAGTAAAACTGGGCAAGAGACCCAAACAGATAATTCACAAAAGTGTGGCTTATAAACACAATGAAATCACCGTGACCCATCACATTGCAACCACTAACCTAACCTAAAACCCAACCCGTTGCCATTGAGTCAATTCCAACTCATAGCGACCCTATAGGACAGAGTAGAACTGCCTCATAGGGTTTCCAAGGAGCAACTGGTGGATTTGAACTGCCGACCTTCTGGTTAGCAGCCGTAGCTCTTCAGCGCTTGCCACCAGGGTTTCCAATTAGAATGGCTAAAACTAAAATGATTGATAACATCAAATGGTGGTGAGGATGCTGAGCAACAGGAACTCTTATACACATTGCTGGCGGGAGTTTGAAATGGTAAGAACACTTTGGGGAACAATTGGGCAGGTTCTCATAACCCAGCAATCCCAGTCCTAGAACTTACTCAGGAGAAATGAAAACATGTTCACAAAAAGATTTGAACACAAATATTCACCGCAGCTTTATTTACAATTGCCCCCAACTGGAGACCCCAATGTCCACTGTCGTGGATTGAACTGTGTCCCCCAAAAATATGCGTCAACTTGGCTGGGTCATGATTGCCAGTATTGTATGATTGTGTTACCATTCTGTAATCTGATGTGATTTCCTTATGTGTTGTAAACTCAATCACTATGATCTATCTAATAAGATGCATGAGTGGCAGTTACACTGATGAGGTTTGCAAGATGGGATAGTGTCTTAAGCCAATCTCTTTTGAGATATGAAAGAGAGAAGCAAGCAGAGAGACATGGGAACCTCATACCACCAAGACAGCAGTGCCATGGGCAGAGCACGTCCTTTGGACCTGAGGTTCCTGTGCTGAGAAGCTCCCAGACCAAGGGAAGACTGATGCATCACAAGGACCTTCCTCCAGAGCCGACAGAGACAGAAAGCCTTCTCCTGGAGCTGACACCCTGAATTTGTACTTGTAGCCTACTGGACTGTGAGAGAATAAACTTCTCTTTGTTAAAACCATCTACTTGTGGTATTTCGGTTATAGGAGCACCAGAAGACCAGGACATCCATCAACAGGTGAACGGATAAACTGTAATGTATACAAATAACAGTACTTCTCATGAATAAAAAGGAATGAACTACTGTTATCTGCAACTGCAGTGTGACTCTTTCAGGTATTACTTGACTCATCCAACCACGAACGAACCATTTCCTTGAAAATTAGACACCATACTTTATTTCCCTTTCCCTCCAAGATGAAATATTCCTAGCATTACATTATAACCCACTGCCGTCGAGTAGATTCCCACTCATAGTGACCCTATAGGACAGAGCAGAACTGCCCCATAGGGTTTCCAAGAAGCAGCTGGTGGATTTGAACTGCCTACCTTTTGGTTAGCAGCCGAGCTCTTTACCACTGTGCCACCACAGGCTCCAGCATTAGATTATACTGATGTCACATCAGAATTAGATGTGGCAAAAACGTCTGCCCAGTCCATGTGTTCACACTCAACGCCAATAGGCCCATCATAAAAAGCCAAGTCAACAGAGCCTTGTGGAAACATGGTGATCTCTAAGACCAGGATCGCAGAGGCGGAGAAAGTGGGGGCACCCACATCACCAGTTTACTGGGAAGTAAATGTCATTCTCTCTACCGTGCTCAGGTGGCTAGTCCCTCCCAGCAAAGCAAACATTCTGCCCCTTGGAAGGTCGGTATTTCCTTGGGCTCCTCTGGAGGCATGTGTGTATAAAGCTCTCGTCCATGCACGTTGCTGTTGTAAGTCACTGTGGAGTTGGTTCTGACTCCTGGCGCCCCCATGTGTGTTACAGAGAAGAACTGCTCCATAGGGTTTTCTTGACTTTAACCTTAATGGACGCAAATGGTCAGTTCTTTCTCCCATGGAGCCATCAGGTGGGATTGAACAGCCAATCTTTCCGTTGGCAGCTGAGCGCTTAACAGTCGTGCTACCAGGGTTCCTTCATCCGTGCATGATAGCTAATACACGTGAACATGATAGCTAATACACGGATTCAAGTCAAAAAGAAAGGACTTACAGGGAACATTAAATGTGTTACTACAGGTCAAGTGCTAATATTATCATCATTGCCAAACTGTAAACATTTTAATTTGTGTCAATGTGTGGTTTGAATTATGGAGACGTGTGTGTGTGTGTGTATGTGTGCGAATTCTCTAATTATTTAATCTATGATTATCTATTTGGCCACTTATTGCTCGTGTCATAATCTTAAAATCAATTAATTTCTACTTTTATCCAAGTTCTGCACTATAAGGATTTAAGGAAAGTTACATTTTCTAGAAAACAGAAGCTATCATAACAAACATCACAGAGAGAAAAATAAGGTTGGCGTCTATCCTGCAAGCTTAATTTGAATCCATCGGTTGGCGGTCTTATTGTTTTAACATCTAATACTAAATGTTAGCCTTTCTCCTGAGTTAACTTATTTACCAGCGTTCAGGGAGCTTGGTTTCCCCTGAAGTTGTTTTTAACGACTGGCTTGCTAGTCAGCAGTTGTAACTTTTTTTTTCATTGTGCTTTTTTCCTGTAATTAGGATAAAGTTTGAACTAGACTCATGCCAATTCCCCAAAACTAGCAATGCAATGAGACGTAGGTGGGAGATAGCCGAGTTCAGTTTAGACACGCTAAGTGCGAGGTGCCTTGGAGTCATCCGCAGTGGGATACCCAGTATGTGGTTGGCTGTTTTGGTCTGGAGATGGCGAGATAAGCCAGACTGGGAAGTGGAGATTCCAAGGAAGTGAGCAGATAGGTGGAGAATGACTGAAGCCTTGGAATTACTGGCAAACAGTTAGGTAAGAAAATAAGGGGGCTCAAGACATGGCCCCAAGGAAGGTGATACCCCAGAGGCCAATAATTAATGTAACTGTTAATTGCCCACAAGAATAACAGCCTTTCTTTAAGCAGCCATTTGTTTGAAGCATGTTATACCCGCACGTGCTTGTTGTGGGCTGTGAAATGGGTCCTGGACAACAAAGGAAACGCAAAGGCTCTGATGGCTTAGGCTTCTGTGAGCCCCCTAGCCCCCACACTGGCTCCGTGTGCAGAAAGGAGTACGGGCTGATAAACGCTAAAATGAACCACTTTTTCAAAGAGCAGGAAAACTTGGAAGCCATCTATGAAACACTAGACACATCTGTTGTTGTTGTTAGCTGTCACTGAGTCGGTCCTCGACTCTGAGGGACCTCACGCCCAATGGAACAGAATGCTGTCTGGTTCTGTGTCATCCTTGGCATGGCTTGTGGATGGGACCACTGTGATAGGTTTTCATTGGCTGATGGTTCTGTGTCATCCTTGGCATGGCTTGTGGATGAGACCACTGGGATAGGTTTTCATTGGCTGATTTTCAGAAGTACATCACTAGACCTTTCTTCTTAGTCCATCTTAGTCTGGAAGCTGTGCTGAGACCTATTCAGTGTCATAGCGACCCACAAGCCTCCACCGATGGTTGGTGGCTGCATGTGAGGTGCACTGACTGGGAATTAAACCCACATCTCCCACATGAAGGGTGAGAAGTCCACCACCGCACCACTAGTGCTCATGTTGGACATGTAGCCTAGCACGAATCCCCGGGACATTACCCAGATACCCAAGTTATGATGGAGCCGCTGAACCTTCATTAGGGAGGAAATAGCCTTTCTTCAGGCTTTTGTTCTCCATACACAACCCCTCCTCACCCTCACTTTAAAAAAGATGGAAAGAAGGGATTTAATGGTGGTGAATCCCTTAACCTCTAAGGATACCCACTTCCGTCTACGTCACCACACACACAGATGTCCAACACACTGCTAGTGTCCACACTTACAGACCTGTGAGGGCAGCAACCTGGGGAAGACGATGTCCCTGGAGGGTGTGAGTCACCTGCAACCACTGATGTTCATGTTCATGAACTGCAACAGCTTCTCCTCGTTGTCATGACGCACACAGGGATAAACCAGCTATGATGCTATTCTCAACTTCCTGTTTCCATTTACAGAATAAACCGCTGACTCAATAATGAAAAAGCTTTAACTGCTGAGCATCTTCCAAGGAAATGGCTCAAGACAGAAGTCGTGGCATAAGACACTGGTTATTCCAGTGACAGGCAGAATGTACGGGTAATTCTGCTTTCAGCTAAATGATTTACCCTCTTTCTGTTTTTGTTTTGGTAAATTCGCAGAGATTTCATGAACATATCATTACAAAGGGGACAAGGAGAGGGCTCAGTCTATGGAAACATAGTCCTGGTGAAGAGAGGAAAAAAACCACAGATACAAAAAAAAAAAAAAAAAAAAAAAACTACTAAGGGGCTGGGGGCCTCAGACTCTAAGGTACCCAATCAAAGAAGGTCCCAGAGTCAAAAAGTCATCTGCTGGCACAATGAGCAGAGAAATTCAGCAGTACATGAAAAGAAAAGTTCACCCTGAATGAGTAAGTGTCCATCCTAAACTGTAAATTTATTCAGTAACACCAAACCCAAAACCACATCCATTGCCGTTGAGTTGATTCCAATTCTATCATGTAACAATATTAATACGTGAAAGGAGAAAAACTACACGATCGCCTTTGTATCTGGAAAAGCAACTGTAGAAATCTAGACTCTACATATTAGTGACAATAAACTTTTCAAACATTAACAGGAAAGATTTACGCGCATATTTCCTTCAACATGGCGCTGGAAGTCCTAGGTACTACAATAAGACAAGGGGAAAAAATCAAAGGTAAAAATTAGAAAAAATAAACCATGCTCTCATTACATGTAGACTTTATTTTCCCCGTAGAAGAAATCCAATAGAAGTTGCAGACAACACTGTTAGAATGAATGACAAAGTTTAGCAAAGTTGTTTGATAGAAGATCAATATCTACAATTCAATGCCTTTATTAACCACCATCAACACACAATCTGAAAACAAAACTTGGGGGGAAAAAGATGGTATTATCATTAGCAGAATCAAAGAGGTACCTCGAAAATACACAAGATGTGTGTCTTAGTCATCTAGTGCTGCTCTAACAGAAATACCACAGGTGGATGGCTTTAACAAAGAGAAACTTATTCTCTCACAGTCTACTAGGCTAGAAGTCCAAATTCAGGGTGTCAGCTCCAGGGGAAGGCTTCCTCTGTTGGCTCTAGAGGAAGGTCCTTGTCATCAATCGTCCTCTGGACTAGGAGCTTCTCTGCGCAAGAACCCCCAGGTCCAAAGGACACACTCTGCTCCTGGCACTGCTTTCTCGGTGGTATGAGGTCCTCATTTCTGCTTGCTTCCTTTTCCTATTATCTGTTGTGTCATGGATTGAACTGTGTCCCCCAAAAAATATCTGTCAACTTGGCTGGGTTATGATTCTCAGTACTGTATGACTGTGCACCATTTTGTAATCTGCTGTGATTTCCTTGAGTGTTGTAAACTCTATCACTATGATGTAATAAGATAGATTAGTGGCAGTTATACTGAGGAGATCTACAAGATTAGATAGTGTCTTAAACCAATCTGTTTTGAGATACAAAAGAGAGACGTTAGCAGAGACACATGGGAACCTCATACCACCAAGAAAGCAGGGCCGGGAACAGAGCGCGTCCTTTGGACCTGAGGCTCCTGTGCAGAGAAGCTCTCAGACCAAGGGAAGATTGATGACACGGACTTTCCTCCAGAGCCAAGACAGAAAGCCTTTCCCTGGAGCTGATGCCCTGAATTTGGACTTGTAACCTACTAGACTGTAAGAGAATAAATTTCACTTTGTTGAAGCTATCCACTTACGGTATTTCTGTTAGAGCAGCACTAGATGAGTAAGACACTCTTGTAAAATAAAAGGTGGTGCAGGCCACACCCCAGGGAAACTCCCTTTACATTGGATCAGGGATGTGACCTTAGTAAGGGTGTTACTATCCTACCCTAATCCTCTCTGACAAAAAATTACAATCACAAAATGGAGGACAACAACATTATACTGGGAATCATGGCCCAGCCAGACGGTACACACATTTTTTGGGGGACATAATTCAATCAATGACAATGTGCCAGATCTCAATGAAGAAAATTATAAAACTTTATTGAAAGGAGACTAGAAAACCTAAATAAAGAAATACCAGTCCGCAAACTGAAAACATTATCAGTACTTGCCTAGTCAATCTAAATTCTATGCAAGTCCAATAAAAAGACAAACTGATAAAATTCATGTGGAGGAGTAAAATGTAAATAATAGCTGATACAATTTTGAAATATATATAGAAAGATAGATATAGAAATACATATATTTATACGTATATAAATATATATAGAAAGATACAAAAATATATAGAAAGATATAAAATCTATACTCTAGAACAGTGCGGTTTCAGTCCAGAACTGAAGCTAATGGAACAAAAGAGAAAGTCTAGAAGGAGACCATGTGTATAGAAATTTCACCAGTGACAGAGGTGACATTACATTTAATGAAGACAAGAGATACTGTTCGTCAGATGGTGCCAAGGCTCTAGACCATCTCTAGAGACATTACGGGAGAACCCTACCTTATACCAGATGTGAACATCAATTCCAGACGGAATGAAAGCCATAGAAAGGATTACTATAGACTATACTTTAAAACTCTTACAAATCAGTAAGAAAAAGACAAACATCCTAATAGAAAAATAAACAAAACATATGAACAGGCAATTCAATGGCTGTTAAACCAACAAGAAGATGTTCATCCTCACTATTTACTAGTGAAATTCCACGTAAAACTACTATAAATTACTACTTAATACCCAAGACGTGAAATATCTTAAATTCTGATAATACCATGTGCTGGAAAATGTGTTGGAAAATAACTTGTTAATGGCTGGTGGGAACATAAGTTCCTCAGTCACTCTGGAGAGCCATCTGGCCATACCTGGTAGAGGTAGGATGTGTCCACCTGCAATTCTACCTCCAGACTTCTAGCCTTGGGAGACGCTCACCCACAGAGACAAGGAGACATGTGATAGATGTTCACTGTAAGACTGTGTCACAGAAAAAGACAATCTTTGATGGTTCCGAGGTAGGGGAGGGGTGGGGACGGGAAATCACTAACCAGATAGGAGGTAAGTGTTAACTTTGGTGAAGGGAAAGACAACACACAATATAAGGCAAGTCAGCACAACTTGACCAAGGCAAAGCCATATAAGCTTCCTAGACACATCCAAATATCTTGATGGACCGAGTTACTGGAGCTAAAGGCTGGGAACAATGGTCTCGGGGGACATCTAGGTCAACTGGCATGACATAGTTCATAAAGAAAATGTTCTACATCCTACTGTGGTGAGTAGTATCTGGGGTCTTAAAAGCTTGCGAGCAGCCATCTAAGATACATCTATTGGTCCCATCACGTTCAGAGCAAAGGAGAATGACAAAAACCAAAGACACAAGGAAAATATTAGTCCAAAGGACCAATGGACCACATGAACCACAGCTTCCACCAGCCTGAGCCTAGAACTAGATGACGCCTGGTTACCAACTCTGATCACTCTGACAGGGATCACAATAGAGGGTCCCAGGCAGAGCATGAGAAAAATATAAAACAAAATTCAAATTCACAAAAAACAACCAGACTTACCGGTCTGACAGAGACTGGAAGAACCCCTGAGACTACGGCCCCCAGACACCCTGCTAAGTCAGAACAGAAGCTACTCCCAAAGTCCACCTTTCAGCCAAAGATTAAATAGGCCTATAAAACAAACAACAAGATACGTGAGGAACGTGCTTCTAAGTTCAGTCAAGTATATGAGACCAAACGGGCAATACCTGTCCCAAAGCAAAGATGAGAAGGCAGGAAGGGACAGGAAAACTGGATGAATGGACACGGGGAACCCAGGGTGGAAAGGGAAAGGGGAAGAGCGCTGACACATTGTAGGGATTGCAACCAATGTTACAAAATAACTTGTGTATAAAATTTTTGAATGAAAAACTAATTTGTGCTGTAAACGTTCACCCAAAACACAACAAAATTAAAAAAAAAAAACTTAGCAAAAAAAAAAAAGTTTGTCTGTGTCCTTGTTGGCGAACACAAGCAGCCTTTGCTCATTAGGCACAAGGACCAATGAAGTGGGATTAACTCAGAGAATGTAATATTTATATTAGTTCAGATGGACTTGACCTGCATGTATTAACATGGACTGTCACATGGGAAAACCCTTCTCACTAACTTCCAAAAATAAAAAAAAACCTAGTTAAATCCAGAATAACTGGGTTTATCTCTCAAAAATAACTCAAGTGGACCAAAAATGCAAGACACAGACACTTTCAGTAACACATTTAACATGCTTGATCTAATAGATGGATCCAGAAATGTGATGCCACCATCAGACAGTACCTTTTCGGGGGAAATATTCAACAGGAAACATTCACAATCATTAGCCATATATAACTGGCACCAAAGGAAATCTCAACGAATTACCAAAAGTAAAAACTATATAGCCCAAACAGTAAAGCAAGAAAAATCAGAAAATAACAAGAAAATAAAAGCCAATATGCCTTGGGAAGGAGGGGGAATGCAGTCAAAATGTTATTCAGAGTAAACCTTACAGTCTTAAATGCTTTTATTTGAAAATAAAAAATGCTAATAAAAAATTACTTTTTCAAGAACCTAGCATGACATAAAAGATCACTTGTACCACCCCACACCCATCAGAATAGCTTAACATTTTTTTAAAAGGCCATCACAAATGTTGGCAATTATGTGGAACAACTATAACTCTTACACACTGTTGGTAGGAGTGCAAAGAGATACCATGTGGTGATTTCTTATAAAACGAAGCACACACATACCCTATCACCCAGAAATTCCACTCCTAGGTATTTACCTAACAGAAATGAAACTATAGGCTTAAAAAAAAAAAAAAAAAAAAAAAAAAAAACTTGTACAAAATAGTCACAGTCGCTTTATTTGTAATAGCCAAAAGCTGGATTCAGCCCAGGTGTCCATCAACAGGGGAATGGATAAACCAACTGGTATATTCAGATCATGGAGCGCTATTCAGCAATGAACAGGAACATCCTATTGAAACCTGAAGAACATGGATGAATCTCAAAAACATTAAGTGAAAGAAAAACAAAAACAAGTTACTGTTTAGTGGATTTTGACTCATGGCAACTCCATGTGTTGTCAGAGTAGAACTGTGCCCCACAGGGTTTTCAAGACTGAGATCTTTTGGATCCTTGTGTTGTCAGAGTAGAACTGTGCCGCATAGGGTTTTCATGACTGAGAGCTTTTGGAAGTAGATTGCCAGTTCTTTCTTGTGAGGTGCCTCTGAGTGGATGTGAACACCCAACCTTTCGGTTAGTAGTCAAGTGCTAAACCATTTGCACCACCAAGGGACTCTAGAAGTCAAGCTCAAATGGCTCCATACTGTAGGATTCCACTTATACGAGCTCCAGAACAAGCAAAACTGTCCAAGGTGTATAAAAAAAATCAGAAGTGTTTACACGGGGTGGGGGCTGACTAGGAAGCTGCATGAAGGAACTTTCTAGAGTGATGGAAATGCTCTGTGACTGGATAGGGGTTTGGACTGCAGAGGTTTATGGATTTGTCGATGTTATAAATGATATATTTAAGATTTGTGTATTTCATCGTATGTAAATTTTACCTCAAAAAGAAGAAACGAGAACAGTAAACAGATACTGAACTCTTGTTAATGATATCCATGCTGAAGTGTTTCAGGGTTAAAGTACAGATATCTGCAACTTACACTGAAATGAATAAAAAAATAAGATGGACTGATGGATGGATAGAACCAAAAAGCCAAACCTGTTGGTGTTGAGTCGATTTTGATTCATGGCAACCCTATGTGTTACAGAGTAGAACTGCTCCATAAGGTTTTCTTGGCTGTAATCTTTATGGAAGCAGATCGCCAGGCCTTTCTTCCATGGTGCTGCTGTGTGGGTTTGAACTGCCAACCTTTTGGTTAGCAGCCAAGTGCAAACTGTTTGCACCACCCAGGGACCACGATGGATAGATGAGAGGGGATGGATAAATGGAAACATAGTGTAGTAAAATATTAATGACAGGATCTAGTTGGTAGGTATATGGACGTTCCATATACCTATAAAATTACTTATTTATGCAGTATTTTATTACACTATTGCTGTATTCTTATATTAATTATAATTAATCAAAATTAACATTAATATATTATTATACATTCATATATATTATTTATAGTACACTATATACTATACAATTCTTTACGCTTTTGTTTTTTCTCATAATAAAACTGAATCAAATTGAAATTTCTCATAATAAAACATAAGGGGAAAAAAGAATGTATTAAAACATGAAATGGTCCTTAACAGGGAAATTTAATTTAGATATCAATTCTCACCAAATTTATCTAAACATTCAGTGTAATTCCAATTAAAATCCCATCAGAATTTTTCATGGAAATCAGGGCATTGTTTAATAAGACAGTATGAAAAACCCATACAGTTATTGATGAATGACACAAAATTTAAAATGCCTATAGCATCAAAAAATAAGACATAAAGAACGCTTAAAAAACATTAAGAAATGAATAATGTAAAGGGAAAATGGACAAAGGATATGGAGAGGCAATTGACAAAGAGGAAATATGAATGGCAAGAATCAACTTAAACGTGCTCAAACTCACTCATAAAGGAGGATGCAGAACACAACAGGTTAAATGCATTTTCATCCTTCAGATTGGCAAAAATTAACAAATTTGGAAAAAAAATCTTACGTAAGATAAGGAGAAAACGTTCTCTTCTGCTGTGGCAGGGACGTAAATCGAAAAGGACCATTTGGTAGCACTAATTATAAAAACATTAAGTCCTCTGACCCAGCATGTTTTACTTCTCAAAATCGACCTTACAAAAACTCTCATACAAGGGTCCCAGGGGCCTGTGCACAGTTAGGACAAAATAAGAGAAACAACTCAAATTCTTACCACTACGGGATACAAAAACAACAGGGGAAAAGTTAGGAGTCCTTGGGTAGCCCTGGTGAAGCAGCGGTGTTGGGCTGCTACCCGAAAGGTCAGCAGTTCGAATCCACCAGCTGCTCCGGGGAAACCCTATGCGGCAGTTCTACTCTGTCCTTTAGGGTTACTATGAGTCGGGATGGATTCGATAGCAATGGGTTCAGTTACTGTTTTGTTTTATTTTTTGTGGAGGGGGTAATGCAAACAGTTAATGCGCTTGGCTGCTAACCATAAGGCTGGAGATGCGAGTCCACTCCAAGGCACCTGGGAAGAAAGGCTTATTGATTTATTCTTGAAAGGTCCCAACCACTGAAAACCCTATGGTGCAGTTCTACTCTTACACACGTGGGGTCACCATGAGTCAGAATCGACTCGGCAGCAACTGGTTAAGGGGAATAGTTAAATGCTACATGGAATGTTCTAGAGAGGAAAAAAGAAGATCAGGGGAGTTTAAATATAGTGACATAGATCTCTAAGACATGCTGTTAATTAAACACACCAGGTATAACATCACTTATGTGAAACAGTGAATCAAGGTGAGCTGATGTATTTCTCTAGGTACGGACATGTATTACATGCTGAGGAAAACCCTGGTCTGACACACACAAATCACCATGGAAGTGGAAAGACAGAGACAGACTGCATGGTCAGACAGAACCTTCTCTTTATGGGCAAGGCAGGTATTATTTACAGGATTGTGTCAGTTTGATCTGCAAATAATGAGAAGAAAATCAACGTAAAAATATTTTCAAATAAAAGAAAAATAATGAGTCAACTTCTGAAATGATTTCTATGTCTTCCAAAGCCTTATAAAATGTGAGCTTGGTACAATTTCTTCGTTACTCACTGTTACGGATTGAACTGTGTCCCCCCAAAATGTGTGTCAACTTGGCTAGGCCAGGATTCCCAGTACCGTGTGATTGTTCACCATTTTGTCATCTGACGTGATTTTCCTCTGTGTCGAAAATCCTACCTTTGTGATGTTAATGAGGCAGGATTAGAGGCAGTTACGTTAATGAGGCAGGACTGAGTCTACAAGATTAGGTTATATCTTGAGTCAATCTCTTTTGAGATATAAAAGAGAGAGGCAAGCAGAGAGACAGGGGGACCGCATACCACCAAGAAAGTAGTGCCAGCAGCAGAGCATGTCCTTTGGACCAGGGGAAGGTTGATAACAAGGACCATCACCCTCCAGAAAGAGTGAGCCTTCCTCTGGAGCTGGTGCCCTGCATTTGGACTTGTAGCCTCCTAGACTGTGAGAGAATCAACTTCTCTTTGTTAAAGCCATCCACTTGTGGTATTTCTGTTAGAGCAGCACTAGATGACTAAGACACTCACTGTTACGTTTGATTTATTCTCCATGCAGGATTATTAAGGTGAAATGCTTCTTAATTCCTGCTGAGGACAGAACATTCTCAAAAACCTGCCTTCTATATAAAGTCACCTTGACGGATGCTCACAAGGGTATCTCCCTCGTCCAATTCCCCAACAGATCATCATCCCAACAAGTAATGTTTATGAGGCATCAGTGAAATGTGAACAAGCAAACAACGCTCAGTTAATCAACTACATCGTGTTTCGTTATTGTTCACAACATTTAAAACTGAATCGCTCACTCTCCAGCAGTACAGGAAATGACAGGAATTCAATAGTCATTGTTAATCCTAAATACAGGCAATAAAAAAGGAGTAATAACACGTTCACTTGATGTCAGAACGTTAGACAATCAGAGGAAAATTTCCCCAAAATAAAATGTGGTGCAGTGGAAAGGCATGGTACTGGGAAACAAGAAACTTGAGCGCACAGCCAATTCTGTCAATAACTCATCACAGAATACCAAGCAAGGCTCCAAGCCTCCATTTCCCCATCTTTAAAATGGGTTTGACATCTCGCGTATCTCAGAGGGTTTCCTGAGGCTCATGGGTACCCATTTTATAAATTGCACCTATAAATGCAGTTATTGGTAGTGCTTGGATTTCAGAGTGAGAACTACCTCTATGTTTTCAAATGGTTTTATATATTCTGGTGGTCTTAGCAATCTGGTCTAAATATCGCTTGTATCAGGTCATGGTCGTGGAAAGAAATGAACAGTTTTCGTGTGTGTGTGTGTGACATCTTTTCTTTACATTAAACGTGGAAAACACAAAAGTTCCCCAGAGGATTTTTATCAGCCCAAACCAAGCACAGTGCCATCCTCACGTGAAGTCCAGCCAACTTCTATTAAATTCAGCCAAGACTTGTGGGAAGTACAAGTGGCGTTTGCCAGATTTCTAACCCGGATTCTTACAGAGTGGAAAACTTTGGAGGCTCAGAAAATGATGGGAATGAAAGATACTTACTGAAAATTATGATTTGGGCTGTGTGTTGGACCTAGAAGGATAAAACAAAACAAAAAAACAAGTTATTAAGACTTCATGATTTGGAATAAAGGAGTTTTCACATCAGGCCAATGATAATGCGGCTAAACGCAATATGCTAATTTGTGGTGAATGGGCCTCTGGCCTTGGGCTCTATCTGCATTGCTTGCCTGTGATTATGTGCCAGTGACCCTGGAAACCCCAAGAAAGGGAAGGGGTGCTTTTCTGCTTATGCAGAGACTTCTGGAGATATTTTGGGAGTTTTTGCTCTCTCTCCTCTTGCTCTTCTAATCTTACAGGTTTATCTTGATATGTGAAGTGTATTTTACAAACCTGAGATAACACGGTACGGGGTTTGTGTGACAGGACTTGGGTGTTGCCTGGGACCTCTCTCAGAACTCTGAAGAACCAAAAACTGGTCGCCCTAGAGTTGACTCTGACTCATGGCGACCTCATGTGGGTCAGAGTAGAACTGTGCTCCATAAGGTCTACAACGGCTGATTTTTCAGAAGTAGATCAGCAGGCCTTTCTTCCAAAGCACCTCTGGGATAGACTCGAATAGCCAACCTTCCAGTTAGCAGCAAAGTGTGTTAACTATCTGCACCACCCAGGGATTCTGATGATAGGGGGATACATTCCTTCCTGCCATTTAATCCTCTTCCGTCCTCGTGGGGAGCCCGAGAGTGTAGCATCGTTACTAATGCTCTCTCTTTCAGCTCAGTTCGGGTCTCTGTGGGGTGGAGATGTGCGCGTCTCAGTTTTATAGAACAACCTCAGTGCCCGCAAGGCCTGCCTCCGACACATCTATTCTCCCTCGAAACCTGGCTGCCCTGTACCTTGACAGGAATCTCTGACCTCCTGAAACGCAACCTTTTCCTCAGATGTCACGGCACACAGAACATCTGATAATCAGAGGAAAATCTCCCCAAAATAAACATGGTGCCATGGAAAGACACTGGAAACAAGAGGCCTGAGCTGAAAGCCAGATTCTGTCAACAACGCCCTGTGTGCCTGGGTATCTGCTCTGTGGACCACGTTTACAGCCCGTTTCATCTGCATCTACTTCCTTTTTATGACTAGTAAACAGCTAACAGGTTAAGCCAGGGTCTCGGATGCAATAGGAAACGCTTTGGGGAATGGTTTTATAGATTTTCTTTCACGTTGAGTTGTATGTGTTCAGTTTCAAATTGCAAATTAGTATCTCCCTCAGTGGCTGGGAATGTTCAAAGTGGGCGTCCTATCTGTCAAGAGACACACCCTCCATGGTACCACTCACCAAGCCTCACAAACAGGACGCCAGTGGCCGTGATGGTCTTCACCCCGTTGGTGGCCACGCACTGATAGTAGCCGGTGTCTGTGGTGTCCAAGTCTTGAATCCTCAACCGAGAACCGTATTCCGTCTTCCGGATGATGATCCTCCGGGGCTCCTGCACAACCGGGGCATCATTCTTTAGCCACCGCACGTTGGGGGGTGGGTTCCCCGCCACTTTGCAGTGCAGAATCGCCGTCTGCCCCTGGACGATGGTGATATTGTTTACCGGCTCCAGGAAATTCAGAAAATAACCTGTGGAGGAGAAGGATCATGGGAGAGCAAGCTTTAGGAAAGGTCGGGAGAAAGCGCTGCCTGGTGCTCCTTTGATAAACCACACCGAGGGACTGCTTCCGTTTTTTGCTCTCTCCAAGCACTAAATCTAACAACAACAAAATAACGAGAAAACAAAAAACCAAAATGTTTTGCCATTGAGTTGCTTCTGACTCACGGCAACCCCATGTGTTACAGAGTGTCATGGATTGAATTATGTCCCCGCAAAATGTGTGTTTATCAATTTGGCTGGGCCATGATTCCTGGTACTGTGTGATTTTCCTATATGTTGTAAATCCCGCCTCTATGATGTTAATGAAGGAGAATGGGTGGCAGTTGCGTTAGTAAGGCAGGACCCAATTTACAAGACTGGGTTGTGTCCTGAGGCAATCTCTTGAGATATAAAAGACAGAAGTGAGCAGTGAGACAGGGGGACCTCATACCATCAAGAAAGCAGTGCCGGGAGCAGAGCGCGTCCTTTGGACCGGGGTCCCTGTGCCGAGAGGCTCCTAGTCCGGGGGAACACTGAAGAGAAGAAGGTCAACAGAGAGAAAAAGCCTTCCCCTGGAGCTGACGCCCTGAATTTGGACTTTTAGCCTACTTTAATTGTGAGGAAATAAACTTCTCTTCGTTAAAACCATCCACTTGGGGTGTTTCTGTTATAGCAGCACTAGATGACTAAGACACAGAGTAAAACTGTGCTTCTTAGGATTTTCTTGGCTGTAATCTTTACAGAAGCAGATCATCAGGCCTTTCTTCTGCGGTGCCACTGGGTGGGTTCGAACAGCCAGCTTTTAGGTTAGTAGTTAACTGTCAACCATATGCACCACCCAGAGACTTGAATCTCCCAGGGCTGGTCAATATGATATAAACTCACATTCAGAGGTTCTCTCTCCCCACCTAGCACACCATCCACAATACATAAAATATAAGAAGAGGTGTCCAAACATAGGTACCCTCATAAACAGAACAGAAATCATAAGGCTGAGTGGAAATGAAGGTCCCTATGCCTGGATCAGGATCTGGCAGAAAATGTCCAGGGCTCTCAAAGCTAGAGGGAAGACGTGTTCTAACAGGGAGAGTGGCAGGGTCTGACCTCAGAAAGTGGGCTGCACAAGCCGTCCTGGGTTGTGGAGGCCCCAGTACCTGAGTGGGGCAGGGGAGTCTCAGCTGGTGACGCATGGAGACATGGAATAAGGGAAAGTAAAAGCGATGGCCGAGACTTAAGTGCCTGTACACGTGTGTGTGGTGGGTCACACGGCTGGAGGGGTTTCTCTCGAGCTGAGCGTGCAAACTAAAATTCCACAGCAAGTAAGGAAAACTATGCTAAACGGAACAACATGGTCAATCATCAGGAGGTGAACTTGCTTCAGATAAAACTAAAGTAACACAGCGATCGGCAAATGGCTTTAAAATATATTTATCTTCTGAGTTGTTGGCCTTATTTTTTGGTTGTCTCCTCTCCTTTTTTCTTTTTTAATGAAACTGAAAGATGACATTTATCTGTTATTACTGATTTAATTGAAAAATTAAAGGCTTTCTAATGGACTCTTATCGATGGTCCCCAGATGTTGGGTGGGAGGATGCATCTGCAGAGAAGGAGGGAAGGAGGCTGCCGATTTCAGGATGAAGGGATAGTTTTCATTCTCAAGGGAGAGACAATAGCTATCAGTCTGAAGAGCTGTCACTAAATGAGCACAGATCACTATTTATTAACATCATTCGGTTCTACCTTGATTCTCTCCTAGTTAACCCTCTTCTCTCAATGCACTGAATTAAGTCACAGAAGGTAATTCTTGGGGATGACATGAAGCTGGAAAGTAACTGTAATGCCGACGGCAGGCAGACTCGCCAGCTGAAAAGACGGGTTACAACAAACCAAGTGAAATTCAGAATGGAAGGTCTTCATGAAATCAGCATCAATCAAAGTGCAACACGAGGAGATCTGGCATTCCTGAAGCTTCAGAACAAGACCTGAGGATCTCTGTATCTTTGTGGAACACAGGCTCAATCAGATTGGACAGTGTGAAGTGGTTACTTTGATACAATCTGGGATGCCCAAGAAACCTAGCACACAGGATACAGAAGACACATTGTTTCATAATGTTCTTGCAGAAGCTCATCTTCCAGTTACTTAGTATTCAAACTCTTCATCAAAATAGAGTATGGATTCTTTATAACACCAAACGCATAGTCGGGAAGGTAAAATAGCAACTAAATTATAACTTAAAATAACAAATGACATATTAGAATAAAGCCACAATTATTTCCTCTGGGCATAAGCTCAATGACAATTCTCATCTCTACCCCCACAACAGTTCCTGTATGGATCTTTGGCAGATCATGGATTACCAATAAATACGGTAACTCCAGGAACTGGCTGAGGGTAGATGAGAAAGAGCAGGGTCTGTCCAGGCTGCCCAGTCTCCAAGCTGACCGACATAAACCTAGAAGAGCAGATCCAGGGGTATCTGAGGAAAGGAGCACAAGGGGGCACTGCTGGCTCTCAGATCTATCTGGCTGTCTGGCTTGAGAGGGGTTCTGCCACCTCCCCCTCCATTTTTATGGCATTAGCGTACATCATTTATAGCAATGACTTGGGACATCTCCATCAGTTGGATAAATATTGTGAAAAATATAGGATTTTTTTGGCTTCAACATGGACAAAACATGTATATAGAGAGAAAGATGATGGGTAGGTGGAAGGAAGAAATAAAGGGGGCTGTTCCTGTTATAAAGCTTAGAAGGGAAAACCTGGGGTAACAGTGGACTTTCCAGTTACCATAAATAGACCCTCATCAACTACATCTTTTCAAAATACTTCTTACATCCAATGTATATGGGAACCCAGACACCTTTTTCACTCAGGTCATAACTTCTCCTTTTTACCCTTGACCATCCATTTGACAAGCGTGTTTATATAGGGTCTCTCTGTGTCCCCCAAAAAGTCTCCAGAAGAACTACAGACTAGGAAAATGAGTTCCCACAAGCCGTCACCCACACTTGGGTAACGCAGAACTGGGCTTAACCTCCTCCCACTTGTATGGAAATCTGTAAAACCATCTACTAGCATCAGGAGGAGGCTTAATTCAGGGATGGTGCCAGTATTTCCCTTTTTACGACCTCCCCAGGTAGGTGAGGAAAACTGAGCCTTCAGGAAGAAATTAAGATGAGTAATGAAGAGACGGAAGGGTAGGTGGTGCAAATAGTTAACACCAACTGAAAGGCTGGAGGTTTGAGTCCACCCAGAGGCAACTTGATAACCTTGGGGGTGTAGTGGTTAAGAGCTATGGCTGCTAACCAAGAGGTCAGTAGTTCAAATCCACCAGGCCCTCCTTGGAAACCCTATGGGGCAGCTCAACTCTGTCCTTGTAGGGTCACTATGAGTCAGAATCGACCCGATGGCAATGGATTTTTTTTGTTTGTTGGTTTAAAGAGGCAACTTAAGGAGCCCCGGTGGCGCAGTGGTTAAGCGCTCAGCTGCTAACCGAAAGGTCAGTGGTTTAAACCCTCCAGCCGCTCTGTGAGAGAAAGATGTGGCTGACAGCTTCCATAAAGATTACAGCCTTGGAAATCCTACAGGGTCGCTATGAGTCAGAATTGACTCCACGGCCAACGGGTTTGGGTTTGGGTTTGGTTAGAGGCAACTTAAGAAGCCCTGGTGGCACAATTGTTAAGCACTTGGCTGCTAACAGAAAGGTCGATGTTTGAATCCACCAGCCACTCCGTGGGAGAAAAGACCTGGCGATTTGCTCCTGTAAAGATTACAGTTTAGGAAACCCTGTGAGGTAGTTCTACTCTATTATACAGGGTTACTAGGAGCCAAAATCAACTTGATGGCACACAGCAACAACACAGGTATCTTGGACAAAGGTCTGGCAATCTACTTCTGAAAAATCAGCCACTGAAAATACTATTAAAAGGATAAATACTATATGATCTTACTCATAAGAAATAAGCAAATGGAAAAGCTAATCATCAGTTTTATACAGAAAGGAAAGAGGTACCCAATAGCTAACGTTTTATTAATAGAAGAAGAGCAAAGTAGGAGACCTCATATTTCCGGATCTCAGAACTTACTATACAGCCACATAGATCAAATGAACAGAACTGAGAACCTGAGGCTGATAGCACACCCACCATCTTGAATAAGCAAGGGGTGGTGCCTGCCATCCTATGTGAAATGAGAAGTAACTCTTTGCATGTAAGCTATCTCCTTATTAGGTAATGTAGGAACTAACCCCGTCTTTAAGATAGCTCCTTATTTAGGTATACTTCCGGTTCTGGCTCAGTTAAGAAGAAACAAGAGACTGGGGTCTCAAGACCAGTCAAAACTGATCTGGAACCGGGTTTTGCCCGCCTGACATGCGCAGTAGTGACAACCGAGTGGCTTGGATGACCTGTTGACGTCAGAGGCTGAAACACACACTCCGTCTACACCACGGACTTTGTGGCCCCCGCTTACGCTGAGCAGGCGCAGAAGATCGGACCGCCCCAGGAACGCCTTTATGGGCCAAACCAATCAGCAGGCTGACTCCACCTAGGGGCGCCCCTAAAGACCACAGACCCAATTTTACTCTACCCATAAAAACCTCTAGAGCCATTGTTCAGGGACCACCTTGGCAACACAAGTCCAGGCAGGCTCCTTTACCTGGCCAACTAAATAAAGCTTCTTCTTCCACTTCCACTGCTTCGTGTCTTTCTAACCACACTGAGCAGACCTGGAAGCATCTGGTTACAAACTCACAAATAAATCCATCCACCTACAGACAGCTGATCTTCCACAAAGGGTTGAAGTCCATTCAATGGGGAAGAGATAGTCTTTTTAACAAATGGTGCCGGGGAAACTGGATATCCATTTGCGGAAAAATTAAACAGGATCCATACCTCACACCATACATAAAAACTAACTCAAAATGGATCAAAACCTAAATGTTAAACCTAAAACTATAAAGTTCCTGGAAGATAACATAGGGACAAAGTTAGGGGTCCTAATTTATGGCATAAATACACTATCAAACGTAACTAAAAATGTTCAAACAACAGAAGATAAACTAGATAACTGAAACCCGCTAAAAATTAAATACTTACGCTCATCAAAAGACTTCACCAAGAGTAAAAAGGGAAACCACGGACTGGGAAAATTTTTTTGGCAAGGACATATCTGACAAGGGTCTAAGCTCTAAAATATGTAGAACACTTCAACACCTCAACAAAAAAAGACAAACAATCCAGTCAAAACATGAGCAAAGGACATGAACAGACGCTTTACCAAGAGGACATTCAGGAGGCTAACAAACACACGAAGAGATGCTCACAATCATTAGCCATGAGAAACGCAAATCGAAACTGCAAGGAAATACCATCTCACCCCTTCAAAAAACAAGAAAGAGCAAATATTTGTTGGTGAGGTTGTGGGGAGACTAGAACTCTTACACACTGCTGGTGAGATTGTCAAATGGTACGACCAGTGTGGACAAGGCTATGGCGCCACCTCAAAAAGCTAGACATAGAAATACCATATGATCCTGAAATCCCACTCCTAGCAATATATCCTAGAGAAAGAAGAGCCGTCACATGAACAGACATATGCACATTCATGTTCACTGCAGCACTACTCACAACAGCAAAAAGATGGAAACAACCTTAGTGTCCACCAAAGGATGAATGAATAAGCAAAATGTGGTACATACATACAATGGAATACTACACAACTGTAAAGAATAATGAGGAGTCTGCAAAACATCTTATAATACGGATGAATCTGGAGGATGTTATGCTGAGTGAAATAAGTCAATCACAAAAGGACAAATATCGAATGACACCACTTTTATCAAAAGTTAAAAATAGGTTTACATACAGAAAGCAACATTCTTAGATGGTTACCAGGGATGGAAGGGGAAGGGAGGGAGAATCACTTACTAGACAGTAGACACATGTCAATTCTGGTGAAGGGAAAGGCAATACACAATATGGGGGAAGTCAGCACCATGTGACCAAGCTAAATGAAAACACCGAGAGGTATGCAAGGATAAAGGACAACTCTGGTAAATTCTGTAACATATACAGTTCTGCAACAACACTAATAACAACCAAAATGTGTGCATGGTTACACAGGTAGATATGACGCTATATAGGTGTAGGAGGGTATATGGGAGTACATGGCTGTGCATATATAGGTACAGTTGAGGGCATTTGTATATATGTATTTGAATGTGCTACATATATATTCATATATATAATAGAGCACAGAGGGGGCACAGTTATGTAAACTTCCTAGACATATCCAAATACCTCGTGGGACTGAGTTACTGGGTTTGAAGGCTCAGGACCATAGTCTCCGGGGACATCTAGGTCAACTGGCATAACATAGTTTACAAAGACAATGTTCTACATCCTAGTTTGGTGAGTAGCCTCTGGGGTCTTAAAAGCTTGTGAGCGGCCAAGTGGCTATCTAAGATACAACTATGGGTCTTCTCCCATCTGGAGCAATGGAGAGTGAAGGAAACCAAAGACTCAAGGAAACAATTAGTCCATAGGAATAATAGCCTACACGAACCACAGCCTCCTCTAGCCTGAGACCAGAAGAACTAGATGGTGCCCGGCTACCACCACCAACCACTTTAACCGAGGGCACAAAAGAAGATCCTGGTTAGAATGGGCGAAAAATGTAGAACAAAAGTCATATTCATAAAAAAGACCAGACTCACTGGACTGATAGAAACTGGTGGAATCCCAGAGACTATCTCCCTAAGACACCCTTTTAACCCGGAACTGAAGCCACTCCTGGAGGTCACCTTTCAGCCAAATAACAGACTGGCCTATAAAATAAACAGTAACACCCATGAGGAATGTGCTCCTTAGAACAATCAGCTATACGAGACTAAACCACAACATGTGCCCAAAAGCAAAGATGAGAAGGCAAGGAGGGACAGGGAAACTGGAGGGATGGAAACTGGGAAGCCAGGGTGGAAATGGGGAGAGTGCCAACACATTGTGGGGACAGCAACAATGTCATGGAACAAGTTGTGTACACACTGTTGAATGGGACACTAATTTGCTGTGTAAACTTTCACCTAAAACACAATAAAACGTTCATAAAGAAAGAAGCATATATATAGAAACCAAAGATTATTAGTGATTAGCAGGGGTGGGAGAGAGGGGGAAACACGCCATTTTTGTTTGGGAGGCATTGAATTTACGTTAATGGTGGTGGAAAAGGATCCTGATAACGGCTGCACAACTCGAAGAACATAATCATAGTCATTGAATTCTAAGTGTAGCAAATGTTGTATTGGCAAATGTTTTGGTGTGTATATTTTCACCGCAATTAAAAAAAAAGGAAAACTAAAGAAAAGAAAAGAAAAGAAAACCCTATGGCACACAGTCCTACTCTGAAGCACACGGGGTGGTCATGAGTTGGAGTACACGTCACAGCAACTGTCAATGAAGAAAAGCTAATCTGCATACATGGTGTCAACATGCTGGTATTTTCTCCACCCTTCAAATATTTTCCCCCACTTGGGAGCAGGTAGGTGGAGACACTTGCGCTCTTAAAACACACCAAGCTGGTTCCTCTTGTTCCACCTGCCAGGAACATCCTTCCCTCCCATCTTTGCAGGACAGGTTATTTCTCAAGGGTCAAGTGTCTGCTGGAAAGTCATCTGCTCTGAAAGGCCTTCCCTGGCTACTCCATCTCAAACAAAGGTCCATTCGTGTCTAACTTGCTGTGCCAGTCCACCAATCTACTGGACGGTTGTGACAGCAACATCATTTTAATTCTTAAAAATTACCGATAACCGAAGTACATGTTTTCAGATCGAGAGTAACAACTATTACTTTTTGGAGGTAATTTTCTCAATTTAACGTATATTTTTCTCTTCCAGATTAAATTTAGAATCATCCTAACAGGCTCCATTTTTAAAAATAGGGTTTTGATGCATAAAGAAAATTCAGATAGATGATTTGTATAGATTTGTCCTCTCTACAGAAACCCTGGTGGTGTAGTGGTTAAGAGCTACGGCTGCTAACCAAGAGGTGGGCAGTTCGAATCCACCAGGCAGTCCTTGGAAACCTTATGAGGCAGTTCTACTCTATCCCATAGGGTCACTATGAGTTGGAATCGACTCGACGACAACAGCTTTGGTTTTTTTTTTTTTTTTTGGTCCTTGCTACAATACTGAGAAAGCATGGTCTATGTCTCTATTTCAGATCGTTTTATCAATTCTGAAAAGCTTTATATTTTAATTCCTACAGAGCTTCACATTTATTTTTAGGTATACCTCTTGGTGTCATTTAATTTTTCTTACCGTTGTGAATTGGTTCTATTTCTATTACTTCTGTCTAAATGGTTTTTTAAAGCTCATAGGGAAACTATTAGATTTATACATATTGTATTACATTCCTATTGCTGCTGTAACAAGTTACCACACAATTAGTGGCTTAAAACAACATAAATGTATTATCTTACAGTTCTGGAGGGAGAAAGACTAAAATCAAGGAGTGGGCAGGGCTGCATTCCTTCTGGGGTCTCTAGGGGACAATCTGTCTTTTCTAACTGCTAGAGGCTGCTACATTCCTTGGCTCACGGCCCCTTCCTCACATCACTCCAATCTGTGCTTCCATCTTCACATTCCCTTTTCTTACTCTGACCCTCTTGCCCCCTCTTATAAGGACCCTTGTGATTGATTACACTGGGCCCACCAGATAATCTTCCAATCTCAAACTCCTTAATTTAATCACATCTGCAAAGTCCTTTGTGATGTAAGGTAACACACTCACTCACAGGTCCTGGGATTAGGGCTAGTCTGCTATATTTTAAATCTTGTCACTTTACTGGAGGCCTGGTTGCACAGTAATTAAGAGCTGGGCTGCTCACCAAAAGGTCAGCAGTTCAAATCCACTAGCCATTCCTCGGAAATCCTACGGGGCAGATCTACTCTGTGCTATAGGGTCGCTCTGAGTTAGAATCGACTGAACAGCAACGGGTATGTGTGTGTCACGTTACTGAACTATCTTATTACAATAGTTTTTGACTTCATTTTCTAGGTAGATATCATCTTCAAATAACAATAATTAATCTTTATGCTTTCAAAATTCATACAGTCCATATCTCCTTTTGCATAATTGTTTTGTTCAATATTAATTTATTTCAATTTTTAAATTAATACTGCAGTGTAACAAATATGAAAAAAACCACAGATATTAAAATAAGATATCCATGTATACAACATCAAGATTTTACACTAACATTTTCCTATATTTGACTTAGAATAATTAAAAAAATAAAATATTCTCAACTCCAAGTCTACACTCTCCCTTACTCTGCCCTCCTTCCTCACTGAACTAGTATGTACTAGTCTTACGCATGGCTATATATCCATATATAGGAAGGAAAGATGGCAAGAGTACATCTTACATACATTGGACATGTTGTCAGGAGGGATCAGTCCCTGGAGAAGGACATCATGCTTGGGAAAGTACAGGGTCAGCGAAAAAGAGGAAGACCCTCAATGAGATGGATTGACACAGTGGCTGCAACAATGGGCTCAAGCATAACAACGATTGTGAGCACGGTGCAGGACTGGGCACTGTTTTGTTCTGTGGTGCCTAGGGTCACTATGAGTCAGAATTGACTTGACAGCACCTAACAACAATATATCCAAATACAATATTTGCATTATTTTACATTTTTAGAAATTTCCCCTGAAATATTATCTTTCTGTTGCTTTTTTTTTTTTCATTCAAAGTCAGCTTGGAATTTATCTATGTTCATATAAGTTCATTTATTTAAAAAATTGTATAATATTCCTCTATACAAACAAATCACACTTTCTTTATCCTTTTCCCAACTAAGGGACAGCAAGTTGTTTCCAGGAGTCCCTGAGTGACAATAATGGTTAAGCACTCGACTACTAGCTGAAAGGCTGGAGGTTCGAACCTACCCAGACGTGCCCCAGAAGAAAGGCCTGGCAATCTGCTTCTGAAAGGACACAGCCTTGAAAACCCTATGGAGCAATTCTACTCTGTACACATGGGGTCACCATTAGTCTGCATCGACTTGACAGCAACTAACAAGTTGTTTCCATTTTTTTTTACTAGAACAGTGTTTAATTTCTCCTCATGCCCATGTACAAGCGTATCTCAAGTGTCCACCTAGATGTGGAAATGCTAAGTCACAGCGTCTTGAAAATCTTCAGTTTAACTAGGTCTCAAAAGTGTTTGAAACACGATAGTGATGATGGTTCCACAACATGGTGAACAGAATTGTGATGGTTAATGTTATGTGTCAACTCAGCTAGGCTATGGCTCCCAGTGCTTTGGCAGACTCTATGTAATCACCTCCATTTTGTGACCTAATGTGAGCAGCCAATCAGCTGAAAGGGGAGTTTCGCTGGGGGTGTGGCCTGCTTCTCATTTATAAATGGATGTTCTAGCAGAGCTTGCTTTCTCTGGATCCTGCACTCTTCTCATTGTCTGACTTCCGGTTCTTGGGATGTAAGCCTGCAGAAATCTCTGGCCTGCCGCCCGACCTGCAGACTTTGGATTTGCCAACCCCAGCGACCCCATGAGACAGAAGAGGCCTCTAGCCTGCCACCTGACCTGCAGATTTGGGGTTTGTCAGCCCTGCAACTACATGAGCTAGTAGAGGTTTTCAGCCTGTTGCCTGACCCACGGATTTGGGACTTGCCAGCATCCACAGCTGTGTCAGCCATTTCCTTGAAGTAAATTTCTCTCTCTATATCTCTGTGTACATTTTACTGGCTTTGCACCTCTAGAAACTCAGACAATTAATGTCACTGAATTGTCCATGAAAAATAGTTGAAATCGTAAATGCTTTGTTATATGTATTGTACCACATTTTTTTTTTTTAAAAAGTGCTTGAAACAATTTTTACTCCCACTAGCAATGTCCTCCACCACCTGTCTGTCAGTTTGTCCTACTCTGGTGGTTGCATGTTGCTATGATGCTGGAAGCTATGCCACCGATATTTTAAATACTAGCAACGTCATCCATGGTGGACAGGTTTCAGCGGAGCTTCCAAACAAGACAGAACAGGAAAAAAAAAAGAACTGGTGATCTACTTCTGAAAATCAGTCAATGGAAATCCTGTGGATCACAACAGAACACTGTACAATCCACAGCCAATCGTGGGAACAGCACAGGTCCAGGCAGCTATTTCGTTTCCTTGCACATGGGGTCGCCATGAGTCTGGGCTGATTCAACAGCAACTAACAACAACAAGAAATGTCCAAATTAACATGTTTAACCACAACTTTGTCAACATTTGGCATTTTCGGGCTTTAAAATATTTGCCAAACTGATGGGCATGAAACAGCGCTGTTTCATTTTAGTTTGTGATTTAAGAATTACTCATGAGCTGGAGAATCTTTTGGAATGTTTACTGGCCAATGGGGACTTCATTCTGTAACTGTCTGCTTCTATCTTTCCTCTGTTGTTTTTTCTAACATCTGTAGTTACTTACTTTTCAATCCTTTTCCTTTTCTAATATATGCAATGAATGTAAGATATTTTCCTCCAACTTCTTTAGCCATCCCATAGATTATTTTATGTAATCTTCATACAGTTGGTCAGACTCAAATACCTTGTCACTTACATTATGTTTTTCTTCTTATTATTAAAACCCCACCAACCAAACTCACTGCCGTTGAGTCGGTTCCGATTCATAGAGACCCTATGGCACAGAGCAGAACTGCCCCACAGGGTTTCTAAGGCTGTAAATCTCTATGGAAGCAGACTGCCACATCTTTTTCCTGCGGAGCAGCTGGTGAGTTCGAACCACAGACCTTTTGGTTAGCAGCCATGCGCTTTAACCACTGTGCCACCAGGGGGGCCCTAACTATTAAAAAGTGTTTTACTTACACTGTGGGCACAGAACACAGTCTAGGTGATAACAACTCTTTGATACCATTGGACTTTGTTTTATAGCCTAGCGTATGGTTAACACCTATGAATGTTCCCCCATTGGATTGGTAAGAATGCATTTTCTCTAACTGCTCAGGTCAGGGTTTTATACACGCTCATTAGGTCAAGCTTGCCAATTTTGTTGTGCAAATATGTAAAAATGCTGATCTAGAAGTTTCAATGAGATATGTGCAACCTGATTCTGTATTTCTCAAACGGCTATCCGTAACTCCATCAAATTGCCTTTATATACTGTAAACTATGTTACTGGGTGCATTCAACTTCAGGTTTATTACTTCCTTTGGTCTTCATGGAAACCCTGGTGGTGCAGTGGTTAAGAGCTACAGCTGCTAGTCAAAAGGTTAGCAGTTCAAATCCACCAGGTGCTCCTTGGAAACCCTATGGGGCAGTTCTACTCTGTCCTATAGGGTCGCGATAAGTCGGAATCGACTGGATGGCAATGGATTTGGTTTTTTTTTTTGTTTTTTTTTTGTTTGGTCCTTATATCACTATGTAATGCTTTTTGTCTAAAAGGCCTGTGTTGGACAAAGAACTTGGTTTGGCCTTTGTCTCTGGTTTCTGAAAATAGCCTGAGCACTTAAGATGCTCTTTGTTTTCCAAAATATCCAGGCAAATAGGGGCTACATCTGGGAAACTAACTTCAGAAAGGTAGGTGGTACGATGCAGTCATGCATATACGTTGATTGGGTCAATCATAACTATGCATTAAGATCCCAGTCATGCATATTCATTGAGGTTCCAATGACTAAGGGATCCTGGGCCTTGGAGCTCTCTCTTTCTTGGTATCCTGGCTTGGTGAGAACATCCATGAACAGAAGATGAAGGCAATGGAGGCCTCATGCTGGGAACTCTTCTCAGACCTTGCCTGTTGTATCTCTTCGCTTGTATCGTTTCTGGTTATAATAAATGCATAACTGTGAGAATAGGTTACAGTCTTCATGAATTTCGTGAGCCATTATAGAGAATTAATGAACTCACAAGGGGCAATGGGATTGACTTGGCTCAGCGTGGCTAATTCAGAGGAGGGCTGTTCAGACAGTCATAAGGACAGAGTCCTAATTCATGATGAAACAGCTTTGGATGGCTGGGTGACAGAGAAAGGCTGCACAGGTAGTTGATGAAGAAGGAGAGTCTTTCTACCTTGTGACCTAGCCCCAGGGTTAAGAAGGAGAGAGGGGGCTCCTGATCTGAAAGGTAGGGAGTTGTGCAGGCTCCTGAGTCTACAGCGGGCACCACATTACCTAGCCCTTGTGCGGTCAGGGATGTTTTGACCTAACTATGGGTGGTTAGGGTGAAACAGGAAGTGCCACAAAAGATGTGGCTGGTGCCAAGGAATGGAGATGTGGGAAGGTGGGGCCTGGGTTCCCTTCCAGGTGGGAACTGGATTCATGCTGATCTTTGTCATGAAGTTAGTGATAAAGGTGAGGTTTGCCCACCTCACCCCTTTTGTAGCCTCACAAGGTCATTTTGTCTATTAATATAGCTACCTCGGGGTACTTTTGGTTAATAATACTCTGCGGTGCAGTGAATTACTTAATATAGCCCTTCTAGCTATGGTCTTGTGACTCCCACAAAATGTTTGAGTGGGACAATGCAAATAAGGTGCCTGTGGCCCACCAAGGGGATTTTACAGCCTGCAGTCATGGACTGAATCGTGTCCCCCCAAAATATCTGTCAACTTGGCTAGGTCACAATTCCCAGTATTGTACGAATGTCTACCATTTGACAAATGATGTGATTTCCCTCTGTGTTGTAAATCCTATCACTATGATGTTAATGGGATGGATTAGCAGCAGTTATACTGATGAGGTCTACAAGATTAGATAGTGTCTTGAGCCAATCTCTTTTGAGATAGAAAAGAGAGAAGCGAGCAGAGAGACGGGGGACCTCATACCACCAAGAAAGCAGCACCAGGAACAAAGTGCGTCCTTTGGACCTGGGGTTCCTGCACAGAGAAGCTCCTAGTCTAGGGGACAGATTGATGAAAAGGGCCTTCCTCCAGAGCAGACAGAGAAGAGAAAGCCTTCCCCTGGAGCTGATGCCCTGAATTTGAACTTGTAGCCTATCAGACTGTGAGAGAATAAACTTCTCTTTGTTAAAGCCATCCACTTGGGGTATTTCTGTTAGAGCAGCACTAGATGACCAAGACAAGTGCTAATAATGCAAATAAGTTCATGGAAACCTTGTGGGGGTGACGCTATGCAAATAAGGTACATGGAACCCCAATGAGGGGATCAGTTGATTTTGCCAATTTGCTAGGCTTAAAGGGAGCCAATCTAAGAAACAGAGAGGGGATCTCATTACCACTGAGAAGAATCAGGAGTGGAGAGCATCTTTTGGACCCAGAGTCCCTGAGCTGAGAACCTCCTAGACCCAGGAGACCGGCACAAGATAGCGTGGTGGGCCTCCTGGCCCGAAGAGCTAGAGAGCTGACAGCCTTTGGACAGGGGGCTTCCTGGGAGAGGGGAGTGCCTCTGGGTGCTTATCATCTGAGCTAAAGAGCTTTGTAACAGTTGGCCAAGCAGGGCAGAGGCCAAGGCCAAGAGGAGCCTGTCCTGAGGAGGCTGAGAGAAGGCCTGTCCTCAGGGGGTGTGCACAGAAGAGAGAAGGGCCTGTTTGCTTGCATAACCAAGAGGAGATGAGAGAGCCTTTCTGCACTAAGGAAGGGAGGGATGTGCCCTTCACTTCAGAGGAATCTTCCAGACTTTGCCTACATGCTTCCTGATCCTGATCCTGAATTGAACTCTGATATTTCCCTAATAACCCCATAACTGTGAGTATGATCTGTCGAGTTCTGTGTGGCCATTGCAACAAACTACTGAACCCTGAAGTAGTGGAGAGTGCCGTCGGAGGGACAGCTGGTGTCAGAATTGGTAAAAGGGTTGGAGGGTGGAGCTTTGTCTGACCTCCGCCTCATGGGAATCAGCCTTGGACTGATGTTGATCTTGATTCTTTCTCCTCCCCGTGAATTCAGAGAAGGTCTGACGTCAGCCACCATTTTTACATAGTCCTACTCTATACTTCTCATTTCTTTAAATATTGTACTCTTATTATGCATTATATATACATCTTGTAAACAGCATATAATTTACATGATCATCTATGGGTTAATGCGCGTTACCCTGAGTCTTTTAACTGACGTGCTTTATTTTTAATGTTTTTTTTTTTGTCTCTTAAATCTCCTATTTTCTACTGCTTCTTTTATTCTTCATTTTCCTTCTTTACTTACTTGAAAGTTATACCTAACTGGCCAGTTTAACTATTTTTTACATGCATACTTAATTTGACAAAGTTTTTCAAATACAAGAACCTTTAAATGCTGTGAGTCACACTTCTCACTCCCAGCTTCTGAGTTACTACTTTCCAGTATTTAGTTACAGTCCATTTTTAAGCTCCCAGTGGTCATTACTATTGCTGATTTTTACTGTCAAGGTTTATTTAGGTTTGCTCACATGCTTACCAACTTTCTTCATCAGTGCTTCTCTAATTTCACTCCTTTCTGCTAGGTTCAATTTTGCTCATCCTGAAATACATTCATTTTTTTTGGGGTAAAGGGCCAAGATTGTAAATACCCCTAGTCTTGGTCTAAAAATATGTTGCTTTCATATTTGATAGTTTAGCTGGATACGGAATTCTAGATTGGCAGTTATACTATTATCTTTTGGCTTTTGTGGTTACTGTTCAAAGTCCTGCCAGTTCTTGTTCTTTGTGAGTAATCTGCTCTTTCTCCTCTTTGGCTATTTTGTATATTATCTCTATGTCCATGGTGTTTTGCATATGCACGCGAAAGCTGGACAATGAATAAGGAAGACCAAAGAAGAATTAACGCTTTTAACTGTGGTGTTGGCAAAAAGAATATTGAATATACCACAGACTGCCCAAACAATGAACAAATCTGTCTTGGAAGAAGTACAACCAGAATGCTCCTTAGAAGCAAGGATGGTGAGACTACATCTCACAAACTTTGGACATGTTGTCAGGAGGGACCAGTCCCTGGAGAAGGACATCATGCTTGGTGGAGTAGACGGTCAGCGAATAAGAGGAAGACCGTCAACAAGATGGATCGACATAGTGGCTGCAACAATGGGCTCAAGCATAATAACGATTGTGAGGATGGTGCAGGACCAGGTAGTGTTTCTTTCTGTTATGCATAGGGTCCCTATGAGTCAGAACCCACTTGTTGGCACCTAACAACAACTATGTCTTTGCTTTTCTGAAGTATCTGTAACTATGAATTTATCTTTATTTTACCCTCCTCAGGTCTCAATGCCCTTCCTCAAATATGAAGATTCATGCCTTCCATCAATTCTGTAAAATTCTCTATCAATATCTCATTGCTTCCCTCCCTTATTTCACCTCTGAAAACTCCTTCTAGGTATATGTAGGACTTCCTTATTTGATGCCTCAACGCCCTTTATTTGTTACACTACCTACCATTTTTACCTTTAGCTGTGTGTAATCTACTCCTTAACCTGCCCATCACGTGTCTCATTTTGAGGACTATATTTATCATTTATAGAAGTTCTATCTGGTTCCTTTTCAAATTCACCATTGCTTTCTTATTCCCTGTGGTTCCATTTCTCCTTTTATCTTTAATGCTTCTTGCTTCATTGTTTACTGACTGGACTTCCAGCCTGGGTCTTCCCTAGTGTGCACTGTAATTTTTTTTCTTGTATTTTAGATGAAGGTTTACAGAACAAGTACCTTCTCATTAAACAGTTAGTACACATATTGTTTTATGACATTGGTTAACAACCCCACCCCATGTCGACACTCTCCCTTCTTGACCTTGGATTCCTGTATTGTAATTTTTTACTGTAGTGTTAGTTTGTCTGTGGGATCCCTTGGAGACTGGGTTTCCTCTGATGGGCAGTGCCGATTTTTTATGTTAATGTATTGGTTTGGGATTTCCCCATAACATTCTGTTGAATGTAAACCTGGTCTCCTGAGGTCCAAGTTTGATTTTTCACGGAACAGTTTCTGTGTTTGCCACCTAGAGCCACCGCTGAGACAAGCCCTTTTCCAACCTCCCTTGGCTCATAAGTGAAAATGTCCTCATCCCTCCTTCCCCAGGACCACAGCCCTGAGAGTCTCCCAGCTTTGTGCAGGAGGCTTGTCTACAATGTCTCATCCTTGGACCCCGTGGTTCCCCTCCTGTCTTGGTGGGGAAACTCAAGGCTGTCCATGAAACCGAGCCTAGCCAAAATAGTATCTGTAGCAGGGATGGTATTTCACAGGTTTTACATTCAGTGCACGAAAACTATAAATCCCTTTAATTTCTGAAGACGGAACTTGATTTTATCCCAACCTCCTACTCCTCCTGACTGAAGGAAACTTGATTTATCCAATTCCAAGTAAACTCAGTAACCCGAAGGGTTGTTTTGTGTTTTAATTATTTCATTTAATCTCAATCAGGAACTTCCTACTCCTGCATATTCTCTCTAACCAGCTGCTGTTGAGAGTTGACACTGACTCATGGTGACCCCATGTGGCAGAGGTAGAACCGTGCTCTATAGAGTTTTTAGTGGCTGCTTTTTCAGAAGCAGAATGCCAAGCCTTTCTTCTGAGGTGCCTCTGGGTTAACTTGAAACTCCAACCTTTTGGTTCACTGTCGAGCGTGTTAACCGTGTGCACCACCTAGGGATGGTGTATTCTTCTCTGGGGTAGCGCTGATGCTCTGAGAGCTCACGTGGCATCAAAGCATTGGAGAATGTGACTTGTCTGCGGCTGACCTTTCTCCTGCACTTGCATCTGCTGCTGTCCATGACTTATCGGCGCTCCCTCCACCCTGCAGCCCACTGCTGCATCTACTCTGTCCCACGCTCACATGGTGACACCACTTTGCACTCTTGGTGAGCCCAGGTCATAAAATTTTAATTGCAATTATTGCTTCAACTGGTCAACATTTTTCAATCAACTCAGAGAATATTAAGGAAATGATACCTCACTTGTCCTTAAAATTTAGCTCCAAAATTAGCAGTAATCGAGAAAAATGAATATTCTCTTTGAAAGCAGATGTTGCCTGGAGATTGAGTCAGTCAATTTTAGGCATTAACGCTCAGTTCACACAATATGGTAAGATACATTTGTTGATACTGGGAATGAAAGAATTAAAAGACAAACAGATCTGTATGCAAAAAACACTCTGTATCAAATTTTAGAGAAGTACAATATTGATTTACAACAGATTTATTCTGTAACCACGGATAATGGCTCGCATATAATTAAATTTGTTGATCTGCTCAGAAATCATAGTGACATCGAATGGAAAATGTCAGGGCAAAACGACAATTGTTAAGACTCTGACTTAGTGCACTCTGATTTGTAGACATTAACCATTGCGGTGAGAACAGGATTTAAAAGAAAAGACTGAGTGGTATAAAGCGTGCTGCACACACACTTCAATTAGTGATTAAAGACGCAATAAAGGATGCTGAATGGGAAGAATTTTTAGGAGAATGTAGTGAACTTGTTTGAATACTTCATATTCTGACACTGTCTACTAAATTTTTGGAAAATAAGGGAACTGTGATAGATTGCCCAACAAGATGGAACAGTATATACACCACGTTGGAACTCAAAAAAAAAAAAAAAAAAAAAACAACTCATTGCTGACGAGTGGGTTCCAACTCATAGCGACCCTACAGGACAGAGCAGAACTGGGGGTTTCCAAGGAGCGGCTGGCAAATTCAACCTGCCGGACCTTTTGGTTAGCAGCCAAGCTCTTAACTATTAGGATGCAAAATTCTCTGCGACGTATTAGCTCAGAATAATGTGAAATATTACTTTTCTAATGACAAATGGGCGTAAGTCAAATTAATTTTGGCAACTTTAAAACCTTATAGAAACTTATGGTTAGACTGCAAACTGAACAATTAACCATGAGTGATATTTTTGGTGTGTGGCTGGAAACTAAGCTAAAATTAAGAACTCTTAATAATACATTTGGAAACACATTGATTGAAAAATGTCGTGTCAGGGAAAAAGTTCACTGAAAATGACAGCGTATTAGGAGCAGTGTATCCAGATCCTCATGATCAAATTCTAATTAGTTCTGAACTTAAGGTGAAGGTCACATCGCATTTAAAAAGCATTTGCAAAACAATAAAAAATCTGAAAAGGAGCAATGCTAGCAATGTAACAAAGGAAAGCAATTCAGGAAATATTCTTGGTTCAAATGATGATGTTGTAGAGATGGAATTCTTTCTCAAAATGAAAGAAAAAAGTTAACTTGAGACCAAATGCCTGTACTGTGAATACTGACTCTATATTAACAAGCTTTGATGATGTACAAAGAGTAGAGAGCAAAAAAAAAGGATTCTTGAATTTTGGGAAGAAAACTGTTCACAATATCCCTAGTTCTACGAAACTGCGGTGGTAGTTTTGGGTCATTATCTATTCAGCGCTGAGAGCTCCTTCTCAGATTTGAAATTCATCTCATTAGAAAACAGGGATGGCTGAAATGAAAAAATATCAGATGATCTTCTTTTAATTAGGTGCAATGACGGTTTACTGCCGATGCTTTCTGAACGAATTGTATAATCGTGTATGAATGAAACCTATATTTGTAATAAAATGTTTCTTTTATGTAATGTTACTGCTAGTTTTCAGCTTAGAACTTGGGTGAATATTAAAGTATCAAATATTTCATTGTGCTTTATCTTTATTACTGATGTATAAGTTCCCTCTGGCTACCCAAAAGTAGTGTGTTCCTATGATATCTTTCATAAGCCTAAAGCAAAGCAATTACCAGTGGCTTACATGGGAAAAATTTCTGAGCATTCCTAGACCCAAAAAAATAACCTACCAAATAACACATAAAACCCTGATGAGCTCTCTTTGGCTTTTCTGATACCTTAGGACACGTCTTGCTAAAGGATGCATAAAATATATCAAGATGAAGCACAGATGCTCACAGACACAGTTCAAAGCTACGGCAGCCTGATGCTGAGATGCTGAGTGTAGCTCTCGGGACGAAGCCTGGCAACGTGACTCTCGCTGCTCCGGGTATGTGCCGCCTCTTTAGCGGCTGGTTGCAAAATAAGTGCTGAACGCTATTTCCACTTTTTGCCTTTTCTCATAAAAGTGAAAATCCTCTTCAGACATCTTTCGGTTAGCAAAACCAAGTACTCATGCAGGTCTTTCACAAAAGCAGAGTGGTGTAATGGGAACCTTTGAAAAGTGGGGGATAACTGTATTAGGTATGCTAGCACGCTTTGTATTTCTAGTATTTTGAAAATCAATTCTTACCAATTTTATGTGACTATTATGCAGGAGCCCTGGTGGTGTAGTGGTTAAGAGCTGTGGCTGCTAACCGAAAGGTCGGCAGTTCAAATCCACCAGGTGCTCCTTGGAAACCCTATGGGGCAGTTCTACCCTGTCCTGCAGGGTCCCTGTGAGTCAGAATTGACTCAAAGGCAACAGGTTTGGTTTTTTTCTTTTTTTTTTTTAAAGTGTTAGTAGTGAAATGTCTCCTACATCAAAACTAAGCTTGACTTCAGTGTATTGGATAGTATGAAGTTGAGAATTTCCTACTAAAAGAGTATTTTGAATCTTCAATTTAGTATTTATACAGTACGTCAGGAGTGTTTTTATCACAATACTACTTCTAAAGTGACTCAGTGCTGCAGTGAAGTCCAGTATATTTTTTAAAAACAGAATTAAAAAAATATATTTTACATCCTATTTTTATTTGTATGGGAACGTTTTAAGACTGATTAAAATTGAACATCCCTGTCATTTTAGATTTAACTATTAATGAATGTGTAGAAAGAAACAGCTTACTACTGCTACTTTCAAAACTAATTACAAAATCTTGCCATGAACAAAATTCACGTTAATATAAAAACGTAATATTATTTGCAATCTAAGGAACAAATCTGCTAGCCATATTTCTTCAGATGAAATTGTTCCAGGTTATCCATTTGTAGAATATACATTTGAGACTGGAGAGTAAAAACTAGGTTCAAAGTGGTCTGAACCGGTTCAACCATGGTTGACGAAGTGAAACCGGAACAGAAAAAATTACCGATCGAAGCCCTGCTTGCAAGTTCACGTAAGTGTTTATATTTTCCCCAATACTGAACATTTGTACACCCTTTAAAGGAGAGGGTTCCCAAGTTAGCTTAGTCCACCATTTTCACCATCATTAAGTCTCCAGAGGCCAAAATGAAGGCCGGACAGAAAGTTCTCTGGAAATTAAGCACACTATCCCCCTTGGCATTTAATTTACAGCAGACCATTTAACCTCTCTTGGCTTTATTTCCCTTATGGGTACAATACGTGGTTTGCACAAATTATTTTCGAAGCTCTCCTCCAGCTCAAAAAAGCTTCCTTTAAGCTGCCCTAGAAAGAGCCAGTCATGGGAGACTGGGAATTTCCCTAACGTGGGCCTGGTCAGCTCTGGACACTGTTAGAGAGGGGAACAGAAGCCTTTCCCCCACCCCTTTTTTTTTGGTGGGAGGGTTTAATTTTATTGTGCTAAAATAGATCTCAAAAATTTTGCTATCTTAAGCACGTTTAAATGTATGATTCCGTGGCACTAATTACACTCACCGTGTTGTTCTACTGTCTCCCCTATCCATTCCCAGATGTTCTCTGTCACCCCAGACGGAAACTCAGTATCTCTTCACAGAAGTCTTCCCTTTCCATTGATCCCAAGTAGTTCCCCTCCTAACAGTGGGGAACTTCAATGACTGATGATAAAGGGTTCTGTCTCCCCAGGCCTGGGCCAGCCCCCATCTACCCCTGAACCTAAACAGTGGAACCACTCCCAGCATGAAGACACACGCAAAGGTAACAGGAGAAGGCTAAGACCAGGGACCTCCACGCCTGCTACCCAGTCCGATTAGTGATTAATGATGTGTTATCCCAAACTACCGTCCAAATATTCGCCAGCTTGGTCAAATAGGTGTTTGAGGATCTGCTTACTTACCAGGCCACAGTGACTGTCCTGGGGCTGAGATAAAGAAAGCCTTATTCCAGGGGTCACTAGGTCACAGGTGTTCGGTTGGTGGGAAATAAAACAGACGGAGTTCCTAGCAGGGCAGGTGAAAAGGAGCGTGTCAGCATTCCACCGGGACATAAAGCTGCTCCTCCAATATTTACAGGCCCATTAAGGAGCTGGGGCAGGGAGCTGAGGGTCACCTGGGTTCAGATGTCCCCGCTGAGCTGTCTACTGGTCTGTACTGAGCCCGCTGCAAACACAGGGGGGAAGGGCTGTTTAATGGGGACAGGAACGGTGGCAGGAGACCAGAATACAACACTAGAAAGGACGGGAGTCAGAACAAAGGGAGGAAAGGGGGGAGGTGAGGGAGGAACAAGAGTATGCAAGAGGGTTGGCGCATGTGGCAAAAACGGGGTAGAGGGAGTGAAGAGGGAAGAAAGGATTAAGAAAGAAGGAGATGGCCTGACAGGCTAAGACCTTTACAGAAGGCGACACCCTCACAAAGAGATAGGCGTGTGCGCGCACACGCACACAGAGGAGAGACAGGGACAAGCAAACTCAAATAAATAGTCCACCACAAGGCACTTGAGTGGTGGTCCTGTCATTACACACACACACACACACACACACACACACACACACACACACACACACACACACACAAAACCAAACCTGTTGCTGTTGAGCCACCCTACAGGACAGAGTAGAACTGCCCCTTAGGGTTTCCAAGGAGGGCCTGGTGGATTCGAACTGCCGACCTTTTGTTTAGCAGCCACAGCTCTTAACCACTGCGCAAATATGCTTGGGGAGGGATAAGCAGGAATCATCAACCCTACTTGCTACTGTTAGGTGCTGTCAAGTTGGTTCTGACTCATAGCTACCCAGTAGGATAGAGTCGAACTGCCCCACAGGGTTTCCAAGGAGCGGTTGGTAGATCTGAACTGCCAACCTTTTGGTTAGCAGCCCAGCTCTTAACCGCGGCACTACCACGGGCTCCCCTTTGTGTCCTGGTTCGCGTTCCATTCCCCTTCTTGGGTATCTGGTAAACTTCCGTCCTCGTCTTTGTGTTTACTCTTTATGTTGTCAGAGTGAGAAGAACAGTGTGGACAGATGACATCTGGCTGGAGGGGTGCTCCTCCTTCCTGAGGGGCCCATCCTCGACTCACACGATTCCTCTGGCGTCTTGTTCACCAGATTCAACAGATAGGGACTGGGCGTCTCTTAGATGCTAGACACTGTTGTAGGCATGTGGAACACATTCCACCCTCATGGGGTGCCTCCCAGTAGAAGGGGCAAGGAAAATCTGCAACACAACACCAACGCCTCCTAGGGCCAGGTATCTGGTGAACACCTCACACCTATCCTCATCACACCCTCAGAACAAACCCATGAGAACAGGATTAACACTCATGACGCCCATTTCACAGATTAAGAAGCTAGAGAGCTTGGAAAGATTAAATGACGAGCCAGAGGGCACTTAGCTAGGAAGAGCAGGGGCCTGCATTAAGCCGGGGCAGCCTGACTGTGGAGACCACGTTCTTAATCACGTACTTAACATAAATGCTTAAATGCTATTTTTATTTTTAGCCCTAAAACAAACAAACAAACCCATTGCCATCGAGTCAATTCCGACTCATAGCGACCCTACAGGACAGAGTAGAACCTCCCCAAAGGGTTTCCAAGGAGTGCCTGGTGGATTCAAACTGCCGACCTTTTGGTTAGCAGCTGTAGCTTTTAACCACTATGCCACCAGGGTTTCCTTTTTAGCCCTGGAGACTTTTATTCTCTATTAAACTCCAAGAAACTATCTCTATTAAACTCAAAGAAACTATCCTACACACATACACACACCCACACCCACACCCACACCCACACACCAAGAGACCCAGAACAAAATGCACTCGACAAATTAGCTAATCAACCCATATGCCCTGCATGAATCAGAAAGAGACGCTTCATAAACACAGAACAACACTCATCCGTCTCCATGTCAACCCAGTAAACTCTGCTGACAGTTCTGTTTTCTGTCGCCAAGGGACAGCGTGGTGCACGGCAAAGCTCAGGGTAGCAGCGCAGTCAGCAAGGCCCCCGCCCCACTACCCTGTCATTCAGAACCCCCTTGAGATCACCTATCATTGCAACCTCTTCTCACGGGGGAAGAGTTACGAATTCCCCTTCTGGTCTCACTGTTGACGACGAGCAGCTCTTCTTCCGAAGGCAGGAAACGCCAGCAGGCCACGTCCGTGTGGCTGAGCCAGAACCGGGGGGTGGCAGCTGGACGGGGGAGGCCGACACCCCGACTCTGGCTTTCAAAAAGGAATCCATTTCCCATAAACATTCCAAAGCACTGCTTTGACAAAACAGGAGATGTCTTGCATATGCATTTAAAATATACTCTTGGAACAAAAGAGCATTTGGTTTCTAGGCCACATGTAAGCCTTTGTAAGTTAAAAAAAAAAAAAAAAGGAAGAAAAAAGAATCAACACACAGATACACACACGTGTGCACTAACTTAATCTTCTTTATTTCTGGATTCCATATATGTAAAGCCGCCTATTCACTAAAATGGATTTGCAACCCCAAAATGAACATTCGCAGCCCTCCTTCAAGATCATTCATAAACACGTACAGAGTGGCAAAAAATTTGAGTTGTCTGACATGCACGTTCCCAGCCGAGGCTGACCGAGGCAAGGCTCCGCTCCGCCTTCTTGTTTCAGCTCTCATACTGTAACCAAGTGCCCTTATTGCGGTCTAGGTCATGCCACGTTTTCTGCATTTCTGTGGTTTTGACTGGTGATTCTGCAGTTTAAAATGGGCCCCGGGCATAGTGCTGAAGTGCTGTCTACTGTTCCAAAGAGCAAAAAGGCTGTGATACCGCCTTACAGAGAAAACACGTATGTTGGATAAGCTTTGCTCTCGTATAAATTATAGTGCCGTGGACCATGAATTCAATCTTCGTGAATCAACAATATATTAAATAAAACCAAAACCAAACCAAATCCACTGCCATCGATTCTGACTTATAGTGACCCTAAAGTTGTCTTTAAACAGAAGCACACATAAAACAAGGTTATGTACTGGTCAACTGACAAAAATGTTGTGATCAGAGGCTCACGGGGGCCTAACTTCGTTATTTCCCCTGGAGCAATAGTTCCATAACTAGTAATTCAACCATCATTGACTTTATAGAATGTAACTGCTGGGAGTAATGAGAATCAACTATGCGTGTGTGGATGCATGGATGGAGTGATAGATAGGTAGACAGACAGACAGACAGATATACTGTCTGTCTAATGTAACAAGGAGCTCTGGTGGCATGGTGGTTAAGAGCTTGGCTGCTAACCAAAAAGTCGGCAGTTCGAATCCATCAACCGCTCCTTGGAAACCCTATGGGGCACTTCTCCTCTGTCTTATAGGGTTGCTATGAGTCGGAATCGACTCCATGGCAATGGGTAATGTAACAAGAATACAAAACTCCTATTAAATATCCACGTACCATGTTATTACCAGAGTCCTAAAGTCAGCTTAATCCTAAAATAATATTCCCTTAGTTACGTGGAAATTTAATGCCACCTTTTCATCTGTAAACCACAATGTTCCCTGTGTTATTTTCTCTTCTACAGAGGCTTTCTGCTCTGGGGTTGATTTCTTCTCTCCTTCTATCTCTCAATACCACCTAGGAGTTAAATGCTATATATTGGCACAGTACATCTGAGCAAAAATACTTTTTACGACTTGTGACTAGTTCTTAGATTCTATCTTGCTCAGGCTAAGGTAGAGTTATATCACTGACAGGCTGGTGTGCTGGCAAATTTCACCTGCATCTGATTTTACAGATGTGTGGATATCATCAATAGTAATTGGATTGGAGAAATACCTAATGCGGTAAATTCAACGACTATTACTTTATACATCTGAGCTACAGCAATGTGGTCAAGCTGTGGCATTCCCGGAGGCTCTTAAAAGAAAGGACATGGAAAAACAAATCTGGCATTGCCTGGATGATTCCTTCCATCATGGATGGTGTGAACAGGCAGGTAGTGGACATAGAAAGGCAGGGTGGAGTGAGTCTTTCGTGCAAGAGCCATAACCCAGAAGGAAGTGAAACTATACCACAAGACCACCCTGAGACCCTGGTGGAGGTTTATTCTGAATCCTGCCCCCTAGGGGGTGCTGAGGCCCTGAAACTTGGAAACAGTTGAACCCACTGTGATCATTAACACTGTGTGTCAACTTGGCTGGGCCACGATTCTCAGTGGTTTGGCGGTTATGATGTAGTTTGGCAGTCCTATAATGATATAATCACTTCCATGAAGAGATCTGATATAATGTGGTCACCTCCATGATGGGATGTGCTGTCAGCAGCCAATCAATTGAAAGGGAGTTTCCTTGGGGGTGTGGCCTGCATCCAATATAGGTGGACTTTCTGGCAATGCTAGCTGCCTTTCACTCTGCTCTGGTTCCTGCAGCTGGCTCCTGTTCATCTGACCTCCGGTTCTTGGGACTTGAGCTAGGAGCTTACCTGCTGATCTTGGGATCTACTGGCCTCCACAGTCTGCGAGCCAGAAGCCTGCTGTCTGACCTGCTGATACTGGGTTCGCCAGCCCCTGCAGCTATGTGAGTCAGGAGAAGCCTCCAGCCTGACCCACAGACTTGGGACTTTCCAGCCTCTATAACCGCGTGAGCCATTTCCTTGATATAAACTTTTCTCTCTCTCTCTATCTCTCTCTCTCTATCTAGAGATGCTTCATTGGTTTTGCTTCTCTAGAGAACCCAGCCTAAGACACCCATTAATGACAATAATTCTAATGTTAACAAATGGCATCATCTCAACTACTGCTTTCAGGATGCCTGCTAAGATCCCTGCCCTTCATTTATCCCACCTAGAGCTAAAGCTGTTATCATCTCTGTTTACCAGATAAGCAGACACTAGGACAGGGCAGTGCTATGCCCAAAGCCATGGTCCCAGGTGGATGGTGGCATCACCACCCAAATCCAGGTCTGTCCTCTTGCAAGCCGAGCTTGTGGCCTATGCAACCGAGGAAATGAATTCTTATTTAACTATTTTTTCATTTAATTCTTATTTAATTTTTATTACTTTAAAATTGAAGAACCATGGGTGGCTGGTTTAGCCCCTGCCGGACACTCCAACCTCAACTACCCCCAGGTCATAAGTCAGGCCAGTATACAACACCACAAAGAAAAAGAGGTCTAGCCTTTTGTGGCTATTTGGTTTGTCTTTGTCCTGTGCTTTTGTAAGCACACACACATGTGCACGTGTGCACACCTGGCAGGTTAACTTCAGCAATCAGGGTTTCTATGCTCTGGAGTTTCAAGGCAACCTTCCAAACTCTGACTGAAACTCTTGCTGGCACTGAAGCACGTGGTTTACAACACAATCACTGGTGGGTTCAAAAAAAATGTTGGGCAATCAAATCCCAAGTAAACAAAGAGGACATTAGCAGGCATCCTAGCCTACATGACAAATCGTTCAAATAACAAAAATGAAGGCTGAAGAATCCCACCTGAAAGCATCAAATGTTGATACGTAAATGTTTGGAATGTGTGGCTAGCCAGAAAACAAAAATTTCTATCAAATTTTAGACCAGGCATTTTCCCGAGAAGACATTAGAGTCTACAGAATTACCGGAAGTTAGATTGTATACCATATTGTGGTTTGTCTACTTAGCTTCACCTCGTCTAGATTCCCTCCTAACGGCTCCCTCTCCTTCCCCTCAGTGTCAAGGAGATTCCATTACCTCCCACTGAGGCCCAGCGTTCTACGAAAGCTTTCAAAGCACAAGCCTTTAGCTTTGTGGGGACCAGAGGAACGCCGGCTGGGCTCACGCAGATGACAAGCAGGGAGGACCCGCCGGCGAGATGGCCCATCTCTCTCCCCATCAAATGTGCTCCCTTAAACAAAGCTTTGCGTCTGTGAGAAGGACATAGTGACTTACCCCAGGATGACAAGGATGGTCAGTGTTAGGAAACCGATTAGTGCAATTTACTACATTTAACATACGAAAGGGTGAGAGGGACCCTCTTAAAGAAGCCTCCCAAAATCAGGTGATACACCACCAACTTTCGATTTGAAACAACCGACCTCCAAGCAAACGATACACAGATAAATGAAATATTTTTAGATGACAAGGGAGTTCACAGCACCTTGGGGTCATCAAGAAGCCCTTTCAGGACATAAAGGGACATTTCAGGCACCTAGGCCAAGGTAGGGGTCCCTGGGTGGTGCAAACAGTTAACGTGTTTGGCTGCTAACTGAAAGGCTGGAGGTTGAAGTCCACCCAGGGGTGCCTCAGAAGAAAGGCTTAGTGATCTACTTCGGAAAAATTGGCCATTGAAAACCCTATGGAGCAGAGTTCTCCCCTTACACACAGGATGTAACCACGCACCAGAGTCAACTCAACAGCAGCTGGTACTGGTTGGCTGAGACAAGCCACACTTGTCATCCCCAGAAGACAGTCTTGGATACTGGGAAGTGAGCACATCCCGGAGGAGGGATGGGGTCTCCAAAACCCAGGAGGTTAAGAAACCACCATGGGTCTCCGGGTCACAGTCAAGTCAAAGCTGACCAAGGAGAAGAAATAAAGTTGTTTTCAGCATTACAGTGACAGAGTCTGAATCAGGAAAAGGCACTGCTTCTCCTCAAAGTCCTTGTCTGCCATCTGATGAAAATTTATTATGTCAATGCTACAAACTATGACGTCTAGGAGTTAAGTGTGCAAAGCAGGAAGTGGCTTTGACAGTCAATGTCAGGAAAGGCTGAAACAACAAGACAGAAAGCGTCTGCTCCCTGGACAACCTTGTGGAGGAGGGCTGCCTGCTGCCTGCAGTGTCCACTTGACTCTGGACAATCACATGGAGGAAGGTCAACTGAGAAGTTGACCAGCCGGCTGCTTAGTAGGCAAGACAAGCTCCAGCTTCTGAGTCTCTGCTCAGGCCTGCTCGGAGCCCCCAAAGTGCCCTGCCTCCCCTGCTGGGTGGCCATCTGCCCACTTCCCACCCTTCACCCTACTCCAGGCCAACTTCCTACCAGTTCCATCCAGTCCCCCACACCCTCACACTGTGTCAAGAAACAGAGACATGACAGAGGGTTCTGGACAGAGCTGGAGAAGGATGTAGAACAAAATTCTAACACACACAAAAAGACCAGATTTACTGGCCTGAAAGAGACTGGAGAAACCCCGAGAGTATGGCCCCCAGACACCCTTTTAGCTCAGTGGTGAAGTCAACTCTGAGGTTTACCATTCAGCTGGGGATTGGACAGCCCCATAAAATAAAACGGGACTAATGAGGCACAGCAGTCCAGGGACAAGGACTAGAAGGCAGAAGGGGACAGGAAAGCTGGTGATAGGGAACCCAAGGTTGAGTAAGGACAGTGTTGACATGTAGTGGGGTTGTTAACCATTGTCATAGGGCAACATGTGTACTAACTGATTAATGAGAAACTATTTTGTTCTGTAAACCTTCATCTAAAGTGAGAATAGCAGCACAACTGGAAGAACGTAATTGATGTCATTGAATTGTGCGTGTAGAAATTTTTGAAATGGTGTATCTTTGGCTATGTATATTTTCACCAAAAAAAAAAAAAGGTCGAGAAGGGAGAGTGTTGACATATCAGTGGGGTTGTTAACCAATGTCATAAAACACTATGTGTACTGACTGTTTAATGAGAAACTATTCGTTCTATAAACCTTTACCTAAAGTACAATTAAAAAAAAAAAAAAAAAAAAGATAAACCAGAACAACAATAACAAAAACAAACACAGACATGAAGATAAATATTTCACCACACATCACCAACAGCGAGCAGTACCCGGAAAAATTCAGGCAGGTCAAATCGTGTGTGTGTGTGTGTGTGTGTGTGCGTGTGTGTGTGTGTGTGCGTGCGTGCGTGCGTGCGTGTGTGTGTGTGTGTGTGTGTGTGATCAAGGCATTTCACCTCATAGCAACCCTATATGACAGAGTAGAACTGCCCCATAGGGTTTTGCAGGCTGTAATCTTTACGGGAGCAGACTGCCAGGTCTTTTCTCCTGTGGAGCCACTGGGTGGGTTCTAACCGCCAACCTTTTGGTTAGCCTCCAAGCGCTTAACCATTGCGCCACCAGGGCTCCTTGAGTAGAAAAGGCAAATCAACTGTTAGCATCTCTACATTATATTCTGGAAACACTTTAAAAGTATCCCACTGAAAGAGAAATGTATTTGATAGCTTACCTTTCAGAGTCGGAAGAGGGCTGTCGTGACCGTCAAGCTGTCCCAGAGGGTCGTTTGGATCAGGGGCCTCCATTCCACCTACGTGAAAAGGACAAGATTATACACATTAAACACTTGTCACTTTAGCAATCTCTCGTTTTCTTCAAATACAGACACAACAGTATTCCAGCAAAACCGCCCCATGTTTAAAGAAAACCTATGAAGGACAAGACATTACGCTAACTTCCAAAGTGCTCTTATAGTATCAGATTTGATATAACAGCAAGAGGGATTCATAAGATTATCCCAAGAACGGCAAATGTGGATGCATCACGGCACAGCCTAGTAAAGTAAATTTGGGAAGCCCCAAGCTTTACGACCCGAGAAACTGATGGAATTTTCTCAAATGGGGAACACTGCCTTCTGGCCAAATCACAATAGACAGATAACTAGATAGACTGAAATTAAAACACCGGTTGGCAAAATAAAACACTTTTGCAGTCAGATTCAGCTGGCTGCTCTCAGGAAAGAGGCTCATGGTAATTCGACGATAAATTCAGAAGGGGAGAATTTCTTTGCCAAGTCCTTCCCGCCCCCTGCACCCTGAACCATTGGCAGCGAGGTGAATAGACATATTCCAGAATTTTAAGGGATGTAAGTTTCCCTGAAAACTAATCTTTACAGTAATATAAATCCATTTTTCTCTCCAACATGCACGGCTGTCCACCGGTCAAAGACTGAGAAGCATGCCAGCAGGCAGCCATCCCCAAGGGCAAGAAAACAGGTTGGTCTGCTCCAGGTTGAACACATTTCAAATACAACACGTGTGATCTGCCCACAGCCCCCTAACGTCTTCTGAGTCCTGGGGGAAGGATGGGCATGTGGGGCTGAAGACCTACACAACTGTCTGGGAGCCCTCAGACACTCTGCCACATCCCAGCCCACGCCTTTTCCTCTCACTTCGGCTTTCCTACTTTTAGCCATGACCTTGGCCTTGATTTGGTCCCACTGGTCAAAGGACATTACAACGTGTACAGTCAGGCGGGATGCTGACGCCACAGCCCTTAAATGGATATGGTTTATGACATCAAAATAATACAAAGGACAGTTTATAATTCAATACTGGGTCACTCCACTCCTCATAGCAACCCCATACGACAGAGTAGAACTGCCCCATAGGGTTTCCCAGGCTGCAATCTTGGCCAGTGAATGTGACACAAGAATTAATGAACAAAATACCTTTGGACAATTCAGACACCCCTTAAGATAAGGCCTCCCTCGTTCGGAAAACTGGAGTTCTCAAAGTGAAATACGAATCATTTTTAGATGGGACCAGTCTTCAGACTGCTTAGCTACATAAACGTGGACTTGTTTACATTAACAGCCCCAGGGTCACTAGGCGAATCCTCTCCATTACACTGGTTCCTAAAACCCCATCTGCCTACAGCAGCCTTGGGGTTCAGCCCCTTCTGGCCCACAGGGGTAACTCGTGTTTGAATGGACCCCTTGGTTTTGACTTCCATTCTTCCTTCATTGCCAGAAGGTTCTTTCTCCCTGTCACTTGTAGTCCAAACTCAACCCACCATCAGAAGCCAAGCTCCCATTGCGTCTTCATAAAACTATGGAGAAGAAATGCCTTTATTCTCTAAAATCCCTCCAAACCTTACACCTCTCCTGTGGCCATCATCCCATTCTTCCTTGAATGTATAGCTGCATATATCTTAATCCAGTGATGGTCTGGTAGTAGAATTCTCCCTGTCTATGTGGGACATCCAGGTTCGATTCCCAGCCAATGCACTTCAAGCGCAGCCACCACCCATCTGTCAGTGGAGGCTTGTGTGTTGCTCTGACGCTGAAGAGGTTTCCGCGAAGCTTCCAGACTAAGACAGACTAGGAAAAAAGGCCCAATGATCTTCTTCCAAAAATCAGCCAGTGAAAACCCTATGGATCACAATGGTGTGATCGTGTTTTGCGTGGGGGTGCCATGAGTCAGGGGTTAACCTGACAGCAGCTAGTAACAACATATTTTAATATAAGCAGCTTGAGGACATGTCTTAGGCATCTGGTGCTGCTCCAACAGAAATAACACGAGTGGACAGATTTAGCAAAGAGAAGTTTATTCTCTCATAGTCCAGTAGGCTACAAGTCCAAATTCAGGGCGTCAGCTCCAGGAAAAGGCTCTCTCTCTCTCTCTCTCTGTTGGCTCTGGAGGAAGGTCCTTATCATCAGTCTTTCCTTGGTCTGGGAGCATCTCAGCCCAGGAACCTCAGGTCCAAAGGACACGCTCTGCTCCCGGCACTGCTTTCTTGGTGGTATGAGGTTCCTATGTGTCTCTGCTCGCTTCTCTCTTTTGTATCTCAAAAGAGATTGCATTAAGACACTATCTAATCTTGTCAACCTCATCAGTATAACCTCATCACAGTGACAGAATTTACAACACATAAGGAGATCACATATAATATCATCATAGTGATAGAATTTACAACACATAAGGAAATCACATCAGATTACACAATCATACAACACTGGAATCATGACCCAGCCAAGCTGACAGATATTTTGGGGGGACACAACTCAATCCATGACAGGACGGAACCAAAAAAAAAAAAACCAAACCCATTGCCGTGGAGTTGATTCCAACTCATGGCGACCTTGTAGGGTGTACAACGTATGAATGGATAACTCTACAGGTGGAGTGTGAATGGTTCTACCCCTAAAATCTGAACAGAAGCACCAGCTACTGCAGAGAGAAAGACAAGCATAAGCAATGCAAGGCACTCAACGGAACTGTGCTAAAGCATTAAGGACTTCGGTTTGGATGTGAAATGTTAGATTGGCACGTTACACATACCATCACTCAGCACTGTTTAAATGTAGAGAGACCACATGAAATCAAACACACTTGAATTGTATACACACATCTAGAGGGGGCGTAAAAATTAACAGCTTAGAAATTGACGAATGGCATGAAACAGTCAAATAAATATACACCCTTAAAGAAAAATAAGCTCCATTAATCCGACTGCACTGTGGCAAAGGCTTTACCAAGTCGGCTTTTGATTCTGAAGCACAGGCATGTTCACATCCTTCAGGTCAGGACACGGACAAACACATTCCTTGCCAGAGACGAGAGTGAGGGGATCCAAACCTGTCTATTTAATTGTGAGCGGAGGTAATCCCTCCATACAGAAACTCAAAGTCACTGTTGATGGGATAAATGTTGGGACTCCCTTTGAAAATGCTGTGCTGGTTACTCTGGGGTTTGATTTTTATTTCTTTCAGCCTAATTTACTACCGTTGGTGGCCCAAAGGTTAAGAGCTCAGCTGCTAACCGAAAGGTCGGCAGTTCGAACCCACCCAGTGGCTCTGCAGGAGGAAGAACTGGCGATCTGCTCCTGTAAAGATTACAGCCTAGAGAACCCTATGGGGCAGCTGTAGTCTGTCGCATGGGGTCTCTCTGAGTCAAAAATGGACTCTACGGCACCTAACAACAACAATGTACAGGAAAACCGTGAAAGCCAGAACCTGTGTAAGAAGGAAACCTGTCAGAGAAGAAAAACTCAAATATTTTCCTCTAAAAACAGAGATAGCAAAGTGGTAAGACTGTACCCTTCAAAGGTAGAAAGCTTGCCAGACTCCAATAAACAAGGCAGTTCCAACAAGTTCCGGCTCTTGCCGGTTCCACTGTATTACCCTATGGGGCAGTGGTGGTTCAGTGGTAGAATTTTCACCTTCTATGAGAGAAACCCAGGTTAGATTCCTGGCCGATGCACTTCATGTGCAGCCACCACCCATCTGTCAGTGGTGGTTTGCAAGGTGCTATGATGCTGAACAAGTTTCAGCAGAGCTTTCAGACTAAGACAGACTAGGAAGAAAGGCTTGGAGATCTGTTTCTGAAAATCAGCCAATGAAAACCCTATGGAGGACAACGGTCCCACCTGTGATGGATCACGGGGACGGCGCAGGAACGGGCAGTGTTTTGTTCTGTTGTGCGTGGGGTTAGCATGAGTCAGGGGCCGACTCCATGGCAGCTAACAATAATAACAATATATTGCCCTAAGTAAAACTCAGTACTGATATTGGGGTGGGGTGGGGGTAGGGGAGTGCATCATTAACATATTTGAGGTAATGATTAAAGTTTCAGAGAATCCATTAGGTTCACACTGGAGACCCTCCCCTCACCCTCCCAATCTGTGAAAAGGCTGTCTTAGTTACCTTGTGCTGCTGTAACAGAAATCCCACAAGTAGATGGCTTTAACAAACAGAAATGTATTCTCTCACAGTCTAGAAGGCTAGAAGTAGACATTCAGGGCACCAGCTCCAGGGGAAGGCTTTCTCTCTGTCAGCTCTGGGAGAGGGTCCTTGTCATAGATTTTCCTTTGATCTAGTAGCTTCTCCACGCAGGAACCTCAGGTCCAAAGGACACGCTCTGCTCCTGGTGCTGCTTTCTTGGTAGCACGAGGTTCCCCTCCACCTCCCCACACCATTCACTTCTCTCTTTCTTATCTCAAAAGAGACTGACTCAAGATACAACACAATCCACTAGACTGAGTTCTGTCCCATTAACATAACTGCCTCTAATCCCTCTCATTAACATAGAGGTAGGATTTATAACACAGAGGAAAATCACATCAGATGACAAAATGGTGGACAACCACACACCACTGGGAATCATAGCCTAGCCAAGTTGACACACATTTTTGGAAGGACACACTTCAATCCGTAACAAGGGTCAAAGAGGTAAGACACGTGGCCCGTATTTCCTCTGCGAGTTAAATATGGTTAAGATATTCAAGACGTCCAGGTACAGAGATCTTAGAACCAACACCTTTGGTGCCAACAAAATCAGACTCTGTTTTTACTTCCCGAGGAGTAACGTTAACATTTACATTCTGAAATTTAGAAATGTCATTTTTCTACACTACGCACAGTTTAGGCTCTGAATGGTTGTCCTCACTCAAGACCCTGAGGCTCCTAAAATGTGTAAGCAAAATGTAACAGGAAGTAGGTGCACTTGGGGCCTGAGGACAAAGGAGAACTGGATTTCAGTGGATTCTAAAAGGGTTTCTCTGGGCCCTAAAAAGGGTTGAGATAACCCAAAGAAAACAAAAACAACAATAAAACCATTACACACATCAAAATGTTACTAGTAGTTATCTGGAATTATAAGTAATTCAAATTTTTACTTTTATTTTTTAAAAATAATCTCTGCAGTGATAAACAACAATTCTTCCTAGTGAGATATAATTCACGGACCGTGAAACGTATCATTTTATTAAAGTGTACAATTCAGTGGTTTTTACTAAGGTTATGCAACCATCACCATTATCTAATTCTGGAAAATTTTCATCACCCCAAAAAGAAACCTTGTTCCCATTAGCAGTCACCCCGCAGTTCCCCCTCTCTCAGCCCCTAGCAACCACTAATCTTTCTGTCTCTATGGATTTCCATATTCTGGATATTTCATATAAATGGAATCATATGATATGTGTCCATTTAAACATGCAACAATTTCACAAATTGATTTTTTAAAATTTCACGAGAAAAGAAAAAAAAAGACTCAACAGAAATGTGCTGTACTATGTGATGAACAAAGAAGGACACTAAGTGGCTTAATCTGGCCACTGCTCAAACTCTGAGAGGTTTTGGCCCCTCAAGTGGAGCAGGATGTGGAAATGTACACGAGACTCAGTAATGACTACAGGAAAGAAGAAAAGAACTATTCCAAAAGGCTAGAGTGGCTAAGGTCATCACTCTAAAGAAGTGACAATTTAGAAGCTGTCTTTGAACCTCCAAACAGTTCACACAGAGAAGACACCAGAACACGTCCACCCTCCTGCTGCAGAAAAGCCCAATGAAGAATGGTGTACAACATAAACGATTTTTTCATGGTGAGTTTAAAACCAGTTGCCATCAAGTCAACTCCAACTCATGGTGCCCTCATATGTGTCAACAGCTGATTCTTCAGAAGTAGAACACCAGGTGCCTCTGGGTGGGCTCAAACCTCCAACCTTTCAGTTAGCAGCTGAGTGTGTTCACCATTTGTGCCCCCAGAGACTCTACAGCGAGTTTAGGGACCTCTGAAGTAGAGGCGGAACCGTGAACACCTGTCTGCCATCCATTTTGCCTGAGCCACCACAGTCTTCTGCACGTAACAGGCAGTCAACATTATTGGCCGAAGGTGCAACCAACCTTCTACCACAATACCATGACCTGTCTTGGACACTGTCGCCAGCCCAGGCTGTTTGGTGATTGATAGCGTTCCATGTGCCCAGTACCATCTCTTACATGACTATCCTGAACGGTTCTTTACACTGAAGACCCATCTGATCTTTTACCTGGTTTGGTATCCTCTCTCCCCAGCAAGGCTGGCAAGGTTACAAAGGCAAGGCCTGTGTCTCTTTTTTTAGTTGACTGGATATAATGGGAAGAGCTGGAGAAAGGGCAGGTTGTCTTCTGCTCCCTGTTAGAGCAGAGGTTCTGACAGGAGACTCTGGCTGCCCTATCCCCTCATTGCTGTTCTCATTAAGCGCCGTAGAGTCGGTTCCGACTCATAGCGACCCTACGCACAACAGGAAAAAACACTGCCCGGTCCTGTGCCATGCCCACAATCGTTGTTATGCTTGAGCCCATTGTTGCAGCCACCGTGTCATCCCATCTCGTTGAGGGTCTTCCTCTCTTTCACTGACCCTCTACTTTACCAAGCATGATGTCCTTCTCCAGGGACTGATCCCTCCTGACAACAGGTCCAAAGTATGTAAGACGTAGTCTTGCCATCCTTGTTTCTAAGGAGCATTCTGGTTGTACTTCTTTCAAGACAGATTCGTTCATTCTTTTGGCAGTCCATGGGATATTCGATACTCTTTGCCAACACCACAATTCAAAGGTGTCAATTCTTTTTTGGTCTTCCTTATTCATTGTCCAGCTTTTGCATGCATATGATGCGATTGAAAATACCATGGCTTGGGTCAGGCGCACCATAGTCTTCAAGGTGACATCTTTACTTTTCAACACTTTAAAGAGGTCTTTTGCAGCAGATTTGCCCAACGCGATGCATCTTTTGATTTCTTGACTGCTGCTTCCATGGGCGATGATTGTGGATCCAAGTAAAATGAAATCCTTGACAACTTCCATCTTTTCTCCATTTATCGTGATGTTGCTTATTGGTCCAGTTGTGAGGATTTTTGTTTTCTTTGTGCTGAGGTGTAATCCATACAGAAGGCCGTGGTTTTTGATCTTCATCAGTAACTGCTTCAAGTCCTGCTGACTTTCAGCAAGCAAGGTTATATCTTCTGCATACTGCAGGTTGTTAATGAGTCCTCCTCCAATCCTGATGCCGAGTTCCATTTCATATAGTTCAGTTTCTCAGATTATTTGCTCAGCATACAGATTGAATAGGTATGGTGAAAGGATACAACCCTGACACACACCTTTCCTGACTTTAAACCACACAGTATCCCTTTGTTCTGTCCAAACAACTGCCCCTTGATCTATGTACAGGTTCCTCTTGACCACAATTAAGTGTTTTGGAATTCTCATTGTTCACAATGTTATCCATAATTTGTTATGATCCACGCAGTCAAATGCCTTTGCATAGTCGATAAAACACAGGTAAACATCTTTCTGGTATTCTCTGCTTTCAACCAAGATCTACCTGACATCAGTAATGATATCCCTGGTTCCACATCCTCTTCTGAATCTGGCCTGAATTTCTGGCAGTTCCCTGTCCGTATATTGCTGCAACCGATTTTGAATGATCTTCAGCAAAATTTTACTTGTGTTGATATTAATTAACTCCTCAGAACTTAATTATATTTATCTTCTGAACATGAGGACATTACTCTGGACAAACGACACATCATTACTTTTGGTAAAATACTCATGGGTTTGTAGTAAGGCCACATGTGACGACAAGAGCATCAAATTTATGATGCACCAGGCTGCTCCAACTTTTCTCAGCTGGACATGGGTAATTTTCACTGTGTAAAAAGACACACAGAGCTACAAGGTGAAGTCACTGGGAAACTCAAATCTTTGGTAGCTTTGACAGGGTGATTTATTAGCTCATTATTAGCATTTTGATGTTTAAAGAGAAGAAAACATTTACTATAAAACAGAAATTGAAAGGTGGCTGGTTACACTTAAATTACACAGTAAATGTGTAGTTTGATCCATGTCAAATACACAGTATGGCCTAGAAACAAAGAAAAACTGTCAAGCGGTATCCTGGATGGGATCCTGGAACAGAAAAAGGCTGTTAGGTAAAAACTAAGGAAATATGAATAAAGTATGGATGCTAGTTATGAATAATATATCAATATTGGTTAATTAGTTCTAACACTCTCTGTTACCACCATTTGTCAGTTTGTTGCACTGTGGTGGCTTGTGTGTTGCTGTGATGCTGGAAGCTTTGCCACAGGTATTTCAAATACCAGCAGGGTCACCCATGGTGGACAGGTTTCAGTGGAGCTTCCAGACTAAGACAGACTAGGAAGAAGGACCTTTTCTACAAATCTAGAACTATCTTAAATAAAAAAATGTATTTAAAAATAATGACACATTCCATCACGTTGCTCAATTGCTTAACCAAGCTTTATTGGTAAACAAGAGCTGTGTGAAAGAGTCTATACACAATGACCTTACACTCTTAATGGCACAGCAACTGGTAAAAGTCTTGAACCCAAGCATAGATGCTCACTGTATGAATAGAATATGATACAAATTCACTGGATTTAATCAATGTTTTTCAATGATTCGTATAGCAGGCCAGTGAATCCTCAGAAATTAAAACACTTTTGAGAATGTTTTTAGCTAGATCCTACATTAATCTTCAGTGGCATAGTGATAATCATCTCTTAACCAGGAACCTACGGAGAATTCTTTTTTTTTTTTTAATTGTTGTAGTTTAAATGAAGTTTAGATTTCAAGTTAGTCTCCCATACAAAATTTTATACATACATTGTTATGTGACCCTGATTGCTCTCCCCATTCTGCAACAGCACACTCTTCCTTTCCACCCAATTCCCCATGTCCATTCAACCAGCTCCTAACCTTCTCTGCCTTCCCATCTCACCTCCAGACAGAAGCTGCCCCTTTGGTCTCTTGTACCTACTTGAGCTAAGAGGCACACTCCTCACGAGTATCACTTTATGTCCCACAGTCCAGTCCAATCCCCGTCTGAAGAGTTGGCCTCGGAAATTGTTTTAGTTCTGGGCTGATAGAGAATCCAAGGGCCGTGCTTTCCGGGGTTCCTCCAGTCTCAGTCAGACCATTAAGTCTGGTCTTCTTACTAGAATTTGAGTTCTGCACCCCATCTTTCTGCTGCTCCATCAGGGACTCTCTGTTGTGTTCCCTGTCAGGGCGGTTATTGGTGGCAGCTGGGCACCATCTTAGGGAGGATTCTTGGCGGCCCTTTGTGAATGTCCTGGATATTCAGGGCTAAAATGACTTACGACTTAGTTTGCTGAGTGACCCCCATGAAGTATTCACTGTTGCTGTACGGGGCTTGTTACGTAGTCAGGGTTTCACATCAGGCCTGTAACAGCCGGAGGTGTAAGCCCCATCCCAAGCTCTGAGCAATGAGAAATCTGTACCAGCAGTCCTTCTGTGAACATGGGCCACCGATGTGACAGCTTTGATCTGCAGCATAAATCTGATTAAGAAAACGTCTATCTGCAAAGAAAATGGGTCTGTTCTGATTTCCAGGCTCTCTCTATAGTATTAAAATCCTATCTGTCTCATGAACAGCAGAGGCCCTACTAAACAAGAATTTATTAATGAAGTTCAACCTACATCCTTGGATTTGAGTCTGTGGCGCTATTTTTTTGACTTGACCCTTTTCAAAGTGTTATGTAATTCCGTTTTTTCACCCACTAATCTCTTCACCTTGTGATTTAATTGGATGCAGTTTTCTGAGTATTTGGACAACTTCAAAGAAGCCTCCTCTTAATTGTTGTTGAGTACCATCCAATGGCTCTCTATTCTTGGTGGCCCTATGCACAAAGGGATGGAACCCTTGTGATCCACAGGGTTTTCATGAACTGATTTTTTGGAAGTAGGTCACCAGGCCTTTCCTCCTAGTCCACCTTAGTCTGGAAACTCTGCTGAAACCTGTTCAGCTTCATAGCAACAGGCAAGCGTCAGTAACAGACGGTGGTGGCTGCGGACGAGATGCACTGATCCTCTGCATGGAAGGCAAGAATCCTACCACTGAACCACCACTGGCCTTGGTTCCTCTTAATAAGTGAGGGTATTTTATTCACCAGTGCTTGGCGTTCTTGGATTTGGCTGTCCTTGTGAAAAGCTATTATTTCAGGATATGAGAAAGAACAGCTAGTCACTGACATGGTAAAAGACCACAGCCTGGAAAGGCCATCATGCTACAAAAAAGAAGCCTCTTGAAAAACAAGGACAGTTTTCCCAATGAGTGGTGCTACGGGTTAATATCCTTTAGGACTTAGGCAATATATCCATTTGCAATGGCACATGTCAGCCACGTGTTCCAGAACAATCACTTAGCTCAGCCACATGTCAAATCAAAAGCATTCAGGATGCTGGAAATTCAACGGTTAGGAAAGAAAAAACTAATCACTGGAAAGGAGGCACCGTATAAATTCCTACAAAGTCTGGGAGCTGAGCCAGGATAAGTATGTCAATGGTAAACAGACGTGATGATGTTGCTGGGGACATTTGTACTACAACATTATATCGTGTGTTTTAATTGCCTGCTAGAAAATCAAACGGCATTCAAGTTGAGTTGCCAGCCCTTAGTTGGTCATCATCTGAACAGTGTGTAATATTTTCATTATTTCTAAGTTTGAGTTGAGTAAATACTAGCCTCTGGTTCTACATTCCTTAAAGGGCTGCTCTAACCCCGCTTTGGAATTGTGAAGTAAAATTCAGCACCCTGAAAAGCAAGTAGCCAGGGTCCCTCCCCGACTCAACCTTTGCTTTGATTCCAATTCTGTGGCAACAACCATATTTGACCCCACATGAGCTTCGCCAGCCCAACTCTGCAATATTGCCTTCATAAAGCTTCTTCTACCTTGTCTGTACTGCCCCCAGAACTCCCAACAAAAGCTCCACTGTCAGGGGCCAAGTGAATATTTTGGCTGAGGGACAGGCCCCTTGGGCAGCTGAATTGGGGCCTTTCACTGATCTTCTCTCCTTTCCAACATCTGCAGCCCAAGCAGCAACCACAGCATGCCTGGCAGATCTGAGAGGCCAGGGCACCCCACACACCCAGGCCCAACAGATGCAGTTGGGAAGGCGAGGTGGCCCACCCCTTTTCCCGTGCCACCAAGTGCTGGGACCTGCTTTGTCTACTGTGGCTGCTTGCTGTTGCCACCTAACCAGAAGAAAAAGAGCAAACAGAAATATTAGGAAAATCCTCCGAGCTTATTATTGCCTGTTTTCATTTGGTTTACAGGGACGAATATTTTGAGTAACAATTATTCTCATAAACACAAAGAATCACTTTTTTACCATGAATCTTTGGAAGATTTAATTCTTATGCGGGGGGAGAAATGCTTTGAAAAAAGAAAATCCCTACTAGAAAAAAAACTAAACTGCACATTAGCACACAGCAATGATGGACTGTATCTTCCATCTGCTTAATGGAGAGTTTTAAAGGTCTCAGTTGCAGGCGCTGCATCCAGGCAAAGCTAAGAGCACCTAGGGTTGACTAGTGAAACCTTACAGTGGGGTGAATGAGATCCAGATGAAACGGACTCTGAAGGTTGGGAGCAGCCTCCATAAACCATGACTCAGCTTTCCCGGCTGTTACAGATTGAATTGTGTCCCCGGAAAAGATATGCTAAAGTCCTAACCTCGGCACCTGTGAACATGATCTTGTTTGGAAGTAAGGTCTTTGAAGATGTTATCAGTTAACATGAGGTCCTACTGGAGTGGAGTGGGTCCTAATTCACTATAAGCGACTCCTCATAAAAGAGAAGAGGCTCAGAGAGATAGAGGTTAAGTACCCCACGTGACACTGTAGGCCTGAGGCTACGAAACTAGGAGAGACACAGAACAGATTCTTCCTCAAAGCCACAGAAGAAATCAAAAACACTGAGACCCTGATCGCTGACACCTGGCCTCCAGAACTGTGAAACAATAACGTTTTATTCTTAGAAGCCATCCAGTTTGTGGCACTTTGCTATGGCTGCCCTTGGAAACTCATATCCCAGCCTATACAGCCAGAGGATCCTCTCATCCCCAGAGGTGGTTGACCCGTTCTCATGTTTAAAAGCAGAAGATGTCCAGTTTGCAGAGACATCTGATATACCTAAAAGGTGGGGATGGATTTTTTTTTAAGGTGGCTTTTCTTTGGCTAGTGGTAATGATCTTCAAAGTTTCTCCATACTTCTTCCTCAACTTACGATGGGGTTCCGTTCCGATGCCTCCATCCTAAGTCAGTTCAGACATAAATCGAATACCTCTTTTTTTGTTTTAATTATTATTGCATTTTATTATCAATATCTTTATAAATCCAATCTTTGAACATCTGTGCGTGAACATCTGAGAATGATAAAAAAACAAAAAACAAACTTGTTGCCGTCAAGTCCATTCCAACTCATAGTGACCCTACAGGACAGAGTAGAACTGCAGTATAGGGTTTCCAACCAGCGCGAATGATACCATCAGTAAATTACGCACAGCAACATTGTACGTAGTACGTATTACTAACCATAAGACGTACAACAACAACAAAAAAAAGATGGTCATAAGTGCGGTTCGTCATACCTCAAAATACGTCATGAGTCAGGGACTACTGCTGATTGGAAAGTGACTTATGCAAATGCATGGCTTAGAATGAGAAAGAATAAACAGGTTGTTTGGACTAAGGACAGAGGTGCTGACTGGGGAGCAGGCTGTGCACATGCTAGAAGGAATGGCCAAGAACTGGCACAAATGACTACCACCTTCAAACCCCTTTCTTCTCACTTCAGTTTATTTCTTACATGAAAGATCTTTTTGATTATCTCAAACCTTCAAAAGACACTGGACGAGACATCTTTTTCCTCTGAGCTTCATTCTCTTAAGGTTTCCAGCAGTGGCTGTGGCACCTTTCCAGGTCCCAGACTTGTACCCAAATATGCTTTTAAGCTCCTTTCTTGCAGGGTGGCATTCCTTTTCTCATACTATTTACAGCAACACCACTATCCTGTTGCTCCCACATGCCTCTGGTGAGCAGCATCTCACTGGAATTGGACATATTTGGAGCACAGCCTTCCACAGTCTGTCTAACCATTTTTGGTAGTGACACTGTTCAACATTTGCACACTGCTTGGCATTTTCATGCATATTATCCTCAGTTTCCTTCACTCTACTTACCAGACACCACTCATGTGTGGATTACCTCCTGCCTCAGTCTCCCCTGCTAGTTTCTCATCCCCTCCTATCCTAAAAATGCTGGAGTGCCCCAGATGTCAGCCTTACAAAGTGTTCCTTCTCTTTCTGTACTTGGCCCCCTGATGATATCCAAAGGCCTGCCTTTAAATAACATCACAATGCCCACAACTCCCCAGACATATCTTTCCAGGCCAGAACTCTCCACTGACAGATAGACTCAAACATTCAACTACCTGCTCACATCTCCACCTGCATGTCCAACAGACACATCCCACTTGATGCGTGCAAACATGAACCCGAAGTTCCTCCAATAACCTGCTTTCCCGTGGTCTTGCCCCATCTTCATCAAGCTTCATCCTTCTACTGGCTAAGCCCACACATCTTAGACTCCATTTCTTCTCACATCACACATCCAATCCATCAAGAAATGCTGCTTGGGGGAGGCAGAGCCAACATGGCGCCCTAGACAGATGCACCATGCCACCCCTGCAGCAAAGACCTGAAAAACTAGGCAAAACAGATACAATCATCAATCCTAGAAACCTGAGCATCTAATGAAGTGATAAAGAACTAGATCAAATGCCAAATGGAAGAAGAAACTGACAGAAAACAGAGAGCAAGGAGAGATAGGGAGCAGAGGTCCCCTACCAACTAACACAGCACAACATCGCCATCTTGAAGCACAGCCAGCAACAACCCCAGACAGGGAATATGGGAAGGATTTATGGAGCTCCCAACAGGAGACAGAGCAGCCGGTAACCAGAGAAACGCGCTTTCCTACCCTCATCCTTCTGGTGAGTAGAAGCAAGAACCCCCCTATCCCAGCAGCCCCCACTACCAGGGTCCACAATATGAGACCCCTACACTTCCCCCGGGCCCACACCGCCCACTCCCAGTGTACAGCTGCTTCTTTCTTTTTTTCCTTTTCTTCCTTTTCTTTCTCCCTCCCACCTAGCCCTTTACACTGCCTCTCCACCATTCCCATTGGCCCCTGCCACCCCAATGTGGCTAGACAGCTACTGGCCTGACACCATCTCAGGTCCCCCCAGCCCCACCTGCCAACCCCTGCTGCACCATGATTTTTTTCTATTCCTTTTCTTTCTTCCTCCCACCTAGCCCCATATGCCACCTCCCCCTCCACCCGACCGCCCAGAACTGAGCAGCCGTAGCTAGAGAACCACTTGCCCGATGCAGCCCCGGGTCTGTCCTGCCCCTACATGTCAGCTCCAGCCGCACTGCCATTCTTTTTCCTTTATTTTTCTTCCTCCCTCCCACCTAGCCCTCTACGCCACTTCTTCTTCTCACTGGCCCCCAGGTCCACTGAGTCCCCACTCACCAGCCCCAGCCACACTGCCATTTATTTTTCTCTTTCTTCCATTTCTTTCTCTTTCCACCTAGCCCCATATGCCATCTCCCACTGCACTGCTGCACCTAGAGAGCCACCAACACACCGCCACCGCAGGTCTGCCAGCAACCACCCACCGCCACATGCTGGCTCCTGCCGTGTCATCAATTTTTTCTTTATTTTCTTTCTACCCCCACCTACCCCTGTACACCACCTACCTGCCCTACCATCCTCCAGGTCCATGCCACTCCCACTCTCCACCCTAGCCATGCCACCATTTTTTCTCCTTCTTCTTTTCCCTTCTCCCTCCCTCCTACGCCTGTACACCACCTACCTTCCTTCCTGTCACCCCTTGGCACACCCAACCCCCACCTGCTGGCATCCAACTTACCTCCCTTTCTCTTCTCTTTTTGTCTTTTCTTCTTTCTGTCTGTCTCTTTTCTTTCTCCTTCCCACCTAAGCCTGTATGCCACCTGTCCCCTATTCCCACCAGCCCTTGCCGCACTGGGCCCACACTGCTCCTCCTCCCCACCTGCCACTCGACCAGCTCTTGAATGGTAGGAAGCAAGCGCGTAACACTCGTCGTCTGACACCCCTGCCCATCTGGCAAGGGGCTGAGAAAACTCCTACACCCTGGACAAATATCAGAAGGCTGACAGTGACCAGCCAGTCTGCCCTCAGCCACCTTGCCAAACCAGGGGACAGCAAAGGGGGCTCACCCTGGCTGCTGCTGCCCTGCCCACCCTGATGAGGTGGTGAAAGCTATTGTGCACGTAAATGAGCAGGCAGTAAAGCGTACCTGGCCCACCCACCCTGACATATCAAAACAAAACAAAAAGCACAATAAAACAAACAAACATAAAATCAATAAATAAAGAAATAATACCTTAATGTCTTGGAAACAGCAGAAGATATTAAAAAACAAAAAAGCAGGAAAAGATGGCTTGAGCAAGTGACCAAAATAAAGTATCAGGTAACCTTCCAGTAGAAGAAAAGGCATTGCAACTACCCAACATGGCATTCAAAAGACTAAGATTTAGGGTTCTCCAAGAGATTCAGGAAACAGATCAAGGAAACCACAGACAAAACCAAGGAAAAAATAGACAAATCATAGAAAACACAGAAAAAAAACAGCAAAAATATAGCCAAAGTCAAGGAAAACACAGATAAAGCAATATAAGAATTCAGGAAAATAATACAAGAACAAAATGCAAAAATAAACAATTAGAAATCATACAAAAACAGTAACTAGAAATCCAAAAGATAAACAATAAAAATTCAGAAATGGACAATTCAATAGAAGGTTTCAGGAGTAAATTTCAAACAATGGAAGACAGAATCAGTAAGACTGAAGACAAACCTATGGATGCCACATTATTTGAGAAAAAATCCGAGAAAAGAATGGATAAAAATGAAGAAAACCTAACAATTATGTGGGGCACGATCAAAAGCAAAAATTGATGATCAGAGACATGATCAGAGTTCCACAACAGGAGAAGAAATGGAAAACACAGCAAAGACTGTTGGAAATTTTCTGATAGAAAACCTTCAAATACCACATGAAAGATGAAAAGCTGACCATACAAGAAGCTCCAAGAACCCCACAGAGGATAGATCCCAAAAGAAATGCATCAAGATGTATCATACTCACAATTGCCAAAACCAAAGACAACAAAAGAACCCTAAGAGCAGCTCGCGAAAAACGAAAAGTTACTTACAAAGGAGAAACAATAATACTAAGCTCTGATTAGTCAGTAGAAACTATGCAGTAAAGAAGGCAATGGGATGACATAAATAATACCTTGAAAGAAAAAAAAAACTATGAACCAAGAATAATACATCCTGCAAAACTCTCTCTCAAATACAATGCTGAAATAAGGACATTTCCAGACATGCAGATATTAAAGGAATTCCAAAAAAGCAAACAAATTTACAAGAAACATTAAAGGCAGTTCTTTGATTAGAGAACCTGCAACACCAAACAACCGCAGTATAGGACACAAGACAGCATCAGCCAGATACCAACCTAGGTAAAGAACTCTCAATAATAAAACAAAGTTAAACACTTAAAACAAGGAAAGAGATGTTGATCTGTAAATGTCGACAACATCAAAACAATAAAAGGGGGAATAAATGGTGTAGGTATAGAAATTTCAAATGGAGAGGAAGTCAAGGTGGTATCAGGTAGTTAAAGACTAGTTCAAACTTAGAAAGATAAGGGTAAATTTCAAGATAACCACAAAGAAAGTTAACAAACCTACTGATACAAAATAATAAAGAAGAAATAAACAAAGACTTAGTAATCACAAAAACTATAATAACAAAAGAAATGAAAAGAAAACCCACAAACAAAAGGAACTAAGCACAGGAAAGTAAGAGCAACAAACAAAACATCAACACCACAAAAACAAAGCACAATAAGACGGTAATAAACTAATACCTCTCGATAATCACCCTGAATGCAACCAGATTAAATACACCCATAATGAGACAGACAGTGGCAGGATGGATTAAAAAAATACGATCCACTAATATACTGTTTACAACAGACAAATCTTAGACACAAAGATATAAACAAACTAAAACTCAGGATGGAAAAATATATATCAAGCAAACAATAATGAAAAAAGAGCAGGAATGACAATACTAATCTCAGATAAAACAGACTTTAAGACAAAATCCACCATAAAAGACAATGACGGCCATTATATAACGATTAAAGGGACAATCCACCAAGAAAATACAACCTTAATATCAACACACTCAACAACAGGGTTCCAAACTACATAAAACAAACTCCAGCAGCACTGAAAAGAGAAATAAACAGTTCCATAATAATAGTAGAAGACTTCAAGATACCACTATTGGTAAAGGACAAAACATCTAGAAAACAATTCAACAAAGATACAGAAGATCTAAAGGTCACAAATCAACCAACTTGACCTCATAGACATACATAGAACACTTCATCCAACAACAGCAAAGTACACATTCTTTTTCAACGCACGTGGAACATTCCTCAGAATAGACTACATTTTAGGCCACAAAGCAGCCATCAATAAAATACAAAATATTGAAACACTACAAAGCATTCTCTCTGATCACAACACCAAAAAGTAGAAATCAGTAACAGGAAGAGCAAGGGAAAAAAAAAATACATACAAACTGAATATCTTTCTTTAAAAGATTCAGTAATAGGAGCAATCAAAGAGTGAATCAAAAAACTCCCAGGATCAAATAAGAATGAAAATATATCAAACCAAAACCCTTGGGACACAGCAAAGGCAGTGCTTAGAGGTCAGTTGACAGAAATAAACACACACATGAAAAAAGAACGGGCTAAAATGAAAATGTTAGCCCTATGACTCAAACAAACAGAAAGAGAACAGGAAAAGAAGCCCACAGCCACCAGAAGAAAGGGAAATAATAAAGATCAGAGCAGAAGTAAGTGAAATAGAGAACCGAAAAACAATAGAAAGAATCATTAAGACCCAAAGTTGGTTTTCTGAACAGATCAACAAAATCAAAGCACTGGCCAAACTGACAAAAGAAAAACAGGAGAGGAAGCAAACACCTAAATTAAGAAATGAGATGGGGGACATTACAACAGACCCAACTGAAATAAAAGGGATCATACTATGAAAAATTGTACTCCAGCAAATTTGAAAACCTAGAGGAAATGGACAAATTTCAAAAAACTCACTACCTACTTAAACTAACACAATCTGAGGCAGAAAATCTGAAGTGTCATAACAAGAAAAGAGATCAGCGCCATCATAAAAAACAAACAAACAAACAAAAACCCTCCCAACAACAAGAAAAGGCCTAGGCGACTGTTTCACTGGAGAATTCTACCGAACGTTCAGAAAAGAGCTCACACCAGTACCACTGAAACTATTTCAGAGCATGAAAAAGGAAGGAATGCTCCCAAATTCATTCTATGAAGCCAGCATAACCCTCATTCCAAAGCCAGGAAAAGACACCACAAAAAAACAAAATTACAGACCAATGTCTCTCATGAATATAGACACAAAAATTCTCAACAAAATTCTAGCCAATAGAATTCAGCATCATATCAAAAAATAATACACCACGACCAAGTGGGATTCATATCAAGTATGCAAGGACAGTTCAACATTAGAAAATCAATCAATGTAATCCACCACATAAATAGAACCAAAGAAAAGAATCGTGATCATCTCAACAAATCCACAAAAGGCGTTTGATAAACTCCAACACCTATTCCTGATAAAAACTCTCAATAAAATAGGAACTGAGGGGAAATTTCTCACCATAATAAAAGGCATCTATGTAATAACAACAGGTAACATCATTCTCAACAGAGTGAGGTTGAAACCACAAGCATGCCCTGTATCATCACTCCTATTTAACACTGTGGTGGAAGTCATAGCTAGAGCAATAAGGCAAGAAAAAGAAATAAAGGGCATCCAAGTTGGAAAGGAAGAAGTAAACCTATTCCTATTCACAAACGATATGATCATATACATAGAAATCTCCAAAGTTTCCACAAAAAAGTACTGGAACTAATAGAAAGATTCGGCAGAGTAGAAGGATACAAGATCAACATATGAAAATAAGCTGGATTCCCACACACCAACAAAGAGAACTCTGAAAAGGAAATAAGCAAAACAATACCAATTACACTAGCCCTTAAAAAAGATAAAATACTTAGGAATAAATCCAACCAGGGACATAAAAGTCCTATACAAAGAAAACTACAAAACACTATTGTAAGAAACCAAAAGAGACTTACATAAATGGAAAAACACACCATGCTCATGGATAGGAAGACTCAACATTGTTAAAGTATCAATTCTATCCAAGTTTAATGCAATCACTATCCAAATACTCCCAGCATTCTTTAATGAGATGGAAAAACTAATCAACAACTTTATGTGGAAAGGAAAGAGGTCCTGGATAAGCAAAGCATTATTGAAATAAAAGAACAAAGTAGAAGGCCTCAAATTATCTACCTCAGAACCTACTGTACGGCCACCATAGTCAAAACAGCCTGGTACTGGTACAATGACAGACACATACAACAAGGGAACAGAATTGAGAACCCAGATATAAATTCATCTACCTATGGGCAGCTGATTTGAGACAAATCGTTAAATATGGAAGACAGTCTTTCTAACAAATAGTGCTAGCAAAACTGGACGTTCATCTGTAAAAAAATGAAACAGGATCCAAACCTCACATCATACAAAAAAACTAACTCAAAATGGATCAAAGACCTAAATATACAACCTAAAACAATAAAGATCATGGAGGAAAAAATAGGGACAACACTGGGGGCCCTAATATGGGGCATAAATATGATAGAAAACATAACTAACAATACACAGATACCAGAAGACAAAGTAGGTAACTGGGAGCTCCCAAAAATCAAACACTTATGCTCATCAAAAGACTTCACCAAAAGAATAAAAAGGGAACCTACAGAGTGGGAAAAAAGTTTCGGCTATGACATATCCAACAAGGGTCTAATCTCTCAGATGTATAGAATACTTCAACACCTCACTAACAAAAAGACAAATAATCCAATTAAAAAATGGGAAAAGGATACGAACAGACATTTCACCAAAGAAGACATTCAGGCAGCTAACAGACACATGAGGAAATGCTCGTGATCATTACTCATTAGAGAAACGCAAATGAAAAATACAATGAGATACCATCTCACCCTGACGTTACTGGTACTAATAAAACAAACAAACAAAAAAAATCCCAGAAAATAACAAATGTTGGAGAGGCTGCAGGGAGACTGGAACTTTTAAGCACTGCTGGTGGGAAAACGATATGGCGCCACCTTAAAAAGCTAGAAATAGAAACATCATACAATCCAGCAATCCCACTCCAAGAATACACCCTAGAAAAATAAGAGCCTGCACATGAACAGTGATATGCACACCCATGTTCATTACAGCATTATTCACAATAGCAAAAAAAATGGAAACAACCTATGTGCCCATCAGCAGATGAATGGATAAACAAATTATGGTACATACACACAATGGAATACTGTGCAATAATAAAGAACAATGATGCATCTGTGAAACAAGTCACAACATGGATGAATTTGAAGGGAATTACGCTGAGTGAAATAAGTCAATCATAAAAGGACAAATGTTGTATGAGACCACTATTACAAAAACCCAAGAAAAGGTTTACACACAGAAAAAAACAATCTTTGATGGTTCCGAAGGACAGGATGGGTAGGCAGGGGAAATCACCAACTAGCCAGCAAACAGGTGTTGACTTTGGTGAAGGAAAAGACAACATATGATATACAGGAAGTCAGCACAACTTGACGAAGGCAAAGTCATAGATGCACATCTAAACACCCTGAGATACCGAGTTGCTGGGGTTGAGGCTGGGGACCACAGTCTCCGGGGACATCTAAGCCAATTAGCATAACACACTTCATAAAGAAAATCTTATACATACTACTTTGTTGAGTAGCCTCTGGGGCTTTAAAAGGTTGCGAGTGGCCATCTAAGATAAGATACATCAGTTGGTCCCACCGTTCCAGAACAAAGGAGGATGAAAGAAACCAAATGCACGAGCAAAATATTAGTCCAAATATTAGTCCAACGGACTAATGAACCACATAAACCACAGCCTCAACCAGCCTGAACATAGAAGAACTAGATGGTGCCCAGCTACCACCACTGACAACTCTGACAGGGATCACAATAGAAGGCCCCAGACAGAGTCGGAGAAAAACGAGGAACAAAATTTAATTCACAAAAAGACCAGACTTACTGGTCTTTACAGAGATTGGAGGAACTTCCAAGACTGTGGCCACTGGACACCTTGCTAACTCAGAAATGAAGTCACTGCTGAAGTCCACCTTTCAGAAAAAGAACAGACAAGCCTATAAAAGAAACAATAAAGTACGCGAGCAATGTGCTTCTTAGTTCAATCAAGTATACGAGACCAAATGGGCAATACCAGCCCAAAAGCAACGATAAGAAGGCAGGAAGGGACAGGAAACCTGGACAAATGTACACGGGGGACCTGAGGTAGAAACGAGGAGAGTGGTGACACATTGCAGGGATTGAAACCAATGTCACAAAACTATTTGTGTATAAATTTTTGAATGAGAAACTAATTTGTGCTGTAACCTTTCACCTAAAGTACAATAAAACTAAAAAAAAAAAAAAGAAATGCTGCTTGTTCTACCTTCAGAATATATCCAGAATCCAACCACTTGTTACCACCTCCACAGCTAACACCCAGGGTCCCTGCTACCCTCAGCCCACAACTGGATTACTGCAACAGCCCCTGCCAGATCTCCCTTTGTGTACCCTCCTCCCAACACTCTGTTCCCCACAGAGCTACCAAAGTAAACCTCCAGGAGGAGACTTCAAAAACCCATCACCTGTGTCCATCAACAGATGAATGGAGAACGAAATGTGGTATTTATGTACAACAGAACATCATTCAGCCACATAAAGGAATAGCGTTCTGGTGCATGCTCCGACATGGATATATCTCGAAAACATTCTGCTGAGTTAAAGAAGTCAGTCCCAAAAGAACAAATATTGGATGAGTCAACGTATATGAAGTATCTGTACTAGTCAAATCCATACAGACAGAAAGAATGATAAGTAGTTACCTGAGGCCGAGCAGGAAGTGGGTAGGGAGATGAGGAGTTATTGCTTAATAGATACTGAGCTTCCCTATGGGGGGGATAAAGTTTTGGAAGTAGTGATGATGGATGAATTGTATTAAGAATGTAATTAATGCCACCAAACTGTACACTTAAAAACTTAGGTGAAAATGGCAAATTTTATGTAATACATATATTACCGCCATAATTGTTTTTAAGTGGGAAGAAAAAAGCAAAGCCATCATCTACAACAACACGGATGACTCTCCAAAACATAAAGTTGAATGGAAGAAGCCAGACCAAAAAAGCCTATATTATATGACTCCATTCATACACGTTCAAAACCAAGAAAAAGTCATCTACAGTGACAGAGATCAGAAGACTGGTGACCTTTGAGGGTACTGATGGGAAGGAGTAAGAGAAAGGTTATGAGATTGTCATGGATTAAATTGTGTCCCCCAACTTGGCTGGGTCATGATTCCCGGTATTGTATAATTGTGTACCATTCTGCAATCTGATGTGATTTCCTTATGTGTTGTAAATTCAGTCACTGTGATGTAATAAGATGGATTAGCGGCACTTATACTGATGAGGTATACAAGATTGGATAGTGTCTTAAGCCAATCTCTTTTGAGATATAAAAGAAAGAAGTGAGCAGAGACAGGGGAACCTCATACCACCAAGAAGGCAGTGCTCGGAGCACAGCGAGTCCCTTGGACCTGAGGTTCCTGCACTGAGATGTTCCCAGACCAAAGGAAGACTGATGCATCACAAGAACCTTCCTCCAGAGCCGACAGAGAGAGAAAGCCATCTCCTGGAGCTGATGCCTTGAATTTGGACTTGTAGCCTACTGGACTGTGACAGAATAAACTTCTCTTTGTTAAAAAGCCATCCACTTGTGGTATTTCTGTTAGAGCAGCACTAGATGACCAAGAGAGACATGTTGGTGATATGGCTGCTAGTTACGTGATATGTACACTTTGCAAAACTCCATCAAATTTTGAACCAAAACTAACCTGAAGTTACTTTGCAGTAACGTAACAGATTGGCTCACAAAATAAAAAATATCAAACATAAGTATTAGGCTCCTTTAAAATATCACCTATATAAGACCAAGAGGTCAACAATTACTTTAAAACAAAAATGAGAATGTAAGAGGTCAGGGAAACTAGATTAATAAAAACAGAACAACCAGAAGAGAAACTATAAGAATGTTCACACATGAAAAATGTAACCAATGTCATTGAAAATTTTGTGTAGAAATTGTTGAACAGGAAATTAAACTACTGTGCAAACATTCACCAAAAACACAATAAAATCTTATTTAAAAAAAAAAAAACTTTATCAAACTATACACTTAGGATTTACGCACTTTTATATATGAGAATTTCCAATTTTTAAAACTTTAATCTCTAGTATGATGTTACTTTCTAGAGCGAGGCCTTCTCTAATGTACTATTTAAAATTTCAAGCACCACCCTACACTTACATTCACACAATCCTACTTTCCTACCTGCTTCCCTGTTTTACTTTTCTCCGTAGCATTTTTGTTAAAAAGCAAAGATGTAGCTTTTAAGGACTACGGTGTACCTAACACAAACAATGAATGGTATTTTCAGTTACTTCATATGCATATAAAAGCTGAACACTGAATAAAAAAGACCTAAGAAGAAGTTATTCCTTTGACTTAAACAGTGTTGGCAAAGAATACTGAATATACCATGGACTGCCAAAAGAAAGAACAAATCTGTCTTGGAAGAAGTTCAGCCAGAATGCTCATTAAAAGCGAAGATGGCAAGACTTCATCTCACATACTCTGGACATGTTATCTGGAGGGACCAGTCCCTGGAGAAGGAGATCATGCTTGGTAAAGTAGAGGGTCATCAAAAAAGAGGAAGACCGTCAACAAAGTGGACTGACGCAGTGGCTGCACCAGGGGCTCCAGCATAACAGTGGTCGTGAGGATGGTGCAACGTTGGGCTGTGTTTCGTTCCATTGTACACAGGGTCGCTGTGAGTTGGAGCTGAGTCGACAGCATGTAACAACAACAACATATATTTGTTATGAGCCCTGATGGTGCAGTGGTTAAGCACTCAACTACTAAGGGAAAGATCGGTGGTTCAAACCCACCAGCTACTCCACAGGAGAAAGATGCGGCCGTCTGCTTCCACAAGGATTTATGGACTTAGCTACTGACTGGGAGAATATGTTTAGAAACCATATATCTGACAAGAATCTAATAACCAAAACATATATAAACTTCAACAACTTTAACAACAAAAAGACAACCCAATCATAAAATGCACAAAGGACTTGAATAGACATTTTACCAAAGAGGACATTCGAATGGCAACCAAACACATGAAAAGATGCTCAATGACATCAGCCATCCAAAAAAATAAAAACAAAACAAAACAAAACAAACTCAGAACCATCGAGTCAATGTCAACTCATAGAGACCCTATAGGACACAGCAGAACTGCCCCAGAGGGTTTCCAAGGAGAGGCTGGTAGAGTCGAACCTCCGACCTTTTGGTTAACAGCCAAGTTCTTAACTGCTGCACCCAAATCAAAACCACAATGGGATACAATTTGACTCCCACTAAGATGGCTAAGATTAAAAAAAAAAAAAAACAGAAAATGACAAGCATTGGTGAGGATGTGGGGAAATCTGAACCCTCATCCACTGCTGGTGGGAATGCAAAATGGTACAGCCATTGTGGAAGACAGTGTGGTGGTTCCTCAGAAAACTAAAAATACAACTACCATATGACCCAGAAATTCCACTCCTAGGTATATTCCCCAAAGACTTGAAAGCAGACACTCAAACAGAGACTTGTACACCAATGTTCACTGCAGCACTATTCACAACAGCCAGAAGGTGGAAACAACCTAAATGCCCACCAACAGATGAATGGATAAACAAAGTGTGATACGTATATACAATGGAATACTACTCAGCCAGGAGAAGAAATGAAGTTTTGACATATGCTACAGTATGGATGGAATTTGAAGACATTGTGCTGAGTGAAATAAGTCAGTCACAAAAGGACAAATATGGTATGACCTTGCTTACATAAAAATATAAGGAAAGACTAATGTATAAAGAACAAGGTTTATCACTGGTTACTACGGGTAGGAGGGAGGGGGAAAGAAGGGGTTAACAGTGATTGAAAAAATCTTATTAAGGTTAGGGTTGCACAGTCTATTATTGTAATTGCTGTCAATAAGCTGTACACCCATAAAAACTGGCAAAAAAGATATATATAGCTGCTGAGGTTACTTATGTACAACCAAAAAACTCATGGGATTTCTTTCTTTGGTTTGGAGGTTTAGGGTCATGGTTTCATGGGACATCCCAGTTAATCGATGGAATAACATGTTAGTGCTTCTGTTCTACCTCTTAGTTTGTTGTGTAGTGCCTGGGGTCTTAAAAGCTTGCATGCGGTCATCCAAGGTAGGGTAATTGGTCTCTAGTTGCCTGGAACAACAGAGGAAGGGGAGTCAGGAATAGGAGAAGGATATGGAATGTGGGCTAACTGACTCCAGGAACAACTACCTCATGCCACTACCTCACTACCAGAAGAACTGGTAGTGCCCGGTTACCATTACTGAATATTCTGTAGAAGAATCTTTGATCAAAAGAGGGGAAATATAGAACAGAACTTCAAATTTTCATGGACTCCAGACTTTCTGGGGCCAAGGGGGCTAGATGAAACTATTGCCCTGAGATAATGTTTAAAACTTAAACCAAAAATATCCCCTGATGAAAGATTAGTCCAAAGGATCAACGGACCTCAACTATGACGACCTCCACCAGACTGAGTCCAGTATAACCAGACAGTTCCCAGCTACCAGAACTGACTGCTTTGACAGGGATCACAACAGAGGGCCCCAGACAGAACTGGAGAAAAATGTAAAACAAAATTTTAACTCACAAAAGAAGACCAGACTTATTGGCCTGACAGAGACTGGAGAAACCCCGAGAGTATGGCCCCTGGACACCCTTGTAGCTCAATAATGAAGTCACTCCCGAGGTTCACCCTTCAGCCAAAGATTAGACAGCCTCATAAAACAAAACGAGACTAATGGGGCACAACAGCCCAGAGACAAGGTCTAGAAGGCAGGAGGGAACAGGAAAGCTGGTAATAGAGAACCCAAGGTTGAGAAGGGACGGTGTTGACATGTCGTGGGGTTGTTAATCAATGTCATAAAACAATATGTGTACTGTTTAATGAAAAACCCATTTGTTCTGTAAATTTTCATCTGAAGTACAGTAAAAAAAATATCTCCTGAAGTCTTCTTAAAACCAAATAATCATTTAACTTAAATAGCAAAAAAAGGTCTGCCTTGGGCTTATGCTCTTTTAAGAACTACCTATGTGGGATCAGCGTGACAATAGCAACTCCAAAGATTAGACATGAACTTTAGCGGGCAATGAGTTTATGTTAACGGGGGACAACAACTGAGAAAAGGAAGGTAAGAACGGTTGCACAACTCAAAAATTGTAATCAATATCACTGAACTGTACTTGTAGAAATGGTTGAACTAGTGCATATTTTGCTGTGTATATTCTCAACAACAACAACAAAAAAAGATTTACTGCCTTGGAAAGCCTATGGGGCAGTCCTACTCTGTCCTATAGGGTCGCTGTAAGTCAGAATCGACTCAACAGCAACAGGTTTGGTTTGGGTTTATTTACTTGTTTGCCTGTTTTTTACAGTCTCCAATTCATAGGGGCAGGAGGCTCTGTCTGTTCATTGCTCTGTCCCACGATGGTAAGGCAGTTGCTATCTCGGGGAATGAATGAATGAATGAGTGCCCCTGTACTCAGAGAAACCCTGGTGGCACAGTGGTTAAGAGCTATGTCTGTCAACCAAAAGGACGACAGTTCAAATCCACCAGGTGCTCCTTGGAAACTCTCTGGGGCAGTTCTATTCTGTTGTATAGGGTTGTGATGAGTCAGAGGCGACTGGATGGCACGGGGTTCAATGGGTCCTGTACTCAGTATCCTCACCTCAGTGGCGGAGGTACATAAAAGACAGCAGCCTTGCAGACAGCAGAGATTTGACGCTCCTGAGGCTCTGTTCAAAGCACTATCGCCATGCCTAAGCCCATTGCCGTTGAGTCGATTCCGACTCACAGAGACCCAATAGGATACAGTAGAAATGCCCCATAGGGTTTCCAAGGAGCACCTGGTGGATTCAAACTGCCCATCTTTGGGTTAGCAACTGTAGCTCTTAACCGCTGCGCCACTAGGGCTTCTCTATCCCTGTTGCACAGTCAATAAGTTGTCTGAACTTGCAGCACCCTGGGGAATCTCTAGATTTGACTCAGATCTCAGCTGGGGGTGGGGGTGGCCCTACCCCTAGGGCATTACCAAAACCACAACAAACTGCTGGCAACACCTCTTCTGCCTAATGCTGTGATTACCGTACTTTTACACAAATAGCGCGTATCTTCTACATTTGTTTGCCAACCGGATGCCCCCTCCCGAGGTGTTTTCATAAGTGCCACTAGGCCGATTTTTTTTTAACATGTTACTGTGAAAAATTAGCATATCACACTTATGAAAATACTTCATGGGGCGAGGGAGCTGCCGGCAAAGGAACGGAGGAAGTGTGTGTTATTTGCATAAAAATACGGTATATGTTTGACATTTTCTATAATAGAGAAGTCCTGTGTGGCATAAAATAAGACAAATATACCAACAGAAATTTCTTATAAGTAGACAAAATTAATATAAAGCTTATGTAAAAAAAAATGTGAAAACAACCATAATAAAAGTGTGAAAAGAAAATAGTGATATTGATGGTGGTAGTGAGACTAATCTAGGTAGATGTAGAAATCGTACTCGACAACTATACTGAAAACAGTTAGGGACTGGCACTTGGACAGAAAAATCAATAGGATGGAATTTGAGAATCCAGAAATGACTCAAATATTAAATATATATAAATTTATATCGCAATGATAATAAACAGGGCAACTTTTCAAGTAAGTGGGGAAAATGACGAATAAGTCCATAAATGGTTGGGACAGAATAGCCATTTGGAAAACCTCACTCTTTATGGAAAAGAAAATCGCAGATAACCAAAGACTTGGCATAAATCTCAAACCACAAATATTCTGCTCACTAATGAGAAAAAGACCAAAAATCCATGGAGAGCTAAAGGACACAAAGAGTTTGCATAAAAATAATTCTGAAAGTCTAATAAATATATGAAAAGACTCTAAATTTCAGTGCTGATGACACAGAGAACAATGTTCACTTGTCACACTGGCAAGGGTACCTGGCCCAGGGCACGGACAGTGCCTCAGGATCTCTGCTGTATCACCTGGAAATCTATTAAAACTTAACATGCACCCATGGAACAATTCCAGGGGAAGGAGCTGATCATCCAGGTACTGTGGAGGTGCAACTGTAATGATGTGCGTTCTAGTCCTAGTTGTCAAAACAAAAGACAGGAGAGTACTCAAATATCAGTCAAGCTAAGATCAGTTAATAAGTTATGGTAAAATCACACATAACGAATTATGGATGACATTGTGAAGAATGGGAATTCCAGAACACCTAACTGTGCTCTTGAGAAACCTATATATAGACTGTCACGGATTGAATTGTGTTCCCCCAAAATAACTGTTAACTTGGGTAGGTCATGATTCCCAGTATTTTATGACTGTCTACCATCTTGTCATTTGATGTGATTTACCTGTGCTGTAAATCCTATCACTATACTGTTAATGAGATGGATTAGCAGCAGTTATACTGATGAGATCTACAAGGTCAGACAGTGTCTCAAGCCAATCTCTTTTGAGATATAAAAGAGAGAAGCGAGCAGAGAGACATGGGAACCTCATACCACCAAGAAAGCAGCGCTAGGAGCAGAGTGCATCCTTTGGACCTGAGTTTCCTGTGCTGAGAAGCTCCTTGACCAGAGGAAGAATGATGACAAGGACCTCCCTTCAGAGCCGAGGGAGAGAGAGGGCCTTCCCTTGGAGCTGGTGCCCTGAATTCAGACTTAGAGCTTGCTGGACTGTGAGACAATGAACTTCTCTTTGCTGAACCCATCCACTTGTGGTATTTCTGTCAGAGCAGCACTAGATGACCAGGACATAGACTAAGAGGCAATCATTCAAACAGAGCAAGGGGATACCGTGTAGTTTAAAGTCAGGAATAGTGTGCATCAGGGTTGTATCCTCTCACCATACTTATTCAAGCTGTATGCTGAGCAAATAATCCAAGAAACTGGACTATGTGAAGAAGAACGGGGCATCAGGATTGGAGGAAGACTCATTAACAGCCTGTGATATGCAGATGACACAACCTTGCTTGCTGGAAATGAAGAAGATTTGAAGCACTTACTGATGAAGATCAAAGACTACAGCCTTCAGTATGGATTACACCTCAACAGAAAGAAAACATAAATCCTCACAACTGGACCAATAAACAACATCATGATAAATGAAGAAAAGACAGAAGCTGTCAAGGATTTCATTTTACTTGGATCCACAATCAATGCCCATGGAAGCAGCAGTCAAGAAATCAAATGACATATTGCATTGGGCAAATCTGCTGCAAAAGACTTGTTTAAAGTGTTACAAAGCAAAGATGTCACTTTGGGGACTAAGGTGCGCCTGACCCAAGCCAAGGTATTTTTAATTGCCTCACATGCATGCAAAAGCTGAAAATTGAATAAGGAAGACAGAAGAATAATTGATGCCTTTGAATTATGGTGTTAGTGAAGAATACTGAATACCATGAACTGATAGAAAAATGAACAAATCTGTCTTGGAAGAAGTACAGCCAGAATGCTCCTTAGAAGCAAGGATGGGGAGAATTCATCTCACATACTTTGGACATGTTATCAGGAGGGACCAGTTCCTGGAGAAGGATATCATGCTTGGTAAACTAGAGGGTCAGCAAAAAAGAGGAAGACCCTCTACTAGATGGACTGACACAGTGGCTGCAACAATGGGCTCAAACACAACAAGGATTGTGAGGATGGCGTAGGACTGGGCAGAGTTTCGTTCTGTTGTACACAGGGTCACTATGAGTTGGAACCAACTTGAGGGCACCTAACAACAACACAACCATACAATGGTTAAATGCAATGGATAATAATGACTATAATAAATACACACAATAACAATAATCGCAAGTTATGATCACCTAACCCACCCTGCAAACTGGCTAAACCACTTTTCGTAAATTATCTTTAACTCTCACAACGACCCTGTGAGTTTCTACTGTCGTGCCCAATCACCAATGAAGAAGCCGCTACAATTCACGGGGCTTGGACCAGGAGCTATAGTTATGCACAAAGATGCATAAAGACTGCAAAGACCAACTCACAAGTCAGCAAAGCAAGGAGAGAACCAATTATACATAGTGTGTTCCCCAACACCACCCCAGGACACACACGGCTCCACTGTTAACGGTCACTGGAAGTAGCACAAGAAATGGACTGGTGTGCAGACTTTAGGGAGGAACACAGGGTCTGCTCCTATGTGAATTTTTTAAATTCTTATTGTGGTGAAATATACATAAAAAACTCTTGCCATTTCAAACCTTTCGACATGTACAATTCAGTGAGATTAATTACATTCACCATACTGTGCAACCATCATCACTACTGGTTTCTCATTTTTTTCATCACTCTGGAAAGAAACTCAATGCTGCTTAAGCAATAACTCTCCATTCCCCTCCCCACAGCCCCTAGTACCACTAACACACTTTGGTCTCTACACATTTGATTTTTCTAGATAGTTCGTATAAGTGGGATCACACGATATGCGTCCTTTTGCATCTAACTTATTTCACTCAGCATGTTTTCACGGTTTCTCCAAGTATCAGGACTTTATTTCTCTTTATGGCTGAATAATACTCCATTGTCTTGATATTCCACATTTTGTTTATCTGTTCATCTGCTGATGGATGCTTGGGGTTGTTTTCACCTTTTGGTTATTATGAACAGGGCTACAATGAACATCATTGTATGCGTATCTGTTTGTGTTTCTGCTTTCAATTATTTTGGGTGACGTTTCCTTTTCCATTGAAAATGTTTTCATTTTAAATAGAGTAAAATAAAAAACTCTGTGACTAATGAGATTCTCTAGGTTTTTTTTAAAAAAGATGTTAAAATATTAACAAATTCTATAACTTGAAAATATCTATTGCATGAAATGAGATGTAGCTGCACTTGAATATCCCTCTATTCTAACTTGAGGACAGAGTCTGTAGATGCTTTTCTTGAATATCTTCCATCCACCACCGCTACCCAGTGTGCCATTAAATGATGTCTGATTTCTTCAATATGAAGAGTAAAGATTTTGAAACAGCGTAAACATTTGTATTTTGTAGTGACAGTATCACAGCATTAATGTTGAATATATCAAGACAATTTAACTCACTCCTAGTGGTTATCATAAAAATGCATGTAATTGCTAACCATGAGGTTTTTGTATAAAACTAATGTCTCTGTCACTCCGAAGAGTCTTCTTCTAAAAGAAAGGGATTTAATGGAAGAATTAAGTTGGCAATGACATCAGCAGATGCTACTTATTTCCCATGCTCGTACACAAAAAAGACATTTTTCAATACAGTGTTTTACCTAATTGTGACTCATAAACTCACAAATCATGGTTGTTTCCAAGCTTTTCTTTGAAGCTCTTTTATTTTCACAGGCAGAAACCCTAAAATAATCAATCCCAGCATAGCGTAATGGGTAATTATTGTGGAGTAGATGTGCCTTTTCTGTTTCTCTAGGCTGCAGGTGTGTGCCTGGCTTGGTATCCGCTAGACAACCAACCAGAGCTTGGGAACCTCTCTCAGCTCTTACCACAACAACGCGCCGGAGTGCGCACACGAGCGGACAATCCAGAAGCACGTGCACACCCATGCCACGTGCTCACGTGACTCAGGTCCCCACACTTTAGCCTGGTGGCCTCACTGCTGCAGACTTGGACACAGTCTTCAGCTGCTGAACTAGAAGGCATCGGAGGGAAAACGTGACCTAGATGAAAAGCATAAAAGCATGTGTCATGCCTATGTGGAAGGATCCCTAACTGGGACAATGGGTGGTTGTCCCAGAAGCCAGATGACTGACCACGAGGAGAACCATAGCAAATTCTCAAGGGTCTCAGAACCAGGTAAAGGGCCGTGTGAGCTGAACATCCCCCACAGACAGACGGTAACGTACCTTTTGGTCTCACCCTTTTTTGCTGAATTGTCAGAGCCTGTCTTCACCCCTTCTGCATCTTACATGTCCCCTTAAACACACTCCTGGGGCAGCCTGCAGTAACATGTGTTCTTGAGGTTCATGGGTTCCATGTCACCCTAGGCTGACTGGGCTCCTGGGTAAGGCCCCTGGTGCCTCTGGGGTCTGCTTCCTTGTCCATGAAAATGGTGGCATCAGATCCTCTCCAACCCTCCAGCACTGGGCTTCTACTCTCCTCAAACCTTCTCTCTCAGCACGGAAGCTGGAAGAATTCATGCCATTTCTATGGGTCCCACTGCTCTGTGACTGTAAGGCTGGAGTGGGCCACGGGGTGAGGGAAGCTGGGAGACAAAGACTTGCCAGTGCAGAGAAAGTCCCCTCTTTGCTCATCTACAGGCAAGTGCATACACCGAAAACCCCACACGGAGACCTGTCTATCGAGAACTTTCAAACAGAACTAACCAAACCTGCTGCTGTCGAGTTGATCCTGACCCACAGCGACCCTACAGGACAGAGTAGAACTGCTTCATAGGGTTTCCAAGGCTGCAAATCTTTACAGAAGCAGACGGCCACATCTTTCTCCTGCAGAATGGCTGGTGGGTTCGAACCGCTGAACTTTCAGTTAGTGGCTGAGCACTTAATCACTGGGCCAGCAGGACTCCTTCAAACAAGCACCACGCTAAATAGAGATCCCATCTCTCTCTGTCTCTCAGTCTCAGGCACATTCTCTCTCCTCTTACTTTGCATTTTTCCTTTTGTGTTCCAGGGTCTAGAAGTGTACAGGGTGGAGGAAGTTATAATGGAATTTTTTTTCTGTTTCATAGAGTGATTCTCTTTCCACCCATCCAGAGGGTATCTTCTCTACTCCAACGGTTCTAAATGGGAAGGGAGGGGTTTTGCACCCTGCCCAGGGGACATTTGGTGATGTCTGGAGACATTTTTGATTGTCACATATCTCACGGGTAGACGTCATGGGTATTGCTAAACACCCTCCAACTCGCAGAATTACCTGGACCCAAATGTCAATTGTGGTTGAGGCTGAGAAACCCTTGCTCTATTGTATTTTTCCTGCATTGTCTAGTTTGGGGTTGACAAGTGTCAGAGCTGAGATAGAACTGAGACATAGCCTAGTCCAGCAGTCAACCCCATGCCCTACCTTCTCTCCACTACACATAAAAAAACCAGCCTGTAATGTTCTGAAACGTTGGAGACGCCAGACTTCTAGAGGCAGGTCTGCAAACCCTGGCTCTGCCATCATCAGGTTTAAACTGAGGCAAGAAAAATAACATTTTCCTTAGAATTTCAGCCTCCTTAAATGCAAAATAAGGAGACCAACTCCCTGGGTTGCTGTGAGAATTCAACAAGAGTCACACAAAATTTCTCGGATGGTGTCTGCGCTCCTGACCCGGAAATCAATGAAGCATGCTCCTTTTCTCCAACTCTCCTTGCTTTTCTGTTTATCCCTCCTCCTTCTAGAGATTATTTTTATTTGTCTCCCTGATGTCAGGGATCATTAAACACAGAAAGAGCATAGCTGAAAAGTGACGGGAAAGCATAGGACCAATATTTAGGACACTGCTTTCCCTTTCTGTAACATTTGGCCATTGCTGTATTTGTTTCTTACTAAAGATTTGGCTCCTTAGAAAATAACACCATCATAAAACCAAAACCCGTTGCCATCAAGTCGATTCCGACTCATAGCGACCCTATAGGACAGAGTAGAACTGCCCCATAGGGTTTCCAAGGAGCACCTGGTGGATTCGAACTGCCGATCTTTTGGTGGCTCTTAACCACTACACCACCAGGGTTTTTGGCATAATCAGTGTATTAGTAAAGGGCCTGCTGGCCAAATCCCAACAAGGGTTACAAAGACAGGTGGGAACACTGTCACTGGTGGAGAGAGACACAAGATGCCCGGCAAATTTAACTAATTGAGGAAACTCAAGACCTATGTCCATTACTCGTCTGTCAGTTTGTCATACTGCAGCTTGTGTGTTGCTGTGATGCTGGAAGCTATGCCACCAGTATTTCAAATGCCAGCAGGGTCACCCAGGGTGACCAGGACTACCAGCTACCAGACTAAGACAGACAAGGAACAAAGGCCTGGTGATTTCCTCCTGAAAATTAGCCAGGGAATACTGTATGGATCACAACAGGCCACTATCTGATGCATTTCCTCGGGACATGTCATCACAACTGATCAATGGATCAATTGCTGAAGAGTGACATCATGTTGGGTGAAGTGGAGGGCCAGTGAAGGTGAGGGAGACCCCTCAGTGAGATGGATCGGCAAAAGAGCTGCCAGGATGGACTCGAACCTGCCGGAGATCATGAGTACGACATAGGACCTGGCAATGCTCTGTTCTGTTGTACATGAGGTCACCGTGAGTCAGAGGCGACTGAAAGTAGACATCTGTCTCAATGACTCTAAGCAATGAACAAACAAGGAAAGAAATCATGTCTTTGTGGCTGCACCTTCTCAGAGGTTTCTGCTTGGAGAGCTGCTGAGCTCATCATTAATAAAAGTGCAAACATGAGAAGGAAGGCTAGGTTAGCCTGGATCGGGAAGGATGTGGGAAAGGGCAGAAGGAGCCAGGTGCTGACAACTAGACACACCCGCTCCACAAGTAACCTCTAATCTTCCAACCCTTCCCCAGCTGTTTTGATACTTAGATACTATGCCTCAGTAAAGTTCACAGCAATGTTTCCAAAGAGATGTATCATGTATGCAAATGAGCTGTTACCCCCTAAGCACTGGCTTTTGGACAACAAAGAGCCCACCATGGTCCATGGTCACATTTAAAACATGTATCCAAACACATGCCAATTCTAACACCATATAAACAGCTGACTGGGACTTCTGGGGTATAGAAGAAGTCGGGAAATTTTTGTTCTGGAGAGTAGAGTTTTCCATAAGTAAGGACATCAGAGCAAGGCATCCAATAAAGTGCCTTCCGGAAAAGATCTGCGATCCAGTGCAGTGGACAGCTGTCCAAAGAAACTGGAATATTGCTTACCTCTCACTTTCCCTCCCATTGTTGGTTTTATATGTAAAGAACTTAAAGCCTGGATGAGTTTAATTAGATAAACTGGAGGGCGACAAGTCCTCACAGACACTGGGGCAGACGGGTAATTGGGACAAATGCGATGGAGAACAATTTAAAATCTCTGTTGGACTCACAAACGCACAAATCCAACAATTCCACCTCTAGGAGTTTATCCCACAAAATAAGCTCACACATGTGTGCAATTATACATGTACATGGTTATTCATCAAAACACTGGGTTTTTGTGGGTTTTTTTTTCATTTTTATTTGTCTTTTGGTGTACAATTCTATGAATTTTAACACACATATAGATTTGTGTTATCACAACTACAATTAAGAGTTCACCAACCCCCAAAAACTCATGCTCTCCCTATACAATCACTCACACACACAGACGCACACACACACACACACACAATCTCCTAATAATTACTTTTATCCAGCATTGAGTTTTGTCTTTTCTTGAAAAGACATATGGAGTCCCTGGTTGGTGCAAACAGTTAATACACTTGGCTACTAATCAACAGGTTGGAGGATTGAATCCATCTAGAGGTGCACTGGAAGAAAGGCCTGGTGATTTCCTTCAGAAAAATCAACCATTGAAAACCGTATGGAACAAGTTCACAACAAAAAGACAAATAACCCAATCATAAAATGGCCAAAGGACTTGAATAGACGTTTCAGGAAAGAGGATTTTCAAATGACCACCAAACACACAAAAACACATTCAGCATCATTAGCCATCAGAGACACGCAAATCAAAACCACAATGAGTTACTATTTCACTCCCACTAGGACGTCTAAGATAAAAAACAGAAGATAAGGATGTGGAGAAATTGGAACACTTACCCATTCCTGGTGGGAATTCAAAATGGTATAGCCGTTGTGGAAAACAGTGTGGCAACTCCTTAAAAAACTAAAAATAGAACCATCATATGACCCAGCGACTCCATTCCTAGGTATATACCCAAAAGTCTTGAAAGCAGAGACTCAGACTTGTACACCAATGTTCATTGCCGCACCATTCACCAGCCAGAAAATGGAAAGAACCTAAATGTCCATCAACAGATGAATGGATAAACAAAATGTAGTACATAACAAAAGAAGAAGGGAAGTCAGGAATGGGAGGAAGACACGGAATGTGTGGAGAATTGCCTCCATCAACAACTGCCTCCTTTGCCATGAGACCAGAACTGGATGGTGTCCAGCTACCATTACGGAAAATTTTAATCAAAGATTCTATAGCAGAAACCCAATGAAGAGAGGGAGAATGCAGAACATAATTTCAAATTTTCATAGACTCCAGATTTCCTGTAGCCATGAAGGTGGGATGAACCCCTGAAACTACTGTCCTGAGATAATCTTTAAACCTTAAATCAAAACTAACTCCTGAAGTCTTCTTAAAACCAAACAATAGTTTAGCTTAACTAGTAAAAAATGTCTGCCTTGAGTATTATGTTCTTTTAAAAACTATACTACGCAACATTAAAGAATAATGATGAGTCTACACAACATATTATACCATGGTTGAATCTGGAGGACATTACGCTGAGTGAAATAAGCCAATCACAAAACGGCAAATGTTATATGATACCACTTACATGAAAAGTCAAGAATAGGTTTACATACAGAAAGCAATGTTCTTTGATGGTTACCAGGGATGGGAGGGAAAGGGATGGAGAATCACTTACTAGACAGTAGACATATGTTACTTCTGGTGAAGTGAAAGGCAATACACAATATGGCGAAGGTCAGAACAATGTGACCAAGGTAAATGAAGACACTGAGAAGTACACAAGAATAAAGGACAACTATGGTAAATGCTGTAATATATACAGTTCTACAATAACAGTAATAACAACCAAAACGTGTGAGTGGTTACGTAGGCAAATATGATGCTATATAGGTGTAGGAGGGTATATGGGAGTACATGCCTGTGCATATATAGGTACAGTTGTGGGCATTTGTATATACATATTTGAATGTGCTACATATATATTCATATATATAACAGAACACATAAGAGACACAGTTATGGAAACTTCCTAGACATATCCAAATACCTTGCGGGCCTGAGTTACTGGGTTTGAAGGCTAAGGACCATAGTCTCTGGGGACATCTAAGTCAATTGGCATAACATAGTTCATAAGGATAACGTTCTACATCCTAAGTTTGCTGAGTAGCATCTGGGGTCTTAATAGCTTGCAAGCGGCCAACTGAGATACAACTATTGATCTTCTCCCATCTGGAGCAAGGAGGGTGAAGGAAGGCAAAGACTCAAACAATTACTCTATAGGACTAATAGCCCACACAAACCACAGCCTCCTCCAGCCTGGGATCAGAAGAACTAGATGGTGCCCAGCTACTATTACTGACCATTCTAACCAGGGACACAACAAAAGGTCCCGGTTAGAAGTGGATAAAAATATAGAATAAACCTCAGATTCATAAAAAAGATCAGACTTAATGGACTGATAGAGACTGGAGGAACCCCCAAGACTATCGCCATAAGACACGCTTTCAATCTGGAACTGAAGCCACTCCCAGAGGTCACCTTCCAGCCAAATAATAGATTGGCCTATAAAATAAATAATAACACCCATGAGGAATGTGCTTCTTAGAACATTCAACTATATAAGACCGTAAGAGCAACACGTGCCCAAAAGCAAATAAGAGAAGGCAAGGAGCGGCAGGGTAACTGGACAGATGGAAATGGGGAAGGCAGAGTGGAAATGGGGAGAGTGCTAGCACTTTATGGGGATAACAACCAAAGTCACAGACCAACCTGTGGATGAATTGTCGAATGGGAAACTAATCTACTATGTAAACTTTCACTTAAAACACAATAAAATGTTGGGGGAAGAAAAAAAAGGTATTACCAATATGGGATCAAATTAAAAACTTGAAAGATTAGATAGGAACGTTAGGGGGCAGAGATTTTATGTTAATGGGGGAGGAACAACTCAGAAAAGGAGAGTGAGAACGGTTGTACAGCTTGAAGACTGTAACCAATGTCATTAATGCAACAGATAGAAACTGTTGAATTACAGTCTGTTTTGCTGTATATATTCTCTACAACATCAAAATAAATTTTAAAGAAATTTTTAAGATTTTTTTAAACTGTACTTAACATGAAGGTTTACATAGCAAACTAGTTTCTCATTAAACAATAAATACACATATTGTTTTGTGACTCTGGTTGCAAATCTCATGACATGTCAACACTCCCCCTTCTCCACCTTGGGTTCCCTATTACCAGCTTTCCTGTCCCCTCCTGCCTTCTAGTCCTTGCCCCTGGGCTAGTGTGCCCATTTCGTCTCATTTTGTTTTATGGGGCTAATCTTTGTCTGAAGGGTGAACCTCAGGAGTGACTTCACTATTGAGCTATTAAGCGTGTCCAGGGCCATACTCTCGGGGTTTCTCCTGTCTCTGTCAGAACAATCAGTCTAGTCTTTTTTTTTGTGTGTGTGTGAGTTATGATTTTGCTTTACATTTTTCTCCAGCTCTGTCCAAGACTCTCCATTGTGATCCCTGTCAGAGTAGTCGGTGGTGGTTGCCGGGCACCATCTAGTTGAGCTAGACTCATTTTTGGTGGAGGCTGTGGTAGCTGTGGTCCATTAGACCTTTGGACTAATCTTTCCCTTATGTCTTTGGTTTTCTTCATTTTCCCTTGCTCCAGACGGGGTGAGACCAGTGGAGTATCTTAAATGGCCACTAACAAGCTTTTAAGACCCCAGACGCTAATTACCAAAGTAGGATGTAGAACATTTTCTTTATAAACTATGTTATGCCAGTTAAGCTACCTGTCCCCCTAAACCATGGTCTCCACAGCCCTCAGTCCAGTAATTGGGTTCCTCAGGGAGTTTGGAGGTGTCTATGGAGCTTCCATGACCTTTCCTTGGACAAGTTGTGCTGGCTTCCCCAGTATTGTGTACTGTCTTAGCCTTCACCAAAGTTACCACTTAATCTATTGCCTATTTCAATAGTCAATAAAACACAAGTAAACATCTTGCTGGTATTCTCTGCTTTCAGCCAGGATGCATCTGACATCAGCAATGATATCCTTGGTTCCACGTTGTCTTCTGAATCCAGCTTGAATTTCTGGCAGTTCCCTGTCTATATAGTGCTGTAGCCACTTTTGAATGATCTTCAGCAAAATTTTACTTGCATGTGGTATTAATGATATTGTTTGATAATTTCTGAATTCATTTGGATCACATTTCTTGGGAATAAGCATAAATATGGATTGGCCAGGTAGCTGTCTTCCAAATTTCCTGGCACAGATGAGTGAGCACTTCCAGCACAGCACCCGTTTGTTGAAACATCTCAGTTGATATTCTGTCAATTCCTGGAGGCTTGTTTATCTCCAATGCCTTCAGTGCAGCTTGGACTTCTTCCTTCAGTACCACTGGTTCCTGATCATATACTACCTCTTGAAATGTCTGAACATTGAACAATTCTTTTTGATATAGTGACGCTGTGTATTCCTTCCATCTTCTTTTGATGCTTCCTGCTTCGTTTAATATTTTCCCCATAGAATTCTTCACTACTGCAACTTGAGGCTTGAATTTTTTTCTTCAGTTCCTTCAGCTTAAGAAATGCTGAGCATGTTCTTCCCTTTTGGTTTTCTATCTCCAGGTCTTTGCACACGTCATTATAATAATTTATTCTGTCTTCTCGAGCTGTCCTTTGAAATCTTCTGTTCAGCTCTTGAATTACTTCATCATTTCTTCCTTTTGCTTTAGCAAAAGTCCAGAGCACGTTTCAGAATCTCTTCCGACATCCATTTGGAATTCCAGAACAGTTAACTGTGCTCATGAGGAACATGTACATAGATCAACAGGCAGTCATTCAAACAGAACAAGGGGATACTGTGTGGTTTAAAGACATGAGAGGTATGCGTCAGGGTGGCATACTTTCACCGTACTTATTCAATCTGTATGCTGAGCAAAGAATCCGAGAAGCTAGACTCTATAAAGAAGAACGGGGCATCAAGATTGGAGGAAGACTCACTAACAACCTGCACTGTGCAGATGACACAACCTTGCTTGCTGAAAGTGAGGAGGACTTGAAGCCTTACTAATGAAGATCAAAGACCACAGCCTTCAGTATGGATTACACCTCAACATAAAGAAAAATCCTCACAACTGGACCAATAAGCAACATCATGATAAACGGAGAAAAGACTGAAGTTGTCAAGGATTTCATTTTACTTGGATCCACAATCAATGCCCATGAAAACCACAGTCAAGAAATCAAAAGACGCACTGCATTGGGAAAATCTGCTGCAAAAGACCTCGTTAAAGTGTGGAAAAGCAAAGATGTCACCTTGAAGACTAAAGTGCGCCTGATCCAAGCTATGTTGTTTTCAGTCACCTCGTATGCATGTGAAAGCTGGACAATGAATAAGGAAGACCGAAGAAGAATTGACGCCTTTGAATTATGGTGTTGGTAACAAATACTGAATATAAAATGGACTGCCAAAAGAACAAACATATCTGTCTTGGAATAAGTACAACCAGAATGCTCCTTAGAAGGAAGGATGGCAAGACTACGTCTCACATACTTTGGACATGGTCTCAGGAGGGATCAGTTCCTGGAGAAGGACATCATGCTTAGTAAAGTAGAGAGTCAGAGAAAAAGAAGAAGACCCTCAATGAGATAGACTAACACAGTGGCTGCAACAATGGGCTCAAGCATAACGATTGTGAGGATGGCGCCGGACTGGGCAGTTTTTCATTCTTTGTGCATGGGGTTGCTATGAGTCAGAACCAACTCGATGGCACCTAACAACAACAACATGCATAGTATCATATCATCCACAAACTAGAACAGTTTTACTTCTTCCTTACCAATATGGGTGCCCTTTATTTTTTTTTCTTGCCTTATTGCTCTAGATAGAACTTCCAGCACAATGTTAAATCGGAGTGGTGATAAAGGACATCCTTGTCTTGTTCCTGTTCTCAAGGGGAATGTTTTAAGCCTCTCTCCATTAAGAATGATGCTGACTGTTGGTTTTGTACAGATGACTTTTATTATGTTGAGTAATTTTCATTCTATACCTATTTTATTGAGAGTTTTATCAGGAATGGGTGTTAGACTTTGTTGATTGAGATGATCAAGTGATTCTTTTCTTTTATTTATGTAGTGGCTTATGTTGGTTGATTTTCTAATGTTGAACCATCCTTGCACACCCGGGACGAATCACATTTGGTCATGGTGTATTATTTTTTTTTACATGATGCTGAATTCTACTTGCTAGAATTTTGTTGAGAATTTTTGCATCTATATTTATGAGAGATGTTGGTCTGTAATTTTCATTTTTGGGGGATGTCTTTGCCTCATTTTGGTATTAGGGTTACGCTGGTTTCATAGAATGAATTTGGAAGTTTCTCTTTTCTATGTGCTGAATTAGTTTGAGTAGTACTAGTGTAAGCTCTTCTCTGAATGTTTGGTAGAATTCTCCAGTGAAGCCATCTGGGCTAGGGCTTTTTTTGTTGGGAGTTTTTTAAATTACATTTCCAATCTCTTCTCTTGTTATGGGTCTGTTCAGATTTTTAACTTCAGTTTGTGTTAGTTTTGGTAGGTAGTGTGTTTCTAGAAATATGTCCATTTCCTCTAGGTTTTCAAATTTGTTGGAGTATAGTTTTTCTTAGTACTCAGTTATAATCCTTTTAATTTCAGCTGGGTCTGTCATAATGTCCCCCATTTCATTTCTTCTTTGGGTTATCTGAATCCTCTCCTGTTTTTCTTTTGTCAGTTTGGTCAATGGTTTGTCAATTTTGTTGATCTTTTCAAAGAACCAACTTTTGGTTTTGCTGATTCTTTCTATTGTTTTTCTATTCTCTTTTTCATTTATTTCTGCTCTCATCTTTACGATTTCCTTTCTTCTGGTGGTTTTGGACTTCTTTTGCTGTTCTCTATTTGTTCACACTGTGTAGTTAATGTTTTCATTTTGTTCTTTTCTTCTTTTTATGTGTGCATTTATTGCTATAAATTGACCTCTGATCACTGCCTTTGCTGTGTCCCAAAGTTTTTGGCATAATGTGTTTTCCTTCTCGTTTGATTCTAGGCATTTTTTGATTCTATCCTTGATTTCTTCTATAACCCGGTGGTTTTTAAACAAGGTGTTATTCACTTTCTATGTATCTGATTTTTCTTGCTCTTCCTGTTAATTTCTCCTTTGATGGTGTTATGATCAGAGAAGACACTCTGTATCCTCTCAATGTTTTGGCTTTTGTTGAGGGTTGCTTTGTGGCCTAAGACGTGGTCTACTCTGGAGAACATTCCATGTGCGTTGGAAAAGATTATGTACATTTTTGCTGTTGGATGGAGTGTTCTATATATATTTATGAAGTCAAGCTGGTTGACTGTGGCCTTGAGATCTTCTGTATCTTTGTTGAGATTCTTTCTAGATGTTCTGTCCTTTACCAACAGTGGTGTGTTGAAGTCTACTATTATTGTGGAACCGTCAATTTTTCTTTTCATTGCTATTTAAGTTTATGTATTCTGAAGCCCTGTCACTGGGTGCAATATTATGCAAAATTATGGTTATATCTTCATGGCGGATTGTCTTTTTAATCATTATATGATGCCTTTGTCTTTTATGGTGGATTTTGTTTCAAAGTTTATTTTATCTGAGATTGGTATTGCTGCTCCTGTTCTTTTTGGTAGTTGTTTGCTCGATATATTTTTTCCTATCCTTTAATTTTTAATAAATTTATTTCATTATCTCTAAGGTGTGTCTCTTGTTAACAGCATATTGATGGGTCCTGTTTTTTTCCCCCCCCTCCTTTTCTTTTTAATTCAATTTTTTCCTTTTTCAGGAGTTCCTCTAGTCTCTCTCAGACCATTAAGTCAGGACTTTTTTAAGTGAGTTTGAATTCTGTTCTACATTTTTCTCCTGCTCTATCTGGGTTCTCTGTTGTGTTCCCCGTCAGGGCAGTCACCGGTGGTAGCTAGGTCCTGTGTTTTTTTTTTTTTTTAAATCTATTCTATCACTCTCTGTTTCTTTATTGGTGCATTTAATCCATTTACATTTTATGTGATTATTGATAGGTGTGACTTTATTGCTGTCATTTTGTAGGGTTTTTTTTTTTTTTCTTGTGGTGCTGATGTTTTCTTTGTTCCTCTTACTCTTCTGTGCTGAATTCTTTTTGTTTGTGGATTTTTGTTTGTTTCTTCCACTTTTGTAGATTTTGTGTTTACTGAGACTGTTTTTCTTCTTTATTTTGATGAGTAGGTTTGTTAACTTTCTTTATGGTCACCTCGAAATTTGCCCCATCTTCCTAATTTTAAACCTGTCTTTTATTACTTGATAACACCTTGACTTCCTCTCCATTTGAAGGTTCTATACTTACACCGTTTATTCCCTTGTTTATTGTTCTGACATTTTTGTCATTTACAGACTGACTTCTCTGGTTCCTTGTTGTAAATCTTTTAGTTTTGTTTTATCCTTGAGAGTTCACTATCTAGGTTGGTATCTGGCTGATGCTGTCTTATGTGCTAGATTCGAATTGTTGCCTGATGTTGTTGGTTCTCTAATCGAAGGACTCCCTGTAATAATTATTGTAAGGCTGGTTTGGTTTTTACATATTCCCTTAATTTCTGTTTATCTGGAAATGACCTAATTTCACCATCACATTTGAATGAGAGTTTTGCAGGATATATTATTCTTGGTCAGCAAATTTTTCTTTCAAGGTTTTATATATGTCATCCTCTTGCCTTCTTGCCTGTATGGTTTCTGCTGAGAAATCAGAGCTTAGCCTTATTGTTTCCCCTCTGTATGTGACTTTTTTTTTCTCAAGGTGCTCTCAGGATTCTTCTTTGTCTTTGGTTTTAGTGAGCGTGATTATGATATGCCTTGATGATTTTCTTTTGGGGTCTAACCTATATGGGATTCACTGAGCTTCTTGGATGGTCACCTTTTTATCTTTCACGATATTAGGGAAGTTTTATGTCAGCAATTCTTCAATGATCCTCTCTGTGTTTTCAATTTTATCCCCCTGTTCTGGAACTCCGATCACACACAAATTTTTGCTTCTGATTTTATCCCACATTGTTCTCAGGGTGTCTTCATTTTTCTTCATTCTTTTCTCTGATTTTTCGTCAAACAAAGTGGTATGCAGATTTATCTTCAATTTTGCTAATCATGTCTGCTGTGTTTTCAAATTTGCTCCTAAAACCTTCTATTGCACTGTTCGTTTCTGAAATCTTGTTTATCTTTTGGATTTCTAATTTCTGTTTTTGTATGATTTCTAGTTGTTGGTTTAGTTTGAAATTTTGTTCTTGCATTATTTTCCTGAATTTCTCCATTGTTTTGTCTGTCTTTTCCATGATTTTGTCTATTTTTTTCTTTATTTTGTCTGCACCTCTTTCATTTGTTGGAGAACCCTGAATATTAGTTTTGAATTCCCTATCAGATAGTTCCATTGCAATTTCTTCTATCAGAATGTCATCTGGTGTTTTATTTTAATATGTTTTGATATTGTTTGATGTCTCCTGGACATTCAGGAATTATTTTCATCATTTATTGATTGTAGATTTGATTGTTTCATCCTGTTTTTTTGTTTTATTGGGTTACATCTGGGCAGGTAGGCTGGGTGTGTTTTGTTGCTTGCTCATCTATAGGCAAGACACTTCTCACCACCTCATCCAGGTTGGCATGGGCAGTCATTCAGCTATGGTGCAGCAGGGCGGATCCAGTAGGGATGGAGGGGTGGGGGAGGGTAGTTTGCATCACGAACTGGGGGCGACAGGATAGGGCTGGGGGTAGTACAGGACGGGGTCCAGGGGACTGCATCGGTATTGCTCGGGGGCGTGGCGCACGATGCAGATAGGTAGGAGGGAAAGGAGAGGATGTGATATGCAGAGATAAGTGGGTAGGTGAAAGAAAGACAAACAAAAGAAAAAAACCTTTAAATCAAAAAATGAGGTAAAAAAGAAAAAAGTATATAAAATGGTGGTGTGCTAGGATTCTGCAGGAGGGGGTGGGTAGACCTGGCGAGTTCATGTGCTGGTGGTTCTCTAGCTGAGCGGTGTTGCTCAGCCTGTCGAGGAGCGGTGTGGGTGGCACACTGGGCTAGGTGGGCAGGAGAAAGGAAAGAAAATGGGAAAGAGAGAGAAGAAACCAACAATCAAACAAATACATACATAAAATATAATAATAAAAACAACAACAACAAAAAATAATTTGGTGGTGTGGGAGTCAGCCGTTGCGGGTGGGGTGGAACTGGGGTGGTGGCAAAGCTGGTGTCTCTCTGGCCAGGTGGCACAGCACAGCCCAACAAGAAAGGGCGGAGGCAGCGCAAGGCCTAGGTGGGAGGGAGAAGGAAAAGGAGAAGGGGAAAGATAAAGAAAAAATATATATATATATGGTACCTAGAGGGCTGGCCTATGGGGGGAGCACAGACTTGGGGAGGCCATGTGCCAGAAGCTCTCCAGTCAAGTGGTACAGTACAGCACACCAAGAAGTTGGGGGCAGTGCATGGGGCTGAGTGGACAGGAGAAAGAGAAGAAACAATACCAAAACAAACAATAAACAAAATGTTGCTGAGTGAGCTGTTAGGCAATGGCGGGCAGACCTAGCGAGGCCGTGTGAAGTGACTCTCCAACCAAGCTGCGCAGCAGGGCCCCTCCAGAAGGCGTTTGGCTGGTGCACAGGGCTGAGTGGGTGGGAGAAAGGAAAAGGAAGAAAGAGAGAGAGAAGCAACAAAAAATATGAAAAAACAAACAAACAAAATGGCACTGAAGGGGTCAGCTGGTGGGGGTGGGTCTGACTCTGGTGGCAGTGAGCTAGTGTCTCTCTGGCCAAGGAACTGTGGCCCGGTGGAAAGTGGCAGAGGCCACATAGTGGGAAGAAGGATTGGGGGGGGGGGGTAGTATCCCTGGTTACCGGGTGCTCTGTCTCCTGCTAAGAGCTCTGTGAAGCTGCCTTCCTATACTGCCTGTCTGAGTTCTTTGGTGGCTATAGCCCAAGATGGCAAATCCGGCCATGTTAGCTGGTAGGGGACCACCACGCAGTAGCTTTCCTAGTTCTCTGTTCTCTATCAGTTTCTTATTCCACTCAGTGCTTGACTGAGTTCTTTATTCCTTCATTTGGTACTCAGAGTTCTAGGATTGATATTTGATCTGTTTTACTTCAGGTCTTTTCTGCAGATGGACCACATGGTGCTTCTGTCTATAGTGCCATGTTGGCTCTGCCTCCAAAATAAATTAAAAAATGTTTAAAATTATACTCTGACACAGTAGGGTTGCCATGAGATTGAGTTCACTTGACGGCAAATGGTTTTACTCCATATCATGGAGTCGCTGGGTGGCACAAATGGTTAAGCTCTCGACTGCCAGCTAAAAGGTTGGCAGTTCAAATCCACCCAGAGGCACCTCAGAATACAGGCCTGGCGATCTGGTTCTGAAAGTTCACAGCCTTGAAAACCTTCTGGAGCAGTTCTACTTTGCACACGTGGGGTCGCCATGAGTCGGAATCAACTAGATGGCAGCTAACAGTAACAACAACATAGATGTACCAGTTTGTTTAGCCATTCATCCACTGAAGGACACGCGTGTTTCCAGTTTGGTGCTATTACAAACAAAGCTACTAAGAACATCTGTGTACAGATTTCTTTGCGAACTTAAATGTTCATTCTTTAGGGCAGATCCCAGGAGTGATACGTGTATACTCAGAGGTGATTCCTTAGACAACAGTACTTCTCGTGCCTTAACGTGCCCACAACCACCTACAGATATGGTGAAAACTAAGATCTGATGGGCCTGAGATTCTGCACTTCCACAGCTCCCAGGTGATGCCCATGCTGCTGGTCTGGTGCCCACATCTGGGTAGCAAGGTCCTTGATAGCTTCCAGGAAGGCAGGACATGCCCCATAATTGGATGAGGGGACCTACTAAAGTGGGGGTTAAAGACTGGTAGTTGTTACCAGGGCAGTGGCTTTCTCTTTCTAGATGGCCCTTCTGGTCCCGGGTTTGTAGTTCTGCCACAATGATTTGCTAAGCTACAATCTCACAAAGGGATTGGACAGTTTACTAAGCAAACAGCATGTGTAAAACCCCTGCAGGGATTGGTCAATTACTATGCAAACTAGATGACTGTGGTCTACCTAGGGGATAGGTCAGTTTTGCCATCCTGCTAGGCTTAAAAGAGCCAATCTCATAGAGGCCAGGGCGAACCACACTACCATCAAGAAGAAGAGCCAGGAGCAGACAGCGTCCTTTGGACCCAGGGTCCCTGTGCTGAGAACGTCCTAGGCCCAGGAGACAGAGCAGTAACACTAAAGACAGCATAAGACCACACAAAATAGCATGAGCAGCAATAACCAGGAAACTGATGAGAGACAGCTCTGGTGGGCTTCCTGGCCCATGGAGTGAGGCGGCTGCAGTGGGCTCACCAATCCACAGAATAGAAGAGCTGAGTACCTTCGGGCAGGAGGCTTGCTGGTGGAGTAGGGTGCCTCCAGGCATTGATGGTGGAGCCAAAAGAGTTGTAGCACTTGCTTTATTGGGACCGGGTGGCAGAGACCTAGCCTGAGCTGAGAGCTGTCTTGTTGGAAGCTGTCCTCACTGACAACTTGCATCCTGTCTCCTGAGTTCTTCCTGTTAGTTCCAAATTGATCCTGATCCTGAGTTGTAACCTGTTACTTCCCTAAAAAGCCCAATGATCGTGCGTATGCAGTGTGAGTTCTGTGTGGCCATTGCAATGAATCACCAAATCCAGCAGAAAAGTCGAGAGTCCCGTGGGAGGGATGGCTGGTGTCAGAATTGGTTATAAAAAAGTTGGAGAGTGGAGATGTGTCTGACCTCTCCTTTATAGGAATCAGCTTTATGCTGATGACAGTGATTCTCTTTCCTCCTCATGAACTTCGATGAGGTCCAACCCTACTACTGCATTTACATCAACTTTTTTTTTTTAATTTGGAAGATTTTAGGTGGAGCATGCATTTGGTACACTTAACCCAATTTGCCTATTTATGTGACCCAACTGCACCCTGTGGGCATCTGAGTAGCAGACCCCTGCCAAATCACAACTCCAGGCAGAAGAAGCTATTTTCTGAGGCAGTGCTGGCTTGAAGAGCAGCACTTTCTCAAAGATGTAGGGTTTCTTCAAAGGCCATTCAAATGCAGACTTCCACTAACAAGGCTTGGCAAAAAGAGAAAGAAAAGGAACAAGAGCTGGGGAAGGAGGTGGATACACTTACAAAATAGAAATTTAAATAGTGCCAGCAATGCTTCCCCGCCCCCCCCCCCCCCCCCCCCCCGCCTCATTCACGGAGCGCGCCCAGGGGAAATGGACCGAATCCAGCCCAAGGAGGCAGCGTGCGCTCAGAGGGCAATGTGGAAAGAATGTGAGTGGTTTTCACGGTTTCCTGACCACCAGGAAAGTGAAGGAACCACCACAGGACTGCTCCAGGAAGAAAGTGAAGGATGTCTGTGGGCTGGGCAGGGGTGCTGTCTACTGGAGGGTAAAAGGGACTGACCAAAATCCACGCCAGCTAGGTGAGGATGCTGTACAACAAGGCAACAGGCCGGCATGGGGAAAACCACATGGAACATTCCAAGAAGAAAGAAAAGAAATCCACTGTCGTGGAGTCGATTCCAACTCATGGTGATCCCGTGTGTTACAGAGTAGAGCTACTCCATAGGGTTTTCTTGACTGCAATCTTGACAGCAGCGGATCGCCAGGCCCTTCTTCGTGGAGCTGCTGGATGGGTTCAAATTGCCAACCTGTAGGTTAGTAGTTGAATGCAAACTGTTGGTGCCACCAAGGAACCTTGCTCCAGGTAGAAAAGTATCCAAGTGACAATGTGTCCTCCGGAACCAGGGTACACGGCCGGGTCTCCACGCACGACTTCAAGACGTGTGCGCACAAAACCGCGTAACCTGTACTCGCTTTCCAGGCAACACCAGGCATTTTCAAGTGTTATTCTGACTCTACACGTTTTGCTTTATGGGCTGACTTGAGACACTCTCATGTATGCCCAACTCCACCACATAAAACACTGTTTTAGGAAGCTGACCTCAAGGCCCTACCACCAGTTGTCTGTGATGACCTTTTGTCTGGGTGAAAATATTTTAGATTTTATTTTTAACTTACCGCGAGCCCACTGAGGTTGTAATTACCAGAAACACACTCATTTCTAAGCTTCTGGCCTCAGGAGAACGCCTTGTGTCTCAGTTTCCGCATCTGAAAACGGGGACAATAATAACAGCACCTACCCCTTGGGTAAGGGCTCGATCCCTGTTAGATTCCATCGTGATCACTGCCATTGTCAAGGTTGGCAGCAGGAACTGGTTAACATGCTTGGCTGCTAACCAAAAGGTTGATGATTTGAATTCACCCACAGGCAACTCGAAAGAAAGGCCTGTTGATCTACTTCCGAAAAATCAGCTACCAAAAACCCTACAGACCACAATTCCACATCGACGCACAACGGGTTGCCATGATTCAGGGTCAACTCGACAGCAGGCAGATTAGCAGTATTCTAGATGCTCGAGAATTGGAAGGTGCGAAGATCTTAACACCACCTTTGCTTCTTTCTCAGTTTTCGCCCGCTTGCAGGTTCTCACCCCTATGTTCCAACAACCTCCGATTTAAAACAACGCAGGCAATTTAAACAGCACTTATACCCAGACGTGACATTAGCAAAGCTTGTGTTTGTCCCCATGGCTGCAAAGTCCATTTAGCTATTCTTGGAGGGCCTTCGCTTGGCAGCCTCTTATGAAGGTCAAGTTCCTGCCTCAGGGAGCCTCCAAGTGCCGGGGGATTGGGGCAGGTTTCCTCCCAAGGTCAGAATGTAACGGGCACTTAGGAGAACCCCCCTCCGGACTGGGCTTGGGGACCTGCACTTTCGTATCCATGGAGCAAAGGGAAAGGCTGCCCACCTCCCAGGCTCCGGGTCTGGGCGGCTTAGCTAGAGTCTAATTACAAGCGTGTTTCAGCCCCAGGCTTGCTGTCACTACTGCGGCCAACTTGGACTTTCACTGGCTCCTGCCTAAAGCTGATTCCTGGAGACCCGCCAAAGTACCCAGCCAGGCAGGTTCTGGAACTCACCAACAAGACAAATCTTGGAGAGTTAAACTACGGCAAAGGGTTAAGAGTGGCGTCCCAGTCCTGAGCTCTGAAAAGTGTATGTATACATGAAAATGGGCTATTAAATCTCTCTCAGTTGCCTTTTGAGGTATTTTTCCTCCATTTTAATTAACTGGCTCATTCAAGAGCTTCATTGCTAATGCTCCCTTAGCACACCCCACCTCCCCCACAGAAAATGCCTTTTGCTTTCCTTTGTGATAAAAAAAGCTAAAACCCAGATTCTCCATAGAAATAAAGCGTGTCCTTAATCCTCTTTCTCCTCACGACAAGGGCACTTATTTATTCAAAGTACTTCAAGTTAATACTCACATAATAAGTATTTAATTAACACAGCCAGAGGAAACAGCTGCTGACCTTCTGGAGTCTTGTGGTTTTTACTGAAACGCCACATGACTGATCTCAAGTTCCCTGATTTCAAAGGCCCTCAGAACCCTTCTCTCCGAGGGGCCTCGGTACCCATCACACACACTGACACACACATGCACGCACACCCAGGCCCATCACACACACTGACACACACATGCACACACAGGCCCACCACTGCAGCCAAATGATGTTCACAGAGTGCCAACCACCCGGCCTCTGGACACCCAAGCTCAGCTGAGAACACTCACGTGGCCTCTTGGGCTTTATCCACCCACTTTCCTGGTTGGTGCAAACAGTTAACGCTCTCACCTGCTAACCGAGAGGCTGGCAGTTCAAGTCCACCCAGAGGCCCTCGGAAGAAAGATCTGGCGATCTACTTTCAAAAAATCAGCCACTGAAAACCCTAGGGAGCACAGTTCTAGTCTGACACACACAGGGCCGCCATGAATCAGAATCGACAACTGCTTTTTCCCCAGTCATGGAGGTAGGACAGAGAAGAGGAGAAGAAATCCCAGAGACCACCTGATCCAGCACTGCTCAGGCCCTCTGCCTCAGGTGCCCAGGACACAGTCCTACAGGTGTCAGCAGCAAAGCAGAGCTACTCCTCCCACCAAAGTTAGCTCCCCCTCCCACTCTTCCTTCTACCCCTGAAGGACACCCTCCATTTCTCACCATCCCCTCAAGCAAGAATCCTAGAGAAGTTGCTTCTCCTGACTCAAGAGTTGTACATTCTTGGCATAAAACTTGAAAATCTAAAATGCAGACACTTGCAAGCAAAGGGAGGGGCAGAGGAAAAAATGCCAACACTTTCTGGGTGCATTTTTATAAGCATGCAGCACTCGTGAGCATGCACACATGCACACACAGGTGTGCACTCACACACACACACACACACACACATCTTCCACAACACCTTGACAAGTCATGACTGATGAAACACGTAGGGCTGGATGAAGACAGAAAAGGGACAGGATGACAAAAGTCAACTCAAACTTTCACCTGCATCACTTTCCATCACTGATATCATCCGCTCGAAGGGTAAAGGAACATATTATCTTCAGCTAACAGAGGTATTACTAGTGGAAAACATTCCAGAAAGGTACAACATACAAATACAGCAGAGGTATACCTAGGCAGTTGGGAATTCAGTGTAAATCACATAAAGTTCGGTTTTAACTTGATGTTAGAAAATAAAATTGCATACACAATGCATTTCAATGTTAGAACCAGCAGCTTTGTGTGACCGTTAGGATGTGGAAGGCTAGAGAAAGTGCCCAAACTAAAAATACCGAACTTATTACTGTCAAGTTGACTCTGACTCATAGTGACCCTACAGGACAGAGAAGAACTGCCTCACAGGATTTCCAAGGAGCAGCTGGTGGATTCAAACTGCCAACCTTTTGGTTAGTAGGAAAACTCTTAACCACTGCGCAACCAGGGCCCTAACAGAGAAAGGGCCCAGAGGTGGTTTATTAACAGGAATGGGGAAAGGGGGCAGTTGTGGCTTGGAGAGGGAAAAATGACAAATTCCATTTGGGAACTGCTGGGGGAGGGTTAACTAGGTAGATAACTGCAAATTATGATAATATGGGGGCAATTTCCAAAACAGCTTATCCTAACTTATGTTCCAGAGGACACTCCCCATTTCTTCTGTAAAAGGCACTGACAGATGGATGTCATGCCGGCTCCTGGCTATGTCTCATACCCTCACATACTCCTGCTTATATCAGCCAAGACGTACACACCTACCAAGTGTCAGCTGTTTGTCCCAGATCTGTTGATGCAAGCTGTATTTGTTACTGAAATTACATTATCTAGCTAACTTACAAAATATGAGTGCTAAAGAGAAGAAATGGAGCCTTGGTGGCACAGTGGTTAAACGCTCAGCTGCTAACCAAAAGGTCGACAGTTGGAACCCACCAGCCACTCCTTGGAAACCCTATGGGGGCAGTTCTACTCTGTCCTATAGCGTCGCTAAAGAGAAGAAAGTAATTTCTACAAAAACTAAGCTGAACATTTTAGGAAGACAAAATAAAAGTAGGCTGCTTAAAAAAACATTCAGCTAGCTGCACACATGACAACTGTAAAACATTAGGGAGGAAAAGTGAACATCTACTAGAGCTATCTGTGTTTTACAAGGGCCTATGAGCTTCAGTTCCATTGAAAAGAAACCAAAACCTGGAAATCACAGAACATGCTTGCTGAGTGTGGTTTATGTGAGAAAGATGAAATGGCACTTCAATCAGTAAACTTCTACTCAATTAATATATTCATAAATTAATACACATTGTAATTTAAAATAAAATATGTGATATAGGGAGTGTGCTGTCACATTGTGGGGATTGCAACTAATGTCACAAAACAATATGTGCATAAATTTTTGTATGAGAAATTAACTTGAGCTATAAACTTTCACCTGAAGCACAACTTTAAAAAAAAAACCAGAGGGGAATATGTGGCTATTGCCTCTATGAGCAACTGCCTCCTTTGCCATGAGACCAGAAGAGTTGGATGGTGCCCAGCTACCATTACTGAATGTTTTAATCAAAGATTCTGTAAAATAATCCTGATCAAAAGGGGGAAAGTGCTGACAGAATTTCACATTATCATGGAATGCACATTTTCAGGAGCTACTGAAGCTGGATGAACCCTCCAAGCTGTTGCTCTGAGATCATCTTTAAACCTTAAGCCTTAAATCAAAAATATCCTCTGATGTCTTCTTTAAACCAAATAATAGTTTAGCTCAATTAATAATGAATGTCTGCCTACAGCATTATGCTCTTTTAGGAACTATCTATACGGGATCAAACCAACAACAGCAACTCAAAAGATTAGACAGGGTACTTGGAGGGCAGTGAGTTTATGCTAACCAGGGAGGAACAACTCAGAAAGAGAAAGTGAGAATGCTTACACAACCTGAAGAATGTAATCAATGTCACTGAACTGTACACGTAGAAATGGTTGAATTGTACATGTCGTGTATGATCTACTGTGTATATTCTCAACAACAGTAACAAAAAGCTAAAATAATTTTTTTTTTTAAGTGTAAGCTAGGAACTTTTTAATGATTGCCTGATTAAATCTACCTTTTCAATTAACTATGCCCAGCTGCTAACCAAAAGGTTGAAGGTTCGAGTCTACCCAGAGGGGCCTCAGAAAAAAGGCCCGGCGATCTACTTCCAAAAAATCAGCCACTGAAGACACTATGGAGCACAGATGTGCTCTGATACCTATGGGGTCACCATGAATTGAAATCAACTCCACAACAGACAACTGGTATCCTTGCTACATTATACACAAGGGCTTCGCCTCTGACCCAATCAGCAATCACTGAGGCTTTCATTTATCAAACAGTTACTATGTGTCAGGCAACGTGCTAAGAATTCTACAAGATTATCTTCTTAATTCCTCTCAATGATACTATGAAGTAGTCATTATTATATCCATCTTTCAGACCCAAAGGAAATAAACAATCTAAATCCACACAACCAATTAGGCCAGGGAAGGGTTTCGCCAGGTCTTTCCAATTTACAGCTGGTGCTGTTAACTGCCATACTGAGAGGCTGGTCCTCAGATCCTGAGAGCTGGATTTATCTGCATAGAAGACCCCACCAGTTTCTGGCTGAAACTCTACAGCTGGTTAAGTACGAAACCACCAAGAAATATAAAGTGAAATACATTAAGATATCGAAACATTTTAAAAGTAACTCTCTTTAGAAAAACTTGAAATTTGCTGATCAATCCAGATGCGTGAATTCAGACCACTGAATCCTTCTGGGTCACTTGTCGGGCACTGAATCCCCTGCACCTTGCAGACTAACTGGCACAGCAGCAGCTTAAAAAACAAACCAAACACCTGCTGCCTAGCTGAGAGAGCAAACATAAGAAGAAAACTTGGGGTAAGAATAGTCCAACAAAATACGAAGAATATTTGGTTGTTGTTGTTAGGTGATGTTGAGTCGGTTCTGACTTACAGTGACCCTGTGTACAACAGAACGAAACACTGCCCGGTCCTGCGCCATCTTCACAGTCGTTGTTATGCTTGAGCCCACTGTTGCAGCCACTGTGTCAACCCATCTCATTGAGGGTCTTTCTCTTTTTCACCGACCTTCTACTTTACCAGGCGTGATGTCCTTCTCCAGGGACTGAGCCCTCCTGATAACATGTCCAAAGTACTTGAGAGGTAGTCTCATCATACTTGCTTCTAAGGAGCATTCTGGTTGTACTTCTTTCAAGACAGATTTGTTCGTTCTTCTGGCAGTCCATGGTATATTCAATATTCTTCACCAACACCATAATTCAAAGGCGTCCATTCTTCTTCAGTCTTCCTTATTCATCGTCCAGCTTTCGCATGCATATGATGCAGTTGAAAACACCATCGCTTGGGTCAGGTGCACCTTAGTCTTCAAGGTGACATCTTTGCTTTTCAACACTTTAAAGAGATCTGTTGTAGCAGATTTGCCCGATGCAATGCACCTTTTGATTTCTTGACTGCTGCTTCCATGGGCGATGATTGTGGATCCAAGTAAAATGAAATCCTTGACAACTTCCATCTTTTCTCCCTTTATCATGATGTTGCTTTATTGGTCCAGTTTTGAGGATTTTTGTTTTCTTTATGTTGAGGTGTAATCCATACTGAAGGCTGTGGTCTTTGATCTTCAACAGTAAGTGCTTCCAGTCCTCCTCACTTTCAGCAAGCAAGGCTGTGTCATCTGCACAGTGCAGGTTGTTCATGGTCTTCCTCCAATCCTGATGCCCTGTTCTTCTTTGGGAAGGGGCGCAAAAGAAATTTTAAAAACCATGCTCTATTTATAATGAGCTTTTGTTCTGAATGGCTAGGTGGTGTGGCTGGAATATTTGGGGGATGTGGTGAAATCCATGTGAAATTGTTCACTACAGATTAATAAGTAAGCACAAGTAAGCCCGTGCTTACCTTGCTTACTGGGTCACCGGCCCCTGTTAGGGACTGTAAATTAAAGAGTCTTTGATTCTGTAGGAAAGTGCTGTGGGGTTGGGAGAGAGACAGATGCCAGCCATACCTCCAAACAGAATCTTTGATGTGGGGAAATTGTTCAGTACAGATGATCTGGTAAGCAAGATAATCCGCCCCTGTCGGGAGGTACAAGAATTCAGCAGTAGCTTCCCCTAACAAGGAGACACATGCAGACATGAGCTAATTATGATTCATCAGGCAGCAAGATGGTCCCTACAAGGGCCTGGAGAATGGGCCAGAGCCAGCCCTTCTCACACAAACCCAACCGTTTCCAGGCTATTACAAAATCCCACAGGCTTATGCTGACAGGGATTCGGGAAGACACGTTCAGGTTTTTAGGAGATGCACCAACCGTGAGATGGCTTCCCTTTGCTTCCTGGGGGACACATGAAAAGTGTTCCTGTCCAAAGCTGGTGATAGGGAACCCAAGATTGAGTAAGGACAGTGCTGATGTGTAGTGGAGTTGTTAACCATTGTCATAGGGCAACATCTGTACTGTTTAATGAGAAACTATTTTATTCTGTAAACCTTCATCTACAGTGAGAATAGCAGCCCAACTGGAAGAACGTAATCAATATCACTGAACTGTGCATGTAGAAATTTTTGAAATGGTGTATTTTTGGCTATGTATATTTTCACCAAAAAAAAAAAAGTCGAGAAGGGAGAAGGTTGACATGTCGTGGGGTTGTTAACCAATGTCATAAAACAATATGTGCACTACTGTTTCATGAGAAACTATTTGTCCTGTAAACCTTCACCTGAAGTACAATTAAAAAAAAATTATTCTAAAGCAAAAAAACCGTTCTTGTCAGTGAACCATTTTTGAGCACATCTAAATGCCTAACCCAGGAGTCAGACCTCTGAGCATGTCCCAAGCCTTCCTTTCTCCACGTCACAGTGTGACGAAGGCACTCAGGAAAACATCCAGGTGGACAACACACCTGGGGCAGGGAGCTGAGTCCACGCCCCACCCGCACCCCCATTTTGATCCAAAATTCATCAGCGCCACATACAGAAAGTTCCCGCCACTAGTTAAGGGGCAGCACCTGCCTGCAAAGGTGGTTCTCAGCTTTAGTTCCCATTCGCATCACATGGGGATTTTTTTTTTTAATCCCATGCTCAGGATGCACCCCCCCCTTCAACCCACTGCCATCGAGTTGATTCCAACTCATCACGACCCCATAGGGTTTCTGAGGCTGTAAATCTTTACAGAAGCAGACTGCCACATCTTTCTCCCGCGGGGCCGCTGGTGGTTCCAGCCTGCTGGCCTTTTGGTTAGCAGTTGATCACTTTAACCACTGCGCCGCCCAGGCTGTACCCCAGACCTATGAAATCAGAATCTTCAGGGTGGCGCCTGGCGTCAGTGACTGTCAGGCACCCCAGGTAAGTCCAATTGGCAGCCAAAGCAGAAGCATTGCTGGAGATCCTCAGGTCCTACCAAGTGCCACATGGTCCTCCAGGCTATCCCTGCAAAGATGTGGCAGGTTGTAGCCTCATCCCCCTGCCCAATTCGTCTTCATTGTGCTCAGAATCTCCAGGGGCCTGTAGACACATAGCTCACTGGGCCCCCAGGGTGTTCTGATTCAGCTGTTCTGAGGTGGGACCTAAGAATCTGCATATCTAACAAGTTCTCAGGTGACATTAATGTTGCTGGTCCAGGGACCATACCTCGAGAAGGCTGTTCTAGAACATTCTGTGCATAGTCATGTTATCTGAGCTGCCCCCAGAGGCAGCATCAAAGCCTCAAATGCTCAGTTAGGAGCATTTATAGGAATTAACCAGTTGCTAATGACTCAACTCCAACTCAGGCGACCCCATGTGTGTCAGAGTAGAACTGTGCTCCATAGGGTTTTCGATGGCCGATTTTTCGAAAGCAGATCATCAAGCGTTTCTTTTTACAGGAATTACAATTGCTTTAATAGAATTCACAAGCATGACACTGATTTTTCAATTCTATCTCAGGACTTCCTCTCACTGAGAAACTGCATATGCCCTGCCCTAAAGGGAGGAAAGGTTGTCGCCCCTAAGAATCTCCAGACATTCTTGCCTTCAGGATGGGAATCGCTATAGTTTGTTTCTTTCAAGGGTTCCCAGATGTCTAGAGATGTTCTCTTCCCTTCTCTCCTCAGCAGGTAACCTTTGTGTCAATTGTTGTTGTTAGGTGCCATCGAGTCAGTTCTGACTCACAGCAAGCAACCCAACGTACAACAGAACAAAACACTGCCCAATCCTGCGCCATCCTCACAATCATTGTTATGCTTAAGCCCATTGTTGTAGCCACTGTGTCAATCCATCTTGTTGAGGGTCTTCCCCTTTTTTGCTGACCTCTACTTTACCAAGCATGATGTTTTTCTCCAGGGACTGGTCCCTCCTGACAACATGTCCAAAGTATGTGAGACGAAGTCTCACCATCCTTGCCTCCAAGGAGCATTCTGGCTCTACTGTGCCAACATTCACTGGCATAACACGGACTCCCATGCTCAGTGGGAATATCGGTATTAAGTCTATCATCTTGCTTATGAGCATGTACAGGGTCCTTTTCAGCCAGAAACTGTCGTTATGACTCATGGTGAAGGTGACCATCAAGAATAATGGGGCACCAGTGTGCTATGCTTTCCTCTGCTTCCTGTTATTTCTGCTTCTTTGCAAACAACTACATTCATTTTTACAGTCACTCTCTGGCAAAAGCAATGATTTTGCCCCATAGTTTTCTGCACCCCTCTTGATAACCACCGCTCCACCACCACACACATGAAAGAAGAAAGGAAGGAAGAAAAAAGGGAGGGAAGGTAGGAAGAGGGAAAAAGAAGGGAGGAGGAAGAGAGAGAGGAGAGAGTATGCACGAGGAGCTACAAAAGCAAGAAGCCAGGGCTGCTTCCTGTATGCAGCTTGTACTTAACTGGGTCTGATGCCAAAATCAAAATCTGGTCAGCGGCCACCAGTACAATCCAGAGTGATTCATTTTCAGCAGTTCCCTGGCCTGTGGCAACATCTCCTGGTGGGTTTCTGGAGACTCGTGGGCAGCAAACGAGGGCAACATGCAGGGCGGGGAGTCCTCACCACCACATGTCTGAGAATACACACACCCAGGGATGGGCCCAGGGCAGTGAGCTTCCCCTAACTTCCGTGGTTGGCCTTGGAATGTCTAATGCTGACCCTGAAGGTAATGGGTTTACATAATTATGAATGAATTGGCTTTCATGAACTCCTGGCCAATATCAATGTCTAAAGAGGCAGAAAGGACCACTGTGACTGAAAGTGAGAGCCTCTCTCAGACACATAATTTGTGGCAATTTAGTAAAATTGATCACATGCCCCAAGCAGAGAAAAGTCCATCCTCTGCACATGCTGTTTATTTACAGAGGCAAACCAAGCTGTGTTATCATCTCCCTAGCAACAGTTAGCTGCAAAGAGCAGACTGGTTCCACCCTTTAAAATGACAAAGGACAAGAGAACTGGCAGCAGATTCCACAACATGGACAGGGTCTAACACACCAATGGAATCAGGAACTGGGTTTGATTATTTCCTGAAGTTGGAGAGTGTTGTGGGACCAGTCGTTGCCTTTCTGGGAAAACATTCACAGCTATATTATCTATTCACCACCCATCTGTCAGTTTGCTGAACTGCGGTGACTTGTGTGTTGCTGATACCGGAAGCTATGCCGCCAGTATTTCCAACACCTGCAGGGTCAGGTTCAGTTGCAACGAACTTCCAGACTAAGAGAGACTAGGAAGAAAGGCCTAGTGATCTACGTCTAAAAATTAGCCAGTGAAAACCTTATGGATCACAACAAAACACTGTCCAAGTTGCTTGCTTTGGACCCATCATCAGGAGGGATCAATCACTGGAGGAGGACATCATGATTGGTGAAAAGTACAGGGCCAACAAGTGTGAGGGACACCCTTGGTGAGATGGATTGGCAAACTAGCCGCAACAATAGACTCAAACATGCTGGCAATTGTGAGGATGTTGCAGGACCAGGCACCATTTTCTTCTGTTGTACATGAAGTCACCATGAGTCAGAGTTAACTCAATGGCAGCTAACAACAGCAACAACATGCTATTTAAAAACAATGCAGTCACATTCTAAAGCATTCATGTCAAAGGATATACCTACCACACCAAACATTAAGAGCAATCAGCAAATGCCTTCTTCTAAAGCTACTTTCAAAACCCAAAGAAGCTGCTCAATTGTTTCTTCAAGATGCTTAAGCAAATGTTCTCACAGGTATCACAAGCTTGTGATACAAGATGGTATAGTTGCACATGCGGAACCAAAACATACCAACCAAACGCAGAACCTTCCTGTCTCTGTGCCTTTGGCTGGTTATAAGTAGAAGCATGAACTCGTTCCAGGCAATTGTGTTCTTTGCTGTCAGCAGTGGTTAGCGTGGGCAATGGCTGGGGTGTGTGGCCATCTGGGGAGAAGGAAGCCATGACCTGTGACATCCTACGGACCGGGGAGCATGGACACTTCTGGAGACCCAGCCTCAAACAGGTTACCACATAGCATGTGCCTTCAGGTACTTCCGACACAACCTGTGTGCTCAAGAACCAAGGCTGTATTTGTGGATTTTTTTTGATGCAGCATCCTGATCCCTGGAACCCAAGGCACCAGCTGTGGCCTTGGCACTAGGGACTGTCCTCTGCTCACAGCTCTGGTTTGGAGAGGGAAGGAGGACATGGCGGAGCTCTGGGAATGTTCAGGAAGGCCTGGGGGTCCCGACAGAGCACACATCTGCCAAGAAGACCCCAAAAGGGGATTGTTTCTCATGCTGGTTACACACTCACCATCAGCTTCTTGAAACAGAATGCAGTTCTCTGTGAGGATGGGCCTTAGGATGATCTGGTTCCCTCTTTGCTTTACCTTTGAGGCAGAGGGGCCCAGAAGGGTAAAAAAGAGCATGTTCAAGTCCACAGCAGGAAGCACAGAACAAAGCCGAAGCCACACACCTCCTGGCCATGCTGCACACAGCCCTCTCCGGCAAACAGGGACAGCAACACAAGATGCCCAGACATGGATTTTCCACCACCAACCAACTAGTATACGGCCTTCTACAGCAGGAACAGAACGAGCTTTACTTTACTGGCTTCTCAGGTTGGCATCTTTTAAAAATTAAGTCACTCAGTGCTAAGAGGATGGGGCGTGTCTTAGTCATCTACTGCTGCTGTAACAGAACTACCGCAAGTGGATGGCTTTAACAAAAAGAAGTTTATTCTCTCACAGTCTAGGAAGCTAGAAGTCCAAATTCAGGGCACCAGCTTTCTTTCAGTGTTTGCTCTGGGGGAAGATCCTTGTCATCAATCTTCCCCTGGTCTAGGAGCTTCTCAGCACAGGGACCCCGGGTCCAAAGGATCCACTCCCCTTCTTGGTGGCATGAAGTCCCTCTCTCTCTGTTTGCTTCTCTCTCCTTTTATGTCTTGTAAGCTAAAAGGTGATGCAGGCCACACCCCAGGGAAACTCCCCTTACATCCGATCAGGGTTGTGACCTGAGTAAGGGTATTGCATCCCACCCTAATCCTCTTGAACATAACCTAATCTTGGCTCATTAACCATATGCAGAGATTAGGATTTACAACACATAGGATAATCATGTCAGATCACAAAATGGTGGACAGCCACACAACACTGGGAATCATGGCCTAGCTAAGTTGGCAAACATTTTTGGGGGATACAATTCAATCCATAACAGGGTGCCTGCCTCCAAGGTGGCATTCTTCATGCTGCAGGAGAGTCAAAATGACCCTGGGCTAGAATGCACCATCACGGGCCAGTGCAACTCTGCTCAAAGGGCCTGTGTATGAGCTTCCCAGGGCCGCCATGACAGACCACCACACACTGGCTGGCTTCACACAACAGAAATTTATCCTCTCGCACTTCTGGAGGCTAGAAGTCAGAATTAAGGGTGCCAGCAGGCTCATGCTCTCTCTGAAGGTTGTAAGTCTGTAAGGGAAGGTTTCTCCTTGTATTTTCAAGGGTTTGGTAGCCCCAGATGCTCCCTGGTTTGTGGCCACGTAACTTCACCCTTTGCTTCCATCATCACATGGCTACATTTCCTCTGTGTCTTTTCTCCTCTACTTTACAACGACATCACTCATGTAGAGTAAGGACCCACCCTAATGATGTCATCTTCCCTTGATTACATCAGCAAAGACCTCATCTGAGAGCAAGGTCACATTCAGAGGTACCTCAGCCTATCTTTTTTTAAGGGGGGTACAGTTCAATCCACGACAGTCCATGACGGCCCCCTCCTGGCCCTAGCAGTCACCACCCCTTCGCTGTCATTTCTGTCGCTGTCACTTTCTCTGAGCTGTTCTTTTTGTAACTATCTATACTTTTCTTCCAGACTTCACTCTGGAGGTAAACATGAGTAATTAAGGCAGAGAAAGGAAGACAATCGGGGATCCTATTTCCTCTGAAGCCAGCCCACAACATCAGCCTCAGTCCCGCACACACCAACGGGGGCCGGATGCCATCACCTACAAAGAAGCAGTGAGTCTCACACAGGGGAGGAAAATCCACAGGTATTTTTCAAGGACAGACTCCATACAGTAATAGGATCCCATTCTTAATCACAGGAACTGGTGTTCTTTGTTTGTTCTGCCACACACACAGCACATCCTAAGAGCCGACTAGGCACCTGGCCCCTTCCCCCTGGAGCTCACCGCACAGCAGAAATGTGCCAAATCCTGCCAATGCAGGCGTATCCACGGAGACTGGAGGTGAAGGACGGTTACGTGGCGTGCTGCAAAGTGGTTTGGAGAGGGCTGCGGGTGAAGAACTTAGGGAGACGGAGGGACGGAGGGTGTGGGGACCCTCCAGACAGGGAGAAGGGCAATTTGGGAGGCCCTGGGGAGCTGCAGAGGGTGTCTGAAGACTTAGAGGAGGCCTAGTGGCTGGACCAGGAGGTGTAAAGATGTCTGACGGGGCAGGAGGCTGGGTGAGGGGACAGTGAGTGATCAGATCTGCAGGTGGGAAAGATCCTGTGGGCACAGAGAGGATGCTGGATCGATAAAGAAAGGCAAAAGGAGCAGTTAGAAGTCCACAATAAAGACAGTAGTACCATGGGTTTGATTCCCAGCCAGTGCACCTCTCGCACGGCCACTACGTCTGTCAGTGGAGGCTTGCTAGGACACAGAAAAGATTTCAGGGGAGCTTCCAGACTAAGATGGACTAGAGAGAAAGTCTGGCATCTACTTCTAGAAGTCAGCCAATGAAAACCCTGTGGGCCACTACTGTCAGATCCACAGCTGATCATGGGGATGTGCGGCGTTTCGTTCCATTGCGCCCGGGGTCACCATGAGTCGGGGATCCACTGGAGGGCAGTCAACAACAATTCGCCCCCAAAACAGTATAGAAGCTGATATAGAGCTATCTCTTATTTTTTGAACATCAGCATAATACTCCGAGTTATAACTCCATTACACTGTGTTCATATATTCCCCTGGAGCACTGAATTCACTAGGTTTTCGTGTTTGTGTCTTTGTGTTCCTACTACAAACAGTGCTATACTCAACACACTCGCACAAACGTCCTCTGGGTTTGGCAAATGTACAGTTAAAAGGGGATATCTTTTCAAAAAAAATATTTCTAGAACAAATGCACGAAAATGCTTCGGAGCTCTCTTTTTGAAAAACTCAGACTGAGGTGGGGGAAATCAAGGTGAACCACACGGATCCTGGAGTTCTTTGTCACTGTGGTTCTTTTCTCGGTAGAAACTTTTATTCCAATGTATGGTTTAATGCCAAGGACTAAGTAGCCACCATATGTCAACAGAGCTCAGTAACAAACGTAAGAAAAGAGTCCCCAGTCGCTTCAGCCTGAGGAGTGCAGGAGGGACACTGGAGACACTGGAGAGCTTGGCAGTGATGGTGGGAAGCAGCATCTGGGCTCAAACAGAGGTGAGCGAGGCAGCCCCTGCCCGCATGGCCTCATGCCACTCTCCCCACCTCGCCCAGGAAGTCACTGCCCAGGACCTCAGGCATCAGGAGCCAGCTTGCAGCTCCTCAACCAGACAATGCCCACTAACTGCTCTCCCTTGTCGGGGCAGAGAAAGATGGGGTAACGTGCATTGGGGTGCCCTGGACAGGGCTCGTACAGACAGGGCCTCAGTTGGCGTCCTCCTCTTCCATACAGACTGAATTGTGCCCTGCAAAGTGATACACTGGAGTCCTAACCCCTGTACCTGTGAATGTGACATTCGTTGGAAATAGTCTTTTTCTTTTCTTTTTTAAACGCATTTTTTTTATTGTGCTTTAAGTGAAAGTTTATAGCTCAAGTTAATTTCTCATACAAAAATTTATATAAACATTGCTATGTAACCCCTAGTTGCTACCCCTATACTGTGACAGCACACTCCTCCTTTCCACCTGATTTCCCGTGTCCATTCGACCAGCTCCTGACCCTCTGCGCCTTCCCATCTCACCTCCAGACAGGAGCTGCCCATTTAGTCTCATGTCTCTACTTGAGCTAAGAAGCACACTCTTCACGAGTATCATTTTATGTCTCATAGTCCAGTCTAATCTTTGTCTGAAGAGTTGGCCTCAGGAATGGTTTTAGTTCTTTGTTAACAGAGAGTCCGGGGGTGAAATAGTCTTTTATTTTTGTTATCCGTTAAATTAACCAGGTCATACTGGGGTACAGTGGGCCCGAATCCTAATCCCCTTTGAGTGGTGTCTTAAAAAGGGAAGAACAAACACAGAGAGTCACATGCAGGGGAAGACTTCATCTGAGGACCCAGCTATAGGCCAAGAAATCCCAAGAAGCACTCGGGGCTACCAGAAGCTAAAGGAGATACGGATCCCATGCAGACATCCTGATTCGACCTTCTGTCCTCCAAAACCGTGAGAGAATAAATTTCTGCTCTCTATAGTCAGCCAGATTGTGGTGTTTTGTCACTAAAGCACCAGGTCACTAGAACACTCCATAGAGCTGACGGGATCCCTGAAGCTGGGCTCCCTCTGTCAACTACCAAAGTCCAGCTGCTTCCCAGGGCCCTTCCACAGCCAGGGCATCTCTGAAGAAGGCACCCTGTTCCCGAGAGAATTCCCTGCCACACTCTAAGGGCAACTGCCTCCCTTCTTCTGCCTTGGCCTGTCTTGATGTTCACTTCACTCCATTCTGCATTTCTGCTAAAACCACACAATCCCTTCAGCTTCTTTTTCTCACACAAGCACTAATCATCCATAGAGAAGAAAGAAAACAAGTGGCGTTAGCAAACAGCCAGTTGAGGTCCCTCCACCCTTACAGTTTCCAAAGTAGGCAATTCTAAAACAAGCCACCGAGCTCCGGGGCTGGGCACCGCACCTTGGCCGGGTATGTCAGGGGAGGCCTCAGAAGCTGATCCACGGATTCACGGAGACGGTTAAAACCAACATCGAGGGTTGTTTCCCAACATGGTGCAGGATCAGCACCTCTGGGAGTCTGGCACGCACACCTGGGCGGCCTGCCTCACACACTAAGGCCCTCTCTAACCGGCCTTGGGTGGGAACTGTGCCCTCAGTCAGAGAAACCCCAGTAATCCTGCACACCAGTGTGACTCTCAGCACGCCCCTTTGCCCTCGTAAAGAAAAACACTTAATTTTACTGGTCTTCAGCTACTTCCCACCTTAGCCAAAAATATTTAAAAAAGAGCAAGGCTTCAGTCTATCCTTTCACCAAGGAGAGGGCCAGCCCCGGGCTGTACGGATTTATATAATCCAACTTCCTTTACCCTGAAAGCAATGATGCATGGACCCCATACCTAAAGCCGATGTTCAAATTTGTTTTTACGAGCGCACTGTCTACTTACTGTTGAATTCACCTTAATGATATGCCTTTGTGGTTTGCCCTTAATTTTTTTTTCTTCAGTAAAGAACCAACTGAGGGTTCCTTATACAAATTTAATCAATCATTGCCCACACCAGCCTTGCTAGGGTACCCATTAACACTAGCCACCTATACAAAGTTTACTTTTGGCAAAAAAAAAAAAAAAAAAAAAAATTCTGGCGGGTGCTGCCGCCTCAAGATTAATTCACAGCAAAAGAAACAGAGCGGTCAAATTTGGTGTTCTGGCACAATGACAAAATATACAAAAAAAAAGATGTCGGCTCTCTAGTGTTTACATCACTCACACCCCTTGGTCTACAAGGCCCTACAAATTACAGCTGCCGATGTTTTCGCATAACCTAAACTTTCCCTCAACAGAACACTTACTTGTCTAAATGTATTTATACTCTGAGTAATGGAGGGGCTCATTATTTACACCGTGTGTTTAAACAATAACATGTCTGTCTGGGGCTGGTGCGTCAGGCCAGGATGGGTTTGCCATCTATAGGACAGCGCTGAGAGCTCACACGGGCCAAGCAGCCAAATAAAACGGGAAAGGGAAAGTTACGACAGGAGAAAGGGTCTTTGTGAAGTGTAAATAGGTCGAAGTTGTGGAGCTTGCTTTCTGAGTCCTTGAGGAATCAAACAGCAATCGGATGTCAGAAAACATCCAGCCCACGGAAACCCAACTCATCCCTGCCCCTAAGACCAGAGCAGCTATCTGGAAGATTCTCTCTTGTCCCAATCCCCATGGTTACACTAAGCCACTCCATATGAATTCAGAACCCGCTCCAGAAAGCTTTGGAAGTGGCCTTTGCAATGCTCCCATCACCCAGATATCCCATCATAACCAGATAGTCCTCAGTCCCCAAGCCAGAGCCAAGTCTTATTTGAGAGAAGGCCCTAACATAACAAAAGTTTATTAAGAAAATGTTGTGCTTCCCACCTTGGTGAGCAGCGTCTGGGATCTTAAAAGCTTGCACGCAGCCATCTAAGATGCAGCAATTGGTACCAACCCACTTGGAGCAAAGGAGAATGAAGAACACCAAAGACACAAGGAAAATATTAGCCCAAGAGACAAAAAGGGCCAGAGACTCCATCAGCCTGAGACCAGAAGAACTAGACAGTGCCCGGCTACCAACAATGACCGCCCTGACAGGGAACACAACAGAGAGTCCCTGATGGAGCAGGAGAAAAGTGGGGTGCAGAACTCAAATTCTAGTAAAATGACCAGACTTAATGGTCTGACTGAGAGTGGAGGAACCACAGAAGACATGGCCCCCAGACTCTCTATTCACCCAGAACTAAAACCATTCCTGAAGCCACCTCTTCAGACAAGGATTGGACTGGACTGTGGGACATAAAATGATACTCGCAAAAAGTGTGTTTCTTAGCTCAAGTAGATACATGAGATTAAATGGGCAGCTTCTGTCCAGAAGGAAGATGAGAAGGCAGAGAGGGTCAGAAGCTGGTTGAATCAACACGGGAAATCAGGGGTGGAAAGGAGGAGTGTGCTGTCACATTATAGGGATAGCAACTAGGGTCACATAACAGTGTGTGTATAAATTTTTGTATGAGAAACTAACTTGAATTGTAAACTTTCACCTAAAGCACAATTTAAAAAAAAAGAGAGAGAAAGAGAAGGCCCTGAACCAGTTGCCGTAAAGTCGATTCCAACTCATGGCAACTCAGCGTGTGTCAGAGTAGAACTGCGCTCCATAGGGTTTTCAGTGGCTGTGATTTTTTGGAACTGCATTGCCAGGCTTTTCTTCCAAGGTGCCTCCGGGTGGCCTCTGAAATCTCCAACCTTTAGGTTAGTAGCCAAGTGCACTACCCATTTGCATCAAGGCCCTAGGACACCAGAAATGAGCAATGTCCACTGGGAAAACAAGGATGACGGGAAACGAGAGCTGAGGACCTGAGAAGCACATGGAGCTGATGCTAATCTGGAATCATACTGCATTGTCTCTCCAAAAGGAGAAATTGTAAATTAAGGTAAACATATGTGTTGTCAAGAAGAAAAATATTCAAGTAAAAATCAGAGGAAAAGAAACCTAGCCTACTGCTAATCTTAAAAGGCATCCTCTGTCTCCAGACAGCAACAGCCTGGCGATCTCCTCCCAGAGAACAGGACACCACCCTCCGTCATTTGTCCAATGCACACCCTGTGCATACTCTGGTGAAGAAAGCAGCCATCTTGCTCTGAGGTGTGACAAGCTCCCAAAGAGCATTTTCCTGGAGGGAGGCCTCCCTGAGGGCCATGGCATTGCAAAGTCATCCTATAATCTAGTCACCACCTCACACATGCCCTTGGATACTGCTGGGGCCACAAACAATTCAAGACTTCTGTACATAAAACAAAAACAAAACACCACTGTGCTGGTTAAGATTGTGTGTCATCTTGGCTGGGCCATGATTCTCAGTGTTTATATGTGATCCCTCCCGTGACTGAATATTCTGTGAGTAGCCCATCAGGGGAAAGGGAGTTTCCTTGGGGGTGTGGCCTGCCTCTGAATATAAAGCAGACATTCTGGCTTTTTGCTCACTCTGGATCCTGCAGCTGCCTCTTGTTCAACTGACCTCCAGTTCTTGGGACTTGAGCTGTCAGCTTATCTGCCGATCTTGGGATTCATCAATCATCACAGCCTGTGAGCCGAGTTCTTGCTTTCCAACCTGCCGATCTTGGGCTCACTAGCCCCTGCAGCTACATGAATCGAGAGAAGCCCTTATCCTAATCCACAGACTTGGAATGTTCCAGCCTCTACAATCGTGTGAGCTGTTTCTTTGCTATAAATCTCTCTCTATATATGTTTATACGCTTTACTGGTTTTGCTTCTCTAGAGAACCCAGCCTAAGAGAACCACTATAAGTAATACCACTTCGATGACTAAGATGCTCCTCACCCAAGCCACGGTCTTTTCAATTGCCTCTTGCGCATGCAAAAGCGGGACAATGTAAAAGGAAGACAGAAGAAGAACTGAGGCATTTGAACTGTGGTGTTGGTGAAGAATATGGAACATACAGCGGACTGCCAGAAGGAAGAACAAATCTGTCTTAGAAGACACATGACCAGAATGCTCCTTAGAAGCAAGGATGGCAAGACTTCAATTCGCTTACTTTGGACACATCACCAGGAAAGACCAATCACTAGACAAAGACAGCATGTTTGGTAAAGCAAGTTAGCGATAAAAGGGAAACCCTTGATGAAATGGCCACAACCGTGTATTCAGACATACCAATGATCATGGAGATAGCATGGGACCGGGTGACATTTTGTTCTGTTATACCTGACATCACCATGAGTCTGAGCCGACCTGACAGCAAGTAATAACAACCGCTAAGTAAAACGGCCGCTAAGCACCACACTTTGGAATAAATCCACCAATTAAATTTAAAAAACTTTGACTTCTGTTCCTCAGAGATCTACAGACTCACTCAGCAATTCCAGTTATAAGCTCTCACCACCACATGCTTCTACTTTCTTCTCTGTAAGATGAAAACAACTGAGCCGATGGTGGGAATACAACGGAACTCGCTGAAAAAGGAGATTGTGCAATTTATTCATTTATACCCACAGCCTGGCTGTGAACGAAGAGCATGGGCTCTGGAATTTAAAACACAAAACAAAAAAACCTGAGTTCAAACCCAGGCACTGCTGGTTTCCGCTGGCATAAGTAAACTTTCTAGGCATGCCATCCTCACCAGAGCAATGAGGCTGAGACACTTAATGACCATTTTAAACTTCCTTTGTCAAAGGGCTGAGGTGAGGATTAAGCTGGTCCTGCGAAGTGTCTGGTAAAGTGTTTGCCACCAAGTACTGGCTCAGAAAATTTTCCTGCCACCACCTACCTGGTCACAAAACACTACACGGCAAAATAACGATTTGAAGGTAGGATCAATGAAACAAGCGATTTAAATCTTTTAGCGAAAAACGTAGCAGTCAAGAAATCAAATGATGCATTGCACTGGGCAAATCTGCTACAAAAGACCTCTTTAAAGTGTTAAAAAGCAAAGATGTCGCTCTGAGGACTGAGGTGCGCCTGACTCAAGCCATGGTGTTTTCAATCGCCTCATATGCATGTGAAAGCTGGACAATGAATAAGGAAGACCAAAGAAGAACTGATGCCTTTCCATTGTGGTGTTGGTGAAGAATACTGAACATACCATGGATTGCCAAAAGAATGAACAATCTGTCCTGGAAGACGTACAGCCAGAATGCTCCTTAGAAGCGACGATGGCGAGACTTCATCTTATGTATTTTGGACATGTTATCAGAAGGGAACAGTCCCTGGAGAAGGACATCATGCTTGGTAACGTAGAGGATCAGTAAAAAAGAGGAAGACCCTCAACCCTCAACGAGATGGATTGACACAGTGGTTGCAACAATGCGCTCAAACACAGCAACAACCGTAAGGATGGCGCAAGACTGGGTAGTGTTTCGTTCTATTGTACATAGGGTTACTAGGAGTCGGAACCGACTCGACAACACCTAGCAACAACAAGTGAATTGTGGAAGTTTATTTACGTAACGGGCTTAGGAGAAAAGTTCATGGTTATATACATTATGTTTCAAGAAGGAAATCCAATAGTATCAACTATCCTTTCTTTTCCATGATAAATGATATGTGTTACATTTTTAAATGATCTATGGCTTCCAACATGCCGTATTATTACAGACTCACAGCACGTATGAAGTGGTTTCTCTCTGATGAGCAGTTACTAGAGGGCTGTATAGCTTCCTTTCAAAAAGCCCTGGTGATTAAGCACTTGGCCGCGAACCAAAAAGTCAGCAATTCAAGCCCACCAGCGGCTCCGAGGGAGAAAAGACCTGGCCATCTGCTCCTGTAAGAAGCACAGCCTAGAAAACCCTATGAGGCAGGTCTACTGTCATACAGGGTAGCGATGAGTCGGAACCAACTTGACAGCACACTACAACAGTAACAGCAACAACACAGCTCCCTCTCAGTAGCAAAGACACCACAGGAATTTTCATTCATAGTAAAAGTTATCACGTGGTTGGAAAAAGAAACTTTAAGGTAATTCAAATACATTGGCCAAAAAACAAACAAACAAACAAAAAAAAGGTTCTTAAAAGAGAAGATTAATCATGTAAAGGGAAAATGAGTACAAAGTAGACCACCGCACTAAATCAAGCCCTCTTTTTTGACAGGTTCCTAGTAAATTACAGGATTTTCACTAAGCCCCAAATAGACAATGTATAAATACTGTCTCTAACTCAGAAACTGCCTGCTGGCTATGGAGGAATATTCGTGATGGAGGGCGTGACAGCATCTCAGCTGTCAAACAGCCTTCAAGGAAAAGGTGGTCTTCATGTAATTCCCTACGCAGGACAATTATTGACGGGATGCCAAAGAAAAAAGAAAGAACCCCTTTGCAGTGGAGAGTGGGTCGGAGACCTTCTTAACTGATAGTTATTAGCTGCCATCAAGTCAGCCCCCAACTCATGGTGACCCCAAGCACAGCTGGATTGGACCGCTGTGACCCAGAGGGTTTTCACCGGCTGATTTTTTGGAAGTAGGTCACCAGTCCTTTCTTCCTCCTTTGTCTTAGTCTGGAGGCTCCACTGGAACCTGTTCAGCATCATAGTAACGCACAAGCCACCACTGACAGACAGGTGGAGGAGGAGACAATCAAATTCCTGGGCAACGCACAGCTGAGCGGAAGATGTAAACGTCTCAACACTCAACAATAACAACGTAAACACAACCACAAGAGACAGACGGGCTGACCTGAAATTTTCTTTCCAGCACAAACACAAACCCCCGCCACTTGAGCTCCCTTTGATCATTCTGTAGGTCTGCTCATGGTCACTACAACTGATAAAGGATATGCCCCCACCTCCCAAAGCCTGTGCCCTCCCTGCCTTGGAGAGCCCTTCTCAATGAATCGACAACAGTATCACCTCTTTTGCAGTTGCTCAAGATCAACTCCCAGCCGCCATCTTGCTCCCTCTCCTCCTAATTCCTACATCCAGTCATCCAGTCCCCAGGTGGTGCAAACGGTTAAGAGCTCAACAGCTAAATAAAAGGTTGGTGGTTCGAGTACACCCAGAGCCACCTCAGAAGAAAGGCCTGGGGATCTACTTCTGAAAAATCTGCCTTTGAAAATCCTATGGAGCACAGTTCTACTCTGACACACACGGGGTCACTGTGAGTTTAGTCTACCAGTGGTCAAGTCAGTTCTACCTCCCACATTGTTGTTAGTTGCCTGGGAATGGACTCCAGTGAGGTGCAGAGTAGAACTACTCCATAGGAGTTTCAAAGCTGTCTTCTGGGGCACCTCTGGGTAGATTTGAACGGCCGACCTTTTGGCTACCTTTTGGTAAGTGGTTGCGCACTTAAATGTTTGCTCCACCCAGGGGACCCCTTTAACTCCAGTACAGGTATCCCCCTGCATCCCACTTCAAATGGAACCCCACTTTCTCATCACTGCCTGCAAGGGCCCTTGTCCTGGGCCCCACCCTCACTCTGTCTGGTGTCGTCTGCTTCTAGAATACCCCCCTGCTTCCTTCCTGCTCCTGGCCCTTCCAGCACCTTCCTTCTGCTTCACAGGATTAGGATGTCCTCCCCGGCCCCTGGGCATGGCTGCTGGCTCAGTCTGTCACTCCGGTTTCCACACAAAGTCCCCTCCTCTGAAAAGCCTTCCTACCCGCCTCCCCCAAGGGGGCCCCTCCGACACTATGCCCCATCACTCCATCCCATTTCCTCACTTTGGTGTCTTTATCACACTCACTGGCGTCTGCAATCCCTTCATTGATTTCTTAGTGGATCACTGTCCCCAGCGCCCACTAGAACTGGCTAGTTCTGTATATTTCAAGGGAAACTGCATGAACCATACCAAACCTGTCACCACCGAGTGGATTCCGACTCATAGCAACCCTAAAGGACAGAGTAGAACTGCCCCATAGGGCTTCTAGGGAGTGGCTGGTGAATTTGAACTGCCGACCTTTTGGTTAGCAGCAAAGCACTTAACCACTGTACCACCAGGGCCCTGGCATGAACAATAAAGCATTTAAACATGAGATAAAGGATGGGGGGCGGGGGGAGGACTGTCACTTACCGTGGATTATTTGTTTTGAGCCCAACTTCCAAAAGACAAGACATTTATAAATGGGATTTGAGAGATACTTATAACTATTGCACAGGCAAACTGATTAAGCTGACATTATTTTAACTCCCTTAAGAATTTGACAAAGCATTTGTGGATGTGTACTGGAACTGGCCATCCATTCTTTAAAATTGCTTTGGTGCCACAGGGCATTTCTGAAGAAGGAGAAATAAGGAATTCATATGGCAGCTGGCTCTGGCTGCCCACCCACCTCTGCCTTCCAGAACTTCCCTCCCCGAGCTGGGGCCTCAGAACCCAGGCGGCTAACCAGTTGCCATGGAGTCAATTCCAACTCATAGCACACCCATGTGTGCAGACTGAACTGCCCCATAGGGCTTTCAAGGCTGTGACCTTTCAGAAGCAGATCGCCAGGCCTTTCATCCGACGAGCCTCTGGCTGGGTTCGGTGAGTCCAGCGCTTAATTGTCTGCACCCCCCAGGCAGTACCGAAACCAAACCGAACCTGTTGCGTTGGGTCGATTCCGACTCACAGCTGTTGGATCTGCAAGTTCAAACAAAGGAGGTGATGCAATCACAGAGCGTCAGGGCTGGTAAGGCCCTTGATGGCTACTCTGGCTGACATGGCTTCAGAGGAAGGTTTGGACGCCGCCATTAAGGGGCAGAACTGGGCTACCTGTCACCTCAAGGTTCCTCACAAGACAACGACCTGCCTCGAACACGCAGGGTTGGTGGAGCGGGGACTGCAGGAGACCTGCCATGGTATCTAGAAGCTACTGGCGGCACGGCAGACTGACATAGCTAAACCAGCACTAGGGCAGAACGCAGGAGAGAACAAGTCACCTTATGTGAACAAGACAAAGGTCAGGACAAGTACAACTGTAGCTTCAGGGTGTGTGACAGCATATGAGATGAGGCAGGGAGGAGGCAGGGGAGCCCTGTTGAGTTTCCTGGCCAGGCATCAACAGCTCGATGACGCTTCCCTGGCATCATCGCCTCCTCGTACCTCTGACCCTAGTTCCTTTCAGGTACCATCTTGGGCAGCCAGCAGATGGGCTCCTGGGATGTGGGTAGACAGTCAGTAAAGACGAGGCTGGTCCTTCTGCAGTCTGCTGGTCAAGGCAGCAGTGCCCGGGACCACTGTGCCGAGGGCCACCGGCTCCAATACTGCTCCCCTGGGGTCCAGCAGCCACACATTGGCTCTCTGGATTCTGGAGTCATGTTCATGTGGGTCATCTGACGAGGCTCCAACTGGTATCCATGGGAACGAACAGGCAAGTCAAGTCTGGGCTTAATGACCATGATTAGGATTCATTTAGGGAGAATATAACAGAGAGTCCCTGATGGGACAGAAGAAAAGTGGGGTGCAGAACTCAAATTCTAGTAAAAAGACCAGACTTAACGGTCTGACTGAGACTGGAGGAACCCCAGAAAGCACAGCCCCCGGATTCTCTGTCAACCCAGAACTAAAACCATTCCCGAGGTCAACTCTTCAGACAAACACTGGACTGGACTGTGGGACATAAAATGATACTCGTGAAGAGTGTGCTTCTTAGCTCAAGTAGATGCATGAGACTAAATGGGAAGCTTCTGTCTGGAGGTGAGATGAGAAGGCAGAGAGGGTCAGGAGCTGGTTAAATGGATATGGGCAATCAGGGGTAGAAAGGAGGAGTGTGCTGTCACAGTACGGGGAGAGCAATTAGGGTCCCATAACAACGTTTGTATAAATTTTTGTATGAGAGACTAACTTGAATTATAAACTTTCACTTAAAGTACAACAAATAAAAACAAAAGATTGACTTAGGGAGTAACAGCAAAAAGCAAACAAAAGCCAGCTTGTTGTTCAGGAGGGAGGGGGCAGTGGGATGGGGAGGTTGTTTTAGTATCTCCAACTCTTGTTTATAGCCATTCCAGACAATCTTAAAATTATCAGGTGGGAGAGACGGAGCCTCAATGCGTTCTGGTCCGCTATGCAATTTATTAAGCATTTCCTTTCCTCTGGGGCCAAAGCTGTGATCACGTGAGCCTCTGCTTTTCTAAACTCTGTTTGTTTTTGTAGTTTCTGCCAAACTAAATCAATTCAGCTTGTGGCAACCTTTAAAGGCTCACGACTCGCTCAAACGGCCTCAACGTTTGACTTCTTTCCAAGGACATCGACCAACATTTGTATAGGTTTCACATGCCTGGTGATCAAATCCTCTAATTACTCCAATCTGTGTCACATAACTATGAATTAGTGACTTCCAAGATGACAGATTTCTATTCTTTGATGTGCACAGCTAGATTTCTTTCTTTCATTCAGGTAGGGCAAAAACACTAGACTCTTCTTGCAAAAGCACTACCTAGGTACCAGTATCTCTTACATCATCTTTAACTGGAACAAAATGCCACATATTCCCAAGTTGCTCTCCCTCGACCCGACTCATAACCACTAACTCTTCCCATGTGGTGCTGCCAATCCTCCCCACCAAGCCACCTCATACATATGGGGTGCATGTTAAAACCCCTCCAGCTGAAATGGCCAGGTCTACAATGACTGGATCATTTCTAACAGATTTTCGGGGTGGGAGGGGAAGGTTTGTTACAAAGGAAGGCCCCGAGGCTGTCTACAGAAGGAACTGGAACAATTGCCTGAGCTGGCAAAAGAAGCCAAAAACTTGTCAAATACTTGCACACTCGAGAAAGCAGAAGAATGGGATCAGAGCTCAGGGGGGCTTAACAACCGCCCCAATCACGCTAGACCCTCCATCTCATCGGGTCCCAGGCCAGTTTTCAGGGTGGGAACACAAAACACCGAGCAGAGTAGCTGATCAGAGGTATTAACTCAGGCCTCTCTTAGTTGCAATGGACGAAACCAACTCAATACAAATCAACTCTGTTGTTATTGTTAGGTGCCATCGAGTCAGCTCCGGCTCATAGTGACCCTATGAACAACAGAACGAAACACTGCCCGGTCCAGCGCCATCCTCAGAATCATTATTATGCTTCAGCCCATTATTGAAGCCACTGTGTCAATCCATCTCGTTGAGGGTCTTCCTCCTTTTCACTGACCCTCTACTTTACCAAGCATGATGTCCTTCTCTAGGGGCTGGTCTCTCCTGATAACATGTCCAAAGTATGTGAGACATAGTCTTGCTATCCTTGCTTCTAAGGAGCATTCTGGTTGTACTTCTTCCAAGACAGATTTGTTCGTTCTTCTGGTAGTCCATGGTATATTCAATATTACTCACCAATACCATAACTCTAACTTCAAGAAGGAAGGACCTAGACCATTTCCCTAACCAGGACCTGTGAGGCCTTCAGAATTCTCTCTCCACCAATCCTTCTGTTCTTCTCTGTGATACTTCATGGGCCTCTGTTCTTGAATGGTGCCCCTCTTTCTCTGCTCCACGAAGAAAACGTACTCACAACTGTTCCCACAGGTCTGCCCAACCAGGCAGTGGAAGTCATCCCTCTTTCTCACTCAGTTCTGGTGAAGAGCCTGGTGGTCTGCCTTGGGCAAAATGCCCTCCCGTGTATGCATCAACTGTGGCCCTTGGGGTGTGGCTGGGTGGATGGCCCTGCCAACTTCTACTGCAGGTCACGTCCCGTTCCTTCCCTCCCCTCCTGGATGGCCCATCAGGTCACTCCATTCTAGGCCTTCTCTGTCATGGATTGAGTTGTGTCCCCAAAAAATGTCTGTCAGCTTGGCTGGGTCATGACTCCCAGTGTTGTATGATTGTGTAATCTGATGTGATTTCCTTATGTGTTGTAAACTCTATCACTATGATGAGATTATATGTGATCTCCTCATGTGTCGTAAATTCTATCAATGTGATGAGGTTATACTGATGAGGTTGACAAGATTAGTGTCTTAATGCAATCTCTTTTGAGATAAAGAAGAGGAAAGCGAGCAGAGACACATGGGGACCTCATACCACCAAGAAAGCAGTGCCAGGAGCAGAGCGCATCCTTTGGACCTGAGGTTCCTGTGCAGAGAAGCTCCCAGACCGAAAGAAGATTGATGACATGAACCTTCCTCCAGAGCCAATGGAGAAAGCGTTCCCCTGGAGCTGACGCCCTGAATTTGGATTTATAGTCTACTGGATTGTGAGAGAATAAACTTCTCTTTGCTAAATCCATCCACTTGTGCTATTTCTGTTAGAACAGCACTAGATGACTAAGACGTTCTCCAAGGACACAAAAGTCTCCCTTTCAAGAGCCAGTGCCACCTTCCATTTTTTAATACAGGCGTTTTGTAAGGTTCTAAACCTTAATCTTTCACTCTCTTCAAATGTTGCCTTGCTTCATTCAGACTTCCGCTCTAGGACACAAACATCACTACTTTAGGGAAGATCCTCAAATCTGTGACTCCAGGCAAGATGGCAAATACCTCCCTCACCAGACAATACTAACAATGTGTAATAATACTAATGCCACACGCTGTACTCTTCACTAAACATATCCCCCCGTGCAGCCGGTGCTGGGCTTCCTGCAGGCACTATCTCCCTCCATCTCCATGGTAACCCTTCGAGGGAGGACCAATTGGAAACACATGGTCACATGGAACTTCAAAGCACAGACTGCTGGCTCAAACCACCCTGGGCATATCATTTAACCTCTCAGAGCCTCGCCTGCCAGGCCGAAGGTGTGAGGCTCCAAGAGCTGATATGCAATGGGCTTAGCACAGTGTCTGGCATGGAGAAAATACCTAACAGACTCATTACTTAAATGAAAAATAAATAATAGAATGCTCAAATTTACAGGTAAGAAAATGGGTTTGAACCCGTGTCTTTCTGACTTGAGTTCACGCTTCAAGCCACGTTATTCTTATTCCACCTATAATCACTGGATGTCATGCCAGACTCTCCAGATCATCAGGTACCAGGCCGGGTTTGACGTTCCGTTCAGCATCAGCTTTTGCTCAGGCACTGGGGCTGATGGCCTTGGAGTTGTGGCATGTCTTGCCACTTCCCAAGCAACCCCCTGCCATTTCTCAGCGTGGCCCCCTACTTCCCCTCCTTCTAGCACCCAGCTGCCTTACACTTAGAGAGAGGCTTCAAGGTCTTAACAGTATGGCTTTCTGGGCTGTTGACACCAAACAACAGAGAAATCCGTTCAAGGTATCCCTGGTCAAGGACTGCTATAGGGGTGAATTAGATAAGGTGTGTTTGCTAATCATAGGGAGGGGAGTTCTTAGAAAGGCCAGATTCCAGGCAGAAGAGATAGCAGAGTGGGGATCCTAGGAGGGAAATGAAGGTTGAGGGGAGACAGAGAGGGAAAGCCATCTTCCCCCCACCCCACCCCACCCCCAACGGAGTGATGGATGGAGCTCCCAGGCAGTAAAACACAGACGCTGAGCCAAGAAAACAGAAAACAAGGTAGCTGCACTCAAAACTTCAGTTCCTGGAAATGAACAAGGTAGATAAGGGCTGAAGGAGACCACTCTTCAAAGTACTTTATAGGTTCAAAGGCAGGGTTGTGATGAGCTGCCTAGGGCTATCTGTGAAATCCTACTATGGAGCTTCCTGACTCATGTTTTACTAAATTCTAATGAAAAGACCTGGTGGCCCAGTGGTGAAGAACTCAGCTGCTAACCAAAAGGCCAGCAATTCGAATCCACAGGCCACTCCTTGGAAACTCTGTGGAGCAGTTCTACTCTGTCTGATAGGGTCTCTATGAGCTGGAATCGACTTGACGGCAATGAGTTTTAATGAAAAGGTCCTATGGAAAAAGTATTTTGCCACTTAAGTCAAATCTAATCTATGAAAAAGCTGGGAAAGAAAACAGAGAAATCATGAAAGTAACAGAGGAAAAAAAAATAAAAATAAAAACTTTAAACACCGAGAAAAGCATGAGGATGTGTTTACCTTGTACCCCAACTTGGACTGAGTGTCCTCTGTGAGCAAGGCCAGGACTTGGATTTCTCTTGTATCCCCCAAGGAAAAGGCAAAATGGCGGCACGCAAAGTAGATGCTCATGAAGCCCACTGCGATTCACGGGCATGAAAGCAACTCGCTCCCTCAGAGTGAGCAAAAAGCTGCCATTATCGAAGATGACAACAAAAATTTTACAAACCAGATGGGCCTGCGTGTCCCCATAAGAACAGATGCCCCCCATGCCACAGCTACTGCCCCCTCCATCACTTGCTTCATCTGGAAGCCTCTGTGGCACGGACCAGCCAGGGCAAGATGGCAGAACCCTGACTGACAGATCTCAGATGTGGGCTGACCAGCATGAATGGACAGCGGGTGTGAGCCTCTGGGTGAGTCAGGTCAGGGTAGACACCTGGGCAATGTCTTCCTGACCAGCAGGGGCAGCAGGCCCTGTAGCTTGGGCCTTAATCGCTCCCCAAGCTTCAGGTACCTGCAGCTAAACCCACTAATTCATTACAATAAAGCAAAATAGCTATGAAAAATTCACATAAAACTTTGTTCATCATAAATCTGTATGGGAAGGAAGATATTTAAATATACGTATTTCACAAAGTTATGATTTCTATTCCCCTGGGCCACAGTCTTTGAGTCTCAAGGTTGATCCCAGCGGGCAATCAGAGATGGAGCAGAACTTTGACAGAATTGAAGGAAAGCACCAGCTGAACTCCCAGAGACCATGGAACAGATGAACTGGCCCTCTTCATGGAGACAAAAACCATTGCCCACACATCCCCGGACAAAACAAGATTCACACAACTACCCAACCAACATCCTGCCCCCGACATCCACGTGCGTTTTCCCAACCTGGTCACTGACTGTGGCACTAACTCTTGAGTTCCTGGAGTGGCGGGCACCCGAGCTCTGTCCATGGAGCAAAGGACCAGGCTTAACTCAAGGTGGCTCAGGGGCAGTCCAGCTTCCACAAAGCAGAGTACGTGGACCTCACGAGAAAAGAGCAGAGATTTAAGAGAGAACCGGGCAAGAGAAGTGCCAGGTGAGCTGGAAAGACCCACAGGAAGGGTCTCGGCACCCTTTTAAAGAGCATACCCTGGTGGCGTAGTGGTTAAGAGCTATGGCTGCTAACCAAAAGGTCGGCAGTTCAAATCCACCAGATGCTGTTTGGAAACTCTGTGGGGCAGTTCTACTCTGTCCTGTAGGGTGGCTATGAGTCGGAATCAACTGTCAGCAACAGGTTTTCAACAGGATGTGATATTCTAAAACAACAGGGAGGAAATAAACTTTCCCATGACTGTTTTAGACTGGTGGAGGAGATGTATACTTTTAAATATATTTAAATGTTAATCTGCTGTCGAGTCAGCTCCAACTCACGGTGATGCTATATACAACAGAATGAAATGCTGCCCAGTCCTGGGCCATCTTCATGAGGTACCCACGAGTCCGTTGATCCATAAGGTTTTCATCAGCTAATTTTTCGCAAGTAAGATCACAAAGCCTTTCTTCCTAGTCTGTCTTAGCCTGGAAGCTCCGCTGAAACCTGTCCACCACGGGTGACCCTGATGGTATCTGAAATACTGGTGGCATAGCTTCCAGCATCATGACAACACGCAAGCCACTACAGTAGACAGACAGAATGGTGGTGGATATTTAACATACACTGAACTTACTAGGAATGGTCGGGCAAATTCTTTCTAGCTAAAGACCACTCCTAGAAATGTATGTTTCTCTAAGGGGACATGAGTTGAAATTGGTTGAAAAAACATAGCACAAGAGGGACTCAGGCTTTATGTTGCCTGGGTACGTCATGTAAAATTGGTGCTTAAGGTGTATCTTGTGAAAGGTGGGCATGACCCAATAAAACAAATAATAAACTAATAAAAACACCTCACCACTAAACACATACCAAGGAAATAATTATTTCAAACATATTTTGACTGGTCTCACCACTTCGGGAGCAAGGGAGAATGAAGAAAACAATATACAAGGGAAAGAGTAGTTCAAAGGCCTAATAGACCCCCAACTACCACGGCCTCCACCAGAGTGAGTCCCGTACAACTAGATGGTGCCTGGCTACCACCGCTGACTGCTCTGGAGAAAATGCAGAATAAAATTCTAACTCACAAAAAAAGACCAGACTTACTGGCCTGACAGAGCCTGGAGAAACCGCGAGAGTATGGTCCCTGGACACCCTTTTAGCTCAGTAATGAAGTCACTCCCGAGGTTCACCGTTCAGCCAAAGATTAGACAGCCCCATAAAACAAAACGAGACTAATGGGGCACAACAACCCAGGGACAAGGACTAGAAGGCAGGAGGGGACAGGAAAGCTGGTAATAGGGAACTCAAGGTCGATAAGGGAGAGTGTTGACATGTCATGGGGTTGTTAACCAATGTCATAAAACAATGTGTACTGACTGTTTAATGAGAAACTATTTGTTCTGTAAACCTTCATCTAAAGTACAATTAAAAAAAATATATTTGTTTCTGGTGCTGTTCTCTAAAAGGGCCTGGAAGCAGTGAACACGCCAAAGAACGCTCACAGACACCAGTGAGTGAAGATCCTGGGCATTAAATCCAGGTCTGTCTGATTAACGGGGACATTGGTGGTCCAGTGACAGAATCCTCGCCTTCCATGTGGGAGACAGGGGTTCACTTCCCAGCCAATGCACCTCATGCACAGCCACCACCCATCTGTCAGCGGTGGCTTATGTGTTGCTACGATGCTGAACAGGTTTCAACAGTTTTCAGATACTAGGAAGAAAGGTCTGGCGACCTACTTCTGAAAATCGGCCAATGAAAGCCCTATCTGTCGCCACAGTCCCATCCACAACTGATTGTAGGGATGGCACAGGATCAGGTGGCCTTCCGTTCCACTGTACGTGGGGGTGTCATGAGTCGGGGGCCAGCTCTACTGCAGCTAACTACAGCAACATACTTATAACAGCCAAAACCTTCCATATGCAGATCCACATTCATAGGAGGAGAACGAAAGGGGAAGAGATTTCAAAATCATTCCTTAAGATGCAAAAAGAGGATGATCACAGTGCAGTTGAATCCCAGTGTTCAGCAACTTACACTGAATGTGTTCACGGTGCCACCATCCGAGGCAGCTGTCCTCTGTCACTCGTGTGCGATGCCCCGTTTCCTTGACAAGAAACAGGGCTCTGGAGGTGATGCACACGTCTCACCAGGAGGAACGTGGGATCCCCAAGCTCCGTGAATAGCCCATGTGTTTGCAATCAGGAAGCAGCCTCTCTGGCAGGGGGAGGACCAGCAAGGCCTCCTGCCAGCCCTGTTTTTCTCTCGGGCAGAACAAGACTCCCCTCACCCCAGTGAACAGTACTGCCTACAGAGCACGCCTGGTCCTTTAGCCTCAAGGAAATCAATGGAAGACAGAAATCTACGCCGCAGTCAGCTTCCCCAAATCAGACAGGCCACGTGGCTGAGACTCTGAATGTTTCTTTGCGGCCTTAAGGAGCCCAGTGACAAATAACATATGTCTCTCAGACGCAGGAAACAAGAAAAACAGACATACATATACGGCTACCACTGACAGCCAAACTATAGCACACAGAGGGCCCTTAAAACAAGCCCCCTACCCCAGCCACCCACTCCGGATGCAGAAGAAGGCCTACAGTTACCCACGAAGATTGTTGTTGTTGTTGTTAGGTGCCGTCGAGTCAGTTCTGACTCATAGAGACTCTGTGCACCACAGAACGAAACACTGCCCGGTCCTGCGCCATGCTCACAATCGTTACGCTTGAGTCCATTGTTGCAGCCACTGTGTCAATCCATCTCGTTAAGGGTCTTCCTCTTTTTTACTAACCCCGTACTTTACCAAGCATGATGTGCTTCTCCAGGGACTCATCCCTTCTGACATGTCCAAAGTATGGAAGACATAGTTTCTCCATCCTTGCTTCTAAGGAGTATTCCGGCTGTCCGTCTTCCAAGACAAGGAAGACTGGCAGCTAGCAATAAGGTAAAATCTGTGATTTGGATGCTTCCTCTCGTACAAGAACAGATTATCTGACACATCAGACAACTGCTACAGGACAGGGTGTCTTTTCACACACCAGGCAAGTCCAACACCATGCTTCACACCCTGATGTCAAGGTCTCATACAACTTCCAAGCTCTTTGGGCAACTGTTAAGAGTCCACTCACATTTACCCAACCTCGAATGACCCTGTGGTGAAACCATAAGACAGATGGCAAAAGTACATCTTGGGATCTTGCCCTTGGAAGGGCACTAAGTGGAGATGTAGCTATGAACAAAATGGTTTACGAAGATTTCTAATGGGAATAGCTGTCCGAGATCTGGAAGGGGAGGGGCAGAAGGCACTGGGGAAACATCCCAACTCCAATATTTTGGGGTATTTGAGCTTCCCATCAGTCATATTTTTCACAAGCACAGGGCTTTCAAGCCAGTTCTCAATTGGTTTTGCCACAGAGAAAGGCCAGACTCTTCAATCTAGAAGGTGAGTGAGCTCATCTTGCTGGAAATTGGTGGAGAAGGAATAGATGCATGGTGACTGGAGAAGCATTAATTTAGAAAAACCATAGAGGGAACTCTTACGTTTTTCTCCATTTCCAAAAATCGCTGACTTGGGGCAACACTTGATGTTTAAGCAGGAAAAAGAAAGAGGCGGCCTTCCCATCAGCAAATAAACCAATAAGGAACATCAGAGTCTGTTTTAAACCAGTCTTGTTCTGGTAAGAAAGTCCAAGAAGATGCCAGCCTGCATCCATTCCAGCTGTGGTGAGGTCAGAAGCCCTTTGGGTCTTCTCTTTCTGCTGGCCCTTAGGAGAATCTAACTAAGTCAGAAGAGGGAAGGCAGAGGGTGGCTCTGGCTGCCCTGGCTGCTAGTTTTTCAGCAGGGAATGTTATGCTGTTGGAGCTATAGTGAGGTTTGTGGTTAACAGCTCAGGCTTCTTGGATCCTGACTTCCTGGGTTCAAAGCTCAGCTCAGCCATGTACCTACTAGCTGTGCGAACCAGGGATGCTGAGGGCTCTAGGCTTAGCTTTTCTAATTCATAAAATGGAATAATGATACCTTCCCTAACTTCTAAGGATTAAATATATTAATATAGGAAAAGCGCATAGATTAGGGTATGACACACTGTCACAAAAACATTATTTATTTTGTACCTAGGTGTCCCTACCCACACTCCAGGGTTCCTATCCAAATATTCCATGTTATTTTTAACCTTTATATATCTTTATTTATTTTCCTTTTAAAATGATACGTATTTTTTATAGTTTATGAACACTGTTTTTTGTATTGTGCTTTAGGTGAAAGTTTATGGCACAAATTCGCTTCTCATTCAAACATTTATACGCAAATTGTTGTGACACTGGTTGCAATCTTTGCAATGTTCCAGCCCTCTCCCCGATTCCGCCCCAGGTTCCCCATGTCCATTTGTCCAGTTTTCCTGTCCCTTCCTGCCGTCTCATCTTCGCTTTTGGGCAGGTGTTGCCCACTTGGTCTGATACACTTCATAACGTGTTATCGTTTGCTCCACAAACCTGTTTAATCTTTAGCTAAAAGGTGGGCTTCAAGGGTGGCTTCAGTTCTTAGTTAGCAGGGTGTCTGGGGGCCACACTCTTGGCGTTCCTCCAGTCTCTGTTAGACGTGCAAGTCTGCTCCTTTTCTGTGAATTTGAATTTTGCTCTACATTTTTTTTCCAGCTCTGTGCAGGACCCTCTATTGTGATCCCTGTCAGAGCACTCAGTGGTGGTAGCTGGGCACCATCTAGTTCTTCTCTGGGCTCAGGCTGGTGGAGGCTATAGTTCATGCGGTCCTTTGGACTAATATTTTCCTTGTGTCTTTGGTTTTTTAATTCTCCTTCGCTCCGGACAGGATGGGAATAATAGATTGATCTTAGATGGACTCTCGCAGGCTTTGAAAACCCCACACGTTACTCACCAAAGTAGGATGTAGAACGTTTTCTTTATGAACTATGTTATAGCAACTGACCTAGATGTCGCCCAAGACCATGGTCCCCAGCAGTCAGCCCCAGTAACTCAGCCCCTCAAGGTGTTTGGATGTATCTAGGAAGCTTCTACAACTTTGCCTCGGTCAAGTTGTGCCGACTTCCCCTATATTGTGTGTTGTCTTTCCCTTCACAAAAGTCAACAGATTGTCTACTATCTAGTTAGTGATGTCCCCTCCCCACCCATCCCTTCCCTGATAACCATCAAAGGTTGTTTTCTTTCTGTGTGTAAACCTTTCCTTGAGTTTTTATAACAGTGGTATCATACAATATTTGTCATTCTGTGATTGACTTATTTCGCTCACCATGATGTCTTTGAGATTCATCCATGTTGTGAGATGTTTCACGGATTCATCACTGTTGTCTATCATTGCATAGCATGCCATTATGTATGTGTACCATAATTTGTTTATCCATTCAACTGTTGATGGTCACTTAGGTTGTTTCCATCTTTTTGCTATTGTGAATGATGCTGCCATGAACATGGATGTGCATCTGTCTGTTCGTGTGATGGCTCTTATTTCCCTAGGATATATTCCTAGGAGTGGGATTGCTGGACTGTATGGTATTTCCATTTCTAGCTTTTTAAGGAAGCACTCCATCGTTTTCAACAGTGGTTGTACCATTTTACACTTCCACCAGCAATGCATAAGAGTTCCAATCTCCCTGCAACCTTGCCAACATTTGTTATTTTCTGGGTTTTTTTTTTTTCCCCCTTGGATTAGTGCCAGTAACGTTGGCTGAGATGGTATCTCATTGTAATTTTGATTTGCATTTCTCTAATGGCTAAGGAACACCAGCATTTCTCTCAAGGGTCTGTTAGCCGCCTGAATGTCTTCTTTGGTGAAGTGTCTGTTCATAACGTTTACCCATTTTTAACTGGATTATTTGTCTTTTTATTGTTGCGGTGTTGCAGTATCTTGCAGATTTTAGAGATTAGGCTCCTGCTGGATATGTCATAGCGAAAAATTTTTCTTCCAAGTCTGTAAGTTCTCTTGTTAATCTTTTAGTGAAGTCTTTTGATGAGCGTGTCTGATTTTGAGGAGCTCCCAGTTATCTAGTTTATCTTCTGGTGTTTGCACATTATTACATTTATGCCATGTATTAGGGCCCCTAGCATTATCCCTATTTTTTCCTCCATGATCTTTATCCTTTTAGGTTTTATATTTAGGTCTTTGATCCATTTTGAATTAGTTTTTGTGTATGACATGAAGTATGTGCCCTGTTTCATTTTTCTACAGATAGATATTCAGTTTTGCCAGCACCATTTGTTAAAAAGCCCGTCTTTTTCCCATTTAACGGACTTTGATCCTTTGTCAAAGATCAGCTGACCACAGGTTGATGGATTTACATCTGGGTTCTCGATTCTATTCCATTGGTCTATGTGTCTGTGCTTGTACCAGTACCAAGCTGTTTTGACTACCATGGCTGTATAGTCAGTTCTGAGATCAGGTGGTGTGAGGTCTCCTACTTTGTTCTTTTTCTTCCCAAAATGCTTTGCTTATCCTGGGCCTCCTTCCTTTCAGCCTATGACCTAGCAATTCCGCTCCTATGAATATACCCAAAAGAATTGAAAGCAAGGATTCAAATAGATACCGGTACACCAGTGTTCACTGCAGTACTCACAACAGCCAACAGTGGACACAACCCAAGTATTCCTTAACAGAAGAATGGATAAACAAGACATAGTACCTACACACCATAGAATATTATTAGCTGCCAAGAGAAATGAAGTCCTGATACATAGTACTATATGGATGAACCCTGAAAACATGCTGACTGAAATACGTCAGACACAAATGGAGAAATAGTGTACGATCCCGTTAATATGAAATATCTAGAATAGACAAATAAGGCATTGAGACCAAACTTTATTAGATGGTGGTTTCCAGGGGCTGAGGGTGGGCATGGAATGAGAGTGATCACTGAAAGGGTGCTGAGTTTCTGTTTGGAGGGATGAAAACGTTTTAGAAACAAATGTGGGTGATGTTACACAATACTGTGTCTGTGATTAATGCCACTGGATTGTACTTGAAAATGGTTCAGACGGCAAGTATTACGCTTTGCGCATTGAACCACAATAAAGAAATGTGTGTCAGCTTTCATAGTACATATGGAAAGGGCTGGGAATCATAAGGAAGAAACTAAAAACTACCGGTTACTTCCACTGAGACAAAATTCTGCTGCAGCTCTTTCTAACTTCCCCAAACTATATACACGTTCTACATACTAACACAAACATTTTCCGTTTGTTGTAAGATTAGAATCATTCAGTCAACAGAGCTTTTTCACAATCTACCCCTTAGATTATACATGCTCTATAAGGCAGAAAGTTGTTCATATAGTTCAAATATATCCCTGGAGTCTAACACACTGCCTGGTACATAATAAGTACTCAATATCTCTTTGGCTGAACAGATGAGTATTATATTGTAAAAGCTTTCCAGTATCATTATAGATGAATATATTATGAACGTTTTGTGTATCATTAATTATACTTTGAAAATGATTTTTTTAATGGCTACAAAATACTTTCCTATGTAGCTTACCAAATTTACTTAACTATCCACTGCTATTGAACACTCAGATTGTTTCTAATTGTTAGCTACCATGAACATCCCCGACTGTAAAACTTTCTTTCCCTATTTTCCTAGGACAGATTATCAGATGTGGAAGTACTAGGCAAAAGGCATGGAGAAAAAACAAAAAGAGGTTTTGATACATACTGCCCAAAAAGATCTCTAAACAGATAGATCCACATTGTACATCGATCAGCAGTGTATAAGAATATAACTTTTTCAATATTTGCAATATGATAGCCAAAAAGTAGTCCATCGTTTATTTTTATTCATACTTGCCAATTTTTAATGGCTCTGAAGATTTTCAAAATGTCTATATTGACCATTAGTATCTTTCTTCTACAAACTTACTGCTCATGTGCTTTGTGTGTTCTCTAATTAGTATGCATCATTTGGGGTAGTACCATACTGCTTTAGCTTTTGTAGCTTTATTGTAAAGATCTCTTTTTACCACTTTTAATACTCGGAATCTTCTTCGTCATTTGTAATCTTTTTATTCTATCAGATGGACCTTAGATTAATTTTGTCTAGTATACCCCAAAGGGCCCACTGATATGTGGATGGTGGTTATTTTAAATGTTTGTTATCTTGGGAAGAACTGACATCTTTAAAATATTTAGTCTTCCAGAGTATGAATAAATCATTGTGATAAAAAAATTCATATTCTAACACACTTTCAGAGTCCTTCAGTGGTGAAAATGATCAATGTATTCAGCTGCTAATCAAAAGGTTGGAAATTTGAGTTCACCCAGAGGCACCTCATAAGAAAGTCCTGGTGATCTACTTCCAAAAAATCAGCATTGACAACCCCATGGAGCATAGTTCTACTCTGACATGCACAGGGTCACCAAGAGTCTACAGGACATCAACTGGTACCAGCAACGTACTTTCATATTGCTCAGTAAAGTTTTTTAGGTTATTTCAATAAAAGTTTATGTATTTTTGATGCTGTTGTGGTATGCTTTATCTATTTTTGATTTCTGCAATAGAATTTTATCCCCTATTATGATGGTTAGGGTTGTGTGTCAGCTTGGCTGGGCCATGACTCTCACTGGTTTGACAGTCATATGATGGTGTGATCACCTCCATGATGGGATCTGCTGTGAGTAGACAATCAGTTGAAAAGGAGTTTCCTTGGGCATGTGGACTGCATTGAATATAAGTGAATATTCTGGCAAAGCTTGTGGGCTTTTGCTGGTTCTGGATCCTGCAGCTGGCTCTTGTTCATCTGACCTCTGTTTCTTGGGACCTGAGCTAGCAGCTTACCTGCAGTCTTGCCTGTCGATCTCTGAGATTCATCAATCTTCACAGCCCATGAACAAAAGTCCTGCTCTCCGACCTGCCCATCTTGGGTTTGCCAGCCCCTATGGCTACGTCAGTCAGGAGAAGCTTCTATCCTGAACCACGGACTTGGGACATTCCAGCCTCTACAACCACCTGAGCCAATTCCTTGATATAAACCTCTCTCTGTATATATATTTATACGCGTTACTGGTTTACTCCTCTAGAGAACCCAGCCTAAGATACCTATGTAACTTTTTATTTTTAATAATCTACTTTATTTTCGTTCTACACCGCAGAACATACAACAAGTCGACAATCTCCGCAAGTATAAATTCAGTGACACTGATGACACTTTGAGGTGCACAACCATTCTCATCCTCCTTCTTCTCCCCCATTAACATAAACTCGCTACTCCCTAAGTTTCCCATCCACTCTTTCAAGTTGCTATTGTCAATTTGATCTTAAAAGAACACAATGATCTTCGCAGAAGGAGATTCAAGAATACAAAAAAAAAAAAAAAAAAAATTCATTGCCTTTGAGTTGATTCCAACTCATAGTGACCCTGCAGGACAGGGTAGAACTGCCCCAGAGGGTTTCTAAGGCTGTAATCTTTACAAAAGCAGACTGTCACATCTGTCTCCCATGGAGTGGCTAGTGGGTTCGAACGACTGACCTTTTGGTTAGTAGCTGAGTCTTTAACCACTGCACCACCAACGGCTCCCAACAGGACTCAGGAATAGGAGGAGGAAATGGCAGGTGTGGCTAATTGCTTCCAGAAACAACTGCCCCCTTTCCCCTTTGCCATGAGACCAGAACTGGGTGGTGTCCTGCTATCACTACTGAACATTTTTATGAAAGAATCTACAGCAGAATCCTGATCAAAAGGCAGAGAACAGAATCTAAAATTCTTATGGAATACAGATTTTCTGGAGCCATGGAGGCTGGATGAACCCCTGATACTACTGTCCTGAGATCATCTTTAACCCTTAAATCAACTAAAAATATCCCCTGAAGTCTTCTTAAAAGCAAACAACAGTTTAACTACTTAAGAATATCTGCCCTATATAACTTCCAACTGTTTATTGGTGATATACAGGAAATAATTTCCATTACACTGTATCCAAACTCATTAATTAATTCACAAATTAATTCTAAAAGTTTTTAGTCTATTTACTCGTGTTTTTTAAGGTATTTAAAAAAAAAAAAAAAACACCCCACTGCTGTCGAGTTGATTCCGACTCACAGAGACCCTACAGGACAGAGTAGAACTGTCCCACTGGGTTTCCAAGGAGCAGCTGGTGGATTCAAACTGCCAACCTTTTGATTAGCAGCTGTAGCTCTTAACCACTGAGCCATGAGGGCTCCTTTTACAGTATATTGTCTTATAAAGATAGTAACTTCATCTTGTACCATCCATTAGCCATTTCCCTCGTTTCCATTTCATGTCCTAATATATTGGCAAGACTTGCAAAACAAAACCTCAAGTATGACTTTTTCAATTAGCTTTAACTCTAATTGAATATGACTGTCTTAGTCATCTAGTGCTGCTGTAACAAAAAATACCACCAGTGCATGGCTTTAACAAAGAGAAGTTTATCCCCTCACACTCCAGTAGGCTACAAGTCCAAATTCAGAGTGTCAGCTCCAAGGGAACACTTTCTCAGTTGGCTCTGAAGGAAGGTCTGTGTCATCAATCTTCCTTTGGTCTAGGAGCTTCTCTTCACAGGAACCTCTGGTCCGAAGGACGCACTCTGCTCCTGGCACTGCTTTCTTGGTGGCATGAGGTCCCCATGTCTCTCTGCTCACTTCTCTCTTTTATATCTCAAAAGAGATTGGCTCAGGACACTAGCCAATCTTGTAGACCCCATCAGTATAACTGCCACTAATCCATCTTATTAGATTATAGTGATAGAGTTTACAACACATAAGGAAATCACATCAGATTACAAAATGGTACACAATCACACAATACTGGGAATCATGACCCAGCCAAGTTGACAGATATTTTGAGGGGACACAATTCAATCCATGACAACCAGTAATGGTTGTTTTTAGTTTGGGAGAGATATTCATCAACATTTTGAAAACATGTCCTTCTATCTCTAGTGTTCCATGATTATTCTTAAAAGAAAAATAAGTGACTAATTTTCTTGAAAGCTTTTTTGGGATCTCATAATCTTGTTCTAAATGTCTCATTGATTACATACATCTGAAGGTAAACACAAGCTGGGAATTGGGGAGAATTCCATTTTCAAATGACCTCAAGATGTGGCCTAAACATAGATTAACTAGCCATCACCACCCTGCCCAACCTCTATATAAATTAGTCTGCATGTTCAATCACTTCCCTGAGTTACACCCAGAATGAGGCAAATGAATTTGTTAACACTCCACATTGCTCCTATAAATGTACAGTCACACGTACACGGACATCGGTAATCACACACAGACACCTTACAGGAACGCAGCAAGCTCAGGGGTTACTGCAAATATATCTATATACCTGGAACCATGGGAAATATAGTTTCAAATAACTTGAGCAGAAGGTGTTGAAATGAGGTACAGCCATATTCTAGAATGCACCTTCTTACAAATGGGATGAGGATTGGTAGATGACTGGCTAATGAAAGCAAATCATATCAGGAAATCATAAAAAAAATACATATTTTACTTTAACCTAAAACTCACAAGTGAGTTATCATTTATCAATCTACTGATGTCCAGCCCAGGACCTTTCTTTGGGCACAAATCTACTGATTGCTATTCACATTGTCATTTTTGCATACATCATACGTATTATAATATCTATTAGCTAGTTTGGTTTTCTTAAGATGAAATGTTTAAAAACATCCATGAATATGAGTACAGAACCTTGACAGACGTTCATGATGTCCCACACCTAATTCAACAGCAACTGTTTTAACAAGTTGTTCTTATTCTGTATTTTCAAAGCATTCAGCTTAAATTTTTCTTTCTTTTCATCCCTACTGTGATTGTGAGTTTTAGGTGGCTAGGCTATGGTGCCTAGATGTTTGGTAAAACACTGGTCTAGATGTTGTTATGAAGTTATTTACATGTGATTAACATTTAATCAGTTGACCTGAAGTAAAGCATATTATCCTCCATATTATCCAATCAGTTGAAAGCCTTAAGAGCAAAAACTGAGATTACTGAGGGAGAAAGATTTGGCCTGAGACTATAAATAGATACCCTGCTGGAAAACACATTTCCAAAAAAGTTAATATGAACACTTGTTGCAAAAAAAAAAGGGGCGGCTTATATCCATATGTAAGTTGTACATATAGACAATAAGGATGGGAATATGGACATCAAACTGTTAACAGTAACCACATTTGGCCTTGCAGAAGTGGGAAGGCAAAAACTGACAGCACACATTTCTTTATCATTTGCCTTTTTTTCCCAAAAATTCACATTACTTTTACAACATAACCTTTTTTAAGATTAAAGATGATAGCAGGAAGCTATGCTATCTTGGAAAGGGATGAATCAAATGACTTGTTGGAAGGGATCAGTCCGGTGTGGTTAGAATGAACAAGGATTTTCTGCTGCTTTTTCTCAGAAGCAGCCATATGCATAATCTCCATTCCTTCTAGAAAAGGAGGCAGAGTAACCGCAGACGTCAGCCTGCACCATCAAAAGAGACCTCACCACCTTCCATCCCTGGAAAACAATCTTCTGTGGAACACCAAACGCACGCCAATACTGTCTGACTCAAGACACTGGAAATCCAAGCCGGGAACACCCGGACCAAAGACGTCCAGTACTGGGCTCTCCCTCCGCAGGTCAGCTAGGACCTCGGCTCCTGTTGGGACTCACACGCTGACATGCAGCCATCCTTACTGTCAACAGTCACCACAACACTGACCTTGCAGAGCTGGTGCAAGGACTTATCCATGGCATAAGTAAAGCACTGCATGGCGCCTAGGACACAGTCAGCTAGTAATAAACACTAACCGCGTTCACTGTAACTCCAGGGGTGGGTGGGAGAAATTATCCTTCTTTGGATTGATATTGGTACATTCTACTACTTTAAAATTTAAGCATCGTTAGCTCTAGCATGTAAATGAGACCCAGTGGGCAACATCTGCCCAAAAGCAGAGACAAGATAGCAGGAAGGGACAGGAAAACAGGACAAATGGAAGCAGGGAACCCGGGGTGGAGAGGCAGAGATGTTGACACATCGCGGTGATTGCAACCAATGTCACAAAACAATTTGTGTATAAAATGTTGACTGAGACACTAATTTGCTCTGTAAACATTCACCTAATGCACAATTTAAAAAAAATTCAACATAGTAATTAGCTACAGAAGAAAACACTGATTGTGTGTGTGCGCGCATGTGTTTAACATCAACAAGATGTTGAACGAGAAGGTACAATGAGTCTTTGTCAATGTCCATTTTTAAGACGGCATAAAAAAGACAGGTATGTTTCTCCCCTGTGATGGTCAGGGACACGGTGGCAAGGCTACTGTCTCCTCATTCAATCACTCACTCGCCTACGTGGTGTTGTGCAGCTATAATCAACTGACTTCAATCAACTGACTTTAAGTAAGGGAGACTGTCCTGGACACTTTATTTATTGTTGTAGTTTAAGTGAAAGTTTACGTTTCAAGTTAGTCTCTCATACAAAAATTTATACATACATTGTTATGTGACCCTACTTGCTCTCCCTATACTGTGACAGCACACTCCTCCTTTCCACCCCGGATTTCCCGTGTCCATTCAACCAGCTCCTGATCCTCTCTGCCTTCTCATCTCACCTCCAGACAGAAGCTGCCCATTTAGTCTCATGTATCCACTTGAGCTAAGAAGCACACTCTTCACGAGATTCATTTTATGTCCCACAGTCCAGTCCAATCTCTGTCTGGAGAGTTGGCCTCGAGAATGGTTTTAGTGCTGGGCTGACAGAGAGTCCAGGGGCCGTGCTTTCTGGGGTTCCTTGTCCTGGACACTTTAAATGGCTTATCACCAAGAGACAAGGCTCGCCTCCCCAGCCTCAGAGCTAGACCAGACAGGCAGCTGGTGGGCAGGACATTGCGTGGATCTGTGGAATGAATGCACCATGCCCACCTCCCAAGACGCTCCCCACATTCCCCTGGCTAGAAGTGAGGTCTGCTTCCTGAGAGCAGCAGTGGGGCTACACCACTGTGAGGTGGATGCCTCAGCAAGCTCCGGGCAGCTGGAGGAGTCTCCCCAGAACAGCAGCTGTGTGAAAGGCGGGACCAACGTTCCTGACGAAGTGAGGCTCCATCACGCCTGGCTGTGAAATCAGAGCACATCACAAAAAGCTAGCACAAAAGGAACGACCACAGTTGGTGGGGAAACAGTCCCCGTGTGCTTTTTCCGTCCTTCTCTCTATCCCTCTGCGTACCCGCACATACAGACCCGACCAGGGCTCCCACATGGAAGACAGGAATTCTACCAGCAAACCAGCACTGCCTACGACACACCAAACAAGCATACCAAAAACCTAAACCCACTGCCATCGAGTCAATTCCGACCAGTAGCAACCCTGTAGGACAGAATAGAGCTGCCCCATAGGGTTTCCTAGGCTGTAATCTTTATGGAAGCAGACTGACACATCTTTCTCCTGTGGAGCGGCTGGTGGGTTTGAACCGCCGACCTTTCAGTTAGCAGCCCAGCTCTTAACCACTGCGCCACCAGGGCTCCTTGCCTTGGACATAGCTGGCTGTTAATAAACACCGACCACATTCACTGTAATTCAAGGTGTGCATGGGAGAAGCCTTCCTTTGCTTTGTGAGAAGAGAAAAGGAGGGGAGGGGAGAGGAGGAAGAGAAGGGACGGAGGGAAGGAAGAAGAGGGAGCCCCACCCCCAAACACACACCTCACTCCTCTGTGATATTTCTGCCCCTGCTCAAGATCAAAATGGCACCAAAGCTAGAGGGCTTGTGTTAGGGCTGCAAAACAAACATCGGGAAGCACTGCTGCAGATTCCTCCATTCTAACCCTGCCAAGGCCCCGGGAGACCCTGTAAACGCACAAGGACCGTAAATCTCTGTTCCCTCGTCTTTTCTAAGTGCCTCAGGGCCCCACAGCTCTTTCCCAACCCGGCTTTTCGGAAAATCCACAGCGTCTGCGAGCCCTGCAATTTCTTCCTGTGGTCCTGTCTCAGGCACCCACCGGGGGAGGTCAGGGCCGGGGTGCAGGAGGGTTCAGAGGGGGGCTGGCCCCATCCTCCTGGGCCCACAGGGCTGTGAGGCTTCTGAATGTTTTCGTTCCAGCTGACACGTTTAAAGTAGAAATAGATCTCAGGTTCCAAAGCAAACTGAGCTCCATGACAAAGATCAGTAAATCTTGCTACCCAGAAAGAAAGGCACACTGGAAGCCCAGAGGACAAGACTCCAGAGCAGCCCCAAGCTGGGCCAGTCAGGCCTCCATCTCTGGCATGGCCCAGGGCATCCACTAGGGCGAACCAGCTCCCCAGGAGCTTTGGGGACACCTCCTCACTCCACTCAGCAACTCAGAAGCAAGCAGGACCAGCTTCCCACCATCCAAACCTACCACCCCAAAAGCGACTTCATCCCTTAGGATGGCCATGATCAGAAAAATAGAAACTAACAAGTTTTGGCAAGGATGTGGAGAAACTGGAACCCTCATCCACTGCTGGTGGGAATTTGAAATGGTGCAGCTGGTGTGGAAAATTGTTTCCTTGGCAGCGCCTCAAAAAGTTAAACATAGAACTACGGTATGACCCAGCAATTCCACTCCTAAGAACATACCCAAAAGACCTGAAAGCAGGGACTCAAGACAGATGCTTGTACACCAGTGTTCACTGCAGCATTATTCACAATAGCCAAAAGGTAGGGATGTAATGATGTAGTCATCCTCCATTTTGTGACTTGATACGGTCATTCTCCATTTTAACATAATGCCGATTTTCACATAATGCCGATTTTCACATAGTGCCGATCTTCACATAACGACCTGGTCTTTGGAACCTAACCATGTCAATCAGTAAGGAGCAGGTATATATACATATAATGGAATATTACTCAACCATATAGAGAACAAAAGTTCCAATACATGCTACAACGTAGATGAACTTTGAAAACATCACATTGAGTGAAATAAGTCAGTCACCAAAGGACAAATATTACATGATCCCTCTTACATGAAATGTCTGCAACAGGGAAATTCATAAACAAAAGGTTATTAGTGGTTACCAGGGGGTGGAGGGGGGGAGATGAGGAGTTATTTTTTAGGGTGATGAAAAACATTTGGAAATGGATGGTGGTGTTCGTTGTACAACATGGTGAACATAATTAATGTCACTGAATTTCATGTTTAAAAATTGTTAAAATAGGAAATGTTTTGTTACATGGAGTCCTGGTGGTGCAGTGGTTAAGAGCTCCGCTGCTAACCAAGAGGTCGGCAGTTCAAATCCACCAGGCACTCCTTGGAAACCCTATGGCACAGTTCTACTCTGTCCTATAAGGTCACTATGAGTCAGAATCGACTCGACGGCAACAGGTTTGGTTTGGGTTTTGTTATATACATTTTTCCACCGTAAAATTTTTTTTTTTTAAAAAGCCGTTTGATGGCTGCTTGATCTTAAAGCCAGCCTGCCTGAAGGACGATTTTGGTTTTTTTTTTTTTTGAAACCAGCAAAAAGCACAGACATCAGCTGTTCTGGTCCCTCCTGCACTGTATCTGAATTTCTAGCACATCGAACTCAAGCTGAAGAAGACTCGTTCGCTCGGCCTCATGCACAGAATCACAAGGAACAAAGCATCCCACCAGCACAAAGTCAGCAGGGCTGCTGTTTTCAAGGCAGGAAAGCAAATGTCAGCGAGATTTATGGGCTAGCCCAAATCCAAACGTGACGCCGGGCAACGAACTCATCTATCAAAAACACTTAAAATTCCAAAACAAAAAACTCCAGTGGAATCCAATTTGTAAAGCCTTCTCTAAAGGTAACCGGTCCCAAACGAAAGTTCTTGAGATTTTTAAAGCTGAGAAATACTAAGAAAGGCGTGGCCCCTCCTGCACAACCCAAAGGTTTTAACTAACAGCTCCATATGAGTGAAGACGCTGGGCTCCCGCAGGGTTCAAGATAAACAAAGCTCTAATAGAAGGGGAAAGCCAGGGCTCTGTGCACGTGAGACCACTTAATAGCTTGACCGAGCTCTCTGCCAGGAAATGACTGCTTTTCCAAGCAGGCACAAGAATGTGCTTCATCTTATGTCATTGGGAGTGGGTGGGCTGAGGATAGCAGCAGCGAACAGCACAGGTCGGAACACACGGGGACTGGACTGGAGGTCCCCAAAGAGCCCTTTGCAGAGGTAAGCCCCTTCGGTCTGCATGCTCTGCCCCTCTTCTTGGAAACAGCAAGAATGGATGGCAGTGGTCACGTCTTGTGGAGTTGAGCCACGTTTCTCAACAACCTGCGTCCTTCCTGTCCAAGTATTCTTCATGAGCACCGACACGTTAGGATGTGGGCGGCTTATTGAAATCCAAGGGAAGGATGCGTCGTTTGTAAAATGTGCTATGCCACCCAAAAAAGTAGCCTCGCCTGTCTGATACACTCAGACCACAGTGGCTTCTTTTAAGAAAACGTGTGATTTTGCAGTGACTTTAGTGCTGGCGTAGGGGGACCACCCCTCTGTTCTCTGAACATCCACCACCCCCACCCCCCATTCTGCACACTGAAACACCAGCAGAAACAAACACACCAGCCCTGCTGTCTACTGGCTGCACACGCTTCGCATTGAACACATGCTGGAAAGGCTCTCCTCTTGGCCACACTGCCCTCCTGGCCCTAGTCTCCCAACAAGGGAAGATTTTCCCAGTAAGGCTCCCAATCCACCTCGATGAAGCAAAGGTCCCCACAACTTTGAAGACTGCAGCATCAGCATGAGGCTTTTTTAATACGATCTGAAAAGTGAACATACTTTCTCCCAGAAAGGCCTTCAGAAAATGGTACCTGCAGCTGCAGGAGACAAAGGACCATAACTGTGGAGACTAGGACCTGAGAGACACACACCATGGAGACCAAGTGCTGCCAGGTGGAAGGAAACTCACCCACCAGCCCAGGAAATGACTCCTCAGAAAACCTCTTTTTCAAGAAGATGGTGCAAAAGTCCTCTTAAATTTTTACACCTTTATTTTGAGGATCACCATATCATTGGAGCCTTGGTGGTTTAATGGTTAAGAGCTTGGCTACTAACCAAAAGGTCGGCAGTTCAAATCTACCAGCTGCTCCTTGGAAACCCTATGGGGCAGTTCTACTCTGTCCTATAGGGTCGCTATGAGTCAGAACTGATTCGACAGCACCTCATGACAACAACAAACCATATCGTTGTGTTTATTTTGCGTACCTTTAAAAATTTTTCCATTAAGGCATGATAATGAACAATGATGAAGTTGTGAAACATCGTGGAAGCTGGAACTTATTATGCTGAGTGAATTCAGTCAGTCACGGAAGGACAAATACTGTGTAAGACCACTATTATAAGAACTCAAGAAAAGGCTTAAACACAGAAGAAAACATTCTTTGATGGTTACAGGGGTGGGGAGGGAGGGTGAGGGTTATTCACTAACTAGATAGTAGATAAGAATCATCTTAGGTGAAGGGAAGGACAGCACACACTACAGGGGAAGTCAGCACAACTGGACTAAAGCAAAGCTAAGAAGTTTCCTGAATACAATCAAATAATTTGAGACACAGAGTAGCAGGGGTAGGGGTCTGGGATTCATGCTTTCAGGGGACATCTAAGTCAACTGGCATAACAAAGCTTATCAAGAAAATGTTCTGCATCCTACTTTGGTGAGTGGCATCTGGGGTCTTAAAAACTTGCAAGCAGCCATCTAAGATTCATCAATTGGTCCCAACCACCTGGAGTAAAGGAGAACGAAGAACATCAAAGACACAAGGAAAGTATTAGCCCAAGAGGCAGAATGGGCCACATAAACCAGAGACTTCATCAGCCTGAGACCAGAAGAACTAGATGGTGCCCGGCTACCACCAATGACTGCTCTGACAGGGAACACAACAGAGAGTCCCTGATGGAGCAGCAGAAGGTTGGGGTGCAGAACTCAAATTCTAGTAAGAAGACCAGACTTAATGGTCTGACTGAGACTGGAGGTACCCCAGAAAGCATGGCCCCTGGACTCTCTATCAGCCCAGAACTAAAACAGTTTCCGAGGCCAACTCTCAGACAGGGATTGGACTGGACCGTGGGACATAAAGTGATACTCCTGAGGAGTGTGTCTCTTGGCTAAGGTAAATACAAGGACTAAACTGGCAGCTTCTGTCCAAAGGTGAGATGGGAAGGCAGAGAGGGTTAGGAGCTGGTTGAATGGTCATGGGGAATCAGGGACAGAAAGGAGGAGTGTGCTGTCACAGAATGGGGTGAGCTATTAGGGTCACATAACAATGTATGTATAAAATTTTGTATGAGAGACTAACTTGACATATAAACTTCATTTAACTACAACAATTAAAAAAAAATTCCCATTGAAAAATAAGTTAAAAGAAACCAAAAAAAGTTGCGAAAGCTCAGGCCAAGTCTGGCACCAATTATACACGGGTATAATTTTCCTTCTCTGTTTGTGTAAGAATCTGTACCAAAATACACTTAGAAAAGATGTACCGACAGACTCTCTTAAATTGGTGCCAACTGCATTTACTTCACAGGTTAAGAAATAAGGCTTCAGGGTAAGCATTTCAGAGTGAATTTTTACCATGTATCTTTGGAAACGAGGCTGGCACAACTGTTAGTGAGAAGTTTGCATTAAATAGCGCATGGGGTCTTTTTCTCTTTGTGTAGAAAACATTAGCAAGCTTGGATAAAACAGGAGGATGGAGTGAGTCTACAGCTACAGAGAAATAAGGCAACTAAACTGCAAAGTGGAAAAGAGAGATCTGGCTTTTTTAATTTTTTTTTATTGTTGTAGTTAAAGTGAAAGTTTGCATTTCAAGTTAGTCTCTCATACAAAAATTTATACATACATTGTTACATGACCCTAGTTTCTCTCCCTGTACTGTGACAGCACACTCCTCCTTTCCACCCCGGATTTCCCATGTCCATTCAACCAGCTCCTAACCCCCTCTGCCTTGTCATCTCACCTCTGGACAGAAGCTGCTCCTTTAGTCTCTTGTATCTACTTGAGCTAAGAAGCACACTCTTCACAAGTATCATTTTATGTCCCACAGTCCAGTCCAATCCCTGTCTGAAGAGTTGGCCTCGGGAATGGTTTTAGTTCTGGGCTGATAGAGAGTCCAGGGGCCATGCTTTCTGGGGTTCCTCCAGTCTCAGTCAGACCATTAAGTCTGTACTTCTTACTAGAATTTGAGTTCTACACCCTACCTTTCTCCTGCTCCATCAGGGACTCTCTGTTGTATTCCGTGTCAGGGCGGAGACTGGTTTTAAATAGTAAGATCATACCTACAGGAGTACGTAAAAACATGCATACAGTCTTAAGAACAAGTCTTGACCATGCTGGTTAAGAAAGAGGATGCTGTCAGCCCCAGAACGCCTCTTCCACGTGGCCTTCCTTGCTCACACGTCCTCCTTCCCCTCCGACATAACCATAACGCAGACTTCAGCTGATAATTCGCTTACTTTTCTTTCTCATTTCCACATACTTTACCACCTGTGTTTGCTCCCTAAACACCAGGTCTTATTTTTGCCCCATTTTTTAAGGCAATTTTCTGCAAATGGAATCACACAGGGCTCTTCCATGGCTTCCTTCTTTTAACACCATAATGGTGAGATTCATCCATGCATTGCATGTAGCTAAAGCTCATTCATTTGTATTGCTGTATGGCAGACCGCTGTAGGAAGAAATCCAAAATCCAGACCAGTGGCCGTCGAGCTAACTCCAACCCTATGTGCGTCAGAGAAGAATTGTACTCCAGAGGGTTTTCAATGGCTGGTATCACCAGGCCTTTCTTCCAAGGCACCTCTGGGTAGACTCAAACCTCCAACCTTGTGGGTTAGCAGCTGAGCACATTAACCATTAAACCACTCAGGGACTCCATCACATGAAGACGTCCCAATTTATTTGTCCAGTGTGAGGCTGAAGGGCATTTGCAAGCAACACTGCAATGTAAATCCTCGACCATACCTCATTCATCTATTGCTGGGATGATGCCAGCAGACCACCCTACCCCCACCCTAACCCCCAGGTCTGGAAACTTCCATCTAAGGGTAGATGGAACTGCTGCTCACAGGCTCTGAGACTTGAGGGCAAGCTTCTTAACATCTGGAAGCCTTAGTTTTCTCTGTCTCCCAATTGTGAGTAACCGCTCTGCTCCTCCTGGGCCCTGCACAATGCCCATAATGTGCGTGCTACATGCGTGCAGTGACACAAGATGTCAGCAGGGGCTGGGCAGTGACAGAGTTTCTGGACTGATGTCACTGTGCAGTCCCTAGTCATCACCTGATCTTCTAGGTCTGATGGTCATTTCCATAACAATCTATGCCCTGCCCAGGAAGCTTCCTTTGAAAAATCCACACTACTAAGTATTCAGAAACCCTGGTGATGCAGTCATTAAGAGCTATGGCTGCTAACCAAAAGATCAGTTGTTCGAATCCACCAGGCGCTACTTGGAAACCCTATGGGGCAGTTCTACTCAGTCCCATAGGGTCGCTATGAGTCCTATGGGGTCTAATCTCTAAAATCTACAAGATACTGTAATACCTCAACAACAAAAAGACAACCCAATTAAAAAATGGGCAAAGGATAGTTAACAGGCACATTGCCAAAGAAGACATTCAGGCGGCTAACAGATACATGAGGAAATGCTCACAATCATTAGCCATTAGAGAAATGCAAATCAAAACTACAATGAGATACCATCTCACCCCAACAAGGCTGGCACTAATCCAAAAAACACAAAATAATAAATGTTGGAGAGGTTGTGGAGACACTGGAACACGTATGCACTGCTGGTGCGAATGTAAAATGGTACAACCACTTTGGAAATCGATTTGGTGCTTCCTTAAAAAGCTAGAAATAGAAGTACCATACGATCCAGCTATCCTGCTCCTTGGAATATATCCTAGAGAAATAAGAGCCATCACACAAATAGATGTATGCATACCCATGTTCACTGCAGCACTGTTCACAATAGCAAAAAAGATGGAAACAACCTAGATGCCCATCAACAGACGAATGGATAAACAAATTATGGTATATTCACACAATGGAATACTACGCAATGATAAAGAACAATGGTGAGCTGGAAGAACATCTCACAACGTGGATGAATCTGGAGGGCATTATACAAGTGAAATTAGTCAGTTGCAAAGGGACAAATATTGTATGAGACCACTATTGTAAGAACTCAACAGAAGGTTTAAACACAGAAGAAAACATTCTTGGATGGTTACGAGGGTAGAGAGGGAGGGAGGGGGTATTCACTAACTAGGTAATAGGTAAGAATGATCTTAGGTGAAGGGAAGGACAGCACACACTATAGGGGAAGTCAGCACAACTGGACCAAAGCAAAAGCTAAGACATTTCCTGAACACAATCACACATTCTGAGGGACAGAGTAGCTGGGGCTGGGCCTGGGGACCACGGTTTCAGGGGACATCTAAGTCAATTGTCATAACAAAGTTTATTAAGATAATGATCTGCATCCCAAATTGGTGAGTGGCGTCTGGGGTCTTAAAAGCTAGTGAGAGGCCATCTAAATGCATCAATTGGTCCCAACCACCTGGAGTAAAGGAGAATGAAGAACACCAAAGTCACAAGGAAAGTATTAGCCCAAGAGACAGAAAGGGCCACATAAACCACAGACTTCAGCAGCCCGAGACCAGAAGAACTAGATGGTGCCCGGCTACCACCAATGACCGGCCTGACAGGGAACACATCAGAGTCCCAGATGGAGCAGGAGAAAGGTGGGGTGCAAATTCTAGTAAAAAGACCAGAATTTGGTTTGACTGAGACTGGAGGAACTCCCAAGGCCATGGCCCCGAGATGCTCTGTTAACCCAGAACTAAAACCATTCCCAAAGCCCCGTTCTTCAGACAAAGATTAGAACGGACTATGAAACATAAAATAATACTCATGAAGAGTGTGCTTCTAGTTCAGACAGATACATGAGACCAAATGGGCGGCTCCTGTCCAGAGGCAGGATGGGAAAGCAGGAAGGGACAAGAACTGGTTGAATGGACACAAGAAACCCGGGGTGGAAGGGGGAGTGTGCTGTCACATTAAAGGGATTACAACTAATGTCACATAACAATATGGGTATAAATTTTTGTAAGAGAACTTAACTTGAGCTGTAAACTTTCACCTAAAGGACAATAAAAAACATATAAATAAAAAGGATCCCCTCAGCCCTGGCATGGCGGGGCAGGGTCTATGATAAACAACTTACCCTCTCAGGCCAGGAAAAAAATATAGCCTCCCAGTTAATTCTGACTCATGGCAACCCCATGTGTGTTACAGTAAAACTGTGCTCCACAGGGTTTGTCAATGGCTGATCTTTTGGAAGTAGATCACCAGGCCTTTCTTCTGAGGCACCTCTGGGTGGACTCCAACCTCCACCCTTTCGGTGAGCAGCTGGGCATGTTAACTATTTGCACCTCCCAGGGACTCCTCTCAGGCCAGAGCCCTACAGATATTATCATGATACTGTATGTGCCATGAAGGAAAAACGGCCTGGAAGTCACCAACCAGAAGCTTCTCAGAGCTCGGTCAACAACACTCACCTGTGTACCGGCCAGGCTGCCTGGCCCAGGGCCTGGTATGAGGGAGATGCTCAGTCATGAGAATTAGGAATTAGGAAATGTGCCTCACAGGCTGCTCTGACAATTTCCTGCTTTTGAGCTTTTACTGCCCCTTCAGAGTACTGACGGCATGCTCACTTAGAATCTCAGATTCTGCCAATCAGTAAACCTACTGTCATGGACTGAACTGTGTCACTCAGAAATATCTGATTCCCAGGATTGTGTGACGGTCTACCATTCTGTCACCTGATGTGATTTTCCTATGTGTTGTAAATCCTACCTCTATGATGTTAATGAGATGGGATCAGCAACAGTTATGGTAATGGGGCAGGACGCAATCTACAAGATTAGGTTGCATCTTAAACCAATTTCTTTTGAGATGTAAAAGAGAGAAGCGAGCAGACAGACATGGGGATCTGGTACCACCAAGACACAAGAGCCAGGAGAACAGCGTGTCCTTTGCATGTGGGATCCCCGAACCGAGAAGCTCCTCGGCCAGGGGAAGATGGGTGACAAGGACCCTTCTCCAGAGCCCACAGAGAGAGAAAGCATCTCCCTGAAGCCGGCACCCTGAATTCAGACTTCTAGGCTCACAGACTGTGACAGAATAAATTTCTGTTTGTTAAAGCCATCCACTTGTGGTATTTCTGTTATAGCAGCACTAGATAACCAAGCCGCGTACTACTGCTGTTCTTATGGGAATCTCTCTGACTTTTCGTGTATGTTTTTATTACTATTATCTCATATCTGAGCATAAATGAATAAACAAACAAAATCCATTTTCCTGCTGGTAGTTTCAGCATCTTTCCCCTCTAACAGCCCATCTGAACGTCCCTGCAGCCCTGCTCCCAGGCCTGGCAAAGAGCATTGCCACCTGCTGCCACTTGAGGTGAATTCTCTTTTTCTGAGACAGTGGCCTGATTCCCTGTCTAAAAATTAAGCTGCTTGTGTTATTGGGGGGAAGCCAGGCAGAGGAAGAGATAGAATGCTGGTTCTTAATCTGTGCCCCTCTCAGAGCTGGCAGACAGCCCTGGTGTTCAAGAAGTAAGTGGTACTTGATCTAATCAGGTTTTACACCTAACAACAAGAGAGGCTATTTAGGAATGCAAGCAAACAAACAAAAACCAGTTACTGTCAAGTCAATTGCAACTCATAATGACCCCACGTGTGTCAGAGTAGAACTGTACCAGACAGGGTTTTCATTGGCCGATTTTTCAGAGGGAGATTTCCAGGCCTTTCTTCTGAGGCACCTATGGGTGGTTTCAAACCTCCAACCTTTCCATTAGCAGCTGAGCATATAAACTCTTGGCACCATCCACGGACTCCGTTTAGGAGAGCACTTCTTTCTAAATGATGAATCCAGAAGCATTAATCCCCACGTGGGACAAAGTCATGGGCTGCCTGGCCTGCTCAGTCTGACTGTGTCTGAAATAATTTATTGTCTTTACTGCAGTATTTGCAATTTTGGTGATTTTTGTTTGCAACTTTGGTCAACAATATGCAGTATGCTTGTTTCCAGGGGAAAGGAGTTACAGTAATTTAAGATCATTAGAGAATGTTCTGTTACTCCAACAGAAGAAATTAATGAAATCATTTGTTTTCAAGGAAAAGCGTACCCAAGAAAAAGAAATGATTTCAAAAGTCTGTTTCAGACGAGAAAATTATATATATGTATGTTATTCAATCTTTTCTTAAAAATTTCTGTCCTGTAGTTTATGTCTTGATTTAAACAAAAACTATGAAATGAGATCATATCCACTCCAACAAAACCAAAAACCGTAACAATAAAAATAAATAAATCTCCAATATTATAAGCACAGACTTAACTTTTTAAGTGAGTGTCTTAATCTGGGTTCTCTACTGGAGTAAAATTAGTGACATGTGTATACATATAGATTTACTCCAAGGAAATGGCTCACGCAATTGTGGGGGCTGGCAAGTTCCAAATCTGTGGATCAGGTGGCTGAAGGCTTCCGCAGACTCACATCCCTAGAACTGGGGGTCAGGCAACGAGAAGTGTGCAGGATCAAGAGAGAGTGAGCTTTGCCAGAACATCTGTTTATATACTGGAGGCAGGCCCTGCCCCCAAGGAAATGCCCATTTCATCTGATCGGCTGCTCACATCAGATCACAAAATGCAACGTGATCACATAAGGTCTGCCAAACTAAGCCTTCCTAGGAATGCATTAACCATCACAGAGGGGAAGGGAAAAAGCCTTACTATATTAAAACCAATCCTTCCACTATGCCTGTTTTATGAATACTATCCAAAGGTAATGGATTCTAAGGGATTTGTTTTTGGAAAGGGCCGATCAATTAAAGGGTGAGCAGTTATTCTCAAAGGCTCCTCATAAATTTTTTATTTCCCAGTTGTCTCATTTTCAAGATCTTTAAAGTATTTTAAAAGGGAAAGAAAAATTCCAGTTGTGCACAAGAAAATTTCTGAAGGTCCAGGGTGCTTTGATTTACACATATTTGGCAGACAGGGAAAAAAAACCAAAAAACTATTTTTTAATTGTTGTTAACAAAGGTAAGGAGAAAACAAATTCAATTAAAAAAATTTTATGTTCTGTAAACCTTCTTCTACAGTACAATTTAAAAAAACCTACAAAAAAAGACACAATTTGAACAGTAAAATATATATATATTCTTTTAATTTATTTTCCCCCCATACTTTTATTTTAAACTACAAGGTAGAAAAGAATATGTAGATAAAACAGCCACTTGCCCACGCATCCTAACTGCAACACATAAAGAAAAAAACAACAAACCTCAAATTACAGTTTTCTTTTCACTGTTGAACTGCCACATAAAATACATATTTTAAGAAAATCTAAAATGACGCATACTCCCATTACCCTCACAAAACTGCCTTCATTTTTTGCATGTTGACTTTCTAGCTGTTACTGCCTTGTCCAGGAGTTTATTTTGGGGATTTATAGTTTATTAGGCAGTTAAAATCCTTACCGTATTTCTTGACCTCGGCATACTTTATGTGCATTATGCCATTTGCGTCCTGAACCCAAATGTGACCCCTGAACTTAGAGAAGGGGAGAAAATGATCCCTTTGGAAAGTCAGCTTCACCTAAGAGCCTGCAAAGGGTTTAAATTAAACCAGGCAATCTGAGGCCGTTTCAGGAAGCAACCCACTGAAAGTACCACGTGGATTAATCTGCAAACTCCTGCAAGCTCCTGCACGCCCAAACTGCCCTCGGCTGCTCCACGGCCCAGGACGACGGTCCAGTCTGCACAGACTTGGCCTTCAAAGCCATCTCCAGCCTCACCTGGGTAAGCATCTCCGTCACCAGCAGTCCATGCAGGCACCGGCCATGCGGCTGGGTAAGGAAGGAGCTGGGATTACCTGCCTTCCACTCTCCGCTCACCTGGAATACTTCTGACCCACCACCGTCTACATCCCACCCGGACGGCAGCCCTCCTCCTTTGCGCCCATCACTGCAAGTCACCTTTTTTTCTATTTTAATATTTTATTTTTTTAGAGCAGTTTTAGCTTTACAGAAAAATGAAGCAGAAATTACAGAAAGTTTCCACATACCTCTTTGGCACACTGCTTCTCCGATTATTAACATCTTGCGTTTGAGTGATACATTTGTTACAACTGATGAACCAGCATGAATACATTATTCCTAGCTAAAGCCCATAGTTTACATCAGGGTTCACTCTCTGTGGAGTTCCTGGGTGCTACCAAAGGTTAAGCTCTTGACTATTAACCAAAAGGTTGGTGGTTTGAACCCACTCAGGGGTGCCTAGGAAGAAAGTCCTGGTGATCTGCTTCCCCAAGCAGTGCCATTCTCCTCTGAACACACGCAGTCGCCGTGAGGTGGAATCTACTTGACAGCAACTGGGTTCCACTCTTTGTTTTGTGCAGCCCAGTGGGTTTTGACAAATGCATTATGTCACGCATGAATCATGACAATATCATACAGGACAGCTTCACTGCCCTTGAAATGCCCTGTGCTCCACCTATTCACCCCTCTCCGCTTCCCTCTAAGCCCCTGCAACCACTGACATTTGTCTTGTCTCTAGAGCGTTGCCTTTTCCAGGATGTCATACAGTTGGAAGCATACAGTATGGAGCTTTTGCAGACCGGCTCCCTTCACTCAGCAACATACATTTAAGGTTCCGCCACGTCATTCTGTGGTCTGATAGCTTATTTCATTTTATTGCTGAATGATACTCCATTGTATGGATGTACCGCTGCTTGTTTACCCACCCACCTACTGACGGGCATCTTGGTTGCTTCCCATTTTTGGCAATTGTCTTCGTCATCTAGTGCTGCTGTAACAGGAATACCACAAGTGGATGACTTTAACAAAGAGAAGTTGATCACAGTCCGGAAGGCTACAAGTCCAAATTCAGGGCATCAGCTCCAGGAGAAGGCTTTCTCTCTCTGTCGGCTCTGGAGGAAGGTCCTTCTCCATCAATCTTCCCTTGGTCTGGGAGCTTCTCTGCGAAGGAACCCCAGGTCCAAAGGACGCGCTCTGCTCCCAGCACTGCTTTCTTGGTGGTATGAGGTCCCTATGTGTCTCTGCTCACTTCTCTCTTTTATATCTCAAAAGAGAATGGCTTAAGACACTACCTAATCTTGTAGATGTCATCAGTATAACTGCTGCTAGTCCATCTTATTACAGCAAAGTGATAGATTTACAACACGTAAGGAAATCGCATCAGATTACAAAATGGTACACAACTACACCATACGAGGAATCATGACCCAGCCAAGTTGACAGATACTTCTGTGGGACACAATTCAATCCACGACAGCAATTGTAAATAACTACCTTTTTTGAAAACAAGGCACAAAAACACTCAGTGATCAAAATACATCCTCTGATTGAGGATCACATATTCAAGACCCTCTACAACTGACATGGGTCGCTACGGGTTCCGAAGCGGCACCCCCACAGCATGACACATCAACCTCTGGAGGGGCGGGGGCCGGGGTTCCTGGGGACAGAGACTCCAGGCTGCAGGGTCCATTGAGAAAACCCTGATGGAGTCAGAAATCAAGCTCTATCTTATTAGAGCTCTTTAAAACAGCAAAAAAGGCACTGCGTGTTTAAGCATTACAGATGTTACGAATTTTCGTGAAACTCGGAATTCATGAAAGCAAAGGCTCCATCCTGGAGTTTTAAACAAAACAGCACAAAGAACAAGAACATCGTTTTTCGGCATACACTAGAAGTCTACTTCAACAAAAACTAAAGAGAAGGTTTCTTTGTTCACTCTTGGGGATAACTGGATAAATTTCAGTTTCGTAGAGAGGAAAACCTAATCACCGAATCCTGGGCAAAGAGTCAAACATGGCGTTAAAATAAAGATATGTCAAGTCCTACTACACACGGCACAGGACCCCCCTACCGCTCACAAGCAGGCACAGCTAATAACACACACAGAATAATGGCAGATTAGAAACAAACTTACTAACTGAAGAAGCCAGAGGGGCTCATGGGGGGAGAGGGTGCTGGGTTTATTTTGCCTTTACCCAAAAAACAAAAACCAACCCAGATGCCATCAAGTCGATTCCAACTGAAGGTGACCTCATGTGTCAGAGTAGAACTGTGCTCCATAGGGTTTTCAGTGGCTGATTTTTGGGGAGTAGATCACCAGGAATATCTTCTGAGGAGTCTCTGAGTGGACTTGAACCTCCAACCTTTCAGGTAGCAGCTGAGTGCCTTAACCATCTGCACCACCCAGGGGCTCCTTTCCCAAAACACCCCCTCCAGTATCCCAGACTGGTTCCTGGTGCTGCCAGACTGGTGTCAGTGTGTCTGTGTGTATACACACATAGGGGTATGGTTCTGTCCATCTGTGGTGGCGGGTGAGGGTGTGTGCTGGGATAGCACCAGGGGTCCAGTTTTCCCAGCTGATGCCACCTACACAATCTGGGGATGAAGACACATTTAACGAGATTTCCCAGTGTCCACTGCTCTTGGTTTTAAGGCACAACAATGAAAGCATCTATCACGGATTGAATTCTGTCCCCCAAAAAACGTGTGTATCAGTTTGGCTGGGCCATGATTCCCAGAATTGTGTGGCTGGCCTCCATTTTGTGATTGTAATTTTATGCTAAAGAGGATTAGGGTGGGGTTGTAACACCACCTTTACCCAGGTCACATCCCTGATCCAGTGTAAAGGGAGTTTCCCTGGGGTGTGGCCTGCACCGCCTTTTATCTCTCAAGAGAGAAAAGGAAAGGGAAGCAAGCAGAGAGTTGGAGACCTCGTACCACCAAGAAAGCAGTGCTGGGAGGAGAGTGTGTCCTTTGGACCCAGGGTCCCTGCGCAGAGGAGCTGCTAGTCCAGGGGAACACTGAAGAGAAAAAGACTGACAGAGAGAGAAAGCCTTGCCCTGGAGCTGACACCCTGAGTTTGGACTTTTAGCCTACTTTGACTGTAAGGAAATAAATTTCTCTTCGTTAAAACCATCCAGTTGTGGTATTTCTGTTATAGCAGCACTAGATAACTAAGACAACATCTTGTCCTTTTTCACAATCCTTCCACTTGCTCACAAAAAGGTTTTGATGATAACCACCATCCACGAGTGTCACTCAAAGTGCCCACCACCTTCTTGTAACTGTGGGGCCTTTCTTCTCCGAAGCTCAGCAATGCTTCTCATGGAGTGGTGTCATCTCGCCAAGGAAACTCCCCCCACTAAATACACCAAGAACCCACATCCGATACCACTTAGACATCTGGGGGTTTTACAGAACGTTCCTTAGTGGGTCAAATTGTCCTGGGGAGGAGAGATGGTGGTTGTTGCTGTCATAAGTTGCCATTATGGACAAGAGAAAGAAACATTGCCCAGTTCTGCGCCATCTTGGTGACTGTTGGTATGTTTGAGTTCACTGTTGGGGTTGCTGCATCAATCCATCTCACTGAGGGATCCCTCATTTTCACTGACCTTTTCCTTTAGCAAACACAGTGTCCTTCTCTAGAGATTGGTCTTTCCTGAAGATGCGTCCCAAATAAGTGAGCCAAGGTCTTGCCATCTTAGCTTCTAAGGAGCATTCTGGTTCTGTTCCTCCTGAGTCATTATTTCTCGCAGTCCATGATATACGAGAGGCGTGTGCAACGGGGTAGGTGGGGGCTGCACGTGTAGTCTGTGGCCGTCAGTCAGAGAGGATATGAATCATTAAAAGTAAAAATGTTCAGCTGCAGTGTTACGCATATGTGTGACCTCATTAAAACGCCACAACCACCCAAGGTAATATGACTTTCTTTCTTTTTTAAGCCTTCTCTTTCCAGGATGGGGAAGCCCAGAGCAATCAGGCCACCCACTTGAAATCCACGGTTTGAGTGGCAGTGTTTTTAAGCCTTTGCAGAAGCAGATCGCCAGGACTTTCTTCCAAGGAACCTCTGGGTGGCTTCAAACTTTTCCGTTTAAGTAGCCAAGCACTTAACCATGTGCACCACCCAGGGGCACCTGGTTTGGTAGTCTGTAACTAATAAACACACCAACAACCAGGGCTGTTCAGGAGGTGGCTTCTGGAGGGGGTGAACCAGAAGTAAACACCAGCAGGAACCATGCTGTGCTCTAAGGTCTCTTCTAGGGAGGCCTGGGACCCCCAGCCCCCTGGCTGTGCCTCTAGATGAAATATCAGGACCACCATCTTCCTAATGACACACCTGCCATACCAACCCAGAGACCCTCAATCCTTAAGCTCTGCTTCATTTTCCAAATGTTGAGCAACATGCACTGTATTCTATTTTACACGCATGAAAATATTGTCGCTGTGTGACAACTGTACAATAAAGAGTTACATCACTACTCAAAAGACCTTGGGTGGCACCGCTAAGGATGAATCAGAACGGCTCTGTGAGTCCACAGGCAAATCACAGATCCCCCCCCCCCCCCCGCCACCACCCGCCAAAAGCAGGCAATGCCATGAACATGAGCTGAGGCAGGCATCCTGTGTCTAAATTCTACCTTTCCCCAGCTCACTCGCCCATCAGATAAAGATCATGGAGCAGCTAGCTGTTACTTTTATCCCCATTTCCAAGAGCAGAATGAAGGACAGAAAGCAGGGGCCTGGGAGTTTTTATTCCCATGAAAAATTTGGTCTCTCCCTTCCAGGTCCATGGAAAACAGCATTTTCTGGAGCCTGCTCAAGAACTTTTAAAACTTAGAGTGATGTTCTCTTTAAGCTACACATTTATTTCTGCCATATCAACTCTCTAAAAGCCCTCCCACCAAACCCAATGCTGTTGAGTTGATTTTGACTCATAGTGACCCTATTGGACCGATTGATAGCAACCCTATAGGACACAGTAGAACTTCCCCATAGAGTTTCCAAGGAGCGCCTAAGTGGATCTGAACTGGCGACCTTTCGGTTAGCAACCATAGCTCTTTACCACTACACCACCAGGGTTTCTGCTCTCCCACTAGGCAGACGCTAATAACTTGAGTTCTCTAGGTCTCAGGAACGTAGGGGCTGGTCTGAGCCTTTGAGCGCCTGACCAACCGCCACAAGTTCACTGCCAAACCAGCCGCACTCATTGAGGTCAGCATGACACTCTTCAAGACATTAATTTCAAAAGACAGTTTTCACTGGTTTACTTCAGATGATAATAGTTTAAATCGAGCTATGAGGTCATTTGCAAACGGGTGCAGCCTGGTAGGTAAGTGTAAATATTTACTTTCATGCAACAATGTGCTGCCCTCCAGCACTGCGGTGGTGTCCCTCCTTCCCACTTCCCTGAATACAGCTGCCATAAGCCATAAGCATTCCCAGCAGCAGCTCTGACTGTGTGGCCCCTCAAGTCTTCAACCTTTAAAGGCTGCCCTACGGCTCTCAGAACTAAGTCTGTTCCTGGTCTGGCATTCAAGGCTTTCAATTATTCCGAGCCCAACACCCTCCACCCTCTGCACGTGAGCTGTGTCTCCCGGCTGGGGACACAGCCTCGGGAGCAGGTTTTGTGCTCCTCCCCCCCACCCTCCTCCCCACTGGCTCTGTGCTTCCTTTTCTCTGAGGGGAGATCTCAGCACACATTTTCCAAAGGTGTAAGACCACTTGGAGTCCTTGGCCGGTAAACCCTGGTGGTGTAGTGGTTAAGAGCTACGTCTGCTAACCAAAAGGCTGTCCTGATGGAAGAACGGTATCCTGAGTGTTCCTGAACCTGAATTGTAACCTGTTACTTCCCTAATAAACCCCATAATCATGAGTATTGTCTGTGAGTTCCATGTGGCCATTGCAGTTAACTAGCAAACTCAGCACAAAAGTAGAGAGTGCCGTGGGAGGGAGAGCTGGTGTCAGAATTGGTAAAGACGGGAGTGAGAGGAGGCACATCTGACCTCCGCCTCATAGGAATCAGCCTGGGGCTGTTGATCGTGGTTCTCCTTCCCCCTTGTGAAGTTAGAGAAAGTCAAAGGATGCTACCCCCACACCATTCTTACAGTCTCTGTGTCTTAAAAAAAAAAAATCAAAAAACCAAAAAACCACCAAACCCATTGCTGTCAAGTCGATTCCAACTCACAGCAACCCTACAGGACAGAGTAGAACTGCCCATAGGATTTCCAAGGAGTGCCTGGTGGATTTGAACTGCCGACCTTTTGGTTAACAGACATACTATCTAACCACTGCACCATGAGGGTCTCCCTCTGTCCTATTCTGCTCTCTTTATAACTCAGAAGTGATCAGGTTTAGAATCCACAACACACTGGTATTGCCTCATTAACGTGACAAAAGCAAGCCACTATTTACAGGTTCAGGGATTAGAACTTCACATTTTGGAGGGACACACTTCAATCCACAACACTTGCTCACTCGCTCACACTTAGAAACGACTTTATATCTACACAATCCACCGATCTATCCATATGTACTGCCTAGTGTCTATGTCTACACATAATAATTCCATGCAGGAATACAGGAATGGACAGATGGCAGCCACCACATTTCTGCTTTCATCTTTGCAGCTCTTCTTCCTGAAAGCTCTCGGCCTCCCCAGACACTTGGCAGACTCGGGCTTGCCTGGGGAGGTAGGCCCAGCCTCTGAAGTCCTCAGCCACGGCTGTCCGGGCCCCTTACAGCCACTATTGACAGAGCTGTCTGAGAAAAAGGGCTCTGTCTGACTCACCTCACAGGGCCCAGCACCAAGTTAGCACTTGTTCCCTGGACGAAAACCAAAGGCCAGTCCTGCTAGAGGTCATCTGCCTGGAAGGAGGGAGGGATATTCTGTACTCCTCCTCCTGGGTACAAACTGAGCCAAGGATGAGAAGGGGCAGACCCCAGTGTGGGGGTCAGCATGAAGAAAGGGTGCATGCAGGCTGAAGTGGGCCTTATGAACCCCATCCATCTAGTTCCTTCTACGACCAATCTATTAGTTTGTCATACTGTGGCAGCTTGCATGTTACTATTGTGAGAACACATTCATATTAGCTTATAACAGAAATCGGTGTAAGTTTATTGAAGATACGATTTGCAAATCGGGGTAACGTTTCAACTACCGGTAAACCAAACCCATTGCTGTCAAGTCGATGCCAACACACAGCGACCCTAAGACCAGAGCGTCAGAAATGTTCTGAAGATAAGAAGAACTTCCAAAATTCTTATACCAAATCTTACTGGCATTGTACTGGAAAAAAGGGTAGCAACAGAACTGATCAACAAATTTGTGGTCAGGAAGGATTGTCGCCCAGCGTTGTCTTGAAGAACAATTAAACTAATTACTGCTTTACCCTAAACATAGTCCCCAGTCTGACCTTTGGAGTCTGTTTCTACGGAAATGACTGAATTCTTCAAAAGAGCACAGTGCCGGAAGCAAAATAGCCTTATTAGTTTATCTAGGCCATTGTTTGACTCAAAAGTGACTTTTAGGAACCAGTTTTTTCAAGGCTCAGGTTCAAAAGGACACCTAAGGGCAATGGCTTCTGTGGGTTACCCCAGCTTCCATGAAAACCAGAAATCTGGATTCTGGGAGAATTAAAATGATTTTGTCATTACAAGGCTGGAAGTTATTCCACCAGTATTTCAAATACCAGCAGGGTCAGCCATGGTGGTCAGATTTCAGTGGAGCTTCCAGACTAAGACAGACTAGTAAGACAGAACCCTGACAACGCTGTATTCTTTACCTGGCTTCCTCTCCTACTGTGTTGTATTGCAAAATCGTTTCCTTTGCTGGGCTCCACACCCACTCCCCCCAGCTTTGCCTTTGATTCCTACTTTTTCTTGGAGATTACATGTAAACCCCATTGTGCCTGTGTCATCTGATTAAGAATGTTGTTGACGTAACTTGTAGGAACTTGCTACTTGTAAACCCCTATGAACTCCCTACTTGTAAACCCCTTTAAAAGTAATTTGCCTGCCTGCTCTTGGTGAGCAGTCTTGGCGGCGGCAGCTCCGACTGACTCCATTTCCTTGTACAATGAAATAAAGAGGCCTTTCCTGTTTTTCCACCTGGGTCTCTCATTTATTGGCCAATACAAGTCATGCCAAGCAAGAACCTGGGGTTTCCACCCGGTAATACTAGGAAGAAAGGCCTGAGGATCTACTTCCAAAAGTCAGCCAATGAAAACCTTATGGATCACAACAGAATATTGTCCGATTCACTCGCTTTGGTCATGTCATCAGAAGGGACCAATCACCGGAGGAGGACATCAAGTTTGGTGAAGCAGAGAATTAGCAAGGTCAAGGGAGACCCTCAGGGAGACGGACTGGCACAAGAGCCCCAACGATGGACTTGAACATGCTGGTGGTGGTGAGGATGAGGCAGGACTGGTTCGTGTTTCATTCTGTTGTACATAAGGTCACCATGAGTCACAGTGGGCTCTACAGTAGCTAGCTAGCTAGTTGGTTCTTTCCTTTACCTGGCCCAAATGCTGCCATGCATAAGAAATTACAGTCAGTCAATTCAAACATTAAATTCCAAATCCACAGAAGTTGAGTGGGACGTGTTGAAGAAGGAAATTAATAACAGACATCTTACTTTGATTTTAATGTTTTTCTTATCCAGGAAACCAAAGATTAAACGTAAAAAGCTTGACCCAAACTGCAAAAGCCTGCTAGCAACTGCTTTACAGCAATGTCAATTTGTCTTATCCTGCTACAAATGGATAGTTGTCAAACCACTACGTCCTAATTTAAATCTCGGAAAGGCTCATGGCTGCAGTGGGGAAAGGGACAAATTATTAGCAGTCAGGCCAGAAGTAACCAGTATCAGCTGATGTCGGTGGGGGGTGCCGTGGGAGGCAGGGTCAATCAGTCACATTAAGATTAGCCAGCGTTTGATCTTACGTATTTCTCCCTCCTCTTCTCCTTATGGAGCCCTGGTGGAGCACTGGTTAAAAGCTTGGCTGCTAACCAAAAGGTCGGCAGTTCGAATCCACCAGCCACTCCTTGGAAGCCCTATGGGGCAGTTCTACCCTGTCCTATAGGGTCGCTATGACTATGAGTCAGAATCGACTCCAGGGCAATGAGTTTCATCTCTTGATAAATTTCACTGTAACTAGCAATTGGGGGGGGGGGGGAGCATTTGCTTTTTTCTGGAACCAGAATGATCTCTCTATATGGATATAGGGTAACTGCTCAGAAAAAAACCTCATGTTCAAACGTCTTTGAGTTTCTATTATTTTTAAGGGAAGAATTTCATAAGTCCTTGTCACCTGCGGGGAGAAAGAGCTTAACAGCATCCCCGCTGTGCTGTGGGCAGTCAGCAGGCCAGGCCCACTCCCCAGAGCGAAACTGGGGGGAAGGCCGTTCTCTCCCATAGAAAGCTGCAACACTCAGATCCCCATGGCCAGAAAGGGGGGAGAAACCCAACCCTCACCCACCACGAAAGCTGCCCCTGTGGCAACTGCTACATTTCCTTCTCTGAGGAAGGGGAGTCCCAAAAAGCATATTCAAGTTGATCTCGTTTATTTCAAGGGGCAAAATACGGTTGTTGATGTCACTTTAGTCTCAATTAAAGAAACAAAACCCAAACCTACACAGAGCTGGAGGTGCAAGTTGTGTAAGCCGAAGTCACTGCTGTCTACACATCCTGCCCCCATCCTAACTTCCCTGCCAACCCTGCTGGCCTTTCAACAGCCACTCTCCAGCACTAAGGGCCTTCCACAAACTTTCTTTCTGAAATGCTTTTTGGTCTCTGGAGTGTGGGGGGATGAAGGGGGAGAGAAGAGCACAATAACTTTGAGCTCCAGGCTTTTCAGCAAGCTGCCTGGAGCCAACAGCATAAATCAGGGGACGTTTTAGTCTTTCAGGGCAGAGGAAATGGCTCTCTAGCTAAGTTCCCTACTGTTTCTTAAAGTGATTATTTTGATTTAAACTGCGGCCGAAGGCTAGGCTTTCGGCTGCTAGCTACAGGGCGTTTGTCCTGGGAGACTGGAGCACAAAGAAACCCTGTTTGCCGGTGGCCCAGGACACCACGCGGTGGCATATGGTCCTGGGTCGGCTCTAAGGACTCACTGTTTTCATAGACAGACACTTGTTCCTGGCCTGGCAGAGAGGAGGGTAAAGGCCCAAGGTCGCTGCTAGCCCTACAGACACCACTCACTTCTAAGCCAATCGCTGTCACACACTCTGGTTTTACTTGAGACCTTCTGGTTGTCTGCAAAATAGGAGATTCTCTCCACGCCTGGGGAAAATCTCATTGCCACCACAACCTACAAGAAGTTGAAAAGAAAAACAGACACCGGGTGGATTCGCTGATTTAAAAAGGCTGCGTTTAGTGATGGTTTTCCATGATGTCCACGGAATACAGAAAAGGAAAACTGGAAATGTGGTCTCTGCATATTGTGACTAATTTATGGCAAGCATTTCATGTTTTACAAAATATTGCTAGACAAAGAAAAACACAGTCATGACAACAGCTCAAAATTGCGAATCCAATCAAAAATAGGAGTTAGCATGGCCAGCTGGTACACAGGAGCAGCTGACAAAAGAGATGCCTTATTTTCTACCCACCCCCACTCTCAAGGTGCTCAAAGGCAGGGCAAGGGAAGGAAGGGGTGCTTTCTCAGAAAGGGCCCTCTGTCCAGGGACACAGAACCCTGTGGGAGCCCGTGGTCCTTCACATCCTTCTCCTGTCCACCTGCAGCATCTGGCCTGGACAACCCTGGGTCAGAGCCCTGTCCTGGGGGAGTCAGACCCTGATTCACCTGTGAAGTTCCTTTGGGGGCTGCTGCAACTAGCCAGGGCTGCAAGGCCAGGCCTGCCCCCAAACTTCGAGAACCCCAGGCCAGCCCTGCCCAAAAGTTTGAATGCTGAGGATGTTCATGGGACATCAGTCCTAGAAAACCAACTTTGTCTTCGCCGCCATTTAATTCTTACTCAAGACCGCCTGAACTAAGAACGGGCAACCTGACTAAAAACCCAAAAATCAAACCCGTTGCCGTTGAGTCAATTCCGACTCATACCGACCCTACAGGACAGAGAGATGAGAGAGCAGAACTGCCCCATAGGGTTTCCAAGGAGCGCCTGGTGGACTCGAACTGCCAGTCTTTTGGTTAGCGGCTGTAGCTCTTAACCACTAGGCAACCAGGGTTTCAGATTCCTGACTAGCACATGTCAGATGTTAAGCTACAACTCTTACCTGGAGTATAGAGTTCCATTGTCTTACACCCCCACCATGGTGCTTACTCCAGAGTATTTTCTTAGCCAGCTATATTAAGGCATAACTTTTTGTGATAATTAATGTTATGTGTCAGCGTGGCTGGCCTGTGGTGCCCAGTTGCTTGGTCAAACACTAGTCTAAATGCCGTTACGAAGCAGTTATACCTGATTAAATCAGTTAGTTTTAAATAAAGCATATTATCCTCCATAATCCAATCAGTCGAAGGCTTTAAGAGCGAAAAGGGAGTGTCCCTAGTATGTAACCTGACTCCAGGCTATAAACAGACAGGTTGCCAGAACTCCTTCACTCTTCCCATCACCTGATTGACGGGATTTGGGACACAAGACTCCAGGAGTCTCCAGCCTGTTGCCTGACCCACAGATTTTGGACTTGCCAATCCCCCACAACTGCATGAGCCAATTCCTTAAAATAAATACCTCCCATATACACATAAATAAAATCTTACTGGTTCTCTTTCTCCAGGGAACCCTGGGACACTTACGTACAAAAAAATGAACTCACTGGAGGTGAACGTTAAAAAAAAAAAATTTATTGTGGTGAAATACATATAACAAAACATTTGCCATTTTAACCGCTTTTACGTGTACAATTCAATGACCTTATTTACGTTTCCCATGTTGGGTAACAATCACCGCCACCTGTTTCCACTTTTTCTCACCATTAGGTGTACATTTTGATGAGTTTTGGCAAACGTATATATCCACGTAGCCACCCTCAAAGTCAAGATACAAAATATTTCTATCACCCCTAAAAAAGCAGTTGGCAGACATGACCACAGTGAGGAGGAACAGGCACAGGTAAGTGAAGACACAGATGGAGGGATCCCAGGAGGCCACCACATCTAAGAACGTCTCTGGTTGGGCTGTCACAGTGCCTGCCCTCCTGCAAGGGAGCTGGAGACTTGGGTCCAACCCTGGGCCCACTACCATCCTCTACCTGGATGACCTCGATCAAGTTACTTGATCACACTACACCTCAGTTTCCTCTTATTAAAATTAAGAGTGCTGCTGAGCGTATTTCACACTTTCTCTCAGCAGTAGTAAGGAAATCTCACTTAAAACCTCACTATTCAAAATGTGGAATCCAATTAGAACCAAGATGGTGGCTTAGTCACACACACCACAATGTCCTCCTGCACCAAAGACCCAAAAAAACAAAGTGAAACAGAAGCACATAACAATCTGGGAACCCTGAATATCAAAAAAGAATGTCTAAGAAGTGAAGCAAACACTGACTGGCTGGAAAAAGTGAGTGAAAGCAGCGAAAGAGGAGTACATAGGAAAGGAGGAGCTCAGCCAGCCATCCTGGACCAACACGGCCATCTTAGGACAACACCAGCAGCAGCAACCCCAAGTGAAGAAAACAACAAGGCAACTTCACAACGTTGCCAAAACGGACAGAGAAACCCTATCAACACACACAGAAAGAAGCAGAGGCAGGGAGGGAGCCAGGATCCAGAACCGGAGATACTCAGAAATGGGGGCCTCTGACCTCAGCGGTGAGTGGTGCAGTTGAAGTGGTAAAACCTCGGAATGTCAGCAGGAGGTCTCCCACCCAGTTGGCCCCCCTCCTTGGTCTCGAGATGGTACAGGTCCCTCTCGCTGCCCGTGGCAGACACGAGGTGCCCCAGCACTGGCATATCCTAGGAAGAGGGACATGATCTCCCTCACCTCATCCTCGGAGGCAGCAGAGGGTCCCATACCTGCACTACCTTGCCTGACTGGGGGACCAAAACACGAGCCTATCCTCTTCCCCACCCCACCCCACCCCACCCCATCCACTACCACCCCTTACCCACCTGACGAGCAAGATTAGGTGTGCCCCTTGCATGCATACACCTGCCACCTACAACCCCCCTTGAGGGTCTGGTGGGGAGCAGCAGGGAGACAGCAAGAGAGCTGGCCCACCGCTACCTCCTCCCTCCTTCCCCCCGTCCAAAGATGGGAGGAGGAGACACAACTGTGTATGCATCCCTGTACCGCACCATCGTCCCTCCCACCACCTGGTGTGAGGTAGAGGCAGTGCCACTGTGCACGCATTTGCCAGGCATGACTCCCTCCATTAACCCACCCAAAAAGGGTCAAAGGAGCTGTGAGAGCACACACATTCCCACGCAGCCCTTTCCTCCCTGCCCCCACCCAGGATGAGGCGGGGTAGAGCAACCACACACACATTGGCCAGGGTCCCCTTCAACCACCCACACCTCCATTCACAACTGACGAGAGGTGACAATCACGCCCCCACTCACTCACCACAACCACCACACCGTGCACTCTACCCGCAAGGACGGCACTACTCCTTGCTTTTATACCGCCAAACTGAAGACAAATGCAGGCAAAATCCTGGCCAACCAACCCTCTGCTGTCCTGCCAGACCAATAAACAGAGACCCGAGCTCCCACACCTATCCACCACCCCACTCTTCCGAGACAGGTAAAGAATGCTCCAGCACAGCCAGTCCAGTGACCAGAGCACCATGCCAGCCACGCCTACCAGGAATCATCAAAACAAAACAAAAGGACAGGACCCAGCAAAAAATTATACAATTAAAAAATAAATACAGTAATCTCTTAAGGTACCAGGGAAAACAGACAAAAACAAACCACCTAAAGAAGCAGGACAAGATGGCCTCAGCAAGGGACCCAAATAAAGAACCAGAAATCCTCCCTGAGGAAAAAAATGTAATAGAGCTTCCTGATAAGGAATTCAAAAGACTTATGTATAGGGTCCTCAAAGGAATCAAGGAGAACACAGACAAAACACTAGAAGAACTCAGGAAAACAATACAAGAACAAAATGACAAAATAGACAACTGGAAACCATTTAAAAACAGCAACTAGAAATCCAGAAGCTGAACAGTAAAATGTCAGAAATAGACAACTTAATGAAAAGTCATACGAGTAGAAATGAAAAATAGTGACAGGATCAACAGAATACAAGCCAAATCCCTTGACACTAATCTGTCCGAACAACAATTAAAAGAAGAAAGAAGAAAGCCTAAGAGTCATGTGGAACACCATCAAGAGGAATAACTTACGTGTGATCGGAATCCCAGAAGGGGAGGAGTCAACAAAAACCACAGAGAGAATTGCTGAAGATTTGTCAACAGCGAAACCTCCCTAATATCATGAAAGGAGAAGACGAAAATACCCCATGTAAGAAATGAGATGGGTGACACTGCAGTAGAACTGACTGAAATAGAAAAGAAAATAACAGAATGCAACAAAACATTGTACTCCAACATATTTGACAACCTAGAAGAAATGGACAAACTTCTAGAAACACACTACCTACCTCAACTAACACAAACTGAGGTCGAAAATCTGAACAGATCCAAAACAAAAGAAGAAACTGAAGGGGTCATAAAAAATAGTCCCAGCCAAAGAAAGAAAGAAAAACCTGACCCAGACAGCGTCACTGGAGAAATCTACCAAGCCTTCAGTGAAGAGTTGAAACCAATTCTACTCAAACTATTCCAAAAACATAGAAAATGAAGGACTAGCCCCGAATTTATTCTATGAAGCCAGCATAACCTTAATACCAAAGCCAGGCAAAGGCATCACTACAAAAGAAAACAACAGATCAATAATAACCGTCATGGATACAGACACAAAAATTCTCAACAAAATTGTGGCCAATAGAATTCAACAGCTAACCAAAAATAATAATAATACATCACGACCAAGGAGGATCATACCAGGCATGCAAGAATGGTTCGACATTTGAAAATCAATCAAAGTAATCCACCACATAAATAAAACAAAGGAAAAGAATCACAAGATCATATCAATCAATGCAGAAAAGGGATCTGATAAAATCCAGCACCCATTCCTGATTAAGGGAAAAAAAACTCAGCAAAATAGGAATAGAAGGGAAATTACTTAAAATACTAAAGGGAATTTATACAAAACCAACAGCCAACAGTATCCTCAATGGAATGAGTCTGAAAGAATTCCCTTTGAGAGTAAGAACCAGACAATGATGCTCCTCATCACCACTCTTCATTCAACATTGTCTTGCAAGTCCTAGCGAGAGCAATCAGGTAAGAAAAGGAAATAAAGCACATCCAAATCAGTAAGTAAGAAGTAAAACTATCCCTATTCACAGATGATATGATACTACACATAGAAAAATCTTAAATACTCCGCAAGAAAGCTACTGGCACTAATAGAAGGATTCAGCAAAGTGGCAGGATAGAAGATCAACATATAAAAATCAGTTGGATTCCTCTATATAAAAAAGAGAATTTGGAAAGGAAAATCAGGTAAACAATACCATTTACAATAGCCCTCCAAAAGATAAAATATGTAAGAATAAATCTACACAGGGACATAAATGACTTATACAAAGGAAACTATAAAACACTACTGCAAGAAACCCAAAGGGATCTACATAAATGGAAAAACATACCATGCTCTTGGAAAGGAAGACTTAACATTGTGAAAAAGTCAATACTACCCAAAGCAATATACAGATATAATGCAATCCTGATCCAAATCCCAACAGCATTCTTCAACAAGATGGAAAAACTAATCACTAACTTAACACGGAAGGGAAAGAAGTCCCGAATAAATAAAGCTTTTTTAAAGGAGAAGAACAAAATAGGAGGCCTCACACTACCTGATCTCAGAATCTACTATACAACCATGGTAATCAGAACAACCTGGTACCGGTATAACAACAGACACATAGACCAACGAAACAGAATTGAAAACCCAGACATAAAGCCATCCACCTATGGACAGCTGATCTTTGACAAACTATCAAATGGGGAAGAGACAGTCTTTCTAACAAATGATGCTGGCAAAACTGAGTATCTATCTATAGAAAAATGAAACATGACCATTATCTCACACCATAAATAAAAACTAACTCGAAAGGGATCAAAGACATAAATATAACACCTAAAACTATAAAGATCACTGAGGAAAGAATAGAGATAATGCTAGGGGCCATAATATATGGCATAAAGAGAATACCAAACAAAACTAAAAACGCGCACATAGACGAAAATGAACTTGATAAATGGGACCTCCTAAAAATTAAACATTATGCACAACAAAAGACTTGTCCAAAAGAGTAAAAACAGAACCTACAGGTTGGGAAAAATTTTTTGGCCACAACATATCCCACAAGGGTCTCATCTTTACATTTATAGAGAACTTCAACACCTCAACAACAAAAACAGGGAAAGAATCCAATAACAAATGGGCAAAAGCTATGAACAGACACTACACCAAAGAAGACATTCAGGCTTCTAACAAACATATAAAGAAACGTTCGTGATCATTAGCCATTACCAAAAACCCATGGCCAACAAGTCGATTCCGACTCACGGTGACCCTATAGGATGAAGCAGAACTGCCCCACAGGGTTTCCAAGGAGCAGCTGGTGGATTCAAACTGCTGACCTTTTGGTTAGCAGCTATAGCTCTTAACCACAATGCATAAACATTACTGGTACTAATCCAAAAAACAGAAAAGAACAAATGTTGGCAAGGTTGTGGGGAGATTGGAACGAGGTTGTGGGAATGTAAAATGGTACAACCACTATGGAAAACAGTATGGTGCTTCCTCAAAAAGCTAGAAATAGAAATATCACATGATGCAGCAATCCCACTCCTAGGTATACACCCTAAAGCAATAAGAGAAGTGACATGAATACACATACGCACACCCATGTTCACTGCATTATTCACAACAGCAAAAAGGTGGCAACAACCCAAGTGCCCACCAACAAGCCTACACAACAGGCTTACAAACAGGAGAAAAAAAAAATTCTTTGATGGTTACCCGGGATTAGAGGGGGAGGGACAGTAATTTACCAAACAGATAGTAGCCTCGTGTTAATACTGGTGAAGGGAAAGGCAATATACAATATGGGAGAAGTCAGCAAAACATGGCCAAGGCAAGAGGGGACGCTGAAAGGAACCCGAGAATAAAGCACAACTAGGGTAACTACTACAGAACAGACAATTCTGCAACCTCAACAATAGTATTAACAAACAATAATTTACAAATGAATACACGGATAGATATGCCGAGAGGTGCAGGAGGGTGTAAGGAAGCACACCCACTGGCAGACACAAGTTTGGTGGCAGATATTTCTAATTACATGACTGTAAAGTGCTCCTCATATATTAATATAGACAACAGAGCACACAAGTGGCAGAGTCAGGGAAATCTCTTAGACATAACCAAACACCTCTCGGGATGTAGTTTCCAGGCTTGAAGGCAAAGGACTATAGATAGACTCGGGGGACATCTATGTCAACTGGCACAACATAGTTCTTAAAAACAATGCTCTACATCCTACTTGGGTGATCTGCGTCTGGGGTCTTGAAAGCATGCGAGCGGCGATCTGAGATACAACTATTGGTCTCTTTCAGTCTGGAGCAAAGGAGAGTGAAAAAAACCAAAGACTCAAAGAAGAAATTAGTTCAAAGAACTAACGGACCACATGAACCACAACCTACATGACCCCAAGACCAAAAGAACTAAATGGTGCCCAGCTACTACTACTGACTCCTCTAATTGGGATCACAACAGAGGGTCCCAGACAGAACAGGAGAAAAACGTAAAACAAAAATTCAAATTCACAAAAAAGGACCAGACTTACTGGTCTCACAGAGACTGGAAGAACCCCCGAGAATATAGTCCTATGACACCCTCTGACCTGGAACTGAAACCACTGCGGGACACCACCTTCCAGCCAAACAACAGACAAATCCATAAAATAAACAATGAAACCTGAGAGGAACGTGCTCCTTGTAACTGTTAGCTGCCATAAATCATAGCGTCTCTATGTACAACAGAATGAAAC